>OZ038372.1:89283702-91683702 GCA_964036015.1 Leptarthrus brevirostris
ATTTGAAAGGAAATCTGCAATTAACACGTTATAAGTTTTTGAAGTGACTAATTGATATAACTCGCAAAGTTTTCTATTTGCCCCAACAAAGTTCGTAGCATTATCACTATAAATGTTGGAAGGCATGCCTCGTCTGGCAGTGAACTGTTTGAGATATGAGATGAAGGCCTTAGCAGACAAGTCCTTTACGACCTCCAGATGAAGTGCCTTCGTGGTAAAGCACACAAAGAGCGCTATGTAACCTTTAGCCGACTTAGCACCTCTGCCTCGATGCAGCAAAAGTGTGATAGGACCTGCGTAATCTACGCCCACATTTTCAAATGGTTTGGTGAACGATACTCTACGAGAGGGTAAATTTGCCATTAGCTGTTGAGATGTTTTTGCTCTTTGACGCACGCATGTTGTACAATGATGTATGTGACGCTTGACAAGGGATCTACAAGATACAATCCAAAATCGTTGCCTCAGGATGCTGATTAGCAGCGATGTGTCTGCATGAAGATATTTCTCATGAAGATATCTGATGAGCAATAGAACAAATATATGATCTTTGGGTAGAATTACAGGATGCTTTGTAAACTATGAGCATTTAGCATTTTCTAAACGCCCGCCGACTCGTAGTATGTTGCCTTCATCAACGAATGGTGTGAGAGTAAGTAACTTGCTTGATTGCAGAATTGGTTTCCGGCGCTGTAACATTTGGAGTTCTTCCTGGAATGAACATTCTTGTGTCCAGCGAATGCAGATTAGTTCTGCAGCATTTAACTCGTCTGTCGTTATCCAAGGGGTTGATGTTTTGGCCGTTGGGTGTTTCCAGTTTTTGTAAAATCGAATACATCTCCCAAGAATACGAAAAATGGATCTTAGTGATGACTTCCTTTGAAATAAGTCCGTGAGTACATCATTGTTGATAGTTGATTGATGACTGCTGATACATTTTGATCTTTTCTCCAAGTTTGCATCCTTGACCGTTAAGTTAGGCACTGCAGCGATAGTTGTTTTCCATTCTCCCTGAAGCCATTTTGGTCCATGCCACCATAGATGACTCTTTTCCAAGTTCTGCGGTAACACTCCTCGCGATGCTAAGTCCGCTGGATTCTCTTTTGAAGGAACATAATTCCAGCATGATCTAGGAAGAATGCCCAGAATTTCGGAAGTCCTATTGCCAATGTAGCTTTTCCACTTTCGCGGATGTGATGACAGCCATGATAGTACTGCAGTGGAGTCTGTCCAACCAAAACAGTCTATATCAGGGTTTCCGATAGCGGTTTTTATTGAGTTAAGTAGCTGTGCTACTAGTAGAGCGCCACAAAGCTCCAGCCGTGGAATAGATACCTGTTTGATTGGAGCTATTTTAGTTTTAGCCACAAACAGCGTCCTGATAGCTTCATCTGGATTGCAGATGCTTCGGCAATACACAACCGCAGCGTATGCTGCTTCGGATGCATCCGAAAAGCCATGTAGTTCAAAATTGTTCGCTTTAGTTGATAACCAACGAGGAATCCGCAAGATTTTTATATGATTGTTGCGTATATCATTCCATCCTTTCTTCAGATCTCCAGATATTGGTTCATCCCAGGTGTGGTTTTCCAACCAAATTTTCTGCAGCAGCACCTTGAATAAGACAGTGATAGGAGCCAATAAACCAAGGGGATCTATAATTCGGCTTGATTCAGAGAGGATGATTCTTTTTGTAACCGGAAATGTGCTGGAATGATTGACATCGAAGGTGAAGACATCCTCAGCTGGAGTCCACTTAAGCCCAAGAACTTTAATGGAATCTGGGTAATCGGCTATTCGTAAGGATGCAATACAACGAAGCTCCGGTGATAGCATCTCTTGAAATTCCTCTGAATTTGATGCCCATTTCCTCAGATGAAATCCTCTAAGTTGAAGTAATCCTTGTAACTCATTTTTCAGTTGAATTGCTTGAGTAAGGTCATCAGCTCCCGCCATCAAATCATCTACGTAGAAATTGTTTCTTATTGCTTCCTCAGCTAGTGGAAACTGTTCTTTAAAATCGATGGTGAGCTGTTTTAAACATCTTGTGGCCAGAAATGGAGCTGATGACGTACCGTACGTTACTGTATTCAACCAAAAGTGCTGGATGGGTTAATCTGGGTGTTCTCTCCACACTATACGCTGATAGTTTCTGTCTTTCTTGTCCACTATGACCATCCTGTACATCTTTGCGATGTCTGCCGTCACAGCTATCTTAAATATCCTGAATGAAACCAAGATTTGAAAAAGATCCCTTTGTATTTTTGGGCCAACCATTAAGTTTTGGTTTAACGATGTACCCGTAGATGTTGAAGCTGAAACATCAAATACGACTCGGAGTTTTGTTGTCTTGCTGTCGGGTTTAAGAACAGCATGGTGCGGTAAATAAACATGTTCGACCTGGTTGTCTAAAATATTTGGTGGTATGGATTCTAAATGGCCTAGATCTTTATATTCCTTAATGAACTTGCAATATTCGTGATGAAGGTCTGGATTGTTTTGAAATCTGCGTTCTAGTGCGTTAAACCTTGAAACTGCCATGTTTAGTGAATTGCCAAGAAGGGGGGAGTCATCCTTGAATGGCAACCGAACAACGTATCGTCCAGACATATCCACGTAATGAGTTGTGTTGAAATGTGATTCGCACATCTCCTCTTCTAGTGTATAGGAACAGCCGTGCTGATGAATCTCTTCCGTTTCCCAAAACTGGCGTAGAGTTCTACCGATGTCGCAAACATCTGTATGCAGTGAAGATACACTGGTGTGCCCGGTTACTGTATTGAGAGAACCCGCGACAATGTAGCCAAAGATGGTATTTTGAAGAGCAGGGTGATCGGACGATGAAATATACTGTCCCGGCTTCAGAATTGGTATGAAATAGTCTGCGCCTAAGAGGATATCTATTTTGCCAGGCTTATAGAAGGTTGGATCTGCAAGTCTATAGCGCCTGATGTAGTTCCAATCCTTAATGTTGAGCTCGACCGATGGCTGATAAGAAGTTAACCGTGACATGATGTAAGCTTGCACCTGAGTGTGCACCGATCGATCGATCCAAGATGAGATTGTTAGAGTTGCCTTACCCTTAGTGTGTCCTGTTTTGAATGAGCCTAGTCCATGTACCATTATTTTGGCCGCTTCTCGCTTGAGTCCTAACCGATGAACACAATCCTCTGAAACAAATGACGCCTGTGATCTTGAATCGATTAACATACGGCAAGGTTGAAAATTCCCGGTGATGTCCTGGATGTGCACTAGAACTGTTGGTAGAAGGGATAAGCTGTTGCGAGTGGATCTCATTGAAGTAAGTGAATGAATTCCTGGATTGATGGTTGTTGCGGATGATTGGGGACTTGATGAGCTTGGTTGAAGTCTTGTGAATGCGGGCATGTCTGGATTAAGTGTGCTTGAGGAATGACCGTGCATAGGATCAGCCTGTAGGACATGTGCTGTGACCTTATTGTTGTTTTGCATTGGATCCGACATGTGAAGAGATGAGTGATGCTGTTGTTTGCAAAAGTGACATGACACCTTAGATTTACATTTCCTTGCCTGATGACCAGGGCTCAGACAAATGAAGCAAAGTGCATATTTCCGAATTAGGCTTCGCGTTGTTTGTACATCCATTGCTTTAAATTTTGCGCATTTAAAGATTGGATGATCTTGCATGCATTCAGGACACTTCCCTGAAGCATTTGTATGAAAGTTGCGGATTGTTGATTTGGTTGAGATTGTTTTTCTTGCTGTAGGTTCAACTGTTTCCAGTGCATCGCATCGTCTGGTAAGAAAATCAAGAAAATTTTGCAATGATGGGAAATCCTTGCCAGAAATTTCTTCTGCCCAAGCCTTGCGAGTTTCGTCATCGGTTTTGTTTAGAGCGATGTAAATAAGCTATGGATCTCTACCATTAGATTCTTCCCCTAATGCTGTAATACCACGTATAAGTTCGTCAGTTGTATCAGTGAGTTTACGTAACAATGTTGAGGACGGTTGGTGGATAGTGGGCTGATTAATGAACGCCTTAATGTAAGAATTTAATATGTGTCGCCCTTTGTCGTATCGTGATGAAAGCTTGGACCAGGCTTCCTTATAATTGGCTTCAGTTACAGTAATGTGTTTTATTAACGAAGCAGCTTCACCTTGTAAAAAACCTTTCAAATACTGTAGCTTCTGTAAATTTGATAGGCCTTTCTCTTTTATCTACTGACGATAAAAAGAAGTCCTTGAAAGAAGGCCAATCCTTGTAGTCGCCCGAAAAGGGTTGTATTTGTATTTTTGGTAGCCTAACTTCTAAAGCTTTATCATGAGTACCAGAAGAATTCGTCATATTGTCGAAGAGATTTCTTTGTTGATCAAAAAACCTTATCATCGTGGAATTTAAGTCATTAACATCTGTGCTTTGCGTAACCTGATTTGCTTTTAGAACGTTCAGTGTTCTGATGAGTAATGGCTTCACGGAAAGGTACTTATCCTCAAAATCGGGAAATTCAGAGACAATCTCAAGGCCTACTAACTTGTCTTCAACCACTGTAAATTCCGAAAACAATCTTTCCAAAAATTCTATTCGCAATTGGATTTCTTCAATAGTTTTTCGCTCTGGAGGAATATTTTCCGCAAATGTTTTTAATTCCGTTAACGATCCCTTTAAACGACCTCTTTTTCCTTTTAATTCTGCAATCTCTGTCATTTTACCCTCGAAATTACCGAATCACACCAAAAGGGAATTTGTGTATAATTTGCAATAATAAATTTACAGTTGTGTATAGTGGTACCCCTACAACGTTATTCAAAAATACCGATTTAAATTAAACGATCACGTACACTGGTTAACCGTTATTTTTGCCAATTCAATTGCACAAATTATTGTCTGAATTCTAAGATACATAATTCAAAAACACATAATATTGTAGTTCATAAATTCACTATATTAATTTATACGTCAGTTTTGTAATTATTTTAGAAAATACATGTCCCATTTAATTTAAGTCCAATGTCTTTATGTACGAAATCTTATCATTGAAGTTAATATTTCAATTTCTTTCTTATAAACTGAATGCAACGATATTCATAACATTAGGGCAGTTGGATTAAAATTAAGAAAAAGAAATCGGGTACTTAGCTGTAAAAATTGATGGCTTAAAGATGACTCTTCAATAATTTGATCCGACCTATTGCACAACAAATTATCTGCACGTGATAACACCTTTTCTATTGTGTTTAATTGTTTTTCACTTCCCGGGTTTCGGCACCATTAAATGTTTGGTAAAAGTAAATGTTGTATTTGAATTAAAACACCTTGGATTCACAATAAATTATGACCTTTATTGAACACTTAATGATCTCAACATTGCACCTTGCTCCTGACTTGACTTCACTCGACTGACTTGACTGGTATCATGAACTGTACTGTTTTAACAATCTTGCTTAATATTTGAGTGTAATGATTTCTGAAGAATAACTGTGACATTTTGTGATATATTCATACAAATGGATAACTGCAATAATTTTACTGTGATAGGAACCAAAGATAGAATCTGTGTTATTTGTTTATATGTGTTTGCTTTTACAGTGACTTATATATTACCACATTTTGCATTTGTACAGTGTCAACTCAATTTACATAATAAGTTTAATGTATGTATAAAACTTTAATTACATATATTATAATATTTTGCTATAATCTTCAACAAAGACGATGGGTGTCTGATGTTAGATTTTTCAGGACACAAGGCTGAAATTATGGCCCATATATCGATTTATATTTATTTCTAGATGACAAATTTTTATAAGGCTCCAGCCGCTATCCCTTTCCTGAAACTCTTCCATTTTAGTTGTTATACACCCAGTCATTAATTCATAACTTGGCGCTAAATCATCTTTATTCAAAATTGTACTCATTTTTGTTTGAAATGATTTAATAGCTATCTCCAAATCATCATCTTCATTATCACTTTTTGACACCATTTTTACATATTCACAAAAAAGTTCAAAGTTATATTTATAAGATGCATGCTTTTCTAGCATACTTACGAGTGCTGATAGAATTATTTCTTTAGACCTTTCCAAAAATTCTTTACAGTCTAGGAGCCATTCGTCTTTATTGTCATATACAACTGATTCAATTCTCCCTTTTAATGCACTTTTTTATGAAACTTCCATCCAACTTACATATTGAGCCTCGGATATGTAAGTTGCACTCGTTGCAATATTTCAGGGGAGAATTATTAGAAGTTGATGAGCTTGCGGAAACTACCCTTCCACTATCTCGTAGCTCTTCTTTCCTTGAAGTTTCTCCGTATCTGTTCGAAAAATTAGAATTACCACTTTGGCTCATATTTCTGTTTAAACTTTCATGAGCGGCTTGCATATGCTTGTGTAAGGTGTTAGCTTTTTTAAATTGTTCACCACACTTGCCGCTTAAGAGCGAAAGAACGTCGAAAACTTTTTTCACAAACTTCACAGGTAAACCGATTCATTTTTTCCGATTTTACACAATTATAATTTATTAAAACACTATAGATTAACTCAATTAAAACGCGAAAATACACCACTTTAACTCAGAACAAATTATTGCGAATTGCTGCAATAAACTAACCAAGATGCGAGTATTACTCCAAATGAAATCTCGCTTTATCACCAAAATTTATAAGCTAGAAACAACAACCGCAAAACGATTTGCTCGCATTTTATTTCTATGCAGAACTATCTCCAACATTTCTTTTATTTCTATGCAGAATTATCTCCAACATTTCTTAAACAACCTGATAAATATTGAACTTTAGCAACTTCTGATAAGTACTCCATTCGATGAAGGTACAGGTATTTATAGCATCCATTCAAAATCTCTTAAGAATTGTGACTTTTAAAAGTACTCCACTGACCCCGCGGTTCAGCAGCTAGATTATGAAATTATTAGACCGCTGGCGACTAGCAGATATATTCTTAGAAGTGGTTACCATGGACGAGTTCCACGCAAGAAATATTTTCGCATCTCTAAATCCCCATATTCCTACTACTTATATCGTAAAAGAATATCAGTAAATTTAGATAAATCGTCACCAGATGTTGTTGTTGATATAGAAACTCCAGAATATGATGATATGGACGATTGCTCAGGTATAAATGAATACACTCCAAAAGATTTTTGTGCTGTTGATTACAATGACCAAGAACGGAAAAAGGTAGTAGATATCATGTGCAAAGATGGAGCAAGTAAATACCAAAATGAATACGTTATGTGGCATTAGGACTTAAAATAAGGTTAATGTTGTCGATTGGATTTCAACTTATTAAAATAGAATAACGATTATATTAAATGGTAGAGTAGATTTTATATAAATAAACAGTATTGCTTTACTTAGTATCCAACAATAATTAAACATATTGCCCATGTTTTCATCTGACGTAAAAAAAATTCAATAAATAATAGATAATAATCCTATGGGCACTAATCTCATCGATATTCGTTCATACTTGAGCGGCAATTGTTGCATCGGTAACATTGTGAAAACATAAATTCGGCCAATTTTTTTCAATATTAATACTAGTTATGGGTTTTATATCGCCAGTAACTAGTGGTGTTATAAGTAGGTTGCTATTGCATTTTTTTCAAAATTTTAAAATTAAAAAAGTAACTGCCCATATTCGAACTTAAGTTTGAATACGGCAGGCCACCCACGCCATGTTTGGGGAAATAAAAATATAGTCGGAGGGGAATGAAATCCGGCATGCTGCCGACGGCAGTAAGTGTTGTGACGCGAAAGAATTTAGACGGGTATTAAGTGAAAAAGTAAATTTGATATACATGTGGAAAAGTGTACAACATGGCGGATGAGTATGACAGATAAGTAGTATTATATCCTAATTTGATACCATTTTTATTTAAAACAAAAGTACAAAAATAACTATAAATGAAGTAAATACATATATATAGGGGAGATTTTAGTTTCCGTGGCACGCCGATTTGACGATGAATTTCGATAAAGCACCCCAAAATAAAACGAAAATAATAAATAAATTTTTTTGATATCTGGCTTAGTTTTGAAGATATTCGATCTTAAAATTTTAAAAACACATCACTTCACGACCTGTCAAAAGAGGTGTATTAATTAGGCTTTTAGGTGTTTTATTAACTAACCAATGCAATATATGCCTCTGCAGGGTGGGGGGACTGCCGCCCCTCCCTCCGCAAGTTAATAAAAGAACTAAAAGACTTATTTATACACCTCTTCTTTAATAAAAAAGTTCGCGCTATCTTTGAGTTCGGCCATTTTGACAAGTCGTGAAGTTATTTGTCACTAAAATTCAAGATCGAATATTTAAGGAGATTAATTAACAAACTGGAAATATATTCTTTTGCTGGGTGGGGGGACGGGGGGAGGGGCGGCAGCAAGTTAATAAAAGAACTAAAAGACTTATTTATACACCTCTTCCTCCCAGAAAGTTTAATAAAAAAGTTCGCGCTATCTTTAAGTTCGGCCGTTTTGACAAGTGATGTGTTCCTAAAATTTCAAGATCGAATATCTTGAAATCTAAACCAGATATCAAAAAAATTTATTTATTATTTTCGTTTTATTTTGTGGTGTTTTATCGAAATTCATAAAAAAGTTCGCGTCTTAAGCCGTTAAGGCCGTTTTAACAAGTCGTGAAGGGGTGTTTCTAAAATTTCAAGATCGAATATCTCCAAAACTAAGCCAGATATCAAAAAAATTTATTTTTATTATTTTTGTTTTATTTTGTGGTGTTTTATCGAAATTCATTGTCAAATCCGTGTGCCACGGAAACTAAAATCGTGCCTATATATATATATATATGATGAATATTGGGATTTGCTTTTTTCTTAAGTTATATAGACCTAAGTTTTCTTTCATCCGGTATTGCTTTATTACCATTGGAATTTATTTTCTATATTTTAAGATTCATGCTAAAAATATGTTTAAAATACTTAAACACATCTTTCATTTATAAATACTCTTCGGAGATATTTTCCTTATGGTTGCAGTGCCTCGCAGGTTAATTAGTACATTTAAGTTTGTTTTATCTTTACTTTTTTTAGTAAAATTTTACAAATTATACAGATAGTCAGCTATCAGTTACTGAAACTAAAACTGAAACAATTCATAGTTTGCTTCTTTATTAAAAAGGGTGGAAAGAACTATTTTTGATAACTATAAATGAAGTTAATACCTATATAAATCCTAAAGAATACTGGGATTTGGTTTTCTTTCTTAAGTCAAGTAGACCCACGTTCTCTTACATCTGGTGTTGGTTTAATACCAGTGGAACTTATTTTCTATTTTGTAAGATTTTTTTTAAGATATTCTAAAATTATGTTTAAAATACTTAAACATATCTTTCATTTATAAATGCACTTCGGAGATGCTTTCCTTATTGTTTATAGGGACTATGCCTTATAATATGGGCTCAGCATAGTCACAGGATGGGGTGGGATAGCCCAATAAGCCCTTTAACATCTATTTGCTAAGGTTGCTTCTTCGTCAGGGGCATGATTAGGCCGATCCTTTTTGCATTTATTTTTCAATCATCCTGTTTACCATTGTGCTACCTTTTTTTTCTCTTGGACATACAGAGTGCCCGCAGAATAATTCTTCGGGTGAGTGTACTGAGAAGTGTGAGGCAAACCTGCACGGCAACTTACGCTCACCCTGGTATTTCCCATAACCTTCCCAATCCCTCTTCTTGTTATATTTATATTAAAGAATTCAATTATTACTTTTACTTTAAATATGAATTATTAGACTATTCCTCTAACGATTATCCTAATTGGGCTTAAAGGAATATACCATATGCGATGCAGAATTTTTAGTAAAAGGTTAGCCTTGGTGTTCCTGTTGTTTTCTTTCATATTGATATAATAGCCTAAACGCGCCTGAAAAAAAAAACAAAAACAAAAAATTTTAAAACAATGGAAGCACACATACTATAACAGAGTGTACTTTTTACAGCCCTTCTGAAATCTATTGGGAGCGTCCATACATTTATTACATTATTATACATTTAGTGGCTACCAGACACAACATTTTCATCACTTTTGGGCAGGGAATGCGTTTTCCTCTCATGAAGTATTAGAATATACAATACGTTGTAGTCATTTGATTCTGATTCGACAGAAACTTAATCTTTTCTCAATGCTGCATCCAGAAATAAGTTTTTTGAGTATAACATACGAGTATGTTCCTGAAATGGGTTATCATATTAACCAAAACCACGCATTTCGAATTAATCTATAATTAACCTGAAATAAGGCGTTGTTACCTCTCGTTGTAACAATTTAGTAATAAGTTTCTGCTTTAAATAATATCGCTGTAAGGAGCACATGAATTTAGGTTTATCTACCACATAACATATTAAAATAAAATTTAAATCTTTTGTTTGACAAAATTTTATTTTGATTTCTCCAAAATGATATTTGTTATGGGTCGTTGAATTCACCTAGTCCTATAACGAACGAAGTATAAATGAATTTTCTATTGAGTAAGCGTTCCGCACCGCACTTGAATACTCAACTATTCCTATGAATACTCTATGAATTTTGTTTGTTTCTTAATTCTGTAGTGACTTATAGGCCATGAAGGTATAAATTCATAATCAGCCTCTCTCTTCTCTTCTCTCTCCCCCTCGTTTAGCACAGGGCAACTCTCCGAGTAATAGGGACTATGCTAAACGATACAGGCTCAGCATAGTCACAGGATGGGGTGGGATAGCCTGATGAGCCTCGAACATCTGGAGGCCGAGGCTGTTTCCTTCGTCAGGGGCATACTTAGACCGCTCCTTTTTATCCTTTTTTTTGTTACCCTTTTATAACGTTTTGCTTCCTTAATTTTCTTTGGACATAAAGAGTGCCCGCAATTTAAATGTTCGGGTGAGTATACCGAGGAGAGTGAGGCAAGACTCACCCCGATCCGACGAGCTTAGCACGGCTCGCTTGGCGGGCTCCTAACCTCTTCGGTCATCGACCAAGCCTGCACGGCAACTTACGCTCTTTTGGTTGTGAGTTACGACTATGTTGTGACAAACACATAGTGGTGCTCACAACCCTCCATCCAATTCATGCCCGCATGCAGCCATCTGTTGGTTGCCTGTGAACATGGATTTCTCAAGTTTACCGATAACATCTGTAAATAAGAAGAAAACACATTTCCTTCGTGACATTATTGAGAGGGAATTGTTCACGAGCACAAGAGGGTAAGTGGTGAATAAGTTGAAATAATTTTCCGGATTCATCCAAGCCATCATTGTTTGTATAAATCAATAATAAGTCAATTTAATTCACAGCCTGTTACATTTAATCGAGAGCTCTAAGTGTTAGCAAAGATTACTATTACTAGATAAACGGCTTCGAACAAAGTAGTAAAAATTTTTTGGTTGCTTTTATATATTTCTAAGAATTTGTTTTCCGAGAGAGTTTGTGGGTAGGAGACAAGTATACTTTTCTTATGTGCTTTTACAAATGTCAAATGTACTTCACTCATTAAAAGATCAGAATGCATTGACAGTTTAAAAGTTTCTTTCGTACTATCTCAGTCGTGATTCACATGGATTCTTTTTATTGGTGGTACTTTTTGGTACATTTTTCTCTTCGACAAGATTCGGCGGTACTTTTTTGAGACAACGCTGTGATTCTCTCCAGATGAGAACAGAATTTTGACAAGAGTAAATGACTGCACATTACCTGTACTCTTTACTTGCATGTGTATTCTTATGACCTTAAAAGCTGGATATATTTGGTTTTTCTGTGGAGCCAGTGTTACTTTTTCAAATTAGCTGGGTAATTTAGATTACATATAACTTCATATTTTGTTATCATTATTATTATTATTTGCGTAATTCTGTCATTATTCTCAATCTTTCTTCCTCAATGTTTAACTCAGGTTTAGTTAAGAAAGGTTTCGTGTAAAACTCTTTTTACATCGGAATTCTGCGGTAAATTAAATTAAATCATTCTTTATTAAAATAGTTTTTTTAGGTCATGCAAGAAGCGAATAAATTGTTAGCCAATAAGATGATGTATGATTAGTTTTAGAATTATTGACAATTTGATGTTGTAAAAGCTAGGGAATAACCCATAAGTCTGATGAAAAGTTAATTATGTAATATCAGCCTATAGAATTTAAGGAGAATGTATCCTTATAGGTTTTTTTTGTTAATTAAAAGAATTGATTAATATGAATTTCTAATTTGATTTCAGGAACCCCAGGTAGCTTTTTCTCTATCTTCATCCCTTATCCATTTTCTCCTTCCCCCCATTTTTTGATTTTTATTGTTTTTATTTTCTTTCAGCATCTTTCTTTTTTTAGGTTGGCCCTGTACCCTAGGCAGGTATAGGGATGGAGTGGGTTGTAGCCTGAATTGTCACACAAGGGGGTACATTTTCTGTTTGAATTTTTCAGTGCGGCTAGGAACAACAGGTCAGGGCCGCCGACAGGGGGGGGGGGGGCGAAGGGGGTAAACCCCCCGGGCCCGGGCTTTGAAAGGGGCCCCGTCATCTAAGTCATCAACAGAAAATTTTTTCCATTTTAATTATTTATATACAAAAAATGCTTCACGATCGAAAAAGTGCACTATACTAGACAGATTTTAAACTGAAAGTCAATCATTCGATTGTATATGGGTCCGTAAACGCTAAGTGCTGGGCCAGAAATTCGTTTCGCGGGGGGCCCGTATGTGGTACCCCCCGGGCCCGAATTTTGTCTCTACGGGCCTGCAACAGGTGTTGCTGACTTTCCGAGGAAAGTGGACCACGACGATTGAGAGAGAGAGATATTTGACTATTTCTTTGGCATAATCTGTCTTTTCGCTTCATCAGTGGATTTAACTGTGCAATTTCATAAATTTAACTTTGAACTTTCAGGATTTAACTTTGGATTTTTCAGAATTTAGCTTTGAACTTGCCAGAAGAGTGTTTCAATTATTCTGACCATAAAATTTTTTTTCTCTCTTCGGATCACAACTTCGATCCTTCCGTCGAGTACAACTTTGAAAGTTTATTTTTTTTGCACATAACTTGGATTTTTTTTCAAAACTTAACTTTGTACCTTTTCAGAACATTACTTGGAATCTTTTCAGATCGTAACTTTGTAATTTTGGGTTGATTAACCTTAAACTTTTCACATATTGATCTATTGAGGTAAAGATAGTCGCGTGTGCACTAATTGAAGCACGGTCTCGAGCTTTCGTCAAATCAAAATATTCTCCGAAGGCTCGATTCTCATCGTTGTGAAAGCGAATTGTTCCTGGTTTCTTCAACGGGGTATTGGTTTTTGGAAATCCAACAAACCCGGACGTAACCAGCAACATGTATATGGCACGAACACCACCGAAAACCTCGGAAATGTCATTTAGTCTATGCACGGTTTGCAAAGTGTCTACAGGAGTGGCTCAAAACTAGTCGTAACTACCCTATAAGCAGGCAAGAACTTGGTAATCAGGAATCCGCAACTGGAGCAATCCCCAGAAGATATAACACAAGTCGTACAGCGTGCGAACACACGGTCACATCCTCACAACCCGCTGGCAGGTCTGAGCCACAGGCTCAAAGCCCAAGGCCATTCTCAGCATCAGCAGCAGCATCACGAAGTCCGGGAGAGGCGAATGCTAGGACGCAGCCCACATCGCGAGCGGAGTCCACCATCGCAGGCGAGCTGTGACCGGAAGACGTCCCGCTTGACAGGTCAGCCAGCACTCAAGCTTTACTGGCAACCATCAGGTTGCAAATCTCCGACGCTGTTCAGGAAAAGTAGCTAGAGGCCTCGAACAACGTCGTACACCTCCGACTCCGCACCCGCGTAGATCGGCAGCAGACTCCGGGGCAAACGGTTCTCGAGATATGCCTAGCTTCAACAACGTGACAGGCCTACATGGTCCAGATTTCGTTTCAGTTCAGCCGAATCAGCAAAGACATCAGTATATCCCGCCTTATTAGCCTAACGAGTATGACCAGTACGAGTCACCTTATCCACCGAGGCAAAGCCAGCCAAGATATAACCGGCAACGACGCTCAGCGAGTCCTATCAAAAGATGGCAACTTATGTATGATGGAGACAACACCAAACTCGATGTCGATGCGTTTATTTTCAGAGTAGAAACTCTGACGCGCACGACCCTAGACGCAGACTTCAGCTTGATCGTCGACAAGTTACATATTTTGCTGGGAGGGAGAGTCAACAGTTGGTTCTGGACACTTCGAAGACAGAACCCATCACCACCATGGGAACATGTGAGACTGGCTCTTCGGTCAGATTGGGGCGAACAAACCAATGATGTGGACATCCGGCAAAAAATAATAAATCGACGGCAACGGCCGTATGAGCTATTTTCCACGTATTGCCAAGACATGACCAGACTTCGAAACCAGCTCCATGATGGAGATGGAGTTTGTAGAGAGTCTCCGGACCAAATTGTTGCCTTCTATCCAAGAGCATATCTGCCTACGCAGCACCACATCCGTAGCACAGCTGCGACCACTAGTCATGGAAGTGCAGACGACCAGAGCACGCATACGTGCATCCCTGCCATCTATGTATAACAGATCGAGAATTGAGGAATATTATTTATCGAAAACACTAATGAGGAACCAGCTGTATTGGCCCAAGATGACTGCTGATGTGCGAGCGTATGTATTAGCCTGTGACACCTGCAAGGAGACGAAAGTCCTAAATCCCATCCTACGACGGAAAGACCATGGCAGCGAGTGTATATGGACCTATTGGGAGCGTTTCCGCGCACGAAACGAGCTCATGTATGCATCTTGATTGCGGCAACAGGATATGGGAGAGTTTTGCGAGGATAGTCTTACTGGAGTGTGTGTCCTCCTCCTCTGATGATGAGTGTCCACTTAGTTGAGTCTCCTCAGAGACGATGACGACGCGTCGACATAGACTGATGGAGGAGGGTAAGCACACACACCAGTCCAGTACTGCACGGCAGGAATCGTGATCCTCAATATAGTCGTGGGGGAAGCATCCGGCTGCTCGCGGAGGTATCGTTGGAACTCGTGCGTCACCCATTAGGACAAGGTGCTTGTGCCGGTGACACCACCGCTGAGGTAATGTTTAGATTTCAACGACTGCTCCCTTATAAGGAGTATGCTGGAATGAATCTCAGACCTGACGAGCCATGATGACGAACCAGCCGCTCTGTCAGAAAAGTCGTTGTCTGCGACCAGGTTGTCCAATATTGAACCCTCTCATAACTCCTACGCAATAAAATTAGCTCCGAGGCCTTCAGCACTTATTTCGGCATAAAGCTTGTGTTTACGCTTTATAATACAGCCCATATTAGGCTTTAACGTGTACCACAAATCAAATTTTCTGCTCTCGCACAGTTCGACCAGCGTTGTTCATGACCAAAATCCTATACATATTGTATGATAAGCTCCGTCGCCTGCCTCAGGCTTCAATTTGTACCACCAACAGTTTTTTACCGCCCAGTCGCTTTTTACGCTTTTTATACCGATCTCTTCTGTTCAGCATCGAGCCTTCAGCAATTTTTACCGGCGTAAAGCTTGTGTTTACGTCTCATCTCAACGCATGTTTCGTGCTTCTCTAATTTCTTCAACCTAATATTTTATTTCGCCAAGTGGTGCATCCATATGTTGTTTTGTTGGCCTCCGCAGCGTATTCTACGATATGAAGTGTGGAATGTGAGCACTCCATACTGGAGATGATGTCCTACTAACTCATCGTTCCACTCCTAGCCTCTCCTTAAGAGACCTTCTGGTTAGGTTTGGCCCATGGGCCGATCAACACTCCCTTTTAGTTTTAACTTCTCTGCCTCAAGTGCTTCCTTCGTCTTAACGACCAGTGAACTATCTTTGTGAGACTACTCACAACCATCCAAGAGATGTTGTCCTTAACGGACCGTGTCTCGCCGCCCTCTCCCCCTTTTAGCCGATTCGTCTGTATAATCTATATGACCATCTAGCTCAGAGAGAGCATGAGACTGTGGATGGGTCTTGCCATACATTGGGTGCCTAGATTCACCTACGTCTCTCTCATTAAGAGCACGTAAGGAACTCAGGCTCACTCTTGCTAGCGGAGTCAGATAATCAAGTAAAAACGACCTTTCTCAGCCTCCTCTGCCCAGGCTCATCAGCCGACGCTGCCCTGTTATGGTCGCTAAAGATGTTTCTATTCGGTGATCTAGGATCACCTGACCACTAGGTTCAGATAAAGAAAAAAACATTTTTTTTTATTCCTCGATCCTCGAGGTGTCTGTGGACTCAGCTAAACGAGCTAAATCCTCTTCCGTACTCCCAATATCTAATTCTATTCCCATTTTCCACTTTCTTGCCCCCATTCCCGCGCTCATGTATCATACCTGAATTCCCTAAAACATAAATACTCACCTGCGTAAACGCATAAAAAGATTCGGCTTGTTTGGTTGAGCCCAAAGACATATATATATATATATATATATATATATATATATATATATATATATATATATATATATATATATATATATAGATTTATCCACCTAAAAAGACCTGTAAAGGAAAAGATTTTTCATACGCACATAATTAATGGCATCCGATGGAGCATACAATTCCCTTTTGATTGACACCTCAATCATTAAAATTGGTGCGCGGAGAGCTGAGGAAAATAATTTAATTAAACTGAATTATTTTCATAAAATCCCTCAACTAATCTCAAATTTACTTAAAGTGTCTAAAAGTTGCATTTCAATCAAGAATGCAACAGTTAAGATAACAGCACCGGCAATCGAACCCCGCTTCCCAACGGTAGACATAGCGACGTCAAATATTTAAAATCCTCAGCCGCCCACTGAAAATATACAAAAACGGTGGGGTAGCAACGAAAATGCTAAAAATAAAATTGAACGCAGATCCAAGCCAGCAAAATTGCAATAACATGCAATTTAATTTGAACATCTGGAGAGACAAAAACCGTTCGCGCCGCTATAAGCTGAAAAGTTTGACGGGAGCTGAGGGAAGATGCGCTTGTGTGGTGTGTTTGCCGGCAAATGGGAATAGTGGCGCGACAGGGTTGCCAGACGTGGCGATTTTTCATCAACCCTGGCGACAAAAAATATGAAATTGGCGATGGCGATTTTTTTGGCGATTTTTCATCGACTTTAGGCGTTTTTATGGCGATTTTTCTTGAAAGAAAAATTGACAGATTATTTACCTTTTAAAAAATAATTTCTAAAGATTTACAATTGTAATATACATCAATTTAGCAGAATTTTCTGAAAAATTTAGCTAATTTGAATAAAAGTTGCCGCAACTGCAAGTGACAGAAAATTCTACGGCACGTCTAATGAGTTATTTGCCGGCTTTTTCGCAGTTTTATTTTGTAATGTTTAATAAATGTTAGAAATAATGGAAAACGGTTTATTAAAAGTAAGACATCCTACAGATAATTGTCGTTAACCAGGTACACGTAATTGGACTTTTGAAGATGTATAGATTCATTACGTTTTTTCACCTTTTATAGAGAATAATAATTTGAACTATTCATGCAAATATCTCTGAAAATCACAGAAGCTGAAGCTACAATTTAATTTCAAATTTGATTTTGGCATTGGCTTCGACTGAAAACTCAGTTGCAGTTGATCAGTCGGAATTTTTATTCGGAATGATTTTCAAATAATTGCGCGCAGAGAGGCAGAAATTACTGGCGACAGCTTTGCCAATCATTCCTCCAAATAGCTCAGTTGCTCCTCCTTTAAAAGAATGTCATCCAGACGCGATTCAAACTTTATTAAACGCACTTGCTGACAATAGTTCCTTAACGGTTTTACAAGAAAGGTGTGAGTTACAATTAAAGGCTGAGTTAGGCGAGGCAGCTGATCTTCCTCAACCGAAAATTGTCGAACCTGATCCAGAGATCAAGTTGCAAAAGAAAATTCTAAGCATCCTGAATAAGTCATCTATAACGGAGTCAAAATCTGATCTATTGTACCCAAATGTACAATCACTGCAAAACGATTCAAACACAATTGAACTTCTAAAAGATAATAAGGTGCTACGAGCGTTGGCATCACTGATGAAAGCGTTAGTATCTACAATTGAAAATCACTTTAACTTTAGGTGATAATGAAAAACATTTTATTGGAAGTCTTTAATTGTTTGGCGTTTTTTCCGAAACTCTTTCATATAGGGAGTTAATATTTGGCACGAAGATAGGAATTGAATTGAATTGATGTTTGGGTCTAATTTTCATTAAGGTGAAATGGGAATCAAATGAAATTGTGCTTGTAAAAACGTTCAAAAATATAAATAATTAAAATAATATAAATAATTAAATAAATTACTCGTACCTTAACACAGTATATTGCATACCCAATAAAAAAAAAATTTTAAAATTGTAATATTATCGCGATAAGCTAAAGGAAGTGACTATTTGCACTTACGTGTACTTCCGTGTTAACACATTTGCCATCTTGATTTCCACTTTGACATTTTGGCTATAATCATGGCTACAAAAAATTTATAGATTGGCGATTTTGGCGACTTTTTAGTGTCCATCTGGCGATATTGTCTGTGGAAAGTCTGGCGACCCTGTGGCGCGATAAGTTAGTCAGTTACGCTGTTGTTCTGGACGTATGCGGTTAGGGACTGGAGGAGTTGGGCTGTGAGAATGACGTAGCACAGTGGAGAAAGTGTTAAAACTGAACGTACTTTGATAAAAACAAATAGTATTAAGAGAATTAAGTGCCAAGGTAAAAATGAAAAGTTGAAGCCGTCTCCGACATCGGAAAGTGAAAAAAAGGCGTGTGTGATTTGAGTTAAGAGGTTTTAATTTGATAACTTGAAGCCATTTTGTATTAGAATTTTGGCGGTTCTTAGAGTTCATGTTAAAGTGTTACATAAAAGCATAATTCGTTTGTTTCTAAATTTGCAATTTGTGGTGTGCTAAGTAAAACTTTTTAACAATTTCTCGCATGGAGAGAACAACCGATATAGAAGCGAATTAAGCACTTAGCTGGTGAGTCCGTTCCGTTATGGATTTTTTTTCTCCTTTTGATTGCATGAGCTTAAGACAAGTTGCTGAGATATAAACATTTTTCATAAGCCTGTAAAAGAAACTAAAACTTGCTAGAAGATAAACATTTTTACAAGGTCTGTAAAAGACCTACAACTTCAATAACGAAATTTTTTTTTGTGAAATTGCGGAAAGATAAAAATTTTTACACGGCCTGTAAAAACCTAGGACTTTAATTACGAACATGTTTTTGTGAAATTGCGGAAAGATTAAGATTTTTTCAAGGCCTGTAAAAGACCTACAACTTTAATTACGAACATTTTTTGTGAAATTGCGGAAAGATGAACATTTTTCAAGGCCTGTAAAAGACCTACAACTGATTACGAACATGTTTTTTGTGAAATTTCTGAACGGTAAACATTTCTACAAGGTCTGTAAAGAACTTTAATTACGAAAATTTTTTTTGTGAAATTGTTGAACGGTAAACATTTCTACAAGGCCTGTAAGAGACCTAGAACTTTGATTACGAAAATGTTCTGTGAAATTGCTGACACCAGACACAACACCAGACTCCCCCAACGAAAGCCGGTAAGTTTGGAAGCGCATACCGCAGTCCTTCCTCCTGTTCTTCGATTTTAGTAAAAATTTTTTTTCAAATTTAGCCTTCAGTTTTTTTCCTTCTTTTTCTCTTACTTCCTTGATTTGTTTCGTTCCACCTATCCTCATCGAAGGCATGATTCTTTTCTTTCGTTGCGCGACCAAGAGCAGGATGGCATCCCCCTTTTCGAACCCTCCCATTTCTCTACTAGCCTAGCCTGTCAGCATGCCATCCCCCGTCCTGCTCGAGCTTCTGCTGACATACGAATGTCCAGCGGAGGCCGTGACCTTGGCTGACTTCAGCTGACTTACGGCTAATGTCATCCATTGTCATAGCCTGCCCTGGGCAATCGTCCAGCAGCAGGAAGCAAGAAAGGGATGAAGAAACTTTCTGTGGTTTCCTGAAATTAAAAAGACTAAGAAATTCGCTTCATTTCGTAATCTCTATTATATTGTAATACAAAAAAAGGAGTTTTATACAATGCTTAAATCGATATGCAAATTTAGAATGCTTAGTTAATGAATTTCATATAAGTCCGTTCCATCACGGCTATAACTTAAGAGTTTCACATGAATCAAAAAAAAAACTTAATGGTAATGGTAATTCTAACAACCTGCCTTTTTTCGATTACTTAGATAAATTAACTGAGACTTAAATGCGACTTTAAAATTTAATACAATAATCTACTTATGTCAATTATGGGAAATAAATTTATAAATGTTAAATAAAATAGGGTGAAAGGATTAGGATACCTATATTGAGCTTTGCTGGAAGTTTTGGAACCAGTTCGTTCTTTCATGTAGCAAAATAAAAACAAAAAACTCTAAACAAAGTGTAAGTGTGAATAAAAAAAAGATCCGTCATCCAACAGGTACGTATATTTCTTAGTTTAAACGATTATAATATTCCTAATCTTTCATACCGGGACCCCCATGTATACGCTGTGCACAACTTATATCGGCCGGTCGCTTAAATCATCAAAACAACGGTTATTTTTCTTTTACTAAATCTAAGTATGATATGCTGGAAAGCTAACATAACTGGACGGTGGGAATTCTTGCATCGTATGGAAATGATCTGATGAAACTGATTAGCACCTATTATGGTGTTCATAATTCACAAATTTCTCCAATACCATCGGTGCTACTCTTATCATCTCCAGGCCATCATACTCATCTTTAAATGCAGAAGACAGTTAGTGAAACGTGTAAACAGAACACATTATCATCTCCAGAGCTAGAGACTAGACTCATTAAATATACTACAAAGATTCTTGCCTTGGATTAACACTACAGAATTAGCGCGACAGTTTTGGATCAAGAGCAATTGAGATTTTTCTCAGAAGAATTAACCTATCTTTCAAAAAGGAAACACATTCCTAAAGCAAGTAAAATATTATCCCTTAATCTCTTCCTTGACAGCGATGGGTAGGAGGCCATACCACGAACGACATCCCATTATTTAAGCTCCAAATAGTCATTTAACTAAGTTATTTATAAGTGATATCCATTCGTTCTGCCGTCACGGAGGTCCCACCCTCACTCTATCTCTATTAAGAAAGTCGATGTGGATTGTTCGTAGACGAAACGCAGCAAAAAGAGTGATCAAGGAATGTGTCTTCTGCTTAAGGCAGACCTCCCCAGAGTAAATATACTGGTGTGGACTATGCAGGTCCATTCAATCTTAGTATTTCCCATACAAGGAGTTGTCGATCATGAAAGGGATATCTAGCTATATTTGTATGCCCTTCATATTGAGGTCGTTAGTACCCTCACGACTGACGCATTCTTAGCGGCATTCAAGCATTTTACATCCCGCCGCGGTCTTCCTCAAAATGTATATCGGGACGTGGAACAAATTGGTTCAAGACTTTTAAAAGGCGCATGTTCAAGCAATTCGAGCGGCCGCCAACGTTGGTAATAATCAGGGCATTAAATGGCATTTTAACCCACCAGCTTCGCCACATTTCGGAGGTTTGTGGGAAGCTGGGGTTAAGTCAGTGAAGCAGCTTCTAAATCGTGTCATCGGAAGCTCTCCCCTTTTTTTTGAAGACATGTACACGCTTATTACACAAATAGATTCGTACCTAAATTCACGTCCTCTCTGACCTCTAAACAATGATGCGAAGGATCTAAGTTTTCTTTCTCCTGGACATTTTTTAATAGGGGATGCTCTATTGGCGAGAATGTGTAAATCCCATTTACTATGATTGTTCTGCAGATTGGAACGGATCACTGACAGAATGGACCTATTCACTCGTTCCGAGCCATTAGGGTGCGGAGAATGTTTAGCAGTCTTGACATGTTTTATACTATGTTTAGTCAGGAGCTTCTGGAAAGTATTGGAGACAAACTGTCTGCCATTGTTTAAGAACATGGTTTCGGGGACTCCGAAGACAGACAGAACATCTTTTTCCATGAAGGCACTGATTAAATCTACTCGCTCAGCACGCATAGGCTTAATCAGGACGAACTTCGTAAAACCGTATGATAGTTACAACAAAAATTACCGTATTTACATGGTTACCATGTAGGGCCAATACTATTTTTCACGGCTTTGTGAAAGCCGGGTTGGATCATCTTGTAGACGTACCCGTCCGAACCACAACGATCAGTTGTGCTAGGTTTGCAAGTACAGCCGATTTCAACTGCTAATACTCTTCCATGGAGAAGTATCGTCGCGTCTCTGTGTGCTCGAGACAGAGTGTCAGGGACCACATTCTGCGAACCCTAGCGATCCTTGATCTGAAAGTCAAAAGCCTGCAGCTTTAAACTTTATCAAGATCCGAGCATAGCAGCATAGCATTCTTGTTCCGTAATACTGTAATTGCGAGGTTTTTGGACATGCATGCTATAGGTTTTTCTGTACCTGAGTCGTCTACTTGAAAGAGTACACTACCAACATATTGAAAAAAGATATTTTTTTTGCGAAGTCAGGTGTCGTCAAGATTGGTGCACTACACATAGCATGTTTTAAGTTGTCAAATAATTGCTGCGCTTCTTCCGTCCACGAGAAACTTTTGGTTTTCTTTAAGCAGTCCGTAATCGGAGCTCCCAGGGTTGCATAAGATGATACGCCTAGTAAATCATCTAAGTACACAAAGCCATGTTCACGTAAATGACCTGGAATGATTTTATCCATTAGGCACACATCCGTTGAGTTGCATTGCATAATTTGAAGCGCATGCCGGTAAAAGTAAAGTGGCCTGCCGGGTACTGTAAACACTGACTTCTCATTTGACTGGTTCTCCAAGCGGATTAGCCAAAACGCATCCTTCAAATTGATAGACGAACTGCGTATCCTGCAGTCATACCAACAATCCATCGATGTGGGTTAAGGGGTAGGCGTCTTTTTTTGTGACAAGGTTCTCCTTGTGAGAGTCGAAACAGAGCCTACCCTTTCCAGGTTTACGTAAAAATACAACTGGAGAATTTCAGGGACTTTTGGACTCTTCAATTACACCTAACTCCAATGTAGGGTCCAGGAGACGGAGTTGGATCAATTTGTTGAGCAGCACGACCACTATGCCATGGTTTCAAGGTTCAAGACCAGGTTTCCCCGTGAGTTTTTATTAAGAAACTTAAATAATCCACTCCGTCTCTTTGCTGTTGTCTATCTCGCAGAAATGCAAAAAACAAGACATTCAAGTTTCCTCACTTCCCTTACTATAATACCCTTCCGGCCAAAGTCATGCTAACGCATCAAGGAGTTGTCCCCTAAGCTTTGGCCACATCGTATAAAAAAAAGTTCCTTGTACATGAGTTTATGGATCGCTGGAGAGATGGGATAGTGCTTCTGCTTAATTGAAAAAGCATCGTCGGTGTCAATGACGTGTTCTTCTAGGTGGGTCTTCCCCCAGAATTGTGCTGTAAATGATGGAATTGTTCAATGAACGTGTCGAGTTTGGTTCTGTCAGGTGCTCTTAATTAGTAAAAGTTCGGCTCTATAGAAGAAAAGGGCTGTTCATCGAGAGAAGAGATGATAGCTGGTGCGAGTTGAAACGCTCGTCAGAAGTCTACGCCTAAATATACTTGTTGGCTTAAGCCAGGCACTACAAACAAGGTTAGAATTTCAGTCTGTCCACGAAAGGTTAACGCAGTTCTTACTGTGCCGGGGATGGACTGGCTAGTACCGTCGGCGGTACGAACTGAGGCGGTCAAAGCGGAGAGTTTCAAGCCTGAGCTTTGAAAAAATTCTAGGACTCTGTGTCCTAAACAACTCACACTGCCACCGCTGCCAAGCAAGCCTAGTTTTGTTTCGCTGGCTGTCTGAACTTTCACCTTAAGACGACCGTCGTCCTGGCTGGTGATTATAGTTGATACTAAAGATTGTCGGGTTTTCTTCATGGATCGTTTTCTTTCTTGGAATCTTCTCCAGCGTTGCCTCCTTCGATTGAAAGGAAGTCTCACTTCTTCAGCAAAAATTCGAGCTCGGACTCTTTCATAATTGAGTTGTCTCTCATGCAAGAACATGCCTCGCAAGCGGAAAAAAGGATCTGCCTCGATACCGCATTCTTGATGCGTTGGATCAGTCTGATTTTCGGCGAGGTTACACTTGGAGTCAAGTTCATGGATGTCTGTTCTGGTACATTGCCTAAACATATCGAAGCGTTGTAGTCAGCGTTCAGCCATACGACATAGATTTTGTAACTGGTCGGATCTGGATCTGACGGTAAAAGTAGAGAACTGTTCACCAAAACGGGTATTCAGGTTATCTAGGACTATCTGTACTATATCAACCTCATGTGGAGGCATCCTCATATGCCCGGAGGTAGCTGTCGCAGCTCTCCGAACACTGACGGAGTTCCATCAGATTCCGCATCAGTCGAAACTCAGCGAACTCTTAACTGATGCGAATAGCTCCCAGTCAAAGTTCGGAGACAGAACTGGTTCGAAAACCACTGTTTCGAATTTTCCATGAGAAGGAGCTCTATATTTCGGCCAAGTTACAGATTTGACACGCCAGAACTGGACGCTAGTCGCTCAATCCTAAACAAAAAGTCATCCACCGCGAAGGTTGGGTTACGACCAGAAAAATGAATCCTCCAGGACGCCATGATGGACGGTCGTCCTGTTTGGTAAGCTGCCATTCTAGGAGCGGGCTCCTGTCGGGCTACCGGCCAAACCTAATCCATCGAGAAGGGATTGGCCGTGGAAAAAAACTCCATGTCCCATCCAGCGAGTGGCTTGAATCGAAGATCTGCTAGGCACGATCTACAGATTGGTCGGGAAATCTTTCTGGATTGGCCGACAGACTGTTTTTTTTTACGATGTGAATCCTAGGGGACAACCCTTTGATGCGTTAGCATAGTTTTGGCCGGAATGGAATTAGGGTAAGGGAAGTGAGGAAACTTTGAGTCTTGTTTTTGCATTGCTGCGAGCTAGACAACAGCCCAGACGGAGTGGATTATTTTAATTTCTTAATAAAAGCTCACGGGGTCGTCTGGTACGGGACTCATGGCATGTTGGTATTGCCGGTCAACGTATTGATTCAACTCCGTCAACTGAGGTTGAAGTCAGGAGCAGGTATGGACATGTCTGGCTGCAGCACAGCTGTATTCCCTGGGACTGAGTCCGACGAAAGTCTCGGAAAAGCATAATTTTGGTCGAGAGCCTGTTTAGCTTTTCTCCTCGTCCTTGGCGGAGAAGTGGGGCTTGTGGTTATTTAGGGAGTACTAACTCCTAATGTTAAGCTGCACAATTGAAACAAAAAGGAAAACCCTTTTCTGTATACAGTAAAAAAAAGGAAAGTGAAAAGAGAGTTTAAAAAAGAAAAAAATTAAAGTTCGAAAAAGGGAGAACCAACAAAAGTTCCCCGTACCCCACAGCTACTGGGGTCGTATGAGGTACTTGGCTAGTACAGTGACCCATCAGCTATTGCCTATATCAGGTATTCGTCGGACCCACTAGCTCCTTACAGTATAAGACTCCGGTAATTAGCCATACCTTAAGCGACATCAGGCATCGCTCAAGGTACTCGAACTAATTCCTAGCACTTGGATAATGTCTCCTAAAATCTAAAGCCTTAAAGTGTACCTTCTGTTGGGCGCCGTATTTATGATGTAATGTGTGTGCGTATGTGCAACATGAAGCTGCCGCAGGATGTTATGATGTGTAATGTGTGTGCGTGTGTAACGTGAAGTCGGTATGGGGTGAGGGTCCTTGAACATCCGAGTCACACATTCATAACTGAGTTCGCCACAAAGGATAAAAACACTACAAGAAACAGACATTGAAGGAAGAACAACAGGTCTAGTGTCACCTGTTGTTCTTAGCCGCACTTAACTGTCATGAAAAAATGCACAAAAAGAAAATTTACCCCCTTGATCGAAAGTTCAGTTACTAACCCACCTCTATCCTTCATCTGGCTAGGATGTAGGCAAGAAATGCTGAGAAAACAAAAATAAAAAGAATAAAATTTAAATTAAATACATAGGGAGAGATAGGGAGAGGGGATGAGGGAAGCAAGGAGGGAAGCAAGGGGAATAAGAAGTCTCATGAAATCAAAGATTAGATTATTCCATATAAATCCCAAAATATATTCAAAATAACCAAAACTTTATAACCTTATCCCTAGATATCCTAACAGGATTGCACCTACTATCGAAACAGGATGCTTCTTATCATATGCTAGAGATGCCTGCAATACTTTAATTTTTCCGGTAATAACTTAGATTACACTAATGGCAGATTAGACCGTTAACAAACAAAAAATATATATTTTTTTCTCTCAAACTATGCAAACATTAGGAAGAATGTCAAAGCTAAAGAATTTTTGGGGAATTATTACATGACTTAAACAGCCTCCCAACACATTTATTTCAATTATTTCAAGCAATCATTTTGATTCCACCTAATTACCGAAGACAAGTGAAGTGAAATGCGTTAGAGATAGCACACGCTTTATCATGACCCGATGAGTATTTTGTACACAAAATATTCAAGTTGAACCGAAGCTTAGAAATCAAACAGCACAAAAAAAAATTCAAACAGCAAAAAGACCATAGTATAGATATCCGATTCTTTACTACTCGTATGAGCGGATGACTTGAAAGAGCAAACAAAAAAATAAAAGCCGAACAATCCCGAAGACATGGTCAGCAAAAGAAAAGAAAGGTGGAACAGAACCTCCAGACAGGAGTGCATGCTAAAAATTATTCCCAGGTCCTCTATGGATTCAACGAGATGATTGCGTCTTCGTGACTTAAAATTATCTAATTTCAAAACAAGTTTACAGGGGCAGAAAACGGTATCTATAGCGTTTCCTTATTTATTGATTTATTTATTTATTTAAGCTTAATGCAAGCTGTTACATAATACTACAAAATAACAAAATAAATACTACAAACTAAAATTAACAATAATTCGTAAAAGATAATGTAATGCAGGCCATACACGATCAAGTCTGCAGCGGACTTGACGCGGCGTCCAGTATACTTGACGGTGTATGGCTATCATTGTGCATGACAAGTCTACATGAAGGAAAAATCGAATTTCGATTCTGCAGACTTGATCAAGCCTGCAGCGTCATGCAAAGTTGAACGTGTGTATGAGCGGTCAAGTATGCATGACGTTAGTCGGCATCTGCAGTTGAACGATTTTTCTTTTCGGTTCTTAATTCTGAGCAATACGCCTAGGATGGCTAACGCGGCGTCGTCCGCCACTGGGGACGCCATGATTTCAACTTAAGCTACAATGATTATGATAAATATAAACTGGAAGGAAGGAAGGCGAATTAGGAAAGGCGATCAAGATGGGCGGGATAAAGATATAAGGCTTTGTGAAGGGATAATTTACTCAGATGGAAGTCAAAGGAGGGAAGGTCGTTGACGTGCGATGGCGGTCGAGTCGGAAAAGGGGAGTGGACCGAAGGTTGCGAGGGTTGGTATAGATGGTAAAGACTGCAGGATTGAAGGGCAGTCTATGGCACCAGCTAATAGCTGATGAATGAAGAGAACGACGGGAACATCACGACGTTTACTTAGGGGTTGTAAGTCGATCAGTTTCAGACGGTTTTCATAAGGTGGAAGGTTGAATCTGTCTACCCACGGAAGATCACGTGGAGCAAAGCGAATAAACCTACGCTGGACAGATTCAATTCTGTTAAAGTGGGTTGTTTGCGTAGGTGACCATACCTGGCTGGCATATTCAAGGAGAGGTCTAACGAAGGAAATATAGAGACATTTGGAAACATAAGGATTGGAGAACTCTCTAGACCAGCGCTTCATAAACCCAAGCGCGGAGTAAGCTCTGTTAATTATGCTATGAATGTGGGAACGGAAATTTAGTTAGCTATCACAGATTATTCCTAGGTCACACAAAGAGGTGAACGAATCAAGGTAATTTTGGAGAAGGAGAGAGTCGGTTGTGGAGGAGATATGTTTAATTATTTTCATGTCATCAGCATAAATGGACAGCTCTAAGTATTTGATGACACAATCAACATCATTAATTGTAAGGATGAAAATTAATGGCCCGGGGTGGCTACCCTGAGGGGCGCCGGAACGAGCGACAATAGGGTTAGAAATGGATGAGCTAAAAACAACATTGTACTGATTGTTGAGGTAGGATTGAATCCAGAAGATGAATCGAGGGGGGAAGCCTAGGCGATCAAGTTTAAACAGGATAACGCTATGGGAGATCTTGTCAAATCCTTTACTAAAATCGGTGACGATAACATCAACATCTTTACCGTTTTCCAGGGCACATAGTGTTTTGGAGACGAATTCGTTGAGGTTGGTGGTTGTAGATCTTCCTTTGAAGAGGACATGCTGGGAGAGGGAGAAAACAGACATACAGTGGAAGAACATGGAATCATAGACCAATTTTTCGAATAGTTTAGGTATGGATGATAATTTAGCAATGGGTCTGTAGTTGGATACCTCGTTCTTGCAGCCTTTTTTGAATATGGGAATAATATAAGAGTTTTTCCATAATTGAGGGAAAACCCCTTGAATGACCAAGAGGCGGAAAAGCAAAGTAAGGGGTTGAACTAGATGCATGGCACACTTTTTCAGAACGATGGCCGGAATGCCGTCAGGACCTGGGTGAAAGTCATCCTCAAGCCCGTTAATAATTGCGGCGATTTGTTCGGGGTCAGGGCCGAAAGATGTAAACGACGTTTGAGTGCATTTGTCCAAGAATGAAAAGTAGTTAATTCAGGTTGTAGGGAATTGTCGCTGAAAGATTAACTGAAGGAGTGTGCAAAGAGGTTGGCGATAACCTGAGGATCAGATGAAGAGGTATTCTGTAGATTTAGGGTGGAGGGGTAACCATTGGATTTCTTCTTAGAATTAATAAAGCTATAAAAACGCTTGGGGTCGGATATGAGGCCTGTTTCCATCCGTTGGAGGTACTCATGGTAGAGGGTATCACAACGTTCAGAAAAAGAGGTGTAAGCAGATAGGTAGGAAGAATAGTCAGACTCAGTCTGGGTCAGAAGAAAAGTTTTCCAACGTTTATTTCTCCTGTCGCGGAGAGAGCGTAATTCTTTGTCGTACCAAACGGGGGAGGAGGATCAGCTTTTACGATGAAGAAGAGGGATAGATTCTGTAAGACAAGCGTGTATTTCCGCATAAAATGTCTCTACAACAACGTCTATTGGAAGATGTTGAGGGATAGTGCCAATGTTGGAGTTGAGGAGCAAGTGATTTAATTTTTCAAAGTCGCCTTTACGAATTGAATGAAAGAGAAAACTCGGAGCTTGAAAGGGCGTGAGGGTATTCGTAGGAGAAAACAAGGAACAGGGAAGGATGGTGACGATCGAGGGAAGAAAGGAGATGGTTGCTTTCCGCGACAGCCGAGTTAACTGGGTCTGAGGAAAAGATTAAGTCTAATTGTCTGTCCAGAAAGTTCCTGACTCCACTAACTTGAAAGAGACCAGAAACAGAGAGAGAGTGGGGGACAAAGTCTGAACAGTCCTCAGACAATGACCATTGAATACGGGGGAGGTTAAAGTCAACCAGTACAATGAAGTCATCGGAGGCGTTAGCGTTCTCAAGCATGGGGTCTAACGTTTCAATTACGGGCTCGTAGGCTTCTAGAGGTTGAGAGGGACGAATAAAACAACAAAGAATATACAGAATACACTCAGTATTAATTTGATACATACAAATTTTGATATTGAAGAGTCGGAGGTCTTAAACATTGTGGCATCATACCGGTTGTTAGCAGCTATGAGAACCCCACGGCCTGGTGGGTCATTCTGGTAATAGACGTTCTGGTAATAGACTGACAAGCTGCCGGGGAGAGGTACTTGATCGGAGACCACAGGTGCATTAGGGGGAGTTCAGAAATAGGGAAAGCCGGGGGGGGGGGGGGGTTAGGAGCGAAAGTAGTTTAAGGAGTCGTTGCGATTTTTTTGGAGATGGGAAATGCGGCGAGAACTGACGTACGCAGCATAGGTGGATAGATCTTCTGAAACCTTATGGGAAGGGAAATTGAATGATTCATGGTACTTAGTGAAAAGTTGATGTAAGACTGTTGGGTCTGTGAGCAGGCCTTCTTGATGCATACTTAACATGACGTTGGTGCTCGCTTTACCATCAATACAGACGGAATTCGGTTTGTAGTGCAGATAGGCTAGAAATAGACGTACGTTTTCATAAATGCGGAGGTCCCGTAAACGGGACAAGAGTTATCGTCCATCGTTGGAATTCGCATAGCGAAGTCAATTTTACTGTAGGTGGGATTAGGGGATCGATAAATGAGTTATGTCCGGATGCAGGAGTTTTGGTTAGCGGAAGGAGCGGGTTGGCGGAGGTTGAAGAAGTTTGAGAAGGGGCGATAGTAAGCTGGAGCTGTAAGTGGATCAGAGGGACTAAGAGTGTGAGAATAAATAAAGTTAGGATACTTGATTCGGGTACTTACTTTAAATTCTGGAAATGCAACCATTTTGAACTACCAATTGGAGTTTGGAGTTTGGTAAGAGGTGCGGAAGAGTGATGAGAGATTAGATTATTACTAGTGCTAAGGTTCCTACTATTAGGCTGAATACTAAATTCAGAAAAAGGAGAAGGTCGTTTGGAATTACCTCTGGGATAGTTAGTGGGATTTGGTTTATTAGTATTTAATTTAGGGTTAGATACAGAGGGCTTAGGGTTAAACTTAACATACTTCTTGGTCCACTTAGCAATTTCGATAGTCCCGAGAGTGAAGATTTTGCTGGCGGGGTTACTGATGCCACACATACTTGTTCGGGATGGAGATCTTGAAGTTGCTGAAGTTCCTTGCGTCCAAGGGTAACTTCAGGCAGCTAACGGGGATGAATGCAAAATTCCGGGAAAAAAAGCTATGTACCCAGGAAACGGTGGCGTTGTGAGGGGCACCCTTAAGGAGGAACATGTAACATATTAGTGTAGGTGACCAAAAAAAGAATTCCAATGAATATCGTTATTGTATCTAACAGTTCTAACTACGATTTCCCACAAAAGAATCTAGACCATTAACTTAAATGGACTTAAGGACAATTCCTGAAAAACTCTACTTGTACAGGAATTTAGATAAATTCATTATAGTTAGCAAGTGAATACCTTAATCATCTCTTAAAATATTAACTACAATAATTTCGTGTATCTATAATAACACCTAGTAGTCTCATTACCTATAGGAAATCTGACAAATTCGGTATTGTGAAAATTTTCTGGTGAACTTCTATATCAGACAATCATTTCGTCTACCCTTAAGAATATTTAGCAACTTTTCTCTGTAGAAATTCTTTTCTTTCTCTCTTAGCTTTTTCTTCTTAGCTTTATACAATGTTTATAAATAATTTGACTTAGATTAGGAAGCTCTAGTATTTACTTATAATTTAAAAAAAGGACATGTCGAACAAAACTATTCTTCACCGTTGTTCCGTCACAATTTCTAATAATAATTTAGGGGTACTCACTCGGATGGAATAAAACTTTATCTTTACGCCATACACCGGTGGTGAAATTTTTCACCCGATTATCGGGATATGTAGTTGTGTCCGGTGACAGATTTCTCCAACCTTGACTGGGGTACGTGTATTTTTGGTTAATTTTCTTCCTTTCTTTTTTCTTTCAAGGCTTGCTAGGCCTTATTATGCTGGCCTTACTATAATACTAGTTTTAAGAGTTGTTCTGCTTCTTAGTTGGGTCAGGAGCTCATCGTTCTAGGCGATGTGACCTGGCTGGTCGATGGTACACCTTTTCTTGCAGCGGCCAGAAAGCTGCAGCAACTATAAAAAAACTGTTCCGCAGACGCTGCTCGACTGATGGAAATGTGTGTAATAAAAGTTCCCTGATCCGTTGATACTGGCCAGAGCTGCTCGGCTAGTAAAGTGTGCCGATAAAAAGGTTTATTTGTTTATTTGTTCAATACAGATTCATCACAAATGACTATTACAGCAGTATATATATAAATTATTAAACTAAAACTAAAAATAACTGTGGGGCAGCAATCAACAGAGTTCAAATCACCCACATCAGCTGAGGCACTGCCTGAGTAAGCACTTCAGCCGCAACCTAGAGAAGTCCATGTCAAAGTTGTTGAAATGTTGATTGAAGAGGCGAGACATCGACGTGATGGGCTCGTGCATCCCATGTTGACAATATTGCGCCTCTTTTCGAGAGTGTCGAGAGAAATCAGACACAAACGATCGGTGTAGGAGGGGAGAAGCAAAGGATTAATCCAGGGAAGTCCGTGGAGAGCAAACCTAAGGAATCTACGCTGCACTGCCTCGACGCGGTTGACGTGCACGGCAAAGTAGGGGGACCACACAGGGCTAGCGTATTCCAAAAATGACCTAACGAAGGTGCAGTAGAGAAGTTTTGTTAAGTAGGGATCATCAGGCTCCTTAGACTATCTTTTAACAAAACCCAACATCGAACTAGCCTTAGCAACGATCGAGTCCACATGATCCTCGAAAGAAAGACGATAGTTAAGGACCACGCCCAAGTCCTTCATCCTGTCCACCCTACCCAAGACAACACCATCGACAGTGTAGTCGAAGAGGAAAGGAGATCTTCTACGGGAAAAGGTCATAACGGTGCACTTGTCTGTGTTTAACAGAAGGCGGTTGCGTGAATCACAGAACGAAGCCAAGTCAGAGTTCAGGAGATCACAGTCTATTTCGCGGGTAACAGTGCGAAAAATCTTGGCATCGTCTACATAACACAAAATTTTAGTATGGGATAGCAGAAGCGAAACATCATTAATATATATGATGAACAATGGGGGCCAAGAATACTACCCTGAGGCACTCCGGAGGTGACAATGATTTGGTTGGAAAGAGCACCACGGAATAGGACCCGCTGTGTACGACCAGACAGGTAAGAGGACAGCCAATCCACGAAGCCATAAGGAAACCCAAGAATAAACAGTTTATAGATTAGGATTCCATGGTCAATCCTATCGAAGGCCTTACTAAAATCCGTAAACACGCAGTCCACCTGCTTCCCCGCTTCGATGGTCGGCAGAGAATGGTTAACGAATTCAAGAAGGTTTGTAGTCGTCGATTTACCTTTAAGGAAGCCGTGCTGGAAAGACCGCAAAAACGGACTGCAGTGAAATCGGAGTATGTCGCTGACGAGAGACTCAAAGACCTTCGCAGTATGGCACAGGCTGGCAATCAGTCGATAGTTGGAAACATCAGATTTGCTTCCTTTCTTATGCAGCGGGGTCAAAACCGAAGTTTTCCAAAGTTCGGGGAAGCGACCCGAACGCAAGGACAAATTGAACAGATAACAGAGGACACCAGCTAGAGGCAGTTGGCATTTCTTCAAGAAGCAAGCGGGAATACCATCGGGACCACTCGAGAAGCCGTCTGCCAAATTAGATAGATGTTCAGCAACACATGCGTCGTCAAATACTTAGGAAATTAGCAATTGTAATTGTTTCGAATTGATGAACCTCCAGAACTGTATAGGATCGTAACGCAGCGTGGCTCTCATGTTAGACAAGTACTCGGCGTAGGAGTCCTGTATCCGAGCGGAGAAACGCTGGCAGAGATCAGAATAAACCAAGTAGTCATCGTGGCATCCAAAAGCACAAAACCTCTTCCAAGCTTTGCTCTTTAAGTTCCTCAGATATCGTGAGGTACCGTCAAGCCAGGGACGAAACAAATGTGATGAACCCGATCGAGAAGTGCCGATGGGGACAAATCGGGTAAAACAAGCGTAAAGGACATCGTAAAAAGCGCTCACAGCCAGGTGGACATCACACTGCTCCAGCACGCTCGACCAATCACAAGAAAGAAGCCAGTTATTCATGGGCGTGAAATCAGCCCGTTTAAAGTTAAAGTAGAGGTCACCTAATAGGGACGGAAACGTATCAGCGGTGTCAAAACACATGACAATCAGAAGCGCGGGGTGGTGACTTGATTCAGGAACCAAGGGGGTCAGGCATCTAATAACAGTCGTACAGTCAGGGTCAGACGAGAACACAAGGTCCAGAAATCTGCCTGAATCATTAGTAATGTCACAGCATTGAGCCAGGTTAGAAGCGGCTACAGAGTCCAGAAAGGATAAAACAAATTGGGGAGCAGACGTGAACGAGGGTAAGAGACCATCAGCGTCAGGAGAATTTACTCAACCAATGCAGGACAAATTAAAGTCGCCACAGAGTACAAGGTCGTCCGAAGGAAGCATGGAGTCTGACAAACTGTCGACAGACGCCGCAAGCAGCTCATACACAGTGGAGGGTGAACAAGGGGGAACATATGCAGTTAGAACAAATAAGCTTCTGGTGGGAAATTTTAGAACCACGCATAAGAGTTCAAGATGGCGGGAGGCTGAAATGACCACGATCGAGCACGAGAGACCCCCCCCCCCCCCAACCGCGCACAGAACTCCACCACCAACAGGTGAACACGGGTCAGATAAGTGTCGATCCCGACGGAAGACCTGGAACTCAGGGCCGAACAATTCAGAGTCAGAAATTCCGGCACACAGCCAGGTCTCCGTCAGGCAGATAATGTCAGCATTGAACACAAAGGAGGAGGAGAAAAGCTGCGCGGTTTTAGAGCGCTACCCGGTCACGTTGGCATAATGGAAGGAGACCCGGCTGGCAAGTTTTTTGGCTGCGAAGTCGGAGCCGCACGGGCCTTCGGGATGAACTAACGAACGATAGCACCGGAGGGATATATACTTGGAGAGATAACCGCCAGGAAGGCGCTCTCTGGGACAAACACCTTGAAGGAAGCCGTGTATGAACGGCCGTGGGCAGGACTGATTCGTCTACAGGCGATCATATCAAAAGGAACGCCCGCCTGAAGAGAGATATGGTTGACAATATCGCCCTCAAGAGTATCCTAGTGGACCCTGGATACAAAAATACATTTAGGCCGCTGTGCTGGTCTAAGTGCGGTGACAGCAGGACGAGAACGCGCAGAACGATCCATGGGGCCGTTGATCAGAGGTTCAGACAGCAAGGCGGGGTCAACAAGAACCTCAGACTGAGAAGGTGGAAGGCCACTCACCCCCGAATGATGAGAGGGGGCCATGTCTTGAGACTCTACGACAACAGCGACAGCAGGCTGACCAGTGGCGGCATCGTTGCGATGCTTACGCCTGCGGGGTGCCCGAGAAATATTAGAAGGCTGGCGTCCGGTACGGCTTAGTGTGGGTGCGGTGCAGTCTTCAAGGTGAACAGGGTCAGGCATCAGACCGTCGGAAACAACTCCGTGCAGCTCAGGAATAACAAGTGAAGAGGCGGCACTCACGACTGCAGGGGAAGGGCAACCAATGTTAAGGTGAGGTGAGGTGTGCTGAGGACCAATGCATGACGCGTCCGGGGGAGAGGGATTAGGAGGGATCAAGAACCGCGTAGATAATGACTTAACATCAGAGGCAATGGAACCCAGCAGCTCGGAGTTGGCAGAAACGACCGAGGACCAAGCACCGAGATCACACTTAACCTGTTTGACCCCGCGACGAATATCGTCAAATATTGGGTTGATGGAAGAGGTACCCGCAAAAGGAACTGGGCAGGGGCTGAGGCTCGCAATCGTCGCGTGCACATCGTCCAGTGAACCCGACACTAACGAGATGCGGGAGGAAATCTCATGCGACTTCTCCAAAAGAACACCCGAATTGGACACGATAGAGTCCACAGATCCAATCAATCTATCCATCTTGGCCACCAGAGAAGTAGCGTCATCAGACAAAATTTCCAAGCTCCTCCAGCGATTCGCGAAGGATACAACCTTGTCAGCGACAAGAGACAAGTCGCCAGATAGGGCCTCCAACATGCTCCTGACAAGCCTCAACACATGGCTCGGTTTGATGTCACAGCATTCACTACATGCCGAGGGGCGCGAGGATCGGGTACCGCGCTTTAAGCAGTCCTAATGGAAAGTCAGGCCACAGAAGAAATCACAAGCAACAGCATCAAGGACTATTTCACCCGAACAGGAACCGCAGACAACCATGGTCGAAATAGAGACAAGAAAAAAAAAAATTAATAAATAAATAAAAAAAAAAAATTAAGGTCAAAAAAGTAAAAGTAAGTAAAAGTCACTGGGACCAACCGAGGTAAGGTAAGACAACCAAAGACCGACCGGAAAATAAGGAGGACTGACTACCGTGGACCAGTCAGTCATCACCGACCGACGCAGCGAGGTAATAGTTTTCTTTTTAGGGAGATTCCAGCATTTCGGCTATATAGGTGGACCCCATACCGGATCGCCGGCAGTTGAAGACCAGCGTTCGAACGGACACCACGGCCAGCACGGAGCTCCCTACTAGGTGGTAAGATATACTCAGGTATAGTAAAGGTTTGGTAGCCGGCGTGCCTCCCCGGCTACAACAAGTTGTATTGGACCAGATTTGGATCCACTGGTGGTAGGTAAGATTAGTGTATAAACCTTTATATATATCTCGCTTTATCTCTTGTACTACCGTGCCTCCCTGGTACAAGACACTCATATACCTGGTGTGCCTCCCCGGCTATCTAGCTTTCTGTCACTAGCGTGCCTCCCTGGTGACATACTCGTTCTATCTCTTGTACTAGCGTGCCTCCCTGGTACAAGACACTCATATAGCTGGCGTGCCTCCCCGGCTATCTAGTTCTCTGTCACTAGCGTGCCTCCCTGGTGACACACTCTTAACCGGCAAGCCCCGGTTATCACTGTGGTACTGACACATTCTTCGCCAGCGTGTTTCCTGGCCCGTGTATGTAAGTGATTGTCCCTCAGAGCATACATTGTAAGGCCTGTATTTAGTACAAAATCATTCTGTCTCCGTTTCTTTCCCATTAATAAGAATAACCGTCACCGCCGCAAGAAGATTTCGCCCGGAAACAAGACAACCGTCCGTCAGTCATACTACGCTCGCGGAAAGAGGATAACCCATACGTCAACCAGCCGAAATAGACCCGATATATCAAGGGAGACAGAAGGAGTAGCACTACTGTCGCCGTGAGGACGAACGAGTGAAAATAGGACATACTGCGAATTATAGTGAAACATACACATTTTAGAGAATAGAACATACTGTGAATTGTAGTGAAATATAGACACTCTAGAGAATAGGACATACAGTGGATTGTAGAGATAAGTTAACGACCATAAATTTATAGGGATTTAAGTTGTGAATAAACTGACATTTTGTAGTGAGGAATTGGTGAGTTTCTTTCCAGAAGCCCTTGACCCTGGATCCGGCGAGCTTATCCCTTGGAAAGAGCCAGCGACCCTCCCCACTACCGGAAAATACGTCTCAAAATTGGCCAATTTTGTAACGTGTTTTCCGGTAGTGGGGAGGGTCGCTGGCTCTTTCCAAGGAATAAATGTCTGTTTATTCACAGTCTATTACTTCAGTTTTATTCACAGCTTAAATTCTACACATGATCTTTGTCTTATCTTTACAATTCACTGTTTATCCTATTCTCTAAAGTGTCGATATTTCACTTGTTCGTTCTCACGAGGTATACGGCGGTCGTGCTACTCCTGCTGTCTCCCTGGTGGAAAGATAACTCGTAACTAACAAAACAGGATTTATTCAGTCCACTATTAACACATTAACTGTCCACTTATAAATTGTCTGCCATTGTCGGAAATAAGTACTCGGAGACTTTCGTATCGGGCAAATACTTTCTCTCGGAAGGCTTTAATCACGGCCGGTGCGGTTGCTTCTCGGAGTGGCACTACCTCTATCCATTTCGTAAATTTATCTTGGAAGATTACAACCATGTTGTTTGCTCTCGAGGACCTGGGGAATGGTCCCATGAAGTCCACACTGATGGTCTCCCACGGTTCGGTGCTCTTTGTCATATACATTTCGCCGGCCGGTTTTCGTTGAAGGGGTTTGTGGCGGAGACACAAGTCGCAGCTTCTTACATACTGGGCTATGTCGCGAAACATCCCTGGCCAGTAGTAATTTTTGGCTACGCGGCTGATTGTCTTGTTTACTCCTCCATGTCCTGCGGTGGGGTCGTTATGATTCTCTTTCAGTACTCTAGTTCGCTCTATTTTTGGCACACACATTTTCCAGGGGTTACTAGTGTCGTCAACTTCGTACGAACCTGGAGTGTGTATGTGTCGGTGAAGTTGGTCGTTCCAAATTGCGTAGTCGGTATAGTCGGCGGGTTTATTTTGTACTTCCTGGAATTTTCTGCTGTACCAGCTGCATCCGTCTTGTGCAGCTCCTAGAGATGAGAGTTTTGCGGTATCGGGTAGTGGTTGTCTAGATAGAGCATCTGCTACAATGTTCCATTTCCCAAGTCGGTATCGGATTTCGTAGTCGAACTGTCCCTATGGCCCATCTCGCCAGTCGGCCTGAGGGGTTTTCGATCGAATTCAGCCACTTAAGGGCTTGGTGGTCGGTAATAATTATGAAACGGTACCCCTCCAAGCACGGGCGCATTTTTCGGATTCCCCAGACGATCGCTAGGCATTCCTTTTCGGTCACGGAGTATCTTTGATTGACGTCGGACATCGTTTGGCTGGCGAACGCTATTACCCGTTCCTCTCCATCTACTTCCTGTGATAGTACGGCCCCTAGGCCATCTTTACTGGCGTCAGTCTGTAAGATGAATGGCCTAGTAAAATCTGGACATGTCAGTACGGGGGCTTGGGTCACGCGTTGTTTGAGCTCTTGGTATGCTCTTTCCTGTTCTTATCCCCAATGCCATTTCTGGTTTTTGCGGAGTAGTTTGGTGAGTGGGGCACTGATGGTAGAGAAGTCTGGTACGAAACGCCTGTACCATGATGCAACGCCGATGAATTGTCAGATCCCTTTGACGGTGGTGGGAGCGGAGAGTGCGTGTATCGCACTGACTTTCTCTGTGTCTGTCTGGATACCCTTCCGTCAGATCACGTGGCCGAGATATGTAAAACTTTCCATAAAAAATTCACATTTTTCGGGGTTTATTTTGAGGTTTGCTTCGATGAGCCGGTCGAATACCATTTGAAGTTTTTCTATGTGTTCCTCGAGAGATCATCCCACTACGACTATGTCGTCGAGGTAGGAAAACGCAAATGGCTCCATTTCGGGTCCGATGACTCGATCTAGAGTTCTTTGAAACGTAGCGGGGGCTGAATGTAATCCAAACGGCATGACTTTCCACTGGAAGAGTCCTCGGCCTCGTACGGTGAACGCGGTATACGGTCGGCTGTCTTTAGCCATCGGAACCCTGTTTCAGATCAATGGTTGAGCTGTAGTGGGCTCCTCTCAACTTATCCAAAATGTGGTTTATTTGTGGCAACGGGTATGCGTCCTTTACTGAGTGTTCATTCAGCTGTCGGTAATCTATGCACAGCAGCCAGTTCCCTTGCTTTTTCTTCACTAAGACTATTGCGGAACTGTACGGACTACGGGACGGTCCGATTCGGTCGGTTTCCAAGAGTTCGTTGATCTCAGTGTTGATAATCTTTGTTTCACAGGTCGGTCATCCTTCATCAATATTCGGTGCTCGGTGAGTTTCGGCATAAGGAAAAAGGTGTGGTCCACTTTTCCGGTAGTTGGGCGGGTCGCTTTCTCTTTCCAAGGGATAAGCTCGCCGGATCCAGGGTCAAGGGCTTCTGGAAAGAAACTCACCAATTCCTCACTACAAATGTCTGTTTATTCCCAGTCTATTACTTCAGTTTTATTCACATTTTAAATTCTACACATGATCTTTGTCTTATCTTTACAATTCACTGTTTATCCTATTCTCTAAAGTGTCGATATTTTACTTGTTTGTTCTCACGCGGTATACGGCGATCGTGCTACTCCTTCTGTCTCCCTTGGTGTATCGCGGTTATTCCGGACGTATGGATTGACCTCTTTCTTTGAGCGTAGTATGACGGACGGACGGTTGCCTTGCTTCCGGGCGAAATCTTCGTGCGGCGGTGACGGCTATTCTTCCTATGGGGAAAGAGGCGGGGACAGAATGATTTCGTACTAGAATACAAGGGCTAAATTATCTATGCTCTGGGAGACAATCACTCACATAAACGGGCCAGGAAACACGCTGGCAAAGAATACTAAAGTGATAACCGGGGACTTGCCGGTTGAGTTTCGGTCACCAGGGAGCACGCTAGTGACAGAGAGAACTAGATAGCCGGGGAGGCATGCCAGTTCCGGGAAACGGGGCTTAAAAACCCTTATTTCCGGCCTTGCTGTTGACAGGTTCATTTCGTAAATTTATCTTGGAAGATTACAACCATGGTGTTTGCTCTCGAGGACCTGGGGAATGGTCCCATGAAGTCCACACTGATAATCTCCCACGGTTCGGTGCTCTTTGTCATATACATTTCGCCGGCCGGTTTTCGTTGAAGGGGTTTGTGGCGGAGACACGAGTCGCAGCTTCTTACATACTGGGATATGTCGCGAAACATCCCTGGCCAGTAGTAATTTTTGGCTACGCGGCTGATTGTCTTGTTTACCCCTCCATGTCCTGCGGTTATGATTCTCTTTCAGTACTCTAGTTCGCTCTATTCTCTGTTCTCTTCGTACGAACCTGGAGTGTGTATGCGTCGGTGAAGTTGGTCGTTCCAAATTGCGTAGTCGGGATAGTCGGCGGGTTTATTTTGTACTTCCTGGAATTTTCTGCTGTACCAGCTGCATCCGTCTTGTGCAGCTCCTAGAGATGAGAGTTTTGCGGTATCGGGGAGTGGTTGTCTAGATAGAGCATCTGCTACAATCTTCCACGTCGGTATCGGATTTTGTAGTCGAACTGTCTCTATGGCCCATCTTGCCAGCTCTACGGCCCATCTCGCCAGTCGGCCTGAGTGGTTTTCGGTCGAATTCAGCCACTTAAGGGCTTGGTGGTCGATAATAATTATGAAACGGTACCCCTCCAAGAACGGGCGCATTTTTCGCCAGGGTCAAGGGCTTCTGGAAAGAAACTCACCAATTCCTCACTACAAAATGTCAGTTTATTCACAACTTAAATCCCTATAAATCTATGGTCGTTAACTTATCTCTACAATCCACTGTATGTCCTATTCTCTAGAGTGTCTATCTTTCACTACAATTTACAGTAGGTTCTATTCTCTAAAATGTCTATGTTTCACTATAATTCGCAGTATGTCATATTTTCACTCGTTCGTCTTTACGACAGTCGTGCTACTCCTTCTGTCTCCCTTGATATATCGGGTCTATTTCGGCTGGTTGACGTATGGGTTGTCCTCTTTCCGCGTGCGTAGTATGATTGACGGACGGTTGTCTTGTTTCCGTTCGAAATTTTCTTGCGGCGGTGACGGTTATTCTTCCTAATGGGAAAGAAACGGAGACAGAATGATTTCGTTCTAAATACAACAATCTATGCTCTGAGGGACAATCACTTACATACACAGGCCAGGAAACACGCTGGCGAAGAATGTGTCAGTACTACAGTGATAACCGGGGCTTGCCGGTTAAGAGTGTGTCAACAGGCAGGCACGCTAGTGACGGAGAACTAGATAGCCGGGGAGGCACACCAGCTATATGAGTGTCTTGTACCAGGGAGGCACGCTAGTACAAGAGATAGAACGAGTGTGTCACCAGGGAGGCAGGCTAGTGACAGAGAGCTAGATAGCCGGGGAGGCACGCCAGCTATATGAGTGTCTTGGACCAGGGAGGCACGCTAGTACAAGAGATAGAACGAGTGTGTCACCAGGGAGGCACGCTTGTGACAGAGAGCTAGATAGCCGGGGAGGCACACCAGCTATATGAGTGTCTTGTACCAGGGAGGGAGGCACGCTAGTGAAAGAGAGCTAGATAGCCGCGGAGGCACGCCAGCTATATGAGTGTCTTCTACCAGGGAGGCACGCTAGTACAAGAGTTAAACGAGTGTGTCACCAGGGAGGCACGCTAGTGACAGAGAGCTAGATAGCCAGGGAGGCACGCCAGCTATATGAGTGTCTTGTACCAGGGAGGCACGCTAGTAAAAGAGATAGAACGAGTATGTCACCAGGGAGGCACGCTAGTGACAGAGAGCTAGATAGCCGGGGAGGCACGCCAGCTATATGAGTGTCTTGTACCAGGGAGGCACGCTAGTACAAGAGATAGAACCAGTGTGTCACCAGGGAGGCACGCTAGTGACAGAGAGCTAGATAGCCGGGGAAGCACGCCAGCTATATGTGTGTCTTGTACCAGGGAGGCACGCTAGTACAAGAGATAGAACGAGTGTGTCACCAGGGAGGCACGCTAGTGACAGAGAGCTAGATAGCCGGGGAGGAACGCCAGCTATATGTGTGTCTTGTACCAGGGAGGTACGCTAGTACAAGAGATAAAACGAGTGTGTCACCAGGGAGGCACGCTAGTGACAGAGAGCTAGATAGCCGGGGAGGCACGCCAGCTATATGAGTGTCTTGTACCAGGGAGGCACGCTAGTACAAGAGATAGAACGAGTATGTCACCAGGGAGGCACGCTAGTGACAGAGAGCTAGATAGCCGGAGAGGCACGCCAGCTATATGAGTGTCTTGTACCAGTGAGGCACGCTAGTACAAGAGATAGAACGAGTGTGTCACCAGGGAGGCACGCTAGTGACAGAGAGCTAGATAGCCGGGGAGGCACGCCAGCTATATGAGTGTCTTGTACCAGGGAGGCACGCTAGTACAAGAGATAAACGAGTGTCACCAGGGAGACACGCTAGTAACAGAGAGCTAGATAGCCGGGGAGCCACGCCAGCTATATGAGTGTCTTGTACCAGGGAGGCACGCTAGTACAAGAGATAGAACGAGTGTGTCACCAGGGAGGCATGCTAGTGACAGAGAGCTAGATAGCCGGTGAGGAACGCCAGCTATATGAGTGTCTTGTACCAGGGAGGCACGCTAGTACAAGAGATAAAGCAAGATATATATAAAGGTTTATACACTAATCTTACCCACCACCAGTGGATGCAAATCTGGTCCAATACAACTTGGTGTAGCCGGGGAGGCACGCCGGCTACCAAACATTTACTATACCTGAGTATATCTTACCACCTAGTAGGGAGCTCCGTGCTGGCCGTGGTGTCCGTTCGAACGCTGGTCTTCAACTGCCGGCGATCCGGTATGGGGCCTACCTATATAGCCGAAATGCTGGAATCTCCCTAAAAGAAAACTATTACCTCGCTGCTCCTCGGTGATCTGCCTCGCTGCGTCGGTCGGTGATGACTGACTGGTTCACGGTAGCCAGTCCTCCTTATATTCCGGTCGGTCTTTGGTTGTCTTACCTTACCTCGGTTGGTCCCAGTGGTTGTTTCCTCTTGAGCTGGTCGACGAGGACTGACTGAGCTGCTGTGTGAGCCCTCCTTATATAGTGCCAGGGGGCTCTGGTGGCACTCGGTAGTCGGACTGTCCCACGGTGTTTGTGGGGAAAAGGGGTATTTTACCACTGCGGAGCGTGGCAAATTCGGTGAATTTTCACTATACTCGTATCGGCGGGGGGGGGGGGGGGGGTCTGGCGGCGCTCGAAAACCTGATTCTCCTCCGGTGCTGTTGACAGGTTGTGGTAACTTCGTTACAAGACAAACGGCCAATAAATAATACGTAAGCAAAAATAAATAAAATAAAATAAATTAAGGTCAAAAGAAAGTAAAAATTGTAGAAAAACAAGATTAAAGTAAAAACAAGTCCAAATAAATAGAAATAAAAAACAAAAAATATAATTAGAATAGTTCGAGAAACGTAACTAAAAAGATTAAAAGCAAGCAGCGAATAGCGAGGAAAACACGAAAACAGGATCTTGTAATACATAAATAAGTAATCAAGCAGAACAGAAACAATAAAAAATAGCGACGAAACAGAATCAACAGGAAAAAGCAATTAACTAGAAACAAAAAATCTGGAATAAGATTAAAATAAATTGGTGGACTAGATGAAAAAGGATCAGAAGCAAGCAAGCAGCAAAAACCGATGAAAAGAAACAAAATACCAGTAGGACAGACAAGAGCAAAACGAAAAAGCAGCAAAAACGACGAAAAAATAAAGGGTTTAAAAAGATTAAAAATTAAAAGCCGCACAGCGAATAAGAAATGAAACCGGCCAGAGCAGCGAAGAAAAAGATGAGAAAACCAAGGAAAGGTGAACATAATAGTGAGGAACTCAGCAAACGAAAACGCAAAACCAAAACGACAGAGACCAACAAGCCAAGAGCTGTCAACAGAGACACAAATAAGTAGGAAACCTGTAATCACCCGTATGACACAAAGCTGCAAAAGCTAAAAACTATCAATAAACATAACTAAATGCACAACAAATAAAACGCTCCCGTAAAAAACGCACAGCAGCAAAAGCAGCAAGACGGTGCCACAACAACAAAAAGACTAAGTGGGAAAAAACAAAAAAAAACGGAGCAGTAAATGAAGATGTACAGCTGTCGGCGCAAAACAAAGTACAGTACAAAAATCCACAACCAAAAACAATAAACCAAAAAAGAAACAACGATATAAAGTTGTCGCTGCGAGCATAGAAGGAGACAAAATAAATCGGTTAACAGATGCACCACGAATCCGAAAACTAAATATTGACACAGAAAAGAACCAAATTTTTCCAAAAAATGAACTGCCCACAGAGCTGGAATCAGCAAGTAGGTGGGAAAAATCACACCTGAACTAGAAAGCAGATCACTCAAAACACAACGACAAAGAAATTGAGCGCAAAAATTCCGAAACAACAACTGAAAAATAAAACGAAGATGTACAATAAACCGAAAATACACAACAATGTTCAGTTGTCGGCACAAACACAGAGGGCAAGAAATCAATCGAATAACAGATTTCACACACAGATCCGAGAACGGTTTACAAACAGAGAAAGAACCAAATTTGAAAATTAACGGCCCACCGAGCTGAAATCAGCAAGCAATTGGGAAAAAATCACATTTGAACCAGAAACACAAACACAGAAAATCACTCAAAAAACGCAACTCCGAAAGCAATAAAAAGGAAAAAAGAGTCGCAAATAAGCAGACCCACAAATAACTTAACAACAATGCAATCGAACGAAATTAAAATTTGACAAAGTAAAAACGAGCAGCGGAGCAAACAGAAAAACACCTCTGACTACGATCAACTGTATGCATACCTGCCAGGTCACAGATCATAGTCGAGGTTCCCTTGCAGCTGCAGGAGGAGATGCTCTGTCTATCAAGAGAAATATATTAAGGAGTCTTCCTGGCGAATGGCCTACTCCCCGCTGGGATAAGAGCAGTGTCTGTTGGAGTTCTCAACACACGCAATTCACAAGTAGTTCTGACTACCTTTAGTCTACATCTAGTCCCTGTACACAACTACACCGTCGTCCAACTGAAACAGGATCATCAGGAAAGAAATAATAAGGAAACCCCGAAAAACGGAGAACGCGCTGAGGATGCCCACCTGAAAACCAGGAATCACGGTGACTCGAAACCACCAGCACCCACGCACAAAGGAAATGTAAGGAAACAAAGGAACCAAAGGAAAGGAAACCCAAATGAAATAAATGTCGAAGGAGCCCACCTAGACAGAAGGAATCACGATGGCAAAAACCCACCAGCTCCCACCTCCTCTCAAAATAAAATTTCGGAAAACGTCGACATTGGAAGCGAGCTCACCACAGGGACGGTATTTTCAAAAGCTCCAAAATCATCCTTCAAAGTAAGTAAACAAAGGCGAAAGAGCCTATTAGAAGACGAAAGCGAGTTCGCCTCAAATATGGCAATTTACGGCGGTTCAGAAACCCCAACTCCATCGTCATTTAGTTTTAAGAGTGATTTAAATAAAGATAAAAATATTTCTGATTTTAATAAAATAAGTAAAGGTAAAAATAAAAACAAAGGTAAACATATTTCTAGCGCCGATAAAATGGCCACTTTACAGCATATTAAATATTTATTCCAGGATTACGAAGAACCAGAAAACTCAAATAAGAACCCGCGTCTCGTCAGGCTAGACAAAGAGCTCAGCCTAGACGTAAATCTGAGCGCGGAGGAAAAACTAGCGATATCACAACTCTGTTACGAGTTCAACGATATCTTTTTCCTCAAAGGTGATCGGCTAACTTTCACAAACGCCATCACTCATGATATACCATTGGTGCAGGACCAAGCACCAATCAACCAGAAAATGTATCGCTTGCCAGAGACGCAGCGAAATGTAATAAACGAACAGCTTCGCGAAATGCTAGAAAACGACATAGTGCAAAAGGCGGGACCAGACGGTGAAAAAAGGTGGCGCGTCGTCGTCGACTTTCGTAAATTAAACGAAAAGACAATTGGAGACGCCTTTCCGCTACCTCGGATCGAGGATATTCTCGACCAATTAGGTCATTCTCGGTATTTTACCACCCTCGATCTCGCCAACGGCTATCATCAGGTGCTCGTCGATCCTCAAGATCGACCTAAAACTGCGTTTAGCACCAATTACGGCCACTATGAATTTAGGCGTATGCCATTTGGGCTCAAAGGAGCCCGGGCAACATTCCAACGCTTAATGAATTTCGTCCTAACAGGATTACAAGGCTTGGAATGCTTTGTCTACCTAGACGACATAGTCATCTACGGTAAAAACCTTGCGGACCACAATAATAAGCTCCGCAAAGTCTTCAATCGTTTGAGAGAGAACAACCTCAAACTGCAGCCGGAAAAGGGCCAGTTTCTGAGAAAAGAGGTTGTTTACCTAGGCCACAAGTGTTCCAGTGAAGGAGCACTTCCGGACCCCAGTAAAACGGCGTGCATCCATACTTTCCCAGTTCCCAGAACTGTACGACAAGTTCAATCCTTTATTGGACTTTCCAATTATTATCGAAAGTTCATCCCCGACTTCTCCAAAATTGTGCGTCCGATAACGAATTTGCTTCGCAAGGATGTCAAATTCACATGGACCGAGAAGTGCCAGGAGGCATTCGAGAAAATCAAAACTTCATTAATCTCTCCTCCACTACTTATATATCCCGATTTCTCGAAACCGTTCAATTTAACCACGGACGCCAGCAGCAAGGCATTTGGAGCCGTCCTCTCACAAGGAGAAGTAGGACACGATCAGCCCATTGCCTACGCCAGCCGTACACTGAACAAAGCGGAACGCAACTACTCAACTATTGAAAAAGAGTTGCTCGCTATAGTCTGGGCTACGCGTAACTGTAGATGTTACTTGCAAGGCCGAAAATTTACGGTCTTTGCAGACCATAAGCCTCTCAAGGGCGTCTTTAATGTCAAAGACCCCACTTCCGGTCTGGTGAGATTTCATCACAAACTTTCCGAATTCGATTATCAAATCGAATACAAACCAGGAAAGAACAATACGAATGCCGACGCGTTAAGCCGCATTCCACGGGAAGTCAGCGAAGACTCAAATGGCCAAAACATAATGGTAAGAGCGCAAGTCCACCATAAAATGGATTCGGACTCGGAGGATGAAATAACCTCCATTCGCAAAAATCGCCTAAGATCTAACGCTGTGACCCGGGCTCAAGCGAGAAACGCTCAACCAGAGTCTAAAAGCCCCGAAATACGAGATCACACGCCTCACAAAAACGAAATAATTCTAAATACAGAAGAGGTCACTACAGAAAACCCGCCAGATACTAATCCGCTAATTGACGATAAACCTAAGCCCCCTGAGATAATCACAAGCCCCAAGGAGATACAAACGATCTTACATGATTATCACGACTCTCCTTTTGGCGGCCATCAGGGCGTAATTAAAACATCTAAGCGGATTCGAAGGAAGTACTGGTGGAGGCACATGCTTAGCGATATTAAGAAATACGTTAAGCGTTGCTCAAAATGCCAAAAAATTAAGGCATCACCTCAGTTTAAAATGCCGATGGTCATCACGGACATCGCAGAACAACCCTTCGACAAAGTCTATCTCGACTTAGTTGGTCCACTCGAGGAAACTGACTCCGAAAACAAGTACATCTTGACTTTCCAGGATAACCTCACTAAATTTGTCGATTGGTACGCCATACCTAACGGGGATGCCGTTACTGTAGCGCAAATCTTCTTCGACGAAATCGTCGCGCGCTACCGCATCCCTAAGCGAATAGTCACTGATCAAGGAAGCAACTTCCTTAGTGACCTGTTCAAAAAGGTATGTAAATTGCTACGGGTGAAGAAGTTACAAACTTCTGCCTACCACCCACAGTCAAACGGCGTACTTGAACGTGCACACAGGCCGTTAATTGAATACTTGCGTACCATAGTAGACGAGAATCCCAAATCATGGGATCAATATCTGCGAACCGCTGCATTCGTGTACAACAATAGTGTACACGAGGGAACGAAATTAACTCCCATGGATTGCCTTTACGGCTTCACAGCGGATTTACCGTCTAATTTGGAACGAGACCCTGAACCCGTGTATAATCACGAGAGCTACTATCAGATCCTATGATACAAGCTCCAAAGGTCTTATGCCACGGCACGCAAAAATCTGCTCGCTAGCAAGCAACGGTCGAAATTATACTACGACAAAGCTGTTCGACCCCTATCGTTTCACATAGGTGACAAAGTCTTACTCAAGAGCGAAAGTCGAAAACACAAGCTCTCTCAAATCTGGGTAGAACCATATCTGGTAATCGGTATACCATCATCAGTGAATACAACCCTAAAAATGGGCAAACGTACAGTTACGGTTCACAACAACCGTCTTAAGCCATTCTACGAATAAAATAACTTCAATCGGAAATTTTTTTTACGCGTCGTGGCGTGCTACCACAATCTACGATTGAGATGATCGTAACGCAAAGCCAGCACAAAATCAAGACGGAAACCACGAAAAAGCCATTTAGCAATTCGGTCCAAACCAACTTTAATTATAAACTTTTTTATTCCTGATAACCTTCTACTTAATTTTACAATTTCTTAAGTAAGATTTCACATCCCACCTATTAAACGTGCTTGAACCTACGAAGTACCACATAACAGGACTTCACTATCTCTTGCACACAACCGAAGAGGCAAAGGAATTAGATTCCTTAAAGGCTAAATACGAGCAGCACTCTAGGATAGAAACACCATATACAAAGCTACTGCTGAGTGACAACACTAACGAGCTGAACCAAACACAGGACAAATTACAGGAGTTACATTTACACTCCCGGGTGAAAGCACCCCACATACTCTCAACAACTTCGTTGTCACTTACGGGTCTAATGCTGCTGTTCATCGTCATTTACATGACAGCCAAATACGCCATACCTCCACTAAAGGCATGGACTACGCGGCGTAATCAAACGCCCATGCCCGAAATCCCCTTAGAAGAGGCAGTCTCACAACCAAAAGAGCGGCCTCAACGGCCATAAACACTGCCCAAGGCACGGTCCATACAACTGGTCTAAACAATAGACACAAATAAATTTGAAGGAGGTCAAGATACAATTTACTATAGACCCCTAGATTAGCAAAGAAACCTAAATAATGTACAAGAAAATAAGGTAAAAAATTTCGCGCCGTGGAGTACTACCACAATCATCGGTCGAAAAAATACCGAAGCGCAAGGCAAGTACTAACCACTTTACTAGCCGGGGATAAAAATATTATAAAAAGGAGAAAATATTAAGAAATGAAGTAAAAATTTAAGCGCCGTGGAGTACTACCACAATCGACGGTCGAGAAGAGACCGTAGCGCATAGCCAGTACAAACAAAGATAAAAGTAATAACATTTAAATAAAATAAATAAATAAATAAAAACGAAACGCGCCGTGTAGCACTGCCACAAATAGGCGACTGTATTAAGGCGCCGTATCTCAAAAAATAAGACATATATAAATAAATATTAAAATTTCCTAAAAAGGGGCAACACATCCGACCTCTGTATCCTCCGAATGGACAGAAAAACGGCCCAGGCCAAGGCCACAAAATAAAACAAGAATATTCACCTTTCCTTTATTCCCCTCCGTGATCTGTTCCTCTCTAAAGAACAGCTCACTTCTTCAAAGGGGGAAGGATTGTTATGTACCTAAAAATGGTCATAATGGACCTGAAATAAAATATTATTATTCAGTCAAATTGAATATGAAAATTAAATATTCAATCATTAAAAAATGAAATATTCAAACATTGAAATATTATTTCAGTTGCATCAAACGGATGTAACTAAATTCGCCTAAACGGCATAAATTATTTCAATTCGCGACAAACAAATCGCTTAAAAATGCTAATTATGCATTTAAGCAGATATGGTACCGAACGAAATTAAATTCGTTCCCAGATAAAGGTGCCTATCTCAGCGATTTCTTAACATACATCGTATCTTTCTCAGTAAAATACAAAAAGAAGAAAAAGCTCTGGAAGCTTTCTTCATGTATGTCGTTCTGATCGCGATCTCTCGCTACATCGTCTTCGGCCTGCAAAAGAGGGACCGAAGAATAAACGAAATGAAAGCTCAAAGCTTTCGTTTCATGTAGATACGGTTGATCAAAAGAATCAACCGAGGGATTCGAGGAGTTTTGTTCTAATCGCGATCGCGGCAAGTCGCGTTTACGGAAGAGTTTGGTTCGAATCGTGAACGTTAAAAGTCGCATTTTTGGATCGGGGCAAGTCGAGATCATACGGAGTCGGTTTTTGAAAAAAAAGATATAATTCGCGTGTAGAAGAAGGGACGTAAATGAAAAGTATTCAGAGTCTAAGTAATAGTGAAACAAATCGAGTAAAGTCTAATTTGCTTGGAAACAAGGTAAAATTTGAATAGTGTCGATGTACGCTGAGTGTAACGCCAGCAAGTGGTTATCTAAATAAAATTTAGCGAAGTGTGGATAGAAAATCAAGTAAAGTTTGTTATGCTTGAAGAGCATGTAAAGTTTGAATAATATTGATGCAGGTTGGGTGAAACTCCCACAATTGATTGTATAAACAACCTGAGTAGAGTGTAATCAAGTGTTTAAGTTGTCAAACATTACCGAACAATTATGTGTAGTAACAATAATTAAGTACACCATAGGTCAGCGTTCAAATTGTTATTGGACAATTAAGTGTATTATCCATAAGTAAGTAGAGTGTAGTTAAGGGTTTATATTGTTAATCATTATTGAAAAATTAAATGTAGTACCAATAATTAAGTACAGTGTAGTTGCGTGTTTAAATTGTTATTAAAAAAAAAGGGAGATTAAGCGTAGTATCAGGTCTGGTGTTTAATTCTCCTAAAACTAACGACACCTTATCTGTCCTTGAAACCAAACGTAAAAGCAAACAATGTTGCAACAGGCAGTGGAACTCTGAATCTGCGCCCAGATTGCTCAATTAAGCAAACATCGATGACTATACCAGGACATGGTCGCTATCAAAGTAAATTGACATCTGCCTTTATTCCTAGCATTAACATCACTCAACTACTGAATAGTCATTTGGAGACAAATTATACCTCAGCACTTCCCATCTCACCAGAACTTCATATACGATCTAATGATGCCAACCTGGACACCACATCACAAAGGTTAAAGGAACTCAAGGCAGACACTACGTTTCCACGGATATTAAATGCGCATGACATTTATCATTACAGTATAAGCTACGTGCTTTTAACTGTACTAATTGTTGGATTGGGATACATCACGTATCGCAGATGGAAAGGGCGTCGATCTAACAAACTACTACCAACTCCAATAAGCATTTCATATCCCATGCCAACAAGACATACCGAAGTCAACATAAATGAAGAATTTGTGTTGCATAACAACTCAAGGGGGGAGGATGAAGCAACTAGCACAACCAACCCAGACACATTACTCAGCAGTTAAGGTCATACACCCAGTACAGGTTATTCATTCATTACCCTCATTTCATCATTAATAATTATTTTTAATATGTAAGCATTTCATCATTTTTTATTTCTCAACATATGTCAGCATGATGACATTTTTAATTAGTTCATTTCAATTTGTTAAGATAGCACTTTTATATCTATATATAAACAGTGTAATAATTCAAAGAAGCCAGAATAAAGTTTATTCCAATATTCTTAACGCCTTGTTCAGTTGCTATGTCTGACTAGGCTCGATAATCGCTCGGCGTTCACCGAGTTGAATTCAACTCTAGAATGACGGTCGATTGAAGAATCTAGTGTGCAGTTGAAGTCACCACCAAGGATAACCTCACCACCGAAGTTTCTAATATGCGACAGGATTGAGTCCAACACCTGTCTTGCAGTATCCTGGTCATGCGGCAGGTACACGTTTACTACGCTTAGCGTTTTGTCCCCTAAGACGAAATCCAAGGAAGACGCAAAACCTGGGAAGATGTCTGTGTGTACAGGAGACATAAGTGTAAAGCTGTAGGACACAGGAATTGCCACACCAGAACCTCTACGGGGTGTTTCTGTGGCAAAAACTGTGTAACCCTTGTGTAGATTTAAATATTGTTCTAGACGTGTAAATATGGTTTCTGCAAAATTTGTCTCCTGTATAAGTGCAATGTCCGTGTTCCATTGTTTTATGTCTTCGAAAATACTGTGTAGTCCAGTGGGTGCACTCAAGCCCCCTGCATTGATTGATGTTATCCTACACATTCAAGAAATCGCAAGAACTCAGACAATGACTGTACGACTCTAATGATGAAGAGCCCTGTCCAGTTTGAGATCCTCAAGGATTCCCGAGACTTTATTGAAGAGGCGCTCGCACCTCACCATCTCATTCTACTTGGCCTTCTTTTTGGCCTCTGCCATGAGGAATTTCAGTTGAGTCAGGATCCTGGCTGGATCTCCAAGCTCACGCCTAAGAAGGGTCAGGATCCTTTCCGAACTCTTCTTGTAGTGAAGGCTGTCGAGGAGCGAGCGCAGCTTCTCCCTCGGAACCCCCCCCCAAAGCAGGATCCACTTCAAAGCAGCTATTAATCGATATGGAACTTCCACACGATTCATAGCCGCTTTGGGTTGGACCGGCCGTCTCCAGAGCAGAGACAACCTCTACGTCCGAGAGAACTTCAGTGACATCCGTTGGAGTCACTGAAGGTACACTCGGAGCGCAAGGTGTAGCCTCTTCCCCCGAGACCCTCCCAGTGCTCACTGCCTTCCTCGGTGGTGGCATCACCTCCTGGTCAGGCTTTCCTTTCGTCTTCCTCTTCAGCCTCTTCTTCTTTTTCTTCTGACTGCCACTTGTGACCTCCTCGTCCGAAGTGTCTGCCTTTTCTTGTGTTGGGGTAGCACCGTTTATAGCCGGCGTCGGAGTTGCCCCAGGGAGTGGTTCCTCAGACACCTTAGCGGCAGGCTGCTCCAAGAGAACAGGCGCAGCACCGGGCGAAGCCACTGTTTCGGAAACCTTTGCTGGTGCAATTGCCTCCTCCACAGTGGCCTCAGCCTCTTTCCTGAGCCTCTTAGGACACTCCGCAATAAAGTCAACCGCCTGATGGCAAGCATGGCATTTCGCTTCGGTGCTTACCTCAATCCAGGTCATCGATCCCGCAACACTCCAGTAAAAGCCGTCTGGAAGCACACACCCCTGGTTTAAAGTGACGTGTGCTTCACGGCTTAAACTCAAGATGCCGCGACCGAGTCCCTCGTCCCCAATTCGAAGTGGTATTGCCCGGACCTTGGCGTGGATCTTTCCGAACCTTCCTAAGAAGGCCTCAAGATCCTCAGACCTGGCCCGGAGGGGGACCCGAGAAAAGCAGACTCTCTTCGGCTTCACTGAAACCGGGTGTGGCTGGAGGTGTCTACCACCCACGTCGATGCACTCAAGCATCAGCTTAGTGGCTGCGTCGATAGAAGTGGTATAAACCTCCACCATACCGCGGCCGACCAGTCCGAAAGAGAATATGTTCTTTATCGGAACCACCAGTGACAAGGATTTTAGGTATGCACTTTGAGTGCACCCACGAAGGTGCTCGAAGTGCATACCATAACGATCACCCTGCCAGTGACAGTCGAAAAGTCCTTGAAGTCCCGCGAAGTCTTGGGGCGAGACTTTCCCAAGTCTGCCGGAGGCTGACGTGGAGCCACGTAGCTACCCTGTATAATGATTTGGGAACTTTTTTTAGTGCTTCCACTAATAAATCAAATAATTGACAACGACTGCACGTCCTTTCAGCGAAAGTGGGTGCAGTCTAGTCCGCCACGAATTCACAGCTCCAGAGAGTTTCTTCAGAGCCATGCGGCTATGTTGATGTTTTACCATCGAGCCCCACATATACACCTAAATATTTCAGGCAATTATTCGTCCATTGTATGCCGAGGGGAGAATCTGAACGATTCCGCCACCTCCCACACCATAGGCCTTGGCTTTTGCTTAGGTTAACCCTAGCGCCCGCTAATCGCTCATATTGTTCGAAAACCCTACGAGCGACTGGAAATGCATCATCTTTCGTTACAAATATAGACAGGTCGTCCGCATACGCTAGAATAAGTGGCCTTATAGATAGCATAAGGTAAGTGAATTGAATAGTGTCTCAACGATTGACAAAGATTTACTAACAGCGGCTCCAGTGAAAAGTCATAAAGCATTCCAGACAACGGGCATCCCTGCCTGAATGGGAGACAATATCTGCCCATTATGCTTTATGAGAATCACTGAATCTCTACAGAAGACTGATGATCTCAATCCATCTGGACGGAAGCCCAAATTTATCGAGCACTCTCAGTAGATACTCATGTGAGACGCTATCAAACGCCTTTTCTTGATCCAAAGAGATCATGGCCATTTGCGAACCAGTTTTTTCATGGTAGGCGAAAAGATGCTTTGCTACGGCGATGTTGTCGTAGATACTATGACCTGGAATGCAGTAGGACTGTGACGGGTGTATTACTGAGGCAATCACTGATCGAAGTTGAGTTCCCAGTGTTTTGCAAACTATTTTGTAGTCGATATTACACAGCGTAACTGGCCTCCAGTTTCCCATCCTCTTAAGATCCCCCTTCTTAGGTATTAGACGCATAACGGAGCTCCGCCAACTTGAGGGAAATTCGATATGTCCAACCATTGCAGAATTAGAGACATCCGAAAGGTCCGGAATCAAAAGATTCCTAAAACAAACAAAGAATTCTGGAGTTAGACCATCATAACCAGGATTTCTCTACTTTCATCAGAGAAAGTAGGAACATGATGAAAGAATTCATCGTTGAACGAGAATGTTGGCAACGTCGATGCAGTATAAAGCCGCGTGTAGTAGTTGCGAATATAATTCGCAAGTTCCTCTCCGTATAGGACCTGGCCCGATTCGGCAAGAATCGAGTCTACTTCACAAGAAGCGGTACGACGTCGAGTTGTCTGGAAAAAGTACTCGGTCGGAGACTCGCCCTCTCGCAACCAGCGCGACTGGTTTCGGAGCACAAACTCCAAGCTATGCTTGTAGTTTTGTGCTGTCAGCTGTTCTTTAAGTCTCTCGTATTGTGCGAGTAACTCTGGTTGCGCGGGCAGAAGCGTACCAATCCGGGTGACTTCGGCCGTCAAACTCGATGCATGATATCTGCTCCGATTGAATCTCGTCTCGATAAATGAGCGAATCTGAAGCTTTCCAATTCTTGTTATCACGCCATTGGTGCCAAAACTTAATGAATTCTTCGATGAACTGCTCTGAATTCGACAAGTTATTGTTGAAAATCCAGTAAGCAGTTCGCTTTTCGACCAAAGTGCTAGTCGCCACAACAAGAAGGTGATCACTAATTGAACACACTTCATGAGTGACACTAACGAAAAAGTTAAGAAGGCTAGACGAGACGTAAAGTCTGTCTATCCTCGAACCCGAAAATCTACCCTGGACATTTCGGGAAACCCTTGTGTATGACCTAGTCGTTGGATTAAGCCAACGGTAGATATCCACAAGGTTGCTGAAGCAACTAGCGGAATCAACCCAGACACATTACTCAGCAGTTACGGTCATACACCCAGTACAGGTCATTCATTCATTACCCTCATTTCATCATTAATAATTATTTTTAATATGTAAGCATTTCATCATTTTTTATTTCTCGACATATGTCAGCATGATGACATTTTTAATTAGTTCATTTCAATTTGTTAAGATAGCAATTTTATATCTATATAAACAGTGTAATAATTCAAAGAAGCCAGAATAAAGTTTATTCTAATTCAAGCAAGTCGTTTGCAAGCAAGTCGTTTGCAAGTCGTTTGCAGTACAAGACGCAGTCTCATCCAACCAAGCAAACACGTACTCAAGACAGCCTTAACCAGAGCAGCGAGTACGAGAGGCAGCCGCATCAAGCAAAGCAGAACTCCACTTCAAGACACTGACCAGCAGAACATCAGGCAGCTACCATCTTGAAACCACTGCGATCAATGGAGCAATTGGCAGCTACCCAAAGTAGCACGGAAAAATCAATCTCCCAACTCTTCGAACATTTCAAAAAAGAACGAGCTGAAAGGAGAACAATTGCCATCATTATTTAAAACGGCTAGAAGAACTTTGGGCTTTATTTTGCAACACCGATCACAAACTAGAAGAGTTGCGAGAATCAAATAAAGATCACGCATATTTTTCACAAGGCTACAAAGTTCAAGTGAAAAGTGAGTATGAAGCTTTCTGCCTCAAAATACAGCAGCGGCTTCGAGAATAAAGAATCAGCGACCAGCAACATGCCATCTGAAGAGAAACACAAGCAATATCCCGATCTCGAAGTAAATAATGAGGAACATTTACGGCATACAAGACAAGCAGATGCTACCATGGCTGCACTACGACGAGTAATTGACGCCACAGAACATGAACTTACAAAAATTCAATCTAAGGCTTTCTACCTTCAGAAATTGAAAACAATTGACAATTACTGGGCACAGCTCGCTATGCTGCTTACAGAAATTGCAGCAAAGGTATATGAAAGCTCCAAATATATCGAGGTTGAAGACCTTTACCAGGCAATGGCAATAAAGCTACAAGAAAAGCTTGATCATCAGAGAGACAGCGCCAGCTCCAGCCCCAGAATAGATAATGTAAAGCTTCCGAAAATTACATTACCGAGTTTTGATGGTAATTACATTAAATGGAAGCAATTCAAAGACCTGTTCACACAATTGATTCACGTGAGACCGATAAGCAGTGCTGAGAAAATTTACTACCTTAAGGCAAACTTAATCGGAGAACCAAGCCGACCTATTAAGCACCTTCAGACTACTGATGAAAATTACTTGATGGCATGGAAAATTCTAGTAGAACGATACGATAATTCTCGAACCATAGTTACGACCATACTCAACGAGCTTTTATCGCAGATAAGCTTGACAGTCGAATCAGCTGGAGGAGTTAAAAGGCTTCACGACACAAGTAAAGAATATCTGCTTGCACTACAGAACATGGGCATCCAAATCAAAGAATCTGATGCCATCTTATTGCACCTTCTTGTGCAAAAATTGGACAAAGAATCCAGAAGGCTGTACGAACAATCAATTAAATCATCTCGTGAATTACAAACCATGGATGACTTCTTAAAATTTTTGGAGTCTAGATTCCAAATGCTTGAAGCTGTTAATCTACGAGATGACCGTAAAAGACCATCCACGTTCACGGCAGCAACGAAAATTCATCGGTGTCCGGTCTGTAAAGCAGACCACAAGGTATTCAAGTGCAGCAACTTCCTATACCTTCCCATAGAAGGGCGCATCCAGCTGGTTAAGACGACACCATCTATGTGAAAATTGTCTGAAGGCGGATCACAAAAATCGACAATGTCCATCAAGAGGATGCCTAAAAGCGAGCGATTAATGCAAGCGTTGGGATTAAAACGACATAAGTTTAATACTTCAATAAGCGGAATTGGAGGTATCGAGGCATCAGGAAAATTCGAAACAACATTAACAATTCAGTCAAGAGTGACCAACTTTTCAGCAACCATAAACGCTGTTATCCTGTCAAAAATCAGTGACTTTCAGCTTGCAACATATGTGAAATCAAGCAACTGGAACATACCAAAGAACATACAGCTAGCAGATCCCACATTCCATCAACCACAGGCAATTGATATGCTACTGGGAGCAGACTTGTATTTTCAGCTTATGGAACAAGGTCAAATCAAGCTACAGAACGACCTTCCTTCGCTTCAAAACACCCAGCTGGGTTGGATCATTGGGGGAAGAATACCTACTACAGCAGAGACTAGTTATCATTGCCACATTGCAACACAGCCTTCATTTACGGCCCTGGAAAAACAACTGCAGCAATTTTGGGAATTGGAACAGCATGACTCTCCTTCCAGATACCGAACGCAACAAGAACATGAGTGTGAACAACATTATCAAAACACATTTAAACGTCTCAGCTCTGGAAAGTTTCTCGTAAAACTTCCGTTTCAAGAGTCACCGGTAAAGCTGGGATCATCACTTGAAATGGCAATAACACGCTTCTATTCTCTTGAATGAAAACTGGATAGAAATCCTGAACTAAAGAAAGAATACGTCACGTTCATGCAAGAATATTAAGCACTGGGGCACATGCAGCCACTTGCAAACCATAAAATCCCAGACGTGCATTACTATTTGCCACATCATTCGGTAATTAAACCAGACAGCTCGAGCACCAAACTCCGGGTAGTATTCGACGCCTCGGCAAAAACTTCATCTGGACAATCACTTAACGATCTATTGATGGTGTGACCTACTGTACAATCAGACCTATTTTCCATATTAATTTCCTTCAGAATGCATAACTATGTGATGACAGCTGATATTTGTAAAATGTATCGTTAAATCGAAGTCGACCCATAAGACAGAAGGTTCCAGCTAATTTTATGGCGAACAGACAAAGACAAACCCCTCGAGACATACCAACTAAACACAGTTACGTATGGAACGGCTGCAGCACCCTTCCTAGCCACGCGATGTCTTAATCAATTAGCACTGTCAATGGATGATGAACTTCCTCAAGCAGCTAAGGCCACTCAAAACGATACCTATGTTGATGATATTTTAACAGGTTAATGCTAAAGGAGGAACTAAAACAGATGCTTGGACAGGGAGGCTTCGAGTTAAGAAAGTTTTGCGCTAATCATCCAGATATATTGCAGGACCTTTCAGAAGATCACAAAGAAAAAATGCTTCTCATCCACGAAAGTGAAGTTTTCAAGGCCTTAGGACTGATATGGCAACCAAAGGACGATAGGTTTCGATACCAAGTCACAAACGGTCAGTCTGATCGAATCGCTAAACCCACAGTTCTATCCGAAGTCACAAGAATCTTCGACCCCCTTGGGTTGGTAGGACCAGTCACATTATTAGGAAAACGTTTTGTACAGGAATTATGGAAAACAAAATGTTCCTGGCATTATGAATTGCCCGCAGACTTAAACGAAAAATGCAACCGGTTTAAAACCGAACTATCCATGCTGCATAAATTGCGAATTCCCAGGCATGTGATGCTCTCTAATCCAGTAAGCATACAACTCCATGCCTTTTCAGACAGCAGCGAAGCTGCCTATGGTTGCTACTGTTACATTAGATCTCAGAATTCAGAAGGAGAGATATGTGTTAGACTACAATGCTCTAAGTCAAGACTAGCTCCTTTGAAGTCAACAACACTCGCCAGATTGGAACTTTGTGCAGCAGTCTTAATGGTGGAACTCGTCGAACGATTGCAAAAGCGTCTAGGAATTCAGATGAAAGATATTTATTACTATACGGACTCCACCATTGTCTTATCATGGATTGCAGCACCATCGTATACTTGGACCAACTTTGTGGCCAATCGAGTTCAGAAAATTCAGCAATTAACGACTTCTCAACAATGGAAACATATCGAAGGACGACTGAACCCAGCTGATATAATTTCAAGAGGAAAATTGCCGGCAGAATTAGCAACTTCCACTTTATGGTTCAAGGGACCAAGCTTCTTAATGGAACCTGAACAAAATTGGCCAAAGGCACAAATAGAACCAGCGATGAATATTCCAGATGCCAGAGCAAAACATTCAGTATTAATAAGTGAAATTAAGAACTACTCGGATCTGATAAAAAGAATTAACCATAAAATTCATTCCCACGATTACAGAGAATCATCGCCTATTACTACCGATTTACAAACAACTGTAAATCAGCTAAGAGAAGCAAGTCAACGGGCGTACTGTCCCTTTCGGAACTGGACACTGGTTTACATGGCATAATAAGAAACGTACAAAAAACTGCATTTCGAAAGGAATACATAGCGTTACAAGGAGGAAACCAATTAGAAGGCAGCAGTCCACTTCAGTGTCTAAATCCATACTTAGACTCTAATACCAATATATTGAGAGTTGGCGGACGATTCAAACATTCAGAGCTTAATTCAGAAGCTAAAAATCAGATGTTGTTACCAAAGGGTCATAAACTGAGTAAGTTGATCTTTGCCCACCTTCATAAGGAGCATATGCATGCAGCATCACAGACATTAATTGCAATCGCGAGAGAAAGATTTTGGGTAATGGACGCTAGAAGATTAGCTCGGCAGACAATCTACAGATGTGTACGTTGTTTCCGGTTTAAGCCTCAGTTCACAGAACAGATTATGGGTAACTTACCAAAGGAACGAGTAAGGCCGGCTCGACCATTTCACACTACGGGAGTTGACTTCTGCGCTCCCATTGCAGTTCATTTCAAAATCCGCGGAAGGACCTCAACGAAAGCCTAAATTGCTTTATTCATACTTACTGCTGCCGCATTTCTAAACTCTCTGAAAAGATTTATCTCCAGAAGAGGATTATGTGCCACCATTTTTTGCGATAATGCAACAAATTTCGTTGGTGCAAAATCTGAATTGAAGGCACTAAAGGAGCAATTCAATTCGCAGGAGCTCCAATCTTCTCTATCACAACTATGCAACGAAAAACATATTGAATGGAAACCCATACCACCGGTATCTCCTCACTTTGGTGGCCAATGGGAGAGTGCTATAAAATCAGCCAAAGGTCATTTAATAAAGCATGTAGGAAATGCAAATTTAACTTATGAAGAGCTTCACACTATCATCGTTCAGATAGAAGCGATTTTAAATTCTCGGCCATTAACACCAATGTCATCTGATCCAAACAACTTGGAAGCTTTAACTACTGGACATTTTTTGACTGGTACTCCATTAACAAGTTTTGCGGAACCCGATGTCAAGGATCAGAACATGAACAAACTAACGAGGTTTCAAAGAATGCAGCACATACAGCAAATATTCTGAGATAGATGGTTTACCGAATATCTTCAAGAACTGCAGACACGTTACAAATGGAAAACGCGAAAACCAAACCTGCAGGCAGGAACCTTGGTGTTAATAAAGGATAAAGGTTTGCCTCCACTAAAATGGTCCTTAGGACGAGTAGTGGAAACATTTGAAGGATCAGATGATATAACCAGAGTGGTGACAGTTAAAACTAAATCTGGAACCTTTAAGAGAGCAATCCACAATCTGTGTCCTTTACCAGAGGAAGAACCCAACCAGAACAAGGAAACCTATATTGCTTCACAATCAAGGTCAACTGATCAACCACCCTCGAAGAAAATGAAACTAAGAAGACCATATCATCCTCTACGAGGTAAATTCCTCCCAATAAACCCAAATTGGCTCAGACGAAATAACGACACCAAATCTTCGCTCGACAGCAGCAATACCTCAAGATGCGCTAATACTCCCAACACTAACAATAATAGACGGATTAACAACACATCAAGTTCAACCAAAGCAACATCTTTACTAAAGGCGCTTCTGTTAACATCTCTCATTTTACCAATCTTCAGCCAGTCACCACCCGAAATAGAGGTAAGACCATTCACAAATAACCCAGGATTGTTTTTCGAATCGCTAGGTCAAGCACAATTGGTAAACAGCCAGTGGAACATCATCACGTACTATAATCTAGAGCACTACTGGAGCGAACTCATTGGTATCAGAAAATGCATAAATGAGATAAGAAACCTATGTGAGAAGACCATGATTAAGAAAAACTATTTTCTACAAATTCTCACGCAACTTCAGCATCAAAGCGCTCAAATAGAAGACAACAATGAAATCCTTCATAAGCGAAGTACATTGAGGCACAGTAGGTCCCCCCTCGATCTAATAGGAAATGTCGCTAACAAACTCTTCGGAATTCTGGATTCAAGCTATGCAAAATATATAGAGGAAGAAATCGAGAAAACTCGCATCAACGAAGAGTATACACTGCAACTGCTCAGAAATCAGACATCAATCTTGGAATATACAACCAACATTATGAAGGCATAAGAAGAAAATATAAAACAGCAATTTCAAGTGATTGAAGACGACATTACGGCGTTAACCCACTACATTAACAACGTACAAGAAGAGCAACAGGCAGCTCAGACATTCTCGTCTGTATCTATTTACACTATATTGATCTTACAGAACTTTCAAAGAATACAAACTGCATTAAGGGTGGTTCCTCAATAGTGTTTGTAGAATTGTTAATTTTTCTTTCTTCTAGGTTGGTATCCGTGATATTTCATTTGGCACTTATCCACTTGTTATTTTTAAGCCATGTGGGACCGTTCCACCAAATGTCAAAATCTGGTAATTGTTTGGGTTGCAAACCTCGTGACGCGCAATCTGCTGGATTGTGTATAGATGACAGATGGCGCCATGAATGCGGTGGAATTGTGTCTTGGATTTCAGCCACCCTGTTTGCCACAAAAGTTTTCCATTGTGTGGGTTGACCGAGAATCCAAGCTAATGCTATTTCTGAATCAGTCCAAGCATATCTAGCGACATTAGAAAAATTCATGTCAATTTTGTCTTGTCTGATCAGTTGAGATAGTAATAGAGCTCCACATAGCTCTAATCTGGGCAGAGTGACTGGATTGGTTGGAGCAACTTTTGTTTTAGATGTCAAGAGATGAATATTATTAGTGCCTCTTGTTGTTGTTCGTAAATATACGACAGCGGCATAGGCTTGAGTCGAAGCGTCACAAAAGCCAAGTATTTGCATTGTCTCCAGTAACGGATAATATTTAATCCACCTCGGAATTTTTATCCTTCTCAGTTCTGGTAATTGACACTTGCAGTTCTCCCATTCAGCTGTCAAATTTTCTTGAATTTCTTCATCCCAATCAAGTGTCAACGACCAAAGCCTTTTTATAAATATTTTCGACATGATAACACATGGGGCTAACCATCCGAGTGTATCGAACAAAGATGCTGTTTCTGATAAAATAATCCGTTTAGTGTGGGGAAATTTTCGCTCTGGAAATTTGACAGCAAAGCTAAAATCATCTGTCAGTGGATGCCATTGTATTCCTAATGTAATAGACTCGTTACAGATAATGTCAATATTTCTTTTATTTCTCTGTGTTTGTAGGGAACACTTTTTATTAATTGAGTATTATTAGCAGTCCACTTGCGAAGATTAAATCCAGCTGTTTTTAGTACGCTTTTAATTCGTTCTGTAGTTGGATTCCTGTAGTTATATCATGTGCCTCTGTTAATAAGTCGTCCACATAGAAGTCGGATAAAAGGCTTTGTGCCGCCAATGGATATCTTTGTTTTTCATCCTGCGCGAGTTGGTGAATAGTTCTTATGGCTAAATAGGGCGCAGAGGCCGTCCCAAATGTTACAGTTGTCAATTCTTAGTATTTGATCTCTTCATTTGGGTTATTCCGCCATAATATTCGATGATATTTTCTATGATTAGGATGTACATATAGGTATCATCCTATACATTTTTTCAATGTCGACGGTGAATGCGTATCGGTATGTCCGCCATCTGAGTAAGAGTGCCCATAGTGTCGATTGAATAGTTGGTCCAACCAATAGTTGTTCGTTGAGTGTCTTCCCATTGCCTGTTTTTGCAGAGGCATTAAAAACTACTCGTAGTTTGGTAGTGGGGCTCTCTTTTAAAATAGCGTGATGTGGGAGATAATAATAAGCAACTTCTTTTGAGGTTAAGTCCTGATGTATTTGTTTCTCTGGAATTTCCTCCATATGTTTTAGTTGAATGTATTCGTTTATACATTTTATGTACTACTCTGCTATTTCTTCATTTCTTTCCAGCCGCTTTTCTAGTTGAAGAAATTGTTTTAGTGCTATGTGCCTTGACTGTCCTAAGCTTGGTCCTGTTGACTCTCGGAATGGAGGCATTACCTGGTACTGTCCGTTTGTTAAACGAGAATGTGTTTTGACGTACAATTCTTCGCATTGTTTGTCGTCTGGGTGAATTATTTTAGTTGAAATTTCTTCTTGCTCCCAAAATTTCCTCAGCTGTTCATCAAGTCTTTGTGTTTCATTTACTTGTATAGTAATTGTTTCACACTTAGGTTTGGTGACGTCACTAATCTGTCCCATTAATATACAACTCAATTTAGTATTTTGTGCTGTTGGATTTCCATTAGTTCCTCGGATTATTTTGCTTTCAATAATCTGGGCGTATGTGTATGTCAGCCCCAAGTAATATGTCTATAGCTCCTGGTGTGCATAAATTTGGGTGTGCTAATTTTAAATTAGTTATTTGTGTCCAATTTGCAATATTGATTTGCTGCGGAGATATGACGTCCGTAATTTTCTTTAGTACCAGGCTGTACAAGGCTGACGTTTGTAACTTTGTTTGTAGTGAATTGAGTAGAACTGTCACTTGAGAGGTAGCATGGGTAGTCGGAGTTTTTCCTAGCCCTGTTATTTCCATATCAGTATTGGTTCTCCTCAGTTTAAGCCTTCGGCACGCGGCTTCCGTGATAAAAGAAACTTGAGAGCCTGAATCGAGTAATGCTCTCAGGACTTGTGATTCTCCCCTTGACCCTTGCACTTGAATTAGTGCTGTTGACAGCAATACTCCGTTTGAAATTTGTGGAAAAAAATGCTTCTGCTTGAGCATCTGCGTTAGAGACTGTTCTCTCCCGTGGTTTTTAAGTTGATTTAGAGATTGTTTCTCTAGAGTTTGAATGTAGAGTCTGTTGCTCTAAATGTAAAAGTGTGTGATGTTTTTTCTGACATTTTAACCATCTCTTTTTACTGCCGCAATCTATTGTATTGTGTTCAGAACTCAAACAATTCTTGCACAACTGATGTTGTTGAGCAAATTGTAGTCGTAACTTATTGTAATTTATTAAAGTGAGAACAGATTTTGTTTACATTTAATGCATGTAATAGGTTTGTTGAGCAGTGTGTTAGTATGTTTCCCACTTATATTTGCGTTTTTTGGTTTGCTGCCTTTGCACTCTTGGAGTGCTTCTAGAGTTCGGAAACGAGACTCTAAAAATTTTGTTAACGCTGAATATGAGGGAATAGTAGTTTTGTTCCCTTGCTCTTGTTCCCATTGACAATGGGTTTCTTGTGGAAGTTTTTGTACAATAGTGTACACTAAAATGGCGTCCCACGACTCTGTGGAAACGCTAAAAGCCCGAAGTTAGGGTAAGCGCGCACTAGCGATTTTTTGTCGCGCGACCAAAAATTCGTAGTCGCAAGTGCGCGTATAGACCTGGAATTTGGTGCGCGCACTTGCGATTTTCTTAGCGGCAGTAGTAAGATGGATTTCGAAGAGATGGTTGCTGTAACTGCTCTTGCCCTTCGGTATCGAAAGAGGAAAAAAAAGAAACAGTATTGGGTGCACCCAATTGTGAGTAGAAGATTGTTGAAAGGACAGTTTCACACACTACATCACGAGCTCATCGAATATCCTAAAAAATTCTTCAAATATTATCGTATGAGTTTCAATAGTTTTAATGAATTACTTCGACTAGTGGGACCTCACATAATTTACCAAGATACAAGATGGAGGAAGGCTGTATCACCAGAAGAGCCCTTGGCAGTGACTTTAAGGTAAGAACATATTCAGGCATGATTTATTTTATTACTATATATTTATTTCGCAAACAACATTAGAATACAATGAACTTTCTAAGGGGTTTATTTCGACACTTTTTACCAACGAGACACACCATATACTTCACTACATTCCGTTGATTCCCCATTCGATGTTGCACTGGAATACTGCGATGGGGATGGTGATGGTGATGCAACTGATAATTGCGGTGGATAACGCGTGGGATAACGATTTATGGAATCTGCTGCATGGGGTCCAGTAGAAGGAAAAGACTGTTGTTGTTATTGTTGAGACCATTGGGAAGCCCTTTGCAACGCTGGAGAGAACTGGCCCGGAATATTGTAGCCAACGAATGGCGATTGAAATTGACCTCCGATAGACATACTTGTGGGTTGCGTAGTACTAGGATTGTAATTTGTGGCACACTTCATCACATTCAATATTTCCACCTTTGCAAAATGTTTTTGGTCATCGTTGAGTTTTTTGAGCTTAGGAACTAACATTAGAGCAAAATTCTTATCCTCGTCTGGTTGTTCCTGGCTTTTAGACTGCAATATATTCAGTAGCGATTGTTCATAGGACGACGCTTCTGTTTGTTTCTTTTTGGCACGTTTTACGAGTGGGGGCGATTGTGCCTGCTGTGGAATATCATCATTAATATCGGCATTGTCACTCTCAGTTGCTATGTTACTGATGGTTGGCCGTTCTTCCGTACATGGTGTCAAAAACAGCAGAGAATCAAAATAAATGTACTTTCGTTTCATGGCTCCTTGACCAGACTCTGATTTCTTTCGAAACAATCCTTTAAATTCTTCCATTTCTTCTGGACGTCTTTTCCTGCAAAAAATTTGTATATTAGGAATTGTTATGAGATGCATAACTAATTGAAGTCACTTATTTTAAGATATCTCGCCACGTTCAACAGTTTTTACTCTTTGCACTTCGAATATTTGTTGGGAGCAACTACAATTCGAGAAATTGTCACAGACACAAGCGAAAAAATATGGACTTATTTGCAACCTTTGGAGTTACGCGAAATGAACCAGGCAGACTGGAAAAATATCGCAAAACAGTTTTACGAACGAACAAATTTCCCAAACTGTGTGGGGGCTGTTGACGGCAAACATATAAGGTTAACGAAACCTAATAACCTAATATCTACAGACCAGAAGTACCGCCTTGTCTCCAAAGTGGTCGACTATGAAAAATTGATAAAAATAAAAAACCTCATCTCAGATAAAGCCGAGCTTATAACCTCGCCTCAGATAAAGCCAAGGTTATAACCTCGGCCACCCAGAATGGGAAGCTACCCGCCGTCACGACAGACCCAGCCCATAGATTAAGTGGGAAATCTTTTGCGGGCTCTGCTCACACTAACACTCCTCAGCCCAATACGGTAGTTCCTACTGAGAAACCTTGTGCACCCCCTACATCAAGGAAGAAGCTTGCTGAATTCAAGGTCTCCACACCAGGTCGCAGCCCCTCGTTTCCTCAAACGACCGCAAAACCTGAGCGTGGTAGTGTGTCTTTGATTATCAATCGTTAGTCGTAGTCGGACGTGTTTTTCTGTTTGCTCCGCTGCTCGTTTTTACTTTGTCAAATTTTAATTTCGTTCGATTGCATTGTTGTTAAGTTGTTTGTGGGTCTGCTTATTTGCGACTCCTTTTTCCTTTTTATTGCTTTCGGAGTTGCGTTTTTTGAGTGATTTTCTGTGTTTGTGTTTCTGGTTCAAATGTGATTTTTTCCCACTTGCTTGCTGATTTCAGCTCGGTGGGCCGTTAATTTTCAAATTTGGTTCTTTCTGTGTTTGTAAACCGTTCTCGGATCTGTGTGTGAAATCTGTTATTCGATTGATTTCTTGCCCTCTGTGTTTGTGCCGTTGTGTATTTTCGGTTTATTGTTCCGGTTTGGATTTCTTTACTGTATTCTGTTTTGCACCAACAACTGTACATCTTCGTTTTATTTTTCAGTTGTTGTTTCGGAATTTTCGCGCTCAATTTCTTTGTCGTTGTGTTTTGAGTGATCTGCTTTCTAGTTCAGGTGTGATTTTTCCCACCTACTTGCTGATTCCAGCTCTGTGGGCAGTTCATTTTTTGGAAAAATTTGGTTCTTTTCTGTGTCAATATTTAGTTTTCGGATTCGTGGTGCATCTGTTAACCGATTTATTTTGTCTCCTTCTATGCTCGCAGCGACAACTTTATATCGTTGTTTCTTTTTTGGTTTATTGTTTTTGGTTGTGGATTTTTGTACTGTACTTTGTTTTGCGCCGACAGCTGTACATCTTCATTTACTGCTCCGTTTTTTTTTTGTTTTTTCCCACTTAGTCTTTTTGTTGTTGTGGCACCGTCTTGCTGCTTTTGCTGCTGTGCGTTTTTTACAGGAGCGTTTTATTTGTTGTGCATTTAGTTATGTTTATTGATAGTTTTTAGCTTTTGCAGCTTTGTGTCATACGGGTGATTACAGGTTTCCTACTTATTTGTGTCTCTGTTGACAGCTCTTGGCTTGTTGGTCTCTGTCTGTTTGGTTTTGCGTTTTCGTTTGCTGAGTTCCTCACCATTCTGTTCACCTTTCCTTGGTTTTCCCATCTTTTTCTTCGCTACTCTGGCCGGTTTCATTTCTTATTTGCTGTGCGGCTTTTAATTTTAATCTTTTTAAACCCTTTATTTCTTCGTCGTTTTTGCTGCTTATTTCGTTTTGCTCTTGTATGTCTTACTGGTATTTTGTTTCTTTTCATCGGTTCTTGCTGCTTGCTTGCTTCTGGTCCTTTTTCATCTTGTCCACCAACTTATTTTAATCTTATTTCAGATTTTTTGTTTCTAGTTATTTGCTTTTTCTGTTGATTCTGTTTCGTCGCTATTTTATATTGTTTCTGTTCTGCTTTATTACTTATTTAATTATTACAATATCCTGTTTCCGTGTTTTCCTCGCTATTTGCTGCTTGCTTTTAATCTTTTTAGTTACGTTTCTCGAACTATTCTTATCATATTTTTTGTTTTTTATTTCTATTTATTCGGTCTTGTTTTTACTTTTATCTTGTTTTCTACAATTCGTTAGATCATTGTCCTCTGTGACTTTTACTTTCTTTTGATCTTAATTTATTTTATTTTATTTCATTTTTGCTTGCGTATTATTTATTGGCCGTTTGTCTTTTTATTTATTTTTCTCTGTTTCATTCTTATTTTTTTTGTACCTACTCAGTTTCTTTCGTTTCTGTTCTTTATACTTTTTAATTTCGTCTTGTATTCTGAACCTATTATTTCTATTTATTCGGTCTTGTCTTGCTTTTATCTTGTTTTTTACAATTCGTTAGTTCATTGTCCTCTCTGACTTTTACTTTTTGACCTTTATTTATTTTATTTTATTTCATTTTTACTCGCGTATTATTTATTGGCTGTTTGTCTTTTTATTTATTTTTCTCTGTTTCATTCTTATTTTTGTTTTTTTACCTACTCGTTTCTTTCGTGTCTATTCTTTATACTTTTTCATTTCTTCCTGCATTCTGAACCTATTATTTCTATTTATTCGGTCTTGTCTTGCTTTTTTCTTGTCTTCTACAATTCGTTAGCTCATTGTCCTCTCTGACTTTTACTTTGTTGACCTTTATTTATTTTATTTCATTTTTACTTGCGTATTATTTATTTTACTGACTTTTACTTTTTTGACCTTTATTTATTTTATTTTCATTTATTTTTCTCTGTTTCAATTTTGTTTTATTTATTTATTTATTTTCAGTTTTTCTTGTCTCTATTTCGACCATGGTTGTCTGCGGTTCCTGTTCGGGTGAGATAGTACTTGATGCTGTTGCTTGTGATGGCGTCGGTGGCCTGACTTTCCATTACGACTGCTTAAAGCGCGGTACCCGATACTCGCGCCCCTCGACATGTAGTGAATGCTGTGACATCAAACCGTGACATGTGTTGAGGCTTGTCAGGAGCATGATGGAGGCCCTATCTGGCGACTTGTATCTTGTCGCTGACAAGGTTGGATCCTTCGCGAATCGCTGGGGGAGCTTGGAAATTTTGTCTGATGACGCTACCTCTCTGGCGGCCAAGATGGATAGATTGATTGGATCTGTGGACTCTATCGTGTCCAATTCGGGTGTTCTTTTGGAGAAGTCGCATGAGATTTTCTCCCGCATCTCGTAAGTGTCGGGTTCTCTGGACGATGTGCACGCGGCGATTGCGAGCCTCGGCCCCTGCCCAGTTCCTCTTGCGGGTACCTCTTCCATCACCCCAATATTTGACGATATTCGTCGCGGGGTCAAACAGGTGAAGTGTGATCTCGGTGCTTGGTCCTCGGCCGTTTCTGCCAACTCCGAGCTGCTGGGTTCCATTGCCTCTGTTGTTAAGTCATTACCTCACCTCACCTTCCCAGTGGTTGCCCTTCCCCTGCAGTCGTGATTGCCGCCTCTTCACTTGTTATTCCTGAGCTGCACGGAGTTGTTTCCGACGGTCTGATGCCTGACCCTGTTCACCTTGAAGACTGCACAGCACCCACACTAAGCCGTAACGGACGCCAGCCTTCTAATATTTCTCGGGCACCCCGCAGGCGTAAGCATCGCAACGGTGCCGCCACTGGTCAGCCTGCTGTTGCTGTTGTCGTAGAGTCTCAAGACATGGTCCCCTCTCATCATTCGGGGGTGAGTGACCTTCCACCTTCTCAGTCTGAGGTTCTTGTTGACCCCTTGCTATCTGAACTTCTGAACAACGGCCCCATGGATCGCCCTGCGCGGGCTGGAGTGGGCGACTGTCCACCTTCTCGTCCTGCTGTCACCGCACTTAGACCAGCACAGCGGCCTAAATGTATTTTTGTATCCAGGGTCCACCGGGATACTCTTGAGGGCGATATTGTCAACCATATCTCTCTTCAGGCGGACGTTCCTTTTGATATGATCGCCTGTAGACGAATCAGTCCTGCCCACGGCCGTTCATACACGGCTTCCTTCAAGGTGTTTGTCCCAGAGAGCGCCTTCCTGGCGGTTATCTCTCCAAGTATATGGCCCTCCGGTGCTATCGTTCGTGAGTTCATCCCGAAGGCCCGTGCGGCTCCGAATTCGCAGCCAAAAAACTTGCCAGCCGGGTCTCCTTCCATTATGCCAACGTGACCGGAATGCGCTCTAAAACCGCGCAGCTTTTTTTCTCCTCCTTTGCGTCCAATGCTGACATTATCTGCCTGACTGAGACCTGGCTGTGTGCCGGAATTTCTGACTCTGAATTGTTCGGCCCTGAGTTCCAGGTCTTTCGTTGGGATCGACACTTATCTGACACGTGTTCACCTGTTGGTAGTGGAGTTCTGTGCGCGGTTAGGGGTCGGTCGTGGACATTTCAGCCTCCCCGGACATTGTGTTCTCGTCTGACCCTGACTGTACGACTGTTATGAGATGCCTGACCCCCTTGGTTCCTGATTCAAGTCACCACCCCGCGCTTCTGATTGTCATGTGTTTCGACACCGCTGACACGTTTCCCTCCCTATTTGGTGACCTCTACTTTAACTTTAAACGGGCTGATTTCACGCCCATGTATAACTGGCTTCTTTCTTGTGATTGGTCGAGCGTGCTGGAGCAGTGTGATGTCGACCTGTCTGTGAGCGCTTTTTACCATGTCCTTTGCTTCTTGAAGAAATGCCAACTGCCTCTAGCTGGTGTCCTCTGTTATCTGTTCAATTTGTCCTTGCGTTCTGGTCGCTACCCCGAACTTTGGATTACTTCGGTTTTGATCCTGCTCCATAAAAAAGGGGACGTTTCCAACTATCGACCGATTACCAGCCTGTGCCATACTGCGAAGGTCTTTGAGTCTTTCATCAGCGACATACTCCGATTTCACTGCAGTCCTTTTTTGCGGTCTTTCCAGCACGGCTTCCTTAAAGGTAAATCGACGACTACAAACCTTCTTGAATTCGTTAACCATTCTCTGCCGACCATCGAAGCGGGAAAGCAGGTGGACTGCGTGTTTACGGATTTTAGTAAGGCCTTCGATAGGATTTGTTACAACCCCTTCAGGTGAACAATAAACTAGCTCAGGAGAAGGGCGGGTTAAAAGAAAACACATGTATATAAAAACAATCTCACACTTGTTGTTGTTGGGCGCCACGTAGTTTTGTCTGAGTCTACGAACTCGAATAAGAGTAAAGAAACAAAATCACGTCAAACGTTATAAATATTATATTCCTGAATAATTCAATTTCGGTAGAGAAAAGAAACTTTAATTAACATTCTCGGCAGCCGTGATAAATAAAAATTTCAACGTCTAATAGAAATTAAACCAATTCAAAAAAAAAAAAAGAGGAAACTAACCAAATTAAAGAATCTAAAAATCAATCCCGAAAAGCAAAATAAAGTAATTAGATAATCTAAAAATCCATTCCAAGAGAAAACTAACTAACTAAATGAATTAAATAATCTAAAATCTAAAGCACCGAATAAATTTAATTTCAAGAAAAAAAATTTAAACTTGCAATTTAAGGCCGAGTTATTGCGGGTAGCTGTCACACACTTTTCACACCACCCAAAAACGTCTATATATGTATATTTATAGAAATAAAAGGAAAAACCACACTTATCTTTTTAGTTCCTTTCTGTTTTCGTTTAACTTCTGCCGGCTCACCGATTTACCATCCAGAACTCTTCCTTCCTAGACACTGCGACCGTTGTTTCCACCAACAATGACGAATACTTTGACTAACGTTACGCCTTCACTTATAATACTCGCTGCACTTTTCAAGAAAAACTACCTGCTTCACCTACCAAAGCAGTTGATTTTATCTAATTTTGCCCACTATTGGAAATTCTTCCCATATTTTTCAAATCAGGACTATCTTCAGCGTTGAATTTTCCAATCGGTTTGATATTTTAAAATAATATTATTTATGTTTTCGGTTTATTTTGTTCCTTTTAATTCAACTTTCATCAGAATTATGCCAGAAAAATTCTTAGGCTTTTTAAAATTATGTTTTCCTCCTGAAAATTATTTTTTTGACAGTCACTCGCACGTGCAAAAATTTTATTATTTTAGGGCTTTCGTCCAAAATTTTATAAATCAACATTAGCTTTGGGTTACAGGAGTTCTTCAGCATTGTTTCGTTTTACGGGAACTATAAAGTTTCTGATGAAATTTCAAAATATTTTCTTTATAGGTTATCCTCGGTTTATTTTCGCTCCTCCAATTATATTAGGTTGAGAAAAGATCTGGATGGGTCTAATTTAATTCGTTTCGTTTCTTTACATCAAGCGATAAGCATGGTTTTCCTTATTATTGCCAAAAGAAAATTTAATTTCCAAAGTGTGCATCACCTACCCGCCTTACAAAAATCTTGACAATATTTTATATATATTTCAAATTTTGTAATAAATTGCCGTGATAAACGCAGTCCAATCCCGTCCAGTATGTCTATTAGGTCGTTGAGTTTTGATTTTCTTCGAATTTCGGTTGACGCTGTCTATTTTTGAAAATATCCTTAATTGAGATATTTAAGGTGTTGTGAAAGTGAAGTTCATTGTGTCTTCTTTGTTAAGTGTGTATTTCTTAGTCCATTGAATTATTTAAATTGATTCCAACGTCTAGGTAAGTGGTACCATTTTAAATTACTACTTCCTATTTAGCTATTGCCATTTTTTTCCAGTTTTCTTCACAAAAGAGGTTCGCCACGAAGATGATGGTCGATTCTCCAGCCCACATCTAACTAACCACACTCGATATTACCTGGAATAGAGGATATTTGCAGCATCAACGGTTCGATAATAGCACATAATGGACATCACAACAGGTAACATCTAATTTCTTTCTTTCTTACTCTTTTATTACTAACTTATATTCTAGGTCGAATACTGGAATTCCTAAAACCGGAACCATAAAACCGGAACCGTAACACACTTCTCCTTCTTCCTGGAGAATTCGTAGAATTCTTCATAATCCCTATTTTTAAACTAACCGTCTTAATTTGAATATCTGAAATTCCCTTATCGAAACAACAGAACCAATAAATCCTCCGCGAAAACTCGTAAAACTGCACAGAATTCCCTTTTTTTATAATAAACCGTAAGTGCTTACATGATATTGACAGAAAATCCCTCTACAAGAGGTTAGTTAGGGCACTGGTGGCTAGACTTCTACCCCTGAGTGATCCGAAGAATTGACTTTCAAATTAATCCCTTATAACTATAACACTTGTCAACTATCTCATTTTGCACTACCTAATCTCCTAATTTCTTTAATCGAGATTCATTTCTCCAATTTACGTGGAATTTAGATGGAGGGAGGAAGGAAGGAAGAAGGAAAAGAAGAGAGTATCGACCGCTACTCAACTGAGTAAGCGGCACTTCGGTACCCTGTATTTTTCCCAGTGAAGCTGGGTGGATGCCTTATTGGGGCTACCTAAATAATTTGCTATATATCGTCCTTATCCGAGTAATATACCTTGAGATCTTTTGCGTGCCAGGTTCCTGTATTCTTACCATTTGCGTCGCTTAATTGGTAGGTCCACGGAGATAGTACTTTAGCTATACGAAACGGCCCTATATATTTGGGAGCTAGCTTTGCGTTAAAGTATTTGGCCGCATCGGATAGTACGTAGTTCTTACGCCAAACTAGATCGTTCACTAAATACGTCTGGTCCCTTCTTCTGAGATCATACACCTTCTTGGAGGACCTTACTGCTATTTCCCATCTTTTCTTCACTTCGGCTCTTACTTCTTGCAATGCTTTAGACCTTTGTTCTGGATTGAATCGATTATTACTATCAACGCTGGGGTAGTCTTTGCCATTTACGATCATCTCTCGGCCGAAATTGATAAAATATGGTGTCAATTTTGTAGCTTCTTGTGTTTGCGTACGGATTGCACAGGCGATCTGTGCCAAATGTTGATCCCAAACTCGATGGTTCTCCGATACGTAAGCACGAAGCATAGACTTAATAGTTTGATTAATTCGTTCGGCTGGATTAGCTTGAGGGTGATAAAGCGCAGTATGTCTGATTTCTACGTCATATCTATCGCAAAGCTTTTTGAACTCCCTACTTTTGAATTGTGCACCATTGTCACTAATAAGTATCGTAGGAACTCCGAACAACAAAAATACATGATCCTCCAGGAATTTACAAATGGGTCCAGTAGTTGCAGAACGTAATGGTGACAAAATCGGGAACTTCGAAAACTGATCGACTACAGTTAGTATATAGGTAAATCCTCGGCTTGTGCGCGGTAAAGGACCAATTAAATCAATACACAAGCATTCCCAAGGGTTATCTGCGATCCTACGGGGAGCCATAAGGCCTGCAGTCTTTTTGCGCTCTGGTTTAGTAGCCTGGCAAATCGCGCAATTTCTGACATACGCTGCTACATCTGCCTTCATTTTCGGCCAATAAAAGTTTTTTGATAGCCGATCGTATGTTCTCTTCACCCCGCAGTGTCCACAGATTGGTATATCATGCGCCTTGAAAATCATATCCTTTCTCTGGTATTTAGGTACGACTTGTAACCAAAAATCAGAAGGTGTAGCTAGAGAGGGATACCTTGGACGGTGGTGTCTGTACAAGATACTATTTTCGACTTTCCAATCAGGGAATTTTTCTGGATTCTCCATGACTTGCTGAAGCATCTTTTGGTACCAACAATCTTCTTGCTTGCCATCTGCTCCGCTTATGCAGTCGACTACGGGTACTGATCGTGATAGCCAATCTGGCAAGAGGTGTTCCTTCCCTTTTCGATGAATTATTTCGAAATCGTGTTGTTGTAAGCGCATTGCCCATCGTGCCAACCTGCCTGTCGGATCTTTTAGGTTATGGAGCCAGATTAGAGAAGCATGATCCGTTACCACAGTGAATTTTGATCCTTCTACATATGGTCTTAGCTTTTCAATGGCCCACAAAACAGCTAAACACTCTCTTTCAGTGGTTGAGTAATTACGTTCGCATTTATTTAAAGAGCGACTTAGATAGGTTATAACTTGTACGTTTCCATCTATTTCCTGTGTTAGTACAGCGCCCAGCCCATAACCTGACGCATCCGTATGAATGGTAAAAGGGTAGTCGAAATTCGGACAACTTAGGATTGGTGCACTTACCAATTTCTCCTTTATCTCCTTGAAACAGACTTCACATTCTGCTGACCAAACAAATTTCTTCTTCTTCCTCAAAAGTTCAGTAATAGGAGCGATCAGAGTAGAGAAATTGGGTACAAATCTACGGTACCATCCTATCATTCCAATGAAACGTGGAACCTCTGATACTGTTTTGGGGTTGGAAATGTTCAGTATGCATTCCACCTTTTCGGGATCTACCTGCAATCCATGTTCGCCCACGATGTATCCTAAGTATCGTAACTCCGGTCGGCAAAATTCACATTTGTCATAGTTTATAACTAAACCTGCTTGCTGCAATCTCTCTAGTACTTCCTTCAGGACGACTTTACGCTTTTCGAATGTTGATGTAACAATTATTACATCATCTAGATAAACAAAAACGTTGCTTTCCAGACTGCCAGAAAGGACCCTATCTATCAAGCGTTGCCAAGTCGCAGGTGAATTGCTCAGTCCAAACGGCATCCTTGTAAATTGAAAAAGTCCTCTATTAGGAACTGTGAAAGCTGTATATTGCTTGGAACCTTCTTCCAGAGGAACCTGCCAAAATGCGGACTTTATGTCTAATGAAGACAAATATTTCGCGTTTCTTAGTTTGTCTAGTGTCGCCGATACATATGGGAGCGGATATGCGTCCCTTTTTGTGACTTTATTTAATTTACGGTAATCCACACAGAATCTATAAGAGTTGTCCTTTTTCTTTACTATTACTATTACTAGACCTCAACTACTCCGGCTTCTAACATTTTGTCTAATTCTTCGTTAATTACTTGCTGGATCGCTGGGAAACAGGGTAATATCTTTGTTTAATTGGCGCGGAGTCGGTACAAATTACGTGTTCAACTTTATTCGTACAACCTAGTCCAGAGCCCATCTTGAGCTTTATCTCCTCTATTATATCATTTAGCTCCTGTTTCTGTTTTTCTGTAAGCCTCGAATGGCTTTCTAACGTCATGACATGCTCCTCACATTCACAGTTTTTAAAATTCCATGAGTTTGTTAGAAAATTCGCTGAAATACCCATTTCTCTCCAAAAATCCATTCCTAAAATTATAGATTGTGGTAATTCGGGGATAACTAAAGCATCGATCAATTTAATCCGTCCTTCTAACTCTATAGGTAGAGTAACCTTTCCTATAACCTTAATGTTCTTACCGTCGGCTAGTGACACATTTTGCGCATCAGATTTTGAAATTTTAAAGTCAATATTACTTAACAATTGCCATGCTGTTCCACCAACAACCGTGCGCGTTGCTCCAGAATCCAGTAATCCACGAATTCTAATGCCACTGATAGTGATATTCAAGTGTGGACGAGCATCATTTTCTACTGGTGCGAATACGTAGTACAATAGTGATATGAGCTCCTCTTGATCCCCTTTGGACACCTGATTCACGGAAATTCCTCTACAGTGAGTGTTAACGGCCATTAGAATACTACTTGAGCTCGGCTTGCCGTCTACTGCCGGGCTCGACTTCCGTTTCCCGAATTCTGACCATCTGGATATCCGCTACCTCTATTTGGATGATTTGCTCTACCGCCTCCTGTTAACCGCTGCGCGTTTTGCTCCTGGCTCCTTCTGCTGCTATTCCCCGCTCGATCAAGATTCCTTGTTCTGCAATTGTTGCAATCAGGTTGCCTAATACCTTGAGCTCCACATCCGTAACACTTTATATTTTTTTGGCAAAAGCGTGCGATATGTCCTGGCTGGCCACACTTAAAGCATTTCACCATAGTGTTTTTGTTCTGCTGTGAATTATCTATAGAAGCAATACTTGGCGAGTTCATGGCAACGTAGGCAAGATCTGGTTCTAAAAGGTTGCCGTGGCGTTTTGTAGGTGGTGGAATAAATGCTTCTACGGATGCGCGAACAGATTCTAACTGTCTGCCCAATTTTACTAACTAATTAGTCGATTGTACTTCCGTTAAACCTAATTGCGATTGGTAAAATGGAGCCAGATTTCGTTTTAAAATTTTTAAACGTTGATCCTCAGGTATTTCTACACTTAATCGAGAGAACAAGCTTGACATAACCGCTGTGTATGTTCCGATGGTTTCATCTCTCCCTTGCGTTTTTTTCTTGATTTCATCTAAAAGGCGTTCGTCGTAATCAGCTGGTAAAAATTCCTTCTTCATCTCCCTGACAAGGTCTATCCAAGAGTGAAGGCTCGATTTGTTAGCCCGATACCAAATTAAGGCGCGTCCCGTAAATAAATCCAACGCAGATCGAAATAACTGGCTTTGGGAGACCCCTCTAGCTTCAGCGAGTTCAGTAACTCTTTCCAAAAAGGAGTTCAAAGATTGTCCATATTCACCCGAAAACTTAATGTCCCACTTGTACAAGGGAATCGCCGAACGTGTTACGATGACGTTATTAGACCGATGTGGTGCCTCATTATCATCAGAGGAAGAATCCTCATCTCCTTCACCGCATGCCTTAGTATGTAAGGTACCCAGACAGAATATTAAATCATCCCTAATTTTGATTTTTGCATTTTTGTGCTCTTCTTCAACTGGAACCGATCTGTCGCATCTATTTAAAGCCCATTCAACCTTTGTTGCCAACTACTTGTAATCTGCGGAGTCTGTACCACCCTCGAATGACTCTATTAAAGAAGTAATTTCCTCAACTTTCTTTTCCAGTGCTTGTTTGTCGTCTTCAAATTTAATAGGGTATGGAGAAAGAATCATCGACTTCCCACTCTTTTCGGCTTTCAGTGCTGAACGTAAAGCTACTCGCATCTCATCAACTCTTCCAACCGGCATACCTCGAATAGTGATCTCATAGGTGAGCTCTTCTTGGTTAAGGCGATTTATTTCCATTTCCGATATATAATATTTATATGGATATAATAGGAATTACGGATATAATAGGAATTATAATTCAGGGACTTTTTCGATTGAATTTTCCTCTTAAATATCTTGAAGGAATTCTCAATTAAAAGAACCAATATCTTACCAATCAATAATAATAATAATCTAGATTGAGGAAAGGAAGAAAAAAACTTATCGTATAAGGATTAAGTGCCACCAATAACCTCTAAGTCATAAAACAATACTTCTGATGAATTACCTAAACCCAAATCCTAAAGTCAATCCTTATTTTTATTACCTTTTCATGGTCTAATAATAATGGTTATCTGTAAGGAAAACACCACAATGCATCTTTCCAACAACAAAAAAATCCAATTAGACCGCATAAATTTCAACCTTTACAAAAAAATATTTCTACCAGAATCAAAGTCAAATTCCTTTACAAAAAAAAATTCAAAACAACACTTCATTTATTTGATCAAGCATACAGTCATATATTCAGTATAACCTTGCGAGTATTTGAACACAAAATCATGTGTTTCTGCTTTTATAATAATTCAAGTTCAACAAAGCAATAAATTTCTACGTCATCAAAAGAATCATTTAAAATTCTCTGCAAAATACAACTGAAAGGGAAAACTGCCTTGACTATTGCTCTTGGTCAGTAAAAATACCTCCAGTAAGTTATGCAGATTCAGCTATCGATCAGCTGGAATGGAATAGGACAAGCAACTTTCTTGATAATACTGTTCTCTTTCGACAAATTATCATCAGCGTTCATCCGCTTCAATTCACAAAATCAATGGATTGCCTTAAGTTCATTTACTACTATCGATTAGCGTAGCCGGTCGCGATAACACGTGCATTTAAAGTTAAATTTAATACTGCTTAAAATAGCCAAATTAATAAATAATTACGTGGTAAAGTGTTATATTTATTATGTGTTAACGTGCCAATAGTTCTTTAGAAGTTAAAATGTAAAAAAAATTTTTTTTGAACGAGTGAACAAAAAAATATTTTAATTAAAAAAACATGTGCATGGTCATAGAAAAGCATCCATAGTTATAGTGGATTTATGTGATAAAATTTCCAAAAGTAGTGAAATGAAAGAAGAAAACAAAAATTTTCTACGAAAATGTGGTTGCAGTAAAATAAATTACAATGATTTTGGATTATCGTCATATAACAGATATTTCATTGAGAAATTGGTAAGTTTCTTGTTCCCAATTATCGTTTTCACTTAACATCAGTTATCTCTTTTTCGTAATTGCTATCCACACTTCCACAATATTTCCAAGTGTCGGTATACTTGAGTCTGAAACACCGCAACACTTTGTTCAGCTCAACACTTTGTTTATAAACTTTCCCTTCAAATTATTTTCTGCCGCCGCATTTCAAACGTCACTTTTGCACTTTTTCGTTTTTTTATAACTTTTAAATGCTTTATATTTTCTTTTCTTTTCGATATATGGGCCCCACGTTGGGCGCCAAAATTTATGTTACAACCCCTTCAGGTGAACAATAAACTAGCTCAGGAGAAGGGCGGGTTAAAAGAAAACACATGTATATAAAAAAAATCTCACACTTGTTGTTGTTGGGCGCCACGTAGCTTTGTCTGAGTCTACGAACTCGAATAAGAGTAAAGAAACAAAATCACGTCAAACGTTATAAATATTATATTCCTGAATAATTCAATTTCGGTAGAGAAAAGAAACTTTAATTAACATTCTCGGCAGCCGTGATAAATAAAAATTTCAACGTCTAATAGAAATTAAACCAATTCAAAAAAAAAAAAAGAGGAAACTAACCAAATTAAAGAATCTAAAAATCAATCCCGAAAAGCAAAATAAAGTAATTAGATAATCTAAAAATCCATTCCAAGAGAAAACTAACTAACTAAATGAATTAAATAATCTAAAATCTAAAGCACCGAATAAATTTAATTTCAAGAAAAAAAAATTTAAACTTGCAATTTAAGGCCGAGTTATTGCGGGTAGCTGTCACACACTTTTCACACCACCCAAAAACGTCTATATATGTATATTTATAGAAATAAAAGGAAAAACCACACTTATCTTTTTAGTTCCTTTCTGTTTTCGTTTAACTTCTGCCGGCTCACCGATTTACCATCCAGAACTCTTCCTTCCTAGACACTGCGACCGTTGTTTCCACCAACAATGACGAATACTTTGACTAACGTTACGCCTTCACTTATAATACTCGCTGCACTTTTCAAGAAAAACTACCTGCTTCACCTACCAAAGCAGTTGATTTTATCTAATTTTGCCCACTATTGGAAATTCTTCCCATATTTTTCAAATCAGGACTATCTTCAGCGTTGAATTTTCCAATCGGTTTGATATTTTAAAATAATATTATTTATGTTTTCGGTTTATTTTGTTCCTTTTAATTCAACTTTCATCAGAATTATGCCAGAAAAATTCTTAGGCTTTTTAAAATTATGTTTTCCTCCTGAAAATTATTTTTTTGACAGTCACTCGCACGTGCAAAAATTTTATTATTTTAGGGCTTTCGTCCAAAATTTTATAAATCAACATTAGCTTTGGGTTACAGGAGTTCTTCAGCATTGTTTCGTTTTACGGGAACTATAAAGTTTCTGATGAAATTTCAAAATATTTTCTTTATAGGTTATCCTCGGTTTATTTTCGCTCCTCCAATTATATTAGGTTGAGAAAAGATCTGGATGGGTCTAATTTAATTCGTTTCGTTTCTTTACATCAAGCGATAAGCATGGTTTTCCTTATTATTGCCAAAAGAAAATTTAATTTCCAAAGTGTGCATCACCTACCCGCCTTACAAAAATCTTGACAATATTTTATATATATTTCAAATTTTGTAATAAATTGCCGTGATAAACGCAGTCCAATCCCGTCCAGTATGTCTATTAGGTCGTTGAGTTTTGATTTTCTTCGAATTTCGGTTGTCGCTGTCTATTTTTGAAAATATCCTTAATTGAGATATTTAAGGTGTTGTGAAAGTGAAGTTCATTGTGTCTTCTTTGTTAAGTGTGTATTTCTTAGTCCATTGAATTATTTAAATTGATTCCAACGTCTAGGTAAGTGGTACCATTTTAAATTACTACTTCCTATTTAGCTATTGCCATTTTTTTCCAGTTTTCTTCACAAAAGATGTTCGCCACGAAGATGATGGTCGATTCTCCAGCCCACATCTAACTAACCACACTCGATATTACCTGGAATAGAGGATATTTGCAGCATCAACGGTTCGATAATAGCACATAATGGACATCACAACAGGTAACATCTAATGTCTTTCTTTCTTACTCTTTTATTACTAACTTATATTCTAGGTCGAATACTGGAATTCCTAAAACCGGAACCATAAAACCGGAACCGTAACAGATTGACCATGGAATCCTAATCTATAAACTGTCTATTCTTGGGTTTCCTCATGGCTTCGTGGATTGCTGGTCGTACACAGCGGGTCCTATTTCGTGGTGCTCTTTCCAACCAAATCATTGTCACCTCCGGAGTGCCTCAGGGTAGTATTCTTGGCCCCCTCCTGTTCATCATATATATTAATGATGTTTCGCTTCTGCTATCCCATAGTAAAATTTTGTGTTATGCAGACGATGCCAAGATTTTTCGCACTGTTACCCGCGAAATAGACTGTGGTCTCCTGAACTCTGATTTGGCTTCGTTCTGTGATTGGTGTTCACGCAACCGCCTTCCGTTAAACACAGACAAGTGCACCGTTATGACCTTTTCCCGTAGAAGATCTCCTTTCCTCTTCGACTACACTGTCGATGGTGTTGTCTTGGGTAAGGTGGACAGGATGAAGGACTTGGGCGTTATCCTTAACTATCGTCTTTCTTTCGAGGATCATGTGGATTCGATCGTTGCTAAGGCTAGTTCGATGTTGGGTTTTGTTAAAAGATGGTCTAAGGAGCTTGATGATCCCAACTTAACCAAACTTCTCTACTGCACCTTCGTTAGGCCATTTTTGGAATACGCTAGCCCTGTGTGGTCCCCCTACTTTGCCGTGCACGTCAACCGCGTCGAGGCAGTGCAGCGTAGATTCCTTAGGTTTACTCTCCGCGGACTTCCCTGGATTAATCCTTTGCTTCTCCCCTCCTACACCGATCGTTTGTGTCTGATTTCTCTCGACACCCTCGAAAAGAGGCGCAATATTGCCAAAATAGTATTTTTGTTTGATATATTGCAGGGAACGATAAACTCACCCGAACTACTGGAGGCGGTTAATATCTCGATCCCGCAACGATCCTTAAGAAATCGAGAGTTCCTGTACGTCCCTGGTCATCGAACTCTATATGGGATGCACGAGCCCATCACGTCGATGTCTCGCCTCTCCAATCAACATTTCATCAACTTCGACATGGACTTCTCTAGGTTGCGGCTGAAGTGCTTACTCAGGCAGTGCCTAAGCTGATGTGGATGATTTGAACTCTGTTGATTGCTGCCCCACAGTTATTTTAAGTTTTAGTTTAATAATTTATATATATACTGCTGTAATAGTCATTTGTGATGAATCTGTATTGAACAAATAAACATACCGGAACCCATTCCCAACAGCGCTCCTCTTAGGATACATCAGTCCAAAGCAGCAAACAGCAAGCGGAGCGTTAGCGCCTCAACGGTGGCCTAGAGGGTAAGACGAACGGCCCACAGGAAACTGCGCAGACTGTGAACCGTCTCCCAGGAGGTTCTTCCGGAGAAAAACATGTTCTCTCTGCAATAAGCAAAAAACATCCTCCCAAAAAAGGCTGCGTTTGCCTAACGAATAGCAGTCACTGTATAAGAAAGCAAAGGTGGCTTACCTTTTTGTTCCAAGAACAAGTCTTTTAGCAATGTCGGGAAAGATAATCTTATCATGGCGGTCATTGACTGTAGCAACGCTGGTAGAAGTTGCGTTCCTTTAGGTTTATATGGAGGTTAGAGCGGATCATCTTCCTCAGGCGATCTCCCTTCTCGGCGAAGTCTGGCCAGGTGGCATGATCGAGGCAAGGGCAACTCAAGACAGGCCGTGGTGATCCTGAATGAGAAATCCCACGCCACACTTGCTGAACGCAATGGCGTAACAGCTACGGATTCAGGCTCTATTAGCCTATAGCTCTATTATTGTATAGCAAGCCACCTCGTCAAAAAAAGGGGGCCACGGTGCAGCTCATCCCTTCAGGGAGATGGTGGCGGTTGATTTCCCTTCCCTACTCCTTCGATTGATGGATTGATGGAGAGGAGCTCACTCCAGTCCAAGAAGCTTATATATATATATATATATATATATATATATATATATATATATATATATATATGTAAATATATGTATATATATATATATATATATATATATGTAAATATATGTATGTATATATATATATATATATATATATATATATATATATATATATATATATATATATAATTATAATAATTTTGTATGAATATATGCCTCTTTATTTGGCTAATCGTTAAAAACCGTAAAAATCCTTCAAAAACTACCTACCCTAAAAATCACACAAAAATTAAAAAGACGTAGTAATAGGGATCAAAAAGAATATAACAAAAAATGAGTTACTGTAAAAAGGTTAAATAAACAGGACTCTAAAACTTAAAGGCAAAAACCTGTAAAAAAGAAAATACAAAGAAATTTTGAAATGCCTTCAAGCGAGTGCCAGCTCTAACAAAAGTTCCCAAAAAATTTTGAAAACTTTCCGAAACTAAACCTAGAGCTTAACCTAAAACGAACGAACAAAATGAACCGAAACCGAAAAATCAAACTAGAACTAGACGTTCTTGTAATGTTGAATGTCTGGAAGATATGCTGGCACATATCGCGAACAAGATTATTAATGTCGCACAAGGTCCGGCATGTGAAGTATCTGTGGAACAGGGTTCCTTCACCACCAAAAACCGTGCAGGCTCTTCTAATTCGTCGATCGATGTGTGATAGCTGATTTGGATGCACGAGGTTGTTATGGAGCAGTTTGAATGTCACATCAGAGTCTCTGTAATTAAACGGATAACTATAGACGACTCTGCTAGTTATGGTTCCAACTCCCAAGTTTACCCCAAGATGTGCGCAACACCAAAGTTATCCGTAGGATTTACTCCTACGAAGAGCTCGCGCAGCCGACGTGAAGTGAGTGTACAGAAAGTTGTGTGCGGCAGTCGATTCATTACAAAAGCGTTTATCACCTCAGTGTATAACAGTTGCCAAATTAATTTCGAAGTTATTAAACAAAAATTACCAAAGATAATAATAGTAATTTTTGTAATTTTTTTTATGTATAATGACGCTTTATTTTACTCATCGTTATTAAAACGTAAAAATTCTACAAAAACTAGCTACCCTAAAAGTTTTACAAGCATTAAAAGACACAGTAATAAACATCAAAAGGAACATAACAAAACATGACACATTATACTACGTTACTGTAAATAAGTTAAATAAAAAGGAATCCAAAACTTGAAGTCAAAAACCTGGAAAAAGAAAATACAAAGAAATTTTGAGAAGTTCTCAACAAATTTTGAAAACTTTCCGAAACTAAACCTAGAGCTAAAGCTAAAGCGAACGAACAAAATGAACCGAAACCCAAAAATCAAACTAGAACATGAGTGCTCCCAGAGGGTAGATGCAGCACCGGGCGAAGTTTCTACTTCAAGAACCACTGCTACCAAGCAAATTCCCTCTGCGTAGAGCCGTTCGTCACTTTTCTAGTCCTCTGGGAGCACTCATTCAAACATGTTTTAAGCGAACGCACAAAAATTTCGAACCGATTATAGTCCCGCGGGACCAGTATGAAGAGTCATTGACGTCTGCAAAATGGTCCCATTATTCTCCCAGTTCTACGATTCCAACGTGAGACTTGTCCTTCCCACAGCACTTGCAGCAATACCAAAGCAAAGGGAAGCTTCGTGGACAAGCTGCTGCAAGTCTGCGACCTGTTATTCCTAGTGTAAGACGAGGCTTCCGTTCCGCACCGATGCTAAGGGTTGCCAGGTACGGTTGAATGTGTCGGTCTTCGTTGTCATGAACTCTAGACGTAATCGCCTGTTCAATCTGGCAACGAAGTGGTTCTTAAGTGCATGTGTGTGAAACTGTAGGTTAGTGGGTTGTTGCCCAGGCTCAATCCACATTCACTACATATGAAATGTCGTACATGTACTTGGCCCCAGCAAAAACGACGTTCTTGTAATGCTGAATGATGGACAGATATGCTGGCATATATCGCGAACAATATTATTAATGTCGCACAAAGTCAGGAATGTGAAGTATCTGTGGAACAGGGTTCCTTCACCACCACAAACTGTGCAGGGTCTTTGAATTCATCGATCGATATGTGACAGCTGGTTTGGATGCACGAGGTTGTGATGGAGCAGTTTGAATGCCACATAAGAGTCTCTGTAATTTTACGGATAACTAAATATCACTCTGCTAGTTATGGTCCCCATTGCTCCCAAGTCTACCCCAAGATGTGTGCGCCATCTATTAACCACAAAGGTATCCGTAGGATTTACTCCTACGAAGAGTTCGCGAAGCCGACGTGAAGTGAATGTACTGAATGTCGTGTGCGGCGGTCAATTCATTTCAAAAGCGTTTATCACCTCAGTGCTAGGTTCCCTAGTTGGAGACGACTTAAACGCTCTCGTGCTGTATCCACCAATTCTTTTAATTGTGTGGTATGAGGCTCTATACGTGTGTTTCTAGAAGCAGCACTGATGTCTTCAAGAACTGTAAGTTGTCCTGTATCGGCGGTTACACCTCGCGCATTACTAAACACCGAATCTAGTAACTCAGGGTCGTTATCATAGAGATCAGATCCTAAGGGCTGGGACCAGTCATGCGGTATGGTGGATGGAGCGAGAGCAGATAGTAGTGCTCCCCTGCGCCGCTACCCCCAATAAAACTTACCCACAGCTGCGAAATTAAGTTATCTCTTTGACAGAACACTCGAAGACAACGACCTTTGCCTGTAAAAGTTTCACGAAGGCTTCTTCGAAGCACTCCGATTTACACAGGTGCACGATGGACGAGGTAATCAAATAATTGACAACGACTGTAGGTCCTTTCAGCGAAAGTTGGTGCAGTCTAGTCCGCCACAAATTTACAGCTCCAGAGAGTTTCTTCAGAGCCATCCGGCTATTAGATGTTTTACGAGAGCCCCACATATACACATTTCAGGCAAGTATTGGTCCATTGTATGCCGAGGGGGGAATATGAATGATTCCGCCACTTCCAATGCCATAGGCATTGGCTTTTGCTTAGGTTAACCCTAGCGCCCGCTAATCGCTCATATTGTTTGAAAACCCTACAAGCGACTGGAAATGCATCATCTTTCGTTACGAATATAGACAGGTCGTCAGCAAACGCTAGAATAAGTGGCCCTATAGTAGTGTATGGTAAGTGAACTGAATATTGTCTCAACGATTGACGAAGATTTACTAACAGCGGCTCCAGTGAAAAGTCATAAAGCATTCCAGACAACGGGCATCCCTGCCTGAATGGGAGACAATATTTGCCCATTCTGCTTTATGAGAATCACTGAATCTCTATACAGACCACTGATGATCTCAATCCATCTGGACGGAAGCCCAAACATATCGTGCACTCTGAGTAGATAGTCATGCGAGACGCTATCAAACGCCTTTTCTTGATCGAAAGAGATCATGGCCATTTGAGAACCAGTTTTTTCATGGTAGGCCAAAAGAAGCTTTGCTACGGAGATGTTGTCGTAGATACTACGACCTGGAACGCAGTAGGACTGTGACGGGTCTATTATTGAGGCAATCACTGAGCGAAGTTGAGTTCCCAGTGTTTTGCAAACTATTTGGTAGTCAGCATTGCACAGAGTAAGTGGCCTCCAGTTTCCCATCCTCTGAAGATCCCTATTAGGTATTAGACGGATAACGGATCTCCGCCAACTTGACGGAAATTCGATATGTCCAACCACTGCAAAATTAGGGACATCCAAAAGGAATTCTGGAGTTAGACCATCATAACCAGGAGAGGTATGTTGTCGAAGATCCTTTGTTGCGGTAAGCATATCATCGATAGTAAGCGTTCTGTCCAGGAATTCTCTTCTTTCATCAGAGAAAGTAGGAACATGATGAAAGAATTCATCGTTGCACGAGAATGTTGGCAATGTCGATGCAGCATAAAGCCGCGTGCAGAAGTTGCGAATATAATTCGCAAGTTCCTCTCAGTATAGGATCTGACCCGATTCGGAAAGAATCGATTCTACTTCACAAGAAGCGGTACAACGTCGCTTTGTCTGGAAAAAGTACTCGGTCGGATACTCGCACTCTCGCAACCAGCGCGACTGGTTTCGGAGCACAAACTCTAAGCTATGCTTGTAGTTTTGTGCTGTCAGTCGTTCTTTAAGTCTCTCGTATTGTGCGAGTAACTGGCGAGGATTCTGGCTGGATCTGCAAGCTCACGCCTAAGAATGGTCAGGATCCTTTTGTAATATACCAAAATATATTCCCCGAATAAAATTGCATTAAATCACTAAAGTCATCAAATAACATGACATGCCCAATAACGTAAATAAAAACTTTACGAGCTTGAGATACAAAGTGCTGTGCATAATTTCCTGACCTACATTAACGGCGGTCAGCGACACTTCCATTGCATATCAGTAATTACTCAATGGAAAAGCGGCACAATGCACTAGGTAAACAAACAAGCACGTGACGCATCTACAGCGACCAGTTCACAGCGGAAATATGAACTCGCGCCGTATGATGTAAATGGGCCATCGAAAATAACAAAGTATGCAATTATAAACGATACTTTCTTTCGCAATAATTAATTACTAAAGAGGGCACATTATTGAGCAATTAAGAATGTGGCCAAAGAGCATTAGTTAGGTAAGCATAAATATTGTATATAAATAGAGTAAGAATTTTTCAATAAATCAGATTCAAGTTAGAATCAATCCGCCGAGTTTCATTTAACAAGAGTTAAGCTAGTATAGCTGCTCTTACTCGTAGTTCATTCTAGCTTTGGAGCAATAGCTAATTTAGCTGCTCCAGTGGAGCTACAGCCTTGAGGCTGCTCCCAGGGTTAAAACGTTTAAAAGCAAATTGGGCTGATCGTCGAAAAACTTAAAGTAAAAGATTAATTTGGCGACCGTAGAATTTCAACATTACATAGCAACCGTGCGCTTTACCGGGCAAACCAAAAGTAGTAGAATTAATTTATTACATGGCGACCGTGACAAAAGTGGTAAATAAACCACCAAACGCGAGTTATTCAGATCCTGAAAACTTACCAGCAAACAGCTTTTCACTAGACGGGGTATTTAACAAAATTTTTAAGTTAATACAAGCGACGACGAAGCAGCCGGAACAAAACATTGGGACGCTAACACTATACCCAATTAACAGGCCAGTACAGCCATACGTCCCGAAGGCAAGTACTGGTAAACAATTGTCGGACATTCCACCATACACCCCAGGACCTAGGAAGATAACTATCGAGGAGTATAAAAAGAGACAGGCGAACCGCAGAGAAAGCAGCAAAGAAACTCTAAAACCAACTCGTGGAGGAAGGAGAAACAAACTTCAGAAGGAATTGCTAGGATACAAGCAGATATTAAAAACAGTGACCACGAAAGAGGAGAGAATTAAGTATACGGAACTGATGAAAAAGACAAAAATGGAAATAAATAAAATTAAAAGAAATAATAGAAAATAGGAATAAAATAGTAAAACAGTAAATTTATCTTATAGCAAAAATTTTTTTATTGAAATGTACAATTTGATACAAACTGATGTAAATTTTTAGCCTTATAATACAATTAATATAACTCTATGTAAAAAAAAAAAAAAAAAAAATATATATACATATATATAATAATTTCATATCCCTTAAAAGATTGTTTTAATAACTTATTTGTAAAATTGGTTAAGAAAAACAGAATATACAGTTCAAATGAAAAAAAAATCAGATTGTGTTGTTCCTGCTCATTCTCGTAGTTGAATTCATTCATAAACAGTACAAGGTTCATAAGCGGGGTCTGAAAAAGAAATAATTGAATACACCAGCAGTATAAAAGGTGTAAATGGAGAAATTGGATAAAATAAAAGAAGAACTTGAAAGAATATTAAGCAACTTCAATAAAAGTAAAACCAGAGGATATACAGAAAAAACATTGCAAGAAAAGGCAGATACAGTAAAAAACCTCATTTTAGAAGCACAAGAGTGTTTAGGATCATCAGTGAACGTGGAAATAATACTCCAATATAAGGAATTCTACAAGCAAATTAAAAAACTTGCAGAAACAATTTCAAATTTGATAGACAGCCAAAGACAGCGGAATATCAATATGGCATTCGATACGAAAGAAGCAACTGCCCTCGTGCAATACTTCAGTGGAAAACACGAGGAAACAGAAGCTTTCATCGAATCCATTGAACTCTTGGACGAATTAACACCAGCTGAGCACAAGAGTATAATGATAAAATTCATAAAGACTCGCATAACAGGCAAAGCGAGGCAGGCTATATCAAGCGAATTAACAACTATCGCGCAGATCAAAAGCAAATTGAAAGAGAAATTCTCAGTAAAGCTATCTTCAGACGCGATACTTGCAAAACTGCGAACATGCAGACAAGGCAATAAGAAACTAGAAGACTTCACTGAACAAATTGAAAACCTTTCAAGACAGTTATCAAGCGCATTTATAGCAGAGCAAGTAGCTTCAGGAGAAGCTGCAGAAAAATTAGCCGAAAAATTCTCCACACAAGCGTACATTGATAACGTAGCAAATCCTGACACCTCAATAATTCTAAAAGCGAGTAACTTGGAAACACTATCAGAAGTCGCTACAAAAGCTCTGACAGTGGACAAACCACAATCCAGTAATGTCCTATATTACAACATAAGGAATAGAAAAATACCAGAGAGAAACTACCAACAGCCGAGGAACAACACATGGAGTAATAATAATATAGTAAACCGGCCAAGCAGGCAAGCAACTAATACATGGTCAGGACAAAGACCAAATAACGCATGGCATCAGAATAACCAAAGACAAAATAACAATTACAGACATGCCTACCACAATAATAATCGTAATGAAAATAAAAGGAACAACACACAGTTCAATAATAGGAGAATTAATCATTACGGGTCGGGGGAAGAGCAGACCCCCCAACCCGATACAGAAATAACCAGGCTGGGGGGAACACCACAAGAATATACAATATAAATCTTTCATTAACAAATTTTATTCGAGCATATGTTGAAATGTGTACTTCCATATGCACTTTCATTATCGATACGGGAGCAGATATTTCAATATTCAAACGAGGAAAAATTAAAGACGACCAATTATATAGCCCGAAAAATAAATGTATTATACAAGGAGTTACAAACGGTAAAAAACAGTCCATCGGAGCCAGTAAAACTCGAATTTTTTTTAATGAACAAGAATCAGTCGAACACTCATTTCAAATTGTGGACGAAGATTTCGCTATTGAAGCTGATGCGATATTAGGGTTAGATTTCCTTACGAAGTTCAAGGCAAACATCGATTACGGTACATGGACCCTATCAATTACGATAAATAACGAATTATTAGAAATACCAATTTCAAGTGGACCAACCCCAGACTCAATTGTCATACCGCCTAGATGCGAAGTCATCAGGAAGGTAAAAATTTCTCACGAAGAAACCTCCAGCGATTTAGTTATCCATAATACGGAAATTCAACATGGCATTTTCATACCAGGTACCATTATCTCAAAAAACAATCCAGTGACAAGAATCTTGAATACCACAAACAAGACGGTTATAATAAAAGAACCCGAGTTAAAAGCAGAACCACTAATAAACTTTAATATTCTCAGAACATTACCGGAAGACGCAACTAGAGCGCATAAGGTAATATCTAAATTAAATTTCAATAATATTCCAGAATACGCCAAGGCACAATTTAAAGATGCATGCCGTCAATACTACGATGTATTTGCTCTAGAAGATGAACCATTATCGACAAATAATTTCTATAATCAAAATATTGAACTATCCGACAATTGCCCCGTATATACTAAAAACTATCGCATACCGGAAGTTCACAAAGATGAAATTAATCGACAAGTAGAGCAAATGCTAACAGATGGTATTATAGAACACTCAGTGTCACAATTCAATTCCCCAATACTTCTAGTACCAAAGAAGTCATCCAGCCAAAACAAGAAATGGCGACTTGTAGTTGATTTCCGTAACTTAAATAAGAAAGTCCTTGCCGATAAATTCTCACTCCCACGATTAGAAGATATACTCGATCAAATGGGTCGAGCTAAATACTTCTCTACATTAGACCTCATGTCAGGTTTTCATCAAATCCCACTAGAAGAAAATTCGAGGAAACTCACTGCTTTTTCCACAAACCAAGGACACTATCAATATACGCGACTACCCTTCGGACTTAATATAAGCCCAAATAGTTTTCAAAGAATGATGACCATTGCAATGGCTGGTCTAACGCCAGAAATAGCATTCTTATATATCGACGATAGGATGTTCTCAGTCGCATCACCTTAAGAACCTAATAACCGTATTCAAAAGACTTCGAGAAAGAAATCTCAAACTAAATCCTGAGGAAATAAGCCCCATAGCACCGCAGCCTGATCAACTGCGCATCATGTGCACAAGAATAAAATAATACATAAGCGGTATATAAAAATGACACAGTCAGTAGAACCCGCATTAGTGCAGGTATTCGAAGTGCTGGAAAATGATATAAATAAACAATCTCAGACTTCGACTCTGAGACTTTCTGCAGAAAGCGATATATTTAAATTTATTAATTTAACCGCATTCAAAATCCTAGGAAATCAAAATCTAAAATACTTAGATATTTTTATATATAAACCACAGAGATACATCTCTGATAAAACGGAAATTCAAGAAATACTGCACAACTTTCCTTCAACACCAACCGGAGGACATATAGGACAAGCAAGAATGTTCAAAAAACTCAAAGACCTATATAAATGGAGTAAAATGAGGAAATCCATAGCGAAATATGTAAACAAATGCGAATTATGTGCGAAAAACAAATATCAAAAACGCAACAAGGAAGTAATTCAAATTACAACAACACCTTCGAAAGCATTAGATATAGTATCCATAGATACGGTTGGACCGTTCACCAAAACAATAAACGGCAACCGATACGCAGTAACAATGCAGTGTGATTTAAGCAAGTATGTGGTAATAATCCCAACAAAAGACAAAGAAGCACTCTATCGCTCAAGCACTAGTCAATGGGTTCATACTAACATACGGGCCGATGAACAGACCTAGGAACTGAATACAAAAACCAAATTTTCACTGAAATATGTAATATCCTGAAAATCAAACAGTTGTTCGCAACAGCTGCGCACCCAGAGACGATATTAGCGTTGGAAAGGAATCATAAATGTCTTAACGAATATTTAAGATGCTTCATAAATGACAACAAGGATGATTGGGATACATGGATACCATACTACACATTTTGTTACAATACCACGCCAAGCACTGTACATGGATACACTCCATTCGAATTGATTTTCGCTAAAAATGTAAGCATACCATCAGAACTTACCACTACAAAACCAGACCCGGTTTACAACTATGACTTGTACAGTAAAGAAATGAAATTCAGACTACAAAAGGCATTAAATAAAGCAAAGCAATACGTAGAAGTTTCTAAACAAACAAGACAAGAAACAAGTAAAAATGACTGTAACCCATTAAATTTACAAATAGGAGATAAAGTTTTAGTAGAAACTACAAATAAGAAAAAACTAGATCCATTGTATAAAGGACCATATATTGTAATTAAAATTGAGTCAGTAAATTGTATTATAGAAGATATAAATGGAAAGACAATTAAAATACATAAGAATAGGTTAAGAAAAATATAGGAATAAATCATTATAGATTTTATTTAAGAAAAATAACAATATATATACATATATAGCAAAACAATGTAATAGACTGGATAAAATGTATATATAAATTATACTATACTGTACAAACACACCATTAGACATATGTAAAAATTATAAAATAATATTAAACTATGTATGAAACTGTACATATGTAAAACCATAGAACCTTGTCTAGAAGAAGTAAGAAGAAACAATAAAAATATGTAAAAAAAAAAATATACATGTAATATCATAAGAAGAGACTACATTCTTAATCGCTGCAAAAACAAAGCCCAAATGAATTTTCATTTCAAAAAAAAAATTTCTTTTTCTTAAACAAAAAACAAATTTTTTTCCCCAAAAGGAGGAAGGTGTAATATACCAAAATATTGTTACGACCACTTCAGGTGTAACTTGGCTGAGCTCAGGTTTGGTGTGGGTCATATTCTTCGTTATCCAAAAAAACTTTCACAACACAAAACATTGATTTGGGCGCCACGTGGTTTTTATGAGTCCACGAACTCAAGCATAATTAAAATTCAACCACTATATATATATATATATATATATATATATATAACACGTTATAAAATTTATTATCGTAAAAGAAAAAAAACTAATCTTGCTTATTTACAAATATCGGCAGAAATCAAAACAAATCGATCAAATGAAATTTAAAGCAAAATAAAAAGAATTGCAGAAGCTACGAAAAAGAAAATGGCAAAAAGAAATTATAGATCAAAAGCATCTAAAGTTTAAATCATTGACCAAGCAAAAAATTTCATCATCTGCAAGTTTTAATAAAATCTAAGAAAAATTAATTTAAAAAAAAAATATCATATATAGCCGAAGTACGAAATAGATACACGCACAATGAAAATTAAATGAATAAATCTCTAAAATATATTAAAAAGGAAGTGAAAAACCAACTTATCTTTGTTTTTTTTTTCTACGGAATCCTTGATTTCTCCAGGCCTTTCCCTTCACTGTGATGGCTCCTTCTTCCTACTTTCTTCTCCTTACGCTGGATTTCTTTAAACTTTTCTTTTACTTTTAACTTCTTTTAACTTTTCCAAATTAAACAATGCGGGTACTTTACTTCACTGACTGACTCACAAAATGGAACTCTCCCTTCACATACCAAAGCCGCGGATTTATAGGTTTTTGACCCCTATTGGAAAATGGCTTCCATTTTCCCGTGATTTTCCCATGTTGTTTAGATTACTTTCCATTTTAATAAAATAATTTTTAATTAAATTCGGTTTTTCCTTTTTAAACTCTTCCTTGGCATCAATGAATCCCTTTGTATATTGTGGAAAAATTATTAGTCCCTTTTTTTTCAAATAATTGCCCATTAAATATCTTTTGACAGGTGCATTCACGTGCTGCAATTTCTTTTTTTTTCGGGGTTTCTCAAGTTAAATTTCGCGTAAATCTCTGGCTTTGGGTTGGGATTGTTCTTTCTTACTTATTGGTTTCTTCCGGAACATAAAGTTCAGGGCAAAAATCGGGACGTTTCAGGACATAGGTTAGGTGCTCTTTTACTGCGAATTCTGGCACACTTTCAGCTCCGGGAAAGCTCTGGTTAACGTCATTACTTCTGTGAAATTCTGATTTTATCCAATTCAAGAGATAAGTCTGTTTTTCGTGCTTAAAATTCTTAAACTAAAATACTACAATTCAATCGTGCGTGCAACTTTTCCGTTTTACATAAATCGTGACATATTTAGATATATTTGTTTATATATTTTCTTTTTAAAAAGTTAAATAATTGTGATGTGATGATGATTCGCAGTGTTAAGTTTAAAGTGAGAGACTTGTCCAATAAAAGCTTGAGGGGCGTCTGTGGATGAACTGGACGACGCAGGTTTGTGTAGGATTAGTTCTTCTTCCATCTTATCCGCTATCTAACATATCTTTTAGTAACCTAGTATGCCTGATGTGTTCTTGGGGAATGCGAGGAAGCTGATGGGCATTTCCATTTAACAAAACATTGCATTTCAGTTCCCGTCAGTTCGTCAAATCCGAGATCCATGGACAGGTAACATCCTCTGAAAGACGAGATCAAGTACAGCATCCAAGGTCAAATTTAAACATAAAGCGGACAAGACAACAGGTACATTATTCATTTAATTTAATAAAAGAAAGTATACCATATTTTATTTTACAGATTTTGATGCCGTAACACACCTCCTCTTCCTCCGGGAGATCTCGCAGAGATCTTTAAACCCTTTTAGCTAAATTAAGATTGACCAACACTTAAGCAAATCAAATTCAAATTTCAATATAACATGCTGGTCGTAAATCTTGAGTATAATCCATTTTTTTTTTTTTTTTTGCAATTTTTATGTTTGAAATACTCCTTTGAACTAATAATATTTATGGAATTTCTTATAAATATACAATATTTTTACTATCTCTATTTATACAATAAATTCTTAATAAATTCTTTAATTACTATATGCTTGTTACTCCAGTCACTAATTCTGCGGATATTCCTCACAATCCCGATACTAAGAGTTATTTTAAAGGTTCTCCTATTGGTGCATTAACTAATATTCAAATATTTATAGGTTCCTAATTTCATTAAATTATTATACTAAACTCTGAGTCTTCCATATTTTCTTCTAATACCACATTCGAATCAGGGGTGTATTTAATTATCAGTTCAATTCAAGGAAATTTTATCTTAAGCTATCTCTTTCAACCTTACAATCTACAATAATTTTAAAATAACGAATCCTTAACAACTGATTATCTTCTTCCAACAAAACTTGTTGGGGCTGCTTGGTGTAGAGGTGCCCAATGCCTAGTCTTCACTAGAGTAGTAGGGCCTCAAATCTTTAGTATTCCAAATACCTGCCGCTTTACCATTTTTATCTATTAATTCATATGTCCATGGAGACACAACCTTGATTACTTTGAAAGGGCCTACAAATTTGGGCGCTAATTTGGCACTGAAATATTTGGCGGCATCGCTGAGGACATAACTTTTACGCCACACCATGTCGTTCACATAGAACTGTTGATCCCTTCTACGAAGGTTATAGGTGTGCTTTGAACGTTCCACTGCTTCCTTCAGTCTTTTCTTTACATCTTTGCGCATTTCCTCTATAGCCACGGACCTCCCTTCAGGATCAAAAGTATCATCCTCGCTTAACCTTCGGTGTGCTTTCCCATTGGTCAGCATTGCGCTTCCAAAATTTATAAAATAAGGAGTCAACTTCGTTACCTCTTGGGTAGATGTGCGGATAGCACAGGCAATTTTCGCCAAATGTCGATCCCACTCCCGGTGGTTTTCCGCTACATATGCTCGAAGCATCGTCTTTATTGTCTGGTTTGCTCTCTCCGCAGGGTTTGCCTGCGGGTGGTATAGGGCTGTGTATTTTCTTTCGACACCATACTCAGTACAGAGCTTTATAAATTCCTTGCTTTTGAATTGAACTCCGTTGTCACTTATAAGAACTCTAGGTACTCCGAAGATTAAGAAAACATAATCTTCTAAATTCCGACAAATGGGACCAGCAGTCGCTGTACGTAGAGGAAAAAGAAGTGGAAACTTGCTCAACTGATCAACTACGGTTAGTATATACACAAACCCTCGACTTGAACGGGGTAAAGGTCCAATAAGGTCTATGCTCACACATTCCCAGGGCCTGCTGGCAATACTCCTACATGCCATAAGTCCCGCTGGCTTTTTAAGAATAGGCTTAACAGATTGACAGACCCTACAGTTCTTCACATAACTCGCGACATCGGCTTTCATTTTCGGCCAATAATAATTGTCGTTGAGTCGATCGTAAGTTCTCTGTATTCCTGTATGGCCTGAAATTGGAATGTCGTGTGCGTTGAAGATTAGTTCTCGTCTTTGCTGTTTTGGAACTACTCGTTGTCCTGTGATCCACGCGCTTCCCTTACACAGCTCATAATTGGTACCGAACGCGACAACCAATCTGGCAAGAGGTGTTCTTTGCCTTTACGATGCACTATTTCGAACTCATACTGTTGGAGTCGCATTGCCCACCTTGCCAATCTTCCTGTGGGGTCTTTTAAATTATGGAGCCATACTAAAGACGCGTGGTCTGTTACAACCCTAAATTTCATTCCCTCAATATAAGGCCTCAGTTTCTCAACCGCCCACAGAACTGCCAAACACTCTCTCTCTGTAGTAGAGTAATTTCGTTCGCATTTGTTTAATGACCTACTCAAATATGCGATAACCTTATCCTCGGCATTTATGTTTTGTGTAAGGACCGCACCGAGACCGTACCCAGAGGCATCTGTATGAATAATGAATTCCCGACTAAAATCCGGACATGTAAGGATTGGAGCGCTCACCAACTTTTCCTTGATTTCATGGAAAGCAGCTTCACATTCTGTCGACCAAATGAATTTATTTTTCTTTTTAAGAAGATTTGTTATGGGTGCTAACAAGGTTGAGAAGTTGGGTATAAATCTTCTATACCAAGAAACAGTCCCTACAAAACGACGTATTTCCGGTATGTTCTTTGGACTGGGGATGTCTAAGATACATTTTACCTTATCTGGATCAACTTGAAGACCCTGCTCTCCTACTACATATCCTAAATATTTAAGCTCTGGGCGGCAGAACTCACATTTGCCGTAGTTGATTACCAGACCAGCTTTTTGTAGTTTGTCAAGGACTTCATCTAAGACCTTTAAGTGTTGCTGGAATGTTTGCGTAACGATTACAATGTCATCGAGATAGACAAATACATGGCTTTCTAGATTTCCTGAAAGAATCCTATCAATGAGGCGTTGCCAGGTTGCCGGAGAATTACTGAGTCCAAAGGGCATTCTTTTAAATTGAAACAACCCTCTATTTGGTACTGTAAATGCGGTGTATTGCTTGGAGTTTTCCTCCATTGGCACCTGCCAAAAAGCCGATTTGATGTCAAGCGAAGACAAATACTTAGCGTCACGGAGCTTGTCAAGCGTGGCTGAGACGTACGGTAGAGGGTAGGCATCCTTAGCGGTAACTTTGTTAACTTTACGAAAATCAACACAAAATCGGTAAGACCCATCCCTTTTTCTCACCATAACCACGGGAGAGGACCAGGGACTGTCGGAAGGCTCAACTACCCCGGCTTCTAGCATATTATTTAATTCGTCATTGATGGCTTCCTGAATTGCTGGTGAAACAGGGTAGTACCTCTGTTTAATAGGAGGAGAATCCGTCCGGATAACATGTTGGATTTGGTTAGTGCACCCTAATTCTTTCCCCATTTTCATTTCAGCTCGCTTAATCAATTTTGCTAGCTCTTCCTGTTCCGTTAAAGTAAGCCTTGAATGACTGCTTAGGGCGTTGAGACGACATTCTGCCGGGTCAGTAAATGTCCAAGAATTTTCTTTTAGATTGGCTGATATATTCATCGCATGCCAAAAATCAATACCAAAGATGAAAAATTGTGGTAGAGCAGGGATAACGAGAACATCAATGACTTTCACTCGTCCTTCTAATTCCATTGGAAGACTTATTTCTCCTAAAACATCAATGCGGTTTCCGTCTGCCAGAATGACATTTTGGGCCTTCGCTTTTTGGATCTTTAAGCCCATCGTCTTAAATACAGACCAACCAGGTCCTCCCAAAATAGTTCGGGATGCCCCTGAATCAAGCAACCCGTTCACTTTCAACCCAAAAATTAACACATTCAAGTGTGGTCGCATGTCGCCATTTTCTCTTGAGAAAGCGTAATCCACTAATGTGTACAACATTTCACCACATCTTGTAGTAACATTTTGATCACATTCGATAGTCTTGCTGACAGCGGCTTTTCCGCAACTAATTGAGCTCGATAAGCCGCCTAATGTCGAGCTCGATTCTCGTTTCCCGAATTTTGCCCTGGCTGTGTGCTGGTGATATTTTGATTTAATCGATGTGTCCCATTTCCCCTGCAGTTTGTGCAGTTTGGGCGTTTTACCCCTCTAGCCCCACAACCATAGCACCGAAGGTTTCTTTGGCAGAAACGCGCTAAGTGTCCTGTAAGTCCACACTTGAAACATTTAGGACCCGATTGAGAATTAAGGGTGACATTACTAATCGCCGATACTGAAGCTGACCCGCCTGAGATATACGCTAAGTCTGGTTCAAGAAGGTGGGTGTTTCGCTTCGATGGGGGAGGAATAAATGTTTCGACTGAAGTGCGAACAGACTCCAATCGTCTCCCTAGAGCCACAAGTTCTTGAATGTTTTCCACTTCGGTAAGGCCTAGCTGTGTTTGATAAAATGGGCTTATGTTGCGCTTGAGAATCCTCAATTTATGCTCCTCTTCTAATGGCGTAGTCAACCGCGAAAACATACTTGACATTATAGCAGCATATATACCAATAGTCTCATCCTTACCTTGAGTTCTCCGCTTAATCTCATCCAAAAGTTTCTCATCATAATCACAAGGCAAAAACTCTTTCCTTAGCTCCTTTATGAGGTCGGACCAAGAATGTACCATTGATTTGGTTGCCCTGTACCAGATTAGAGCACGCCCTGTAAAAAGATCTAACGCAGATCGGAACAATTGGCCCTTGCTAACCCCTCTTGCTTCTGCCAGTTCTGTCACTCTTTCGAGGAAAGAGTTCAAGGATTGATTATGTTCACCTGAGAATTTAATGTCCCACTTATGCAGGGATACCCTAGAACGAGAAGTCGTTAATTGCGACATCGATCTAGTTACTTCACAGCTATCCTCAGAGCAATCACTGTTAACATCCTGCCCCTCGGCCTTCAATTGTAAAGACCCCAATGCTAGAACTAAATCAGCCCGCACTTGGGATTTTTCCTTAGCCTGGTTTTCTTCTGTCGCTACTGCTCTATTAAGCCTACTTAGAGCCCATTCAATTTTAGTAACAATTTTCCTATATTCCGCCGAATCGATTTCATCGTTAAAAGCTTCCAACAATGCCTGTACCTCTTCAACCTTTCTTCTAAGTGCTTCAATATCTTTCTCGAACGAAATAAGATAAGGATTCAAAATAAGCACCTTTCCCGTTCGCTCTACTTTAAGAGCGGACCGATAGGATTGTCTCATATCTTCAACTTTCCCTGTGGGCAATCCCCTTATTTCGAGTTCATATGCGAGCTCTTCCTGATTTAAACGGTTAATTTCCATATTTAATATCGAAGGATATTTTGGTAAAAAAAAATTTAAAAAATTTAAATTTAATTACTTAGTTATTTTAAGCAGAAAGATATCAAATTATGTAATATCTGGTTATTTTCTATAATAATCAATTAATTTTCTTTAATCAATCAATCAGATACTTATTTCCCTAACTCACAACACACGGAGGAATGCAAAATTTATCCGCAGAATTAAGTCTTAAGCCCAACTCAAAAGAAAACAAAATCGTGTCGTCATAAATAATTTGGAGCAAAATAAAAATATTCATAAGCCCCGCTTGCCAAACAAGATTCCTAAATCATCAATACGTCATTATATTTTGGTAATAAATCTCCATATTTACAACTGCAAGAGTAGGAGGAGTGCGCCACTAGCATCACTGTTATCAATACGTGACAGCTAAATTGAGTAGGTAAACGATTTGAACATCTGATCGAGACAGTACGTAGGTCATGAACAAATTTGCAGATTCAGCTATTTGAAGTGTATTGTTATTACTCTTAATCTTCGTGCTCTCTTAACGTAACTTTACCAAATTGATCATGCGATATTATTAAGCGTATAAGGGAGCACTTAGTTTAGTTTGGGCATTCATTCAGTGTTTAAGTGCGGTAAATTTAGTAAAAGTTGCATTCAATATAAAAGAAAACGTAAAACTAGCGATTGCGAATATAGTATAGCGTGTATAGAGTGAGTTTACTAAAATGTGTGCAATATATGTGGAAGGAAAATTTAGTGGTATTTAATTAAAAAAATTAAAATATATGATGTTAAAATGCAATTAATTACTGTGCGAGCTTAATATGTTTTTTTTTTGTTCTAGTATAATAGAAGTTATAAAAGTTATAATACACTTGAAATATGTGCTCATAAAATAAAATTTTAACTCATTTATAAAAAAAATGCAAAAAAAAGGAAAAATAAAATCGTGCTTGAATTATGACCACGTGCCGATTGGTAAGTTTCAAATTTTTTTTTTTTCCCAGCGTCTGTTGCTAGGTGAACTTCATATGTTGCTAAATTTTGTGTCTGTATACAATGTTTATAACACTCGCTTTGCAATTACAACAAAATAATATTTAGGTTTACACGAAAGCTTTTATTTTCATTGCTCACTCTCTCACAAAAATTTTGGAAGTGATCTGTCACGTTTCCACTTGCAATATTAATTTCACTCAATTGTTTTCGACACTGATACAAAATAAATCAAAAATCAAAAAAAATTTTTATTTTACGCTTTAACCACCTTTAAACTTTTTTTTCCTTAAAAGGCCCCACGTTTGGGCGCCAAAAATTTATGTTACGACCACTTCAGGTGTAACTTGGCTGAGCTCAGGTTTGGTGTGGGTCATATTCTTCGTTATCCAAAAAAACTTTCACAACACAAAACATTGATTTGGGCGCCACGTGGTTTTTATGAGTCCACGAACTCAAGCATAATTAAAATTCAACCACTATATATATATATATATATATATATATATATATATATAACACGTTATAAAATTTATTATCGTAAAAGAAAAAAAACTAATCTTGTTTATTTACAAATATCGGCAGAAATCAAAACAAATCGATCAAATGAAATTTAAAGCAAAATAAAAAGAATTGCAGAAGCTACGAAAAAGAAAATGGCAAAAAGAAATTATAGATCAAAAGCATCTAAAGTTTAAATCATTGACCAAGCAAAAAATTTAATCATCTGCAAGTTTTAATAAAATCTAAGAAAAATTAATTTAAAAAAAAAATATCATATATAGCCGAAGTACGAAATAGATACACGCACAATGAAAATTAAATGAATAAATCTCTAAAATATATTAAAAAGGAAGTGAAAAACCAACTTATCTTTGTTTTTTTTTCTACGGAATCCTTGATTTCTCCAGGCCTTTCCCTTCACTGTGATGGCTCCTTCTTCCTACTTTCTTCTCCTTACGCTGGATTTCTTTAAACTTTTCTTTTACTTTTAACTTCTTTTAACTTTTCCAAATTAAACAATGCGGGTACTTTACTTCACTGACTGACTCACAAAATGGAACTCTCCCTTCACATACCAAAGCCGCGGATTTATAGGTTTTTGACCCCTATTGGAAAATGGCTTCCATTTTCCCGTGATTTTCCCATGTTGTTTAGATTACTTTCCATTTTAATAAAATAATTTTTAATTAAATTCGGTTTTTCCTTTTTAAACTCTTCCTTGGCATCAATGAATCCCTTTGTATATTGTGGAAAAATTATTAGTCCCTTTTTTTTCAAATAATTGCCCATTAAATATCTTTTGACAGGTGCATTCACGTGCTGCAATTTCTTTTTTTTTCGGGGTTTCTCAAGTTAAATTTCGCGTAAATCTCTGGCTTTGGGTTGGGATTGTTCTTTCTTACTTATTGGTTTCTTCCGGAACATAAAGTTCAGGGCAAAAATCGGGACGTTTCAGGACATAGGTTAGGTGCTCTTTTACTGCGAATTCTGGCACACTTTCAGCTTCGGGAAAGCTCTGGTTAACGTCATTACTTCTGTGAAATTCTGATTTTATCCAATTCAAGAGATAAGTCTGTTTTTCGTGCTTAAAATTCTTAAACTAAAATACTACAATTCAATCGTGCGTGCAACTTTTCCGTTTTACATAAATCGTGACATATTTAGATATATTTGTTTATATATTTTCTTTTTAAAAAGTTAAATAATTGTGATGTGATGATGATTCGCAGTGTTAAGTTTAAAGTGAGAGACTTGTCCAATAAAAGCTTGAGGGGCGTCTGTGGATGAACTGGACGACGCAGGTTTGTGTAGGATTAGTTCTTCTTCCATCTTATCCGCTATCTAACATATCTTTTAGTAACCTAGTATGCCTGATGTGTTCTTGGGGAATGCGAGGAAGCTGATGGGCATTTCCATTTAACAAAACATTGCATTTCAGTTCCCGTCAGTTCGTCAAATCCGAGATCCATGGACAGGTAACATCCTCTGAAAGACGAGATCAAGTACAGCATCCAAGGTCAAATTTAAACATAAAGCGGACAAGACAACAGGTACATTATTCATTTAATTTAATAAAAGAAAGTATACCATATTTTATTTTACAGATTTTGATGCCGTAACAATATATTCCCCGAAATCATCAAATAACATGACATGCCCAATAACGTAAATAAAAACTTTACGAGCTTGAGATACAAAGTGCTGTGCATAATTTCCTGACCTACATTAACGGCGGTCAGCGACACTTCCATTGCATATCAGTAATTACTCAATGGAAAAGCGGCACAATGCACTAGGTAAACAAACAAGCACGTGACGCATCTACAGCGACCAGTTCACAGCGGAAATATGAACTCGCGCCGTATGATGTAAATGGGCCATCGAAAATAACAAAGTATGCAATTATAAACGATACTTTCTTTCGCAATAATTAATTACTAAAGAGGGCACATTATTGAGCAATTAAGAATGTGGCCAAAGAGCATTAGTTAGGTAAGCATAAATATTGTATATAAATAGAGTAAGAATTTTTCAATAAATCAGATTCAAGTTAGAATCAATCCGCCGAGTTTCATTTAACAAGAGTTAAGCTAGTATAGCTGCTCTTACTCGTAGTTCATTCTAGCTTTGGAGCAATAGCTAATTTAGCTGCTCCAGTGGAGCTACAGCCTTGAGGCTGCTCCCAGGGTTAAAACGTTTAAAAGCAAATTGGGCTGATCGTCGAAAAACTTAAAGTAAAAGATTAATTTGGCGACCGTAGAATTTCAACATTACATAGCAACCGTGCGCTTTACCGGGCAAACCAAAAGTAGTAGAATTAATTTATTACACTTTCCGAACTCTTGCAGTGAAGGCTGTGGAGGAGCGAGCGCAGCTTTTCCCTCGATACCTCCACGAAAGCATGATCCGCTTAAAAACGACTACTAATCGAAATGGTACTTCCACACGATTCATAGCCGTTTTGGTATGGACCAGCCGTCTCGAGAGAAGAGACAAACTCTACGTGCGAGAGAACATCGGTGACATCCATTGGTGTCACCGATTATACACTCGAGCGCAAGATATGATCTCTTCACCCGAGACCCTCCCATTGCTCACTGCCTTCTTCGGTGGTGGCATCACCTCCTGGTTAGGCTTGCCCTTACCTTTTCTCTTCATCCGCTCTTCTTTTTTTTCTGGATACCACTTGTAATCTCCTCGTCCGAAGAGTCTACTTTTTCCCTTGTTGGAGTGGCACTGTTTACAGCAGGCGTCGGATTTGCCTCAGGGAGTGGCTCCTCAGACACCTTAGCAGCAGGTTGCTCTAAGAGGGCAGGTGCAGCACTGGGCGAAGTCAGTGATTTGCCCTCTGCTGGGACAAATGTTTCCTCCACTGTGACCTCAACCACTTTCCTGAGCCTCTTAGGACACTCCGTAATAAAGTGCCAATAGTGGCAAGCATGGCATTTCGCTCCATTGCTCACTTCAATCCTGGTCATCGATCCCGCAACACTCTAGTAAAAGCCGTCTGGAAGCACGCACCCCTGGTTCAATGTGATGTGTGCTTCACGGCTTAGACTAAAGATGCCACGACCGAGTCCCTCGTCCCCAATTCTTAGTGGCACTGCCCGGACCTTGCCATGGATCTTTCCGAAACTTCCTAAGAAGGCCTCAAGATCCTCAGACCTGGCCCGGAGGGGGACCCGTGAAAAGCAGACTCTCGTTGGCTTCACTAAAGCCGGGTATGGCTGGAGGTGTCTACCACTCACGTCGATGCCCTCAAGCATCAGCTTAGTGGCTGCGTCGATGGTAGTGGTGTAAACCTACACCATACCGCGGCCGACCAGTCCGAAAGAGAATATGTTCTTTATCGGGACCACCAGTGACAAGGATTTTAGGTATGCACTTTGAGTGCACCCACGAAGGTGCTCGAAGTGCATACCATCACGTAGCTACCCTGTATAATGATTTGGGAACTTTTCTTAGAGCTACCACTCACCTGTTGGGCGTAGCTTGTCCTTGCTACTACCACTACGCTACAAAATAATGTTGCTTCTTCTGTGGCTGGTTTGTTCAATCGAGCTTTCTTCTCACTAGAGAGATTTGGTCGCATTATTACGGGTCTTGGGGTTGGAGCTACTTTTGAAGCAGTTTGCACTACGTCTCTTAGTTTTGGGACGTTCTTGATAACATTCTGCCTCACAGGCACATTACCAGCGGATACTGATGTGTTTTTAGCGGTGGATGCAGAGACCGCGGACTTCGAGGCTAGTGCCTCCTGCTTTTCAACAGTGGATACCACTGGAGAAACAGAGTTTTTTGACACTGGTCACTGCTGCTGCTGTCGCATCTTTCCTTGATAAAGAATTAGCCTCATCATTTGGGGTTTCTAAAGCCTTTTCTGTGGGTTTTTTGTTTGTTAAAAAGGACGCGAGGTCTGTCTTTCGGCGTCGTCGTCGGGTTTTTTCTTTCCCCCAGATCCACTTTCGCTACTATCACTCATACTGAGTGCAGTAGCAAATCTAGTACCATTTGACAAGAACTAGGACGACTTGATAAAAACACGGACAGTTCAAAAATTAATTAATAAAAAAGCAAAAAATGTCACAAACGTCAAAATACTCAAAAAGAGGTAGAAAAATGTTTTTTTTTAAAAACGAAAATGAAACACGAAAACACAAAACAATTGAATGGAACACAATGAAATGGACACGATGTATGTCGCAGTTCTCTGTAGGAGTCACTTATGACATTCACTTTTAAAACTTAAGTCTTTAAGTTTTTCTTTGTCACCTTCAACATTTTTCAAAAATTCCACAAAATTTCACTCTTATTTATAGTCCCAGGCAATAATTATTTTTTCGGTTTTTTTCTGACTTACATTCGCACTTTTTATTACTTTTTTCGGCACCTATCAAAATGCACGTCTACGACACTCTGACACTTGATGATAATAATAATAACTGTCTTAACAAATAGTCTACCGAAGGTCTCCCTAATATCGACACTAGGCAAACCCTCGACATGGTGATGGACACTCTAACGGTTGCGTCGGTGGCCGACCGAAATCATCACCCCTAGAAGGGAGTGTGGAAAACTCTTCAATCACATGAAAAGGGCTAACGTATGTACTTTCTATTAGAAATGCCACAGTTAATTTAAGAAATTGATGCACAGATTCAATCCCTTTAAATCACCGGGTTTAGATGGTATCATCCCAGCTGAACTTCAATCAGCCTTCGAGATCCTTATTCCGTTGCTGGAGGTCATTTCTGAGGCCTGCCTTAACTTCACTTACATTCTAATGGATGAAGGTTAAGGTAGTCTTCATTACTAAAGGTGGATGACCCTCACACCGAAAACTCAATGATTTCAGAGTTGCTACTAGAGGCACACCCCAAGGAGGTATCCTCTTACCGCTCTTGTGGATTCTGACCCATGATGAAAAACTCATGAATCTGGCGCATTCTGGCCACAAGGTTGTCGCCTTAGTTGATGATATTGCCCTGATTTGTTCGGACAAGCACCCAAATACCTTGACTAAGTTGTTGTAACATTCTCTCGTTCTAAAGTACCTCTCTGGAGTATCCGGTGTAGCCAAGACAGAGTTGATACTCTTCTCTCGTAAAATAAAGTTGCTCCTTTCAACTGCCCAATACTTAATAGGGTTAGGCTGAAACTAGGTGAGCAAGTTGAATATATAAACATTGTCATGGATAGAAAACTCAGCTGGAAACCTAAGATCTAAGAAAGAATACGAAAAGCTACAATAGCGTTGTATTCATGCAAAAGGGCTATAGGTAAAGGATGTGGTATGGAGCCATACATTGTGTACTAGCTCTACACGGGTGGTCAGCTTTGGATAAAGTGATCCATCTGAAAGAATTTGAAAAGGATGGCAGCACTATTGATAAGTGCCCTAGGAAGCCCTTAACACAATTCTCCACCTCCCGTCGGTAGATTTTTTTAGTTAGCAAACCGCATCCTCATCTTCCATTAGGCTCAACTCAATATATATACTCTTTATCTCTTTTGGAGTTAAATAGGGTTGAATGCATAGTCTAAACTGTGGCGTCACAATGGGCCGCTCTTGCCTAAGTGTGCCTTTCCTTCCAGGATAGGAAGCCACTTTAAACTAACCTAACCTACATATTAGTTTCGTAGGTTTTGGTATACAGATGTGGACCGGTTAACCGGTTTAGTTGCTTTTGTTTATTTATCAGGTAAAATTTCCAAACAAACTAAAAAGTTTAATTAAACATTCAAATCCGGACTCAACAATTGCTACAAGTGACACACATTTGATTGCCCACTAAAAGAGATTTTAAGAAATTTGTTGGCGGTCAGTTGCCTTCAAATTTGAACGGATTTCTTATTACTAAAATTATGGCATTTAAATTACTTAAGTTACATAGGTATTTTTTGAGATACACGATTGAAAAATTGCTTTAAATGAAAAAAAGGGATTCCATAAATTCATTTAATACAATGCGCGAGATATGTGTTTTATTATCCTTAAACATTTTCTATGTTGTGTTTTAGTTAACTTTCATAACTTCTTTGAAGTTTAACTGTCAAAGTTCAGTATTGCTGAGCTTCGCGAATGTCGTCACCTCTGTAACTTTTAACCTTATTCATAACTGGTATCAAGAAATCAACATTTTTACCTTGATAGTCATCAAAACTTGTTTTTAACAAATTATTATTTAACATAACACGGTGCTTTTAGCATGAGATAATTAAGTCAATTAATTGAGGCATATACTGTTTATAATCAAATTATCCCTACTGGCACATCCAGTTGCAGATATTAAAATGTAATGTTGAATGTATTCTTAAATCGAGTACCCAAAACGAAGAATTTTCTTCCGGAAAATTTTCTTACTTTATGTAAATTAACTATTTTCATAACAGTGTAGTTTTTTAAAGTAATATTTTGTGAAGTCCTTGCGTCGGGTGGGCTGTTCAATTCTACTGACCATTGATTTACGTATCTTATATCTTACTGTTGTTAACAGGTTTCTAGTATAAGCAAAATAAAGAAGATGAGTAGCAGTCAAGCAAATGTGTTTCTAAAGAGGTGAACTTGAAAAAGTAAATAGTTATGCCCTGATATTTGTGGAATAAAGATGTGAAAATGTTACCAAATTTTCAATATTAGAAAAATAACAGAAATAAATATATTAACAAATATATTTTATATGTGATAAGTGGTTTACTGAAATGATTATTTTAAGTTGTAAAGAAAACCAGAATTTTACTTAACGTTCATTGAAATAGATACATGTGCTGCTAACGTCTGCAGAGAAGAATTTTATTAGAACCTGTTTACGATTAATAACTTTGTACTTGTGAACCCGAAATTGAACCGGTAGTAAAAAATAGTGATATGAGTTTAATGAAAAGAATTTGGAGGTACCGGAAGTACATTGTAGTGGAGCCTCTTGTTTTATGCTATATCTTGCCATCTTGTTTTTTGGTTATTGGAATTCAGAATCTTGGTTTGGAAAAGGTAAGGGTAAAGTGACAATATTTTTATAGGATTAAATGGATTTTTAGGCGTGCAGAGTATCGCTGGGAATCGATAAAGATATTTGCGATAACGTTTTAGATAAGTCAATTAATGAAATTGATTGTGATGAAATTGTGTTTGATGAATCTGAATCTAATGAAACGTCTATTGGGAACGACACCCTTTTACAGAATTTAATGATTGGATCTTATGATTATAATTATACAGTATGCAAAGCAGAGAGAGAAACGCAGAGACGAGTTACTTACATAAACGGAGTAAGAGGGCCTCTAGGTAAGTACTTCTATTATAGAAAAAATTATTACATTTATTTTTAAAGTATATTTAGTGGTGTAGGAAAATGCAATTTTGGAAAATGGCAGATAATTTTAACTTAGCTCATATTCAAATTCCTTTATCGATATTTCGTACTTCGTCACCCATGATTTTTCTTCATCACTTCAAGAATATGTAATTCGATTACGTTGGGCAACAAACAAATACCTTATTTTTACTCTGTTTGTGATTAAGCGTCGTTAAGGTGCCCATATTCAGTGGCGTATTTAAGGCTAAGCCATGAAGAGCGGAAGTAAAGCTCTAAATAAAATAAAATATTAAAAAAAAAGTTCAGTATATACATATTTGTTGATAGTGGATTGTATGCTCAGCTTGAACAGCCTCTACAAGAAAGAGAGAATTCGCAATTTAAACCGATTTTTTCTTAAGTATGGACCCGGCCATAACTTTTTAATTCGTAAAACGATTTGACTGTTTTTTTAATTATATATATACTAGATGATATATATATATATATATATATATATATATATATATATATATATATATATATATATATATATATATATATATATATATATATATATATATATATATATATATATATATATATATATATATATATATATATATATATATATGTATATTAGCTAACCCGGGAGACGTCGTTCTATCAAAAGCTATATAAAGTGTACATTGCGTCATGACATCTTTAGTTTTCTGTAATGTTCACCACACACACACATCTTGTGATACTATACAGTCACAAATGTGTAATTTAAACAAAAAATTTATCACTTAATTTATTGACTTTCACATAATTACCGTGATATCAACAATAATTTTAAATAATGTTAATATACTTTTCTACGCAGTTTTAATGTCATAATCGTAAACAAGAACAACTTACAAAATTCAGTTTTCCATTTCGTACACTGCAGTACTTTAGTAATATTGTATTAAATCATATTATCATTGTAATTCTTTACACGATATTTTTTGTATGATTAACTGGCGTATAAACAAACAAAGCTGTTGGTTCGGGAACAGGCAACATACAATTGGCCATGCAAGAAAAATTGGTTTTCAAGATTAATGCCGCAAACACTCAATGACTGCCCCTTGGATTTATTTATAGTACAGTCAATCTGGCAAAAACGGGTGCAAATCACTCCAAAGTGATGAAACTTGGTGAGTCGTTAAAGAATGATGAAAGAAAGCTTACCTGGCGATGGCCACCTGCTACCTGTTCAAATACTCAAAAAAATATTTTGAAATGCATTTTTCTCGAAAACTATGCATTTTACAGAAAAATTTATTGAACAAAAAATGTAGAGAGCATCGTTATCTACAATTAATGTCAGTGGTGCTATGTCGTACAACAAAAAATGTGCGCAGTAGGTGGCGCTAAAGTGCCAAAAAAAGTGTTTTTCCACTTTTTTGTCCTGAAATTTTCATTTTTCAGTTACGACTCAAATAGAAAAATTGTTCCTTTTAATTTTATAAACAACTTTTATTTCAAAATTTTTTTCATACAACTTACCGTTTCAAAGTTATAGTGTAATACATATAGCGCTGTGTGAACAGCGCAGTGATGCTAACGGTAAGTTTCTCGGTCCTATTGTGACTTTCTTCGGCAGCTTTAGCGCCACCTACTGCGCACATTTTTTGTTGTACGACATAGCACCACAATTTCTGTAAAATGCATAGTTTGCGAGAAAAATGCATTTCAAAATATTTTTTTGAGTTTTTTTTTGAGTATTTGAACAGGTAGCAGGTGGCCATCACCAGGTAAGCTTTCTTTCATCATTCTTTAACGACTCACCAAGTTTCATCACTTTGGAGTGATTTGCAGCCTTATGACTTTTTTTTCGCCAGATTGACTGTACTATAGGCAGGTCTTACTCCCATGTTATTACTTCTAATATCTTATCTCCAGGTGTCAATGTCCCTGCGACCGGTCCGCTAAACACGCCAACTGGGCACGGGCAGCAAACTGCCCTTAAACTGCTTTGTACTACGTCTTAGTCTAAGTAGCTAAGTCCGTTTGATCGTTCCGCTCAACACGCGTACTATGCCCGAGCAAGAAATGGCCCTTAAACTACTTAAAAATAGGTAGCTACGTCCGTTTGACCGTTCCGCTCAACACGCGTACTAGGCCCGAGCAGCGGACTGCCCTTAACCTGCTTAACACTAGGTAGCTAGAAGGTGAAAGTAAATGTGAGGACGATGTGAACTCCGACGTTTTTATGCTTTTGGGTCTGGCATATTTATCACATATAAATCAAATTCTCATGCGAATTATATGAAAACAAATTATATTTTCGCTTTCATTTCTTAGGCAAATTTTGTACTGGGGTCCTTACTCGATTCCTCATTGCTTTTTATTTTAAAAAATATTTAACCAAAATTACTATTAAAAAACATTTAACCAAAATAAGTCTTGGTGTAAGCAACTTTCATATCAAAACGCTAAAATTACCAGATTATATATTTATTTCGTAAGTAATTAACTTCCCAGGATTCTGGGAACTCGACTGATTACGACGCGACTTCCTCTGCTGACTGTGCCGGGCTGACTCAACAACACGCTAGGTGCAAAAAGTTAGGTGGTATTCTTTGCCTCTTTCGCAAGTACAATTGACTCAGCTGATCGATAACCTCGCTCGGCGAATAGATTATTGAATATTCGCTTATTTTACATTGAACAGGATCCTGATATAAAACCGTTGGGACAAATTGTGGAAAAGGATTTTATATTATTTTTGCGACAATAAAATAAAAATACGTCTCCTAGGCAAGAAAATATAATAAGTACTTCTTTATTTTAGTTTAATTTATGGCCACAATGTCGTAGTAAATAAATCACATTACACTTTTGATTGGATTTTGTTTGAGGGACACTGCAGGTTCCTGAGAAGTTGGCACTTTGAATAGTAATTTCGTCAAGAAAATAGTTTTAAATATAAATTATTTTTAGAAACCAACTAGACGTAGGTATGTTATACAGAGTGTTATGCAAATAAATTAGTTTGTAAAAAAGTTTTCGGGATATTTTAGCTGAGCCGCCGAAAATTCCTTAGTTTGTAGAACTAGCCATTTTTTTAAATATTTTATATAAAAGAAAGGATAATTTAAGGTACTATTAGCGAGTTAAAAAAAATTTAGATTTTTGTTTGTTTCGTAAAAGGGTCTATAAATGTGTCAAGAATATGTATTTATCATTGCAGGTCAAAATTCAAAATAGAAAAAAAGTTATACAGATTTTTGTATAGTCATGTTTTGACTACGCTGCGTAAATTCCTTGTAACTTTAAAAGCGTTTTTCTCCAGAAGACGTTTTTCAAATTTGCCCGAAATCTAGCTCAAAAACCTTTTGTCCGATTTTAATAAAACTTGGCTCATTTTGTTTATTATTATGTCTATTGGTGACTTTTGTCTTTTTTTCCCGTTAGACGTAAAAACGCGGGAAAATGAGGCTGTTTTTAAAACTTTTTTTTTCAAATACGCTCCATTTTTCGAGAAAACGCTTTACTTCCGGTTTTGGTGGGGGATGCGCAATTAAATATGTCTATATTAAAATGCCATTTAATTTTTTTTTCTTCAGATGTATTGGAGAGGCTCTATCGTTTCCGCGGATTCGGCCTCTTTTTTTTTACTTCAACTTCAACGCCCTCTATACTAGAAAAAAAAAAATTATTATTAAAATTTTTTTTTTTATAATGTATAGATCCTAAGTTATCATATGTTAAAAAAATTTAGCTCTAAAAATAAATTTTTCACTGAAGAAAAAACATTTAAAAAAATTTGATATGAATGTGATAATTTAAAAAAATTGATTTGTTTGTTTTAACATATTTCGATGGTTTTATATGTATAAAATAAGAGGTAGATATTTTATAGGCGGCCTATGTTTATTTTTGAAAATACAGCTACCCCCGGGCTTTGAAGAATTTATTTTTAATACCAAAAAGTCACTAGCTAAATCTTTAAATGCGTTTTTCTCAAAACTGATTTTTTTAAATTTGCTTCCACTGTAACTCGTAAACAGTTTATTGTATCGATGCCAAATTTTTGTTGCACATTAAGGCTATGTTTTGTCGTACCATAAACTATGGATTTTTTGATTAGACGAAAATTTACAATTTATTAGGCAAAAAATTGACATTTTTTGGCGAAAATTGTATACTTTTTTTTCAAAATGCCGATATTCTTATAATTTTTGAAATTTTTTAAAATCCGTGATTACGGAAAATTGTATTTATTTTAATGATGATTTGTTTTTTTATTCCGGTAAATTTATAGGCGCCAATCGTGGTAGCAGTAAGTCCACTTTTTCTGGTCATATGTTTAGTAAATTTCAATATTTCGGTCGAAAAAAATGTATGTGTATTTGCTAACAAGTAGTAAATATGTATGTACCCAATATTTTGAAAGATTTGATGAAGTAGTTTTTTTAAAAACATTATAGAATCCTTACTTTAAGTAGTAACACTGGTATAGCCCCTTAACTGGGCCATATTTTAGCATTTATTTGAGACAATTTTGGATATGTTTTGAAAACGGCACATTTGCTAACTGAAATTCGACTGACATTCTGTAACAGGAAGTTATCCAAGTGTAATTTGTGAATACATTTTGGAGTAATGCGAAACTGTTTATTTTATCCTTTATGAATTATTTCAAATTTAATAAAAAATCTTATCGGCATTTTACGGATGATTTGAAAACATTTTCTACAAAGGAACAACAGTTCTTGCTAATGCGGTCTTTCATATAGCTGCAGACGTAAGACGGCTCTAATGAACAGGTTGATAGATGCTCTCAAGGGAAACGGGTTATATTAGGAAAGTAGTAGTAATATTTGCTGAAAGTCGGGTGATTTTGCTAATAAATTTATAGAGAACGGCTGATAAGTAAGTGAAAGTGAAAAGTCATTAAGAAACATATCTACTTCTTTGAAGTCTTTTTTTGTGTGTGTGTGTGTGTGTGTGTGGAACAGCACACAGAAATATTTATATATACATATACGGCGCGGCTAGACTGTTCGTTGAAGCTACGAATGGTGTTTACAGTTGAGACGCCCTGAAAAGCCTGCTATAAAAAGATTTTGTCGTAAACGCAACCAGTATAAGAATCCATAGGGCTCTTGAAGATCGTAATAAAACAGTTTTTAAAGAAAAGTTGGACCGACTTCACAAAAAGCGCTAAAAAGCATAACATAAAGCGCTTAAAAGTATAGCATAAATTAAACAAATCAAACAACTACTCAATCACAATCAAAGAAACTATTTAAAACTTCCTAAAAATTTCATTTCAATTTTATTAAATACTTTTGTTGTAGATGTAGGTGTATTTTCTTGCTTTTGGGAAGCACACACTAGTTTTTTCGAATACATGTAAACGATGAAATAAATTGCTAATTGCGAGAATGTGGGTGACGCTTCGCTTCATGTTTATATTGTTTCTGGTATACTTGACAAAATCGTTAATTAGGCTGTGCTTTTTGATGCAAAGACGTTAAGCAGAAGATTAAAATATATATGAGACAATGAAAAGCCAAAAATCTGGTAGTAATAAATACGCTAAGCCAGAACAGAAGCGTCGGTATAAAATGGAGAAGGGGAGTCAATCTGATGGAAAATGCGGAAATTGTGTGGTTTTAACTATAGGACTTCGAACATATCGCACCTAACTGTACACAACCAAGTAAAGTTAGAATTACTTAAGACCAAAGTTATGTAAAGATCACTTGCAGTTCTGCTTGAGCGTTAAAGTTATGATACTACTCATTTGGCGCTACTAGATACGGGAAAAGATGTCACTTTAATCAGAGAGAATTATGGAGAAGTTTTTTTTAGAAAAAGTTATGAAGGTAGCAGAATTTACTTAACTGGCCTTGGCTAACATACAAAGAAAACCCTCGGTTCATGCTTACTGGACCTTTATTGAACCGGGATTATAATGTTCTGTCAGCCGGGTAGATATCGAAGGACATTCTTATTGGTAGACATGTGGTAAAGAAGGAACATTTGATAATAGAAAGTGCTAAAGTTATTATAAAGGGAGTGGACAGCCTGGTGAAAGGAAAAAGAAACGACAATAGGAGATCCAAAACTCGTGAGTTAAGGAACAATTTGAAAACGCTTATTGCAAGCTATGTTCAAAAAACGCCAACCACATTCTGCATAGAAATCTTCACATGTTTAGAGGATAAAAGTCCGGTGTACCAAACGCCTCGTGGGCTTATTTGAAAAAAAGAAAGAGAGATTGTACGTCAACAAATTCATCAATGTTTAGAGGAAGGAAGCATAATGCCAAGTAGTTTAAGTGTTACTAGTCCTATATTTTTAGCAACGAAAAAGGATGGCTCTGTAAAATTGTGTGTGGACTATCGCACATGGAATAAGAAAATAGTTTAGGACCGATACCCTTTACCCTTGATCGAGGAAATTCTGGAGTCGGTGTATAAAACCGTCAGAAGAAAAGATCAACGCTTTAAAAAACTCTATTAACCAGTTAAACTGTTTTTCTCAGAAAATGTGTTCCTTAGTATTCGATAATCCCAAAAGCTTTCACAGACGAAGCTTTCATTGACGAAGAAAATTGCAAAGTTTTAAATTGGTCCTAAAGAATAAAGTGCATTAAATTTGTTAAAAGATCGAGTTTGTAATGATCGAGTGTTAAAACTATTCAATCCTAAGACTCTAGATGGAACTGCACACAGATGTAAGTAAAATAGGTATCGGTGGCGTGCTTTTTCAAAAGCAAAGCGAATATGCTAAACCATCTCCCATATTATACCTGAGTTTTAGTTTTTATCGAAAATAAGGTCCTTAAAGAAGTTACGAATCTATGTGTTAGGTCTACAATTTAAAATTTTCACAGACTGCAAAGCATTTTAACTGATTATGCAGAAAAAGGACCTTTGTAGAGAAGTTTTAGGTGGGTACTTCTATTGGAATAATATAATTGTACTGTTCATTATCGATCTGAATCGGCAATATGACATGTAACAAATGTACAGCAAATATGTATGTTGCTTATATCACTGCTTAAAGAAAGAGAATTTGAAGGAGATCAATATACACAATCGAGGCCGCATCAACGACTGAAAGGTTGAAATTATCGTGCACCAAGAATACTTTATTCAAAATTTAACACATAAGGTGATAGCCCTTTTATCTAGCTGTGTTCATTGTTTCGAGAAAAAGTGTAAAACAATATGGACTTTTAAATCCGGTAGAAAAGATTGATTTACCTTTGCAGACTTACCATGCTTACGACGTTGGACCCTTACCGTCGATTATCAACAATTATAAATACCTATTTGTTATATCTGATGCCTTCACAAAGTTTTGTTGGTTATACCCCATGAAAACTGTAAAGTCAGAAGAAGTATTAAAGAAGATCGAAATGCAAAGCGAAGTCCGATATGTTTCGTGCCTACTATAAAGAACAGAAAATAAATCACGTTCTAGTTACGACCGGGATCCCACGTGGAAATAGTCAAGTTGAACGTCTGAACCAGACCATTATCGCAGTTTTTACGATGACCCAAAGAAATAAACTAACCTGCAACGAATCTTGTAATTTACCGTTACGGAGACGAAGTTAGATCAATTGGTTGAGCGGCGCACCTACCATGCCATGGTGCTCGGGTTCGAGACCAGGTCTCCCCAAGGGTTTTTAAAATTAAATTAAAAAATCCACTCCATCGCTGTGCTGTTGCCTAGCTCGTAACAATGCAAAAACAAGACATTCAAGTTTCCTTACTCCCCTTACCCAGATTTAATTTGAATTGATGATTGGTGTAAAGATGATCCGCCCGGAAGACTAAAAGTTAAGACAGTTATTCGAGGAGGAAATCATTAAGGAGTTTGACAACTTTAGAGAAGACATAAGGCAGCACGCAAGCAGTAAATTGAAAAAATGCAGGAGGGGAATAGCAAATATGCTAAAAAGAAAAGAAAGACCGCAAGAATATACCCCTTAAACGACATGGTGGCAATAAAATGGATTAAATTAGCATCAGGCGCTAAGCTGTATCTTAAATCTATTGGACCATACAAAGTGATGGAAAGGGCGGTTACTACCTACAAAAAGTTAGAGAGAATGAAAGCTCGAAAGTTACCAATACCGCCGACGATTGTATGAAGCCTTGGAAAGATAGAGAAAGCGACAGTTCATGTGAGTCAGACGAACAGCAGGATAGCCGAGTGTGGGAGTAAAATCCATCATAGCAAGGAATGCAATTGTAAGCAAAATTTTAACTTGGACACGATAGATTGCGCTTAGCATCGGTTAAGCAATCGAGAAACGAAAAGTGAAGCCGAAATAACTAAATTAACTCAGAAACTTTATTTTGGAAATTAATTATACGCACCTATTTTATTTGAACTCACAGTTGGAGACGGAGTTGGATCAATTGGTTGGCATGACCACCATACCAGGTCTCTCCAGGTGGTTTTAAAAATTGAATTAAAAAATCGACTCTGGGCTGTTGTCTAGGTCGCAGCAATGCAAAAACAAGACATTCAAGTTTTCTCAGTCCCCTTACCTAATTCCCTTCCGGGAAAAGCCATGCTAACGCATCAAAGGTTTGTCCCCTCGGCTTTGGCCACATTGTAAAAGAAAAATTAAAATTATACTGAATTGTGAATTTACAATTTTGATATTACCTTTGCCTGTCAAGATTTAATATTACAAAAATCTACTTGTATATTTAAACCTAATTGTGGCTCATTTCTTCTTTAAAAGCTTACTGATTATCTAAAATGCTACATAAATATGAGTATATTATTTAATTTAAATGAACTATAAGCATATAATATTTTTACAACTTTTAATTAATTTTATTTTAACTTAACTTCATGCTGTGTTATTTATATTATTTTCCTTTTTACAGCATCCATATTTATTATCATAGTTATTCTATTTGCTGGTAGTTGGAGTGACCGGAAAGGCCTGAGAAAGCCATGTATGCTATATCCTATGATAGGAGAGGCATTGTCATGCACAGGTTTGTACATATACTTTTATTGGCGGTAGACGTTAATTAAAATTTAGCTCTTCTTATTTCTTCAATATTTATGGAAACAATACCTATGGAGTTTGGAACAATTCTGGAAATGGTATTACCAGCAATGTTGGGAGGTCAAACATTAATGATAATGGGAATATACAGCTATTTAACTGCAACCACTCCAGAGGAAGATCGGACATTTCGGTAAATTTCTACAGCAATAATGTTTATATTATAATCGCTGACTTTAACCTCATATCTGCATCTAACAAGTTTTCTCTCATTTTTTACATTTGTTGAAATCATTATATTAATTTATGCAGGTTGCTAATAAGTTGAACGCTAAACTAATTTTGCGACCTATAAAGTAAAGTGTGGGTATACTTTGCCGTCAATTATAGTTTTAATTACTTCACAATCTACTTTATTGTTTTAATAAAATCATGTTAAAAAGTAAGTTACGGAAATCCCTCATGTTGGTCACCGTACTTTATCTAAATGAGACAATAGTTAAATATGACTACAACGAAATGTCTTCGAATAGGGAACTCTTTTTTACTTTAAATTTTTCATCAATCAATTTTTACACCATTTTCTCGAGAAATGTTTAAGGAAACGCATACAAAAAAACATCAAATATATTGCTGAATTCGTGCTTCAATAAGTTTACACCTGACACCCTACACAATTCTCTTAACAATATTGTTTTCCTTTTCCCAGTTTCCCCCTGAAATTAACTACCAGAATCGGAATTCATCTTTTTATACTTCACATCTATATTTCGCCCATCACACATCACCTTTGTGCTAAAATTTCAAATTTTTACGTCGAATAGTTTCACAGAAAATCACCTGTGACTGACGAACGGACACCGAGATTCCATAAGTGCTTCGTTTTTCAATTATGATACGGAACATTAAACATTAAGCTCCAAACTTCATTTTTATAGATTCAGTCGGTTTGGAGTTAGAGACTTTTCTCAACAGACAACAGAAGCCAATCGCTATGCTTCATGTTCATACGTAAAACTTAAGAGTAAGATTTTAAAAACAGATAATTATAACAATAATAATAATTTATTGCTGGTTATTATACACAAGATTGCTAATCTTTTATAGTAAAAATAAAACAAAATAAACGTAGAGTTCAAATACTAAAATAATAATTGAATACGACTTCACAGAAGGCTTTTAAATGCATAAAATAATATTTGGTGTATCTATAATGAGATTTTGAAGTTCGTGCAAATTAAAAAAATTACGAAGTAAGTGGACTGCTCCCTACTCTTTCATCTAGAGTCACTGATGAGGAATGAGGAAACATTTTATGTACAGCCGAAGGAAAATCATCAAAATTGGTCTACACCTTAGGAAGGCAGGTGACGTCCCTATTTTCACAATTTCTATAATGATGCAAATGGAGCAAGGTAATCTATTGAGCAATAAACGATTCATGCAATTTAGTCTACGTGTTAAGGAGTTTAGTTCCGCCCCAACCACACCATTAAATTTTTGTGTTTGTAATAATTTTGAAACATACTCTACCCAACAGAAAAAAATCATCCAGATCGGTCAAAGCGCTACGAAATTATACCCGGCCATACATAAAAATTAATAAAAGTAAATAAACAAAATACGGATCAAACTTAAAAACTTTAATGTTTGGGAATTCGGTTAAAAAGAAAGTAAATAGAGTTTGCATGATATGTGAGTGCTAATAAACTTTTTATTGCATTGACAATGCCCGCGCTCATTATATTGAACCGAGGAGAGTTAATTGGACAGGATAAGATCCTTCCATTATCAATTTACTGAAGCTTCATGCCGCTGTTTAGGATTGTTCCAAGATTAGACGCCTTACTCAGGGCAGCCAAAGCGAAATCATTGAGGAGGAATATTGAACTTATTATAATGAAAAAAGTAAACTGGGACTTTCCAGGATTTAACACCAACCGATTATTCCTCGAACAATTATACATACTGTGTAGCTCAGAATTTATGCATTCTATGCAGTCCTCCAGTAGTTCAATAGGTTCGGTTAGATATACCTGCACATCATTCGCATATTGCTGGACTGACACGTCGCGAATTACACTAGGTAAGTCGTTAATATACAAAGTTGACATCAGTGAACGGAGTATAGATCCCTGTGGCACGTTAGCGAATTACTTTACGTAACAGATTCTTTAATGGGGAATTATTTTCTCGAATACTTTAGAAAGGAAAAATGGCAGCCTTAGTCAGTCAGGCCTTCTGGAGAGGTCTTTTTAGGTATAGGCAATGCAGGTGCGATTTTCCACTTGCTAGAAAATGTTATACTTTTTCTTATGGATCAGCTTTCGATATACAACGCACAAACCTCAACTCGTTTACAAATTATATTTTATTTACACCGTAAATTTATACAAGTTTTCCTTTTTTGATTTACTAACACTAATCTTTCACAATATTTTATAATAAATCAACAACACTGGTGTTTTCAATGACCTGCAAATATAATAAAAAGTTTCACTAAAATTGTCTATAACCCAGATCCAAACTCAACCGAACCAATTGAAAGAAAACCTCCTTTTTATTCCTTGATCACATTCGACTTGCTTTGACTGTGTTCTTAATCAGACTCTCAACGGCGAATACTTTACGTTAACGTTGCACTCGTTAATTTTTAAGTTAATTACCGTGCCCTGGGATGAAAGAAGTTAACGGCGATGCGGAAAACTGAGCACATCACTCTGAAAATAAAGAAAAAAAACCACGAATGAGTATGGAATAATACTCATTGAGTTTTAGTATTTAACTATTCATGGACACATCGCCTCACGAGTTTGATGGTCACTCATACCTCTTGCTCTGTCACTCAGGCGTTGCAAAACAAACTCTCCTTGCTACGTCACAAAGACTTCATAAACTAAAGTACTCCTTGCGGAAAGGACTTCGCAAGCACAAATAATCTGCTTAGTCACTCAGACTTCGCGAAAAGGCTCTTTCGTTACTTATTTCAAGAAACTATTTCATTAATATACATTCCAACAAACTACTCACTGAAAAGCTAAAAACCTAAAAATTAGCTACAAAACAACTAACTACGCTAAACATTCAATATACTCATTATATTTCATTCACTGTTATTGTCGCTATATAGCGGTACCTATAGTGGTCCCGTATCACCTGACCATCGGCTATATGAGCCAAATCTCTCTACCAGGTGTAATGTCAGGATGCTATGCGTTTGATTTTTACGAAGCCCCGGACCTGCACCAAACCGCATCAACATCCATAAGATTCGGCTCCTATAGTCGAATACAAGACCCCCCAATATTTTCTTACCTAAAAACACCTGAAATAAATAAAATATCTACGGGTACAAAAGGGACATAATCGAAGGCAGCGTAGAAAATACATTTCAAAGAACGCCTCATGCTCGGAAATCCCTGTACGGAGAGCCGAGAAAATAATTTAAATCAATTAAATTATTTTCAGAAAAATCCTCGGCTTCCGCACAAAAATTGCTTAAAATGGTCAAAATTGTTACATTCTAACAAGAAGAGTTTGGAAGAGAGGTCTTGGGAGACTTTTGAAGCGTGCGGTCATGGGAAAAGAACAAAATTTTTTTTTACACTACTGTACACATTTCGAATGCATCTGAAGTGAACCTACAAGATAAAACAGTCAGTTCTGAGTTCGATTGAGAAAGGGTTGGATTTGGCGCGAGGAGTTTAAGTCTTTCGCTATCTTTTACAAAGTTCGGATTCTGTGTTCCCAGTGCTAGTCAGAAAATAAAAACAAAAAAATTTAAACCGGAAATATTTCAAATTTGTGATAATTTTAACGCAAATAAGTGAATTAGTTAACATTGACAGAAACTAAAAGTGACAAATTAAAAAAAAATGAAGTGACAAGTTTAAACAAAAAGATGAAAAAAAAATAAGTTTGAACTAAAGAAAATTAAAAAGTGGGAAAACTAAATTTGGGATTAACGAAAAACTAATTTGGAGTAACGGAAAACTAAAGATGAGAAAATCAAATTTGAAATAAAGAGAACTAAAAGGTGTGAAGATAAATTTGCCTTAACGAAAAACTAAAAGTGTTAGGAAAGAAAAAGTGAAGACAAGAAAATTCCAGCAAATTGAAAGTGTTAAGAAGAGTTGTTAGTTAGTTGAGTCTGGGTTTTGAGTGTCGGAGTTAAGAGCCGGGGATTAGCGTTCCGGTCGTGGGACACCGTCGGGATTTTGTTCCTAATCGAATTTCTCAAAATTTTTCTGTTTGATAAGAAAAGCAAGTTAGAAAAATTGCATTAAGTGATTAAATTGAATGGATTGTACGTGTATTTCCCCATACCAGAAGCATTAGTTGTTATTGTTTTCTTCAATTAGTTGTACGCCAACTTGGATTGGATTAAAAATTTCTACAATATCAACATTTCTACAATATTCTGCACATATAAAAATTCGAGTTTTTTTGTGAGCTAATAGTGTTTTTATCAGTGGTGTAATATCACTTAAGAAAATTTAGAGAACTGAAACAAAAATGTATTTAGGGGAATCAAAAGGGGATTAAATTGAAAACAAAAGATGAAAGTAAGGGTCGAAAAGTGATAAAATAAAACCAAAAGTGAAATAAGGAAGTAAAAATAAATGTTAAATAGAAAAGCTAATAGTGAAACTAAGAAAATAAAAGGTGTTGATTTGAGACTATAAAGGAAATTTAGAAAACAGAAGATGAAATAAGGAAAAACAAAAGCGTTAAATTGGAAAATACCATAAAGTGACCTAAATTGAGAACGAAAAGTAATTACGAAACAAAAGAGTTAAATTGAAAACTAAAGGAAGTTAAGGAAACAATAAGTGTTAATTTAAAACAAAAGAAATTAAGAAGCACAACGCGATAAAGTGAAAACCAAAAGGAATAAGTAAAGAAAAAATTTTAAAACACAAGTGAATTTAGGAAAGTGAAACTAAGAAACGAAACGGATAAATAGAGAAACTCAAAGTGATATTATGAAATCAAAAGGTGTTAAACTGAAACGAAAGAAAAGTGAAAATTGAAAAGGACAAAGAAGAAGTGAAAATTTAAAGTAAAAAATGTAAGAATATAAAAGGGAAATAAAACAGAAACTAAAAAGGCAAAGAAAAGTGAAAGTGAAAACAACAAAGTAAAGAGGAAGAAAAAAAAAATTAAAAAGACAAAGAAAAAGGTGAAACTGAAAAGTGAGAGAAAAAAAAAACAAAAACAAAAATTTAATTGACAAAGAAGAAAGGAATGACGAAGAGGGATGACTTAAAGAATTGAAAATTTGGTGAGTCCGTTCCAGAATATATTATATGAAATGAACCAAAATGGGAATTTAAATGAAATTTATTGTCTGCTTGTGAAAATAATGATGTTGTTGCTGGAATTGTATTGAAAAGGATGTTAAGAATGATAAAGAAGGAATTTCAATTGAATTTGTAGTACCCAAAATGCTAAGTATTGCCATCAAATGGTTCTTGTTGTTTTCATAATTTTGGATTTATTTCGTTTCGTATGACAACCAAAACAGAAAAATTAATAAATGATATATATATACATATATATCTGATGTCTAAGTTAGCTCTAGGAAATTGTATGAAAAGGTATTTAATTATAAAAATAAAAGAAAAAGGAAAATTGCAAAAAAAAATCAACAACAAAATTATAGTAAGGAATCGTAATTAGAAAAAGGAATATCTTGTGTATAGAAAAATAAGTGCCAGTCGTATCGGTATTATTTTGATTGATTTCCTGTACATCTCTAATCTTTTCGCATTTATTATATCATATTACTCGTTGGATCATTTTTAAGAAAAAAAAAATGTCATGTCAGACGGTATATATTTTTTATTATTAGGTACATAATATATAAAAGTTTTTTTTGACCTACTTAATGTCTATAACAGTTCACTTAACGATATCGCATTTGAACATAAGAACAAAAGAAATCTAAATTACTTACAAAATCTAAGGATCGTTTGTCAAATAGAAATACTTAGTTAGGGATGGCTCTAAACATCTGTATCTTATCACAGTTCAGTGTTTCTCTTTTCGCTGTTAGAAGACAAAAGAAAAATGTAAAGACCACGTCGAAGAGAATAGCTTCTCTTAAGACATTTATACTTCTCTGGCCGGTTCGAAATTCGCAGTTCCGACCCCCCCGGTATCAAATTGAATTAATTTTTAACAACTTGATCGGAAAATATCCATGCTCTTTCGAATTGGCTAGGTACTCGTTAGTAATAGTAAGATCGAAATTGTCATTGAATTGTTTTTTTTTTCAACACTCCTCAGAGCCCCATTGCAAAGTGGTAAATAGACCCTAGCCTTAGGCTAAACGATCTTGTGCCCTCCCACGAAGGGGGTCTCTCTGTTTTTATTTAAAAATTTAAATAAACTTTTTTATGTGGGTCTAAATTAAACCTCTTCTTCTCTCTCTCTCTCCTCGTCGTCCTTCCCTAGGGCGGCTACATCATCGCTACGTCGGTGGGCGGGGTCCTCACAATGAGGTGAGTGGCCCTCTCTCTCTTCGTTTCAGTTAAAGGGCATCTAGATGACGTTGGCCCCCTAGATGCAAGGGTGGTTGGGGCATGGGCCATGCAAAGGGAGTCATGGCAAAAGACTCCCCCAACGATAGCCGGTAAGTCGGGCAACGCCTGCCTGTATCCTTTTTCCTCCTGCTTTGTGTTTTTTTCTCTTTCAGCTTCCTTTTTATTTTTTTTTCAAATTCAAAATTTTTTTCGTCATCCTTTCGGTTTAATTTTCGCGAGTTTTTGTTTCCTTCTTGTTTCTTATCTTTTTATTCTTTTTTTTTCTTTAAGTGTGTCGGTCCCAGCTCGCAACAAGAGATGGCGCCCAACTCGCTGGCCTTAAGGGTTCCGAGTACTCGCAGGCTCGTAGCTGGTTAAGAGCTAGAGCCTGAACTCGGAACCTGAGCCTACGCGAACTTAGTCTTCGAGGTGGTCCGGTCCTCTGGTACCGCGGCTATAGGCTGTGACGTGGCCCATTGTCCGCCCGAGGACCTAGCCATCTCAACCCCGTCGGCAGGGACTCTTCAAGAATGACAGACTTATAGCAGGCGATAGCCAGCTGTTTGTCTTGGAGAGGCTCTGTTCGACACCCTTAGGGTTTCCTTTCCCTTCCCTTTTCCTTCTTCTTTTTTTTTCTCCTTCAAAATTTAAAAAAAAAAAGAAGTTTTTTTCTCGTTTAAAAGTCGTTTTTTTTCTAGAGCAGAGGGACAATGGACCGCGGCCGAATCCAGCACTGCTTGCGACTCCTCAACAGCCGTTTACATCCCAACAGGACACTACTAGACAAGACATAACTTCCGTAAACTTAACACCGGATTTAACACCTTCATCGGGCTTATTGCCACTGCTGGACCTTTCTACAGAAGACAACGAGAGCTGATCAAAGGTATGCCCGCTTAACTTAATGGACCAGTTAATGGACGCCTCGGATAACAGCACCACTTCTGAGATGCAAATACCATTGGTGCCTATACGTTTTACATCACCCAAGGCACAGTAAGGGGAGACCGAGGCAGGGCCAGTACAGCTGCTGCAGCGACACACAGCCGTATCGACTGAAGAACGGACTACACCAACAGCTCGACCTCTGAAGCCTTACCACCAACGGCTCAGAGAGTATCAGGAAGCCAGACAGAGAATATTTGCCGAAACGGATCCCGTACACGACACCACCCTCCCAAGAAAGCCCAAGCGCCCCTGGACCCAAACCAGTATCCACTATCTGCAACGGACCAACTTCGTCTACAACAGGCAAAGCAACTCTTCCCGTCATACTCAACGCTAGGTCTCGGGAAGACAGAGTTAGTCCAACACTTGATAGACGTAGGAGACGCTGCACCCATCAAGCAGCGTTTTTATCCGGTCTCACCAGCCGTGCAACACAGACAATGTGCCGGCCGATGGACAAGGTATCTCGACGACCTGTTGGTCCTGGCGGAGGACTTCGACTCCCACCAATCGCTCCTCGCTAAGGTGGCGGAATGTTTGAGGAAGGCTGGACTTACAATAAACGTGGAGAAAAGTAAGTTCTGTTTAAAGGAAGCGCGGTACTTAGGGTACCTAATTGGTAATGGAGGGATAAAGATGGACCCCGAGAAGGTCGCAGCCATCGTCGAATACCCTCCCCCTAAGTTCGTTCGTCAAGTGCGCCGATTTTTGGGCAAGGCAGGCTGGTACAGGAAGTTCATTCCGAACTACGCCGACCTGTCAACATCCATTACGGACACGCTGAAGAAGTCCAGCAAATTTGTCTGGACCAGCGAAGCCCAGCCCGCATTTGAACTGCTCAAAAAGCAGCTAACTTCTTCTCCAGTGTTGGTGAGTCCTGACTTCACCAAGCCCTTCATCATCCAGTGCGATGCGAGTAAGCAGGGTGTGGGCGGAGTCTTGATCCAGTTGGACGACGAGGGAAACGAGCGACCACTTGCATATGTATCCAAGAAATTAAATTCGGCCCAACGCAACTATACAATTACGGAATTGGAATGTTTGGCAGCGATAATCAGTATAGAAAAATTCAGGGCATACGTCGAACTCATGCCATTCAAGGTGGTGACTGAACTTGCGAGCCTGCAATGGCTTATGTCCCAAAAGGACCTCAATGTCAAGTCTTCGACTTCACCAAAGAACACCGTAAGGGCAGCCTGAACGTGGTACCTGACGCCTTATCCCGTGTATACAGTGAAGAACTAGCCGCCGTTGATCTACCAACAGTACGTGAACAAGGCCCGCTAGTTGACTTGGATGCACCAGACTTCGACTCGCAAGAATATCAGGACCTTCGGGACCGAGTCGAGAAGAACAAGTCATCCCTGTCAGATTTAACTCTCTGCGACGGCTACGTATACATTCGGTCACAGCCCAGCACTGGTGATCCAGTTCAGGAAGAAGAAGCCTGGAAGCTTTGGATTCCGCGGGGCTTGGTACCAGAAGTCATTGCGAGAGCGCATGATCCGCCCCAATCTTCGCATGTAGGCATATGCAAGACCTTAGAGCGAATACGGTGACACCTGTATTGGCCCAAGATGACCGCTGATGTACGAGCATATCTATTAGCCTGCGAAACCTGCAAGGAGACGAAAGCCCCAAATCCCATCTTACGACCACCAATGTGAGCTCAAGCGACGACGGAAAGACCATGGCAGCGAGTGTACATGGACCTATTAGGGCCATATCCTCGCACGAAACGAGGCCATGTGTGCATCCTAATTGCATTGGACCATTTCTCTAAGTACACTCGAAAGGCGAGCACTACACTAATTTGCAGCTTCGCCGAGAAAGAAATCTTCCACAAGTTCTGTGTCCCGGAGAATATAGTAACAGACAATGGTCCTCAGTTTCGGTCAGCCCAGTTCGGTAACCTCTTGGAACGATATGGCATTCAACACCTTCGAACCGCAGTCCACTCACCGCAAGCAAATGCTTTCGAAAGGGTAAACAGATCCATCCTAGCTGCGATCAGAGCTTATGTTAAGGACGAGCATGACAGATGGGATGAGAAGTTGAGTTGTATAGCGAGTTCTCTTCGGAGTTCAGTTCACCAGGCTATTGGCTTCTCGCCTTATAAGGTTTGTTTGGCCAGCAAATGGTCTAGCATGGTTCTGCATACGCGCTACTGAGACGGCTACAGGGTGTGAGTGAAACAATAGACGTAACTCAATTTGATTCGCGAACAGGCCCGGAAAAATTTAGACAGAGCTTTCGAGCAAGGTTAACGGATCTATAATACACGTTCTAAGCCTGTAAGCTTCAAAGTCGGACAGGAAGTCTACCACAAGAACTTCAGCCAAAGCAGCTTTGCGAAACAGGCCAGCGCCAAACTAAGCAAGAAGTTCGTAAAGTGCCGAGTTCGATCGCGGAAAGGAAATGCTCTCTATGAACTTGAAGACCTACAAGGGAAGTTGTTGGGAACCTACCACGCGAAGGATATTCGCCCCTGAAGCGCGGCAACATTACACGGGAGAGTTTCGCGAGGATAGCCACACTAGAGTGTGTGTGTCCTCTCCTAATGATGATAAACGTCCACGAGTACTAAGTTTTAGGACCATAGTGCCGGGGTGACGTAAACTGAAGGAGGAAGGTACAGACACATACCAAGGTCCGGTTTGCGCGGCAGGAATCGCGATCCTCAATCTAGTCGTGGGGGAAGCATCCAGCTGCTCGCGGAGATATCTTTGGGACTCATGCGTCTCTCATTAGGACGACTTGCTTGTCTTGATGATCTGATTCCAACGACTACTCCCTCATTAGGTGTACGCCTGTGGGAATCTGAGAGCCGTGATGACAAACCAGCCGCGTCTTCAGAAAAGCCGTTATCTGCGACCAGTTTGTTCAGCAAATTCTACAGGCGTAAGGCTTGTGTTTACGCCTTACTCAAACGCATGTCTCATGCTTCTCAAAATCCCACTTAACATTTTATTTTCGCAAGTGACATATCCAATTACTGTTTCGTTGTCTCCGCAGCATATTATACGGACTGGATTTGGGATTGTGAGCACTCCAACTGAATTATCAAAAACGGTTGAGTCCTGCTTTTGAAGCGCTTTCGTCATACCGACACCTTCTGAATTGCCACTAGCCTCTCTGTAAGAGCCCTTCTGGCTAGGCTTGGCCTATTGGCCAACTGTACCCACCTCGTAGGAATTTAGCACCAAGTGCCCCTCCGACTCAACGACACTAAATACTCCACGCGAAATAAATCGCAACCATCCCTACGATGGCGTCCTTCACGGACATCGGCTCACCCCTTTCGCTTCGCCACTAGCCCCAGTGGCCCATCATCCGCTACAAAGTGCTCTAAGAACCAAGATTCGCCAGTTTAGCTCCGAGACCTCAGCATTTTTATAGGCGTGAAGTTGTGGCCACGTCTCACCTTATCGCCTGTCTCAGGCTTCATCTTACACCACAAGCAATTTTTTTTCATCGTCCTATCGGACCAGATAGAAGACCCAAGATTAGTCGGCCTGGACGCGCGACAGTAGGGCCTGGAATAGTTTCGTGAGGATAGCCATACTGGAGTGTGTGTGTCCTCTCCTAATGATGATAAACGTCCACGAAGACGGAGTCTTAGGACCATAGTATCGGCGTGATGTAAACTGAAGGAGGAAGGTGCATACACATACCAAGGTCCGGTTTGCACGGCAGGAATCGCGATCCTCGTCCAGGTTGTGAGGAAGCGTGTCGCGCGGTCAGGCTGGCCAGTATGTGGGATCAAGCTGCTCAACGTCTATCTTCCCATATCAACCCTTATAGTATACCATGCTCCGTGCTCTCAGCCTCTCTTTACCGGTGTAAAGTTGTGTTTACGCCTTACTTATAGCCCCATCAGGCTTCAACTCGCACCACTAACCAACAACACTTTAACTCTCGCACTGTGCGACGAGCGTTGTCTATGAATAACACTCTATATTGCATGATAAACTCCGAGCCCTCCGCAACTCTACCGACATAACATTTGTGTTTGTGTCTCATTCTGTCGCCCGCCCAGGGCTTCAACTTGTACCACCAACAGTTTTATCGCTCAAGTCAGGTCAGCCCTGTCAGTGGTTCCATGGACCAACCCGTATATCCTTGAACAATTGTTCAGTCTGTGTAGCACAGAGTCCTCAGCATCTCTACCGGCGTGAAGTTTGTGTGCTCGCCTCACACTACAGCCTACACCGGCTTCAGTTTCAACACCCATCGACAAGACAATTTTTGTGCTGTCCCAATCATCAGGTTAGTCTTTCAGCTCGAAGACATTCAAGGAAACTTGATGGGAACCGGTCCCGCAAGGATCCGGCCCGGAAGCGTGGCAACACAGTCAGGGATAGTTAGTGAGGATAGCCATACTGGAGTGTCTGTGTCCTCTTCGAGTGATGATAGGCGTCCACGAGTACAGAGTCTTAGAAACATAGTGCCGGCGTGATGTAAGCTGAAGAAGGAAGGTACACACTCACACCAAGGCCCACTCTGCACGGCAGGAATTACGAGCTTTGACCTGATCGTGGGGGAGGCGTCTGGCTACTCGTGGAGGGATCATCGGGTCTCACGCGTCTCTCATTAGGACAACGTGCTTGTCTCGGTGAGACCACTACTGAGATCAGGCTCTGATTTCACTGGCTGCTCTCTCATAAGGAGTATGTCCGAGGGAATCTTAGTCCTGACGAGCGGGACGAAGAACCAGCCACATTATCCTGCCTGCCGTCAACGGTGATCCGGTAGTACACCATCGACCCTTTCCATAAGCAGCAAAATTTTACCGGCGTAAAGCTTTTGTTTACGTCTCTTCTCAATGCATGTTTCATGCCTCTCAAGTCTCCCTAACTTAACATGTTTTTGTCAAACATTGCAGCCATCGGTTATTCCGTTGCCTTCGTAAGGTATTCCGTGATTCGAATTGTGGAACGTGAGAACTCCACAATTGAGATATTAACGGCGGCCTAGTTCACGTAGTGGAACAGTAGATGTCCTCCCGACTTAACCTTCCATTCCTAACCTCTCCTTAAGAGACCTTCTGGTTAGGCTTGGCCAATGGGCCCCTCAACACTCCCTTTTCATCTTTTACTTTTATGCCTTTGTGCCTCCCCCCCCCCCTCTGAACGACTGGTGAACTATTTTGTGAGACTGCTCACAATCATCCAAGAGATGCCTTCCTTAACGGACCCTGCCTCGCCGCTCGCGCGCTCTTTCCGCTCCACCACCGGACCCGCTTAGTCTTAAAGACCGGCTAGCTCAGATAAAGCATGAGACTGCAGAGGGGTCGTGCCACACATTGGGCGCCTAGCAAAGCTGCGAGGGGGTGCCTAGAGTCACCTGCGTCTCTCTCATTAGGAGCACGAAAGGAACTCAGGATCACTCTCGCCAGCGGGGCCGGGAACCCAAGTGTAAGCGACCTTCCCAGCCTCCTCTGCTCTTGCAGGCTCAGCAGCCGAGGCTGCCCTGTTATGGTCGCTATGTAGCGGCACCTACAGTGGTCCTGTAGCACCTGACCATCGGCTATATGAGCCGAATCCCTGTACCAGGTGTAATGGCAGGATGCTATGCCCTTGATTTCTACGAAGCCCCGGCCCTGCACCAAACCGCATTATCATCCATAAGATCCGGCTCCTATAGTCGAATCCAAGACCCCCCAATATTTTCTTACCTAAAACACCTGAAATAAATAAAATACCTACGGGTACAAAAGTGGCATAATCGAAGGCAGCGTAGAAAATACATTTCAAAAAACGCCTCAAGCTCCGAAATCCCTGTACGGAGAGCCGAGAAAATAATTTAAATCAATTAAATGATGTGAATCCAATGTTTAGTCGCCGTTTAATTTCAATCGCCTCACGAACGAGCCGAGGCGTGTAGTGAGGTTCGCGCGCCAATATTTCGGTCTTCTCGAAGTGAATCCAATGATGTTCCGATGGATGATCTAAAATAGATCATAGATCATCCATCGGAACATCATTGGATTCACTTCGAGAAGACCGAAATCTTGGCCCGCGAACCTCACTACACGCCTCGGCTCGTTGGTGAGGCGATTGAAATTAAACGGCGACAAAATTTCAATCGCGACAACAGTTTCCAGCTTTCACGAACATGGGATCCCGTACTGAAAGCATCTCAACGGTCGATACGAAACAACATTTTCACGCCAAGCGATACAGTGAGTGTAGTTTGTTTGGATTCCTCTTCGCAACATCAACAAATGCAACACCGCTACAACGGCCTACGCACCGGTACAATCTGCGCAGTGTGGATCGACACTGACAACTTCAGGCAGTTTCCCGGTGACCACGCTCAATGAAACTTGATGCGAAACGTTCGGGGTGAGTACTTTTATTAGCACTCTTAATAATTTTACGCGGATAATCCGGAAAACATAAAAAATGTCAAGAATGTAGCAGCTGCATAACCGCACCAACAATTAAACCCCGCCTCGCAACAGTAAAGTTGAAATCCACAGCCACTCATGAACACGTGCAAAAATTTCAACTTGAAAACTGTCTGACTGCGAAAATTAAAAATTCAAAGCAAATTCTAACAAGCGAAATTGCAATGAATTCAAACCAAGCTGCAACATCTGGCATGAAATCATCTGACAAAACCGGTTATGCGGAGTTGTATTGATGATGACGACAGAAAGCATCTAAGAACAGCGGGACGGGATGCCTATGTGTGCGACTGTTGCCGGGAATAAGCCAGAGTGCCGCGAGTTTGGAAGAGAGTTCTGGGGAGACTTTTGAAGCGTGCGGTCATGGGAAAAGAACAAAACTACACTACTGTACATATTTCGAATCCATCTGAAGTGAACCTACAAGACAAAACAGTCAGTTCTGAGTTCGATTGAGAAAGGGTTGGATTTGGCGCGAGGAGTTTAAGTCTGTCGCTATCTTTTACAAAGTTCGGATTCTGTGCTCCCAGTGCTAGTCAGAAAATAAAAACAAAAAAATTTAAACCGGAAATATTTCAAATTCGTGATAATTTTAACGCAAATAAGTGAATTAGTTAACATTGACAGAAACTAAAAGTGACAAATTCAAAAAAAAATGAAGTGACAAGTTTAAACAAAAAGATGAAAAAAAAATAAGTTTGAACTAAAGAAAATTAAAAAGTGGGAAAACTAAATTTGGGATTAACGAAAAACTAAAGTTAGAGTAACGAAAAACTAAAGATGAGAAAAACAAATTTGAAATAAAGAGAACTAAAAGGTGTGAAGATAAATTTGCCTTAACGAAAAACTAAAAGTGTTAGGAAAGAAAAAGTGAAGACAAGAAAATTCCAGCAAATTGAAAGTGTTAAGAAGAGTTGTTAGTTAGTTGAGTCTGGTTTTTGAGTGTCGGAGTTAAGAGCCGGGGATTAGCGTTCTGGTCGTGGGACACCGTCGGGATTTTGTTCCTAATCGAATTTCTCAAAATTTTTCTGTTTGATAAGAAAAGCAAGTTAGAAAAATTGCATTAAGTGATTAAATTGAATGGATTGTACGTGTATTTCCCCATACCAGAAGCATTAGTTTTGTTATTGTTTTTTTAAATTAGTTTACGCCAACTTGGATTGGATTAAAAATTTCTACAATATCAACATTTCTACAATATTCTGCACATATAAAAATTCGAGTTTTTTTGTGAGCTAATAGTGTTTTTATCAGTGGTGTAATATCACTTAAGAAAATTTAGAGAACTGAAACAAAAATGTATTTAGGGAAATCAAAAGGGGATTAAATTGAAAACAAAAGTTGAAAGTAAGGGTCGAAAAGTGATAAAATAAAACCAAAAGTGAAATAAGGAAGTAAAAAGAACGTTAAATAGAAAAGCTAATAGTGAAACTAAGAAAATAAAAGGTGTTGATTTGAGACTATAAAGGAAATTTAGAAAACAGAAGATGAAATAAGGAAAAACAAAAGCGTTAAATTGGAAAATACCATAAAGTGACCTAAATTGAGAACGAAAAGTAATTACGAAACAAAAGAGTTAAATTGAAAAGTAAAGGAAGTTAAGGAAACAATAAGTGTTAATTTAAAACAAAAGAAATTAAGAAGCACAACGCGATAAAGTGAAAACCAAAAGGAATAAGTAAAGAAAAAATTTTAAAACACAAGTGAATTTAGGAAAGTGAAACTAAGAAACGAAACGGATAAATAGAGAAACTCAAAGTGATATTATGAAATCAGAAGGTGTTAAACTGAAACGAAAGAAAAGTGAAAATTGAAAAGGACAAAGAAGAAGTGAAAATTTAAAGTAAAAAATGTAAGAATATAAAAGGGAAATAAAACAGAAACTTAAAAGACAAAGAAAAGTGAAAGTGAAAACAACAAAGAAAAGAGGAAGAAAAAAATTTAAAAAGACAAAGAAAAAGGTGAAACTGAAAAGAGAGTGAGTGAGTGAGGGAAAAGTGAGAGAAAAAAAAACAAAAATTTAATTGACAAAGAAGAAAGGAAAGCGCAAAAGCCACCGAAAAGGGATGACTTAAAGAATTGAAAATTTGGTGAGTCCGTTCCAGAATATATTATATGAAATGAACCAAAATGGGAATTTAAATGAAATTTATTGTCTGCTTGTGAAAATAATGATGTTGTTGCTGGAATTGTATTGAAAAGGATGTTAAGAATGATAAAGAAGGAATTTCAATTGAATTTGTAGTACCCAAAATGCTAAGTATTGCCATGAAATGGTTCTTGTTGTTTTCATAATTTTGGATTTATTTCGTTTCGTATGACAACCAAAACAGAAAAATTAATAAATGATATATATATACATATATATCTGATGTCTAAGTTAGCTCTAGGAAATTGTATGAAAAGGTACATAATTATAAAAATAAAAGAAAAAGGAAAATTGCAAAAAAAATCAACAACAAAATTATAGTAAGGAATCGTAATTAGAAAAAGGAATATCTTGTGTATAGAAAAATAAGTGCCAGTCGTATCGGTATTATTTTGATTGATTTCCTGTACATCTCTAATCTTTTCGCATTTATTATATCATATTACTCGTTGGATCATTTTTAAGAAAAAAAAATGTCATGTCAGACGGCATATATTTTTTATTATTAGGTACATAATATATAAAAGTTTTTTTTGACCTACTTAATGTCTATAACAGTTCACTTAACGATATCGCATTTGAACATAAGAACAAAAGAAATCTAAATTACTTACAAAATCTAAGGATCGTTTGTCAAATAGAAATACTTAGTTAGGGATGGCTCTAAACATCTGTATCTTATCACAGTTCAGTGTTTCTCTTTTCGCTGTTAGAAGACAAAAGAAAAATGTAAAGACCACGTCGAAGAGAATAGCTTCACTTAAGACATTTATACTTCTCCGGCCGGTACGAAATTCGCATTTCCAACCCCCCCGGTATCAAATTGAATTAATTTTTAACAACTTGATCGGAAAATATCCATTCTCTTTCGAATTGGCTAGGTACTCGTTAGTAATAGTAAGATCGAAATTGTCATTGAATTGTTTTTTTTGCAACACTCCTCAGAGCCCCATTGCAAAACGGTAAATAGACCCTAGCCTTAGGCTAGACGGTCTTGTGCCCTCCCACGGAGGGGGTCTCTCTGTTTTTATTTAAAAATTTAAATAAAATATTTTATGTGGGTCTAAATTAAACCTCTTCTTCTCTCTCTCTCTCCTCGTCGTCCTTCCCTAGGGCGGCTTTATCATCGCTACGTCGGTGGGCGGGGTCCTCACAATGAGGTGAGTGGCCCACTCTCTCTTCGTTTCAGTTAAAGGGCATCAAGATGACGTTGGCCCCCTAGATGCAAGGGTGGTTGGGGCATGGGCCATGCAAGGGGAGTCATGACACCAGACTCCCCCAACGATAGCCGGTAAGTCGGGCAACGCCTGCCTGTATCCTTTTTCCTCCTGCTTTGTGTTTTTTTCTCTTTCAGCTTCCGTTTTCTTTTTTTTCAAATTCAAAATTTATTTCGTCATCCTTTCGGTTGAATTTTCGCGAGTTTTTGTTTCCTTTTTTTTCTTTTCTTTTTATTCTTTTTTTTTCTTTAAGTATGGTCGGTTGGTTGCACCCTTCCCATCCTCGGCATGATTTTTCGCTTTTGTTGCGCGACCGCGGGCGGAGATGGCATCCCCTATTGAACCCCCCCTCCCCCCTCTCTTCCACAAAGCTAGCGATGCCAGCATGCCATCCTCCATCTCTGCCCAAGCATCTGTTGACAGATAATTGTCCAGCGGAGGTCGTGATCCTGGCTGACATCAGCTGATTTACAGTTGATGTCATCCGGAGTCATAGCCTGCCTTGGGCAATCATCCAGCAGTAGTGTCGGTCCCAGCTCGCAACATCATGATCCTCACTATATTCACTCACTCACGATCGTCACTGTTCACTACGGTGTAGTAAATACTCAAAGCCATAACGCATGTAAATATCCATCGTGACCTACCACAAAGTGCACTTTGCAATTCGCCGGTAAACGTAAACAAAGCCAAGCAGTAGAGCCAAATTACGGCACTCAAGTTTCATGTCAGAACAACATAAACAAACAATGAACCAAAGCTCTGACCGACTTGAAAGTGCATCGCGCAGCAAAAAGAAGCACGCGAGCAATTAAAGAAAGTATGTCACCCGATATTTACAGGTGAATGGATTTGATTTGAGTATTTAGCATATTTCGTAATTACCGATAATGTGAATGTTAAGCAATAATTTGTCTACTTTGCAATAATGTAATAATAATAACCTATTAAGTTATGTTAGCCAATAAGTACCTTTGAACTTAGTTAGTAAGCAAAAATTCTGTATAAAAACAGTACTCTATTTGAATAAAGCAATTAGTCGAAGATTAATCGTGAATTCGTTTCTTTGATTAGGAGTTAATGCTTAATTAAGCTGCTCCTCACTTAGCTTTGGAGTTAACGCTATTTTAGCTGCTCCACCGGAGTGAAAGCCTTTCGGCTGCTCCCAGGGAATATAATAGTAATCGGTGACCGGTTTAAAGTAAAAGCTTTACAAGGCGACCGTGATATCATAAGAAGCAGTCTCACCGCTTTATCACAAGGCGACCGTGCAATATTAATTGGAGACCGTTTAATAAAAGAACCACATTATCACAACGGATTTAACACTTTTTACTAAATCAAACTGATCGCTATCAACTTCTTCTTTACCTAAGATCTTACAAGATCATTCCCTTCCAGAAAACTCCCTTATGTATCTTAACATAAGTAAATAAGGGATCTCTCTTACGACAATATTACGTTCCTAGAAGCGAGTTCAAAGCAAGGTCCAATAGATTTTTCGCCACTGCGCAATAACACGAGTCCTACGTAAATATTAAATTTAGGTAACTCCATAGAAGAGCTCTAAACCTAAAACAAATAACAACTCGCATCGGCGCAATGTGCCGTAATCCGACCATTGTTTTACAGCCTGTAATTAGTGCTCAAAATTTTCCTTGCAGTTTTTGGATTATGACCATCTGGCGACAGCCCCTTATTTTACGCAATTCTTATATCGATTTTCAATTTAGTATTCTCACCTTTCTCCTTTGATGTGATATTTCTTTTGCAGGTAACCCGAACGCGATCAGCCGACATGTATAGAGAAGAGCTTTTCAAGCGTCGTCTTCTACTTTTTATCGTTTGTCTGTATTTTCCGGTCTTGCACATGTCGCTGATAAGGCACATTATTCTGGGAACAAACTTAAGTATGTTCGGTACCTCATCGTTAATATGCTTAATTAGCATATTTAAGTTACCATCGCGCCCCGATTTTGTGGCAAAGGAATGCGAGGCTACTCGAGCGATTTGTTTGTCGTGATAATTAATTGCCGTGTAGGCGGTATTTGGTTGATTGAATGCCACAATGAAATGGAACGACGTCGAGTTGTCTGGAAGAAGTACTCGGTCGGAGACTCGCCCTCTCGCAACCAGCGCGACTGGTTTCGGAGCACAAACTCCAAGCTATGCTTGTAGTTTTGTGCTGTGAGTCGTTCTTTAAGTCTCTCGTATTGTGCGAGTAACTCTGGTTGCACGGGCAGAAGCGTACCAATCCGGGTGACTTCGGCCGTCAAACTCGATGCATGATATCTGCTCCGATTGAATCTCGTCTCGATAAATGAGCGAATCTGAAGCTTTCCAACATCCCACCAATGGCTAAGGTTTGAATAAATATTCTTGTTATCACGCCATTGGTGCCAAAACTGAATGAATTCTTCGATGAACTGCTCTGAATTCAACAAGTTATTGTTGAAAATCCAGTAAGCAGTTCGCTTTTCGACCAAAGTGCTAGTTGCCACAACAAGAAGGTGATCACTTAATGAACACACTTCATGAGTGACACTAACGAAAAAGTTAAGACGGCTAGACGAGACGTAAAGTCTGTCTATCCTCGAACCCGAAAAGCTACCCTGGACATTTCGGGAAACCCTTGTGTATGACCTAGTCGTTGGATTAATCCAACGGTAGACATCCACAAGGTTGCTATGTCTGACTAGGCTCGATAATCGCGCGGCGTTCACCGAGTTGAATTCAACTTTAGAATGACGATCGATTGAAGAATCAAGTGTGCAGTTGAAGTCACCACCAGGGATAACCTCACCACCGAAGTTCGTAATATGCGACAGGATTGAGTCCAACACCTGTCTTGCAGTATCCTGGTCATGCGGCAGGTACACGTTTACTACCTTTAGCGTTTTGTCCCCTAAGACAAAATCCAAGGAAGATGCGAAACCTGGGAAGATGTCTGTGTATACAGGAGACATCAGTGTAAAGCTGTGGGACACAGCAATTGCCACACCGGAACCTCTACGGGGTGTTTCTGTGGCAAAAACTGTGTAACCCTTGTGTAAATTGGAATTTTGTTCAAGGCGTGTAAATGTGTCATGTGTAAAATTTGTCTCCTGTATAAGTGCAATGTCCGTGTTCCATTGTTTTATGTCTTCAAAAATACTGTGTAGTCTAGTGGGTGCACTTAAGCCCCCTGCATTTATCGATGTTATCCTACACATTCAAGAAATCGCAAGAACTCAGACAATGCCTGTACGACTCTAATGATGAAGAGTCCTGTCCAGTGCGAGATCCTCAAGGATCCCCGAGACTTTATTGAAGAGGCGCTCACACCTCGACACCTCATTGTACTTGGCCTTCTTTCTGGCCTCTGCCATGAGGAGTTTCAGTTGGGGCAGGATCCTGGCTGGATCTCCAAGCTCACGCCTGAGAATGGTCAGGATCCTGTCCGAACTCTTCTTATAATGAAGGCTATCGAGGAGCGAGCGCAGCTTCTCCCTCGGGACCTCCACCAAAGCAGGATCCACTTCAAAGCGGCTACTAATCGAAATGGAACTTCCACACGATTCATAGCCGCTTTGAGTTGGACCGGCCGTCTCGAGAGCAGAGACAACCTCTACGTCTGAGAGAACTTCAGTGACTTCCATTGGAGTCACTGATGGTGCACTCGGAGCGCAAGGTGTAGCCTCTTCCCCCGAGACCTTCCCAGCGCTCACTGCCTTCTTCGGTGGTGGCATCAACTCCTGGTCAGGCTTTCCCTTCGTCTTCCTCTTCATCCTCCTCTTTTTCTTCTTTTGGCTACCACTTGTAACCTCCTCGTCCGAAGAGTCTACTTTTTCCCGTGTTGGAGTGGCACTGTTTACAGCCGGCGTCGGATTTGCCTCAGGGAGTGGCTCCTCAGACACCTTAGTGGCAGGTTGCTCGAAGAGGGCAGGCGCAGCACTGGGCGAAGTCACTGGTTTGGAAACCTCTGCTGGGGCAGATGTTTCCTCCACAGTGGCCTCAACCACTTTCCTGAGCCTCTTGGGACACTCCGCGATAAAGTGCCCTGCCTGATGGCAAGCATGGCATTTCGCTTCAGTGCTCACCTCAATCCAGGTCATCGATCCCGCAACACTCCAGTAGAAGCCATCTGGAAGCACACACCCCTGGTTCAGAGTGATGTGTGCTTCACGGCTTAGACTTAAGATGCCACGGCCGAGTCCCTCGTCCCCAATTCTGAGTGGTACTGCCCGGACCTTGCCGTGGATCTTTTCGAACCTTCCTAAGAAGGCCTCAAGATCCTCCGACCTGGCCCGTAGGGGGACCCGAGAAAAGCAGACTCTCGTCGGCTTCACTGAGACCGGGTAAGGCTGGAGGTGCCTACCACCCACGTCGATGCCCTTAAGCATCAGCTTAGTGGCTGCGTCGATTGTGGTGGTATAGACCTCCACCATACCGCGGCCAACCAGTCCGAAGGAGAAAATATTCTCCAACGGGACCACCAGTGACAAGGCCTTCAGGTATGCACTTTGTGTGCACCCTCGAAGGTGCTCAAAGTGCATACCATATCGTTCGTCCTGCCACTGACAGTCAAAAAGACCTTGAAGCCCCGCGACTGTCTTAGGCCGAGACTTACGTAGCTACCCTGAATAATAATGTTAGAACTTTTCCTAGTGCTACCACTTACCTGTTGGGCGTAGCTAGTCCCTGCTACTATCCCTACATTAACAGGTGCTGGTCCTTTTGGTACTGGTTTAGGTGGTTCAGTAATCTTGATCCCATTTAGGCTTGGGCGCATGATGATTGGATTTGGGGGAGGTGCTGCTTTTGAGGCAGCCTTCACTACGTCCTTCAATTTTGGTACCACATTTACAGCAATTGCTGCCGAGTACTTTACAGCTGGCACCGCTGCAGAAGTTGCAGATTGTACTGCGGTGGCAGTTGTCGCTGCAGATATCGCAGTAGATCTTGATCCACTAGATGCAGGCGAAGTCATTGGTTGGGTCTTTGCCTGGGTCTTCGTTCTTCTTCCTTCACTTCCGGATTTAGCCTCTTCATTTGGGCTCTTTACAGCCTCTTCAGTGGGCTCTGTATTTTTTAAGAAGGACCCGAGGTCTACCTTCTGGCCTCTATCTTTTTTCTTTCTTGAATTCGGGGGTTTCTTTTTCCCCCCAGAATCACTGTCACTACTGCCACTCATACTGAGGACAGTAGTGAATCAAGCAACGTTTGAAATATTCTCAGATGACTTGATATTCGAATGACAGCAATTAATTAATTAATTGTAAATGTCAGTAAAAATGAAAAAAAAAATGTCAAAAGGACTAAAAGTTTTTGTATAATGCGCCACTATAACAACAAAAACGAAAGAATGGATAAACAAGGAACACAAAGAAAAACACAAACAAACAACTTTCTTGTGCAAAATCGCTATAAATGTCACTTTTTTCAAAAATTTTCAAATTGTTTATCTTTTTTATTTTTATAGAATAGTCCAAATTAATTCGCGTTTTTATTCACTCTTTGCATATATTGTTTCTTTCGCTTCTTTTTAAACACTCTGGCACTATTTCGGCACTTTATTTTACTATTTTTCTTTTCCGTCACAAATTTATACGTCCGCTCTCTACTACTGACACATATAATAATAATAATAATTTTCGATATAAATTTCAAAATTTTACTTGAAGTAATTCAAAGTGAACTTAAAGTAAGTAGTCAAAATATGCTTTAGATTAGCATTTGACTGCAAGGACATTTTTGGTGACGGAATTTTTTAATAATTATATGCAATCTTTCTTTGAACTTTATATTTTACTTAACCATTTTATTTTCAGCAGTGTAATTAAGATTTTTTTTTTAAGTGAATTTGAATTAAAGTGAATTATCATTGTATCTAAAAAGAATAAAGTTTTAAAATCAGTTAGGCCCAATTATTGTGCAAATACTCAATCTAATGAAATTTTCATCTGATTAATTTATGCCTTTTCATATGCCTATTCATGTATGAAATTCATTAACCGTTGATTATTTTCTTGCCCATATCGTAACTGAACTTTTTATTTTTACGACAGTTAGTTAACCGTGAAATGTAATTTATCGAGTCGTATATAAACTTGTATAAGTGTGAATTAAAGTGAAGATTAACTAAATTTGTATGCGAGTTTCCTTTTATATTTCTTTCCTAAATTTAATTTCGTTAAATTTTTTTGATTTCAGAGTTTGAGTAATTCTTGAGGTTAATTAAATATTTCAAGTTGCTCTAGTTTTTCTGAAGGCAGTGTCAGAGATTAAAATTTGTCTTCGTGTAACTTTCTCTATTTTCCAGTAGACTCATTTTATTGACGCTGTTGTTAATTTAAATACATTGTTTAAATTTTCATCTTCTTTAGCAATATTATTATTGCTTTCTTGAACACTTACTGTCCAAGATTCAAACTATATTTAGAGCTGTAATATCGACACTTAGCGAGTTTGATTGGTACATTAGTTTTACTGCGAGTAGCTTCATCTGTCTTGAGGCGTTTGTAGCCCTGATATAGGTACTCACGATCGCCAATTTGAATCTCAACATTATAAAACTATAGACAATCCCCTGGCTTAACAAATTTACTTTTTTATGGAACATATTTTTCAAATAAATGAGAGATCAATGACGTTAGAGTTACAACTTTACCGTCAATGAGGTAGACGAGAACATTCAGCAGTTAAGGAATCTATATTTATACTTTTATAATCGCGATATGAGATAGTTCTTCATAATTGAAGAACTGAATAGCATGATCCAGATTACTAGGAAGACTCAGAGAAAAAACTCTTTCACTCTCCCCAATAAGTATCAAAGGGAGGGATCACTGCTGCTGATAATTTCAGCCTTTTGATATTATATTTTGCTTAATTATGATACGATTTTACTTGCTGGGTTTAAATGAAATTCACATGTTGTCAGTGAAATCAAAAAAAATTGTAGTTGTATACAATTTTACATTAAAGATCTTTTACAATTACAAAATTCTGTAAGTTTAGGTAATATTATATAAAAAAAAATAGGTACTATTCTATAAAAATTGTGATTATTATAACATTACCGCCCCCTTGGAGTAATTTTACGGCAAAACTTAATTGAATCGGTCATTTCGAAAAGGGCTTATCTCGGATTTTCAGCAATTTTTCTTTTTTTGTAAAAACTGATTTTAAAGGAGTAGACTCATCAATTTTTCGCGAGAAGGGATTAAGGGATTGAATTAATAGTATGTTTAATAAGAATTGCATGTTCAAATAAAAATTTTTACGCCTGTTATAGAAAAGGGTCCGTTGTGTGGTGTGAGAAACTTTTAGGAAAATAATTAAAAACACTACGTTTTAACAATTTTAACAACTGTATTTAAGGTTTTATTCAAATCAAATTTTGCAAAAGATACAATCAGCTACAATTAAAACGACCCACACCGTACCGGGGTTGAAACCACATACACTGGATTTCATTATCGAGGCGCATTCGCCCTCGGATGAAGCACGGTTCCCACACATGGTGTCGCAACGTGATGTCTTCCTTTTTGCTAGCGTTTGCATTTTGTAAAGTTAAGTGGACTTAGCAAGAGAATATTTAAAAGGTGATAAATCGAGAGATGAGTATATAGATAAATAAAAGAAAGGCATTAATTTAGATTTGTTTATGCTAGCATCTCCAGGAATTTATGATATATTTAGACCAGAATTTCTATGCATGACGAATTTATATTTAAGAAAGGAATTTGTATTTCTGGTGTCACGTGCAGTATCCGTGGGAAACGTTCTTCATAACATTTCCTTCCACCTAAGAGAAGATTATGAAATGTCTATGAAATAATCTTGAAAAAGAAACATATCTATCTAGTTGAACAAGTTTTAAATGTAAATTCCGAAATATGTATTATCAAAATTAATCTAACTTATCTCATGTTTTTTTTTCTTTTTGCTTTTTTTACGATACCTATGGTAGGTATATTTGAATTTCCGAGTTTTCCTAATTTAAACTTAATGGTTCCTAAATTTGTTTTTATTTATAAATAAAATAAATGTGTTATTTCATTATGTTAAACCTAATGTTGCATAAATTTTTTTTTAATTATTATTATTTTTTAATTTTACAAATATTTTGTTTTGTTTTCTTACCTAAATCTAGTCACTTGAATTCTGCTTGTCAGAAGGACGACGGTTAATTGATACCTTACATTTTATAATTTTCTTCGTAATGAAATAACCTATATTAACAATGATTAGTAGGACAAGAATAATTAAAGTGATATTAAAACTCAAATTTGTCGGTTGCTGTGCGAGTTCTACAGGTTCTTCGTAATCTTTAAATTCGTCTTTTAGTTTGCTTAAACTTATACTATTCAAGATTATTATTTCTTAAAAAGCTTTCTTTGAATTTAGTTGATTTCGGTGAAGTGAAGTTTAGCTCTTTTGGTATGAAAGTATTATTGAAATGGTACGATATTGGAGTTCTGTCATTTAATTCACCAATTGTTTCTAAATTTATTTGGGTAGTAGCAGCCTTACAATCGGGCTGTAATTTCAACACGCCGCTTTTTGAAATTTTAAGGGAATAGCTTACTTTTCCACAGTTTATTCCAAAGATGCTAAAGACCTCCGACTCTACAATATCAGAATTTGTATGTATCAAATTAGCACTAAATAAGTGTCTGCTGTTCATTATTTGTTGTTATATTCGTCCCTCTCAACCTCTAGATGCCTACGAGCCCATAATTGAAGCGACAGACAGCCTGCTTGAGAACGCTAACGCCTCGATGAATTTATTTTATTAGGTGACTTTAACCTCCCCCGTATTCAATGGTCATTGTCTGAGGACTGTTCTCACTTTGTACCCTTAACGCATCTTCGGCCACAGAAGCCTTTTTTACCGATCAGCTCTCCGTTTCTGGTCTCTTTCAAGTAAGTGGAGTCAGGAACTTTCTGGACAGACAATTAGACTTGATCTTTTCTTCAGACCCAGTCGACTCGGCTGTCGCGGAAAGCAACCATCTCCTCTCCTCTCTCGATCGTCACCATCCTCCTCTGCTCCTTGTTTTCTCATACGAACACCCTCATGCACTTTCAAGATCCGAGTCTTATATTTTCTTCAATTTTCGTAAAGGGGACTTTAAAAAATTAAATCACTTGCTCCTCAACTCTAACATTGCCACTATCCCTCAACATCTTCCAGTTGACGGTGCTTTAGAGGCGTTCTATCCAAAAATACACGCTTGTCTTACACAATATATCCCCCTTTTTCTACGTAAAAACTAGTCCTCATCCCCCGTTTGGTACGACAAAGAATTACGCTCTCTCTTCGGAACAGGAGAAATAAACGTTGGTAAACATTTCTTCTATCCCAGACCGAGTCCGACTATTCTTCTTACCTATCTGATTATACCTCTTTTTCTAAACGTTGTGATATCCTCGACTATGAGTACCTCCAACGGATGGAAACTAGCCTCATATCCGACCCCAAGCGTTTTTATAACTTTATTGATTCCAAGAAGAAATCCTTTATTACCCCTGTACCCTAAAACTTGAGAATACCTCTTCGTCTGATCCTAAGGTTATCGCCAACCTCTTTGCAAACTTCTTCAGTAAATCTTTCAGCGACAATTCTCTACAACCTGAACTTTACTACTTTTCATTCTTGGACAAATGCACTCAAACGTCGTTTACGTCTTTCGACCCTGATCCCGAACTAATCACCGCCAGTATCAACGGGCTTGAGGACGACTTCAACCCAGGTCCTGACGGCATTCCGGCGATCGTTCTGAAAAAGTGTGCCATGCATCTAATTCAACCCCTTACCTTGCTTTTCCGCCCCTCATTTATGGAAAAACTCGTATATTATTCCCATCTTCAAAAGAGGCTGCAAGAATGATGTGTCCAACTACAGACCCATCGACTAATTATCATCCATACCTAAACTATTCGAAAAATTGGTCTATGATTCCATGTTCTTCCACTGTAAGTCTATCTTCTCCCTCTCCCAGCATGGCTTCCTCAAAGGAAGATCTACAACCACCAACCTTACTGACTTCGTCTCCAAATCACTATGTGCCCTGGAAAACGGGAAAGATGTTGATGTTATCGCCACCGATTTTAGTACAGCCTTCGACAAGATCGCCCATAATGTTATCTTGTTCAAACTTGATCGCCTAGGATTGCCCTCCCGATTCAACTCCTGGATTCAATCCTACCTCAACAACCGTCAGTACAATGTTCTTTTCAGCTTATCCATTTCCAACCCTATTGTCGCTCGGTCCATTAATTTTCATTTTTACAATAAATGATGTTGAATGTGTCATCAATCACTCAGAGCTGTCCATTTATGCTGATGAGATGAAAATTATTAAACATACCTCCTCTACAACCGACTCTCTTCTTCTGCAAAAAGATCTCGTATCCTTCACCACATGGTGCATGAAAAACTTTCTTGAACACAACGTCTCCAAATGCCAGTCCATCTCTTATATCCGCAAGCGTCTTATACCCACCCCGAGAGTCTACATGCTAACCGACGTACCAGTCCCTATCGTTATCTCTCTGTGTGACCTAGGAATAATCTGTGATGTTGAACTCAATTTTCGTTCCCACATTGACAGCATAATTAACAGAGCTAACTCCGCGCTAGGGTTTGTGAACCGCTGGTCCAGAGAGTTCTCCAATCCTTATGTTTCCAAATCTCTTTATATCTCCTTGAATATGCCAGCCAGGTATGGTCACCTACACAACCAACCCACATTAGGGATTGAATCCGTCCAGTGTAGGTTCATTCGCTTCGCTCTACGTGATCTTCTGTGGGAAGACAGATTCAACCTTCCACCTTATGAAAACCGTCTGAAACTGATAGACTTACAACCTTTAAGTAAACGTCGTGATGTTTCCGACATTCTCTTCATTGATCAGCTATTTAGTGGTGCCATAGACTGCCCTTCAATCCTGCAATCTTTACCCATCTATACCAATCCCGCAACCTTAGGTCAACTCCCCTTTTCCGACTCGACCGCTATCGCACAAACTGCGGTCAAAGCGAGCCAATTACCAGGATGCTATGAAAAGTCAACCACCTTTTCTCCTTTGATTTCCATCTGAGTAAATCATCCCTTCACAAAGCCTAATATCTTGATCCCGCCCATCTTGATCGTCTTTCTTAATTATTTTTCCATCCAGCCCGTATCTACTTTAATTAGAGCTCATATTGTAGCTTTTACTATTTATTTATTATGTCATCATTTATTATAGCTTGTAGTATTAGTATTATGTTATAGCTTGTAATTGTAGTATTATTATGTAATAGCTTGTTTTAGGTTTAAATAAATAAATAAATTTCTGTATTTCGATGGCATCTTCGTAATCCATGGTGCCGAATAATAATTTAGAAAGCTTCCCGATCCCATTTACAAATCCTGTTTTTGTTTTCTTTGGTAAATGAAATAACTGATGTAGAATATTGTTATTTTCTAAAATTTCACCCAGAGTAGAGTTAGCTACTTTTAATGTTGTTTTACAGGGTTGCCATAGGATATGTTTAGTAAACTCGTTACAAAAAGAAGACAAGGTAACAAACCTTTGCTGTAGTCGCTGTCCTCTCGTGACCAGTGAAGTTGGAATGGATCAAACATTTCCAAGTAGCTGTTGATTTACCCAAAATTCCCTTTTTTTCAAGGTGTATGCCGCTTGTCTTATTAATGGGTATACTGACATACATATTCTGGGTCTGGGCCAAGACTATCACTTGCAGAACGCCGAACAACAGGTTCCTAAAATGAAAATGGTTACGTAAGAGGAAAAAGAGGATTTTTATTAATGAGTTTAGTTTTTTGACCGCTTCGTATTAGGGTAGTCTCGTTTGAAGGAGTTTCGATTATCTCGTAGGGACGTTCATACACGGCTGATAGCTTTTTGTTCTTCTTAATCTTGCACTCTAATAACACTTTGTCTCCCACACTGAAACTTTCCCCTGTTGCGTTACGATCGTAATATGCTTTAGATAATTCTTTTGCTCTTATTTGATTACCACGGGCAATTTTATATGAATTTTGAAGCCTAGCTTTAAGCTCGATTGCGTAGTCGTCGTAATTATATACGGGGTCTATAGTTTTTATAAAAGAACTAGGGATTTCTGGTTTCATGCCAAATAAGATTTCATATGAACAGTAATTAATAGCACTCTGTGGAGTCCTGTTATAACAGAATACCGTGTAATTTATTCATGTGTCCCAATTAGAGGGATCCTTAGTGTGATCCTTGAATGCGTTTAACGGGTCTCCACTGCTGAGCATTTGGCTGCCTTTGTCGAGATCAAAGTTCAGCACAGCAGGCATAACACTGCTGCTGGCATTGTTCTCACAGAGGCGGCTTTGCTTCGCATTTGTGGATCCCGTTCGTCAGTCCTTGTGTTTGTGTACGTTTTTGTTTCGTTTTGTTTTGGGCAAATTAAGACCGGGAGTATGCAGAAATTTTTATTTAATTTTTGCAACATTCGTGGCTTGAAAAGTAACCATTTTTCGGTTTACTGCCACTTGATCGCGGAAAATCCGGCTCTTTTTGCACTAAGCGAAACCAAGGTTGTTTCCGATTCTGATATTAATCAGTATCACATCCCTAGTTATCACTTACTGCCACTCTTCTCTCCTGAGAGGGGAATCGCGGTTTATGTTAGAAAAGATGTGCCATTCTCCCTTCTCCCTCAATTTTCTTCTACTAATCCAGAATTTAATTATGTCTGGATTAGATTTAAACTCTATCGGCACATTATTCACTTCTGCTTTTTATACCGCAGCCCGAATATGTCTGACACTGACACTGTGTGCTCCTTCGATAAACTGTCTTCCGATATCGATAAGATTTTGGAATTATCCCCCTCTTCTGAAATCGTTCTTGCTGGAGATTTCAACGTCCACAACACACAGTGGCTCAGGCATTCTTCTACCACAAGCCCGTCTAGAAGACACGTCGAGTTATTTAGTGAGTCTTTTAATTTACAGCAACTGGTTGAGTGTCCGACTCGTGTTCCTGATACTTTAGGGCACAACGCGCATCTTTTAGATCTATTTCTAACATCGCATCCAGAAAAATACTCGGTTTCGGTGACGTCTCCCTTGGGTAATTCGGACCATTGTCTAATCTCCGCCCAATTCTCCATCTCCTCTCTAGTTCACCCCCAAACCATTTCAGTCGACGGAGTGAATATACCCAATTCACCCTCCCTGAACATCTTGGGTATCGAGATATCCAGCAATCTTAGCTGGACTGATCATATATTTGCAATCGCTAAAAATGCGATGAAATGTTTGGGTTTTCTACAGAGATGTAAGAAATATTTCACCCCACCTGACTTAGCGCTGATCTACAAGTCCCACATTAGGCCTAGACTTGAATATAATTCCCATATTTGGGCAGGGGCCGGACACACCGCACTGTCCGCGTTAGACAAAGTCCAGCGTAAAGCTGTTAAGCTTATTGGCGATCCCTCACTCTCTGAGGGTCTTGACTCTCTGGAGCATCGACGGAATGTCGGTTGTCTCTCACTCTTCTATCGTTATTTCCATGGCCGTTGTTCTAACGAAATTGCTAGCCTGATTCCTTGTAGACTCATGACAACGCGCGATACAAGATCAACAAGTCGCTCCCACCCCTATACTCTCCAGGTCAAATTTGGACGTACCGTCAAATTTCGGGAATCTTTTCTAAGCAGAACAACACGAATGTGGAACAGTTTACCATCTTCTGTTTTTCCCTCGTCTTATCAGCCTGAAACTTTCAAACGGGGCGTACATCGATACCTCCTTCACCCAAACTCCTAACCCATTTCCCTCATCCTTAATTCCTTTCCTGCCAAGGCTGTGCTTAAGCATCATAGGGCATCCCCTGAGCTTTGGCATCATCATATATAAAAAAAAAAAGAAAAAAAAATTTCCTGCACAAATTTTGTCAGGTCATTCTGAAAGGTAAGTATATACTTGTTTTCGCTTTCTGAAGTAGGCAGTGGTCCTACAATATCTAAAGATACGCGATCGGCTTTTTTGAGGTTGTTGTGATTATCATTGGAATCTTAGTCATTCGACCAGCTTTATTTTTCTGGCAGACTTCGCAAGAGGAGGTATATCTTTTAATATCACGAAACATAGTGCTCCAAGAATAATATTGTTTAATGCGCTTGAAGGTGCGCGATATCACTTGATGTCCCCCAAATGGACTATTATAATATTCATTTAGTAAACGTTTTATCTCGTCTTCTGTATGGATCCTTAATGGACGTTTATCATTTACGTTAAATTCGCATATCTTGATATCATCTTGTGTGTTTTGATTAGAGTTCTGGGTTGACAACCGTGAATGCGGGGTTATGGCGGGGTGGTTCTATTGATTTAACAGGCTGTGATCTAGTTACTACTTTTATTTCAGCAGTCTGTAGCCGAGATAACACATCTGAATTTCTGTTTTAGTGCGCCGATTTGTGGAGTACGCTGAAATTGTATTCCTCGAGTTTTATTCTTCACCTCATTATTCGGGAAGATGGATCCTTCAGGTTGAAGATCCATACTTAAGACGTATGGTCAACCACAGTAAATTGCCTTCCATATAGGTAAAGCCGAAACTGTTTGGTTGCCCATACAATCGCTAGGGCCTCTTTCTCTATTGTGAAATAACTATGTTCAGCCTTGTTGAGTACCCTACTCGCGAATGCAATTGGTAGGTGAAACTGTCCGAAATCATCATACTGATACATACTCTTATGGTGTCGTTGCTGGCATCAGTCGTGACATAAAACCTCTTCTCAAAATTGAGATACCGGAGTATTGGAGTTTCCTTCAGAAGGTTAAAAACTTCATAAAAGTGAGCGCCCCAGTTAAAGGGTACGTCCTTTTTTAATAACTTGTGTAAGGGGTTGGCGATTTTAGAGATATTCTGTATGAGCTTTCTGTAATACCCTACTAGACCTGGGAACAAGCAAATCTTTTACAGCGGATATTTTGGCAGGATCTGGTCTTATTTCTTTGTCGGTTATCACATGTCCCAAATAGGTTACTTCTCGACATAGAAACTTGCACTTAATTGGTTGGAGCTTTAAATTATGTAATTTTAAACTTTGGAAAACGTCTTTTTTATTGTGATCTTCTAAATCACATCCGTAAATAACGATGCCATCCAGATAGACGAAACTTCGTATCCCCTGTAACCCTGTTAAGACTTTATTTATTAGTCTTTGAAAAGTGGAGGGTGCATGACTTAGACCGAATCGCATTCTATTAAACTCATAGTGGCCATGCAGAGTACTGAAGGCAGTTTTCGACTTGTCTTTCTAATTGGTTGAGTCTGTCCTCAATATTAGGAAGGGGATGTGCATCACCCAGAGTTACTTCGTCTACCACAACACGACACTGTTTTTTACCTAAGAGTAGGGAATCACAGGGACTAGAACTAGGACAAACTATGTCGTCAGACAATATCAGATCTACTTGCTTCTTAATTTCAGATTTATGTACCTCTGGCAACCGATATGGTCGCTTGTTTATAGGTCTCGATTGGTTTGAGTAGGGATATGGTGCATGAGACTTGTAGTGTAGGTAAGTTAATCTCCATCTAAATGAAAGATTGAGTTAAATTCTCTACATATTTTCAAGATTGATAGGTTTTCTTCGGGATTAAGCTGATCGAGGTCTAATTGAGAAGTAAGATAGCGAAGACGTTGATGAACTCTATCAGTATTTTGCACCTTATAAAGATTATATATATTGTAATTTGGCAACTTCTCATATTTCAATTGCAAGTTACATGAGATTTCTTCGTCCTTTTCAGACGACTTCACAACAGGAATGAGAATGTGACCGTCTTGGGTCTGCCTAAACATCCTGCGGTAAATACTTGTGGTTTAATTTCTGTAGGCAAACACAAAATTTTTCTCAATTTCGGAGTATGGTCCAAACTTTAAAATTTTTTCAGTTTTTGCGGGAATTGTAACGCCTTTTCTTGCGCATTTGAAATCAAGAACAACTTTGAGGTCCTTATAAATGAAAGAAAGTGTGCGCGTTTTCTAATTTAGCATGGATTTAGTTTTGGAGAAAAACTTTTCCCCGATAATGCCATCACAACTCATTGGGAAGCTGCTTGACACTACATGAAAGAGATGCTTCAAATGGGTACCATTGGGTAACGATATTTAGAATAGACAAGTGCCGTATGTTGAAAGTGTTGTAAGCGGCCGCCTTAAGCGATCCCCTTACACCCTAATTACGCAGCTCCACATCGTTTATTCACTGCATTACGCATTTACTGCATTCACTGCATTCACTGCCTTGTAAAACATTCTTAACATTCCTTCTTAATGCATACCATATGTGTGTTGCATTTCACACATTTCTCTTATCTAATTTCATGACATTACATCAGAAGCAAACCACAAATTTCATTCCCCTTTTCGAAGAAGCTCAAATTTCAACACAGAAATTCTGTCACCAGAATTTCTTAGCGATTATCGATAACGCAACTCAAGCACATTTCCTGGTAATGCATAAACGCAAGGCAATTGACCAGCTGTTGTTTACATCATTTGGTCATGAGAAATTTTAGGTCATAAGCAAACATAAACAACTTCGTTGTTATGTTTCGACCCAACGCAATTGACCCATTGACCAATTGCATTCAAAGTTCCTATTTACAATAAATGCTGCATGTACAATCCTCCCTGGAAAAGATTTAAAGAAGTTTACCATTGGTCAGAGAAAGTGGACGAATTCTTCCACCGATAAATCGAAGGTGGGAGAATTCTGATAAAACTAATCCGTGGAACATAGTTAGGAGAGTCATTTTTCTAAATCCGACCAGGAGTGATCCCCCCACCAGAGGTAAGGCCTCCTGAGTCGCATCATTAAAAGAACAGAAGTTTATTACCGATTAAAGTTGTGTGTTATTTTTAAACCAAATAAAAGTTAAAAGCCTATCAAAAAGAAAAAGTGTGTTTTAAATTCTTTTAAAAAAGATCTTCTGGAATTAATTCAGGGCTGGTGCACCTTCTCTTGCCTAAAGAAGGCACTCCCAGTCCTTGGGAAAATAGACCCAAAACAAAAGTGTTTCATTTGAAACGCCCTGAATTTGCGTAGAATTGTCTACATGTACTTAAGTTGCTCCTTTTAAACTGTTGCGTTTTACTAGACCTATGGATGCTCCCATATCAATTGAAAATGTTTTGGAAATGTTTATTGATTTCTTTATTTTAAATTTGACCTCGCTTTAAAAAGTTTTGTTAGAATTTAGGTTTAAAATTGTTTCGGGTTGTAATTTAGTTGCTTGATTTTGGCTTATAGGTTTTCTGCCCGAACCACTATGCCACTGGGTACGGACTGGTTCCCGTTTTCCGCTTTGAATTGCTGTATATGCTGTTATTTTTGAATATTTCCGTTACGATTTGGGTAACGATCGTTTTTAATATAAATTTCTTTTTTTGGTTATTGTATTGCCTTTTTCGGCACTCTTCTATCGTATGTCCTGAGTTTTTGCAGTATCTACATACTACAGAATGGTTAACTGTATTTATAGGATTGTTAGTGTAGTTAAATTTAGGGAGAGAACTAAAATTTGTGCTTAGACGCCTTCTGCATTCGTGGTAAGTATGACCCGCTAAATTAGAGAAAGTACACCTTTTTACTTGATCAGTGCGTACATCGCTCTCAAAAATCTGTTTTTCTGTGATGGCGTAGTCTACATCATCTGCTAACGACTCGTCTTGGTCGATCTGACGATGAGTTTTAGAGGTGACTTTAAACCCCTTTTGAAATTCTTTAAGGCAGTTATTTCATTTAGTTTTCTGATGGCTGATTTGCCAGCTTCGTCCTGATTCTTTGTACTGGAGATATTTAATTCTTCCAGCAAGGTTTCAATTTTTTTTTGAAAAAGTTGCTACTGAGTCTCGAGGGGCTTGTTTGACTGAAAATATTTCGGAATGAATAGCTTGTACAGATCGAAACTTAAGAAAGTGTTTGTTTAAATCCTTTTTTAAATCTTTCCAAGTAGTGTACTCATTGAAGCGGAGAGTAGTGTTATAAGCCCCACCAGTCAGTTTAGATTTGACCACATCTAGAAATTCGGTTTTGTCCTCTTGAGTAATTGCTTTTGAATATTGGATTTGCGATATTTAGATGAATCGGGTCAATTACTTAGGATCGGGAATTAGTTTAATAGCGTTCGGCCCTTTAAAATCAGTTTCAGGTACCGGACGGAGATTTATTAGACTTATTTGTTTCACCAGTCACGAAGAAAGCTTGCTTTGTCTGCCCGAGTATAAACCCAAAACCCCCAACAAATACTCCAAGCTGGTAGACTACGCCAAAGTAGCCAAACTAACGGCACAGCTTGTTCCTTTGTTCTCTGGCGCAAATATCCCTCAGTTGCGCCAAGAACTCCAAACCTTTATAGGTTGCTGTAAACAAACACAGCAATGCCTAACTATAGAGGAACAAGCAGCTTTCCTACAAATTTTGTCCACCAGACTACGGGGTGAAGCGTACCAACTCTTCGCCTCAGACGTTCCACCCACCTTCAAAGAAGTGGAGGAACGTCTAAATAGGGCATATTTACCTAGGGAAACATACCACGAGTTGGTAAATAAACTAATAACAACTCGACAACTACCCCCTAGAAACATTAAACGCATATACGACCAGACTCAAACAATTGTTGGTCCTTTGAAAAGAAGCTGTTGACACCAAATACGGCAATGCAGCATCCACAGTGAAGACCCAGTTAGAGGACTTCGCTAAAAACGCCCAAAAAGCGGAGTAGGTAACCCGCATTTGTGCCAGTATCTCCTTACAATAGGCGATGCTACAGTGGACGAGCTAATACAAAAGGCGCTAGACATGGAGAGGCTCCAGCAATGCGCCCTATTCATACAATCCCCACTTTCACAAATGCCAACATTACCCCACACACAAACTTATGACACACACACAGGGACCAGCCCGTTAGCCCATGGCTAAATAAACTTTTTACAGGTACCCCCTAGGACATCACCACTAAATTACCAAAACCAACAATACACTCCGAACACATCACAACGCCCTCCACTTCAGCAAAGCGACCACAGGCTTGGAAACAGACGACCGAACCCCAGTACACTGGCACAGAACATTGCATGTAGCTTCTGCCAAAAACGGGGTCATACGTACTCCGACTGTCTAAAACGCAAAAACACACCTTTCTGCGTGAATTGCAAAAATTATGCGCATGATGTTCGCGATTCCATAACAAATCGTTCTGCTAGAATCCAAGATACAAGCCATGAAAGAAGGCCCCCAAGAGAAAACAGGCCAGGCTTAGAACAACGACCCTCCGGCGGCCCCCTAGTGTATAACATAAGCCTCAAATGTAATTTCTGTAGCCGACGCGGACACACTGTTGACGTTTGTCAACAAAAACAGAAATGGGAGTCTCAGAATCCGATGCACAGTCGACCCAAAACTCCCCGGCTAGACTTTAAACCCTCCGCAAAACAAACAAGGGTCACCTCAGACGCCCAAGACTAGTATCTCTACCGTAAAACTTCCATTGGACATCGGCCTACACGGCCAAACCAAATTAGTAGTGAATACTGGCGCTGAGGTTAGTATTATTAAGGAAAAGGCATTACAGTCCCTCGACGACATCAATACCGAGGAGGTGTATACACTACAAACGCCGTTTGGTACTGGAAAAACCTTGGGAAGCTGCCAGGGCAACTTCACACTGAAGCACAAAAAACCCTGCAATTTCCAAGTCATCCAAAACCTTCCAGGTCTCACGGACGACGGTTTGTTAGGAAATGACTTCTTAGCGAAGAATTGTAATGTTGAAGCTCCAAATATGGCGCTCAGGTTTCCTCGCACGGAAACTAACCTCGAAGATTTCGCTGTACCCCTAACATTTGCATCGGACGAAGCGTGTTCACAGAACGCAGTCGAAGTAGAAACACTAACAGGTAGCACGGACTCCTCAGAGGTCAAGCTTTCTTCTTGCAGTGTCCTCAAGGCATCTCAATTGGAGAATGCTGGCTGTAGCACACAAGAACACCACTCGGATAAAAGAACTACCAAAGATCTGGCTTGCGAAATAAGGCAGCACCAGATAGTCTAAGACAAACCTGTTTGCATACCTTCAAGATCCCAGATCGTAGTCAAAATCCCGTTGCAATTGTCTGAAGAAATGCTCTGTCTATCCCAGGAGATAGACGATGGAGTCTTCCTGGCAAATAGCTTACTCCCATCAGGAATCAAGGTAGCGCCCATTGGAATCCTCAACACTAACAATTTTCAAGTAGTCCTGACAAGCCTCGACATAACGCTTGTCCACACTAAAGACTACACCGTCATCCCTATCTCCAACGGATCGGATGAAACAAAACTAGATGAAGAAACCCCAGAATACAGAGAAACACGGTCCACTAGCCGGAAAAAGGCGCTGACCAACCCCACAAAAGGTCTACTCGAATTGGTCACAAAGACCCAGTAGCCGCAAAGCAAATTAGAGGTAAAAACATGTCCAAACATGTAAGATGGCATAAGAGCCCCTCCAGAGACGCTTGTGGGTCCCTCAATAAAACCCCAACGTTTGGCGCTTGTGAGTACGACAAATGTCTGGCACCTAAGGAAAGCCTAGATCGACAAACTTCATCGCCCAAAAGCTCAAGCACAAAAATACAAACGACAGACGCCTACGAGTTACAACAAATGCCTGAACCTGTAGGTATCACGGCACACAAAACTCCAACGTTCACAAACAATAGTTTTAAGAAAATTAAAAACAATAAAAACAAAATAAGCAAGAACAGAGTAACTAGAGCCGATAAGACGGCCACTCTGCAACACATTAAATACCTATATCCGGACAGTGACGATCCGGACGAACCCCAACATGACCCGCGCCTCGCCAGGTTAGTACAAGAACTCAACCTGGACGACACCCTAAGCGCGGAAGAGTCATCTGCCATAACCAAACTATGTTATGAGTACGATGATATTTTCTTTTTAAAAGGTGATAGGCTCACTCATACCAAAGCCATCACCCACGACATTCCCCTGGTGCAAGACCAAGCACCCATTAATCAAAAGATGTACCGATTGCCTGAAACCCAACGCAAGGTAATCAACGAGCAGCTCCGAAAAATGTTGGATAATGACATAGTCCAACCGAGCAAGAGTCCATGGAATTCACCTCTCTTAGTCGTCCCCAAGAAAGCGGGACCTGATGGTGAAAAAAGGTGGCGCGTCGTCGTCGACTTTCGCAAACTTAACGAAAAAACGATTGGCGACGCCTATCCGTTACCTCGTATCGAGGACATACTCGACCAACTAGGTCATTCTCGATACTTCACTACCCTCGACTTGGCCAATGGTTACCACCAAGTATTAGTCGATCCCAAAGATAGGCCAAACACGGCTTTCAGCACAAACTATGGACACTACGAATTCAAACGTATGCCGTTCGGGCTCAAAGGAGCCCCGGCAACCTTCCAACGTCTAATGAATTTCGTATTAACGGGTTTACAAGGCCTGGAATGCTTCGTGTACCTAGATTACATAGTCATCTACGGGAAAAACCTGGCGGACCACACCTGAACAACCTGAAACTACAACCAGAGAAATGCCAGTTTCTAAGACGAGAGATTGTATACTTAGATCATAAGTGTTCCAACAAAGGAGCACTACCCGACCCCAGCAAAACGGCATGCGTCCAAACATTTCCCGTTCCGAGAACAGTCAGACAAGTCCAATAATTTCTGGGACTTGCCAACTATTACAGGAAATTTATACCCGATTTCTCAAAGATAGTACGTCCAATCACGAATTTGCTTCGCAAGGACGTGAAATTTACTTGGACTAACAAATGTCAAGAGGCATTTGAAGTTATTAAAAAATCCCTAATTTCCCCTCCACTTCTAATCTATCCCGACTTCACCCAACCATTCAACCTAACCACGGACGCCAGTAGCGAGGCTTTAGGAGCTGTCCTCTCCCAAGGAGAAGTCGGACGCCATCAACCTATTGCCGACGCCAGCCGTACACTAAATAAAGCCGAACGCAACTACTCTACGATAGAGAAAGAGTTGCTAGCCATAGTCTGGGCCACCCGTAACTTCAGATGTTACCTACAAGGCCGAAAATTCACAGTCTACACAGACCATAAGCCTCTCAAAGGCATCTTTAACGTCAAAGACCCAACTTCCCGCTTGGTGAGATTTCACCACAAGCTTTCCGAATTCGATTACAAAATCGAATACAAACCCGGAAAATATAATACAAATGCCGACGCACTCAGTCGCATCCCGCGGGAAGAAGCCGAAGACAACACTCTCATAGTAAAGGCCTAAGTCCACCATAAAATGGATTCGGACTCGAAGGAAGAAAACGGGGCAACCCCCCAGAATCATCTAAAATGCAACGCAGTGATCCGGGCTCAAACAAAACATGTTCAAACGGAACCCAAAAACCCCGAAACTAAGAACCCCGCGTTGAGCAACCAGGATAACGAAACAATAAACACCAAACAAGAAATACAACCCATAACCCCACCAGATAAGGATCCAGACATAAATGAACCAAAAACCCCTGAAGTTATTACAAACCCCGAGGAAATCAGGACAATCTTACATGACTACCATGATTCTCCTTTCGGCGGCCACCAGGGCGTAATTAAAACGTACAAACGGATCAGAAGAAAGTACTGGTGGAGGCACATGCTTAGTGACATAAAGAAATACATTAAGCGGTGCTCCAAATGCCAAAAGATGAAAGCGTCACCACAATTCCGAATGCCGATGGTTATAACAGACATCGCAGAAAAACCCTTTGACAAGGTCTACCTCGACATGGTAGGTCCACTTGAGGAAACAGAGTCCGGAAATAACCTTCCAAAATTCGTCGACTGGTATGCCATACCAAATGAGGAAGCGGTCACAGTAGCGCAAATTTTCTTGGATGAAATAGTAACGCGCTATCGCATCCCCAAACGAATTGTCACCGATCAGGGGGGAGTGATTTATTCAAATAGGTATGTAAATTGCTAAGGGTGAAGAAACTCCAAACTTCAGCTTATCACCCACAGTCAAATGGCGCACTAGAACGTGCACATAGACCATTAATTGAATACCTCCGAACCATAGTGGACGAAAATCCCAAATCTTGGGACCATTACCTGCGAACCGCTGCATTCGTGTACAACAACAGTGTGCACGAAGGGACGAAACTAACTCCCATGGACTGCCTTTACGGCTTCACAGCGGATGTTCCCTCCAACCTTAAACGAGACCCAGAACCCGTGTATAACCACGAGAGCTATTACCACATATTAAGGTATAAGCTTCAAAAATCTTATGCAACGGCTCGTTAAAACATATTGGCCAGTAAACAACGCTCGAAAGGTTACTACGACAAAACTATTCGCCCTATATCCTTCCATACAGGAGACAGGGTCCTCCTCAAGAGCGAAAACAGAAAACATAAACTCTCCCAAATCTGGGCAGGACCCTAGTTGGTAACCGGCGTTCCCAGCTCAGTGAACACCACGATACGAGTTGTGAAGAGAATAATCACAGTCCATAATAACAGGCTGAAGCCATATTACGACTAAACCATATAAGTAATACTTAAATGTTCAACACTTCAAACCCCCCCCCCCCCCCCCCCATTAAATGCAATAGTTATTAAACTTTAGTATTAATACAACAAATTCATGAGTACAAACTATCTAACCCAAACCTCTCCTCTCCCTATAGACATGTCCTTGGCAATCATTATACTCGGATTGTTCCTGTCCCCTGTGGCAAAAGGCAAAATAGAACCATATACAATAACCCCCCTGAACAACACCGGAGTACTTTTTGAAGACTTGGGAAGCCTGATGGTGTATCATAACACATGGAACGTCATAACGGAACTGGATCTTCCGAATTGGAAAACCAAACAATGTTGGCAGAGCGAGCAGAACATTATGTACACCAACTCTGTGGAAATCATTCATCAGCAACAGGCCTGTGCGAAATGCAGAAAAAACATGTTCATGCGCTGATGGAGAACATTAAGAGACGCACCAACGGCCGTACCAAAATCCCGATAACCCAGATCTATATTATATTCGATGGAATAGGAAATGCCATGCATTACCTCTCCGGGACGATGGACAGCGGAAACGAACGCGAGGTGTACAGTCGCTTGGACGAATTCGAAACAAATACCCAAGCACTCGCCAACCTAGAGAAACAGCAGATTAGCGTGGTAAAGACAACCTTTGACAGAATTCAAAAAACCTTAACGTCACTGGCGGAACGTCAAAGGCAAATAACTCTTCAAATAAATGATCCGCACAACTTGACGGATGACCTGCAAGCTAGACAGTTAAGACAGGAAATTATTTCTAGTCTCCTCCTCCAAATGGTCGAACTAGAGTTTAGACAGCAGGAATTATTAGATATAATAGTATCAAGTAGGAATAATCAAATCCACCCATTACTAATTTCACCCGGTGGGCTGTTAGAAATTTACTATAAATTCCATTCAGCCTGCCAGAATCCCCAAAACTGCCTCTCGATTCTTTACCACACAACCGAAATTCGAATCCATTTATTACAAGAAAAACTTGTAATTCGCCTCACCCTCCCTATATTCGACATTCCCAAATTTAAACTACAACAAATCCAATGCTTCCCAATCCATACGGAAAATAACCATTCACTAATCCCAGAGATTGCTTACTCGCACATAGTAAGTCAAATAAACACACAGGAATTTTTACTTCTTAAACCGTCAAATATCCGTCAATATCAAAAAGTGTCCAAAAACATAGAAGAAGACACATATATTGGCAGACTAAACACACCGATAACGAAAGCAACCCTGTCTAACCCGCTAGAAGTAAACCCCAGATGCAAACTAAGGGCACAATTAACCCCCAGGGATACCCTTATCAAATTAAAAAGACCCAATACTTGGTTATATTCTTTAGCCTCCCCAACAATAGTGCATATTACCTGTGCCCGACGATTACTCACAAACGAAACTAAAATAGAGTTGGAAAATTTCATGGCCACACTCCCGGAACCACATGCACAGGAACACTCCTTATTGCTCCTTGGGGACAATACGAACCAATTAATACACCAGGGCACAAAATCTCTAGACGAGATTCGCACCCAGGTAGAGAAGGTTCGGAATAACATTAAATCCACAGTACCCCATACTTTATCCACCACCTCCCTATCCCTCTCAGGCATACTGCTGTTTGTCATAACAGGGTATATTACAATAAAATATGTGGCTCCTAAAATCACACTATGGATTAGCCAGCGGAATGCATCGCCTCATCGCCTCAAAACGATGTACCACTGCATCCAATCTATACGATTCCCCACAAAACTTCCACCAAATCACAATCACCCCCGAAAACACAAACATATCCAAGGCCCCAAACGCTTCCACGAGTTAAATCCATTCAACTCGTATAAATAATAAAACCAGGAAACCATCTTCTATTATCCCATTCTTACCCGCAGCTTAAGTTCAAAAACAGAATCCAGATTTAAGTTCCAAAACAGAAATTCCCCAGATTTAAGTTCAAAAGCAGAAATCCCCCAGATTTGATTTTCTCAAAAAAAGAAAAAAAAACCAATACTGAAATGCAACGCCGAACAATAAACAAATCCCCTTCTTCAAACGCCAATAAAATAGTGAATACAATAAAACAATACAAATTCCTTCTTCTCAACGCATATCTTATCTAAGAAAATTCTCTCAACGCAGATCTCATCCAAGAATACCACCAAAAACCAACACAATCATACACGATATCTCGCAGGGACGTTAGTGATGTCTCTGGGATATATCTTTTACATAAAGCAACGTCTTCAAAATATTTGCGGGACGTCCGAATGTCCGCGATTTGCACTTCAAAAGAACGTTACTGAGATATTTCAAAAGACATCTCTAGTACGTTCAAGGTTACTTCCTGTTAACATTAAGATATCCTAAATACGTCTAAGAGATCTCTTTTTCACATTAATAGAATGTCCTAATATCTCTTGTTGCACGATAAAAGGATTTTATTAAATGAAGATGAATGGTAATATTAGAATATAGGATAAATTGTTACTCGTTTCGAATATCTATTTTCCAGCATTATATGTATATATATATATATATATATATATATATATATATATATATATATATATATATATATATATATATATATTCAAGAGGAGTAACCATTTTTGCTATATTATTATAATTCTAATATTACCAATCATCTTCATTTTGACGCCAAACAGAAATATTTTAATCTAGTAGTGAATACGATTATTTTTATTAATCTTTGAAATTTTATATCTTATAGGTATAAATCACATATAATGCTTAATTTTCAATAGAGTTTAAATCCTAGTGGCTATAAATTTGGTGGGTCCTTAAAAACAACAAAAGTTATATGTATAATACAAAAATATATATTCATGTAATATATGTATACATATTAAAAATGTTATATTAGATATTAAAATTTATTGTGATTATTTGTATATTAGGATTTCTGAGAACCCGATTCTTCTCGTTTAATTCCATATTTTGTACTTCAGCTTTTCCAGATTCTTGCACACATTCCATGTTAAAATATATTGTAATTATTGCTTTTTATGTCGAAGATTCCTGAGAACCAAGTCCTAAGTCGTTTAATGCCATATTTTGTACTTAAGGTTTTCTAGATAAATCCAAGTTATTACATACAGTCACTGTACATATATACATTTACTTACTTCTGACTTTCTCTGGCTAATCTTGCTGTGGCATGACGTAACCAAGTCTTCACGGGCTCCTCTACATCTTTGTTTGGAACAAATTTTGTTCGAGGATCTTTCTGAACCGAATCTATAATATAGTTATTGTAAGATAGGCTTAATATAACTGAAAGAATTACAATAAAGATATAGTTTTGAAAAACAATGTGGACCCATTTTTACGCTTGTTTTATAATTTGTACATTAAAAATATAAACGAGCATTTATAATAAGCACGGATTATTGTCCATTCTGTGTGTATCTGCATACAAAATAAAAAAATATCCCACCTAATATGAATTTATAGAGCTCTAATTTATAAAATGCTTTTTTTCCTTTCTTTTCATAAAAACTATATTTTTCAGCAATTTCGTTAGAAAGTAAAATAGGCATTATCTTAAACACTGTGCCTTTTACTGTACCAGTTGAAAATCGGCGGAGTTCTTCTTTCTGCAATTTAGAGGACTTACAAATATTTTATTCTTTTAATTCTAAATGGTCATACCAATTTTTTTTTTTAAAAACAATCCTTTAAGATTCGATCTTCAATACGAGCAATACCAGCTTCATCCTGAATAGGCAACTCTTGCATAACATTTATTTCATTGGTGTCTTCATCATGACCCTTCTCTGTCAACAATATCGAAAGTATTTCTTTTTGGTTTTCCGCAATTGTTGTAACTTGCAAAAGGCAATTTCGACAACCTATATATAAGGGTAATTAGAGAATTGTAAAAAAAGAAATAAAATTGTGTACCTTGGCTGTTACATTGTGATGTTGAGTTATTTGGTGTTTGTGGAGAATTAAGTGTACTAAAACGGCTCTCAGTAAAACTCCTGCTTTTATATACACTTCCAGGAGTTTCTTCTTGGAATACATCCTCATACGCAGCCAATTCTTTCTCGTCTTTACTCAAATATGTTTCCCTAAAAATTAGACAAGTTTTTAAAAAAGAGAGAGAATATTAAAAATTTGAAATAAATTCTTACCTTTTATTTTCAACACCACCTTTTGCAGTTATTCCTTTTAGGGATGGAAATGGTGGAAGAGCTTATCTATCAGAACAGGAGGAACTATCACTGTCAAAATTGTCCAAAATGGCTTTTGTACGTCTCCTCTTACGGTTGGTGGGGGAGGTATCCTCAGTATTCAAGTCCGAAGTATACATGGCTTTTTTTCGCTTTCTCCCTCGCATAGTGATAATTACCTTGAAGTATGAATGTTAACAAATTTATTGCAAAGAAGGGGTTAGCAAACCTACCAGCAGTTCCTATAATTATTTTAATATTAAACTTTTTCCATGTATTTTGAACTGGCTGCATTTCTTTTACCGCCTTTTCAAATTGTAAGGAATTTTTATAACTGGGCCAGTAACAGCTATTCCGATCTTCGGACAGCCAATTTTGTGGAATGGATTCTATGCTATCTTCAAATTCAATGATTAAAAAATACTGAGTAAGTGTATATATTATCGTTCTTTTATGGTTATTCAAAATGTAAGAGATCAATTATTATAAAACCATATTCATAAGGTAATTTCAAGCACTTTCTTTTTATTTCGTTCAAATACCAGCAACTCAATTCCTTGGTGTACCCAGTCGTTGTTACAATGGTAACAAATAATGATTTACAAGGTTTTGTGAAAAAGTCTCTTATTTCTGTAAACTCGTTTCCGATAGTAACAAAACCTCTATTTGAGCATTTCGCAATGTTACAAATTCTAACTATTTGTTCATTTTTAAGTCGACAACAATTATCTGATTCTTTCCCCACTTCAAATGTAAACAGTGAAGATTTAAGCTTTTTGTACTGCGGATTGATACAGTTCGGTCAATTTTGATGAAATGAACTTAACGATGTAGTATGACTATAATACTCTAATGGTTTACTTCTATTAATTGAAATTTCAGCATATCTACATGCGAGCTGCATTTAAATAAATCTTACTTAAATAAAATATACTTAATTAAAGGTTGCATATCAATTTTCATTTACATTTTTAACATACATAAATATTGCTTGTATAATCCTCTAATGGTACACTTACAATTTATATCCTTTTAAACTGCTGTTACTGGCTTGAATTCGTCACTGCGCATGTAATAAAAATTACACAACTCGTTCACTTCACAGGTGATAACTATTAAAAAATTACCATACGTGCAAAACGCGATAACTAAAATTATTCAATTTGCAATGACGCACAACTGATTACAAGGCGAAGTCTAAAATTACTGCGCTATCAAACCAAAAATTGCAAAGAAACAACGCAACTGCACAAAAAAGAACGTCCACTACACTAACAAAACCAAACTGCAATGCAAAAAACTAAAACCCCACGTCTTCTCGAGCACATGAATTCGGCCACACAATGCTGCAGCGGCAATAGAATTCCTATTACTGTCGCACAAAAAATGTACCGCTCACTTGACTTTTCAATGTAATTGCGTGACGAGATGGAAAATTCTAAAAAAGAAACTAAAAAGAATTTTAGAGACATCTTCAAAACGTCCCAATTACATTATATTATTTCAGTAAAATTCCAAGTTATACAAATTAGGAAAACAAATTTTAAATTTCAGACAACGTATATGCAAGCTTTAAAGGGACAGTGGGAGTCAAAATTCATGAAACAAAATAATATATTTGGGATGTCTTTAAGATGTTTGCAAAAATTAAAACCTACAGTGATCCTGAAAATCAGGTGTAGAGATATCTATAAGACATTAGTCTTAGACGTCCCCTGTTCGTTCCAGAAATCAGTACTTGGAATGTCTCAAAGACGTCTTAACGATCCCGAGACGTATGCGGGATATACAAGGATATCCCCAAGATGAGTTGTGCTATGTGGGTTGAGCCCGACCAACAGAATATTTCTTTGATGTCTAAAGCGAGAGCAATGTGTACGCAATTTACCAACTCAGCCAACAATAGCGCTGAACTTAATTCTAAACGGGGAATGGATATAGATTTAAGCGGTGCAACCCTTAACTTGGTGCATAATAATTTGCAGCTGACAATGCCATTTGGACTAGAAGTTCGAAATTCGAATATAGAGATATGCAGTGGCGTAAGCAGTAGAACTAGCTTCGGCAAAGCCATGAAGCTGAAAATGTTTTCCTACATGCCTGAGGACTTTAATGTTGTTAATTTATGGAAGCTGATAAAAAAGTGTTTCTCAATTGGTGTGTATTTCCAATGGCACGGTTTCATCCCAGTCTATTGTTGTGAAGCGCATTCCCAACACACGTGCTGCTATGACTCACATATATCAATCTTCGGGTAATTTTTCTTTGGTAACCCAAGATAATTTAAAGAAAGTATTTTTGTCCTCTTGTAATAATTTATTTGTTTAAGTGACTCATTTTCTCCTGACTGCATTCAATGTCGAAATACAACAGGCACTTAATACTTGTCTAGAGAAGAGTCAAATTACAGCATGTGTGTGGGAACCGCGCTGCTTGGAGCCATATGTAGAAAGGGATACAGTCGGCTCGTGGATAGAAATTCGGAGTTCTCGGCGGACGGGCTTTAGGTTTATATTTTGCTAAATTGTATCTTTTACGATATTAAAGTTAATATACCATATAATTTTGTTCACGGTAATTAATTAGAGATATTAAAATAAATTTTTGATTAAATGAAGTGATTCTTTTACTCGCTTTCCTTCATTCATCTCCCGTTCTACTCCACAATATTACAAGTGGTGGCAGCGGTGGGATGACGCAATCGTGTCATCCAATGATAATTAAATTCTAACTAACGTCCGTGGCCTCGCAAAAATAAAGTGTAAGCTTTTCGTAAAACTTTAACATCATCGTCTTAATTTTTGTTAAAGTAAACGAGAGAAATTGTCTCAATTGCAAATAATCTTTAAACCGGAGCGAAATTGTTAATCATTAAAAATCGTCAGTATTAAACAGACGAAATAATTTATCCGATTGGACGCTGGATTCATCTCTACCTCAACTTAACTTCATCTCTTGGATAGACAAACGAAACAATTTAACTCACTGGATTCTGGATTCATCTCCATTTCAACTTCATCACTTAACCAAACCCTCAAAATGGGTAGAGCAAAAATTATTAAATTATCAAATTGTAAGCAAAATTTTGTTTTTGTTTTTTGCATTGAAGTCGATAATTTAAATTTATATAAAAGTTGATCCAGGTTAATTAATGTAGATTCACTTGACTCGAATAACAATGCTAAGGCAAAGTGTACGTCCTATGATGGGCAGTCGATCTATAGAGCATCCGAAATCACAGTGATCGTCGATTTGCGTTGTTTTTCGTCTTGTTCACCTTGATGAGGGATTCAAGATTTTTCGTTTTTTTTTTTAAAGTCCAATTTTAATTTTACATTACCGTCGTCACATCTGTAAAATATCAGATTAGCCGGTATTATACTGTGGCAACACTTTACAGAAAATATGTAATTTCAATCAAAAATATGATTCGTACTTTAAATTAGAATTAGCCAAATATATGTCAATCAGATTTTTGTATATTTATTCCTGAGTCAGAGCAACCAAATAAAATAATAATTTGTTATTTATTAACAATCTATTTTGCAAAAGTGGTGACCCCGAGAAAGGAATTGATAAGGCGGTAACCCCCCACCAGTGGTAAGGTGCCCCTAAGCGTTGGCCAGTAGCTCTACCCATCCACGGTAGAAAACGCTTGAGATGACCAACCCAGCACTCAATGTACCTACAGATGTTAGCAGGGTAAGCGTACGGGTTCCACCATTCTGGAAGCAAAATCCAGACCAATGGTTTCTGCAACTGGAGGCTCAATTCCACATTGGTGGTATATCGAAGGACGAGACGAAGTATTTCACACTGAATGGCAATTTGGACACCAACATCCTCACAGAAGTCCGAGATGTCATCAGGAAGCCGCCAGCAACCAAGAAGTATGAGACGCTCAAAAAACAACTTCTGCTGGTATATCAGGAGTCCGAGCAGAGACGTCTACAGAAGCTTCTCAGCCAAGTTTCGCTAGACGGCAGACGACCAACACAACTCCTTAACCAGATGAAGGAACTCGCATCTGCTGGCATTACTCCTGATCTGTTACGTCCTCTGTAGCTCCAGCGACTTCCACAACAGATTCAAGCTATCTTGGCAGTAAACGAAAGCCAAGACATTAGTCAGCTGGCACTAATGGCAGATAAAATATCCGACCCGATTTCATCTCCAGATAATTTGTCCGCCTCTACAACACCACCAGAACCTTATATGGTTGCGCTTAATCAACAAATAGCCGCTATGAAGACTGAAATAGAACAGCTCAAACAAAACAGACGAAGAAGTTCTTCACGACGACGCTACTCTAACTGGAACAACAATAAAAGTCATTCACCAGCAGCATCACAGAAGGCATCCACCAACCAATCACACTGCTGGTATCATCAAAAGTTTGGTAAGGCAGCCAAACGTTGCCAACAGCCTTGCAAATACCCGGAAAAATAAAATGCGGGCCGCAATTGACGACTGGCCACCCCGCATCTAACATCAGTGGTCTATATCTCACAGAGAAGTCTACAAACAAAAAATTTCTTATTAACACCGGAGCTGAAGTCTCAGTAATTCCACCAACATTAGAAGAAAAAGAAAGACAACCCACAAACCGTTTTCTCTGTGCAGCCAATGGAACTGAGATTCGAACATTTGGACAGCGACTGATGCAGCTTAATCTGGGTTTACGAAGGAATTTCAGCTGGCCTTTTATTGTCGCTCGTGTAACCGAGCCGATAATTGGTTCAGACTTCCTGGCGCATTTTAACCTATTGGTTGATGCAAAAAACAATAAGCTAATATATAGCACAACAAAACTACACTCAACAGTCTTTATTAAGACAGCTTCTGATAATGTGTTACAACAAATAAAATAAATATTTGTTATTTATTAACAATCTATTTTACAAAAATACTTTTTCTTGAAGACCAAAAAATCTTCGTTGCATTTTGAATGGATCGTAAATTATGATCGTAACAAATTCTACCTTTTTACACAACAAACCCACTTTAATTGATTTAAATGTATTTAATTGTGACTTATGTCTCAACATTCTTTAAATATCTCTCTAAGAAGTGGCAAGAAGATCAAACGTTCCTGTAGTAGTGTTGACTTGCCTGAGCAAACTGATTTTTTGCACTAAGTATAGAATTATTATATAATTCGTCTTCGGAAAATCAATCCTCTTTCGAGCCAATTGATCTAGAGATGGCTGTACCCGTGTCAACCTTCAGTGTAGCAAATGCTATAAAATTAATACCCGAATTTGACGCAATTTCTGCGGATTGTCTGGATATACATGTGGGATCGAGGCTTCCCCATGAAAAGAACTTTGGAACGGAGAATCGGCAACGGCGCTGGTGGCCCAGTGGTTAGGGAAATGGAGTATCATGCGCATGATCTCGGTTCAAACCCAGCTAGCCAAATGGGTTTTTTAACGCAGATTCTCCGATTCCTACATACATATAGCGATTGCAGGAAGCGACAAAATACACAACCCTTTTTCCCAAAGTTCGTCCCAAAAGGTCGAGTGAATGCAGTTCAAAATGTCATTACGTGTCGCTATTGCAGAAATGTAGGACACTCTATTGACGAATGTCGAAAGAGACAATTCAATAATTCCAGAAGAAACAATCTGCCTTCAACGTCGCGAGATTCATATAACCCACAATTATGCAATCAGAATACTAATGCTTTTCGGGGAGAACGAGCACCTAAATCGGGAAACGTCAGTCAGTCCGACACCAACGGCACTATGGTTCGGGCACAAATTCTCCATTAAAGTGACAAGTAACTGATGAGATGAACTCATCGACTACCTTGGAATCTGGGTCGACTTCTCACCCACATTCTAAAACCAAGATCTATCGTAATTTCGACTCAAATTCGCATCTTATTATGAACTCTCACAAAACTATTCTAAACCTAAAAGCAAATAAATCTTTCCAAAGTGAAATAATAATCGGAATCAATGAATCGAGATATGCTACCAACTCCTTACTTCTTAATACTGGAACTTCTCTCAGTCTTATTAAGTTGAATGTGTTAAAAGGGGAAACTGAGTTTAACATTGACAAAAAGGTGGAAATTCAAGGTGTTTCAGTGGAAACTTTCCTAACTCTTGGTACTTGTACTCTTAATTAAGTGATTAATAATAATTTTAATATCAAACATCGATTTCACGTGTTACCTAATAATTTTCCTTTGGCTTGTGATGGTATCATCGGTGAAGACTTTTTCGCAAAAATTGACTCTATTTTAGACTACCAAAAAAGATCTCTATCTTTTTCTTATAACGGGAGAAACGTTAATCTGAACTTTCTATGTCCTTACAAGAATCTAAATCTCCCTGCTAGAACGGAACAAATTTTTAAATTCGGTCCCAATCCCGATGGTAATGAAATTATCTCTTATCCAACAGAACTAGCCCCGCAAGTATTCATGGGTGGCTGTATAGCTAAGCCAAAAGATGGCTATATCTGTTTGTCCGTACTTAACTCCTCAGAGAGAGATGTACAAATCGATGGTAGCGGAAAACTCAAATACGATGAACTGCGAACCTATGAAATATATAATCTGCAAGAGTTGACTAACGAGGATAAGGTGGAAGATCGCTTACTTAAACATCCCAATCAGGAGGAGAAGAACTCAATTTTGGAACTATGTCGCAAATTTAATTCAATATTTCATCTTGAAGGAGATAAACTAACTTCCTCTACAACATTGACTCATTCAATTCCTATTAAATCTAATTAAGAGATACATAAAATGGAAATAAAAAACAAGTGGATCAAATGCTATGGAATGATGGAATTATCCATCACAGTTTCAGCCCTTGGAACTCTCCCTTGCTGGTTGTCCCGAAAAAACCGGATGCACGAGGCAACAAGCAGTGGCGTATCGTAGTGGACTTCCGCAAATTAAACGAAGTGACACTACCCGATGCCCATCCTCTTCCAAATATAGAGGACATTCTTAACCAGCTAGGTAACTCGGAGTATTTCTCAACACTGGACCTGGCTAGTGGATTTCATCAAATCCAAGTATCCGAAGCTTTTAGCACTTCTTACAGCCATTTCGAGTTTAACAGACTGCCTTTCGGCCTAAGAAATGCCCCACCTGCATTCCAAAGATTAATGAATACCATCCTTACCGGTTTACAGGGTTTTCGTTGCTTCGTCTACTTAGACGATATAGTCGTTTATGGCCATGATCTGGATGACCATAACAAGAAACTTCGGGAAATCTTTCAATGCTTGAAAAATCACTGCCTAAAGCTGAAACTTAATAAATGTAACTTCCTGCGCAAAGAGGTCACTTACTTCGGACATGTTATGACCGACAAGGGTATTAAACCTGATCCATTTATGATATCCGTCATCCAAAACCTATCTCCTCCCAAAAATGTTAAGCAGCTTAAATCCTATTTAGGTCTGGTGGGTTACTATCGGAAATTCATAAGATGGATGTGCCTTTCAGTTGGGATGCCCATTGCGACGAATCCTTCAACTCTTTAAAACGATCTATTTCTCAACCTCAAATTCTCCAGTATCCGGATTTCAATAAGAAATTTTATGTGACCACCGACGCTAGTAACAGAGCGATAGGAGCAGTACTCTCTGTGTGAAAAGTCTGATCTCCCAATAGCATATGCGAGCAGGACACTCAATGCAGCTGAAAAGAATTATTCTACAATCGAGAAAGAAGCGTTGGCTGGCTGGCGTTGGAGAAGATTTACGGTAGTGACTGATCACAAACCTTTAGTTTGGATCTTAAATCTAAAACATCTTTCCTCACGAATAATGCGGTGGAGAATAAAGTTGGAAGAGTATGACTTTGACGTAATCCATAAATCGGGGCGTCTTAACACTAATGCTGACGCGTTATCCCGTATGGAAACTGTTAAGGTGAACGTAGTTACTTGATCTAGAGCGGCCATGGCTGCTAATGAAATGCATAATCAAAACCAAAATCTCTCAGAAAAGGTCAACAAACCTTCTATTCCCAAGTCTCAGGTTCTTTTCCAATTCCCGAGCCAAGTTCCACGAAAGACTCTAATTCAAATCTTGGTACTTTATCTAACGATGGGAATTTCTCTCCTCCCGAGGAATCTCCAAATAATTCAAATCTTTCAAAGCTAACCCATAAAAAGGATATATTGCGCGTATTAAACGAATTTCATAATAGTCCCGTTGGTGGATACCAAGGTGTCTCAAGAACTTATAGGCGTCTTAAAAGATACTACACTTGGAAAACAATGTTGAATGATATCAAAAGTTACATATCATCTTGTGAAACCTGTCAAAAAAGTAAATCAGGTACCAAAACGAAGAGTCCTATGAAAATAACTACTACCTCAAAGAGGCCATTCGAACGTATCTCTTTAGATATAGTTGGCCCTTTACCTGTTTCAGAGAGTGGAAACAAATATATATTAACTTTCCAAGACGACTTGACTAAATTTATTCAAGCCATTCCCATTCCTCACCAAGAAGCTTCTACCGTAGCAGAATCTTTCGTTCGTAAAATAATTTGTATCTATGGTACACCTAAATACCTACTTACCGCTCAAGGCAAAAATTTTCTCAGCGAACTTTTCAAGAAAATGTGTAAGTTGTTAAAAATCAAAAAACTTCAGACTACACCATATCATCCGAAATGGAAGGGAGCGTTGGAACGTTGTCACAGAACTCTAGGCAACTACTTACCAAAGACCCTGGTAATTGGGATACGTCAATGGACTATGCTACCTTTTGCCATAACACTACCCCCTATTCTATTAGATATTCCTCTCCTTATGAAATCCTGTTCGGAATGAAACCTTCGTATCCTTACGAAGAAAATAGACCCCGTCTATTATTATGATGACTATGTGATAGAGTTAAAAGCCAGGCTCCAAAATGCATATAAAATAGCTCACGACAATCAAATCCATGCTAAAGAATTGTCTAAACCGTACTATGATCGCAATTCCAATACAATCAATTTTAATTTAGGAGATAAAGTGCTGATGGAGTGTAAAACAAAACGTAACAAAAAACTAACAGCGTTATACGAAGGACCTTATGAGATATTAGAGTCGAAGTCCCCCGAAACCTCATTAATAAAAATTGGGAATAAGACTAAACTCGTTCACAATAATCAGAAAGATTTATTAGTAATTCATTAACTTAAAATTCATTCTACAACTTCCTGACTACAAAGTTAGTAGTGATGCTAAGTCAATCACTATAGAAAATCTATATCCTCGTAGAAATGCGTCATTGCCTTTAATTTTACCAACCTCGAATTGGAAGAACGTCAACTACTACAATGGCATTCTACCCTTACGGAAATTTGCAACGAAGTCCTAAAGTTGGCACCTTGGAGGTCCTGCTGGGCTACCTTAAAATTAGTTAACTCGTCCTTAAACGAAATAGTTGACAACAACGGAATTTTGAGGGACTTATTTCACTTACCTCCTAGAACAAAACGAGTGTTAATAAATGGGTTAGGAAGATTGGCGAAATTTCTGATTGGAACTATGGATAACGAGGACGCTCTGCGGATACAAACATCTCTAGACGTATTGAAAAATAACCAAAAACAACTTCATCATTTAATCGATTCCCAAACCTCAGCCGTAGTAAATACTATAGAGACCTTAAGCGAATTCCAAACCGCGCTACAGGATCAATTTAATATTCTTACTAAAAATATGGAAACAATATCTCGAGAGGCGTAAAACCAAACGCAAGTAGAAAGAACCTTCCGCATATTCGAAGAAGTTTCAAATCTCTTGACCTTCTCAATATGAATTGATGGCTAAACAGGCTGCACTAACAGACGTCCTTCACGAAGCTAAATTAAACTCGATAGACATCTCACAGCTTCACCATTGTTTATCAATGCCATTAAAGATGTACAAGTGGAACTTCCCGCAAACTTGCAATTCCCTCTGAAACCCACTGCAGAAAACATGCATAAAATCACGAATATTCCTACGAAGCATAATGATGAGGTATATTCCTTTATTTAAACAGATGATGAATATGTAGCTATTAATGAAAGATTGAAAGAATACATATTCCTCTAACAGAGCGAATTCGATAAGTGCCTTACTCTCAACCATGAGCTGACGATATGCAAGACTAACTTTCTTTCCTACAGCCAGAATTCCAGAAATTGTATCGTTCAGATCATCCTTAACCAAGATGTCTCAACTTGCGACCTAGGTATCTTCACTGTTGCGCACGAAATGTGGTTTCCTCTATCCAAACCTAACACTTGGCTTTATGTATTGCCCAATGCTACTAATATTAGAATAATTTGTGGTGAGATCGCTTATTCCGTTAAAATTTACGAAAGCGGAATTTTGGAATTATTACCAGGTTGTAAAGCCTTTACTAGTCAAGTGAATCTGGAAACTTTGAGTGAGGTGAAGAGTAGAAAACAAATCGTCTATCAATTCAATGACACCATACTAGGAAATGAATTAAAATCAAAGCACTATGGAAGTTTGAATTGAAATTGTATAGAATGAATTTAAAATGGAAAAATTAAGTACGTTCAATTCCAGTAAGATAGACGTTAATATTGAAAAATTAAAAAATGATACATTGAATTTTTAGGACCTAAATTTTAATAATTTTACACCGTCACCGTCCGAGAATCGCCTATTATTGTATGCAATTTTAGCTGTTGTAAGTCTAGTCGCTTTCAGCAATTTAATGTATATGATTTTGAAAAAGATCATTAAATGTAAGATTGTACCTAATACCTAACAGAAAAAATTTATAAAAAAAAAAAAATACAATTTAATTTCATAATTTTTTTTTATTTTTTTTCAACCTCATAAAGGGGGAGGAATGTTGTGTTGTGGTATCCTCCTGTAATAAGTTGCCCCGCTTCTTGCGAAGTCATGATTCCCTGCATGTTTTCAGCCACCGAACACTGTGAGAGAAATATAATATAATATAAGATAAAATAAGATAAGTGCTTGTATTTTAGTTATGAAGTTTAAAGTGTAGATCTAATTTCATTTTGTATTGTTTTTATTTTATTCTTTATATAAAAGATCTCGATTCCTTCACCACTCTTATTCCCGCAAGCGTCTTACCACCACCCTAAGAGTCTACATGCTAAATGACGTAGCAGTCCCTATCGTTACCTCTTTGTGTGACCTAGGAATAATCTGTGATAGTGAACTCAATTTCCGTTCCCACATTGACAGCATAATTAACAGAGCTAAATCTCTCTATATCTCCTTCGTTAGACCTCTCCTTGAATATGCCAGCCAGGTATGGTCACCTACACAAACAACCCACATTAACAGGATTGAATCCAACCATTGTAGGTTCATTCGCTTCGCTCTACGTGATCTTCCGTGGGTAGACAGATTCAACCTTCCACCTTATGGAAATCGTCTGAAACTGATAGATTTACAACCTTTAAGTAAACGTCGTGATGTTTCCGATATTCTCTTCATTCATCAGCTATTAAGTGGTGCATTAGACTGCCCTTCAATCCTGCAATCTTTACCCATCTATACCAATCCCCGCAAGCTAAGGTCCACTCCCCTTTTCCGACTCGACCGCCATCGCACAAACTACGGTCAAAGCGAGCAAATTACCAGGATGCTAAAGTCAACGACCTTTCCTCCTTTGACTTCCATCTGAGTAAATCATCCCTTCACAAAGCCTTATATCTTGATCCCGCCCATCTTGATCGCCTTTCTTAATTCTTCTTCCTTCCAGCCCGTATCTACTTTAATTAGAGCTCGTATTGTAGCTTTTACTATTTATTTATTATGTCATCATTTATTATAGCTTGTAGTATTAGTATTATGTTATAGCTCGTAATTGTAGTATTATTATGTAATAGCTTGTATTAAGCTTAAATAAATAAATAAATAAATTAATTATTCCGCGTAATTTTGAGTATCGATAAATGTATCTAAATTCATCAAATTTATGCGAATGTTTCTACCATTTAATGTACAAATATTTTCAACATTGTTCTTACCCTGTCCAAACCCGAAAAGCTATCCGTACCGTACCGTAAGCAGATGTAGTTTGCTACAGTCAAAACCACCGTAAACTACAAGCAACGAACATGAAATTTCACGCACGCAAATCAGGTCCAAAGTAGTTTGAAATTTCGTTTAATTTACATTGCTTCATATGACTGCCGAGGGTGATATTTCTCTAAACTCGTCCTAGTGTCTAAAGTCATACCACAAATAATAAGATACTAATATTTAGCCTATTACTTCTATGAAAAAATTGTTTTGTTCTACTTGAAGTAAACAAAACAATCTTTCGAAGGAAGTAAAAATCTTTACGCCCTATTTAAGAAAACAGCAGACATTTTTAAGCACGGTAATGTACGGAAGTTGAGTTCATGACTTACTGCTAGCGTTTTGGATAAAAATTTGCTGTGCGACTAAAATTTCGAGATTAGTTTAAGATTTCTTTTCATTTCCGTTAATAAAATGTACATATTTTGTTGGCAAGATAATTTAGTCTGCTTTCATTTCATATCAATATTATTTTTTAAATAGAACTAATAGTTTTGGCGGTAGAGCGAGTATAAGACAACATCGACCTCTGGCTGTGATTAATCAATCTATCAATTAATCATGACAAAAATTTATTTTCCTAAAAATTCAAAAATCATGTTTCTAAATATTTAAAATTATCACGCATGTGAAAACAAACGAGCAATGTTCCCACACTCAAAAGTGCACAATTGCAATTCGCACGAAAACCAGACGCATCAATAACTCACCTGTACATTCTAGCAGACTCAGCACAAACCGTACAATAGAATTAGACATAACTCAGTAATTAGAGCATTTATGTATTCATGTGTAGTACGTAAGTTTAAGGTAAGACAAATTTATATAAAAAGGAGGATCGAATAATCAACAGTCTAGTCGTTTTCAACTTGTCTTTCAAAGGTTTTACTTTAGAATTCCCCCCGCCAGAGGTAAGGGTTCTAAAGTCCTAAAGCCCATCGATTCTTAAAATTCTAGCCAGATTGAATTTTTAAGAACATTGGTCCTTCGAGCCAAAGAAAGTTGCCGTGTACATACAAATTGAGAGTTTTCCAAATATCTCTCAGCCATTTGGCCACCACATAGAAGAAGTTCTTTGCTTCATCATTTAACCCAGAGAGAACCCATCACCAATCCCCAAGGTGATAATACCAGAAGGAAAGAAGGAAGATATTTTGCTACCTATCCCCAAGGTGATAATACCAGAAGGAAGATATTTTGCCACCTAAAGGTCAACCCGTGACTTCAGGGGAACATACAAATAAAACGTCTTCTATGAACAACTGCAACGAGTGCAAACAACAGTGATCCATTATAACGAAGTCAGCAGTAGTTGCCCCAAACCAAAACGACAACAGTAGCTGTTAACGACTGCAGCCACAACCAACACAACATCAGTTCCGACGGCAGCCAAACCCTCATAACATAAGTAGCAAATCCAGGTGCTGCTAACACCTCAACGATATCAACCACTGCTACGGAAGTAGTGACAATTGCTCTACATCCAGCCAAATAGTATCAGCCGATACTAACATAAGCCACTGCCGCAGCAGCCATAACGATTGCAGCCCTTGCCAGGGAAAATACTCATCAGCCAACGTTCAGTAGCCGCCAGGTGTAAATGGTACAATAGCAAGAAAAAATACAGCAGAACACAACAGAAAAACTGTCCCGTATCTCTTTATAATTTGGTATGTTTCTGAGAATTAATAATAATTAAATTTTTCATATTATATACCATATATTCATATATATTTTATTATTTACACTTTTGGGAATATTGAAATTAAATTTGATCTGTGAAGTTTAACTTAGGTATATTTGTGCTGATTATGCTAGTTTTTCTTTATTGAAGTGAACATTTTTAAAAAGGTGCGCTAAGTGTACTGAAAATTCTCTTTGTTTAAGCGAATTTTTTTATCGTGTTGAAATTGAATTATTGCTCTTGAACTCTGTTTCGCATATTTTCCACAAGTGTCCATCTCATTAGTACTGATCTGTTCCACAGTTATTTGCTAAATCTACAAATTTGTAATATATAGCAAATTTAATTTTCTTGCGTTAACGGATATACAATTTTAGTCAATTTATAATCTTTTGTGATATAAAATCGAAGCATTAGTCCAAACACAGAAAAATCTCTTCAAGGCAATTGCCAAAATTAAAATCAATTATAAAAAAGCTTCCGAAAGTAGGAAAACGATTACTTATATAGAAGTAAAATTAGAACGGTTAGAAGAGCTCTGGGAAGAATTTAACCAAACAAATTCCCGCCCTAAAAAACTCAGCTGAGGACGCAAGCAATATAGGCAGCGTATGTAAAGAAACTGATAATTACGCGATCAAAGTACTTCGAGTACAACTAGAGACAATAAAACTGCTAAAAAGAATTTTAGACACAATAGAGCAGGAAATTGTCTCTCCATGTTCCACCTACTACTATCAGCATAAGCTAAATACTATCCAAACGTACTGGAATAAAATTATGCTTAGCCATGCTGAAATAGTTGCTAATCCCAACGAAAATTATAATGAATATCTAACTAACAAAACCTACGAAAAACTTGAAGACCGCTATCACCATGTGGCGATCATGATTCAAGAAAAACAAGGTTCCACTCAAAGAAATGAGGATGTAGTCAAACTACCACGACTTATTCTTCCGGTCTTTGAAGGTGATTACCAAAACTGGACGGCCTTTCGCGATATCTTCCTTCGATTAATTCATAATAATAACCGACTAGGTGATGCAGAGAAGATGCAATACCTAAAAACCCACTTGCGAAAGGAAGCTGCTAGTGTAGTACAGCATCTAACGATTTCAAATTACAATTACAAAACTGCATGGCAGTTATTAAATGACCGATTTGAAAATAAGAGGAAAATATGTTCCATCCATGTACATATGCTCTTGATCCAACCTAAATTAGAGCAAGAATCAGCAAGCGGTATACGAAAACTTTACGATACCACTCGAGAGTGCATACACGCTCTGACAAATTTAGGTATCGATACAGGTAGTTGGGCACCAATAATTACACATATAGTCCTTCAGAAGCTTGATCTAGAAAGCCATAAGCTATATGAACAAACATTGGAAAAGCCCAGGGATTTACCAACAAATGATAGTCTTTTCCGTTTTTTAGAGACAACATTCCAGTCATTGGAACTAGTGAAAGAAACTAAAAGGAAAGAGCCAATGTCATCTCCTAAATTAAATAAAACACAAGTGCCACATTATAAATCCTACCTAACTTTTGCAAACCATAATTCGAAATGCGGATTTTGTCAACAACCTCATAAAATCTATGAGTGTCAAAAATTCCTCCAGTTATCTATTCAAGATAGAAGCAAATTTATAAGAAACAGAAAACTTTGTATTAATTGTCTTAGTCACAAACAAAGTGAAAAGTGTCGCAGTAAATTTACTTGCACGGTATGCCAACGTAAAAAAACGTATGCCAACGAAAATTTAAACTACTACGCGCGCTAGTCGACCCCGGTTCCCAAGCTACCTTCATCTCTGAAACAGCGACGGAACTTCTTGCTCTTCCAAAATTCAAGGCTAAAGCTCAGGTTTAGGACTAGCAAATGCAGGAAGTGTAAAACACAAAGTCTTTTTAGAACTTGCACCCCGATTTTCATCTAACTTTTCATTAAAAACCCAAGCTCTTGTACTACCTCAGGTAACAAAAATGCTGCCAGGCCAAAGACTAGAAAACTATCAAAACAGATTCGAGTTAGCTAATATCATTCTTGCGGACCCAGACTTCAACATACCAGGGCCTATTGATATAATCATAGGAGCAGATATATTTGGTTTGATACTCTCTAAAGAAATTGTCAAATATAAACATGGTCTTCTTGGACAAAAAACCGAATTTGGGTTGATAATATCAGGACAGATAATTTCTGATAATAATGATGAAAAAGCCTTAACATGCATGATATCCAATGTAGAGCTTGATGAAACACTGAAAAAGTTCTGGGATTTAGAAGCAGTTACGCCTAATACAAAACATTTCAAAATAGAAGATAACTTCTGTGAAAACCACTTTGTTAAGACCCACGAACGAAGATGATACCTATACTGTTAAAATGCCTTTTAAAAGTAACATAAAAGAATTAGGCAACTCAAGAAAGAAAGCTTTGGCTAGGTTACTACAAAATGAACGAAAATTTAAAAATAATCCAAAACTTAAGAAAGCTTACCAAGCATTTATGGCTGTATATATAAAGCTAAATCACATGATACCCGTAAAACCAAATAAAGAAGAAGGATATTATTTGCCACACCAAGCGGTCATAAAAAATGACAGTACAACAAAAAAATTACGAGTCGTTTTCGATGCATCCTCAAAAACGACCTCAGGCATCAGTTTAAATGATGCCATGTACCCAGGTCCTAAATTACAAAATGAGTTGGCAGACTTAATTCTACGCTGGAGACAGCACCGCTATGTATTCACTGCCGATATAGAAAAAATGTATCGACAAATTAAAATACACTCCCAAGACCAAAATTATTTAAAGATACTCTGGAGAAACTCCGACAAAGAACCCGTAAAAGAGTATCAACTTACCACAGTCACTTATGGTACCGCTGCCGCCCCATTTCTTGCGCTACGTGTTTTACAACAACTTGCAACAGATGAAATTAAAGCCCATCCCAATGCTTCTGCAGTATTGCTAAGAGACTTTTATGTTGACGATTTGCTTACGGGCGCCGATTCAATACATGAAGCAAAGGCTCTACAACAAGAATTAATATCTCTCTTAGCAACTGGGGGTTTCAAACTTAGAAAATGGTCAACAAATAAGCAATCACTTCTGGATACCATACCAGAAGACTATAAAGAGAAAAACCTCTTACTATTAAAAGACGGAGAAACTATAAAGACACTAGGATTATATTGGCTTCCGGCAAGTGATTGTTTTCAATTTAATGTCAACTGCAATCTTGTAAATGCCAACCCAACAAAACGATCCGTCTTATCAGACATAGCCAAAATTTTTGATCCAACTGGATTTCGCCAGTAGTAATTCGCGCAAAAATCCTCATGTAGGAACTATGGGCAGCAAATTTAGAGTGGGACAATGTATTGCCGGATAATTTCACGCAAAACTGGAGACAGTTTAAAAGGGAATTAGAAACCATTAACGCCATTAAAATCCCCCGCTGGATTAAGTACCGCAAGGATTGTCGTGATTTTCAGTTTCATGGCTTTTGCGATGCCTCGGAAAGAGCATACGCAGCAGTATTATATACACGAGTGTACACCTCACAGGGTGAATTTGTTACCACCATGTATACAGCAAAAACAAAAGTTGCGACAGTTAAGAAAGAAATTTCGTTGCCTTAACTAGAACTATGCGCAGCAGTCCTACTATCAAAGCTCCTTATTAGAGCAAAATCCGTCCTAAACGTCAAAGAAGAAAACAGATACCTATGGACGGATTCCACTATAACTCTAGCGTGGATCAAAGGAGGTCCAAAAAAACCTGATAAATTTATAACAAACAGAATTTCAGCCATTCTGGATGCAGCTAAAGCATCAGCATGGTCTCATGTCAGATCAGCAGAGAACCCTGCTGATTGTGCGTCAAGAGGCATATCCCCAACCAAACTAAAGAATCATGAACTGTGGTGGTCAGGACCACAGTGGTTAGGACTACCACAAGAAAAGTGGCCCAAGTCTAGCTTTGATTCAATAGAAATACCAAAGTCACCCATTGAAGCTCCTGTACTAGCTTTAGCATCTACTATACGACCAAATGACATTATAACTAGATTCTCCTAGTTTGACAAAACTCTCTCGAGTACTGTCATACTGTAGAAGGTTCATTAGGGGAGAACACACTCAGGGAAGTCTCTGTACAAAAGAGCTGCATCAAACTTTATTGCAATGCATTAAGACAGTACAACTCGAAGTTTTTTCCGATGAGATTAAATCATTATCCAAAGATAAAAGAATACCTACAAACTCAAAAGAAAACTCATTAAAGCCATTTATGGATAACTATGGCTTATTACGTGTCTTATGCTAATTTATCTTATAATCAAAGACATCCAATAATCTACCACATTCTCATCATTTCACAACATTAGTAGTGAGAGATGCACATCATAAAATACTGCATGGGGGAGCGCAGGCTACGCTGGCCAAAGGAAGTACTGGATAATAGACGCGCAGAGCACAATTAAACACACCATACGCCAATGCACTGTTTGTTGTTGATATAAAGCGGAAACTTCCAAGCAATTAATGGGTCAACTTCCTGCCCCTCGAGTGCAACCCTCCTTGCCGTTTACAAATACCGGTGTAGACTATGCCGGTCCATTCAGTTTACGAACATCTAAAGGCCGAGGTACAAAATCATTTAAAGGCTATATTTCCATATTTGTCTGCCTTTGTACCAAAGCAATTCACCTAGAGGTAGTAAGTGACCTCACTACTGAAGCATTTTTAGCCGCTTACAAGCGATTCATATCACGAAGAGGGCTTTGTCTAAACTCTTATAGTGATTGTGGGACTACATTTGTAGGAGCTCAAAACGAACTGGAAAAACAGTTCAAGGAAACGGTGGATAGGTGCCACAAAGAAGCAGCAACATATGTCACAAATTACAGTACTCAAGGGCATTTCATTCCTCCCGCATCTCCTCATTTTGGTGGACTTTGGGAGGCTGGAGTAAAGTCTACCAAACATCATTTAAAGAGAATAGCTGGGGATATCAAGTGGACCTATGAAGAATTCAGCACCTTACTAGCACAGATCGAAGCATGTCTGAATTCACGTCCCCTTTGTCCACTCAGTAACGATCCCGATGACTTAGCAGTCTTGACGCCTGGTCATTTCCTGATAGGTGGTCCTTTAATCGCACCCTTAGAATATCCATCGACAGATAAACCCTTAAATCTCCTAAAAAGATGGAATATGGTAGAAAGATCCCGAAATGACTTCTGGAAAATCTGGTCGTCTGAATACTTAACCAGACTACAACAAAGAAATAAATGGCAAGTAGAAAAAAATAACTTAAAAGTAGGAGACATTATACTTCTAAAAGAAGATAAACTTCCACCAGGGCAATGGTTATTGGGTCGTATAGACTCTACTCACCCAGGATCAGATGAATTAGTCCGAGTAGTAACAATTAAGACAGTTAAAGGTCTTATAAAACGACCAATAACTAAGGTTTGCAAACTTCCATTTGAACCTGAAGACCTTCCCAATCCAGAACCATCTACAGAACTACCTTGCAAATCTACACCGTTAGCAGAAGTTACTTCACACCTGTCACTACCAACGAAGCAGCTCAGCGATTCAAGTGTTACAAAACCCGAGTCTACGCCATCAAATCTAACAGAAACTTCAGAAAAAATTACTATACAACCGAAAAATACCAAACAAGTAAGAAAACGCCCACGAATATATCCAACCAATATTCCTGTACGTCCACCTATTGAGGAACTTCGACGCACAGCTTTACATCCTAAACGGAAAAAGACTTCACCCATAGCCACTTCAATATTAATATTAAACTGTGCCCTAAGTGTTTTATCTCTACCAATCATGAATACTCCATCTAACCAAAAAAGACAACCCGCAGTAGAAATCTTACCATTTGAACACAATCCGGGAATTTATATGGAGCACATTTCTGAATTTCATCTAATAAATAATGCGTGGGATATGGTCATATATTACGACTTGTCTACCCACTACCTACAGTTAACCGGATTTGAAAAATGTTTACAAAAATTAAGAAATCTTTGTAATAGAACTCTAACCTTTAATTATTATTGTAAATCAATCGTGGCTGAATACCACCAGAAGGTCGTCGAGATGAATCAAAATAATCTAGTATTACATAAAAGAAATGGAAATCACTATTTAAAGGAGAGATACAAAAGAAGAGCTCCTCTTGAAATAATTGGAGCTATCCAGCATAGCTTATTTGGGGTCCTAGATCAGTCATACGCGGACTATATACTCGTACAACAAGAGATCACAAAAGTCAAAGAAAATGAAAACAATTTATTATCGTTAGCTAGAAATCAGACCTCTATAGCCGAGGTTACAACCAATATTTTAAAGAAAACCGTTACACAAATTCAAGAACAATTCGAAGTTTTCGATCAACATATAACCACTAATTTAGAAGCACTAAAAACCACCATTAAAGAAGATGAATTCAAATTAACGTTTAATTTTATGGTAACATATACGAATCTTATTATCACCAGTTACGAGAAAGTGCAAAAAGAGTTGATTGAATTAGTTCTGGATGCACATCATGGTAAGATAAGTCCATTTCTGTTGATACCAATCCAATTACGCAATCAAATTAAATTCATACGTCATTTCCACGTCATTAATCATTCCTGGAGAAACAAATCCAGATGATCTATTAAGTTTGTATAAGACAATGACTGTAAAGAGTAGAGTAACCGATACAACTATTATATTCAAAATACAAATCCCTCCTACCGATCAAACGAAATTTCAGTTATTTAAACTGTATTCAATTCCATCAGAATATAATGGACAATTCCATTATATAGAACCCACGACGGAATTTTTAGCAGCCAGTCTGCATCGTGATTTATACTACCCTTTAACCCAACCTGAGCTTAATCAATGTTTTAAATCAGAACATACAGGAACTTTGTGTCAGCAGAAAAAACCAATATATACTCTTCAAGCCACAGTTAACCGTTGTGAAATGGCACTTATGAATCATCGCATGCCACCGTCATATTAGGAAAACTGTTCCCTCACAGTACTGGATTCAGTTAACACATCCCAACCATTGGATTTTTGTCGTTCATGAAACCACAATTATAAACATCGTTTGTGATAATGAAGTAATCGTAAAGAGGTTGTCTAAAAGTGGCATAATTAAATTACGGCAAAATTGCCAAGTTAAACACTCCACAATGACAATAAATACCCAAACAATATTTTCGGAAAAGAAAAAGACATCATTCACTCCGCTAACAAATATTTCAGCTCTCCTCTCTGAAAAAGAACCTCAACTTATAGAAGATAGCCATGCTCCAGTAATTCACCTAGATACGCAAGCTCTTGATAAGATCCATTTCAATGAAATAAAAGGGAATTTTCCCGTCATTGACCCACATCATGTGCATCATTATTTTACAACCTACGGCATAATTGCTATAGCAATCTTTATATATCTATGGTATAAGCGCCATGAAATCTTCAGGAGATGGTACAAGAAGCCATCGAATACCGACTCGTTTGATGTAACTTTTACCCCTGTTCCAGCTAAACGAACCCATCTTTCTACCAACTTGCCCGGCCCCAGTATGATTAATCAATCTATCAATTAATCATGACAAAAATTTATTTTCCTAAAAATTCAAAAATCATGTTTCTAAATATTTAAAATTATCACGCATGTGATAATGCAATGTTCCCACACTCAAAAGTGCACAATTGCAATTCACACGAAAACCAGACGCATCAAGTGTCAATAATAAAAATTTAACTCACCTGTACATTCTAGCAGACTCAGCACAAACCGTACAATAGAATTAGACATAACTCAGTAATTAGAGCATTTAGTGTAGTACGTAAGTTTAAGGTAAGACAAATTTATATAAAAAGGAGGATCGAATAATAAACAGTCTAGTCGTTTTCAACTTGTCTTTCAATTAGCAGTTTTCAGCTTTGGCTTTTACTTTAGAATTCCCCCACCAGAGGTAAGAGTTCTAAAGTCCTAAAGCCCATCGATTCTTAAAATTCTAGCCAGATTGAATTTTTAAGAACAGGCTGCCATAAGAAACAATGTAAATAAATTTTTCAGTAAGACCTTTAAGACCACTTATAAAAGTCCAGTTCAAGGCTTATACTTTACGATAGTTTTGCCAGAGTACTTGCGGTGAATTGTTCCGCTAGGGGTTTTGTGATTCAAAAGCTTTCAGTTGCTTTAGGTTATGATAAAATCAAAAACTGTTTAACAGGAAGCAGTTGCTTCCTGTTGATATCTAAGACCTTGAAACATTTTCCAAAATTTTTATAATTATCACATCACATATCATATTTTTCAAAGCACATCAAAACACCGCAAGTAAAAGCTAAGAAATGTCAAATCCGATAGTGACTCGAACTACTCATGTAAAGAAAACCCGTTCCATTGGGGAAGTACGCCGGCGTACTTTACATGACCCAATGGATCGCAGCAAAGCGAATCATAGCACTATTCGAAGGTCTCCACATAAGAATTAACAGAAACTTAATCTGTAACAATCTTAAAAAATAGTTATAACAGAAAATGAAAAATGGAGAAAACGTAAAAAGCATTAAAGATATTCCTCTCTGCTAAAATTACGAACAGTTGTAAGTTCAAGATTGAGTTCAATAAAATAGTTAAAAGAAAAAAGTTTAACCGACTTCACAAAAGCGCTAAAAAGTATAAAATAATTTTTAATTTCACAATTATTACGATATTTTGAAGTCGGTGCAAATTAAACAAACGAAACAACTACAAAAAAAGTATTTAATCGTCCTTCCTTATGATCCCGTGAGGTTGTTTTATACATTATCTTCAATTGTGGTTGGGAAGTTGTTTTGTTTGTTTAATTTGCACCGACTTCAAAATATTGCAATATATATAAAATTAAAAATTTATTTTGTGCTTTTCAGCGCTTTTTGTGACGTCGGTTCAACCTTTTTTTTAAAAAATATTTTCTTTTTAACCGACTTCCCAAAAACAACCTAACTTTGTAACGCGTGGACTGATCACTTAGAATTAACCCTTCTAACAGAAAAGGCGCACTTCTTCGGCAAGGAGCCAAGAAACACTTCACCTTTTCCATCAAAAAGATGGAATGAGGCTCCCACACTAGGATGCAGAGGAAATTAAAAACAAACAAAAAGAAAGCAACAGAAAAAAATAAGCAAGGAAACTCAGCAACACACCATACAAACAGAGAGTCACGGGAGCACAGAAAATAGATAGTTCTTAAACAACACCTTACTAATAGTTAAATCCAGATTAGGACAAGAATTAACAGCCCTACATAAACGATTAATTGGTTCATGCATGCCATAATTTGATCTGGATGGTTCAACATGCAACAAAGGCGGTCTTCGAAAGTTATGTTGGGACTGTCTGAAGGAAACCCTGTTAACAAGCGAACCTAAATCTATATTAAAGTTCAAGAGCTGATGAATAAACACCAAGTCAGCGACTTTGCTCCTTTTCTCAAGCGAGGGCAAACCGAGCAACTGTAGGCGGTCGGTGTAGCGCGGGAGTTTAAATGGATCGTCCCATGGGAGCCCTCTTAGCGCAAATCTAAGAAAATTACGCTGCACCGATTCGATACGCTTGGAATGAAGGGCGACCAGACCTGAGATGCATACTCAATAATAGGTCTAACTAAGGAGCCATATAAATGCATCAATGTTGGTATATCCGAGAACTCTCTAGACCATCGCTTAAAAAACCCAAGATTAAACTGCCTCTAGACAAGATATAGTTAATATGCAGAGTAAAGTCAAGCTTCCTATCAAGTTTTACCCCAAGGTCAGTTACGGACAGCACGCGACGGAGACCATTCCCCGCAAAGTTGTAATCATAAACTTGAGGATTAGGGCTCCTCTAGAAAGTCATAGCTTCACATTTCTCAAAATTGAGGTGTAAGCCGTTATGCTCGCACCACGCACCACGAAGGCTGGAGGGATGCCGGCAGGACCAGAGGAAAAGTCCGATTTAAGTTCCTTGGTTTTTTCCGAAACATGATCACGTGATATAAACGCCAAAAAATCGGGTGAAGCGGGACGATCCAAAATATGATCAAAACTATTCGCACATGGCTCAAAGTTATCCGAAGATAAGGCACTCTCAAAGTAATCCGTTTTAATGGAACAAGAAAGTTAAACAAATCATATATCTTGTGATTTGGATGGTTCTTTTGCTGTTGTATAGAGTGTGATTCCCCATTGTTAATAGGGGAATAATTCTTAGGTGGGGTGGGGGAGGGGGAGGGGTTGTCTAACTTCGTAACGCGTGGACCGATTTCGATTATTCTTTTTCTGTTCGGTAGAGTATGTTCCTTGATTTATACCACGAGAAAAACATTTTTAGTGGGATGGAGGTGGGGAGGAGGGGTTAAACCTAACTTTTTAACGCGTGAACCGATTTGGATGGTTCTTTTTTCGTTGTATAGAGTAAAAGACACTAGAAAGTGTCTTTTACTCTATACAAACAACAAAAACAATTACAGAACCACAATTACACAATTACATAATACATAATACTACCTGAACGTTTCAGCTCACGGGATCATAAGAAAGGACAATTAAATACTTTTGTTGTTTGGTTTGTTTGATTTGCACCGACTTCAAAATGTGGTAATTGATGTAAAATTAAAAATTATTTTATGCTTCTTAGCGCTTTTTGTGAAGTCTGTTCAACTTTTTTTTTAAAACTATTTTGTCACTTTTTGTGTCTTTATATATACGACGCGAAGAATGCTGCTGGTATCAACAAATCAATTTCTAAAGTTGCAGGGGTAGGGCACTCTAACGAATGGAAACAGAGTTATCAAAATCCGGCAACATATTACGAAATTTTTCTCTGTCACCCTTTCATACCCTCACAATAGAAAAATCTTAACATGACCATAGTGCGCCACCGTACTCTACTATACAGCAAGAGAGAATTATCGTAGTCAGAGATTCATCTTTCTCACGCTTGGTACATAATTGTTATCATTTATCAATCAGGAAACGTATTCTGCACAAGAAAAATCAACACAAAAGAAGAATCATCCAAATCGGTCCACACGTGACGAAGTTACATTTTCCTTAACTTAATACAATTTCCTTTTCCGCTGCATTGTAGACAATTTCTGCCAACTAAAATTAATTTCCCACGACTTAAAAGACGAAATACCTAAAATCGTGAAAAACAAATATCTCAGGTTACGATCTCAATGTCGAGAAGTTTTGCCGACTTAGCATCTTTACCGAGATAAGAAAATTGTAACGTAAAATTAGATAGTAATAGAAGTAAGTTAGTCTAGAGTAGTGTTTTAACCGGTAAGGTTTTGAAAAGAAAGTTATTCCCGTGTTCAAAAATTGAATTCGTTTTATTTTTTTGATTTGCGGGAAAATAAAGTGAAAAGTGGCGCTGTCGGTAGGATGCCGATAGTATTTCCAAGTTCTTGACATACAGAAATCAGTGAATACTTTTCTGTTTAAAGATAAAAATCGGCATACCTCTAAATTGGGAATCGATCACGAAAACAATAAGTCGAACCGCGAAAAGGTGCTCGTTCAATTATTGTCGCGACTAATGGACTCAGTTAAAGCATACAAATCTGTCACTGTTGATCAATTAGAAAAATTGTTAAAAAACCTTAACATCAGTGGTGATCAGTTAGAAAATTTACGCACAAATTTTAACATTTGATAACAGTGAAAGATGTTTTAAATGAAGGTAGATCAGTGCCAGTTTTTAAAGGTGATGGCACCTTCGAGTTATCACATTTCATCAGAGAAGTTGAAACTCTGGTTGGAATGGTGATTCAAGGCAATGCAGCAGAATCAGTGAGGATATTAACGAACCAAAACCCAAGTTGGGAAGTCATCAAGACACAACTCATCATATCATTTGGAGTGCAAGAAACCTACCTGAAACTGAAGGAAAAAGCAGACTCAATAAGATTTATTAGCCTAAGTCAGTATTATGAAGAATTAATTAAAATTTTAGATAAGTAAAATTTGAAATATAGCTTAGACACCGAAAAACCTATAGATTTTAAACCTGAAAATGATGAACATAGTATACTAGAAAATTTTATAAAAAGTTGCCTCGTCCAGACAATATGTACATTAGAATGAAACAGGAATAGATTGAAATCATGAAACTAGAACAGGAACTCAAGTGACAAGAAACCGTTTTCCAAACCAACAAAACAACAGACATTTTCATAACAATTACTCAAACAATAACAATAGAAATACTGACAGAACCCATAATAATTTTTACCCTAACTACAACAGACAGTACGACCAATATCACCCGAGAATTTTCGAAGATTTCAATGGCGGAAACAGATTTAGAAATTCCGGAAATTATCGCAGAAATAACCCTTCTGGCCAACACTCCAATAATAGACAATATACAGCAAACCATAACCCTTCTGGCCAATATTCCCATGATAGACAACATCAGCAAACCACCGACCAGAACCAATGGAGATAGACCATACTGAGCTCTACGAAAATTTTCATATACAGCCTCGGGATACCCATTACCTATAGTAACATTTACAATAAACGGAGGACAGAAAATATATTGTCTTATGGATACCGGAGCCGCCACATTAATTATTCATAAAGATCTTTTTTCCCATTTTAAAAGAGTTCAATAAGTTAAGCCCATGAGGAAGAAGTAGAGAGAAGTTAAAGAAATGCTGGCGGGAGGAATAATACGCCCCAGCAATTCAGCCTATAATTCACCAATTTGGGTAGTACCCAAAAAGATAGACAATTCGGGAAAACAAAAATGGCGAATTGTCGTGGATTATAGAAAATTGAACGACATAACTGTGGACGATAAATTCCCTATACGAAATATAGAATCTATATTTGACAAGTTAGGTAGGGCTCAATATTTTACCACTCTAGACCTCGCTAAAGGATTTCTCTAAATCTTTGTAGACGAGCAAGATAGGAAAAAACGGCTTTTTCAACACCTCTAGGCCATTACGAATTTGTAAGAATGCCATTCGGACTGAAAAATGCTCCGGCATCCTTTCAATGAATGATGAACTTCGTGCTAAAGGATTACATAAATAAATCCTGTGTAGTCTACTTAGACGATATTTTAATATTAAGTACGTCCGTTCAAGAACATGTCGAGTCAATCAACAAAATCTTCCTAAAATTAAGAGAATTTAATCTAAAAACCAAGCGGATAAATGCAATTTCTTTGCCAAAGAGACCGAATACTTAGGAAATATTCTCACAAACGAGGGAATAAAACCTAACCCGAAGAAATAGAAATCATTAAAAACCTTAAAATACCTAAATCGCGAAAAACAATAAAAAGTTGTCTGGGCATCACCGGATATTACCGGAAATTTATTCGGGACTACGCCAAAGCAGCTCAGCCCATGACTTAGTGCCTAAAAACGGACAAGAAAATAAATGAACGCGATCGACGTTTCATTGAAGCTTTTGAAAAACTTAAGACTTATAAAGAAGGGAGTTACAGGCATCTATTTCAAATTAGAAGATAAAAAATTTAATTTGCTATAGAAAAAATTATTGGAACTTTTTAGTAACAATAAACAAATTAGGTTTATCAAATGTGCAATTAGAGCCGAGGATTTAGAAAACGAGACTGAAGCCATCAAGGTAATTGACAAAATTCATAAAGAAACAAACCATAGAGGCATTACCGAAAACTACGAAGAATTAAAACACAAGTACTATTTCCCAAAATTAAAAGTACTTATATACAAATACATTAACAATTGATAGACATCCCAATAAACACAAATTCAATTTCAGAAACTCTAAACGCAGCAAACGAAATAATTCATGGGGACCTATTCTTCTGCCACAAACAAATGTTTCTCACCACTATCGACAAATTTACTAAGCATTTAGTGGCATTCAAACTGAAGGATCAAAATAGCATTACCATTGCTCAAACCTTAAGACAGAGATTTTCACTCTTTGGGAAACCAAAGAAATTGGTAGTAGACAATGAATTTGATGCAAGGAATACAATATCAGTACAAGAATTTTGTATTGTAGAGACTCATAAAACCCCAATTTTAGGCCTTTCCGGGTGTGTCGATTTATGTCTGATTAAGCGTATAGATAAAGTTAGAGAATGTTCAAAAGAACAATGGATGGCTAAATATGCAGATGTATTTAAAGAGTTAGGTTGCTTTGAAAATAAATTTCGCATAGCACTCAAAAGCCATGCATTACCAGTGGTAAAACCTCCCCGCCGGGTTCCATTAGTGTTGCGAACACCACTTATGAATGAACTAAACAAATTAACAAAGCAAAATATTATTGAACCAGTATCAGAAGCGTGTGAATGGGTATCAAATATCGTTATAGTTGAAAAGCCAAATAAAACAATCCGCATATGCCTAGACCCAAAAGATCTTAACGCTTCTATTAAGGAAAATTTTTTTGATCTTAAAGTGGCCCCTGAAGTCTTTCAGAAACTAAATTCTGCAAATTTTTCCAATATTCCAAACGCTACCATATATATTGATGATTTAATTGTAGCTACAACAGATGAAAAGAGCACGATCGCATACTAGATTTGGTAATGAAACGAGCTACTGAAAATTTTTTTAAGTTTAATCCCAACAAAGTCCAATATAAAATTTCAGAAGTGCAGTTCTTAGGTCATAAAATTTCTGAAAGAGGAATTTCGATAAATGATGATCGAATTAGCGCAATCAAAGACCTTGTGGCACGAAGTAACAAGAATGAATTACAGAAACTGTTAGGTTTTATTAACCTAATGTGCCAAATTAATCAGATATATCAGCCCCACTTAGGGACTTATTAAAGAAAACGTTTTTTTTAAGTGGTTACATGCTCGCGAAGAATGCCTAAAGAAAATAAAAGAAATAAAAGCACCAGTGTTAAAAGCTTTTGACGAAAAGCAAAACATTTCCATACAAACAGATGCATCAAAGAAAGGTCTAGGGTGTTGTTTAATGCAAAATGCCCTCCAGTATGTTTTGCATCGCGAAGTTTGTCAAACGCTGAAGAAAACTACTCGCAAATAAAAAAAAGAATTCTTGGCAGTGGTTTTTGCATGTACTAAATGGCGCTCACTTATATATGGTCGAAGTAGGGATGGGGGATCGAACTGAGATAATCGATTCAGTACGAATCGATCGATAATTTTTTCCCGATTTCGAAGATCGATTAATCGCCCCAAAAATATCGATGTTCATAGATCGATTCTATTTATTCATTTCAATTTGTAGAAGCACAAATTCTGTTTCGCTTTATTAGGCTCAATTTGTCATAACTAGCAAAAACCGGTGGACTTCACATGACAACATATTATATTTTCTTTACCAAGTGATTTATTTTGCAATTCTAAGGAACTAAAAATGAGTGATGATAGTCCAGAAGCCCTTTCTCCAGACTGGATACCATATAGCGGAAGGACGGACTGGGCGGACGTAACACCTATCATAGTTAGCAGCGAGACATTTTCAAGGAACTAAGAGTTAACCAGGGATACACTAAAATTGAATGCTGCCGACTACACTGTTTGACAGTATAGGTGCTCATTGTACGCAGTGATACACAGTACGTTTACATGCTTACTTCAAGTAAGCTTTAAGTAAACTTCGAGTAACCAAAATATCATGTAAACGCGCAATGACTTCAAGCTTACTTCACTTAAGTAAATGCCAAAATTTTGTTTGATTGACTTGAAATTTATCATGTAAACGTGACTTGAGTACTTGAGAAAATGAAAGCTGAAAATTGAATATATGAAAGAAAAATTAGCAGAAGATAGTAAATAAAAATTATAATTGGTTTTGCGTTTTGTGCTTTATAGCTTTATTGAAGTTTAATAGCAAAAGGACAACACAATTTCACAGCAGAAAACGCCAAATATGAAATTTAATTTCAAGAAGTAACTGAAGTAAATCAGTCAAAAACCCTACTTGAGTTCCGCGTAAATTTCAATTCAAGTACTCAAGTATGCATGTAAACGTTCGTAAATTTGTAGGATTCGGCTGTTCAGTTTTATTTTATCGCATCGTGTCTTGTCTTAAATGGATGGGAATCGGAAATAAATAAATCGATTCGAGCTGAATCGGTCCCGCGTAAAATCGATTAAAAAATCGGTAGATCGAAGGCTTAAAGATCGATTCGCCGAGATCGAATCGAAGATCGCCCATCCCTAGGTCGAAGTGTGGACATTGTTACCGACCACAAACCATAACTTTTTTTTTTATACGATGTGGCCAAATCCTAGGGGACAACCCTTTGATGCGTTAGCATGGTTTTGCCCAGAGCCCAGAGACGGAGTGGATTATTTTAATTTCTTAATAAAAGCTCACGGTCATCTGGGCTCGAACCCGGAACCCATGGCATGGTGGTCTTGCCGCTCAACGCATTGTTCCAACTCCGTCTCCATTACTGGGGATAATGATGAAAGAATATCATAAAATACAGTCTCCACGTCTTCAGCGAATGAAGTTAAAATTGGAGAAATATAAACTAAAATTTAATTATTTACCAGGTAAATATCTATATGTATGTAGGATAGGAAAAGATTCCGATTCCGATAACTAATTCAGTTTATTAATAAAATTGAGTTCAAGTATAAAAAATTTACAAACGAGAGAGATTGATTAGGCACTTTAAACAACTGACAACTGTTACAATGTACTGCTGGCTACTCACTAACTCCTGACTACTGACTGACTAGCAACTGATAACAATAAAAGTGAGAATCAACATTCCTTACCGCTATTCCACTCTGTGATATTTTTGGCTCTGCTAATATTTATTTACAACTCTGATATTTTGCAACGGACTGTGATATTTTCAGATGTGATGTTATGAGTGGAGATCATTTGGAGATTATTTGGTAAATTTGATATAAAGAAATCTTGGTTAATCGAATGTATCGTTTTTGTGACTGGAAAATGACCTTCCTCGTGCTTTGTTTTTATTATTTCGTTTTCCATATTTTTTGGCACAACTAGTAATTTTTTTCCCTCTTGGTTTTTGAACAATATGTTCGGTTCCATGAAGAAGTCATCGTAAGTTTTTTCTTTCAAAATTTCTTTTACAGCTTTGATGAATTGGTCGGTGTCCTGTGCCTTTTTAATGTGAATCAACAGTTCATCCTCGATAGTGTACACAACCGAATAACGACTCAGTGAGTGCACATGCTGCATTTTTTTACCTGCCCTGTGTTCCGTCACAAACTGAAACTCCTGTATATATAATATCCATCGTGATACTACAGTTGGTATGTCCTTCTATTCAACAGTTTGACGAAACGCGATGCAATCTGTTATTATTTGAAATGGGTTTCCTAATAGATATATTCTAAACTTTTTTAGCGCTAAAAAGACAGCCATCACCTCCAAGATGTAGCTGTTATAATTTATTTCTGCACCTTGATTTTTCCTACTATAGAAGTACACCGGGTGAAATTGATTGTCATCCGCCTGCTGCATGAGAACCGCTGCGCATCCCGACTTGCTCGCATCTGTATGTACCCCCGTTTTTGCTCCTTGCCGAAAAATGTGCAAAATTGGTTTATTTGTCAGACTATCCTTTAAAGTCTGGATTGCAGCTCTTTGCTCTGCTTGAATTTTGAAAGAGTTTTCCTTTTTTAGTAGATCAGATAAGGGTTTCGATATGAGCGAGTAGTTGCCAATAAATTTTCTGAAAAATCCCGTCAACCCAAGAAAAGAACGAATATCTTTGATAGTACGGGGATCAGGAAAGTTTTTGACAGCTTTTATCTTATTTTCAGAAGGACTGATCGTGTTATCTTGAATTATGTGACCCAGAAAATCGATCTTCCTCTGTAGAAAACTGCATTTTGACCAGTTGATTTGAAGTCCAAATTGTGCTGCTACTTGTTATACTTTTTGCACTTTAATAATATTTTCACGCTCGTCATTAGATGGAATAATCAGGTCGTCCAACTGGTATGCGTGTAAACTCAAAATGTCCTTCTGCAGTAATAAATTCTGTATACTTGGAGGAAGCATCCTCTAACGGTACGTGGAAATATCCGTTTCTAAGATCCAACGTTGTAAATACTTTTGAACCGGCAAGTTTAGCTAAGATGTCTTCAATTATTGGTATAGGAAAATGTTCCTTTGCAGTTTCTTTATTAATTTTCCTATAATCAATGCAGACACGATGAGGACCATCTTTTTTTTGTGACTACTACGTTGCTTGCAAATTGTGAATTGGACGGCCGAATAATTCCTTCATTTAACCAATTTTCAATTTGCTGCCTAACCACTAGTCTTTCTGTAAAAGGTAATCTTCGGGGATTCATATCAATTGGTGTTTCGTTACGAAGCATAATCGACATGTTAATAGGGCACTCGACTTCCGTATTCGGCTTATAGTCTTTTATAAAATTTTGAATTTCGTTTTTAAATTTTGCCGGGGCATGTAATTCGTGGTTTTCATTTACTTGAATGTTCATAATGAACGCGTTATCATCACCACTCCTACCTGAATAAAACCGAATTTGACCCTTGTCGAAAATAACTTTTGCTTTTGATATAAAATCATTACCTAAAATACACTGTGTTCTAATAGCGTTATTGGGAACTACATGAATTAGTGTATTTTGTGAAAAGTCGTCAACTTTTAAATTAGTTTCGAAACATCCCAATGACTTCGATTTACTTGTGCCTAGACCCAGTAAATTCACAACTTGTTTGGAGAGGCGAATATTTTTAAATTGATGAAAAGCATCTTCACGTATCAATGTTAGCTCACTGCCTGTGTCTACCAATGCTTCAAATGTTTGTTCATTTATTTTCACAACTTTAATATTTTGCACGCTTATACAATTTGTCGATTTAGTTTGATTGTTATTAGTGCAGTTTTTAGAAATGTGTCCACTGCGATTACAACAAAAGCATTTTGTTTGTTCTTTACATTCTTTTCTTGTATGTTCCGTGGAACCACAATTAAAACAATGAGGAGGCTTGTTTGCATTTAAATACGACCTATTATTAAAATTTGATTTTTGAAAATTATTGTTACTCACTTTGGTTTTAATGCGTTCGTATATGTCCAGTTTGTCTTAAAGTTCACTTAAATTTGTAGCGTTGTATAATACCATTTTATTTTCCTCACGGTCAACTATACCGTTAATGGTGTAATGCACCAGAGAAAATTCATCAACGTCGGCCTGCGAAGCGATTTCCTGCATTTTATAAAAATATTCGCGAAAACTTTCCGAGTTCTTTTTCTTTCTGCTCTGCAATCGTATGTATATGTCCGCTTTGCAAATTTTCTTTTCATTCTTTAATTAATTTCAATTTCAATTCTTCATATGACTTACATGTAATGGTTCTTACAAAAATTTGTGCACTACCTAGCAGCTGTCGCTTCCAATTTAACATTTGTGCTACTTCTTCAAATTCCTTTAACCAAGTGCTGACAGCTAATCCGTTATCGCCACTGAATGACTGAACCAAATTTTGGACGTCTTGTACTGTGAAGTCCGATGAACCGCTACGTATACCACCTTGCTTTTGCTACTGTGAAATTCCGTTTCCTGGATCTTCTTCATCTGTCATCGCTGCTTCCAACCTTGATAATAAAATTGATTTCACACCTGTAGTGTCTAACCCACGTTTATTAAGTTCAGATTTTAATTGGTCCACCGTTAAATTATTTGCCATTTGCACTCTCTAATCTCATGTAAAACTTTAAAATGTTGAACTGGTTGAGCCCCCAAATGTAGGATAGGAAAAGATTCCGATTCCGATAACTAATTCAGTTTATTAATAAAATTGAGATCAAGTACAAAAAATTTACAAAAGAGAGAGATTGATATGGCACTTTAAACAACTGACAACTGTTACAATGTACTCCTGACTACTGACTGACTAGCAACTGATAACAATAAAAGTGAGAATCAACATTCCTAACCGCTATTCCACTCTGTGATATTTTTGGCTCTGCTAATATTTATTTACAACTCTGATATTTTGCAACGGACTGTGATATTTTCAGATGTGATGTTATGAGTGGAGATCATCATGCCTACATGTAGCAGATTTGTTGTCAAGGAATTATAATTGCAATAGTCCAATAAATCCAGAAATCCCTGGCTTAAATGAATTAGTGCATTCAATTAATATGAGCTCGGAGAAGAACAACTTGTTTAAGAAAGAATCTAAGTTAGATGAGGAAATATCGGAATTAATAAATATTGTATTAAATGGATGGCCTTATGAAAAGAAAAAACTCCCTGAAAGGTTAAAGTATTTCTGGAAATAACAAAGAGAACTAGATGTTGATGACGGGATCGTTTTCGTTAATGATGGGGTGTTTGTACCTAAAAAACTAAGGAAGTGGGTTGGGAAGAGTGGTGATAGGTAACCTCCATGAGAAGTGTCTTTCGTAACGACTCCTGCTTTTTATCTTGACCTGAATAAGCTCGATGAGAGGATCGTCAAGATCCAGCCTCTTCAATCATATCGAGGAAGGCTACAAATTATTGAAAATATAACTGCTCACATTGCAACACCTAACTAACATTCCATAAAATGTATATTCACTTTGTGTCAGTCAGTGAATTTAGTCAAAACTAGCACTCATTGACTTTTGTAAACAATATGTTTTCTATTGTTTCTTGTTCATATTAAAATTATCTGTCGAATCACATAGGTTTTCTTTCTTTTAGTTCCTTGCAATACAAATGAGTATTGTTTATACATTACCGAATGTTCTACACTTGCCGTAAGTTCGTGCACGGAAGTATCGGCGGACTTACCTTTAGTGTATGCATGTTGCGAAAGATACAGCTTGGTTGGAAGGGGTAGAGGAGGTTAAGGTAGATCTCATTGATGACCATCAGCCACGGAATAAGGATCTCGGAAGCTGAGTCAAGTTCAGCTGGGATGATACCATCTAATTCCGTTGATTTATAGTACTTCAAACCACGTGACGCCAATCTCAGCTTCCTCTTCCCGAGGATATTGTGGACCAGTTAATCAACGCCCGGAGTCTCTGACGGCGCAGCAATGTCGGACTGGTTGGAGTCCAACTGCTATCCCGCTTAGCTAGAAGCCTGGGAGTTCTGGGTGTTGTTAAGAGTATTTTTCGCGAGTGACTCGCTTTAGAGGTGCTTTAGATTTTGTTACAGAAACACTCGCACGAGGATTGTTTTGCTTTGCTGATCTACTTTTAAACATACTAAGGCATTCCTTATATGAGGTTCAAACATTAGTTCTTTTTGTTTAGTTAAAAAGCTCACGATGCTCATTTCTAAGGGACATGATTTTCCTCGACCGCCACGGAGGTCTGGGCTTACCCCTGGAATGCCGATCGGGACAAGAAATCTATGCCGTCGTCTTATATACAAGCCTTAGAGCGTACACCACCTTGTCGAACGTTTGCCTATTTCCGATAACAGTCCAACCTTCGGCGGGTAGACTATTTTGATAGTTTAATAAAGTTCGTAGTTTGTTCTTAGCCTATCTTTGTAGTGATAACGAACCTGTTATAAAATAGGCGGTTTGTTCCGAGACCAACGTAATGTTCAGAATTTCCTGCCTAAACGAGTTAGTAAAGGTGGGTTCCACAAGCACCTTACAAATATGCAGGTTACTACCAAGAATAAAATCAAAAAGTAAGTGCCCCCTTTTGTTGATGTCCGAGCTGCCGCAGAATGGATGAGCTGCAAAATTTTTACGCGAAGCTTCAGACAAGATCCAGGCCGCCTCGATCCTTGCACCAGGCCAGATTTTATAAAGAAGAGAAATCAACTGGTTAAGAAGCTCCACGGACCTTAGGTCGGAGCAAGCAAGGAGCTTAATGAGAGGTATGTATCGGAACGAATGGGGCTCCTTTGTTGTAATGAGATATATCAGGTCGTAACCAGTTGTAGAATGCAAATGCAGCTCCTAGTTTATAATTAATAATTGAGGGCGTAGTCCCTTTAGTAGTGGAGTCCCCAATCCTAGAACCTCTTCGTATCTATAAATATTTTAGAAATTATAAATGGACTTAAAGATAATAAGGCTCCGGGCGCAGATAGAGTACCTTATGAGTTTTTTAAAAACGCACCTGATATATTTGTTGAGAAATTATTATGCTGCTATAATAACATCTTTGACAATATTAGTATACCGGAGACCTTTAAAAGATCTATCATATTCCCCATACATAAGAAAGGAGACACAAAACAAGTTGAGAATTACCGTGGTCTTTCCTTTATAGATGCTATCAATAAAATCTTTTCGGGTATTATATATAACCGTCTTGTAAACTGGGAGAGAGAAAATAAGATTTTGTCAAAAAGTCAAGCTGGTTTCCGCTCAGGTTACTCCACTGTCGATAATATTTTTAACCTCATAAATATAGTCAAACTTAGCCATTGTCATAAGGTGAAGAAAATATACGCTTTTTTTGTGGACTTTAAATCCGCTTTCGATAGGGTTGTACGGAGTTTACTTTTTTATAAACTTCATAATAATGGTGTGTCATACAAGATAATAAGATTACTGGAAGAGCTTTATACAAATACTCAAGCGCAAGTATGGAACGGAAATAATTTGTCCGACAGTTTCGATGTATCATGTGGTGTGAAGCAAGGATGCGTTCTGAGCCCTTTGCTTTTTGCACTCTTCATAAATGATTTAGAAGAATACCTAGAGGAGGGCATTGCATTAGAAGGATTGAAAATTAAGGCGTTACTGTACGCTGATGATATTGTCATCCTATCAGATGATGCTACCAAGCTGCAGAGAGCAATAAACAAGCTGGAGGATTATTGTAATATCTGGAATCTTGAAGTGAATCTATCGAAATCCAAGATAATGATATTCCAACGAGGAGGTAGGAGAAAGCAAACTGAAAATGGGGTCTATAAAAACGATATTATAGAAGTCGTGAACAAATACACATACTTGGGAATCGTGCTAACTCCAAAGCTTTCTTTAACTGAACACTTCAAACAGAAACTACAAACAGCCAAAGCTAGTATTAGCAGTACTTGGAACAAATTTATCAAAAAGAGAGAAGTAAGGCATTCTGAGAAAATCAAGCTTTTCAATTCTGTTTCTCGATCTGTAATGTGTTATGCCGCACAGGTATGGGGATTTACACAGTATGAGGATGTCGAAAAACTGCAGCGTTATTTTTTGAAGAAACTATTGTCTCTTCCGCAACAAACCCCCAATTATGCTATAACGCTAGAAACGGGCATTTCAAACCTGTATATATATACCTTGAAATTTCATTTTACGTACGTCCTCAAAGTGCTATACCAATATGAAAATGACAGACTTCCTTCAAAGTTGGCATGGCTGATGGTGGATAAAGATGCATATTGGAGTGTTATTTGGTCGGAATTAGCTGAAAAACATAACATTAGTTTTAATCTGAGACAGGATTCTCAACACCGTATAAGAACGAGAGTGTTTGAAATAATTGAAGCTGAGGATGCCTGGCTTAAGCGAAAGGCTAGTGAAAGAGCCAGATGCACAGTTCGACATGGTCTTTACGATAAATTGGATTATGATAATAAAAAGAATTATTTCATAAATGAGCTGCCCTTAAAAAGAATAAGCCTTATATTGAGATATAGGTGCGGACTAATAGATCTTAATGCCAGCCCGTGGAGAAAAGAAGGCTCTTCTATGTGCTCTTTGTGTAATATGTCTGAAGATGAAGACTTGCTGCACTTTCTTGGCACTTGTCCTATCCTATCGGAGTTTCGGATGATTTCGTGGGGGAAGAAGGTATTAACAGAAAATGAAACAATTGATATGCTGAATGGTCTTAAACATTATAATGACTTGTTTGATTTTATTACGAAAGCCTGGAAATATAGAAAGCTCCTAATAACTGAGTATAATTGCTAATCCTCTTTGCACTGAACTTGTTTATGCTATTTAAGATAATTTCTGTTACCGTATTTCTTTATATATAGATATATTTTTTTATAATTTTTTATTTGTTTTTTTTTTTATCATTTTCTTTATATTTTGTATTCTAATTCATAATTTATTTTAAGATATAGGTTAGAAAATTGAAATAGCGCAAAAATACTACAATACTTTACTTTAGAAAGCAAAAGGACTAATGATCTATAGCTAATTTGAATTTTACCAACCACGACAGACGGCTTCGGAGGCCATTGTCGTAGTTTATAATCTTTAGTTATTAATTATCCTTTCTTTCACGTTTTGTTTTTGTAATTTAAAATTATATTACATTAGAAAAGTACTGAGCAATGAATTAGGAGTAGAAAGGACTGTACTGTATTACTACTGAATTAGCAAATAAACTGTTATTATTATTATTATTATTACATTTTATTTGAAAATAAAAACAATATTTTTATTATTTAAAAACTTTTAACTTTTTATTTTATATAATATTTAAAGCTCCCAGTTCGGTTGTTCTGGCTAGACTAAAATTATTTACAACTTATTTTGTATCCTACTTTACGTTACATACATAGATAGTTTGTTAAAATTTTCTTTGTATTGAGTACAGTATTTTATTGTCAATGAATAAATGATTATGATAATTTTTAAAGTGTTTGTGTTTCACACTATTCAAAATTTATCGAAGTGTACAGGTTGACTAAAATATTTTTGACAGTACAGTCTGATTGGATATTATTAAAATAGATTTTAATATAAATATTTTATTAATAATATAATCAAATAATAAACTTTTACTTAAAATATAAAATATTAAATTTGTAGCTACTGCTACATTACTCCCCCCTCAGTGAAAACGTCCATTTGAAATGAATCGTAAAATTAAGAATATGATGAATAATAATATTTTTAGTCATAAAAAAAAATTATAATTGAAATATAACTTTCTTTTTTGTATTGTTTTTGATTGGTTTAATAATTTGTTCTGTGTTTTCGATAAATGCTGGTTTTAGTCTGTCGACTGAAATGTTTGTAGCTTTACCACGGTAATCTATTTGATAAAATTTGTCCAGTTTGTTTAATACTTTGAACGGACCTTCATATGGGTTTTGTAAAGATTTGCTTCTGTCGATTCTAATAAAAACAAATTCTGTATCTTTTAAATCTTTAGGTACGTAGATTTTAGAATTTTGTTTTCGAGAATTTGAAGGTTTGAAGTTATTTATGCAAGATCTAATTTTACTTATAAAATTTGATAGATCTTGAATTGTTGAATTGTTGTTAATGATAAATTCTCCTGGAACGCGAAGAGGTTGTCCATAGACAAGTTCTGCTGGAGAACATTGCAAGTCTTCTTTAATCGTGGTTCGGAAACCTAAGAGGCCTGCAGGTAATTGTGTGACCCAATTATTTTGGCCGTCACGAGCGCGTATGGCTGCTTTTAATTGTCGATGCAATCGTTCTATCATTCCGTTTGATTGTGGATGATAAGTAGTAGTACGGATTCGATGTGATCCTAAAATTTTTGTAAATTCTTCGAATAATTTGGATTCGAATTGAGTACCTTGATCTGTGGTAATTTCTGGAGGAATACCAAAACGTGGAAAATATTGTTCGTATAACGTATTGATAACTGTGCTTGCCTGTATATCTTTGCTTGGATAAGCTTCTGGCCAACGAGTAAATCTATCTATTATTGTTAAAATGTAAGAATATCCATTTGAAGACGGTAAAGGACCTACTAAATCTAAATGGATATGTTCGAATCTTGTTTTGGGTAGTTCGAATTTACCGATTTCTGATTTTGTGTGTTTAGTTATTTTGGTTTTTTGGCAATTGACACAATTTCTCGTCCAATTGTTAATATCTGTATTCATTTCAGGAAAAAAGTACTTTGAAACAATAGTTTTTCGTGTTGTTCTAATTCCTGGATGAGATAAATTATGTATGGTATTAAAGATAGTTTTTCGAAGTTCTTTGGGTATATATGACCGTGAATTTTTAGTAGAAACTTCGCACCAAATGTCAGATTCAGAAGTGTTTAATTTAATTTTAATAAGTTAATATTTTGAATTATCTGGTCTGTTATGCTGAGTTATTAAAAGATGTGTAAGTTCTTCAACACTATTTTGGTACTCAGCGATAGTTTTTAAATCAAATTTGGTATTGTTATGCTTTGAATGTTCAAAATTTTCGATAGAAATTCTAGATAAAGTATCTGCTACTGATATCTGAGGTAAATTGAGTTATGTAGTCCAGATGTCTAGTTTGTCTTGGACTTCTTTCTGTTTTAGACCATATTGCTGTAATGAGCGGTTTGTGGTCTGTAAAAGCTGTAAATTCTCGACCTTCTAGAAAATGTCTAAAATGTTTGATGGCTAGATATAATGCCAAAAGTTCTCGGTCGAAAGCTTAATATTTGATTTCTGCATCTTTTAATTTTTTAGAGAAAAATGCAATGGGTTCCCAATGGTTTGCATTAGATTGTTTGAGAACTGCACCAACAGCGCTAGCAGAAGCGTCTACAGTTAAATTGAATTTTGCATTTTCAATAGGATGAATTAATAAAGTTGCTTTTGAAAATGATTGTTTAATTTTGTTAAGTTGATCTTCACATTCTGCTGGCCAAGAAAAATTTTTAGAGTTATTTGGTTTCTTTTTGAGAAGTAGGGCCAAATGAGTGTGAATTGGGTTTAGTAATTTGGCAAGATTAGGAATAAATCTATGGTAATAATTAACCATGCCAATAAATTGTTGAATTTGTTTAATGGAATTTGGAGAAGGAAAATTGTTAATAATTTGGACTCTGTCTTCTGAAGGTAAGATCCCTTCTTTTGTTATTTTATGACTGAGGAAGTCCAAAGAACCAACTCCGAAAATGCATTTGGATGGATTGATATTGATTCCGAAATCTGATAGTTGTTTAAAAATTTGGTTTAAATGATTTTGATGTTGGGATTCAGATTTGCTGGCAACTAAAATATCGTCAATGTAGACAAAAGCGAAATCTAAATTTTTAATGATTTGGTCCATGAATCGTTGAAATGTTTGTGCAGCATTTCTTAGACCAAAAGGCATTCTAGTGAATTAAAATAATCCGAAAGGTGTTGTAATGGCTGTTTTATGTATGTCATCTTTAGCCATTGGAATTTGGTGGTAAGCTCTTATCAAATCAATTTTTGAGAAAATGGTACAACCGTTTAAGTTCATTGAAAAATTTTGTATGTGTGATAATGGGTATCTATCCGGAACTGTGATTGCGTTGAGTCTGCGATAATCTCCACATGGTCACCAATCTGTAGAATTTTTCTTTGCTACTAGATGTAGTGGAGAAGATACTGAAGAAGATGATAATTGGCACAGACCTAATTTAACCATGTGATCAAATTCTAATTTTGCAATTTTGTATTTATGTCCATCTAAACGTCTTGGACGAGAAAAAGGAAGTAATCCTTTAGTTTCTATGTGATGTACAACGTTATGTTTAACTGGGATATCATAACGAGGTGGTTGTGTTAATGTGGGAAATCTTTGCAAAATTTTACCGTACTCATTACTGATTGCGTAGTAACGAGGAGTTGGAGTATTTGCGCTTACCGTGATTCCACTAACACTTAAAGTTGTTGTACCGTCGAGTAATCTTTTGTTTTTAAATCGACGAGTAAATTAAATTTTGTTAAAAAATCTGCTCCGATAATGGGCTTGTTGACATTAGCAATTATAAATGGGAAAATGAATTCTCTCCTGAGACCGAAATCTACTTTAAGTAATTTTGTACCATAAGTGTTAATGGTAGAACCGTTTGCTGCGGATAAATATAAGTTAGGGTCTTTGTTGAATTTTTTAAAGAATTCATTAGGTACTACTGAAATATCAGCACCTGTATCTATAAGAAATTTGAATTTGTTTTCTTTGTCAAAAATAAATAAACGTTTAGAATTATTTATTATTGTTGAATATATTATTCACTGAGGGATTAATTAGTTTTTTTGATTATTAATAGTTTTATAAGAACACGGCGAAATATATTTATTCGCTTTGGTACCATATTTATTGTGGTACCAACAATAAGGATTGTTATCTCTAGATTTTGAAAATTGTCTGCTATGCGAATTGTTTCTAGAGAATGAATGATCTCTCGATCTGTTTCTAGACCGTGAGAAAGAAGGTTGGTTTTGACACGATAATCCTTTTATCAAATTTTCGAGATTTTCTATTTTATTTTCTAAATTGTTTATTTTTGATAAAAGAAAATTGTTATCTATGAAATTGTAATTTGATTTTGGTAGATTTTTGTTTATTTCCGATATAAATTGAATTTTGGAAATATCGTATATATTATCTGCCAAATCTAAAAGTTTTTTAATATCTTGTTTTCCGGAAGATATTAAAGCAATGTTTATATTTGCCGGCAATTTTCTCATCCATAATTTCTTTATTAACGATTTGCTAAATGTGGATGAATTGCCTGCAAGAATTTCCATAGAGCGATAAAATTCTGAAGGTTTTCTATCTCCGATTTCAGTTGTTGATAGAAGTTGCTCTAACTTCTTTTCTTCTGATTCAGTAAAACGTTTGATCAGAGTATTCTTTAAACATTCATATTTATTTAACAGTGGAGGATTTTGTAAAAAATCTAGAACATTTGTTATAACTTCCACTGGTAAAGATTGAACAACGTGACTATATTTTGTTTCGTCAACCGTTATTCTTTTAGAAGCAAATTGGGCTTCGGCTTGAATGAACCAAGCTTCTGGATATGGAGTCCAAAAGCTTAGTAGTTTAATTGCAGTTGTGGCTACATAATTGTTTTCGTTGAAATTCGTAGCATTTGTATGTAATGTTTGTTGTGAAAAATTTGACTCGTCTTCACTAGTCATCATCGTTAATGTTGTTCACTGTTTGAAAGTAAAATTTCTTTTTTTTTAATTTAAACACTGATTTTAACGAGACTTAACTTCGCGAATCACAAAATGATATGTTTATTATGTAAACATTTTTAGATGATTATACCATGCTAAAATATATTTTAACTTGATTTAAAGATATATTATTTATTGAAATAAAAATATACAAATTTTGAATGGTGAGAAACAAGAAAAGAAAATAGGATGTAATGTGGAATTGTGTATGTTTATGTTGTACAATAATATTAATTTTAATTAAAAAAAATAAACATACCAATATTAAAGTTTTTGTTGATGTGTTGTCTTTTTTTACTTCTTAGTTATGTTGATATTTTCTTTCTTCTTAAAGATGTATTTTGAAACGTTGACTTGTTGCTTGATGGATGGATGGTTGCTTTTATAACGAGATTGTTTTGTCTCGGTGTTGTCTTGTAGAACTTGTTGCTTGATGGATGGATGATTGCTTTTTATAACGATGATGTTTTGTAGAACTTGATGATTTTTTTTTAAATAATGAGGATACCTTACCACGGGTGTTGGGTACCTCTTATTTAAAATGTTGCTATTTGATTAAAAAAAAAAAAACAGAGAATACCTTACCTTGGGTAGGGGGTATCTCTGTTTTTAATATTTTTTGTAGATGGCTTCTGCTTCTTATGTTGATCAGAAAGTACCTTACCTTGGGTAGGGGGTACTTCTGTTTCTAAAATTTCGAAGTCACTAATGTTGTGATCGGAATGTCGGGGTCACCAATCAGAGGTATGTATAGGAACGAATGGGGCTCCTTTGTTGTAATGAGATATATCAGGTCGTAACCAGTTGTAGAATGTAGTGGAGTCCCCAATCCTAGAACCTCTTCGTATCTATAAATATTTTAGACACATTTTATTTGAAAATAAAAAAAATATTTTTATTATTTAAAAACTTTTAACTTTTTATTTTATATAACTTTTAAAGCTACCAGTTCGGTTGTTCTGGCTAGACTAAAATTATTTACAACTTATTTTGTATCCTACTTTACGTTATATACATAGATAGTTTGTTAAAATTTTCTTTGTATTGAGTACAGTATTTTATTGTCAATGAATAAATGATTACGATAATTTTTAAAGTGTTTGTGTTTCACACTATTCAAAATTTATCGAAGTGTACAGGTTGATTAAAATATTTTTGACAGTACAGTCTGATTGGATATTATTAAAGTAGATTTTAATATAAATATTTTATTAATAATATAATCAAATAATAAACTTTTACTTAAAATATAAAATATTAAATTTGTAGCTACTGCTACACTTAATATGCCCTTGATGCCAGCCAGCATAAAGAAAACAAGGGGCAGGGCCAGGGTTCATTAAAAGAACCTCTAACGCGACTTCTATCATCTTCTATCTATCTATCTATTTGCTACAATGAATGATTATCCCAATCAGACAGTCTTTCGCGATGTCGCTGAAAGACTTAGAATGAGAGAAAAGGGGACAAACCATCTTTGCTTTTTTAGTGGATGGTGTTCCCCGTTAGGCGAATGCAACCTTTTGGGGTTTAAGGAGAGCGGGCCTGTAAAGGCAGAAGTATTCCCAAGGGTAAGGCTTTTATTTGCCCATTGCAGAGAGGATTTGTTCTTCTCTGCAAGATTCTCCTGGGAGGCGCTGCCCAGTCTACGGAGTATCCTATGTGCAGTCCGTCTTTCTCTGTATGCCACCGTTGAGGCTTAACCCTTCGCTTAATGTTTGCTGGATTGGACTGAGGTGACCTGATTGACACGCTGGCTTAAATATCTCCGGCTATGCTAAACACAGCAGATTTTTCGGCTGTTTGAGGAACCGAGGGGCTGCTACCGGGTTTGGAAAACTTGGATATAGCGTGCTCCTTCCTCAACGAAGGGTGCACAAGGCTCCTTAGTGAGAACCACCCTGCTGGCCTTAGAGTTTGAGGAGCGAGTAGAGCTCAGAGAGGATTTCCCACGTAACTCGTGGACTGGGTCTGCCTTGGCGATGAGTTGCCCCAGATATCGGGTGGACGAAGTTGTGGCGAGCTAGCTTTTATCCAAGGCTGGGTTTTTAGAATTGTCCATGGCTCATAATCGACCATTTTTGCGACAAGGCGGTACTCATGGTTTATAGATAAAATGGTCGACCATGGGAGAGCCCCTGCTATGGAAGGTCCAAGAATACTCCTTGAGGTGGACAGGTATCAAGGAGGCTCTGTTAGAATAAAGCCAGATGGATGGATTAGGGAAGTTTAATCAATAGAGTAACTGTCTCTCCGCCTTACATCTTCAGCCAGTCTTGCAGATACTTCATAACTGTCTCTAGCCACCCCGTGTTGAGGGTGATGCTGGAATTCCTTAAGTACTCATAGTTACGGTACGCCCACAAGTAAAGCGTTGACGCATTATTCCCCCTGAAAGTCTAAAGGCATGTGGCCATGAGATATGTAAAACATTATGCTAAAGCGTTTAAAACGAAAATCAGCCCCCCTCCCCTAGCACAAACCTTCACCCCCTCTGTAAACAAATTCGAAAATCACGCAGTTTTAACGATATTCGAAAAAAGTGAATAAAGTCTGTTATAAAATTTCTCACAGAAGAAAACAAAATATGCCATTTAATAGCATAAATAAAATAAAATGCTGTGCTTTAACTTTGGCTTAACCCTTGTGGAAACTTTTTCACCTGCAAGACCCCACGTAAGTGTTTCGATTTGCATGAAAACTTGCTCGTATTCATCCGATACCAAAAAAAAAGACGCACGCGCCCCCTCAAACTACAGACCAATTGCACTTACTTCCGCTCAATCTAAAGTTTTTGAATCACTTGTCAACACTTAGTTTATGAAATATTGAAACATGTTATTAACAATTGGCAGTACGGATTCCGTGCTAATTGGTCAATTGGATATTTACTAATGGTTCTAACGTAGCTTTGGGATCATTGTCTCCTCATTTGTACCTCTTTTAATAGATTTTGACAGGTTGTTCAATCCGTAATTGTAGGCGGAGTTACGTAATAAATTCCGTTGTACCGTAAGGTTCAGTTCGTTCACTAACCTTATTTTGTCTCTTCATTAATGACCTTTTATTTCTAAATTTCAATGCCATTTAAAGTTTCGCCGAAGGCAACACCCTTGCAGAACGCATTTTTGGGTCATTAGAAAATAATGTAGTCTAAAACTAAATGCTGTTTAGTATCTTTTAAAAAACACCAGACGCACCCTGAATCCATTTCAGTCGTTGGCGAAATATACCCAATTCGTCATCTTCCGTATTCAGATATCCAGTAATTGACAATATATTTTCAATCACTAAAAATATTTTAAAATGTTTCAATTCATTAGTATTAGTGCTAATCTACAAGTCCCATACAAATCTTTGCTGAATATGTATAATTCTAATATTTGGGTAGGGTTCGGACATATCGCATTATACACGTTAGACGAAGCTCAATGAAAGACTATAATACTCACGAAATTGCTTGATCCTTGGAGGCACATTATAACGTGAAATTTTTTAAAATTTTTTTTTTTTGCGGAAGAGGTGAAAATCCTCCAAAAGACACCAGGCAGCCCGTGCCCTCCGGTAGTGTGAGATTCTTACTCACTAAAAACACCTCTCTGGGGATAAGCCGAAACAGACCACATAACCGGGTCCCTTTTCGTCCTCACCCAGTCTCTCTTAGTGGGGGCAACTGAGTATCCAGTTAACCCACTGTCGCCACTAACCTCTTTTACTGGGTCAGTGCTAGAATCCTAGCCTGTCTGCATAAATCCATGTTTCCCTACCGTCTCCAGGGTTCCTTCTTGGTCCATGCATTAGTTACAACCTTCACCCCTTCAGTGTCTACAACATTGAAGGGTTCCAGGCCGTAACGCTTTAGTCCTGAGCCAGGACAAGGAACCCCCTCCGGATTAACCGCAGCTAACACTACGGAAGGCAGATCTGCATAAATCCATGTTTTCCCACCGTCTCCATAGCATAGACCATGAATGCGTTAATTACAACCTTCATCCCTTATCTGCCTACGGCATTGAAAGGTTTCAGGCTGTAACGCTTTAGTCCCGAGCCAGGACAAGGAACCCCCTCCGAATTAACCACAGCTAACCCTTCGGAAGGCAGATCTGCATCTTCTACTGGTGTGCGTATCGCGGAGAGAGCCAACTCGTTAGAGTCTCCCGTCTCTGCACCGCCAAACCTGAGAAAGTGCTAGTTATTATTATGCCAATGGCACCCTCTTCCAGGACTGCTACAGCAGTTTCAGCCGGCGGGGGCGAGCCAGCCTCCATAGCCGCCACAGTTCCTTCGAAAGGTAATTCTCCCCAAGCTGCTACTGTTGTGTTGTGGGTACCGTGGGTATAGCCAACCTGTTGGGTTCTCCCATACAATCCACCTCCACTCCCACAGAAGCGCCCGAGGAAAACGCCATTCGGGACCCAATTACCCCTGGGTCCTGCAGATAGGACGACGACACTGCAGACTCCCTTGGAGTTAGGGGCATTTTTCAAGAGGTTATCTCCTCCCGCATTAGTTACTTGGCTACATTCTACGATGCAACCGGGCTACCACTTGGAGGTGTAACTAACAATTGAGAATATCCAGGTGAAGATTACCGTATCCTAGAAGGCTTCAACTCGTCCGTCCATTCTCCAGCAACCTATAATGTCCAATAAAAGCGTCCCAAGTTAATTCAAACCCTTATACACTCCAGATCAAATTTCGGGAATCTTTCCTGGGCAGAACAACACGAAAGTGAAACAGTTTAGCATACCATACCCATTTCCCTTACCCTTAATTCCTTTCCTGCAAAGACTGTGCTTTAGCATCATTAAAGAAAAAAGAAAAAAACTAGAATGCGGTGTGCAAGTGAAAGTTTGTTGCCATAACTCGAAACGCTTTTACCCCGAAATCGCAGAAATTATATAACTTTGTTAACGAGGTTTTGGTTTAATCGTTTGATTATTAATAGTCGATAATTAAGGGAGTAAGATCCGGTACAAGTGTAATTAGGGTACGTTTGTAATTTTAACTTTAAATTACCGGTCTGTAAATGTTTATATCGCGATGAATACCTTTATTCAATACTAATCTGTACAGTGTAGAGGTGATCATTTTCAGTGACTCAATTATTTTCTTGATATTAAGCTTAGGTGCAGAACCTATGCTTTTGTGGAATTGCCAGTACTAAACCCGTGCACGAGTTGTCAATTAATGGTCGATACACCTGGCAGCCTCACCAAAGGAAATTAAAAAGGTTTGATTTCAACAACCGACTTTATTCACTTAATAATAAGCTAAATTGCTTATTGTTATTGAAATGATGCATGATAGGGAGAAATATCTCTTGAGGAATAGTAACCCTAAGGTCCCTATAGTCTAGAAAATTATTTTTAATTTTGGCAAAACTCTTAGCGGCTAAGTATTATCTGCCGACCGTGATTGAAATTAGCTTTATTCATGAATTTAATGAGAATTTGGATTTACATATATTGCCTTTAAAATTATAATTTAAAATTTGCAGAATTTACGAAAACAGCTGGAACCTCAATACACTAAGTGACAGCACAGATTCAGGGCCCAGATGAAAAGCCTACTCCCTCATAGTAAAAATCAAACAAATTTGACAGCATAGACCCAACCGCAGAACGAAAACTTGCCATTCTCACACACACGACATATACATGATAGTTTCTTCCTCGTAGGATCTAATCAAGCTATACAAATCTGATCATCCCGTTAGACCAGTCTCTTCATTTAATAATGCTCCTTCCCAAAAACTGGGTAAAAGATTAATTGAAATATTACCGAAATTATTGGATGTCGAAAACAAGTAAACAATTAAAAATTTTAGAGATTTAGAAATAAAATTAAAAATATGAAACTTCCACTTAATGCTAAAATGGTGTCATTTGATGTTAGTAGTTTCTTTTCATCAATTCCCATTACTAAGTTAAAAAGTCATTTACTAGAAAAAGTTATTAAACAAGTTTAATAAAAGACAACGTCTTCCAGTTTATACAACTAATAGATGAATGTTTAGATCAGGATTATTTTTACAGGTTCTGTATTAAGATGGATGGTCTAGTTATGGGAGCTTCAATTTCTCCATTCATAGCTAACTTCTACATGAATATAATTTGAACAACAATTATTTTATATGCACTGTGATATAGGTAATAAGGTTTTGTGTTTGTATCGGTATGTAGATGACGTATTTTGTGTAAGACCTTGCAGAGAGCGACAGTTGAATATATTCTTGAATCATATTTTATATAAAATTGACGATAGAATAAAACTCACGTTAGAATATGGAGGTAGCAAATTGAATTTCCTTGACTTGATGATTAATATCCATGATAATAAATTCGAATTTGATATTTATAGTAGACCGAGATATACAGACGTGGTAATACCGAAAAATTCAGAACATTCCGAAAATATTACAAGGTCTGAATTTCAATTCATGATAGATAGGTTAATCACTGTACCATTAAACAAAAATAATTTAAAAAGAGTCTTATGCTATTATTGAAATTGGTACAACAAAAAAAAAAAAATTTTTTTTAAAAGTTGAACCCACTTCACAAAATGCGCTAAGTTCAATTTTCTTTTAAAAACCATTTTATTTTTCACTTTTTAGTGTCTTCATATAAACGACATGAGTGATGCTGCTGCAAGAAAGCAATTGCAAAATTTACAGAGGTAGTGCACTCTAAAGAACGGAAACAGGATTATCCGAATCCGCCAACATAATACGACTTTAGTCAGGGTCATCCTTTTATACGCTCACCTTAGAAAATTATTTCCATCTACCAAAATTGTTATCATTTATCAATCGGCAAACGTATTCTGTACAACATAATCAAAATCATCAAACTCGCTCCATGCATTACAAAGCTAAGCGTCGCCCCTCCTCCAACTTTCACTATTAGCCACAATTTTTGTCAGAATACGAATAAATGCCCTCTGCATTCAGAATCATCTACATTAGTTTACGCAGTACACAGTTAGGTTACCCCTCCTCCCGCCTGAGCCCTTGGTCAACATTTTTCTATATAGTAGCAATGGGGGATCACACTGTATACAACAAAAAATATTCTTCCAAATAGGTGTGTGAATTAAGGAATTGGTACCAGTGGGGCAACATATTCTACACATCAAAAGAAGAATCATCCAAATCGGTCCACTCGTTACGCAGTTAACCTACCCCTTCCCCCTACCAATACTGTAGTGAAAAATTAATGCTCATTAAATTATACTCTACATTAAAAGAATCATCCAAATCGATGTAGGCGTCAACAAGTTGATATCCCAATTGTGTCGCGGTACCAATGGGGGAACATACTCTATACATTAGAAAAAGAATCATTCAAAAAAAAAATTATGCCCGGTCGGTCATACATAAAAAAAATGACAAAAAATACGTGTCGAACTTAGAACCTCTTTGTTTTTGGAAGTCGGTTAAAAAAAGCTAGTGTTTTCTGTTTTTTTGTTTTTAAAAACAAGATGTAAATTGCTAACTTAATATAAATGAAAAAATATTGAAATTAATTTTATTGCTACATAAACAAAATCATTAATTATTATTTGTTTCTTATACGATGTGGCCAAAGCCTAGGGGACAATCCTTTGATGTATTAGCATGGCTTTGCCGGAAGGCAATTAGGGTAAGGGAAGTGGGGAAACTTTATTGTATTGTTTTTGCATTACTGCGAGCTATACAACAGCCCAGAGACGGAATGGATTATTTTAATTTCTTAATACAAGCTCACGCCAAGACCTGGTCTCGGACCCGGGAACAATGGCATAGTGGTCATGCCGCTCAACCAATTGATCCAACTCCGATCCAACTCCGTTTGCAAAATTGTAAGGTAATTGAACTCAAGTAAATTTCAAATGCCCTCACTTCGACAGTAAAATATACTTTGAGATTTGCTGAAATGTAATTTGAGTGAAGTGAATATTTTTAGAATGGGAGACGGAGTTGGATCAATGGTTAGGTTTAAAAACGTCCTCGTGGGTTTTTAAAAAGTTTTATTAAAAAATTCACTACGTCTATTTGCAGTTGTCTAGCTCGCAGCAATGCAAAAAAACAGGACATTCAAGTTTCCTCACTCCCCTTACCCTAATTCCCTTCCGATCAAAGCCATGCCAACGCTTTAAAGGGTTGTCCCCTAGGCTTTAACCACACCGTAAAAAATATCTTAATTTACTTATTTATTTAAAGATTCATCAAAGGTTGACTACTTAACATAATAATATATGGTTGACATCCCGAACTCCGAAGAATTTGGGGTTTTATGTGTCGCTGTTAGACTGCCTGGTAAAACATTGTTCATTTCGACCGCCTATATTCCTCTAGGTTCTCCATCTAATGTTTAATGTTTTTGAAAGATTTGCCTCCTGCCTGGATGACCTCTCACATGCCCTGATGCCTTCCGACGAATTGTAGCTTTTGGGTGACTTTAACCTGCCTGACGTTGGCTGGGAGCTCTCTCACTCGAGTGATGACTTGTTTCCTTCTTTTCGATCTGCCAGTCAGTTTGCTCTTTCTTTTGTAGATGGCCTTGCTTCTTCTGGTTTATCGCAGACTTGCAGCGTTTCCAACAGTCACGGAACGTTCCTCGACCTCGTTTTTTCTACTGATCCTGCTAGTACATCGATAAGACGATGCTTGGTGCCTATTGTTTCTGAATCGAATCATCACCCTGCGCTTCATTTTACTTTTTTCACTGATCCAGTTGTGATAGCTTCTTGTGTGCCAGATGATGTTTGTTATAACTTCAGCAAGGCTGACTTCTCCGTAATTAACAACTGGCTCTCAGCTTTTGATTGGAGTAGCGTCCTCAATGAACGAGATATTAATGTGGCTGTAAGTTCTTTTTATAATTTATTGTCTATCTGTTTTACTTACTGTCTCCCTATTTCTAAATCGAATAACTTACGATCTAACCAGCCTTGGTTCGATAGTTCCTTAAAACATTTAAGAAATGTCAAATGTAAAGCCTGGAAGAGGTTTTGTTCCTCTAGGAGCGACGCTGACTATGTAGCTTATTCCAATTTACGCAGTAAATTTTTGTCTGACTTAGTGTCTTCTTACAATAATTATATTCACAGAATGAACGCATCCCTACGAGTCGATCCTAAGCGATTTTGGAAGTTCGTGAACTTGAAGCGAAGTTCTGATGGCTATCCATCTTCTTTGTCTTTCGGAGACAGTGAAAGCAATGAGCTCCTGACGAAAGCAAACCTTTTTGCTGACTTTTTTAAAACTGCGTTTTTGGACGATACCTGTGATGTTAGCTTTAAGGATTTTACCCATTTGACGAGGTTTCCACCGACTTCTCTCGAATCCAAAGACCTTTTACTTGACGAAGTTACGATTTTGAAGAAAATCTCTACCTTGACTGATAGTTTTTCAATTGGTCCTGACGGTATCCCCGCCGCACTCGTGAAAAGATGTTGTTCAGTTTTTGCTCCTATTCTGTGTTACTTATTTAATCTCTCAACTCGCTGCGGTATTTTTCCGAAAGCCTGGAAAACCTCACTAATTATTCCCCTTCACAAAAAAGGTGATAAATGTGAAATTTCGAACTATAGACCAATTGCTAATCTTAGTTGTATTTCAAAGATTTTTGAGGCACTTATTTGCGATGCAAGCCTTTTTTGCAACCGTTTCAACATGGCTTCATTAGAGGTAAATCAACTACCACCAATTTATTGCAATTTTCAAACCTTTGTATTTCTGCAATTGAAGATGGTAAGCAAGTTGGCTGTATTTTTACTGACTTCAGCAAGGCTTTCGATAGAATTAATCACAGAATTTTAATTCTCAAACTCTCCCTTCTCGGGTTTCCACAAGTTTTTGTAAATTGGATTCACTCGTACTTATCTGAACGCACTCAGCGGGTTTCTTTTCGTGGAGCTCTGTCTGATATTATTTTCAACACTTCCGGTGTACCGCAGTTCTCCCACCTCGGGCCATTGTTATTTATAATTTTTATCAATGACGTATCTACGATTCTGTCTCACTCAAATATTCTTTGTTATGCCGACGACGCTAAGTTATTTCGCATTGTGTCTGGCAATGGTGATTGCCTTCTTTTAAATTCTGACTTGGACGCCTTTCAGAATTGGTGTTCCATTAATGACCTTCCCCTAAACATCGGAAAGTGTAGATCTATGTCTTTCTCACGAAAAAGGTCTCCCTTTCAATTTAACTTTTCCATAGAGGGCTGTCCTTTAACAAGAGTTACTAAGACTAAGGTCCTAGGTGTCTGGCTCAATTCCCTTTTTTCTTTCGAGGATCATTTTGATGCCATATTCAACAAGGCTAATATGACTCTTGGTTTCGTGAAAAGGTGGTCAAAGGAATTTGATGACCCTTACATTACAAAGCTCTTGTATTGCACTTTTGTCAGGCCTATGCTGGAATATGCCTCTCCAGTCTGGTCGCCATTATATGAGACACATATCAATCGCATTGAAGCTGTTCAACGGAGGTTTGTTAGGTTCGCTCTTCGTGGCCTTCCTTGGAATAACTCCCGTATATTGCCTCCTTATGTTGATAGACTTGAACTCCTACACTTGGATACACTTGAAAAGAGGCGACGTAACGCAAGGATCCTTTTTGCTTTCGACTGCATTCGGGGGTCTATAGACTCTCCTGTTTCTTGGCTTGTTTTGGCTTGTCGGTTCCGACTCGCTCCTTGAGGAATCACGACTTTCTTCAATTACCTTTTCATCGCACGAATTATGGATTAAATGAGCCTATCACGTCGATGTCGCGATTTTTTAATTCTTCTTTTGATTGCATTGATTTTCATCTATCGCGTAATCAAGTGAGGAGTCAGCTTTGTTGAGGTTACTTTTTGCTTTTCACTTTTTACTTTTCAATTTATCTACTTTATGCTTTTTATATATCATTTATACAATTTTGTATTTTCATATTCTATTCATATATTCTCTCGTTATCTTTAATTTTATATAGTTTATTACATTGTTCTTATTTAGTTTTTTATTGTATTGTTCTTATTTTTTTCTTTTGTTTTCTCTTGTAGTAATCAGCATTTTGATGAAACATTGTAAATAAATAAATAAATAAATAAATAATATAAATATAAAATAAAATATAACAAAAATAAATCTAAAAATAAAACTTTCTTTGGGTTTTAACAGAAATCATTAATTTATGATAAAAGTAAATAAAGATTTATATTTTTTCAATTTATCTTGTAAAGATCGAAAAAACTCTATGCAGCGAAAAAATCATATCCACGTGTATGAAGTTATGCGCCCGTTCTGTCGAACCCCAGACTAAGTTCAAAATTTTGCTTATAGTAGCTAAGAGGAAGAATACAGAACAACAAAGGATTATCAGAATTGGTTGTCGCATTAAGGTGTAAACACAATTGCGACGAATCGACTGCAAAACTGCCAACTTTTTTAAAATATCATTTTTATATTGGCAATACTGAACGTCCGACTGCCAAATTAGAAAATTGCTCTATTCCGACGACCAGTTCGTCGGATGCTGGCAGTTGGCAGTTCCAGTTTTGTGCATACCCATTAAACGTAGTACTTTCATATTTTGACAGCGAACTTTTTCATGCGTTGGACGTCGGCAGTCGCAATTGTGTTTCATACTTTACGAAGTTAGTTTTCGCACATTCCCCCATCCCAACCCAACCCACAAAATTTTTAACACAGTACCGAGGAACGAACATACCCTCAATTCAACGGAAAAGGAATCATCCAAATAAGCCTACGAAGTTAGGCTCTGTAAAAATAATTAAATTATTTGCTTGAAACTATTACTACTGGTTGTATAAAGAATATTCATAAAACGCCACTCAAGGCTTTGTAAAGTAAGTGATAGTGTATTCATGATAGTCTAAAACAAAATTTTCATTTATAGGTTTGGAATATTTGCCATGTTTACAAACATAATTCCAATCATTGGTTTACCGTTGGGGGGAACGTTTTATACCCAACTCGGTTATGTCAGTAAGTTCGGATGCTATTTGCTGGAATATTACTTTAATTTTTTATGAATTATTTTCAGATCTTTTTATTTTGGGGGACGTTTTTTTCATACTTGGAATCTTATATTTAATATTCTTTGTTGAAAAAGTTAAGCCCACATCAACAACAACAACAAAAGAAAACGAACAAAATGGAGTTACAGTTGGAGAACAAGACAATTATGGCTTTGAGATGTCTGCCGGAGAGGACACGGGTATCACTAGTTCTACTGTGGTTGTTACAAATGCTAGCAATGTGAAGGAAGTAATTCCACCACCTAAGAAAAATTTTTTGGTTGAGTTTTTTGATCCAACTTTAGCGTACGCTTGCATTGAAGTTTTTCTAAGGAAAAGGGAAAGAAATGGGCGATTATATTTGATTATACTCGTTTCAGCGTATGCTCTTTTTCTCGGACCTACTTTAGGTATGGGCCTAAAAGGTATTTCGATAGTTTAATCAATAATTTTATAGGTGAAATTGACTACTTGTACCAGTTTGCCTTAATAAGCTTAAAATGGGATGGCGAGCAATACAGCCTTTATAGTACTTACTCAACTGCTATCGTAACTGTCGGTAAGTGTGAAATATTAACGCATATGAACAATAGCCCACATATATCTGTATAACTTTTAAATGTGGTTTTTTAATATAAATAATTAATATTGACATTTAAAAATGCCAGATTTACGGCATTTTTACATATTTTAAAATTTATGAATATTCTAGGTGGTGCCCCAGTCATTTGCTGCAGTACAATTTTTTTTAAATGTAAATTGAGATTAAGATGGCTTAGTGTAGGACCTTGACAGTTTTGCGTACAAAGATATTGCCTTTAAATGTACCTGCGATTGTGGGTAGCATACTCTAACGGTCAAAGACTGTCAGTCAAAGTCAACGTTGGTGATCCTGGCAGCAATCTAGGTTTACCCTTTCTAGATAAATTCGATGTACTTAAACGTCAAAGTCCGTAATCAATTTAAATGCTAAATTAGTCTAAAAAAATAATTGACCTTTAAATAACTTCAAAATGATCTATATACTGTAGCTTTGAATCACAAAAGCTCTCTATGGTATGTGCAATTGTACAGCAAAGCATACTAATTGGGATATTCGGTAATCGGCCCTGTTTTAGGTATTCAAACACTCCTGTTTATTATCAAAAAAGTAACATTTCTTTTACCAGCAAAATTTACCTAGCTTAACCTAACCTACTCGACCTTGCGCGGGCTAAATTATTGGTATAGACTTTTACTAGTGGTGTTTTTCGGGGAATGAGCTTAGAGTCTATGATAATCCCTGATTTTGTAATGAGTAATCGTGAAGCGCTCTTTAGGGATGAGACCAGTGCTATTCTTTGCTCGTTTATACTTCTATTTGACCTCCTTTTAAATTAGCCGTATCATTGAGTAGGAGCGCTTCTCTTTTACTCCAAACTGAGCAAAACTGGAGATGTTGTTTACATCCTTTTCAGCTCATATAACAAATTAGCTTTCTATTAGCTCCAAAATTAGCAAAAACTAAAACCTCCCTGTTAGTTAACAAGTGTAGCTTCGGAAAATAAAACAATGTGACGACGCATATTCTATATCTCTCATTCTTTTTGGAGGTTTCTTGAATAAATCTGAAACATTGCAATTTTCTGTGTTCATTTACTCCTCTCTGAAGGAGTCCACCTCATTTTTCCTACTGGAAAATTTCTTTTATACACAAAAACAACACATGTAGATCTTGCGGTTACGCCAGCGTTTATACAAAATTGTTCTTCACATCAATTTTTCATGCAACCTCCTTCACGTTTTGTCGCATTTCTCAGCACTTCTGAGCTGTATCGTAATTATGTGTACTCTAGTAGCACTACTGGCACATTTTATCAAATTTCATCGAAATGAGGGTAGCGATTCTCACACAATTTGGTTGCCTCCAGACAAACAAACCGTTTCAATAAATTAAGCGCATGCCCAAAAAATGTTGTGGCAACAGAAAAATATTTCATAGCAACGAATAAATATGTCAAGTTTGTGCGCATGATCTGTAATTCTCCCATGCCGTTCCCCGGAGCTTGCTTCTAAATACTCAGTCGCCTGGCTGGGAGCTGGCGTGTGATTTTGACACTTCACGCTTGGACTGCCATGAGTAAAAATTTTGTAAAACGGTTGGCATTCCCCTTCAACCGATTGAACACACACTTGTTAAATTCAAGCTCTACACATTTTTACATTTTTGCGTATTTACAAGGCAACCAGGTTGTCTGAAACAACAAATTTCGTGAGAATTCCTACCCAGTAGTGGTTTTAATTTTAAAGATATAGCTTTTCACACATATAGGCGTTCCAACACACAACCCTATGTGGCATGGTATACTATACCTATGGTTATACCCAGTACCTCAGTTTTTTTAGGCTAAACTTCGATAATTCAGATACAAAATCGTGAAGATTTTATCGACTGCTAGACAGAATTTTGAAGTTAAACACGTTGAAGCTCGTAAGAAGTATATATAAATTTCTCCACATTTCGCACGATTGTTTAGCTTTCTTGAGTCGTATACTATATGTACATCTCTCTCCCTTTCTCTAGTTCCCGTAACACTTTGTGGGGCATGGGGCGGGAAATGAACTTCAACCGGGCAGGGCATTTGCCCTGTAAACCCCAATGGCCCTTTTCTCGTATTCTGTTGTCTGCAGAAAACTGTATAAATTTAAACGGTTCGCACAGGCACAGATAAACCTACAAATATACTTTGTTTTTAGGTGTCCTGTAAATAAATAAATTCACGGATAATAATAAATGATTCAACCCGGATAATGGAATATACGGGTACCCGGGTACTCGAGTGTTTAGATAGATGCAAAATGTTTTAAGTAACACTACAATCTCGTAAATTTGTACTGAATCGACTACCCGAATACTCGAGTACCCTGGTAATACTCATGAGACTGCTCGGGTGCACATACCCGCACGTGACGAGTAGTTTCGTATACACCCGATTACCGTTCGATCTGTGATAGAAGGGACCAAGATGGCTGGAGCAACCAAAAGCACATTGGCTTGTCAACAAGACGTTCCTGATACTAATATGGAAATCAGAAAACCAAAAATCAATTGCTTGCAAGTTCTTGGAACGGAAAGGATCGACGAAAAGTATTCATCACTAACAAGATTATTAAGGATCACAGCATACTGCTATCGTTTTAAAACAAACCATTGAAAAATAGTAGTCGTATATTAAAATTAACTCCATTTATGCATTCGGATGGACTATTACGTGTAGGTGGGTGTAGGATTGCGATATGCTGACTTAACCTTTAATGAGAAGTATCCTGTCATTTTGCCTGATAAGTGTCACCTAACGCAGCTTATTCTCGATAAAACCCACAAAGCCACGCTCCACAGGGGACCGCAACTTATGATGCGATTTATTTCAAAACAATTTTGGCTGCTGAATGCTAGGAATACTATTAGACAATAAATGTGTTTTTTGTTGCAAGCAAAGAGCACAACTCCAAACTCAGCTCATGGGTAATCTTCCACGTCCTCGGGTAACAATATCTCGCCCATTCTCACACGTTGGCATTGACTACTGCGGAAGATTTGAATTACGAAGATATCGGGGCAGAGGATCAAAAACGTACAAGGGCTACGTCGCGATATTTGTTTGCATGGCAGTAAAGGCAACCCACATCGAAGTCTTTACGCATTTGACCACACAAGATTTTATTGCAGCCTTCCGACGCTTTAGTTCAAGAAGAGGACTACTAAGTGATGTATACTGCGAATGTGGGTCGAACTTTGTTGGAGGATACAACATTTTGACTGGCCAAAGACAACAAATGGTAAATGGGATTGATGCCGAAATAGCTAGTCTTGTGGAATGTGAAGGTGTAACATTTCATTTCATTCCCCCTGCATCACCGCATTTTGGGGGCTTGTGGGAATCTGGGGTGAGATCGACCAATCATCATATGAAAAGGATATTAGGTAATAACACACTTACATATGAAGAATTAACGACTGTCCTCACACAAATCGAAGCATGCCTGAATTCAAGGCCATAATGTGCAGCAAGCAGTCAATCCGAAGACCTTACATCTCTTACACCTGAACCTTCTGTATTGAATTTGAATGGCAATAGATTAGATAGATGGCAGTTTGTTCAACGGCTATATCAGAACTTTTGGAAAAGGTGGAATACAGAATATTTAAACACACTATAACAGCGACCCAAATGGATTCGTCAAGAGCGCAGTATACTAAAGGGAGACCTCATAATGTTGAAAGAGGAGAATCTTCCACCATCTATGTGGCTAATGGGACGGGTAGTGGAAACACATCCTGGCCAGATGGGCTTGTTCGTGTTGTGACGCTGAAAACAAAAGATTCTATTACATTTAATACATAGATAGTTTGTTCAATATTTTCTCTGTATTGAGTACAGTATTTTATTGTCAATGAATAAATGATTATTATATATTTCAAAGTGTTTGTGTTTCACACTATTCAAAATTTATCGAAGTGTACAGGTTGACTAAAACATATTTGACAGTTATTTATCTGTATAGTCTGATTGGATATTATTAAAGTGGATTTGAATAAAAATATTTTATTAATAATATAATCAAACTTATGAAATTTTTATTAAAAATTAAAAATTAAATTTATAGCTACTGCTACATCCATCAAGTTTGTTCGATATGATATGCTTTTTCTATGCCATAATATAGCCCACTTAATCATGTTACGGCTAACCTGATAATGACAATATAAATGGGCAAAGATTATTAAATGAATGTGCTACTTTGCCTGAGGCTGATATACATAACCAGACATCGCTTTAATAAAATTATTTCCGTAGTAAACAGATGGTTAGGTGTGGAGGATGTCCATGGTTACATTGCTTTTTTTTAGAAAAGTAGTAGCAGGAAGCCTGCTGAACAGACGTTTTCACTCATCAAAGTGAAATCGAAAAAAAAACTTTACTCGCCACTTTTATTTGGTCATCATATTCACCCAAATAGGAGTACTTTTTTATTCCTGTATGTTTTACTCTTCTTTTAATAATAAGCTTCGATGTCAAAATTCAAAACCTATTCCATGGTAAAATCATAAATTCATCATTGCCTCTAATTAATTAACAAATGAGTTCTTTCCATCTTCTGGTAATGTACAGTCTTGAAATTATTGTTGCGCCTTTAGCAACAAGGGGGCTTTAACCCTGGCCGATTAATTAGGAGATCGGTCGACTGAATCGAAGCACAAATGGAGTTTTTAATCTTAGTTTTTATTAGCACTAATTTAATGAAGTTTGTTCTGAAACTTCTCAAACATGAACTTTTACAAAAAAATAACTATGTCTCTTCTGAGACTTTAACAACACTTGGGGCATATAGCCTTTTTCAACACTTAGGCCTTATCGTGGAGCTATTCTCTCTTCCCAAAAATAATCAAATATAATCGCAATTAGGCAGTCTCATTAGTTACTGCCTTAAAATAGTTCGATGGGAATTTCCAAATCAAAGGATCGCTGTGGTGTATGCTTGTCGTGTAGATAAAATTGATTAGCATAACCGTGAACAGCGGTGACGTTGGGCACGGAAGCCATGATAACATCGTTAGTGCTGGGTTATAATCTGCGGTGTTATGTTCTGAATGAGAATTATTTATTTGATTAGAAAAAAGGTTGGGACCTTTAGCAGATTCATATAATAAATACGATAGAAAGAGATGACAATATTCACAATTATTTTACATCTCTTTCTGGGTAAGCATTTTGCAGATTAAAACAACCTTTTTTTGTAATTTTTATATCAGTAATTCCAATGATTTTTAGATTTTCCTTACAACAATATAGAAGATTAAAATTAAGTATGCCATTTCCTATATATATGGTTATTTTATTCTACTCGCAACAGCTGCAAATTCATAGTAAACATTGGAAATTAAAAATGGTTTTCCTCCACTGAAAGTAAAATTGTACCCATATGAGATAGCGTATAAGTCACTCCATTTTAAGACATCTGAGTGGGTAATACTTAAAGGTAATGGTATTTTGATTTCGATTAAAATTTGGTTACTAATTTTATAAGTGCGCGTTTGACTTAATTTGTGTAAATTGGTGAGTTCAGTAGAATTTGATGATATTGGCAGATTTTTGAATAATGTCGAACCCTTTGAGTGTATATGTAACGGTCTTGTTGAATAAGTTAACAGTTTTGCCAACAATTATAGTTTGGGCTTTTAATAATTCATTTTCTTTTAAAGTCTGTACTTGATTACGTAATGCTTGGCATCTTCTTCGTCCAAAGTGCCAAGCAATGCTTTACTTATTCATCCGATAGCGTTAATTACACCGCTTCGAGCTCTTGGGTTATGACCGAGGTCTAGAATGTCTGTGTTTGGATTAATTTCGTCTAGGATCATTTTAAAATTTTTAATTCCAGATTTGCAATATATGTATGTTGAGCTAGTACATATGCTCTCTATTCTGGTAAAGTGAGATTTGCATATTATTAATTCATTATTAAAGCTATTAAAATCATAGTACATTATAAGTTTCCAATTGGTACTCTACAGATGAGCGTTTCCGTATTCCTCTAAATAGGTTACTGGAGTGGTTGTAAATATGGTCACATTAGTTCCATTGGCGAGTCCAAGTAATAGGGCTGAGGTCATCAGGAATGTGATCATTCTGACCGGAGAAGAAGTTTAGTGGATGTTACTCTTTGAACAGTTTCAAGTGGTTGTTATGAATCTTCTTATTAAGTTTTTGTTTTTGTTTGACTTATTAAGTTTAATTTTGTGTTTTGTTGTTGTTTTCAGATGAGGGAGTCTCTACTTTTTCGCAGGGTCCCTACCATAAGGGGCTCAATTTGTTTTTCCCAGCATGTACCTACTTTTATTAGTACTTTATCACCAATTATTAATGGCTTTGACTTCGATTCTTTGTCATAGTAAGCCTTGGATTTTTCTTTATTTTTATTAAGTTTTGTCTTGACTGTTTGTGTGAGTATTCGCATAGTCCCTTTAATTTACTAACATACTTGTCGTAGTTATATGAAACTTCGAGGACCTTTTTTAGGGATGTCGAAATTTCTATAGAAAATCCATAAAGAAGTTCATGTGGCGTGAGTTGTTATGTTTTTAACAAATTCCTCGGCCACTGTTCGTGCTTCTGCATTTTGTAATGGAATGGCTTCGGAGTATTTTTTTAGATCATCTTGAAATGTCTAGAGATACTTGTTGTTAGTATAACTTGACGGTAAAGGTCCTTCTATATCCAGAAATATTTTTCTCAAATTGTTTACTACTAGTGGTAGTAATTTTCATGGGTATCTTTTTGTTTGAACTTGTTAAGTTGGCAGGAGGAACATTTATTTATGGATTCCTTGACGTCTTTGGTCATACCTGGCCAATTATAAACCTTTTTAATTTTTCCCAGCGTTTTTGTTTCTCCCTTGTGATCGCCTAAAGGAGTGACGTCGTAATCTCTTATTACCTGTTCAATATCCTTAGAATTAGATAGGTTTATTATTTTATCTAAGAAAAGTTTAGGCTTTAGATTAGAGTCTTTGAACTCTTCCGCACACAAAAGTTTAAATTCGCGGTAAGACACGTTGTGGAGGATATGTAAACCAATTAAAATGGTTTTCTTCTTAGAAGAAAACTCTTTAAATCTTCGAAAAACATTTCTTGTGATGTCTTTGTCCGAATTTCATTTGAAAATTAGATGACCACGTCCAATGATGGAGGTCGTTCCTTTGTTTTTGTATTCCCTTATTTTTCCTAATGGGATTGCAGAAGCTGTGTCTGCAATTGATATAATGAAATATTTCCTTTTAATACCTCTGGCTTCTAATAGGCTGTTTGTATATTCATTAATTGTATTATTGTTTTCTGGAGCTCTACAAGTTATAACTGGGATAGCGTTCCTTTCTAGAACAATGCGACTAAATGCGTCTACATTGAGGTTTGCTTTGCCAGGTTTGTGTATGATTTGGTAACCATACTCTTCCAATTTGATTCTCCACCTCATCATTCGAGAAGTGGGATGTTTGAGATTTATAATCCAAGTAAGGGGCTTATGATCTGTTATAATAGTAAATTTTCGACCATATTTGTAAGGAGGGAATTGTTCCTGACTAATTTCGTCTTGTGATAGAACCGCACCGATGTCGTATTTGCTTGCGTCTGACGTTACTAGAAATTCTTCATCGAAGCGAGGTTATTGTAGTTTAGCTGGGTTCATCAGTTTTTCTTTCATTGTAGTGTAGGCTTTGTCGCAAAAGGCGTACCATTTATTGGTGACTTCCTTTTTTAATAATGTCGTGAGAGGCTATTTCAGCAAATTTTGGGATAAAGCGATAGTAATATCCAAAAAACCTAGGAAAGACTTTATGTCTTCTTCCGTTTTGAATACTGGATAAGTTTGGACAGCTTCGAGCTTAGACGGGTCCGGAGTTTTGGAATAATCTTTTTCGATATTCCGAATAGTAATGATTAGGGTACTCACAATAAGTAAAAAAAGCTTCGGTTTGTTTTCTGTCTTAACTCTGTTAAAGTAACAAACTTCAGCTTGGTCATGGCGGCCTTTCGCTTTGCTTAGTAAACTGATGACCATCTTCAAATACACGGACAGTCATTTTTTTGTTTTCTCCGACTAATAAATTTTTAAGGTGTTTGGTCGCTCGTGCCGCCAGACGTTGCGTCATCATACAACGTTAGCAATTTCTGAGCACGGAAAGCGTAATCGATTGTGCTCTCTAGAGTAGGGATATTAGATATACATCGTATTCACTCGGTGATTATAATACGATACATCGAAGCAATCCGATGTTTTGAAAAGTTATTTATCTACTCCATGCATCGATGTATTTTTATAAAACATCGAACAGCTAATTTCAAAGCAGTGTATCGATAGTATCTCCGAACTCAGTATTCACAAACCCATGTTATCATTAACCTACTATTGACAAGGCTGGATGGGTGTGGGCAAAAGATTGACAAGAGAAAGGGTGTTCTAGAGAGAGTGCCTCCCCTCGTTATAGATATGATATTGGATCCGCGGTTCGGCTGTCGCAAAAGTTATTCTTCAGATCTTTCTTACAAACCAGAAAAGAACTTTTTTTTGTGGGAAGATCATCAAAAGTTAGTCCACAAGAGCTGGAAAATGGCGAAGTCTGACGATGCTACTTGCGTATTCCAGTAGGAAGCTCAATGAGAACCCATTGAACATTTGGAATGATCTTAAAATTTAGCTTCTTCACTTCATACAATTGATGATGTGGATGATTTTTATTTTGGACTCTTTGTAAAAATAATAAAAGATATTTTTACTTTTTTCAACACACAACACCCGAATCAACGAATTTTGCATAAAAAGTTGTGTTTTTCCTTAGATACATAGATTCCTTGAACACAGTTGCTTAGAATTATAAGTCCACTCTGATTCGGGTATGTTGTGTATCAAAACAACACCTAGTAAAAAACATTGTTTGATTGCATAATATCACTGCAGCTTAGTGATTTAATGTTAGAAAAAGTACTCCATTGTTAGGAAACATCGATGTTTCCAACCGATACATCGAATAACACCGATGTACAGTTTCGATATATTGCATCGAATAAAACATCGATGTATTTTTTGAGTGGACACTCCTACTCTCGAGGGGATTGCCTCAGATCTAGGATTTCGTTCTGTATGCTGATTTGATAGCGGGTTTCCAAAAATTGGTCCTGACGGAACTTTTGGAGTTCTTTTCAAGAATTGACATTATAGAATAGAGCTTTTTCTGCTTCGAGAGTATCCGTTTCCTGGAACATCCCACATATGTTCAGGAAGCGGTGAGTATGTTCTGAATTCCTATCGACTTAGCGTCGCAAGTGGTTAACCCGCTTGCAATTTTAGGCGGTCGCTTTTAGGAACTTACGGTTTTCTTTTATGAGACTTTAACCCTGTTCTGTACGTCTCGGAGTTTTTTATTTCGCGTAAACGTTTTGAAATTAAAATAAAGAAAATTTCGCTCACGAGCACTTTAAATTTTGACGAGATTTATTTGAATAACTCCCGGAGAGGTAATTCTTAATCACTGATTTTCACACAAAAATAATTTCAATTAAAAATTTAGAATTGTTAAAGCCGAAGTCAACGTACAATTTACAATAAGAGAGACGTTTTCAGTTTAGAGAGGCTACAAAATCACAGAATATAATTTCAATATAAGATTATAAATAAAATTCAAAATATTCAAATTTAAGTATATGTATGAATGAATAAAAAAAATATGTATAATTCTTAACTACTCGACTTAGGAAGTTATTTACAATTTGCTAGACTTCTGGATGGATATCGGCCATCACGCTTGGGACGTTGTTGTTGACAGAATTGAATTCTTCAATGATTTGTATGTCTTCAGATGACTAGATGATTAGTAGGTTGGATAGCACGTATAGTTTTTTTTCTTCCTTTTTTATGGCCTTTTTTCTCCGAGAGGGTTTAGTTCATCTCTCCTTTACTTTTTTTTCGGGTGCCTATTCTTTCAGGACAACACTTCGTTGACCAAACCTCCTGTCTCTTCTGATACTTTTACGGTGTTTCTACCATTTTTTTAACACTTCTTTCTAACAAGAGGCCCTACCGTGAAGAATTACTTCTTAAGTCCCTAGCTTGCTAGCTCCCTATTTATGTAAAAATGTTTGTATGGAGCTATTCTCCCTTCCCAAAAATAATCGCAATTAGGCAGTTTCATTAGTTACTGCCTAAACATTCGTAGCACGCATTTTTCTAATAAATTGGAAAAACAATTTAACACCTGCATCGAAAGTGCTACATCAGTGGTTCTTCGAATGAAGAAAACAACGAATTACATAAGGCACTTGTCATTTTCGCTTTGTATGATTGCTAATTGGGATGGGAATTCTCAAATCCAAAGCTCTTTCGCTGTTTCGTATGCTTGTCGTGTAGATAAAATTACTTAGCATAACCGTAACATCGTTAGCACCTGATGATTGTATTTTCTAATGTTATTAAATGCTCATTACTTGCCCATGTTGTAAACGGGAAATGTTTATCGTTTTGGGACTTGTAGTGATATCTGATTTGCATTCGTACTCGGTGATATTCTGCAGTTGTGAATCTGCGTGTAGTGCCATTTCGACTGGCTTACCCTTTGTAATATGCGTGCTGGGCACTGCCTTTGGCTATTGGCAGAGTATGCTCGCGTAGGTACTCGTCGTGGAGTCTCTCTAACGTCTCCTTTACTGATTTTGTAGAGGAGCCATCGCTGCTCTTCAAGAAAGAGGGAACACTGGAGTTACTTTCGACTATTTTTCTTAGTCTAGAAGAATCACTTGCACACTTGATGGACTCGCAATATTTATTCCATGACGCGCGGTTTTATAGTTTTTCAGGCCTTTTTTAAAGGATGTCCAATCCTCAGCAGTTTTAGTGTACATAGCTCTATTGAAGAGCCTCCTTGCTCTCCGCCTCAGCTCCCGTAGGTAATTTTTCCACCATGCGGGATAAGACTTCTTGGAGGATCTACTTAGCTACTTACTCTACTGAATCGTCAATGGACGATGTATTACCGAGTATCTCGCAAGTCGGTGCCACTGTACTACTCGTGACTCGTTTGTTAAATTCATCCCAGTCTCTTTTAACTGGGTTCCTAATGGGTTTGGGAGTTTCTTGTTGGATATTTATTTTCCTCCCTATTTTTGGTAATAAAATTGGAGCTATTGCAAATAATAAGATCAGTATTAAGTATAAAGTTAAAAAAGACATCCCGCATATTGGAGTCCGTTCTCTTTCTTACAGTTGCGTCCACCAGTGTGTGGACCTCGGCAGTTGGCGATAGGACGCATTCGTCATGCGCCATGTACGCCAAAGCTATTACATTGGACGACAATTAAGTCGTCGGTACTGTAATTTGACAATAAAAATAAGTTAATGTCTTTTCACGTCCTGGGCTTACCTGCACCCTATGTGTGCAAGAGGGTGTAGGATTTGTGAATTAGTCCGAGTAGAAGATTATTGTTTCATTGGCAATAAATCACTGCCAGGTGGTGACGATTTGACGGCTGAACTAGGGATAAAAACGTTAATTGAGTCAACTGTTGAAGATGCGATAGAAGTACTAATTTTTATAAGGACAAATCTGTGATTGTTCGCCGTGAGTGTCGTAAAGACTATACAACAGCGATGGAAAATATATATGAATATATTGAGGACAACGATGACTACCAGTTCACTATAAGTGAATTGAAGGGAATCTACAAATCTCGTATTATAATTACAGAAAAAAAGGAAGTTCTGCGATTATTAACCGACTTCCCAAAAACAAAGAGGTTCTAAGTTCGACGCGTATTTTTTTTTTTTTTATGTCTGACCGGGCATAACTTCGTAACGCGTCGACCGATTTTGATGATTCTTTTTTTGTTGGGTAGAGTATGTTCACCGATTGGTACCATGTCAAACAAATTTTTGGTAGGGTGGGGGTGGGGGGTGGGGTGAAACCTAACTTTGTAACGCGTGGTCCGATTTAGATTTTTGTTGTACAGAGTATGATCCCCCATTACTAAAAGGAGAAAAAAATTTGGCCTAGGGTGTGGGGAGGGGGAGGGGTAGTCTAACTTTGTAACGCGTGAACCGATTTGGATAATTCTTTTTCTGTTGGGTAGAGTATGTTCCGTGGTTGATACCAGGTGAAAAACATTTTGGGGGGATGGGGGTGGGGGGTAGGGGTGGTGTTGGAAATTCGCTCCCTCTCATCGATCAGTAAGCAGTTTAAGTCAATTTTGCATCGCAGCTACAAGAGATGACCAGGAGCTACCGAATTGCATTCAGCACCTACACAGCATCTCCAACGAAGAGGAGTGAGAGTTTTGGAGTCCGGCTTATCAGTCAGTTCAGCTCAGTAACCCAAGCAGCAAGGTACCAAAGACAGATTGAACTTTAAGGCAAAGAATAAATAAATGAACGCGTGAAAGTCAGTGTGGTTTTTTCCTTGCACCCTTTATTCCCAAAGATTTCCCCCTAAACATTGGTCCTTCGTAGCCGAATATACTCTTCTACCTCAGAAAAAGGTGAGTAAGATTTTGCACATTTCGCTAAAATCATATCCGTAAAAGAATCCATATGGAAAATAAAAATACCTCAGTGATATTTCAGGTGCGTTAATTAGTGCAGTGCGTTCAATTTTCAATTAAATTTGCCTATAGTGAATTTGTCGGTAGCACACATAGATTTCCCATTGCTAATAAGTGTCTATTAATACGCTTGGGCCGTTATTCTCAAGAAATTGCTTTCCAATAACCATAAGCCCAGTAAAGTTATTCATCATAACGGTGCTGTAAACTCCGTCATCACATCTACAGTTTATAATTCTCGGGCGCGGATATTATTCGAACTTATTTTTACTAATTTGCTTACCTTCGGTAGTGTTGAGCAAATCATTTCAAGTTCAAGGGCAATAGATTCTGAAATCATTTGTGTTGTCATCAGTGATCAAAAATAATAGTTGTGAAGTGAGTAGTTTAGATTATTGATAAATTGCAATTTGAAGCATTTCACCACGGACCTTCTAATTATCGTGAAATATACATTTCTCTCAAAATTTTATATCAGAAAAAAATGTCTCCAATTTATTAAACGAAACATAACCAGCCGCGAGATTAATTATATTTAGGAAGTTTTATCAATAGTTCATTAAATTCAATTGGTCCTAACAGTAAAGGTCATCGAAAATGAGTAAGGTTAAGGAGGCCGTTAGTGAGCAATCAGCTCTGTTCGAACAATTAAAAAGATTTGTCGTAAACTTCAAGAAGTCTTCAAAGGAAAGATTGGCGAGTGTAGGTTATGTCAAGGGTCGTATTGAAGTTTAAGATTCACTGCGGGAAGAATTCTTTACGAACGACAGGGCAATCCGCATCTTAGCATCCGAAGATGATAGAAAGAATGAATATTTTCAAGGTGAAGTAGATGACAAATTTGAAGAGTTGATTGCTGAATATAAGGGAATTCTATACGACATCTTGGCGGATTTAACAAAACCACAGGGTCTAAATTCTCCAAATGATATTTCAGGTCGCCTTGAACAAAGTGGCGGTGTTCTGAATCCCACTCTACCCAATGCTCTCCAAAGGGATATTAAGTTGCCTCATATAACTATACCTACATTTGCGGGTGATTACAAGACATGGCTGTCATTTTATGACTTATTAAGTCGATTGTTCAGTTACCAAATGTCCAGAAGATGCACTATCTCAAGTCTTCACTCTCCGGGGAAGCAGAACAAATTATCCGTCATTTAAATGTGACTAATAACAATTATAAAATTGCATGGGATCTTTTATGCAAAAGGTATCAAAATCCGCGAGCGTTAATTAATAATACTTTAAAGAGATTACTTTCCCAACCCTATATTCATAGTGAAAATAACTTCATGATTCGTTAATTACTAGACTCAACGAATGAATGCTTAGCTAATCTCAAAAATCTTAACGTCGCAATTGATGAATGGGACCCGATTATAATATATGTTCTTGTCGAAAGATTACCTCATGAGACAAGACAATTATGGGAGCAACGACTTGGCTCATCGACTAACCTTCCTCTCCTCGCCGATTTAAAGGAATTTTTAGAATCACGGTTTAGGACTTTAGTAGCTCTAAGTCCTACTAAGTTGCTTAAATTATCCTCTAAGTCAGCCGAGAACAAGACTCGTGCCTACCACGTTAAAAAATTCAAATGTCCAGTATGTAAGGGTCCACATGCTATAAAAAAATGCTTTAAATTTGAGAAGATGAGTCCTCAAGAAAAATCTGAAGTAGTTGTCGTAAACTCTCTTTGCAATAATTGTTTGGCACAAAGCCATAAGGTAAACAACTGCACAAGCCCACAAGTTTGCCGGTTTTGCCAAAAAAGGAACAACTCGCTCTTACATCCTGCTGACAACTCCAAGAACAATGCAGATATAAGTCAGCAACTTTCTTCCATGCCTGGCAGCTCATTGCATTTCAAAGGAGAAGCTTCAACCTCCAAGGTAAATACTTACCTCTCTCATAAGAAGACACAAGTCATGCTTGCTACCATCTTAGTAAAATCATTCTCCACAATAGGTGAACCTCAAATTTTGCGAGCTTTAGTGGATCCTGGCTCTCAGGCCACTTTTATAACGCAAGTTGCTGTTCGGAGGTTGGGTCTCAAACCTTTTGAGGACTCAACTCAAGTTGCAGGGTTAGGAAACACCTTAACCGTAGAATCCCAACTTTCAGTGTATTTGCGCATTCAATCGGTATCAGGCAAGAGCCCGATTCTGGAAACTAAGGCAGTTATCCTAAATACACTTACTGACTTCTTACCACCGCAAAAAATATCTGCATATGAATGGAAGCATCTGGAGGGACTTGCATTAGCTGACCCTTCCTTTTATCGCCCCGGAAAGGTAGATCTTATTGTTGGTGCTGAGGTATACGCAAAAATCGTGCAAAATGGAGTTATTCATGGTGATCCAGGTACACCAACCGCCCAAAATACACTGTTTGGGTGGATTTTATTTGGTGAAGTTTCCTCTAAGAATTTAATCCCCAAAGGGTCTGCTCTTTTTGCAGCCAAATCCAAGCGTGTGAGGTATTGAGACGTTTTTGGGAATTAGAGGAGATATCAGTCCCACAGGAGCCTTCAGAGGAAGATGAATTTTGTGAGAAGCATTTTCGTGAAACTCATTCTCGTACGTCTAATGGCCGGTATGTGGTAAGGTTGCCCTTTGCTCCTAGTTCTGTTACGAATGTTCAATTTAGGAATTCACGTGAAATTTCACTAAGACGATTTTTAAATTTAGAAAGACGGCTTAACGCAAACATGTCTTTAAGGGCAGACTATACGGAATGTCTCGAAGAATATTTACAGTGTGGACATATTGAAAGGGTACCTAATCCAGTAAAAGGCCTTAAAAGTAACAATTATTACCTGCCTCACCATGCTGTCCTTAAGGCTGACAGCTCTACAACAAAAACGCGTGTTGTATTCGACGCCAGTTGCAAGGCGTCAAATGGTTATTCTCTTAACGACTGTTTACTTTCAGGGCCCGCTCTCCAACGCGATATAGCCTTGCTCTTATTTGAGTGGCGACAACATCGGTACGTGTTTATAGCCGACATAGCAAGGATGTATCGCCAGATACTCATTCATTCAGCTGATCGCGACTATCAGCGAATAATTTGGCGTCAAGAATCATCTGATCCAATTGAAGATTTTCGGCTTTTAACCGTCACTTTCGGTGTTAAGAGTGCGCCCTTTCTAGCAATGCGCACATTACAACAACTTGCTAAAGACGAGGGTGATCACTTTCCGATGGGAGCTAGAAGCCTTCAACAAGACTTATATGTTGACGATGTATTGTCGGGAGCAAACACTATACAGGAAGCAATCGAAAAGCGAAATCAAATTGATTCCCTTTTAAAATGTGGTCAGTTTCAATTAAGGAAATTTGCCTCTAACTGCGAGAAAATTCTCGAAGGAATTCCGGACACGCATCGATTATCTATGTCATCTGTTCCACTAAACAAAGAAAATATAGTCAAAACTCTTGGCATTATTTGGAAACCGACTGAAGATTCTTTCTCCTATAACATTCAACTAAAGGTTATTAATCCACCTTACACAAAAAGAAATATTTTATCCAGAATCGCTCAGATCTATGATCCCCTCGGATGGATAGCCCCAATCACAGTAACCTTAAAAATTCTTCTCCAGGTTTTATGGCAACGAGATTTAAGCTGGGATGAGCCTGTTCCCCGAGATATAGCTGATAAATGGCTGGATTATCTAGCCTCACTGTCTCACTTAAAAGATATATCCATTCCGCGATACGTGAGTATCAATTCCATTAACTCTGTACAGCTTCACGGGTTTTGTGACGCTTCCGAACGTGCGTATGGAGCGGTGCTATATATTCGTTCAGAATTTCAAGAGAGAACTTATGTTAATTTAGTTAGTGCTTAAACCAAGGTCGCACCCCTGAAGTCAATATCACTCCCGAGGCTAGAGTTATGTGGAGCCGTATTATTATCTAGATTGATAACAAAATATCAAGCATCGGTTAAAGGAACAAGCATGAGTATTCATGCGTGGACTGACTCTACAATAGTTCTTTCATGGATACGTCGACACCCTAACAATTTTAAAACATTTGTATCCAATAGAATTTCTGAAATTATAACTAATTCGGATCCAAAATCTTGGCGACATGTGCCTTCATCGTCGAATCCTGCGGACGTCGCGAGTCGTGGCAGTTCAGCATTCAACTTAATTCACAATAACCTCTGGTGGCATGGACCCAGTTGGCTTTCAAAACCTCAACACTTTTGGCCCACGCGATTTGAAATTCCTGAACACGATCCCAAAGTTCTTGAATTAAAACCACTCAGGACATTTTTTACTATTATGGAAAATCAAGGTTCTGACGAAATATTAATGAAATTTTCCTGCCTCAATAGACTTCTTCGCGTAACAGTACTGTGTAAAAGATTTGCAAAAAAATGTAAGGAAAATAACGTCGAAATCCCCTCCTGGATCACATAATCAGAATTAGAAGAAGCACGAACGTTTTGGATAAGACAAGAGCAATTAAAATATTTTCCAGATGAGATCAGTCGATTGTCGAATAGAAGATCGGTTCACAAGGCCAGTAGAATAGCGTCACTTAGACCCTTTCTCGAAGATTCCGGCCTGTTGCGAGTCGGAGGACGGCTACAGAACGCGGATATCCCTTACAACGAGAAACATCCTCTTATATTAAGTTCAAAGGGACACCTAGCTCTGCTCCTCATAAATAACGCACACGCTTATTGCTTGCATGGGGGTCCCACACTAACCCTTTCAGTTTTGAGAAAATCGCTGTGGATTATGAACGGACGCAACGTAGTTAAAAAATTTATAAAGAAATGTGTCACTTGCTTCAGACAATCTGCTCAAACACAAACCCAATTAATGGGGTCTCTGCCATCTCCTAGAGTAACTATTTCTCGTCCTTTCACTAATGTGGGCGTAGACTATGCTGGCCCTTTTAACTTGACCATTTCAAGGTCAAGAGGTTGTCGGTCCTATAAAGGCTACATTTGTGTATTCGTTTGTCTTTGCACGAAAGCGATCCATGTTGAGGTTGTTAGTGACCTCACTACCGAGGCCTTTTTGGCTGCGTTCAAACGCTTTATTTCCCGGCGTGGTTTATGTCGTAATGTGTATTCAGATTGCGGAAGCAATTTTGTAGGAGCACGAAATAAAATCAATCGTGATTTAAAGAGGGCCTATTCTGCCGCAAGTCGAGAAGCAGCCGACAGCGTTAGTGTTCAGGGAATTCAGTGGCATTTTATTCCCCCAGCGTCCCCTCACTTTGGGGGTTTGTGGGAGGCTTTGGTAAAGTCAGTTAAATTTCACCTAAAGTGCGTTATTGGGAGTCATATTCTTACCTTTGAGGAAATGTATACCTTAACTACCCAAATAGAGGCGTGCCTCAATTCTCGTCCGCTTTGCCCCCTTACCGACGACACAAAGGATTTCAGAATCCTCACGCCGGGTCATTTCCTAATTGGTGATGCCCTTCTTTCACCTCCGGAAGAGGATTTCTCAACATCGAAGATAAGTTCGCTTAATCGATGGAAATTCATTCAACTCATGACACAAGATTTCTGGAAGGCCTGGAGCCGGGAATATTTGTCGAGGCTGCAGCAGCGTCCAAAATGGTTAACAGTTTCTGAAAATTTAAAAATTAACGATCTCGTCCTGATAAAAGATGAAAAACTTCCCTGTGGTAAATGGGCTTTGGGAAGAATAACGCAAATATTCCCTGGAAATGACAATCTTGTTCGAGTAGTAAATGTGAAAACTCAAAACGCCGACTACAAACGTCCTATTACAAAACTATGTTTGCTACCGTCAAATTCAACATATGAAGATCAATAAGAAGGCAAAATAAAACAAACAAAAAAATAATAAATAATACTGAATTAATAAACGCTTCTGAATTATTACCGCGATTCTTATAAACACTGAAATATGTATGTCCTGAATTTGTGCAAAATTTTAGTTCTTATTCCTTCACATTCCTTTTATCTCCTTCCTTCAACATACATACACTGCAAATAAGAGACTCTACAAATGCCGACCAAAGCTTGCTCCAGACCAGTTTATGCAACTCAAATCATCCCATACCTACTCCAGGAGGCTAAAAGGCATCCACTTCACTTAAGAAGGATGTAACTGTTATCACTTGTTAATCACCATACGTCAATCAGACTTCGTTGAAATTTGTTATTTCAAGGCGGGGAGAATGTTGGAAATTCGCTCCCTCTCATCGATCAGTAAGCAGTTTAAGTCAATTTTGCATCGCAGCTACAAGAGATGACCAGGAGCTACCGAATTGCATTCAGCACCTACACAGCATCTCCAACGAAGAGGAGTGAGAGTTTTGGAGTCCGGCTTATCAGTCAGTTCAGCTCAGTAACCCAAACAGCAAGGTACCAAAGACAGATTGAACTTTAAGGCAAAGAATAAATAAATGAACGCGTGAAAGTCAGTGTGGTTTTTTCCTTGCACCCTTTATTCCCAAAGATTTCCCCCTAAACAGGTGGAACCTAACTCTGTAACGCGTGGTCCGATTTCGATGGTTCTTTTTCTGTTGTATAGAGTATGATCCCCCATTCCTAATAGGAGAATAATTTGGTCCTATGGTGAAAGGTGTGGGTGGGGGGGAGGGGTAGTCTAACTTTGTAACGCGTGGACCGATTTGGATAATTCTTCTTCTATTGGATAGAATATGATCCTTGGTTGATACTACGAGAAAACAAATGTTGCTGGGGTGGAGGTGGGAGAAGGGGGGTGGAACCTAACTTTGTAACGCGTGGATTGATTTGTACGGTTCTTTTGCTGTTGTATAGAGTGTGATCCCCCATTGCTAATAGAAGAATAATTTGGTCCTATGGTGGAGGTGGGGGAGGGGAAGGGGTAGTAACTTCGTAACGCGTGGACCGATTTCGATGATTCCTTTTATGTTCGGTAGAGCATGTTCCTTGATTGATACCATGAGAAAAAAAGTTTAGTGGAATGGTGGTGAGGTAGGGGGTTAAAACTAACTTTTAACGCGTGGACCGATTTGGATGGTTCTTTTTTCGTTGTATAGAGAAGAAGACACAAAAAAGTGAAAAATAAAATAGTTTTTAAAAAAAAAAGTTGAACCGACTTCACAAAAAGTCTATTACGACATTTTGAAGTCGGTGCAAATTAAACAAATAAAACAACTACAGTACCATAATTGAAAATAATACCTAATACTACCTGAACGTTTCAGTTTACGGGATCATAAGAAATGACGATTAAATACTTTTGTTGTAGTTGTTTGGTTTGTTTGATTTGCACCGACTTCAAAATGTCGTAATAGATATAAAATTAAAAAAAAATTATTTTATGCTTTTTAGCGCTTTTTGTGAAGTCGGTTCAACTTTTTTTTTAAAAACTATTTTTTTATAATCATTCTTACGGAAAAGTACCTCTAGACCTTTTTTGTAGAGAATTAACTGCGCTATAATTTATTACTGAACCTTTATTGTCGAAAAGTCCACAATTATTGAGATACTTTCACACAACATTTAAAACATACACAAAACTAAGATTCCTTTAAATTTTTAACGGACTTCCCAAAAACAAAGGGGTTCTAAGTTCGACGCGTATTTTTGTTTTTTTGTTTTTTTTTATGTCTGACCGGGCATAACTTCGTAACGCGTCGACTGATTTTGATGATTCTTCTTTTGTTGGGTAGAGTATGTTCACCGATTGGTACTATGTCAAAAAAATTTTTGGTATGGAGGGTGTGGGGGTGGGGGTTGGGGTGAAACCTAACTTTGTAACGCGTGGTCCGATTTGGATGATTCTTATTCTGTTGTACAGAGTATGATCCCCCATTGTTAATAGGAGAAAAAAAATGTGGTCTATTGTGGGGGGAGGGGGGGGGGTGAGGGAGTAGTTTAACTTTGTAACGCGTGGACCGATTTGGATAATTCTTTTTTTGTTGGGTAGAGTATGTTCCGTGGTTGATACCAGGTGAAAAAAATTTTGGGGGGATGGGGGTGGGGGGTGGGGGTGGAACCTAACTTTGTAACGCATGGTCCGATTTCGATGGTTCTTCTTCTGTTGTATAGAGTATGATCCCCCATTGCTAATAGGAGAATAATGGGGTGCTAGGGTGAAAGGTGGGGGTGGGGGGAGGGGTAGTCTAACTTCGTAACGCGTCAACCGATTTGGATAATTCTTTTTCTATTGGGTAGAATATGATCCTTGGTTGATACTACGAGAAAACAAATGTTGCTGGGGTAGGGGTGGGAGAAGGGGGTGGAACCTAACTTTGTAACGCGTGGATCGATTTGGATGCTTCTTTTGCTGTTGTAAAGAGTGTGATCCCCCATTGCTAATAAGAGAATAATTTGGTCCTATGGTGGAAGTGGGGGAGGGGGAGGGGTAGTAACTTCGTAACGCGTGAACCGATTTCGATGATTCCTTTTCCGTTCGGTAGAGTATGTTCCTTGATTGATACCATGAGAAAAAAAGTTTAGTGGAAGTGGGGTGAGGTAGGGGGTTAAAACTAACTTTTAACGCGTGGACCGATTTGGATGGTTCTTTCTTCGTTGTATAGAGTAGAAGACACTAAAAAGTGAAAAATAAAATAGTTTTTTAAAAAAAAGTTGAACCGACTTCACAAAAAGCGCTAAAAAGCATAAAATAATTTTTTATATCTATTACGACATTTTGAAGTCGGTGCAAATTAAACAAATAAAATAACTACATAACCACAATTGAAAATAATACATAATACTACCTGAACGTTTCAGCTTACGGGATCATAAGAAATGCCGATTAGATATTTTTGTTGTAGTTGTTTGGTTTGTTTGATTTGCACCGACTTCAAAATGTCGTAATAGATATAAAATTAAAAATTATTTTATGCTTTTTAGCGCTTTTTGTGAAGTCGGTTCAACTTTTTTTTTAAAAAACGATTTTATTAGTTTGTATAAATACAAAAATTAAATAATTAAATTTATCTCAATTTAAGCAAGAGTCAAGGAACGTAATTTCATACAAATCATGCAATCTGATTCACCTTTTTAGGCTACTTAGCATTCCGACAATTGCATGAAGTCGCGATGGTAATACGATACGATGACCTTGCAATCATTCAATTATTTCCTGAGTTCAATTGTTTTGTTATTTAACTGTTTTTGTATTTGATTGCTTTCCTTTGCACTTTTATAAAATTGTTAAATTTGTAAACTTTGCAATTTAGTTATAAGAAATTTGTATATATAACTGGTTCTTTTAATAAAGTTTTAATGTTTGTTATACCGTGATTAAGAGCGTTTCATTTAACATTGGTCCTTCGAGCTTCGAGTTTTGTTGAACATAGTGTCTTCAGAACATTTAATTTTCTTTCTGTAGAACTTAGTGTCTGCAGAATTAACTTGTTTACCAGCACTCAAAATTCCTGTCGAACACAGTGTCCTCAGGCAATTTATTCACTGTTAATTTAACACTTAAACACTTCTTTCAGCACTGGTGTAATAAATCATTCAAGAACTATATTGGGACTACACGGAGAAACTGATTCGATAAGCGAAAATCCCGATCAACTTAGCAATCCATCAGCCACTTGATAATTATACGACGAGTACAACCGCTATGGAGCAGTTAATTAAAGCAAACAAGGGAGATGCCTTAAAAGTACAGAAAGTGATAACGAACTATAAGAAAGATCCCAGCGAACGCAAAACAAGAGATTATTTAGAAACACGTTTGGTTAAAATAAGCAAGCTCTGGGAAAGCTTTGATAAAAGAAATGATGATATTGAACAATTCCGTGAAACTAATCCCGAGCAACCATACTTCAAAGAAGACTTTTATGATACCGTGGAGGCATTGTATGAAGATACACGAAACATTTTAGAAAATCACTTGACGGAACTGATTTCAAGAACAAAAAGCACCGAAGTAGTGCAAGTGCAGCTGAGGGAAATTTCAAAGCAATATGCAATTGTCGCTACATTAGAAAAAGCAGTCGGTTCGATTGAAAAGGAAATTGAAACTCCAGTCTCATCGGCATACTGCACCCAAAAAATGAAATTAATTAATGATTACTGGGAGCGCATAATAATTAACCACGCAGAAATCATGTCGATGGGTAAAATAAAACATGAATATATAGATAATGATATATTTACAGCAACTGAAACTAGATATCATTCTATTATCATAAGACTCCAAGAATTGTTGGACAGAAACGAATTGCAAAATACAAGAGAATATACGCCAACATAGTGATGTAGGTCATGCTTGTTTAGGTTTGGAAGTTTGTTTATCTGATGTTGTTGCTCCTTGATTGCCAGATGTAGTTTGTCGAGATCATTAGTTTTAATTTCTGTGATAAGCAGAGGGATTGATTTATTTGACTTTTCCCTTCTAAAGAAATCACTGATATGATTAGAGATGACTTCATTTTGTGTAATAAATGATGCGTTTAGCGAACTTGGTTGTTGATTGTTGGAACTTATAAACAACGTTGGATGTTTTATCATGCAGTTAGGCTGTACTTGTATGATTCCACTTCCGTTCAGAACTACCGAATATGTGGCTGATTTGCACAGAGAAAAGCAACTCCGATAATAATGAGTCTGTAAAAAATAATAAGGTGAAATTGCCACAAGTTGATATACCAGCATTTAACGGAGATTACTTGAAATGGCAATCATTTAAAAATCTATTTACGGAGCTAATCTACAAAGAAAAAAATCTATCAGGATCTCAGAAGCTATTTTACCTGAGATCGAATTTAACAAATGAAGCAAGCGAACTGATACAACACCTTTAAATAAACAATGAAAATTTTGAGACAGCTTGGGCTATTTTAGAGAGACGATACGACAACAAGAGAACTCTGCTGACAGCTCAGTTAAATATACTCTTAAAGCAACCTTCATTGCTCCAAGAATTATCTGAAGGCCTGAAAAAATTGCATGATGTGACAACTGAATGCCTTGAGGGCGTCAAAAATCTAGGCCATCCATTAATCATACATATATTGATTGCAAAACTTGATAAAGAGACCCACCGAATCTACGAGCAATCATTAACAGCACCAAGAGAAATTCAAGAGCTGAGCCATTTTCTGGAGTTCTTAGAAAACCGATTTCGTGGTCTTGAAGCTATAGAGCCATCAAGAACTAGACAGCCGAAAGGAAGTTTGAAACATCCAAAAATATATCTTGGTATGATTTCAAGGCATTGTATTATTTGTGGAGAAAACCACAAAATATACCACTGTGAAAAGTTTAGTAAGCTAAACGTACAACAACGGTTGAAGGCTGCTAAAAGAGCAAATCTTTGCCAGAATTGTTTAGTTCCAGGCCACAACTCATCGCAATGTAAAAGTCACTACTCATGCAAAAACTGCTTTAAGAGACACCACACTCTTTTACATTTTCAAAACACACCGCCAGAAACTCCTCAGCAAAGCAATGTCAATACAAAAAAGGAAATAAGCCATGCTAATATCTCACTTAATGGGACTGTTGCGGCTCACTTTGCGAAAAAATCAAAGGGGTACGAAGTACTACTGGCAACCGCTCTTGTACGAGCCATTACCAAGTCAGGAGATACTATTTTACTAAGGGCACTGCTTGACCAGGGTTCTCAGGCAACGTTTATTACTGAAGATGCAGCGCAATCATTAAGGCTACCGAGACGAAAAATTCAAGCGTCTGTTTCCGGACTAGGTTGTTCCAATCCAGGAACAACAAAATCAAGCATAGAGGTTACTCTAATACCACGATTCCAATCGCGATTTTCTGTCACAACTACAGCTCTCGTACTCAAAAATTTAACAAGAAATTTGCCGGCAAAGAAAATCATCCCAAACGGGAAGCATACAGAGAACCTAATTTTGGCTGATCCTACCTTCACTATGCCCGGAAAGATTGATATCATCCTAGGAGCAGAAGTGTTCGGAAAGTTAATACTAGGAAATATATTGCATGGCGGCGAAGAAACTCCTCTTGCTCAAGAAACCGACTTAGGATGGATACTCTCTGGTGGAATCAGCAACGCCAACAGTGAGGACACAATTCTATGTATGATATCAGAGATCGATATAACCACTGAATTACAAAGATTTTGGATATGCGAAGAACTGTCATGCGAAACTATCACCACTCCAGAGGATATAGCCTGTGAAAGTTATTACCAACAAACGCTAAGAAGAGATGAGAATGGTCGATATATTGTACGAATTCCGTTTAAACAAGATCCTAAAGAAGTCAATGTGAGCGGATCAAGAGAACTAGCTCTCGCCCGACTATTTCAAATGGAGCGAAAGTTCAATACTAACAAAGTATTTGAGACAATGTATAAGGACTTCATGGCGGAATACCAACGATTAGGACACATGGTTCCAGTAAATGATAATGACGAGAAACACTATTACATCCCTCACCATGCTGTTTTGAAGCAAGATAGTACGACCACCAAATTACGAGTGGTGTTCGACGCGTCGGCCAAAAGAAATAATACAACATGTTTAAATGACATCATGCTAAAAGGTCCACTATTACAACAGAATTTAATCTACATATTGCTACGATGGAGAAAACATAAGGTAGTATTCACTGCAGATATTGAGAAAATGTACCGCCAAATAAAAGTGGACGTTAGAGATCAACAGTATCAATGCATTCTCTGGAGAGAATCACCGGAACGGCCTATAAAGGAGTATAAACTAACGACTGTTACCTACCTTTCTCGCAATACGCACATTGCAGCAACTTGCTAAAGACGAGGCAAAGTCCTATCCTAAGGCATCGACAATTATACTGAACGACACCTATGTTGATGACGTGGTGTCAGGAGGTGCTTCAGTGAATGAAGCAAGAGAATCCTGTCAACAACTAATGAACATGCTCAAACAAGGAGGTTTTCAGCTTCGTAAATGGACGAGCAATAAATTTAAAGTCATTAAGGATATCCCGTACGAATTTCGAGAACAACCAAGCTCTATAGATTTCCAGCATGAACAGACAACTAAAGCACTAGGACTTCACTGGAATCCCATTACAGACGCCTCCAAAATTCATGTATCGATAAACATGAAAGACCATCCTACTACAAAACGAGATGTAGCATCAGAGGCAGCAAAGATCTTTGATCCTGTAGGACTACTATCACCGGTAGTTATGACAATAAAAATTCTCCTTCAGAACATTTGGCTAGAGAGTTCTTCATGGGATGAACCACTATCAAAAGCATTATTAAGTCAGTGGTTACAAATAAAGTCCGAACTCCCAAAACAAGGTGAAATCGAGATCCCAAGATGGATTGGGTTTACAGGAAAGGATTCATAACTAGGAATAACATGGATTCTCAGATGCCTCCGAAAAAGGTTATAGTGCGGCATTATATCTTCGAATTGTACGAAAAACGCTAGTGCACACAACCTTAATAACTGCAAAAACTAAGGTGGCACCATCAAAAGCAAAGCTTTCCATTCCCAGATTAGAATTATGTGGAGCAACACTTCTTGCTAATCTTATGAAGGAAACGAAAAAGAGTTTGTATATTGCTAATCTACAATGTTATGCCTGGACTGATTCAACAATCATGTTATCTTGGTTACAGGAAGACGCGCATAAATGGCAAACATTTGTTGGTAATCGAGCTGCTCAAATACATGGCATTCTAGATCAAAAGTACTGGCATTATGTGAAATCCTGTGAAAATCCTGCGGATATTGCTTCTAGAGGTATTTTTCCATCACTACTGAAAGATCATATTCTCTGGTGGGAAGGACCTTTATGGCTAAAAGATAAAATAATTCACTATCCACCAATCCATGGAAAGCCGATTGATTTGGAAAAGAAAGTTGTCACCGTACATTCCAGTACAAAAATTGAGTGCGAAAAACCGGAACAAACAGAAAAAAACGTATACGAAGATCTACTACAAAGATATTTATCATTAGGAAAACTACAACGAACAGTAGCATACATTAATAGATTCATACAAAATTGCAAACTGAGAAAGGAAAATCGTTTAATTGGCTACTTAACCGTAAAAGAAATTGAGGATGCTATCATTCCAATTATAAAAATTCACTCAACAGCAATTCTTCCCTGAGGACATATCTCAATGCTTATTAAAGCAAGATCTAAACAAAAAAAGCAGATTAATTCCCCTGTCGCCCTTTACTGATTCCAAAGGAATATTACGAGTCGGTGGTAGACTAGATCAAGCAGAGCTACCATATGATCGAAAACATCCTATCATAATACCATATAAAAGCGCTCTGACTACACTAGTGCTTGATAAAATGCACAAATCAACCTTGCACGGTGGAAACACACTAACCTTAGAAGCAGTAAGACAGCGTTTTTGGATACTAAACGGTCTGAAGGCAGTGAAGGGATTCTTTCATCAATGTGTACAGTGCCATCGGAACTAGGCACAAATGACACATTTGATCTACTACTAGCAAAAGGAAGAGGATCCAAATCACATAAAGGATACATTTCAGTATTCATTTGCCTGAGTACTAAAGCTATTCACTTAGAAGTGGTAACTGAATTGACTTCGCAGGCATTTATAGCCGCATTCAAACGGTTGGTCGCCAGGAGAGGACCAGTTGCTCACATGTACAGCGATTACGCCACCAATTTTGTAGGTGCCAGCAAGATATTAAGTGACCTTCACAATCATCAAACTCATAAGAATGACGTACACAATGCATTACTTGAATTAGGTACCCAATGGCATTTTATCCCTCCTGCATCCCCTCATTTTGGAGGACTATGGGAAGCTGGTGTAAAAGCAATAAAGCATCATATGTGCCGTGTCATTGGTGACACGAAGCTAACATACGAAGAAATGTGTACATTGATGACCCAAATAGAAGCCTGCCTTAATTCGCGACCTCTTTTCCCACTGACAGACAATCCTGAGAGTCTAGAAGTGTTAACACCAGGATATTTTCTCCACTACTTACTGTTCCTGAAAGAAATCATCTCGAAGATAATCCAAACATACTTGACAAATGGCAACGTGTCGGAAGGATGCATCAGTAATTTTGGAAAAAATGGTCCTCCGAGTATTTGCCAAGATTACAACAACGTCCCAAGTGGACTCAAAGGCAGCCGAATTTGAAAGTTGGAAATCTCGTATTGATAAAGGACGAACAACTTCCACCCACCAAATGGGCACTTGGCAGAGTAATCGAAACACATCCTGGGTCCGACGGTTTGACAAGAGTTGTCACTCTTCAAACAAAGGAATCTAAAATAAAGCGTCCAATAACAAAGATCTCCCTGCTACCTATCATCGACAATCACATGAGCGAGTCTGCTTATCCAGAAAGAATAGTTGACGCAGCGAACGAAACAGTACGTGACGTCGAATTAAGAAAATCAGCTGAAGACGAAGTGCGGACAAACGTGAAACGCACATTCTCAGAGCCTGTACAAGAGCCTATAAATCCTAAACGTAGAAGACAACAACGTACAGTACCTAACGTCAATAATGGATCATGGCTCTCCTTCATGACACTTGCTCTTCTAACTCTAGTAGTTACTGGACGTCAAGTGGACAAGCCGTATAGCATAACCAGATTCAACCAACAGGATGGCATATATTTTGAAGACATATCGGAGATACAATTGTATTCAAGTGAATGGAACTTGATAGTTTACTATAACTTGTCATCATATTGGAAGGAGTTCATCGGAATAAGAAAATCCATTCAGAAATTAAGTGAAATCTGCCAGAAACCTGGACAAATCACCATACCGCAAGAATTATGTAATGCAACGATACTACAATTGCAGCATCAATTCAGCGAATCGACTCACATAAATGAGATCTTATACCAGAAGAATGAAAATCTAAAATTCAGAATGAAACGGGCTCCTCTTGATATAATTGGTTCAATTGCAAATGGATTGATTGGTATTCTAGATCAAGATTTTGCTGACAGATACGAAGAACAAATAAAGAGTATCAAGGAAAACGAAGATCTATTGAAGAATCTCCTAATGAATCAAACGTCTATTGCAGAACATACAATCAACGTTATCAGGAAAAATAGCGAAACTGTGCATCACCAATTGGAGATTTTCGAAAATCATATGGAAACAATTGTAAGCGGAATCAATAAGGCCGAAGAACACATAAAATCAACACAAGCATTTACATCTGCAGTTGTCTCAGTTATGCTCAATCTTCTTAATTTCCAACACATGCAGAAAGGTCTGCTAAGTGTAGTAACAGATACCAAACATGGACGGTTGAATACATTGTTACTAACACCAAAACAACTTCGTGAGCAATTGATGATCATAAAGGAACATCTGCCACCAAATCTGAGAGTCCCAGGAAATGGCAGTTCAACATCATTATTATCTATACACAACTCAATGCATGTCAAAATGCGCATTACCATGAAAAATGTACTATTCGACATTCGGATCCCCTTGCTTAGTACAGAAACCTACCATCTGTATAAATTAATCCCAATTCCTGTACAACAAAATGGAACGTTTATCTACATCGAACCATCGACGCAATACCTGGCCGTTAATTTACATAAGGATCGCTTCACTCCTCTCACAACAGATGATCTCAAGGACTGCATGCACTTAAACAACAATCAACTAATCTGCAATCTGAAACATCCAATATATAGCTTGCAATCCAATCAGAGCAGATGTGAGCTCGAGTTACTAAACCACCAGAAGAAATTATCACCCTTTTGCCAATTACGTAGTAGCCCTGCAACAAAGAAGTGGTACAAACTGCATACTCCAAGTACGTGGATCTTCACTATCGATGAAGATAGTCAGTTCGATATTGTCTGCAAATCAGCCACATATTCGGTAGTGCTGAACGGAAGTGGAATCATACAAGTTCAGCCTAACTGCATGATAAAACATCCAACGTTGTTTATAAGTTCCAACAATCAACAACCAAGTTCGCTAAACGCATCATTTATTACACAAAATGAAGTCATCTCTAATCATATCAGTGATTTCTTTAGAAGGGAAAAGTCAAATAAATCAATCCCTCTGCTTATCACAGAAATTAAAACTAATGATCTCGACAAACTACATCTGGCAATCAAGGAGCAACAACATCAGATAAACAAACTTCCAAACCTAAACAAGCATGACCTACATCACTATGTTGGCGTATATTCTCTGATGGCAATTATAATTATTCTGGGATCTTATTACTTATGGCGGAAACGTAGAAGAAACATGATCATTAATTTACCTCAACCGGCACCAAGAAGACCAAGGTCGCAAGAACAAACCAGTGTAATGTTGGAGGTACCTGTATTGAACAATCCGAGGCGGGAGAATGTATAAATACAAAAATTAAATAATTAAATTTATCTCAATTTAAGCAAGAGTCAACGAACGTAATTTCATACAAATCATGCAATCTGATTCACCTTTTTATGCTACTTAGCATTCCGACAATTCCATGAAGTCGCGATGGAAATACGATACGATGACCTTGCAATCATTCAATTATTTCCTGAGTTCAATTGTTTTCTTATTTAACTGTTTTTGTATTTGATTGCTTTCCTTTGCACTTTTATAAAATTGTTAAATTTGTAAACTTTGCAATTTAGTTATAAGAAAATTGTATATATAACTGGTTCTTTTAATAAAGTTTTAATGTTTGTTATACCGTGATTAAGAGCGTTTCATTTAACATAGTTCTTATCTAACAAATTTCTTCCATGTTGAATACCTAATTTTCCTGGGTTATATAGCTGCAAACTAGCTAGGTCAAGCAAACTTGTTCAGGTCATTTGTACCTTCAAATTGATCTAGCTCATCCGTACGGTGAATTCGACTTAGCCAGGCACCGGCCACATAGGGGAGGGGAATCACAAAAAGAAATTACTTTTTTTTCTAGTAAGAAATATTTCTTTTATTAGAATTCTGATTGAAAATTATATGTTTGCACAGGACTTATAGCATTTATGATCATTTCATTATGGTTTCAGCACTTTTAAAACGAGGTGAAAAAAATATTTTTTTTATTACTTGAGATGTTATTAAATAGTAAGCGTGGAATTTCGCCTCCAGTCCAAAGCAACGGAACAAATTTACGTAGGCAATTAATTATTTATAATTTGTGAGGTGAGTATATATATATATCAACAGAAAGAGAAATGCCAGGGAACTATTCGCTGTAGAAACCAAAAGCACCAAAAAGTTAAATGGACCAAGCTTATATTTGAGATAGCTTTATTTGAGCTAATTCTGAAGTTAAAGTTATCTCACAAATACATATTTAAATGATTGTAACTTAAATTTTTCTTTTTTTTACCTGATATTAGTGTTCTTAGGTTTTCGACGACGTGCCTTGATATAAATTCTAAAACAACACTGAATTATATGATACCAATTAAGCAACTTATTATCTCAAAACTAACGTTGCAATTCTGCTATTGATCGTGTAATGAAAGCGTTTGTGAATACAGAAGATGTGTGTGCATCTAGAAGTGTTATGCAAATATTGCTTTATACGATTTTTCCAACCTTTGTTCTAATTTATCTAATTAACATTTATTTCTAACAGCAACACTTGTCTGTAAATTCAAATCTGCTTTAAAGTGGTGTGATAGAGCCGGAACTCTAAAATGGTCTTTATTTATTTTATTTGATCCGGGCTTGAAATGTATGGGGGAGGTGAGACCTAACTTTGGACGGATTTAGATAATTATGTTTTAGTTATATCATCCCCCATTGTTAATAATGAAAAAATTTTTGCCCCAGGGTGGGGTGGAGAGCCAGGGGATTGTGTAGTCAAACTTCGAAATCGATCAACGGTTTTTCAGTGTAAAATTGTCTTCTCTCTTTTTTTCTTGAGTTAATGGAAGATAAATTTGTTTGGCGCAGTCGGTAGGATAGCCAAACTAGTGTCGCGTAAATAGTGAGTGAAAGTTTTCGAAAGAAACAAATCTCTTTTCTATGATTTCACAAAGAAGTGTAACTACAAAAATACAGTAAATTATTTCGATAGTGCGACTACTAAGTTTCTTTTTAAAAAATTTGTTGCCTACTTTGAATGAGACCTTATATAGAAATTCACCTAGACAAGTTAGACTCGAAGAGGCTTATAATCAAAGCCTTATTAAAAGTCAAAATAACTTCAAGAGCATCATGGCCCTGGCATTTACAAACCAAGACCTCATCAAGGAAGCAAGAGCCATTCCAGTTTTCCAAGGAGATATGGGACCTTCGAATTATCTCACTTCATTAGAGAGGTTGAAACCATCGGCGGATTAACAGCAGATGTAAATTTGAAGGCGTATTTACTCAACATCTTCATCACAAAAATTCAAGGACCAGCTGCCGAATCGATACGGAGACTAGAAAGTGCGACATGGGACGAAATCAAGAAACAATTAAAAAAGTTATTTGGAGTACAACAATCGTACCTCAAGCTAAAAGAGGAAGCAGATACTGTTAAGTTCATAAATGTGAGTCAACATTATAACGAATTATCAAAAATGTTAGATAAGCTCAATCTTAAGTATAAGTTAGATGACGATTCTCCTGTCGAATTTAATGTCACAAATAACGAAAAAACTATTCTAGAAAAATTTTTAAATAAAATATACCTAAGAATAAAAAACGTTCAGTGTTTAGAAGAAGCTTTTTATGAATTAGTTGAAACTGGAATCACTAACAATCATACATCCACACAAAGACACTACAATCATAAGAGAAATAATCGACAAAACAATTTTAACAGAAATAATCAACAAAACAACAATAGTGCTCGAAATAATAACTCTAATCGAAATTAATGTTACAATAATAACAACAGCAACGACAATTTTAGTAGACAACAAGGAACAAATCCTAACTATCGTCCTCAAGCTTCACCCCATAGAATTTGCGAACATAATGACCCTAATCCCAACAATCCCTACAGGAATCAAAGCGGTAATTTTATTTTATTTATGCAAACCAGATATCAAAGTTCACGAATATATAGTAATAATGCTAGAAAAGCTGAACCTATGGATGTAGACTTAAATGTTATCGAAGAAAATTTTCGGTCACAGCCTCCGATCATCCACTACCAATAACAGAATTTTCAATTTACAATAAAAATATTCCTTGTTTGATAGATACTGTAACCTCAACCTCTATAATGAGTGAGGAGGTTTTTCCTAATATCAAACGCCTAAAATTAAAGAAACCAATCGAAATTTTTACACTATTGACAAAAGTGAAATAACTCATGAAATTATTTCTGAAGTCCCCAAAGAATTTGATCACGAAGCCAGGATGACATGGAAAATATTAAAATTGAATAATGGAAAATTTAAAGCTATTTTAGGACAAAATATTTCGTTATTGAAATGTTCTGTTCAGGTGTTTATAATTAAAACTATTTAAATTTTTCGTTTTAAGTTGAACTTTATTCACCGCACTAATGTTCTTGAGCTAATGATTAATTTCTAGATTTTTACAATTCACTTGTTTTCTCTAGGCTAACTGTTCAGCTGGGTTAACACTAATTGACAATACAATTTGTAACTCTGATTCTCTCTTGTAATATTTCTAATGCGTTTTAAACGTACGGATTACTGAATTTATTTATACATATATGAAAATTAATGCAGTTTAACTTTTATATAATTGCAAATAGGTATGAATAGAGGCTAATAAAATTAGTTTACAGACTTTTTGAATTTAATATTTTTCTGTGATTGCAATTGAAATCTTGAACATCCTTCCTTAAGACATCGTCTTAACTTACTGGAAGTTTTACAAGTTTTGATATATGTAAGTCTCTTGTACTCTCCCTTTGTCCTTAGAGTCACGACACGAACTAGATTGTCTACTCCGGGGTGCGTTTCGATGATGCGACCTAATAGCCAGGTTGAAGAAGGCAGGTTGTTTTCTTTTATGATAACCAAGTCACCGATTTTAAGGTTAACTTCTGGGTGTGTCCATTTGGGTCTGTTTTGTAGGCTAGATAGATACTCTAGATACCATCACCTCCAGAAATCATGTAACATCTTCTGAACGTGGCGCCATCTAGTCAATATTGACATGCTTTTGTTTTCCGGTGATGCCTCCGGCAAGGATGTTGTAGGGCGTCCAATAAGGAAGTGGGCTGGTGTAATTGCATCTAAGTTACTTACATCATCGGTAACAAGTGTAAGAGGTCGTGAATTGAGAAGTCCTTCAATCTCGGTTACTAGTGTGGTGAGCTCTTCGAAGGTTAAATGACAGGAACCAATGGTCTTCTTTAAAAAAGACTTTACCGATTTCAGCCCCGCTTCCCAGATTCCGCCAAAATGCGGGGCCGAAGGTGGATTGAAGTGCCAGGTTACGTTATTATACGCCAGAAAATCTGCAATTATAACATTATGATTTTCTGAATTTAATAAATTATATATATCGCAAAGTTTTTTGTTTGCCCCCACAAAGTTTGTGGCATTGTCACTATAAATGTTTAATGGAATCTTCTTGCAATAAACCTTTTCAAGCAAGCGATAAAAGCTTCGGCTGAAAAGTCACTGACCACTTTCACATGTATGGCTCGTGTGCTAAAACAAACGAATAAAGCGATGTATCCCTTTATTGTTTTTGCTCCTCTTCCACGATGTCGAAGCAACAATATTGGACCTGCGTAATCTACTCCTACATTTTCAAAGGCCCGTGTAAGACTTACTCTATGGAATGGTAAATTTCCCATTAATTGCTTGGATGTTGCTTCTCTATGCTTAGTGCAAGCTATGCACCTGGTGATGTGACGATTTACTAAAGAACGACAGGATAAGATCCAATATTTTTGTCTAATTATACTTAGAAGAAGAGATGTTCGTACATGACAATGTTTCTCGTGAGTGTATTTAATTAGCAAGTTCACAAAAGTGTGCTGCTTTGGTAAAATAATTGGATGCTTCGTATGTACATAATTCATTTTGCAGTCGTCCGCCGACTAGTTATAAATTGTCTTCATCAATGAAAGGGCTACGCGTTTTTAATTTGCTGAAATTGGGTGTTTGTTTTCCTTTCTGGAGTGCTTGAAATTCTTCCTTAAATGCATCTGTTTGTGTCCATCTGATATATAATTTTAAGGCGTTGTTTAATTCTCCCGCCGTTAACCAGGTTGCATTTGTTTACGGTAATGTTTTCTGGCAGTTTCTGCTAAATCTTATGCTCCAGCTCAGTATGCGAAGGATTGGACGCAACGATGAAAATTTTTCCGTAAGTGTATCGTTTTGTATGGTTGTAGTAAAAACGTCTATGCACGTTTCACCCCTTTCTAAACACGTGTCCGTGTGGGGAGTTGGTTTTGCAGATATCATGTTTCCAGTCCTGTAAAAGGCAGGATGGACTTCCAGAATTAAGGCTCCACATAGTTCTAACCTTGGTATTGAATCTTGCTTGATCGGTGATACTCGTGTCTTGGATGTAACTAAGCGGATTGTTATTTGACCCTTTTCATTCATGCTTCTACAGTATACTACTGCAGCATATGCAGATTCAGATGCGTCTGAAAACCCATGTAGTTGTAAATTTTCCCAATTAATTTGCAGCCATCGAGGGATACGAATTGTTTGAATATGGTGTAGGTTTTTGCGAACTACTACTACTACTTCTCCTGTTATCGGGTCATCCCAGTCGTAATTCTTAAGCCACAACTTTTGAAGAATTATTTTAAATAAAACAGAAACAGGTGCCAGCAATCCAAGGGGGTCGAAAATACGACTTGATTCAGAGAGTATTGTTCTTTTGGTGATTACTGAATTCGTGGGAATATTGACACTAAAAAAGAAGCAGTCTTCAGCAGTGATCCAGTTGAGACCAAGCACCTTTAGAGCTTTTGGATTCTCATCAAAGTTTAACGTTGTAATTCCACATTTTTCTGGAGGAAGCGTACTCAGAAATTCCGTGCAATTTGATGCCCATTTTCGCATTTTGAAGTTCCAGTAAAGTGGATAATTCTATTTGGAGCTTAATGAAGTTCCAGTGGATAATTCTATTTTGAGCTTAATAGCATCCTCAACCGTATCTGCTCCAACCATTAAATCGTCCACGTAGAAGCTATTCATATTTGCTTGTTCCGCTAGTGGAAATTGCAAGAAATGGGGTAGCAGCTATCCCGTATGTCACAGTGTTTAGTAACAGGTGTTGCAAGGGTTGCCTTATGTCTTCTCTAGAATACGTTGATAAGTTCTGTCAGGTGGGTCCACTAAAAGCATCCTAAACATCTTTTCGATATCACTAGTAACTGCAACTTTAAAAGTTCGAAATGATAACAAGATTTGAATAAAAAAAATCTCTCTGCGTTTTTGGACCTACTAACAGTTTTTTATTTAACGATAATCCATTGGATTTTTTTGCGGATCCGTCAAATACAACACGGAGTTTCGTTGTTGAGCTTGAAGGTCGGATAATTGCGTGGTGCGGTAAATAAAAATATTCCTTTCTCGTGTTTATTAAATCATTCAGGACGGGCTCAAGATCATCCATTCGGGTTTATTCCTCAATGAATTCACAATACTCTTTTTGAAAATTTTAGTTTTGCCTAAATCTGCCTTCTAGTGATTAAAATCTACGGGTTGCGGTGTCTAGTGAGTCTCCGAGCTGCGGAGACTCGTTGTTAAATAGAAGACGAACAGTGTAATGTCCAGTGGTCTTATCAACATAATGGGTTCGTACGAAATGCTCCTCACAGAATTGCTCCTCCACTGTGTAAGATTGATCTTGTTGGGGAATTTCCTCTATCTCCCAAAATTTTCGTAGCGATAAATCAATATCGGTTGTATCAACGTGTAAAGATATAAGTGGTGTGGTCTCATTTGTGCTACCAATTGCACCCGCTAAAATGTAACCAAAAATTGTATTCAACAAATACGGTTGACGAGAAAGTGGTTTTTGTTGTTCTCCCTTGAGAATCTGAACTACGTGTTCTACTCCTAACAGAATGTCGATCTTTCCAGGAACAGTAAAATTTGGATCTGTGAGTGGAAGTCCCTTAATGTAGTCCCATTTCTCTACATTAAAGTTTGTCGCAGGTTGCGCTGAAGTTACCTTATGTAAAACATAAGCTTGAATTGTGATACGTTGTGAACTGTCAAAACGAGATTCAAGGGTGAGAACCATCTTTCCTCGGGTAAAGCCTGTTTTAGTATTGGCTAATCCGTGAACTGCAATTTTAGCATTCTCCCGATTGAGTCTTAAACGCTGTGTGCACTCTTCCGATACAAAAGAGACCTGAGATCCTGAATCTACTAATAGACGGCATTGCTGCGGTACACCGTTTCTATCCCTAACATTTACAAGAGCAGTTGGCAACAGTGGCAATCGAGTGCGTTGTGAATTGATTGAAGTTAATGCATTTACTTGTGAAGTTCCGATTGCTTGCGAATCGACTGCCTCAGGTTGATTTTGTGTGAATGCGGGTGACTTAGGATTCAGAGTGCTTGAAAATGTTGATTGAGAATGATCGTTTGAAAGTGGTGAGTGAAAACCAATTGAAGGTATGCGAGAGAGCTCAGTTGTTATATGGTGTGAAGATGCTTGGCCGCTGTGTGAATCCTTGATTTGTAATGAAGAGTGATGTGCTTGCTTATAATAGTGACAGGAAAACTTTGATTTGCATTTCCTTGCTTGATGTCCATTACTTAAGCAATTAAAGCATAGGGAAAGCTTGCTGACAAGATTACGCTTAGCAGTTACGACTTGAACTTTGGACATTTGTAAGGAATGTTGTTCGAAACATTCAGGGCAACTTGTTGAAGTGTCTGAATGAAGAGCGCGTATTGCTGTTCTGCCTGCTTGTACTCGTTTGATAGATGATTCGGCCGTTTCGAGAGCGTCACAACGTTTATTTAAAAATACGATTAAGTCTTGAAAGGAAGGAACATCATTATCTGTAATCTCTTCGGCCCACGCTTGTTTAGTCTCTGAGTTAGTCTTATTAATAATAAGATATATAAGCCATGGGTCTCTACCGGTAGCCTCCGTGCCTAAAGCTGATATTCCTCGGAACATCTCATCGGATGTATCTGTGAGTTTACGTAAGGTTGTGGATAACGATTGCGAGACATTTGGTTGATTAATAAATGTTTGTATATAAGAATTGAAAATATGACCTTTTTTGTCGTAGCGGGCTACCAATTTACTCTATAATTGGCATCGGTTACTGTGAAGTGCTTGATTAAGGAAGCGGCCTCACCTTTCAAGAATCCTTTGAGATATTGCAACTTGTGGGCGTTTGACAGACCTTCTCTTTTATCAACATATGAAATGAACAAATCCTTGAAGGCCGGCCAGTCCTTGTAGTCCCCATTGAGTGGGTGAATTTGAATTTTCGGAAGTCGAACTTCCATTGAACTATTATCGTGCGTGTTTGAATGATTAAAGTTATCGAAAAAAGATCTTTGTTGATCTACAATTCTACTCATGGTGTTGTTTAGCTCGTCAACAGTTGTATTTAGTGCGGGATTATCGTTTTTAAGAGACCTAAGCGTTTTCATAAGCTTAGGTTTTACAGATAAATATTTATCCTCGAAATCTGAAAAATCTGAATCGATTTCAAGGCTGATTAACTTGTCGTCAGTAGTTACAAACTCAACCATTATTCTTTCTAGAAATTCTATGCGTAATTCGATTTCTTCTATTGTTCTTTTTTCGGGCGGAATATTTTCCACGAAGTTTTTGAGTTTGGTCATGGAACCTTTTATGCGTGCTCTTTTTGCTTTTAATTCAACTTCAAACATCTTGTAACTAAACCGCTAAGAATCAGTCTTAAGTCTACCTATATAAAAATAATCCGAAGTTAACTATGCTCGCGATTAGCACTTTTTAGACAATAAAGTTCACAAGGTATGTACAAAGGAATTGTTCCGTAAATTTTCGACCAATACTCCACAAAATTCTACTCTCTATCACTTTTAAACTTTTAAAATTGTAAAATATTCACTCTATTCTCCTTAAAAGAGTTCTTAAAATGTCTTTGAATTAACCTTCTTGCAAGAAAAGCATTCAAGCTTTAAAATTTATGACTGATGTAATTTTTTATGTTAGAAATTTTTTAAGGTTGAAAATAAATTAGAATTTTGATAACTTGAAAATGAATTCGAGTACTTAGCTGTGATATCGTTGAAAATGATTTGATAATCTATGCGGTTATTACAGTGACCCGTTAGATGCAATGTCTTTCACCCTTATATATGATATGTACTGTCTTTTGAGATAATTGTATTTCACTAAATACTCTCTCTTAATCACCAAATTCCCGAGTCCCATTTTTTATGTTATTGAAATGTTCTGTTCAGGTGTTTATAATTAAAACTATTTAAATTTTTCGTTTTAAGTTGAACTTTATTCACCGCACTAATGTTCTTGAGCTAATGATTAATTTCTAGATTTTTACAATTCACTTATTTTCCGTAGGCTAACTGTTCAGCTGGGTTAACACTAATTGACAATACAATTTTTAACTGCGATTCTCTCTTGTAATATTTCTAATGTGTTTTAAACGTACGGATTACTGAATTTATTTATACATATGGGGCATTTCACGTGAAGCGGACAGCGAAAAAAATGTCAGGTTCTGGATTTTGTTCATATTTGGTTTAATTGTACTTCTATATGTCCTGAATGAATGTGCATTTTTATTTTTTTTCTATGAAGCCTAGTTGCCCTTTTCTAAGCCTTTAAAGAATTGACAAAATTTGAGGAGCTGGTTTTGTGAAAACAAAATTTGCTATTATTCAAAGTGACAGAAAAAAAGTAAATAGTGTTATTTTAAAGACAAATAAATGTTTTTCTTGGCTGTTATTACAGAGTTGAAAAAAAAATTTTTTTCCTATATAAAACCGGAAGTAAAAATATCAAATCGGATTTTACTTAACTTCGACATGTTTAAAAATTTTTGTTTTGATCTCAAAATGTAGCTTATAGTTCATAAATAATATGTGTAAAATTTTAGAACGTGATCTGCATTCGTATCGGAGATAGAGAATTTAAACTTAAATTTTTTCATGTTTCCATACACAACTATCGCACTGGCCAAACGCCGACTACGCGCTGCACTGTGTTCGAATGCAGATCACATTATGAAACTGAACAGACATTTACTATACATTTTAAGTTATTTTTTGAGCTATTTAAAAAAAAATTAAACATGTCGAAGTTTGTCAAAATTTAATTTTAAATATTAATTTTGGTTTTTTACATGAAAAAAAAATCCAATTTCGAATTCGATACCACGATTGTGAAGAGCATGCAATTTCCTATAAGAATCACTATTTTAATTATTTTTATATAAGTTTCTTAATATGATTAATTGCCTTTGAAACAGGTCATACATAACTTCTTCAAAATTGTTGGTTGTCCGCTTCGCGTGAAATGCCCCATATATGACAATTAATGCAGTTTAACTTTTATATAATTGCAAATAGGTATGCATAGACAGAGGCTAACATAATTAGTTTACAGACCTTTTTAAGTAAATATTTTTCTGTGATTGCAATTGCAATCTTGGACATATTTTTAAAGCTGTAGGTGCAAAAATTTACTTAGATAAGAAAATTTAGAGATTCTTGTTCTTTTGAAGATACAGACAAATTATACTGTTTAGATTTAAATAGCAAAAATATTTTTGACAATGATTAACATCATTAAATTTAATTGATACCTGTTAAAGAAAATTATTTCTGAAAATAAAGATTTATTTATTCATTTGACCAATATCGTTGATGTTAAACATCAAATTATCACAGAACATAGTCGACCGATATATTCTAGGATTTATAGATTCCCTAACATCCACGAACAGGAAGTAGAGAAACAGATTTCAGAATTAATTATAAAGATTTCACAAGGAATAATAAAGCCTAGTAATTCACCCTACAATTCCTCCAGTCCCAAAGAAAATGAACCAATCTGGGAAGAAAAATCGGAGAATTGTAGTCGACTATAGGAAACTAAACTACATTACTCTAGACGACAAATTCCCGATCCCAAATATAGAATCTCTTTTTGATAAACTCGGCAAAGCTCAGTATTTTACCACTATAGATCTCGCTAAAGGATTTCACCAAATCCTTGTAGGCGAAAAAAACCATGTATACCTCGATGACATATCTCCAGTACGTCACTCCAAGAACACGTGGATGTAATTTTTTAAAATCTTTGAAAAACTTCGCGAATATAATCTAAAAGTCCAAGTGGATAAATGCCTTTTTTTCCAAAGGAATCTGAATATTTATATATATAAGCTAAATACAAATACAGCTTTATCTCCCGAAAACTCGTAAAGCAATAAAGATTTTTCTAGGTATCACTGGCTATTACCGCAAGTTCATTAAGGACATTGCGAAAATAGCACAGCCCCTTACGTTCTGCCTGAAAAAGGATAAGAAAATAGAAGCAAACAATCCAAGGTTCGTCAAAGCGTTTAATAAATTCAAAGAATTAATAACGAAAGATCCAATACTAAAATACCCAAACTTTATTCAAAAATTTACACTAACGACTGATACGAGTCAATACGCTATCGGAGCTGTTTTATCGCAGAACGGACACCCGGTGTCCTTCGCAGGCCGAACCCTTAACGACCACGAAACCAAATACAGCACGATTGAAAATGAACTCCTGGCAATTTTTGGGCAACTAAATATTTTAGGCCATATCTATATGGAGTTAAATTAACAATAAGAACTGACCACCGACCCCGTGTTTGGTTAAATCCTTTGAAAGAACCTAACTCTAAACTACAGAGTAAAACTTAACGAAACGAAATAGAATTTAAAGACAACAAGGTAGCCGAATTTTAAGTAGGATCGATATTAATAATAAAATAGTTTTAAAAAAAAAAGTTGAACCGACTTCACAAAAAGCGCTAAAAAGCATAAAATAATTTTTAATTTTATATCTATTACGACATTTTGAAGTCGGTGCAAATCAAACAAACCAAACAACTACAACAAACGTATTTAATCGGCATTTCTTATGATCCCGTAAGCTGAAACGTTCAGGTAGTATTATGTATTATTTTCAATTGTGGTACTGTAGTTGTTTTATTTGTTTAATTTGCACCGACTTTAAAATGTCGTAATAGATATAAAATTAAAAATTATTTTATGCTTTTTAGCGCTTTTTGTGAAGTCGGTTCAACTTTTTTTTTAAAAACTATTTTATTTTTCACTTTTTAGTGTCTTCTACTCTATACAACGAAGAAAGAACCATCCAAATCGGTCCACGCGTTAAAAGTTAGTTTTAACCTCCTCACCCCCATTCCACTAAACTTTTTTTCTCATGGTATCAATCAAGGAACATACTCTACCGAACATAATGGAATCATCGAAATCGGTCCAGGCGTTACGAAGTTACTACCCCTCCCCCTCCCCCACCAACACCATAGGACCAAATTAGAATACAAAGTTAGGTTCCACCCTTCTTCTCCCACCTCCACCCCAGCAACATTTGTTTTCACGTAGTATCAACCAAGGATCATATTCTACCCAATAGAAAAAGAATTATCCAAATCGGTCCACGCGTTACGAAGTTAGACTACTCCTCCCCCTCACCCACACCTTGAACCCTAGGAACAAATTATTCTCCTATTAGCAATGGGGGATCATACTCTATACAACAGAAAAAGAACCATCGAAATCGGACCACGCGTTGCAAAGTTAGGTTCCACCCCCACCCCCATACCCCCAAAAGTTTTTTCACCCGGTATCAACCTCGGAACATAGTCTACCCAACAGAAAAAGAATTATCCAAATCGGTCCACGCGTTACAAACTTAGACTACCCCTCCCCCCTCCCCCCACCCTAGGCCAAATTTTTTTCTCCTATTAGCAATGGGGGATCATACTCTGTACAACAAAAAAAGAACCATCCAAATCGGACCACGCGTTACAAAGTTAGATTTCACCTCCACCCCCCACCCCCACCCTACCAAAATTTTTTTCTACATGGTACCAATCGGTGAATACTCTACCCAACAAAAAAAGAATTATCAAAATCGGTCGACGCGTTACAAAGTTATGCTCGGTCAGACATAAAAAAAAAATTAAATAAATAAAAAAAACATACGCGTCGAACTTATAACCTCTTTGTTTTTGGGAAGTCGGTTAAAAATTAAATCAATGTTTTTTTTTTTTTTTTTATATATGATGTTGCCAAAGCTCAGGGGATGCCCTATGATGCTAAAGCACAGCCTTGGCGGGAAAGGAATTAAGGATGAGGGAAATGGGTTAGGAGGTTGAGTGAAGGAGGTGTCTATGTACGCCCCGTTTGAAAGTTTCAGGCTCATAAGACGAGGGAAAAACAGAAGATGGTAAACTGTTCCACATTCGTGTTGTTCTGCTAAGAAAAGATTCCCGAAATTTGACGGTACGTCCAAATTTGACCCGGAGAGTAAAGGGGTGGGAGCGACTTGTAGATCTTGTATCGCGCGTTGTAATGAGTCTACAAGGAATCAGGCTAGCGATTTCGTTAGAACAATGGCCATGGAAATAGCGATAAAAGAGTGAGAGACAACCGACATTCCGTCGATGCTCAAGAGAGTCAAGGCCCTCAGAGATTGAGGAATCGCCAATAAGTTTAACAGCCTTACGCTGAACTTTGTCTAACGCGGACAATGCGGTGTGTCCTGCCCCTGCCCAAATATGGGAATTATATTCAAGTCTAGGCCTAATGTGGGACTTGTAGATCAACGCTAAGTCGGGTGGGGTGAAATATTTCTTACATCTCTGTAGAAAACCCAAACATTTCATCGCACTTTTAGCGATTGCAAATATATGATCAGTCCAGCTAAGATTGCTGGATATCTCAATACCCAAGATGTTTAGGGAGGGTGAATTGGGTATATTCACTCCGTCGACTGAAATGGGTTGGGGGTGGACTGGGCGTTTTTTAAGGGACATTAAACAGCATTGAGTTTTGGATGCATTAAACGTAACACGATTTGCTCTGCCCCAAGCGAGGACCTTAGAAATGTCGTTGTTTAATGATCTAAACATGCGTTCCCGATTGACTTCTGTAGCATTTCCACGTGAATTCATTACAGAATCAAATGAGTACGCGAAATCAAGGGTGCTGTCGTCGGCAAAACTATGAATAGGATTGAGAGTAAGGGATGAGAGATCATTGATGAAAAGAAGAAATAAAGTTGGTGAAAGAACTGAACCGTGAGGTACACCGGCATTTATTTCGTGGGATGCAGATGTAACGTCGTCAATAACTACACGGATTGAACGGCCTGACAAAAAGCTCTCTATCCATTTAACGAGGGTAGGATGCAGACCAAATGTTTGAAGTTTGGCTAAAAGGGCAGCATGCCAGACTCTATCAAAAGCCTTTGAAATATCAAGAGCGATGATTTCGGACTCACCGAAATTATGGAGACAATGATTCCAACGCTCCGTTAGAGCCGTTAGTAAGTCTCCGGTTGAGCGGTCGTTAGTGCAATTGGTCTGTAGTTAGAGGGGTCGCATGCCTCTCCTTTTTTAAGTATCGGCTGGACATGAGCAAGTTTCCATACACTTGGAAATATTCCTGTTGAATATGACAGGTGAAAAAGTTTGCGCAGAGGTTTAGCCAAAGCAGAGGCGCAGCATTTTAAAACAAGGGGCGAGAAACCATCAGGCCCAGTAGCTTTGGACACGTCGAGTTTCGAAAGTACTCTAAAAACTTCCCGAGTGCGAAAGTGTAGCGGCTTTTGCCTACTAATGCACTGTGATAGAGATGGAAGTGGCTGCGATGATGGTGGCAAGTACGAGTTAGCAGCAAAATTAGCAGCAAACAGGTTGGCCTTGTCCAATGAGTCAGAAAAAACATTCCCATTATAAATGAGTGGTGGTGTTGACGAACAGGTGAAATTGTTCTTTACGGTTTTTACTAGAGACCAGAAGCCCTTACTACCCTTTTGAGTAGAAAATACCTTCCGTCTGATGCTCTGGTCGAAATTGAACTTAGCCCGGCTAATTGCTGAATTGCAAATATTCCGCGCATCTCTATAGATACGTCTCAATTCCTCTGAAGGGCACAATTTATATGCCTGGAAGGCTGCTTCCTTCTTTTTAATGGCTGCGAAACAGTCATTATTGAACCAATTGGTGTTAGTTGGTTTGATGTTTTTGAAGCTATGAGGAATAAAGCGATGCATTCCAAACCATAGGATGTTCAAGATATAATCGGTGCTTCTGTTAACGTCCTTCATAGAAAAGCAATCAGACCAGTCCAGATCTCTGAGATATTTATTAAGTCCCGCCCAATCAGCATTTTTATAATGCCACACTAATCTTTTGGTGGACTTTAGATTAGTGGTTGTCAGAGAGGAGATGGAGAATTGGGCGGAGATTAGACAATGGTCCGAATTACCCAAGGGAGACGTCACCGAAACCGAGTATTTTTCTGGATGCGATGTTAGAAATAGATCTAAAAGGTGCGCGTTGTGCCCCGAAGTATCAGGAACACGAGTCGGACACTCAACCAGTTGCTGTAAATTAAAAGACTCACTAAATAACTCGACGTGTCTCCCAGACGGGCTTGTGGTAGAAGAATGCCTGAGCCACTGTGTGTTGTGGACGTTGAAATCTCCAGCAAGAACGATTTCAGAAGAGGGGGATAATTCTAAAATCTTATCGATATCGGAAGACAGTTTATCGAAGGAGCACCCAGTGTCAGTGTCAGACATATTCGGGCTGCGGTATAAAAAGCAGAAGTGAATAATGTGCCGATAGAGTTTAAATCTAATCCAGACATAATTAAATTCTGGATTAGTAGAAGAGAATTGAGGGAGATGGGAGAATGGCACATCATTTCTAATATAAACCGCGATTCCCCTCTGAGGAGATAAGAGCGGCACTAAGTGATAACCAGGGATGTGATACTGATTAATATCAGAATCGGAAACAACCTTGGTTTCGCTTAGTGCAAAAACTGCCGGATTTTCCGCGATCAAGTGGCAGTAAACCGAAAAATGGTTACTTTTTAAGCCACGAATGTTGCAAAAATTAAATAAAAATTTTTGCATAGTCCCGGTCTTAATTTGCCCAAAACAAAACAAACGAAAACGTACACAAACACAAGGACTGACGAACGGGATCCACAGATGCAAAGCAAAGCCGCCTCTGTGAAAACAAAGCCAGCAGCAGTGTTATGCCTGCTGTGCTGAACTTTGATCTCGACGAAGACAGCTAAATGCTCAGCAGTGGAGACCCGTTAAACGCATTCAATGCAGCACGATTGTAATACATTGAATGTTGGATGGAAGAAAATAAAAAATAGATAGGAACGGACTCACCAGACTGTGCTTTCAAATAGAGCATAAAAGCCCTTCACTCCGGCAAGATGGCACTAGCACTTTGAAATTTTTTAATTCGATTCGCTTTCGCAACCGCTTTAAAAATTTATTGGGGAGCAAGACACGGCGGCACGTCCGTCCCCGTCAGTAGTTCAGCTCAAACTTCAATGTCCTAGAAAATAAACGTGACGACAACCATGATAATGGAAGCAATGGACGACCACAATCCTATCCCAGATAATGTTAATAAATATCTCCCACAGATTCACTTAACCGAGCATAAAGAGGAAGAATTAGTTGTCAAATACAATAGGTATAGGATAATATATATTTCAATGAAGATTTAAGAAATGGAAGCTATCTGAATGATCTTTTACGAAGATTAATAAAAAAGGGAACAACAGCGGTCTACTTCGAATTAGATTACGACGAATATTCGATTTGCAGAAAAAAATAGTCGAACTATTTAGCAATGAACCGAGAATTAAATTTATAAAATGTGCCAAAGTAGCAAAAGATGTCGAAAGCAAAGCCGAATTGATACAAATAATAAAAGAAACTCATGAGGCTACTAATCATAAAGGCATATTAGAAAACTTTTCCGAAATTAGAGATTCTTATTATTTCCCAAATTTAAAAATAAATACGCAAATAAGACATGCATAACTTAGCTAAATATGATAGGAATCCAATACAGTACAAATATAAAATAACAGAAACACCGTCGGAACCTAATGAAATTATTCATGCTGACGTGTTCTATCTGAAGAAACAAACATTCTTAACCACCAAAGATAGATTTACTAAACATTCGTCCCTAACTAATATATGATGATAGGAATAGCATAACATTGGTAAAAGCTTTAAGACATATAAACTCCTTATTCGGAAAACCAGAAAAGTACATTCTTGATAATGAGTTTGACAGCCTAAACCTAAAAGACTTTTATTGAGAATGAGATGAGAGAATGTCGAAATTCATTTATATCTCCACGGAGTCACACGGGAAACTCCGATATAGAGAGAGCTTATGGGACGATAAATGAACATATTAGAATTTTACATCTATTAAAACCAGATCTAGATATAGAAAGTATGATGTTAATAGCAGTGGAAAAATATAATAACACAATTCACTACACAACTGGGGTTAGACCAACAGTGATGGAAAAAATCCCAAATAGACAGGAGATAAAGAATAAAGTTCAAGAAAAAAAAGAAAAGAACTATTACGAAGCTAAATAAAACTCGACAAAACTTCGATATCCCAAAGACTAATGAAATCCTTATAAAAAACGCAACAGCCCTCAGATATAAAGAATTACCCAGGTATAAAAAGATTAAATACTTAACAAACAACGATAAGTTAAAAAATCCACCTCCCGGATTAAAAGATATTTAAAATTTTTTTCAGATAATTGCGATATTCCTAGTAATAATCGCAACGTTTTTTACAAACACTTACATATATAAACCTACTGAATGAAGAAATCGAAAAGATACAAGAGATACAAATTATGATTAGATCCATCCTTACACCAAGAGAAATCGATCTGTATGATATAGATATCTATTAAATCCAAGAACTTAAAAGCTCTTTAGCAACCATGAATACCAAACTAATTTTCATAATGCAAATTCCAGTACTAAGTCAAACAAAAGCAACAAGATTTAGAATTTTACCATTGCCAAACTCAAATAACGAAGAAGTAGACATAACAATTTTTGAAAACAAGTCATATTATCTCGATGAGGAAAGGTACAAAAGGAAACTAAATCCCACTACTGATTGTATTTCAAACCTATTAAATGTGTCAAAAGGTCACAAGACAAAATAGATATAGGTCTAGTATTAGTAAAGAATGGAGGAAATATAACTTTAACCAACAGTTGTAACAGAATCGAATAAACTTGAAATAAAAATCATTTAATACCTTTTAATAATTGTCCTATAAAGTTAGATAATACGAAATTCTAAAATAAAGAAAGAGAATTTAAACATACCATTGTAATACCTAACTATTCAGAAATAAAGAATATCAATACAACATTGGAACTTAAAGATCTGACTGTCAAACAGATAGAAAATAATAAGGAAATAATAAAAATTGAACATAAGAGAAAACAAGATAGTATAGTGACATATACCAACCTATCATTTACCGCAATTATTAATTTTTTAATCATATTAATTTCCATAAGATTATTCCTAAAAAAGTCAAATAAATACTGAAACAAAAAATTTTGCCCAGGAGAGCAAAAATCTTGAGGGTGGGGAAGTTATGTATCCAGAAAATGAAATTATTCAAAGAATAATTTCATCAAATTCTGTTCTCACATAAATTCAAAGATAAGCAAATTGACATTAACTTATCTCATATATAAAATAGTTTTTAAAAAAAAGTTGAACCGACTTCACAAAAGCGCTAAAAAGCATAAAATAATTTTTAATTTTATATCTATTACGACATTTTGAAGTCGGTGCAAATTAAACAAACCAAACAACTACAACAAAAGTATTTAATCGTCCTTCCTTTTGATCCCGTGAGCTGAAACGTTCAGGTAGTATTACGTAAATTTTTAATTGTGGTTCTGTAGTTGTTTTATTTGTTTAATTTGCACCGACTTCAAAATGTCGTAATAGATAAAAAATTAAAAATTATTTTATGCTTTTTAGCGCTTTTTGTGAAGTCGGTTCAACTTTTTTTTTAAAAACTATTTTTTTCTTCACTTTTTAGTGTCTTCGACTCTATACAACGAAGAAAGAACAACCAATACGGTCCACGCCTTAAAAGTTAGTTATAACCCCCTACCTCACCGCCATTCCACTAAACTTTTTTTCTCATGGTATCAATCAAGGAACATCCTCTACCGAACAGAAAAGGAATCATCGAAATCGGTCCACGCATTACGAAGTTACTACCCCTCCCCCTCCCCCACCTCCACCATAGGACCAAATTATTCTCCTATTAGCAATGGGGGATCACACTCTATACAACAGCAAAAGAACCATCCAAATCGGTCTACGCGTTACAAAGTTAGGTTCCACCCCCCTTCTCCCACCCCAACCACACCAGCAATTTTTCCAAATCGGTCCACGTGTTACAAAGTATGGTTCCACCCTCCCCCCCCCCCCCACCCCAGCAACATTTCTTTTCTAGTAGTATCAACCAAGCATCATATTCTATCCAATAGAAAAAGAATTATCCAAATCGGTCCACGCGTTATGAAGTTAGACTACCCCTCCTCCCAACCCACACCTTTCGACATATGGCCAAATAATGCTCCTATTAGCAATGGGGGATCATTCTCTATACAACAGAAAAAGAACCGTCAAAATCGGACCACGCGTTACAAAGTTAGGTTCCACCCCCACCCCCCACCCTCATCCCTCCAACATTTTTTTCTCCTGGTATCAACCACGGAACATACTCTACGCAACAGAAAAAGAATTATCGAAATCGGTCCACGCGTTACGAAGTTAGACTACTCCTCCCCCTCACCCACACCTTGAACCCTAGGAACAAATTATTCTCCTATTAGCAATGGGTGATCATACTCTGTACAACAAAAAAAGAACCATCCAAATCGGACCACGCGTTACAAAGTTAGGTTTCACCGCCACCCCCCACCCCCACCCTACCAAAAATTTTTTTGACATGGTACCAATCGGAGAACCTACTGTACCCAACAAAAAAAGAATCATCAAAATCGGTCGACGCGTTACGAAGTTATGCCCGGTCAGACATAAAAAAAAAATTAAAAAAAATACGCGTGGAACTTAGAACCTCTGTGTTTTTGGGAAGTCGGTTAAAAATACAACGAATAATTTCATTAAATTGTGTTCTCAGTAAATATAAGAGATAAGCAAATCCACATTGGCTTATCTCATATAAAATTACAGAAAATGATATTTCACTCACGAAATGAAACTAACGTAGAGCTTTTTAACGTTTCACACGCTTTTCTGATGACAGATGCAATTTCAGTGATTGTCTGACTTCTCTAGTTAAGTTATCTTTATAGAATAAAATTGTTTTTAAAAAAAAAGTTGAACCGACTTCACAAAAAGCGCTAAAAAGCATAAAATAATTTTTAATTTTATATCTATTACGACATTTTGAAGTCGGTGCAAATCAAACAAACCAAACAACTACAACAAAAATATTTAGTCGTCATTTCTTATGATCCCGTAAGCTGAAACGTTCAATTGTGGTTATGTAGTTATTTTATTTGTTTAATTTGCACCGACTTCAAAATGTCGTAATAGATATAAAATTAAAAATTATTTTATGCTTTTTAGCGCTTTTTGTGAAGTCGGTTCAACTTTTTTTTTTAAAACTATTTTATTTTACACTTTTTAGTGTCTTCTACTCTATTCAACGAAGAAAGAACCATCCAAATCGGTCCACACGTTAGACGTTTGTTTTAACCCCCTACCCCACCCCCATTCCACTAAACTTTTTTTGTCATGGTATCAACCAAGGAACATACTCTACCGAACAGAAAAGGAATCATGGAAATCGGTTCACGCGTTACGAAGTTACTACCCCTCCCCCTCCCCCACCACCACCATAGGACCAAATTATTCTCCTATTAGCAATGGGGGATCACACTCTATACAACAGCAAAAGAAGCATCCAAATCGATTCAGGCGTTACAAAAATAGGTTCCACCCCCCTTCTCCCACCCCCACCCCAGCAACATTTTTTTTCTCGTAGTATCAACCAAGGATCATACTCTACCCAATAGAAAAAGTATTATCCAAATCGGTTCACGCGTTACGAAGTTAGACTACCCCTCCCCCCCACCCACACCTTTCTCCATAGGACCAAATTATTCTCCTATTAGCAATGGGGGATCATACTCTTTACAACAGAAAAGGAACCATCGAAATCGGACCACGCGTTACAAAGTTAGGTTCCACCCCCACCCCCAACCTCCATCCCCCCAAAATTTTTTCCACCTAGTATCTCCCACTGAATATACTCTACCCAACAGAAAAAGAATTATACAAATCGGTCCACGCGTTACAAAGTTAGACTACCCCTCCCCCCCTCCCCCCACCCAAGACCAAATTTTTTTTCTCCTATTAGCAATGGGGGATCATACTCTGTACAACAAAAAAAGAACCATTTAAATCGAACCATGCGTTACAAAGTTAGGTTTCACCCCCACCCCCACCTCCACCCAACCAAAAATTTTTTTGACATGGTACCAATCGGTGAACATACTCTACCCAACAAAAAAAGAATCATCAAAATCGGTCGACGCGTTACGAAGTTATGCTCGGTAAGACATAAAAACAAAAAAAAAAAAAAAAAAAAAAAAAAAAATACGCGTCGAACTTAGAACCTCTTTGTTTTTGGGAAGTCGGTTAAAAAATTAAGACAGTCTTAACTCGTTTGTGAAATACTTAACATCGAGTTGAATAAAGTTTGTTTTCGTAATAAATTGCTTTACGGTTTATTTCACATAATAAAGGTTTCCCTGAAATCGATCAACGGTTTTTCAGTGTAAAATTGTCTTCTCTCTTTTTTTTCTTGAGTTAATGGAAGATAAATTTGTTTTGTACATATTTTGCAAGAACCTGCGATATTTTAAAAGTTGTCCCATATGATGTTCTCAGTATGTTAAATTTTTCTTACGCAGGATATATTAACTTAATTAAGACGTACTTATGACATACTTTATTGTCACATACGATGTAATAAAGGTATCTTTGAAAGTTATTTAATTTATGTATTTGAGTCGTCCCTCAAGTACAAAATTCCCTTCCTGCCCCAAACCCCGCCCCTCCTTCTCACAACCAATGCCTATATATTAAATCGCGGTACATATATGAGTTGCAAAATGATATACGCCTCTCCGCTCGCATTCCCAAAAAGCATGATTGCATTAAGCAGAATTTAGAAATATAATATGGTTATGATATTTTGGGTACTATAGACGTGTACTGATCTCATTTAACGAATTTAATGTTATATTGACAACGAAAAGGCCAAACTGATTTACTCTATTTCAGAATTTCTAACCCTCGCCACGTAAGTACTTGTTAAATTCTATCATAAATCATAACGTTAAGCTTAATATATCGCGTTTTCTAATGCATAATAGACCATCTTTTTGAGGGAATTTGACAAGTGTCCACGTACCAAGGATAAGAAAACAATTAACAATAGAGTTGGTCAGTTTTGGTTCTGGGCGACCCATATGAACTGAATGTTAGCTTATCATATGTAACTTCAACAATGTAAAAACAGCTTATTAATCCTGAATTTAACAAAGAACACCTAGCGAAATCAAACATTATTAGTAAGCTATGTTCGTTTTAAGATACGAATTTTTTTTACGATTAACTAATCTGTAAACTTCAAATTTGTGAACATCCCAATATATTTGAAAAAACACTGTAACAATATACTTTTGAATATCTCCTAAAATCTGATAAGTTGTGTTATAATATGAGGTACCAATTGTGTGCTACTCTGAGTGTGTGCATTAAAGTTACCTAGGAAATCCCATGAAAAAGATAAAGGAGTGAGTTTAATATTCATTTTTTGCTCTATAATACATATATAGTGAATATGTATTACTACATTTGAAAAGGAATTCTAAAATAACATGATTTATTAATCCAAATTATTTGTAAATTATATAGGTGTGGATAACATACTTTAAATATTAAGAGGAATCATTTCATATTAAACGTAGGTATAAAAACATATTTAGTTTGCATAAAACTCAATGATTTCTAACCGCAGCTTTTTAGATACATAAGTCCTGGCCAACATACTACATCTGACTAGTAGAATTAATTTTCTTACTTTCTCTTGATGATCGTTCTGGTGCATGCCGTAACCATATTTTAATTGGGTTTTGTATATCTATATTTGTTGCATACTTTATTCTGACATTAGACCTTACAGCTTCTGAAAAATAAAAGTAAATTTAAAATACAAACTATTTTTATAAAATGAAACTCACGCTTGATTATTTCAAATAAGAAAAGCTTCGAGAACTCCTTTTTCCCTTTTTTGCCAAAAAAGCTATATTGCCGAGTAAAGTCGTTCGTCAGCAGCTGGGTTAGCATCCTCGACACAGTGGTTTTTACACATCCAGTAGAGAATTGAGAAAGTTCTTTTAACTTAAAAATCCGGAAGGATACATGAAGGGCGTTGGAATGATTGTACATATCTAGAGAAAGTATATTTTTGAACACAATTGGGCCCGTATACAATAAAATTGATCTAAACTCTGAAGCTTTCAACTGGTTTAAATTATCAAGAGATCTTGGTTTCCTTACAAAATCTGCTTAAAAAAAGGTTGTATTTCAATTAATTTGTCTGAAATTCTTTTGACATGCTTGTGTTGTAATCTTACACTCAAATCACCCTTAATCCATAGCTGAAGTAATTTTCTCATGACCTTAAAGCAAACTAAATGCATATAGTCTAAGGTTATATTTGTTACTAATTTGAGGCGTGGAATACTTCGAAATATTGTATCTCCATTTTGAACAACTTGAATATCCGCCGTGTCCCTCGGTACCTAAAATAAAAGCGTTAGCTGGAGCATCGCATATGATATACTTAATGCTAAATGGAAGTACTTTTCCGTGTAAATTTATTCCTAACTTAGACAAGTATTTGGGTTCTTCAAAGAAGTCAATTAAAAATTGGTTGACATCGGATGGATTTTCATTACCATGATAGAGTCCAATTGTAAAAATTTCCTTGTGCTCAGCAACGCATCCCAGTACAGGCCAACAACAAATTCTTGAAGATTTCGATAATGGCAGGTCATCTACATTAATGGAAGTTTCAATTTCACTAAGTGATATTATGTAGTGGTCATCGTATATCTGACAGAAATTATTTTTAATACAAAAGTGATTATAGGTTCCTGGCGGTACATCGCGAATATTGGCTGTTTTTGGAGTCTGAAGTATAGTTCTTGTATCAACAGGTAACTCAACGTGACATTCATGTTGCTTAAGAATCTTTAACAGAGCAGATATACCCGAGTGTGTAATGTTATGTTCTACTGCCCACTGAGCAATTTGACATCGGATGTTGTGATGAAATCGCTGACCTCACTAAGCAAACAACCGGATCAACCTGGAAAAAGCAAACACAAAGAAAAAATCTTATTATCATAAAATATTTATACTTATCTGATCATTAAAATCATTGCGTTGTATCCATGTCAATTCTTAAATAGCAATTTAACCTGTAAAATAAACATTAATTATTTTCTTTAGAAATTTATAAAGATAGCAAATGTAAACAAATAGCAAATGTAAACAAACTACTTAGAGTTCGCTTCCATTTACAAAAGACGAAAATGATTTCACGACACAAGATCGCACATAAAACATTGAAAAACAAATATCAAGTCGAAATAAAAATGAACTTTCTCAAGAACACGAAACACAAGGTATTATTGAATATTTACTTACCCCAATCTACTCATGTCATATTTGTCACATTGTTGTCACTTTTGTTTTTGATGGATTGCAGACAATAATGCCAACATTTAACAATATAATAGCAAAAATCCATCGATAAGTTGAGGCGAATTTAGATTGGAAAAGGACAACATGTACAAAAAATAGAGTAATTGGGGAAATACGCAACGAAACATTACCATAAAAGGTAATTATTTGAGAAAGTACAACGAAGTGTCCCTTTAAATTACCAAATATGGTAATTTCCACAAAATAGGAGAACCTAAAGGAACTCCCCTTTTTTAATCAAAGCTCAGTTCAATAGAAATCGTCGTCGTGAACACTAAAATAAAATTGTCGTCAAAGAATCAAACTAATTCTTTGAAATCGAATCTTTAATCCACATTTTCGGAATCGTACAAATCTTTAAATCCGGTAATATAAAGTCGAAATCTATTTAATAAAATCGTTGAAGTCGCGTCTATTTAAATATAATCAGAAGTTGAGTGGAATAATTTGAATTGCAAAAAGGTGAAATCATTTTCGTCGGTTATAGTGGAAATAATATTTTTGATTAACAGAAAGTGTAGAATTTTACGAATATGTGAATTGTTATTTCTTTTATATTCAAGTAAAAAACATTTTATGAATAAAGACCAAGTGAATTCAAAGTGAGTTTTATCATTTTATAAAGCAAATCTGCGAACAGAATATATAGCTGAGTGGGTTAAGCATTTGTCATTGGAATTGTAGTCGTGAGTTCGAACCCAGGTGACGAGACTGGCTTTTTTTTTCTAAATGTCGATTTTATTTTGCTAAAGTAATTTTTTTTGTGGTATCCTTCGAAATCAGTAGTTAAATCATTATCCTTGAATTCAAAACATCGGAAGTTTAACTTATTTGACTGAGCTGTAGGTGATTCATGGTAACAGTGTTCTTTCGCCAAGCCTTTGTTGAAATAAGGTCTATGCGAATATAGTTGTGAATAATTTATTAGATGTATGTCCTCCGTTTCTATTTTCCGTTTTATTTGCTTGCGAAGTGAAGTTCTCTTCAGTAGCTTTTCTGTGTTCTGATTTTTTTCGGCAGCATTCTTTATTAATCTCCGTAAATGTCGCGGGGATAAATCTGCAATTGCTTTTCGTTTAGACATTTTAAGTGATTCCTCCTATATTTGGTAGGTTAACATTTGTAATTCTCTACGTGTATATCGAATACTCTGAAAGAATACTTAATAGTTTTAATTAGTTTAATTTTTTTTTTTTTATATATGATGATGCCAAAGCTCAGGGGATGCCCTATGATGCTTAAGCACAGCCTTGGCAGGAAAGGAATTAAGGATGAGGGAAATGGGTTAGGAGGTTGGGTGAAGGAGGTGTCGATGTACGCCCCGTTTGAAAGTTTCAGGCTGATAAGACGAGGGAAAAACAGAAGATGGTAAACTGTTCCACATTCGTGTTGTTCTGCTTAGAAAAGATTCCCGAAATTTGACGGTACGTCCAAATTTGACCTGGAGAGTATAGGGGTGGGAGCGACTTGTTGATCTTGTATCGCGCGTTGTCATGAGTCTACAAGGAATCAGGCTAGCAATTTCGTTAGAACAACGGCCATGGAAATAACGATAGAAGAGTGAGAGACAACCGACATGCCGTCGATGCTCCAGAGAGTCAAGACCCTCAGAGATTGAGGGATCGCCAATAAGCTTAACAAATATGGGAATTATATTCAAGTCTAGGCCTAATGTGGGACTTGTAGATCAGCGCTAAGTCAGGTGGGGTGAAATATTTCTTACATCTCTGTAGAAAACCCAAACATTTCATCGCATTTTTGGCGATTGCAAATATATGATCTGTCCAGCTAAGATTGCTGGATATCTCGATACCCAAGATGTTTAGGGAGGGTGAATTGGGTATATTCACTCCGTCGACTGAAATGGGTTGGGGGTGAACTGGACGTTTTTAAGGGACATTAAACAGCATTGGGTTTTGGATGCATTAAACGTAACACGATTTGCTCTGCCCCAAGCAAGGACCTTGGAAATGTCGTTGTTTAATGATCTAAACATGCGTTCCCGATTGGCTTCTGTAGCATTTCCACGTGAGTTCATTACAGAATCAAATGAGTACGCGAAATCAAGGGTGCTGTCGTTGGCGAAACTATGAATAGGATTGAGAGTAAGGGATAAGAGATCATTAATAAAAAAAAGAAATAAGGTTGGTGAAAGAACTGAACCCTGAGGTACACCGGCATTTATTTCGTAGGAATCAGATGTAACTCCGTCAATTACTACACGAATTGAACGGCCTGACAAAAAACTCTCTATCCATTTAACGGGGGTAGGGTGCAGACCAAATGTTTGAAGTTTGGCTAAAAGGGCAGCATGCCACACTCTATCAAAAGCCTTTGAAATATCAAGAGCGACGATTTCAGACTCACCAAAATTATGAAGACAATGATTCCAACGTTCAGTTAGAGCCGTTAGTAAGTCTCCGGTTGAGCGGCCAGTGCGGAAACCGTACTGGCAATCGTTGATAAGATGGTTGTTTTCTAGATATTTCAACAACTGAGAGTTGATGAGTGATTCAAAAACTTTAGATATGATCGAGGTTAGTGCAATTGGTCTGTAGTTAGAGGGGTCGCATGCCTCTCCTTTTTTAAGTATCGGCTGGACATGAGCAAGTTTCCATACACTTGGAAACATTCCTGTTGAATATGACATGTGAAAAAGTTTGCGCAGAGGTTTAGCCAAAGCAGAGGCGCAGCATGTTAAAACAAGGGGCGAGAAACCATCAGGGCCAGTAGCTTTGGACACGTCGAGTTTTGAAAGTACTCTAAAAACTTCGCGAGTGCGAAAGTGTAGCGTCTTTTGCCTACTAGTACATTGTGATGGAGATGGAAGTGGCTGCGATGAAGGTGGTAAGTATGAATAAGCTGCAAAGTTAGCAGCAAACAGGTTGGCCTTGTCCAATGAGTCAGTAAAAACATTCCCATTATAAATGAGTGGTGGTGTTGACGAACAGGTGAAATTGTTCTTTACGGTTTTTACTAGAGACCAGAAACCCTTACTACCCTTTTGGGTAGAAAAAACCTTCCGTCTGATGTTCTGGTCGAAATTGAACTTTGCCCGACTAATTGCTGAATTGCAAATATTCCGAGCATCTCTATAGATACGTCTCAATTCCTCTGAAGGGCACAATTTATGTGCCTGGGGGGCTGCTTCCTTATTTTTAACAGTCATTATTGAACCAATTGGTGTTAGTTGGTTTGATGTTCTTGAAGCTATGAGGAATAAAGCGATGCATTCCAAACCAAAGGATGTTTAAGATATAATCGGTGCATTTGTTAACGTCTCTCACAGAAAAGCAATCGGACCAATCCAGCTCTTTGAGATATTTATTAAGTCCCGCCCAATCAGCATTTTTATAATGCCACACTAATCTTTTGGCGGAATTTAGGTTAGTGGTTGCCAGAGAGGAGATGGAGAATTGGGCGGAGATTAGACAATGGTCCGAATTACCCAAGGGAGACGCCACCGAAACCGAGTATTTTTCTGGATGCGATGTTAGAAATAGATCCAAAAGATGCGCGTTGTGCCCCAAAGTATCAGGAACACGAAACGGACACTCAACCAGTTGCTGTAAATTAAAAGACTCACTTAATAACTCGACGTGTCTTCCAGACGGGCTTGTGGTGGAAGTTTCAAGTTTATTTGAAAACGTTGTCGCTGTAGCCTATTATTGCTAACCGATATCATAAAAAAACCTGACGTTTTAGAATCAACAATCCCGCATATAGCTAAATAAGAGAATGAGCTTAACGTTACATATGTTTACACAATTATTTTTGCATGTCAAGATTTTTCACCAAAATTGTATGTATTTCAGCCCTACACAAATTTTATTTGAACTCAAACCAAAATCACTCAGTGGAGGTCCCAAGTACGTCTCTTTATCACCCGACACGATCAGCAAGGTAAAAAAAGATTAAATAGTCCAAACACTGAAAAACCCTGAACTTCAGACTTGTGGTGACAGTACAATTGTAGTGCCAAAACCACTTTAACAATTGTAACGTTTGATTATTTTTGGCTACGTTCGTACATTCAAATTACTTGTTGTAAATGCTTACTTAGTAGGTCGGAACAATTTTGTTTAAATAAATTGTGTATATAAAGCGAGAAAATTGTTCCATAAGTTTAGTCTTGAATTCAGTCTTTAAGAATATTGTACAGAAATATTATTTAATATAATATAAAATATTGAAATTCAGTTTTTAAATAAAAAATTAATTTCTATCTAGGTAAGTCCTTTAAATAGGAAAAGCTCAAGCGACCTTCTGGAGTTCTGTCCTCTCGAGGAACCTTGGAGTTCTGCCTTCTCAAGGCCCCTTTTTGGAAGTAAAGGATCCCGAGACTATACTTCGTGGATACTGAAAGTAAACCAGTATCCACAATTGGTGACCCCGACGTGATCAGAAAGATTGAAGAGAAAACAATTATTTTTGTGAATTTGATGTAGTGGCCCCCCACCAGTGGTTAGGCACACTTCCATCAAATCACAAAACCCCTATATAATCTACAGCCTTCAATCATTCAGTGGTAAGGCACTCGCTAACCTAACAACGTCAAGATTACCATCGATACCTACAATACAAGTGCCTCCCACCAGTGGTAAGGCACTTGTGATTGAAGATTTTTCTTTATTCCTTTTTCAATAGAGGTGCCCCCCACCAGTGGTAAGGCACACTCTGTTAAACGAGAGCAAGCCCATAACCAAAAAACAAAATTTTTTTTTAACAGAGATACCCCCCACCAGTGGTAAGGTACTCTCTTGTTAAAGAAAATATCCCAAGTTCTCATCAGAATTAAATCAAAATACTATCAGCACAATTAGAAACAATAATGAAAATTGAACAATCATAGATTTACCAACCAAGAAAAAGAAACAAACACGGAAAAGAACAAAACCAAGAAGAAACCAAGAAAAACACAAAAGATAAGTTAAAATAGTTATTTTAGTTAGCTCAATATATATACATATATAAAAAATCTTTATCTTTATTTTAAAATTACTGTAAAGCATTTACAACATGAACGGCTTAAATGATTTATTGGGTGAACCTATGGTTAAATCATGTGTTTCTGACACAAGTCAATTGTCTGTTCCACTATCTCCGTCTCCAGCGTCTATATCAGTTAGCGCCGTTTCCATTAAGACCATACCATTTTGGCGATCCAATCCGATGGGGTGGTTCTTCCAGCTTGAGTCGCAATTCGACCTTGCAGGAATTACACAAGACAGTACAAAACTTAACCATTTACTGAGTTCTTTAGACGAAAGTGTGTTTCGAGATATCAGTGATATTATTGTAAATCTTCCAACGGTTAATAAATATTTAAAATTCAAAGAAACGTTAGTTTCACGGCTTTCCACATCAGATAATGTCAAATTAAAGCAACTCTTAAATGAGTTGACTTAAGGAGATTCTCGTCCTTCATATTTATTACGGGAAATGAAGACGTTGAATTTGGGAAAGTTAAATGACGAAATACCTGGAAATGTGCAAGCAATTCTAGCTTTTAGTCCAGGTACATTAGACGATCTATCAGCCATGGCTGATAGAATATCGGAATTAACTGGTCGAACTGAAGTATATTCAGTATCGACGAATCAAAATCCAAGAAATTCGGTAATAACAACACTTCAAAATCAAATTAGTGAACTTTCAGAACAAAGTAAAAGAATTTCTCTTTTATCATTTCAAGTTAACGAACTTTCAGAATAAGTTAGAAGGATTTCTCGTTCATCATTTCGGCCTTCAACTAGAAATTATTCAAGGCCCAATTCACGAAGTCATTCGAGAAATCGAAACTTTTCTAAAAATAGAGAAATATGCTGGTACCATAGTAAATTCGGCGTTAAAGCCAATAAATGTACCCAGCCAAGTAAATACGGTATTCAAAATTCAACAATCTAATATGTCAGTCTCCATTAGCGAGGTGGGAATCTGACTTAATAAAAAGTCGCTTACACATTCTTGACATTTACAGTAAAAGACATTTTTTAATCGATACTGGATCAGATTTTTCAGTCATACCGAACTTTCATCCAAAAATCAGTAGCTCTAACAGTCTTAAACTGTTAGCAGCCAATTCAACTATCATACATACTTATGGAACAAAATTATTAACTTTTAATTTAGGTTTACGTCGAAATTTTCAATGGAATTTTATCATTGTTGACGTCTCGAAACCTATTATCGGTGAAGATTTCCTACAAAAGTTCGGATTATTAGTGGCCTTGAAGAATAAGGTACTTATGGATCCTCTAACTTCATTACGGTCAAACGCTAAAAGAGTTACTGGTCCCTCAGAATCATTAGCAATCTATACTGATCCATCTCTAAATTCCAAGGTATATAAATTACTTCAAAAATTCAAATCAGTTACAACCGAAAGTAATTTTAATACACAAGCCAAACATGATGTCTTACATTATATTCCTGTTGAAGGACAACCCATAGCCTCGAAAGTGCGCCGACTAACCAGAGAAAAACTTATGGCAGCTAAAAAGGAATTCCAATTCTTCTTGGATCAAGGGATCTGTCGCCCTTCTGATAGTCCTTGGTCGTCCCCACTTCACTTGGTGAAGAAAAAGAACGGTGAATGGAGACCTTGTGTCGATTACAGAAGGCTCAATGCTAAAACGACTCCGTATAGATATCCAATTGCACATATTCAGGACTTCGCAAATCAATTCGAAGGAAGTAAAATCTTTTCAACAATTGATTTCATAAAAGCTTACCACCAAATCCCAGTAGCACCTTCAGATATTCCTAAAACAGCAATTTGTACACCTTTCGGTCTTTTTGAATTTACACGGATGACTTTCGGCCTATGTAATGCTGCCCAAACTTTTCAAATATTTATTCACTCAGTATTGCGCGATTTACCCTTTTGTTATGTTTACCTCGACGACATATTAATAGCTTCTAAATCTGATATTGAACACCTGGACCATCTAAATCAAATCTTTGTTAAATTTGAAAAGTATGGTCTCGCCATTAATTTAGACAAATGCAATTTTATGACAGAAGAAGTGAAATTTCTCAGACATTCAGTTTCAAATAAAGGTATCTGTTGGGTGTGTAGCGGAAAATATAAAATAAAAGGAAACTCAACGAAAAATACAAAAATCAAAATAGTCCTGAAAATTGAGAAAAATAGGTTTTCGAAATGAGAAGTCGTAATTTTGCGGCTTTAATTCAAATTAATTTATTCAGAAGAAAAAACTAAAATTAAAATATAAAAACAAGAGAAATTCAATAACAAAAATTTAAAGTTAAATTCTTTTAATCTTTATCCAATTAAATTTATTATTCGCAATTAAATACAACAACAAAGAAATTTTAAATGAAAAAAAAGGAAAATATAATTCAATAAGAATTCATTCAAGAATGTAGAATTGCTCAAATAAAGAAAAATTAGTAAGAAAGTTGCAGAACTGCACTGAGTGGTCAAAATGCCAACAAAGGAATTTGTTGACCACGGTAGCTAGTTCACTTACGATGAAAAATCTCACACAGATGCTGGCTCACTGAAAATTCACTAAAAAAGAAAACGATCTCCTCTGGAACACTGCTTTTATAAGCTTGTCAGCCATCTTGTACAAATTAAGTCCGTCGCCATATGCCTTTCTGCCATTTTTGTGGAGACTTTAATTGTCGCCATTTTTTTTCGCGGTAATTGTGAATAAATATGTTATCCATAAAGAATTTTTCCGCATGTTTTTATGACTGCAATGACGAAAATTCTTTTTTATATATGAAAATTTCATTAAAACAATTTATACAATTATCCAAATTGGTAAATTTGCACAAAATTGGGATTAATTGTAGTTTTAAAGTTTGCAAGAGATGGCGCTGCTCACTGTTTCTCTCCATTTTGAGGTCTCCACTGAAAGAGAATTTTATTTATCCCTTTCTAATATATATTATTTATATTTTCTCTTTCCCCACTCATTTTGAGCATAGGGAATTTAAATAATTATAAATATCTCGATGGGGAATCGAAATTGGAAAATATAATTATCACCAATCGATTCCTCAACAAATTTTACATCAATTTGATGTGCTGCATGTTGGCAGTACATAAAGTTTGACAGTATTTTTATAAGTGAAGTTTCGGCCAAATGTCATTCGCGAGTGATGTGAATTTGTAATAAATACCTGGTAAGTATTAATTGTGGTGTTTTGAATTGTGTTCTAAAATGTTATTTAAGTGTATTTTTGTGAATGTGCAATGTTAATTCAAGGAAATTAATGTTTTTGAAAAAAAAAAGTATTTACTTATGGGTAATTTTGTGTCGTTCCATTCTTTGAATGAATATTAATTTAATTCTCTTTCAGGTGATAATAAAACAATAAAAAATCTTTTATGTAATAATAAAATTGGGTTAAAAAGAAATAACCTGGATGAGAGCGGCGTTTACCAGATCAGTTGCAGCGATTGCTTGGGTTTATATATAGGGAAAACAAAAAGATCTGCCAAAGTCAGATGCAATGAACACATGGCTTCCTCCAGATCCGACAATCCAACGTCGGGTCTCTCCAAACATTTAAAATCTACGGGTCATACATGTACCATTGAAAGTATTAAGCTGCTTCATAGAAAAAACGGAGGTACTGTTCTAAACAATCTTGAAATTTTTTAAATTAAAAAAGCGAAAGATGACGGTTGTATTTTACTTAATGATCAATTAGATTTTTGTAATAATAGTCCCTTATTTAACCCAAATATAATAAAATTTTAATAGTAAAAATACGTATGTATGTTTTTGTATATACTTCACACTTATAGCATGGTTAATACTAATTCGTATGTACGCACATTAAGTTTAGACTCTTGCAGATTTAGCAGTTAGTTGGTATTTAGAATAGACCCTGAAGATGTCTTAACAGGACGAAACGCGAAGGTTTCTGTAATTATTTAGTTTAAAATAAAGAATATAATTTTTGTGGAATCGACACAAGTGTTTTAAATAAAATTACTTCACAATCAAAATTCTTCTTTGAAAATGGTTAAGGTAAAATTAATCAATTCAGAAAAAGAAATTTTTTGTGATAGCTGAACAAAAAAAATGCGTCCGTATATCCCCATCAAATTTGGGAAAGAAATATTTTCAATTATCCACAACTTAAGCCATCCAGGGATAAAAACATCAATTAAACTTATGATCAATAGAGTTATTTGGCCTTCAATAAAGAGAGATGTTAAAGAATGGAGCAGAAGCTGTTTACCATGTCAAAGACCTAAAATCTCGAGACATATTTATCCTCCCATCGCTGATTTTCAACACGAAACAGAAAGATTTAACACAATTCATATAGATTTAATAGGCCCTATGCCAAATTCAGAAGGTTTCAAATATTGTCTAACAATCATCGACCGGTATACTCGCTGGCCTGAGGCAATTCCCATCGAAAACATTAGCGCAGAAACAGTAGCTTCTGTATTATTAAAGAACTGGATATCTAGATTTGGCATTCCATCAAAAATCATTACGGACCAAGGTAGACAGTTCGAGTCAACTTTATTCATGGAGCTAGTCAGATTATTAGGTATTAAGCGTTGCCGCACAACGGCTTACCACCCTCAAGCGAACGGATTCATAGAACGTTGGCATCGGTCGCTTAAAGCATCATTAATGTGCTACCAAAATTCAGAGTGGACAAAATATTTACCACTTATTCTTTTAGGTTTTAGGTCAATTAGTAGTGACGAATTCCAATTTTCTCCTGCAAAATTAGTCTTTGGAGAAAATTTACGATTACCCGGTGATTTTTTTAATAGCGCGAATTCTTTAAATAACCAAAATGAATTTATTAAACAACTCGAACATCAATTCCGAAACATACAACCGTCACCGGCATCTCGGCACACACTTGAAAAAGTTTTTATTTTCAAAGATTTAAAGAAGTGTCCTTTCGTTTTTATGAGAGTTGATAGCACTCGACCTAGTTTACAACCTCCTTATGAAGGACCTTATGAGACTCTGAGGACACTTCACGTTTTGGAAATGCAAATTCACCAGAAGTTATACATAGGTCGCAGTTGCCAGTGTCAAACGACCATTCACCTAACAACCAAAGTAATTCAAGGGCGTCTTTACAGCCAGCGCTCAAGAGCCCAGTAAATTTGGTAAACAACCAAAGGTCGAGTTACAATACATTACAAAACTCGCAAGACTTAAGTGATAACACTCCAATACAGAGAACTTTAGATCCAGTGAATGATGATCCACTACAAAATAGCCGAATAAACCGAAGGGTGTCTTTTCAGCCAGTGCTGAAGAACCCAGGAACATTGGCAAATACTAAAAAATCAGACATAAGAAAACCCCAGACAGTTAATTATATAAATATTATAAATCGAACCGTAAGATTTGATCCAAAAATTAGATTTTAACCAGGTGGAAACACATATTTCCCTATCAGAAAAACAAGAGTTGAACGCACCACAAAACCTCCATCACGTTTCGCCAAAACCTAAGGATTCGTACAATACAATTGTAGTGCCAGAACCACTTTAACAATTGTAACGTTTGAGTATTTTTGGCTACGTTCGTACATTCAAATTACTTGTTGTAAATGCAAACTTAGTAGGTCGGAACAATTTTGTTTAAATAAATTGTGTATATAAAGCGAGAAAATTGTTCCATAGGATTAGTCTTGAATTCAGTCTCTAAGAATATTGTACAGAAATATTATTTAATAAAATATAAAATTTTGAAATTCATTTTTTAAATAAAAAATTAATATCTATCTAGGTAAGTCCTAAGATAGGAAAAGCTCAAGCGACCTTCTGGAGTTCTGTCCTCTCGAGGCCCCTTGGAGTTCTGCCCTCTCAAGGCCCCTTTTTGGAAGTAAAGGATCCCGAGACTATACTTCGTGGATACTGAAAGTAAACCAGTATCCACAGACTAATTGTGTAAAAAATCGGATCGGTTAAAATATATTTGTTACACAAACAAATATTCTAGCCGTTACTCCAAGCAAAACCTTCGTAGACTACAAGCCGTGAAGTAAGCCTGGTGACTCACATAAACAAGGGATTTACATAGCTAAGGCCAGTTCATGGGTTACGGTGATTTTGCCAATTATTCCTTAAATACAAAATATCTGTGTAGTAAGGCAGCTTAAAACAAGTATGGGTACTATTTCTTGTGAAACATAAAAAAGAGAAAATATAACTAAAGTTATTTCAAGACATCCTACGAATGTCCCATGCAAGTCACAATGATACTACTATCCTAAGGAACTTTCCCAAAACGAGAACACTTCTGATCTAACTCCTACCCTTAAACGTACAGTCACTTCCAAAAATGGAAAAATGGTTTTCAATTACCTAAAATTTAGCATTTTCCCAACTTTTTTCCGAAATTCATGTAATTAGTAAAACACTCTTTTATTTTTATTGAATTGCCCATCTTATTACCTTTCCAAAAAGGTGCAACATGGCAAGGTAGACACAGGATAAGAAAAACCGCATCCTTAGATTTCCCTGAGTACCTAATTATTTTATTGCATTTTATGTAGGAAATTCTTTAAATAAACAAAATTTAATAAAAAGTCGAAAATGTTTGTTTTGGGTTAACAAGTAATTAATCTTAATTATTGCTGTAAAAAAGTTATAAAAATTTTAGTGTAATTTTGTTTTATTGCTGATATTACCTTGTGGTAGCCAGAATTCCCACCCTTATATCCTGGCGTTCTGTTACTCGTACCTGATGGAAATTTTGCTATACAAAAGGGTTAGTCTGCAAGAATACCTAATATAGTTGAAAAACAAATCAATAAGTATGATTGTTTCTACACAAAAATTATTTAAAAATGGTAGAATTTACATTTGAGGAATACGCGGAAATTATTTACATTTATGGTGTAGTAGACGGAAAAGGGAGAGCGGCTGTACTGGAATATCAAAGGAGATTCCATAACCGGCGAGCACCCCAAAGAGGGATATTTACACGGACTTTCCAAAGGTTAAGAGAAACAGGACGTCGAGCACCAAATAATTACCATCGTGAGGCAGGACCCTGAAACGAGCACGAAACAAGTCGAAAGGCGATTAAGAGTGTCTTCATCTAAGGTTTGGAGGGTTATTCATTGAGGGGGATTACGCCCAAATCACCATCACCCAGCCCAAGGACTAATGGAAGGAGATTTTGAGAGAAAACTGAAATTTAGCGCTTGGCTTCTGTAACTCGACGTTGACGACAGAGCGTTTCTGGAACGAATTCTGTGGACAGATGATTGTCAATTCACCAGGAATGATATCACGAACTTCCATATTTTCCATACCTGGTTGGAAACTAACCCACACAGGGCAAAGGTGACCTCATTCCAGCAGAGAATCAGTGTCAATGTTTGGGCTGGTATCATCGGCAACCATTTGGTAGGACCTTTCATTTTGCCGCAAGTGCTTAATAGTGAAATTTATGCGGACTTTTTTTACACTAACCGCTGGATTGAACGAGGTGCACCGATTCCTTGGCCTGCTGGATCTCCAGACCATTGGACTTTTGCTTATGGAAAACACTGAAGGATGAAGTTTATTCAAGCCCAGTTAACAATAATTAGGATTTAGTTAGCCGAATTGGGAATGCAGCGACGAAAGTATGGGAGATGTTGGCTTCAATACACCTTAAACAGAGACTTAGAAGGAGATTGTTGGCATGCATCCAAAGTGGCGGTGTACATTTTAAACGGGTTTTGTTACTTATCAAGAGTAATTGTAATTATTTTTACATTCAATAAAAAGCATTTTAGAATTAATTTGAGTTTAATTTCTTAAATTTGTTGATTTTTATAATATTCTCCTATAGGATTTCTATGTATAAATTTCTACATATTTTCTCTACGTGGACATGTTGCACTTTTTTGGAAAGGCTATAAGATGGGCAATCAAATAAAAAAGGGGTGTACTAATTATATGAATTTCGGAGAAAATTTGGGAAAATACTGAACTTTAGGTAATTGCAAAAAAGTTTTTCACTTTTGGAAGTGAGTGTACCTGTAATGGTAGGAGTTATATCAACATTGTTGATAATTTTGGAAAGGCCATTGGGATAGTAGTTTTCTAGCGTTTGTTGGATGTCGCTATGTTAGGTAGATCAAGAGATAAGAATAAAAGAGTAATGTGCATACCATGAAAATCTGAAATTTATGAATCACCCTGTAACTCCCAAACGGTTGAGATTGCCCCCCCCCCCCCCCCCCGTCATAATTTTTTTTTTTTTTGTATTGTTGAGATCTATCACCGTGCTCATTTTGGCACGTCAGATCTGAAACACCCTGTATAACGCAGTCTCTGCTTGGTACTTAAATGTTTGGTTTTCATTTAAAGAAAAACATGTATTACGCTGGAATAATAGAATTACAAAATATTTCCTCGAGAGTTATTTTGAAAAATTCACCAGATAATGACTTGAAATAAATAAATAAATACATCATAAACACTAACTGCGTTGTGATTTTATCCTGTACATTACGTTCCAATATTTTGTCATCATGCTTTCCTTTGGATCGAATTTTTATAAGCTATGACATGACATCCACAAGAAGTACGATAGATAACCTAAACTTACTCTGTTTTAAAGGTCCACAAACGTATATTCGTTTAATGTCCAACTAACGCTGATCCCATCTTATAAATCTTTGGGCTGATTTATGGATGTCCTGTTGATCCCGGGATAAAAACAGGATATTTAGGATAAATATGGGATATCCGTAGGATGAGTTGTGTTGTTTGGGGTATGATCCCCCATTGCTACTCTGTGTAAAAATTTTGACCTATGGTTGTGGTGACGGGAGAATACGTTTCATGATTGATAAATGATAACATGATGAAATTTTACCTAGAGTGACTACGATGATCCGAATTTTTTAGGGTATGAAAGGGTGATCGTGGACAATTCTGTTTCCATACTTTAGAATGCACTACCTCTGCAACTTTTGAAATTGTTTTATTGTTACGAGCAGCATCCTTCGAGTCGTATATATGAAAACACTAAAAAGTGAAAAAAAAAATAGTTTTAAAAAAACTTTGAAAAAACTTCACAAAAAGCTCTAAAAAGCATTAAATAATTTTTGATTTTATATCTTTTACTTCATTTTTTAAGGCGGTGCAAATTAAATAAACAAAACAACTACCCAACTACCTGAACGTTTAAGTTCACGGTATCATAAGGAACGACAATTAAATACTTTTGTTGTAGCTGTTTGTTTTGTTTAATTTGCACCGACTTCAAAATGTAGTAAAAGATATAAAATGAAAAATTATTTTATGCTGGAGTCGGTTCACATTTGTTTTTCTTAACTATTTTTTCTGTTTACATTTTCGTTGTTGCCTTTGCTCGATCAGTTGCTTTGTTTTGCTGCAAGTTCTATCGTTTGCTTATTAAATTTTTTTTAAGTCGATTCCTGCGTTTTGTTCCTTTTTGTTTGTTGCCGCATTTGATTCTTTTGTCTCTCTAACCTTGATTGTTTCTTTCTTTTTATTTATACTGTGTATTTTTGTTTATTTTGCTAAGACATTTTCTACTTTAACTTTGTGCACTGTGTTATGCTTTGTATTGTTTCGTATAATTGTGTATTCTGTCGAAGTTCTGTTTACTTATTCATTTTACTTCATATTTATTTTTGCAGAAATAACCATATAATTTATAATTTTTTTTTGCATTGCGAATATACGGACATCAAGCCCTGCCAAATTCTGAGACTAGGTATCACCGACACCTTTATCGATGACTTTTCCCTGCTGCAGATAAGGTTAACTTCGTTTGCATTCGCTTGGCCTGTTTTCAGCTTCTTTCAGACGACACTAATACCTTGAATATGAAAATAGACAAGTAAGTTGGTGTCATAGATGTTTTTGAGGCCAATTCTTGTGTTTTGCAGGAGAGATTACTCGAACTGTTTTCACGTGTTGCCGCCTCGTCTGGGTCGCTTGATGATGTGTATGCTGCCGTGCGGGTCTCTATCCTACTTCGTTCTCTTCGGTGGACTCCTGTCCCCTACTGCCTTTTCTGACGACATTCGTCGCAGCGTGAAGTAGGTCAAGGGCGATCTTAGCTCTTGTACCTCTGCTGTTGGGTTGCTCAATATCGCCTACATCTGGTTCGGTTGAAGTTGACTGACCGATGTCCCTGTCATTTTTTTACGTTATGGTCAAAGCCTAGGGGACAATCCTTTGATGCGTTTGCTTTTTACCGAAAGGGAATTGGGGTAAGGGGAGTAAGGAAACTTAAACGTCTTGTTTTTACATTGCTTTTAAATTCATTTTTAAAAACCCACGGAGAGACCTGATCTCGAAACCTGGAACCATGGCATGATGGTCGTGCCGCTCAACCAATTGATCCAACTCCATTTCCGTCTCCATTGACGTACCCTGAGCGCCCCGTTGTGCATACTTCCGAGTTTGGGCCGGATCTTCCTTCACCCCGTGTCTCCGTGCGCTGTGGTCGGAAACGCTGTCCTCGTAACCGTGCGTCCGTGTTGTCTTGGACAGTGGTCAGTCTCATGCAACCCCTACTCTTGCTGTTCTGGGACTGGACGGTTCTCTACTATGTCTCTCTTTTGATGCATCGGGCCAAGTTGAGAATATATCTCTAAGTGTCTCTCGATCTAACCCTCATCCGTCACAAAATACAAACCCGTTAAGATCCATTAATGTGTCTCAAAATAAGATCTCTAGGGATTGCGCAATAGCCGAAATCAGTCTTTATTTTCCGACTTGGTCCATCAACTTCTGTTGATGACGTAATTGAGTACGTGAAGAAGAGGAGTGGGGTTGATGACTCTGCACTCCCCCTCGTTACACTCGAGGACTCAGGTCGTCTTTTAAGTTGACATAGGGTGTATTTCTTTATTCATTTCGTAGAAGGAATAGAAGGAACAGAATACGCGCCAGAATAAACGGAATAGAAGCAGAATGTAAACACAAAGGAATATTCCTTCCAATTGATAGTTGAAATCAGGTTAAAGCAATTATTCAATAAAAAATTTTTGAGGTTTAATTTTTTTATATTATTTAAAATGAACGCAAAAGACATAATTCAACAATACATTGTGTATTTATTTACAATTATGACTTTCTTCTCCTTCCCTTTTGATACTAAATTGTTTTTTGACAGTTTTATTCCGTTTATTCCATCTACAACTTCGGTACAAAAAGAACGCGTTCTGAACGCGCAGATGCTAATAAAAAACACGGAAAATTAGGAATAGAATATTCCGAAAGAATAAAAAAACACATTAGGCGCATTCCGCTCATTCGGAATGAATAAAGAAGCCTTACTTCGTGGTACAAATGGGGCACATACTCTAGATCACGAAATACAGATTACTTATTAAAAATTATTATAAATATCGGTCTACAGCACAGCGAACGCAATGACGAGTTAAATGATGCGTTGATAATTATTTTGAAGGAAGTTCAACAGGAAGGATTCCTAGATGATTTAGTATACCTAAAAGGAAGCAAAAGTAGCAGTTGCTACCACTTATTAATAATATATTTTAATCAATCATTTAAATTTAAATACTTTAAGAGAAAAATAATTTTTCTTACTTTTACTAAACGAAATAATTTAATCAATGCATCAGTTATTCTTGTCTCGGATTGTAGTAATGACGTAAATACGTTTACACAGTTTTTGGCTTGTGAGAAATACAATCCCCGGAACTTTATTCGGACATCACACTATCATAAATCTCTATAGAAACTTAAATAATTTTACATCAAATACGCTTTGATTGTATTTCTAAATTCGACTGCGAGGGCATTAGGTTTGTAAAAGTTAGTATTATTTGAGTAGTAGTACTGTCAACTTCATTTAAATGATAAAAATACAGTACAAACTGAAAAGTGTTTATTTGAAATTTTAATAAATTTTTTGCAACTAAATAAACTTTATCCTCAAAAATTTAAATAATACGTTGGGAGTTGTTGTAGTACTGCTGTACGTAAAAGGAGTATTACAAGAATCAACTACTCCTGATGAACTTCTGAACTATTATAGCAAACATGTCAACGCCAACAACAGTTTGAGTAACCTTAGTACTTTCCTAGATGAAAAGAGAATCATTAGAGTGGGAGGAAGACTTGAAGAGTCTAATTTGTGCTACGGCGTCAAGCATTTATTAACTTCCCAGTTTATAGGGAAGTTATTAGTGGCTTTTTTTTGCCGAAGATCTAGATCCCGATGCAAAAAAAAAACGATCTGGATCTTCTAAAAAGTTCATTTTAAAAGTTGGTAATACTGAAGGTTATTTATCGAGTTCACACTTGACAGCTGCTATCTTTTGTAAATTAAAATATAAGCTTTAAAAAAATATCCAAAGCTTATCCTTTTTAACCGACTTCCCAAAAACAAAGAGGTTCTAAGTTCGACGCGTATTTTTTTTTTATTTTTATTTTTTTATTTTTTTTATGTCTGACTGGGCATAACTTCGTAACGCGTCGACCGATTTTGATGATTCTTGTTTTGTTGGGTAGAGTATGTTCACCGATTGGTACCATGTCAAAAAAATTTTTGGTAGGGTGGGGGTGGGGGGTGGGGGTGAAACCTAACTTTGTAACGCGTGGTCCGATTTGGATGGTTCTTTTTTTGTTGTACAGAGTATGATCCCCCATTGCTAACAGGAGAAAAAAAATTGGCCTAGGGTGGTGGGAGGGGAGAGGGGTCGTCTAACTTTGTAACACGTGGACCGATTTAGATAATTCTTTTTCTGTTGGGTAGAGTATGTTCAGTGGGTGATACCAGGTGAAAACAATTTTGGGGGGATGGCGGTGGGTGGTGGGGGTGGGGGGTGGTGGTGGAACCTAACTTTGTAACGCGTGGTCCGATTTCGGTGGTTCTTTTTCTGTTGTATAGAGTATGATCCCGTATTGCTAATAGGAGAATAATGTGGTCCTATGTTGAAAGGTGTGGGTGGGGGGGAGGGATAGTCTAACTTCGTAACGCGTGGACCGATTTGGATAATTCTTTTTCAATTGGGTAGAATATGATCCTTGGTTGATACTACGAGAGAAAAAATGTTGCTGGGGTGGGGTGGGAGAAGGGGGGTGGAACCTAACTTTGTAACTCCTGAATCGATTTGGATGGTTCTTTTGCTGTTGTATAGAGTGTGAGCCCCCATTGCTAATAGGAGAATAATTTGGTCCTATGGTGTTGGTGGGGGAGGGGGAGGGGTAGTAACTTCGTAACGCGTGAACCGATTTCGATGATTCCTTTTCTGTTCGGTAGAGTATGTTCCTTGATTGATTCCATGAGAAAAACAGTTTAGTGGAATGGGGGTGGGGTAGGGGGTTAAAACAAACGTCTAACGTGTGGACCGATTTGGATGGTTCTTTCTTCGTTGTATAGAATAGAAGACACTAAAAAGTGTAAAATAAAATAGTTTTTTAAAAAAAAGTTGAACCGACTTCACAAAAAGCGCTAAGAAGCATAAAATAATTTTTAATTTTATATCTTTTGTGACATTTTGAAGTCGGTGCAAATTAAACAAATAAAACAACTACATAACCACAATTGAAAATAATATATAATACTTTTCAGCTTACGGGATCATAAGAAATAAGGATTAAATATTTGTGTTGTAGTTGTTCGGTTTGTTTGATTTGCACCGACTTCAAAATGTCGTAAAAGATATAAAATTAAAAATTATTTTATGCTTCTTAGCGCTTTTTGTGAAGTCGGTTCAACTTTTTTTTTAAAAACTATTTTTAACGAAAAAATTGGAATGATTTTCCTTTGGCTTAAAGCCGGAATCATTCCTTTTTTGTGACATTTTAGTGCAAAGGTTTCGACGACATATCGAAAATTCACAGGTGATCAAGCCAGTGTAAGTCTGAGTTTTCGTTACGCCTAGTTTAAGTACATCACAGCAAGTTTTCAGAATCAAAAGGATGGAAAGGGAAAAAAATAATTGGGTCACTTCACGCGTGAAGTGAATGGAACATTTGCAGACAAAAAAAAAACAGTTTGCAACAGCATGTAGCGGACAGGATGTGATTTTTAGCCAACAATACACATATAGGTGTATTAAGTGTATTGTTGGCTAAAAATCATCCATAATTAATATGGTAAAATATCAAAATCAATATAGCAACGTAGCGTAGTTACTTGCTAAGTATCTATCAAAGTTGCATTGCAAAAACCGGTTTTGGGTGTATATCGAAAATATAGAAACCTCACCTAACAGTACAGTAAATAAAATTGAATGTGTGCAGAAAATTTTTAAATTTAGAGGGCCAAAGAACCAATTTAAATTCCAAGTATGAAATATCGGAAAAATATTATATACATATGATAACTTAAGTAGTGAAAGAATATACTACTATTAGGGATTATACAACCATTAAGGGGGGGGGGACCTTCTCAGGCCAAAAGACGGCTAAATCAAGAGGCAAGGGAATCTAAGTGAAGAGATAGATATGATCGAAATGATAATTCAGCTCTCCTTCAGCCGTTGTATTACAATCAATACAGTTCAGTTAACATAGTTATTTAACCAATTAAGCTCTTCTATAGTAAAGAGATACAGACTTTGTAGGAGTTTCCTGACAAAACTAAGGGAAATACTTAACAGTGATTTACTAAACAAAACGTCATTAGGTTGGCCGGATGAGTCACATTAGCAATGTGATGAATGTAATCGCCACGAAGAAGCCAGTCGGAAAAGTGAAAGAAAGCACTCTATAAGCGGCAAATTTTTTAATGTTTGGGAATTTCCTTCAATCTAGATGTTTACGAGCCGCATAAATCATTCCAGAGGTGAGAGGTCGCTGCCGTCAAAGTTTTATTTGTTATCACTTAGTGGAAATTATTAATGTGGGCAGCACATCAACATTACATTTTACTTACAATTTTGCGTCCACCATTGTTTCTTATTTCAGATTAAATTTCATTCATGAACACCAACTTCTCAAACCAAAACAAACCGCCTATGGGTCAAATTATGTGACTTATTTTCGGATCTTTAAAGATCCGGATCCAAGATCTGCATATCTATGCGGATCATGAGTTGTTGTTGTGATTCTGTGTTGCAGCATGATTTGGATCATAAGATATGTATAGATCTTGTGCAAAAAAACACTGCTAATGTAATGAGTCCGAAAATCAAAATCGTAGTTTTCAACATATTTTGAAATTTGAAAGTCACAGTAGCATGCAACATAATTTGGAGAAGAAGTACGTTTGTGTGTAGCGTGTGTGTGTGTACGTACGAATGGGTAATTTTTTCCTCCATGATATCGCGCGAACAAAAAATTATATTGACTTCGTTGAGGTGCCGATCGAAGCGTATTAACGACAATATCATCTGAAAACATCCGATCGAGTCGTCTTTATATTTAAACAAAAATAAATAGATTCTGGAAAAAGTTTCATCTGATCTAAGTAATTCAGATATTAATCGATATTTTGAAAAATCAGATATTTTCATTGAGTATTAACCAAACAACATTTCATAGTTATTTTTAACAGTGAAAAATTGGCAAAATACAATAAATAGTTAATATTAATGATAAATGAAACGATGAATCGAATAACATGCATTTTATAGAGGTTTCACTTACTCTTCTATATTATTATTATGAGGTTTATCATTATTAACAAATAAATATTGTTTATAACAGTTGAATATTGTTGGTAACAATTGAATATTGTTAATAACAATTAAATATTTTTAATAACAATTAAATATTGTTAATAATTTAATTTAATGTTGATGCTGATTAATTATTGTTAATTACAATTAAATTTAGTTCATAACAATTAATCATTGCCAATAACAATACCTACCTATATTGGATAATTTTTTACCTATCGCTGTTGTAATCGTTGTTACTATATTAATAATTTTTAAAATCAAATGAAACAAACGATACCATTGTACGGTACTCCATGGTATCGTTTGTTTCATTTGATTTTAAAAATTATATAGTATATACGAAATAGTTTTGTAGAAATATTTATTCCAAATGTTCTTAATTTCATATTCTGTTTCTCAATATATCTATTCAAATGCCAAAACGCCTAAGTCGAATAATAATAAATATCAAGCCATGAACTAGACTTTTATATGAGGTCGTAAATGCTCCTATTGAAAAATTTATTAACATTGATTTTTTTTTTAAACCCACCCTACCGCCAAAACTATTATTTCCAGAGAAAAAAGATTTATAGTAATTTACAGCAGACTAAATTATCTTTCCAACAAAGTAAGAGCATGTATACTTTATGAACCAAAATAACAAGAAATCTTTTGATTAAATTTTAGTCGCAAACCAAATTTCATCCAAACGCAAGCAATAATCTAAATCGTTTCAAAGTTACAGGATGATTCATAAATTTCAGTTTTTCATGGTATGCACATTACTCTTTTATTTTTAGCTTTTGATCTACCACATATAGCGACATCAAACAAACGCTAGAAAACTACTATCCCAATGGCCTTTCCAAAATTATCAACAATGATGATCTAATTCCTATCATTACAAGTACAGTCATTTTCAAATGTGAAAAAAATGGTTTGTGATTACCTAAAATTCAGCATTTTCTCAAATTTTCTCCGAAATTCATGTAATTAGTACACCTATTTTTTATTGTAATTAGATTGCCCATCTTAATACCTTTCTTAAAATGTGCAACATGTCTATGTAAAGACAATATGTAGAACTTTATACGTAGAAATCCTATCGGAGAATATTATAAAAATAAGCAAATTAATTCTAAAATGATTTTTATTGAATTTGAAAATAATTACAATTAGTCTTAATAAGTAACAAAAGCCGTTCAAAATGTCCACCACCACTATGGATGCATGCCAACAATCTACTTCTAGGTCCCTGTTTAAGGCGTATTCCAGCCAGCCTCTCCCGTATTTTCGTCGTTGCATTACCAATTCGGCTAATTAAATCCTCCCTATTGTCAACAGGGCTTGAGTAAACTTCATCCTCCATCGTTCCCCATAAGAAAAAGTCTAATGGGGTAAGGTCTGGAGATCTAGCAGGCCAAGGAATCGGTGCACCTCATCCAATCCAGCGGTTACGAAATTTTTCACTTAGTATTACCTTCACAATGTTAGCCATATGCGCTGGTACTCCATCGTGTTGGCGAAACATTACCCTAAGATTATCCATAGGGTTCTCCTCTATTAGATCTGGCATTGTATTGTCCAAAAAGACTCCTAATCGTCCTGCGACACGTCTCGTGCTCGTCTCAGGGTCCTGCCTCACCATGGTGATTATTTGCTGCTCGACGTCAGAAAAAGTTTCCGAAGTTTCGGGTCGTGTCTCCATGTCGCGTGATGTTACGCTTCCTGTTTTTTTAACCTTTGGAAAGTCCGTGAAAATACCCCTCTTTAGGGTGCTCGCCAGTTACGGAATCTCCTTTGATATTCCAGTACAGCTGCTCTCTCACTTTTCCGACTACTACACTATAAATGTTAATAAAATCTGCATAATCCTCAAATGTAAATTCTACCATTTTTGAATAATTTTTGCTTAAAAACACCCATGGTTAGGTTAGATTAAAGTGGCTGCATAAGAAGGCACACTTAGGCCTAAGAGGCCTTTTGTGCTACCACATTGAGGCGTGAAATTAACAACCCCATAGAATTACCTAAGGAATAAGAGGGTTAACATTTTGTCCCCTGTGCACCGAACCAGTTTCTTGCATCCAGTGGAACTAGTTCACGGGAAGTCAAAATTATTTTGACTTTGTTGTGAAGGGTGTTCATCCTTAATTCGTCGTCGGGAACCATTTTGAACTCCCGATAAATCGAGTCAGGTTTCTGACATCCGTGGAGCCCAGCTCGGTTAACTCTTTGAAGTAGGGGGAGCCCAAAAACCGGTTCCTACGGTTGGCTAGGGTCGGGCAGCTACCGAGGAGGTGAAGTATGGTTTCCTCTTCCTCCAGTGACCCGTGATTACGGCTACTGTAGTGCTAATTATTTTGCGTCCGAGTAGGATGAGCCCTCTTGACCGCTTAGGGTCAAGCTTTGGCCGTATCTGTCGGGTAATCAGGCAGGTGTGTTCCTCTTGCCAGTTAGTATTAGCAATCTTGAGAGTTACGGCTGGTGGTTAATGTCCGAATCAGGACGTGTGGTACCGATTCTCGCTAGTTCGTCGGCTCTGCAATTGACCGGAATATCACTATGTCCAGGCACCCAGATGAGCCGTACTTTCAGATGCTCAGCTATGTCATTTAGTGTTGAGCGACATGTTATAACCGTTTTGGTTGTGTATACTCCCGAAAGGGATTTAATAGCTGCCTGACTATCTGTGAAAATACATACATTGTCTGTAGGGAGCGTTAGTTGATTCAGGCGGTCCGCAGCTACTTTTATAGCCATGACTTCTGCTTGAAACACGCTGCAGAAGTCAGGTAAGCGGAATGAGACATCGAAGTCCAAGTGTTCCGAGAATATTAATCCACCCACTTTGCCATCCAATTTGGAGCCGTCAGTGTAGAGATGCACTGAGTTCTCCCATTGTGGAGGACCTGTCTTCCATTCCGATCTGGTGGGAAAGAAGGAATCGAATTTTGCTCCAAAGAAAGGCTTGGGCGAGGTGTAGTCGATATTGCTGGCAGTTCTACTGTTTTATATTTTTTATCTTAAAAAGAAAACTCCCGATTTATTTTAATGTTTTATTGTACTAAGCTACTAACAACGGTGTCAAGTATGCAACTGTTCTGCTTATTCCAAAACTATTCTAAAACTGTAAAATAAAACTCTCGTCTCTACTACTTGCACTTATATAACTGGCACCTATATAATATATATATATAATCTACTTGTATATAATATTTAGATAATCTTAATAATCCATAGTCGTCGGTAAAGTAATTCAATTCTATTTTAAATTTATTCATTATTAAATATAATTTTATTTATATATTGGTTTATTTAGATTTTGAATTTAAATTCATTATACAACATCTTCCTCCTTTTTGTTTTTTTTTTTTTTTTTTTTTTATAAATTTACTAATACATTATAGTTCTAATATTTACAATAAATCAAACTGTTATTTCTTATATGTTCTAAAGTATAATTTCAGTTAAGGATAAATTCAATTAACTTTGCCTTGTTATAAAGAAGTCTAAATTAAATAAAGAAATTCAGAATATTTAAATAGTATAAATTACCAATCATTTTGCCTTAACCTTAGAACGGGTGTTATAAGTTTTATTCGACTTTAAATTTTCATTATCAGAAGTATCAGAGGCGACTTCAGTTTGAGTGACTCTTTTCCTCAAATGTATTTGATTTCTACGGTAAGCGCCTCCATCTTCTAATTTCACTATAAATGACCTTGGGCATGGGTGGCTTTGTAAAATTACTCCAGGGTACCACTTATATCCATACTTCATCCCCTTCCTTAAAACTTGCCTTTTGTCTCTTATTTGTATTATACCATTTTCGTATTTTTTCCTTTTGTTGTTGTATTTTCTTTATTGCTGATGTCTCTATTTTGGGTCTTAAAAGGTTATCGTGAGTTGGTAAAGCAGTTCTCGTGCGTCTACTGAAAAGTAACTGTGCAGGGGAACTTTCTAATCCTGATAATGGTGTATTTCTATATTCCAAGAGGATTGAATAAAAGGATTGTTTAGAAGACACTGCTTTGTTCAAAATATTTTTACTAACGCCTACATATCTTTCTGCTAGCCCATTGGATTTAGGGTAATAGGGACTTGTAAATGTGAATTTTGCCCCTATAGAGTCCGCGAACTCAATGCAAGCCCTGCAATTGAACGGAGAATTGTCTGAAACAATTTCTTTGGGATAACCGTGTGTGGCAAAAACTACTAATAGATTTTTTATTATTTCATTAGCTGTTTTGTTTTTCAGGGGGAGTATTTCCAGCCATCTGGAATAATAGTCAACTAGAACCAGATAAGCTTGATTAGAATAATCAAATATGTCTAAAGCCACTTTCAAAAAAGGTATATTTGGTATTTCATGAAAATTAATACGGTCTTTTTGCTTTGAATTTTGTCTGTGTTGACAGACTGCGCAACTATTTATTTTAAACTCAATATCTTTATTCATATTTTTCCAAAAGATTAAAGATTTTGCCCTTTCCCGTGTTTTAGAAATGCCTAGGTGACCCTCATGCAAGATATTAAGATATTCCTTTTGTAGTGCTCTAGGTACTATTATTCTATCATTATAAAATAAAATATCTTCTTCAAGGTGAACTTTCTCCTTGATATTGAAAAAGTATTTTAAATTTTCATCTATTTTGGAACTACTTGTAGGCCATCCGTTAATAACAAGATTTCTTACTTTTATCAAAGTTGGGTCATCTCGGGTAGCGCGTAACAATTGATCCTTTCTCGAATCACTGATATTAAGAGAATGAACAATTTCATTGAAGTCCTCTTCTTCGCAATTTTGTTCATCTTTCAGGTAACACCGAGATAAAAGATCCGCAATATATAAGTATTTTCCCGGCAAGTATTGCACATTCAATTTATATTTTAGAAGTTTAAGTTTCATTCTCTGAATTCTTGTCGCATATATTTTTTCTAAGTCTCTCTTGAAAATTGAAATTAAGGGTTTATGGTCTGTTTGTATTGTAACAGACCTACCATATATATAAAAATGAAATTTGTTACAGGCGAAAGTGATTCCAAGGAGCTCTTTCTCGATTTGAGCGTATCTTTGTTCCGCTGGAGAAAGACTCCTTGATGCAAATGTTATAGGCCTACCATCCTGCAATAGGCAGCAACCCAAACCACTTTTGGAAGCATCTGACTGCACTACAATAGGCTTGGATTCATTAAAATTTTGTAATGTTGGCGCTTCTGCTATTAATTGTTTTATATAATTTAGATCAGAGGTATGAATACCTAACCACATAAACACACTGTTCTTTTTTAATATGTTTCTCATGTTTGTCGTTTTTTCCGCCAAATTGGGGATAAAGTTTCTTAAGTAATTTATCATACCAAGTATGCGTTGCAATTCCTTTTTGTCTTTGGGCGGTTGAATATTTAAAATTGCTTTGACTCTATCGGGGTCCACGCTCACTCCCTTTTCCGAGAAAACATGTCCTAAATATTTCACTTGAGATTCTTTATATTGTAATTTTGATGGATTGAACTTTACACCTAGTTTTCGAGCTGTTTCAAATACTAACTTTAAATTCTTATCGTGCTCTAATTCGGTTTTGCCATATATAATTAAATCATCAATATACACTGAGACTCCAGGTAAACTTGCAAAATTTTCATGTGTGTATTTCTGAAAGATTTCAGGCGCTACACTCAAACCGAAAGGAAGCCTGGAAAATTTGTAAAATCCGAAAGGGGAACTGAAAGTACACAAATCACTTGAAGCAGAATCTAGTTCTACCTGCCAAAATCCGTTTTTTAAATCGAGAACTGTAAAGTACCTCATTCCACATAACTTGGCTTTCAGTTCATCTAAAGTTGGTATTAAGAAATGTTCCTGAACTAAAACTTCATTCAGGTCTTTTGGATCTAAGCAAATCCTAATTGTCTTATCCGCCTTTTCTACTATGACAAGATTATTAACCCAATTTTTTGGTGTTTCTACCTTTTGAATGATACCTTGTGTTTGCAAAGCACCTAATGTTTCTCTCAAAGGTGTAAACAAAGCATTTGGGATGCGACGTGGTGGTTTGATAATAGGAGTAGAATTTGTTTTTAATTTTAACCTGCACTTTTTTGGAAATTTCCCAATCCCTTCAAATAAATCACTATAATCTGATTGTAATTTCGTTTTCTCAAGGCTTAAATTGTCAACTCGTTTAATTAAATTCAAATCTATACACCCTTTAATTCCCAAAATTGGAGACGATTTAGTATCGACCACTAAAAATTTTTGTACTACAGAATCAGAATGATCCCCAACATGACACTTTAATTTTACTATACCCACTGGAATAATTTTATAACCTCCATATGCCTCAAGAGTCATTTTTACTGGTTTTATTTCAATTTTTGTATTTATTTTATCAAACAATTTTTTGGGTAAAACATTTACCTCAGATCCCGTATCCAGTTTAAATGTCACTGGAACATTTTCAACTATTATTGTTTCTAACCAGCATATTGCATTTTTATTCAAAAGCTCATAAATAAAAAAGTCACTCTTACCTCAGTCTTTTACCTTGACACTTTTGAGGTCATCGTTATCATCTCCATTACTTTCTTCCTTTAGTTCATTCACTTTTTTGGATTTACAGGCTATCGCAAAGTGATTGGGTTTTTTACACCTTTTGCAAAATTTTCCCAAAGCGGGACACCTTTTATTGCTATTATGTTTAGTATAACATCTATCACAACAACTCGAATCTTCCTTTTGTGTGTTATTTGCCCTATAATTTTGAAAAGAACTATTACTCTCTACATTTTTTCTATCTTGCCTAAATTGACGTCTAGCACTGTGTTCAAATTTTTTAACATTCTTAAAATTATATTGATCAGAAAATTGTCTACTTCCCCTGTTTTGCAGTTGATCTAGTTGCACTCTCTTTTCACCTTGCACATCTTCCACTCTGGACCTGTCCAGCTCGTACAGACGGCATGTTTTAATAGTTTCGTCCAAGCTGATATTACCTACTTGCAATAATTTTTCTTGGCATCTCTTTGAGCGAATTCCAGCTGTTTGACATCAGTCAAAAAATGTTCGAAGCTTTCACCTTCCCGTTGAACTCTGTCGTACAATTTAAACCTCTGATACACCTCATCTTTCTTTGGATTGCAATAGATTTCAAATTCCTCTAAAATTTCTGACACCGTTGCATTCTTTTTACCGCTATCTGCCATGGTATTATATACTTCGAGCGCATCATCTCCCAATAAATTGAGCAATATGGCCACTTGAACTTCATCAGATTTTTTCTCACCTTCTGATGCCCGTAAATAAATTTCAAACTTTTGCTTAAATTTTTTGAAATTTTCAGCCAAGTTTCCATCCATTTTTAAACATTCTGGAACTCGAAACTCCATTTTTCGTAATTGTTTTAGTTCTCCCTCTTGTTTCACACCTTCTTGCTTTATGACCTCTTGTACTTTATCTGTCTTCACTGTCACCTCAGATTTCACCTGTTTTTCGTCAATTTTCACCTGATTTTCAGTAGACTTCTCACTTTCACTGGATGAACTCAAATTTTCCTGTTGCTTGTTTTCTTTATCTCCGTATTCTGTTCCGGTATTTTGAGGTAAGCCTTTTGCTCGTGCTCTGGTATTAGGTTTTTCTTTCTTTGGTGGCATACTCTCTTAGCGTTATTAAATATTAGTTTTTCCCGGCTGCGCCATGTTTTATATTTTTTATCTTAAAAAGAAAACTCCCGATTTATTTTAATGTTTTATTGTACTAAGCTACTAACAACGGTGTCAAGTATGCAACTGTTCTGCTTATTCCAAAACTATTCTAAAACTGTAAAATAAAACTCTCGTCTCTACTACTTGCACTTATATAACTGGCACCTATATAATATATATATATAATCTACTTGTATATAATATTTAGATAATCTTAATAATCCATAGTCGTCGGTAAAGTAATTCAATTCTATTTTAAATTTATTCATTATTAAATATAATTTTATTTATATATTGGTTTATTTAGATTTTGAATTTAAATTCATTATACAACATCTACTGTGCAATATTTTGGAGTGACCGAAATCAGTTCGCTTCCAGGTCTGGATTGAGTTAAGCCTAATGGCGGCTGATGATGCGGTTTGCTTACCAAAGAGATCCAACGGTAGAAGGTGGAGAATAGTGTTCAGGGCTTTAGAAGGTGTGGTTCTCAGGGCACCTGTTATCAGCAGTGCTGCCATCCTCTGAACTTTTTCCATTGCTTTGAGATGGGTTTCTATATTTAGTGCCCCATACATGAGCCAATTCAATGCGTGGTTCCATACCCCATCTTTTCCCTATAGCCTTCTTACACGAGTACAGCGCTACTGTAGCTTTCCGTTCTCTTTCTTGGATGCTAGGCTTCCAGATAAGTTTTCTATCTAGGACTAAACCTAGATATTTAACCTGATTGCACAGTTCCAGCCTAACCCCCTCTAGTGTAGGGCAATTAATAGGAGGTGTTTTATGCCTGTGAGAGAAGAGTATTAACTCTGTTTTGTTAGGGTTTATACCTAGACCACACCCATCACTCCATGATGAAGTCTTGGAGAGGGCGTGTTGTAACACCTCAGCCAGTGTATTGGGGTGCTTACCCGAACATATCAGGACAATATCATCGGCATAAGCAATAACCTTGTGACCGGACAACTCCAGGTCTATGAGTAACTCATTCAGAGTTAAGTTCCATAAGAGTGGTGAAAGGATTCCTCCCTGAGGGGTACCTCTAGTTACCACTCTTTGGATATTGGATCCTCCTAAGCTGGAGATAATAACCCTGCTTTTTAGCATGAGGTCAATAAGTTTGATGATAGGATCGTCGATTTCGAGCCTCCTCAAGGATGCCATTATCGCCTCTGATCTAATATTGTTAAAAGCACCCTCAATATCAAGGAAGGCTACAAGTGAATAAAAACTTAATTAATCAGCCATATCTAAGCATTTAAAACAGACAGGCCATAAAATAAATATGGACAACATTAAATTAATTCACGGACTGGAAGGAGGAAGGGTTTTAGATAGATATGAAAGCCTCGAAATTAAAAAAGCTAAGCACCTCAGTAAAAATATTTTAAATGATATGATAGATTACAGTTATGACAGTCCTCTTCTAGAGCCAAAGCTTTTTTACAAGTAAAAACTAGTTAGTTCTCAATCTGATGATGCCCTGATAAGGCGAAACGCGTCATTTTTGTACGTATTTTTACATCTGTACGTATTTATAATAAAATAAAGAAAATTTGGAACTTAATAAGGGTTTGTCTTTAATCAAAATGTAATGTCTAGAACTTCCCGCCTAATTGAGTTAGTAAAATTGGGTTCTCACCCACATTACAAATCTGGAGGTTAGTACCGAGAATAAAATCAAAAAATAACTCACCCCTTTCGTTGACGTCCGAGCTGCCCCAGACTATATGATGAGCGTTGGCGCCTGATCCGATCACCAGCGTCTTCTTTTGTCTAGTGGCTTCCTTGATCGCATTCTTGAGTATTGTACCAGGAATGTCCACCACATCGTGCGCCATATAACTGGAGGATATCCAGATATTGTTGTTTTGTAACTCCAGTATGGCTGTTGTTGTGTCCTTATCACTGAACTGTGTGAGAATAAATGCATTATTATTATTCTTAATGAGGATACATGACCTTGGTTTACTTGTACCTTGTAAATAGAGGAGCTTATAACCCTTCATATTGAGTCCGCAACCTTGTCTCTGATGATCCAAGGTTCTTGGACAAGGATGAGCTCTTCTCCTTTTTGCGCAAGACGAATCAGAAGGGCTGCGGACGCTGCTTTCGAATGATGGAGGTTAATTTGGACCACTCTTAACATCACTGTGTCCAGGTGAGGATACTTCTATCACAGTGATGTCAGCAGTCTCCCCTTCGTCAGTGGAGGAACCAAGGAGTTGTTCCTCCAGCTCTGGTCCGGGATCCGGGAGGGTGTCAACTACCATAATAGCGTCGACCATCGCCTTACCATCTTCTGGTAAGGGAGTGACAACTAGAGAAACTATCGTTACACTCTGAACTCCTTCCTTTTCCCCTTGCTTGAGGAGGCTGCTGAATCCTCCTCTTGTTTACTAGCATTTAGCGCCTTTAGGTCCTTTTCATAAACCTTCAGGCTGATAGAGCTGAAACCATAGAAAATAATGCCATTGCATTCAGTAAGTGGGGCAAGGGACTGCTCATTCAGGATCACGATGACCTGCCTTGAGTTTCCCTTGACTACGCTCACCTGGGCTACTTTCCAATCATGGGTAGGTAGTTCAGGGTTGGCCATTTGGAGGAACTTTAGGATCTCTGCAGGATCCGAAGGTTCAGTTGGTATCCAGGCCCCTGACCTAGGTCTGCAGGGGATTTTATCCCTGGGAACGGCTTCAATTCTTGCGTCAGTCCAGATTTCGCCAAGACGGGAAACTGCCTGGCCAAGAAGCTCCACCGACCTCTGGTCCGAGCAGGCAAGTAGCTTAATGTGGCCTTGATGCCAACCAGCACCAAGACAACGTGGAGGAGGGCCAGGGTTCAACGAGAGAACTTCCATATACACCTTCAGCAACGCGATCTCCACCATCTTCCATTTGTCTGGCGTGATGGAGCCGTCCGCGTTGCTGCGATCTATAATCGCCCTTACTAAGCTGTCCTTCGCTACCTCGCTGAAGGACTTAGCGGTGGAGGAAAGGGGGCCTATCACCTTAATCCTTTTTGAAGATGGCTGCTGCTCGTTAGGCGAACGCAACCTCTTCGGAGTAGCTTGCAAAGGGCCTTTGGAGGCCGACGCACTACCTTGGGCAATAATCTTATTAGCCCATTTCAAAGAGGTTTTATCCTTCTCTGTATGTTTCTCCTGAGACACGGAGCTCAGTTTGCGGATGATTCTGAGCGCATTCCGTCTCTCTTTGAAGGCCACCGTTAAGGCATTTCCGTTCTGCTTGGTGGTCGTAGGGTTGGACTGGGGTGTCCTGAGAGGCGCGCTGGAGAATGTATGTCCGGGTGTTTTAGCCTTGGACAGGGACGCACTACCACGCGCAGGTTTCGCAGAGGGAGGAGGAACAGTGCTGCTGCTACCGGGTTTGGGGTCCTTGGCAGTGGCGTGCACTTTCCCCGAGGATGGGGGTTCACAGGACTCCTTGGGGAGAGTCACCGTGTTGGCCTCAGAAGTGTTGGAGGATTGAGCAATGCTCGCAGAAGGTTGCCCACTTAACCCGTGGGCCGGGTCTTCCTTGACGGCGGGTTGTCCCCCTTTTCGGGTGGACGAAGTAGTCTCGGTTTTATCCGAGGCTGGGTGTTTTTTATACATAATTTAATTTCATGAACAACCATTTTCGCGACAAGGCGGTACTCATGGTCTCGATATATTATTGGGGTTGTGCTGAATCAACCATGGTAGAGCCCCTTATCATGGCGGTCCTGCATACTCCTTGAGGCGGACAGGTATCAAGGAGGCATACCCACACACCCATACACACCCATACTTATTGATTTCTTTTTTAACTATGATAGGTATTCTTGCTAACTGATCCTTTTTCATAGAAAAATTTCAATCAGGTACGAGTAACAGAACGCCAGGATACAAGGATGTGAATTCTAACTAACACAAGCTAATATCGGCAATAAAACAAAATTACACTAACATTTCTATAACTTTTTTGCAGCAATAATTAAAGTTAATTAGCGGTTAACACAAAGCAAACATTTTCAACCTTTTATCTTAAAAATTTTGTTTCTTTAAAGAATTTCCGAGCTAAAGTGCAATAAAATAATTAGGTACTTAGCGAGTTCTAAAGATGCGGTTTTTCTATTCCTGTGTCTACCTTGCCATGTTGCAGCTTTGTGGAAACGTAATAATATGGTCAATCCAATAAAAATGAAAGAGAGGTGTACTAATTACATGAATTTTGGAGACAATTTGGGAAAATGCTGAATTTAAGGTAATCTCAAACCATTTTTTTCGCTTTTGGAAGTGACTGTACGTGCAATTCTAGGAGCTAGATCCATTGTGTGAATATTTTTGTAAAGGTCATTAGGATAGTTGTTTTTTAGCGTTTGTTTAATGTATCTGTTTTGGGTAGATCAAGAGATAAAAATAAAAGAGTAATGTGCATACCATGAAAAACTGAAATTTATGAATCACCCTGTAACTCCAAAATGGTTGAGATTGCCCTCCCGCCTGCCATACAATTTTATGTTTGTATAGAGATCTATCTGTAATGTATTGAGATTTTGGCACGGCAGATATGAAACACCCTGTATACTGAGATAGTACTTTATATCAGAAATCATTATTTAATGGAAAATGCGCATAAGTTGTGATTGTTATTCATAATTCATTAAAATGTCGGGTGTATGCTTGTGAAAACGGTTGTATTGTTCAGATTTCTGTGTAAATTTGTCAAGCGTGTGTCTGTCAATTCGTGTTTTGTTAGTGTATAAATATTATGTTAGTATATAGATGTTCTGTTAACTGTTAAAAACCTTAAATTTAATATAAAAGACAGTAAATTTTAACATCCGTCTGCCAAGTAAGATAGGTAAAAACATTAACAACCATCTAACAAGTCTGCTAGAATGTAGAAATGAGAACTAAAACCCAATCACGAAAAAGAATTAATCAAAAATCAAAGAAAACTTACCAAAAAACAAGTAAATTGTTAAAAAACAGAAAAGAACTAAAAAAATTGTGTAAATACGAAGATTTTAAAAAGCAAAAAAACCTTTAAAACGCAAAAGCAAAGAAACTTATTTCAAAAAGATGAACATTTGAAAAAGCAAGAAAATAGTTAAACGCAAAAACGAATAAACTTATTGCGTAAAGACGAAGATTATAACAAACTAGAAAATCTTAAAACGCAAAAATTAGTTAAAATATTACGCAAAGACGAAGCATATATGAAAAAGGAAAATTCTGAAATGCAAAAACTATTACGGAAACTAAGGAAAAATGCGGTATTTCGAGCGAATGAATAAAAAAATTTTTATCAGAATGAAAGTGCTCAGAAAGCGTAAAGAGTATATTATCAACGAACAAAAGAAGAATAAAGCTTGAAATAGATTTTTACGAAAAAAGTTACGATATGTTCAGAACGAGATTGCTAAAAATAAAATAATATATCATAAAGCTTCGTAAAACTGCAGCCTAAAAGAGCCATGAGAAAGCTCAAAATATAGTAAAAATTGAGACGTAATTACGGCTTAGTGCGAAAAGTAATAAAAAACAATATCAACCGCAATAAAATATTACGAAATCTTATAAAATACGTGAAAAATTACGAAATAAACAACATATGAGAATGAAAGGAAAAAATAGTGACTACAATTGTGAATTAAATAATAATGCGAAAAAGAATAGGGAAAATAAATAAAATGAATTTATACGTTTTCGTCATAATTTCTACACTGAAATTGTTAAAAAAGAAAGATAATGATCTCCTGTCGAAACGGAAATTTCGGTTCATTGAATTTAGAGGAGAAACGACATCATTTATATGATTTCGTGAAGGTCTGTTTTTTAAACGTTCGGTTGTAAAGTTAAATAAACAAAAAATCATTAATAAAGGTGGTACAGAGTTTCTAATGTAAATAAATAATTTTCCATCTGACTATATGTTTTTGCAAAGATTAAATTTACCTTAACTTTCTGCACATTGAACTTTCACAAGAAAATGAAACCACAAAATTAGACTTCAGCTACTAAATTGGTCTTTATTTTACTGCAATTACCAGTACTACAGGTCTGAACAGCTGCAAAGAAGAACAACAAGTGTAGTTAGAGAACATTGAGAGCTGGCTTATCCCTACATACAAACATTTGTAAAGTGAACTGTGTACAATGTAATATTTGTTTGACTGGGTTTACATTAGTGAATTTAAAGCAGGTCTAGACTTTTACAAATTAATTACAATGATGAAATCAAATCTTAGACACTATATATGAAGCACATGTAAGAAATATGCATACGATGGGAAGATTTATAAATTATCCACAAGTAACGATTGTAAATTCGTGACTGTACCAAAAATGGTTATAGAGTTCACTGATCTTGAAGAAAGAATGGTAGCACGAGTATTAAACTTCGTGCAAATTCAGGCATTGAAGCCATATGCGCTAAGTCTGTAGTTAGGATTAAAAGGTAGTGCGATTAACGCGTCAATTGAAATAAATGATACGTTGTAAATATTACCACGGAAATTTAATGATGGCAGACAACTCAAGTGAAGTTAAAACGACATGTACTTCACAGAAGCGATTATATGTATGAAACAATCAAACCAGGAATGATATGCAAGGCACTTAAATATCTTAATAATACACTGTCATATAAAAAATATAACGTGATAGCCGATGAAAAATATTTTGATCGTTACGAAAATTACAGTATACAAGAAGAAAGCAAGACTTGATCAATATTGAATCCAAAGAAGAAAAAGATAATGATAAAAGAGTCGGTGAAGTCGAGAAAGACCATAACAAAGTAACAAATTCTAATCATATAATAATGACGAAATCGTAACAACAAAAATATTGATAATGAGATTGATAATTCACTAACGGAATATCTATCTCAATCCTGTAATTTAACAAATCAAACAACTCCTAAAAAATTTGCTGACCTGGTAGATATCCAGCAAATAAATATTGATGAAGTTTTATTAGTAGATAATAATATAGATATCACAGAAGGGCATTACCAATTGTTAATGTTAAGCATAAATATATGTTTAAGAAAAACAAGGAAAAATACTAATAAAAACTTTAAAGCAGAAGTTGTGTTAACTCCAGATAATATAAAAGCTATACATAGTTAAGTGTGACGATGGATATCGAATGTTCAAATATATAACTACGTTCTTCTCCAGCATTTTGGGAAAATAAGAGAAAAGAGTTATTAGCTGTGATTGGTTAACTAGGAAAACCATATTTTTCTTAACGTTATCCGCTGCAGAATTATATTGACCTGAATTACTTCAGACCTTAATAAAGTATAGTCCAGAAGGACGTATTGTGAATATTAAAGATGCGAATGAGTTAGACAAAAATATTAAAACTACTTTAATAAGATATAATCCTGTTTCTTCTGCCAGGTATTTTGATTACAAAGTAAACAAATTTATATGGCTAATGAAACAAAAAAATTGTATTTTTGATAAATATATATTTCAAAATAGTTATCAACACGTGTAATTTCAGCAACATGGTAGTCGGAATGAGCATATGGTTAAAAGATGCACTAAAATATGATAAAGATAGTAATGAAGAATGTATTAATTTTATTGACTACTTTCTACTGTCAAGTTTCAAATTTATAAACATTCTCATATTCGTTATAGAGGAGAAAAACAATTTAGATTTCATGTATCTTATCCAGTAATGAAAAATACAATGCTATTAGATCCTCTTAGCTATTGATAAACTGATGCGCAATTTTTATGCTAAGAAAAAGTTAGCTAGCTACGAGGAAATATTAACAGATTTAAATATGTATGACTGAAGAAGAATAAATTCTTGCAATACGTAGTACTTTAAAACAAAAGCCTGTATTTTTTAGAAGAATAAGTCTAGAAGCTAGTAATAATTCCTTGAATAAAGATATTGCAACTATTCGAAGCAAATATTAATTTCCATTCATACTCGATGAGTATGCTGTGATGAGCTATGTAATAAATTATATTAGTAAAATTGAAGGTGGCTTATCAAAATTATTGCGAGAAGCTGCTTTGACTGTGATAATAACAATATTTATAATAATATTTTTGAATAGTAATTTAATGTCTGCTCAAGAAGCAGCGAATCACGTTTTATCATTATCACTATCAAAAAATAGTCGGAAGACCATATATATTAATACTAGTCCTATACAAGAACGAAAAAAAGTGTAACGTATAAGAAGGAAATTAAGAAAGTATTTGCTTTCATAAATTCCTTCACCTAAAATAAATGTCGCAAATTTACTGACCAGAGGAAATTGCAAAACTCCGACCAAGATTAACCTGCACAAATTAGTGACGAAATCTAGTGTATTTGCAAAAATTATTGACCTCTCGTCACGTAAACTTCCTTCAATGAATAACCCAGCAGATTAGTAAAATTGGGACGGTGACCAATAATTCTGCTGATTGATGGTCATCGGAAAAGCGAGGCACGTGAGAACAAAGTTTGGAGGAAGACGCGAGTCAGAACCTCGGGGAGTTGATTTGAGTTCTTTGGAGAAATGACTGGTGGTCTTGTAGTAAATAGATTATAGAGAAGTTTTGTATCAATTAAATTATTACAGAAGTAATACAGTGAAGTAAAATGAACTAATAACAAGTAATTAATTGGGAGTTTTAAATCCGAAACCTCTGAAGTTAAGTGAAAGTGTAAAACTTGATAAAACAATAACAAAAGTAGGGCATTAGAATAACACACCTCCCCTCATCATCTTACCATTGGAGTTGAATAAGAAAAAAATATGATGATATTTTGAAATATATAGTAAGAGAGAAAAACAAATTGATGGAATTGTTTGGCCGATTACGCAGCTACAAATATTGATGATGAAAACGATGACATTGATAATGATGATAGTGATAACATAATTAGATATAGAAGGTACAGATTAAAGCAAGATCCAGCTAATTACTAGTTATGCCATGGAGAAATGAAGAATCGGAAATAGGAAAAGTTGATTACGAAACAGTATATAATAATAATATAGAAAGTCAATCAATAATTAGTGATGAATTGATCGACGAAGCTTTGGAACAGGCAGAGAACGAGAATTGTTACAAAGCCAATGATAATGCTAACCAATGTGATGACGATAAACTTCTTAAGTGGGTCCTCTACTCTCGCGGTTTCAAAAAATCGATTTTTTTTTTAAATTTCAATCTATATGTATCTGAGAATACGCCACAGAAAGGATTTCATGAAAATCACGGTCCATTGCATGTTTCTGGGAACAGAAAGGTACCCGTCTCCGGCCGTTTCCGAGAAACTAAGCGCGGCGCGTTACGACGGCGCTTTTCCAGTTAAAAATCATTGTCCAAAGAATTTACCGGTCCGTTCTTGAGAAGAATGTGGACAACCAAAAACATCAACGTGATGAGGAAGGAGAACTCTACGGCCCCGGTATAGCAGATTAACTCGTAAGTTACTGCAATCAAGTTATACACCGTAAAGTATCATTAAACGCGTTTTCCCGAAAGTAGTGTTTTTTTAGCTGCCGACTAAGTCTTCTCATAAAAGTATTGGTCCGATTTCAATAATTTTTTTTTCAATTGTTCAGAAAATATACCGCTATGTTTTTCCGAGTACGATTTGCAAAATTTTATTTTGTTCCATTTTTATAGCCTCTAATAGGTCAAAAATGCCGTAAAAATTGGAAATTTTTACAAATTGTTGCATAACTTTTACAAATTGCAAAATAAAAAAAATCTGTCTCGGGAAAACATAGCCAACGTAACTATGATTATAAAGAATATAAATTTTCAGATTACAGATTACCCAATTGGCCACAACTGTGCTTAAGCGGGACCCATGCAGTTTCAACATCAATGTCATCAATGACGTTTCAAGGTCGCGAGAGTTATTTTTTTTCATCTTCAAAAGTAAAATTGAAAAGTCAAAACATGTATCTTCGAAATAAAAAAAAAATTTTAAATGTATTCAGTAGATCCTTCGCAATTCATTACCAAAAAAACCGGTCAATTTCAGGCCTCGAGAGTAGAGGACCCCCTTAATGATCAATGTATTGATATTTTCTAATAAAATAATGACGGAAAAGCGAATCACCAAAAAGCTAATAAATCGATAAATAAAACTCGATATACAATCCCAACAAGAGTACAATAATCTCAGCTGTGGAACATGATGAGTGATCTAAACGCGAATCACAACAAATTTGTTATGTAGGTATATCTTGAATTGTTATAAAATAGTTAAAACTCCATTTAAAATATTCCTAAGTGGTGTTGGTAAAACTACAGTTATTAACACATTATTTCAATTAATACCAAATTATTTTGATAAATCACCAATTGAAAAATAGTTGTATTAGTGTGTGCTCCATCTGGTAGAGCAGCCTTTTTGATCAATGGTGTCACATTGGATTCTGCTTTTCTATTAACCTGTAATCAATTTGGTGTTAATATACCGCAGTTATCTAGTGATTTTAGCAAATAAAATTGGGGAAAAATTATGTTAAGGCAAACTGTTTATCATTGACGAAATTTCAATGGGTAGCTGTACTATATGAGGTATTATCAATACAAGATTACGGCAAATAACTGGAATAAATGAGCCATTTGGTGATACATACTTATGTATATCTGTATTAGCAGTAGGTGATTTGAATTAGTTGCCGCCTGTACGTGATAAGCCTGTTTATCTAGGACATAATGAAATGACGCCATTTATTGATGTAAACACTTTGTGGAACAAATTTAATTTTTATGAAATAACGGAGATAAGCGGTAAAAGACGATTTATCTTTTATAAATGCTCTAAATATTTTTTTTTGACCGACGATGATGTACAATTAATTAAATCTAAGGAAATTAAAAATGTAAATGATATTATAGACAATGCCATAGTTAATGTATCGTCTTGGCCGTCAGCCATCAGGTACATAGGGGAAATAACATGTAACACTTGGGTGTACGTGCCGAAGCTATGTGCACTGATGGTAGTGCGACTACAACCTCCTCGTGGTGGCGGCTGGTAACAGACTCCTGGTACGGTCATGTCTCTGCCAGGGGTTTCTGGCTAATTGTAGTCGTGCGGATTGGTTGCTGCCGCATAGAGGCTTCGAATCCATCGGCGTCACTGTGCAATCGGAACTCTCACCCGAACCTGGCAGAGAGACGGTCGTGTATCCTCCTGCACGGACGATGCAGTGAGACGAGGGAGGAGTGTAGCTGGCGATTGAGGTGAACGTCTACCTGCAGGATTCGGGATCCAACACATCTCTTTACTTCATTCGTAACCTCCAGGAGCTGCGGCCCTAGGGAATAGCACACCCTAGGTCTAGGGAGAACACCCGTTCTGATCTATAGGTCAGACGGGAGTGTGTAGGAGGGCGCTCCTCGGAAAGCCTACGGAACCTTCGGAGGCAGGCTGCTGGTGATTCGGGGTCTGTTCAAAGAGGAGAAAGGACGGTCGGAAGGAGAGAGTTCTCCAATAGGCACGGGTGTAGCGGGAGGCGTAACGCTGGCGGTTGCCTCGGCTGTGGTCCGAGAACGCGAGCCCGTGCCCGAATTAGAATTTGAACATTATAACATGGAAATGAACAACGAAAATCAAATGAAGGGAGTAGTAGTAGGGGAAGAGGAGGGAAGGACAGCACGCCTGTCAATTCCGTTGGGCGGAGGTCTAGAGTGCTTCGCTCACCGGTACTGCAAACACCGGAACGGGCACGTTCCTGGCCGGCTGCTGAGACGGATCGGGCGGATCCCCCTCCACCGGCCCTGGAGCTCGGTGGAGGAGACATAGTTGGGGAGAGGGAGGAAAATGGCAGTGTTTCCGGTGAGGCGGCGAGGGCCACAATGCCAAGACGTGCACCGCGGGTCCGGTATGTTTCCTCTGCCCGGAAACGGCGGGGCAGCCCGGCTCGCGGCGACATTTGGCGGGGTCGGGGCAGTGCGGGGTCTTCCGCAAGGCCCAAGAGGAGGCAAAAAAAGGGTAAATGGTTGTGGTCCTCCAGGGCAACCTGCACAGGAGCAGGACGGCCGATTCTCTGTTGGCTCAAATCTGTCTCGAGAAAGACGCTGACATCGTGATAGTCAGCGAGCAGTACCGAGACGGATGCGAGCCAACGTGGTATCGTGATGACCTCGGCACCGCGGCCATCTGGGTCCCGGACTTGCGAAGATTTAGCGTTGCGGATCATGGCGCGGGCGCTGGCTTCGTTTGGGTCGGCCTGGAGGATGCGGTCCGCGGCATGGATGGGGAGCTGGTGGTGGCTGGAGACTTTAACGCGAAGGCCTTGGAGTGGGGGGAGCCCATGCCTGACTCCCGTGGCGAAAGAGTCCTTTGCGTCTAGGACGGGGCTGGTGGTCCTAAACACCGGCTCAACGCCAACCTTTCGGCGTCCTGGGTACAGAGAAACAATTATTAATGACTCCCTGGCGACAGAAATCTTGGCTGCACGTGTGCAGGACTGGTAGGTGATCGAGGACTATACAGCCAGCGGTCACCAATATACCACGTTCCGCGTGCGTGATATAGCGCCAGTGCGGGTCTGGCGTCTGCAGGGCCCGCCCAGATGGGATGTCGCCAGAATGGACGTCGAAAGGCTGTCTCAAGCCATCGTACGCGACCGGCGAACCATGGAAGGGATTCCGGAGGGACTGCCATTTATCGAGCAAGAGGTCCGGGTGGTAGACTCCACAATGAGTCTAATTCACGGGGCTTACCGAGAGGTCGTGTCGCAGAAATGAGGGAGCAGGGAGGGTTGCCGTCCTGTGTACTGGTGGACGGACGAGATCGCGGAACTGAGGCGGAGATGTCTTCGCCTTAGGCGGCTGGCTCAACGAGCTGCTGGCAGCGGCTGGGGGACGATCTCAACGAGAACCCCTGGGGACTGGGGTACAGGATCGTCCTCCGCAAATTAGGGGCGTTCTCACCAAATGCCCCCCTCGATTCGGGGACGGTCCGATCCATCGTGGACGCCTTTTTCCCAAAACATCCGCTGGAGCCTAACTGCGTGGCCCGCGAGGTACTCAACGCTCCTCTTGGAGGAGCTTACGAGGGCCTCGCAAAGCCTACAAAACAAGAAGGCGCCAGGGCCCAACGGGCTCCCGGCAGAGGTGCTGAAGGCGTTGACGGCGAGCCATCCAGAGCTCTTGCTTGATATGTATAATGCCTGCCTGAAAGCGGGAGCTTTTCCCTCCAGCTGGAAGGAAGCTAGGCTCGTGCTTATCAGCAAGGGCAAGGGGCAGACCGCTGTGCATGCTCGACACAGCCGTCAAGCTCCTGGAAAAGCTCCTGAAACTTCGCCTCCAAGCGGCCGTTGAGGTTGCTGGGGACCTTTCCGACATATGGAATTTTACATATGACGGGATTCTCCGTATGGAGATGCCTGAAGGGTCTTTCCTGGTTGGGTATGCTGACGACATCGCAGCGGTCATTACCGCTAAAGATGTTGTGGTGGCTCAGATGAGACTCAACCAGGTGATGCGCCGGGTAATCTGCTGGCTGTGTGACCACGGGCTGGAGTGGGCGCTTGCCAAGACCGAGATCGTCCTTCTGACAAAGAAGCGCATTCCGTTGCTGATCCAGGTGCGGGTAGGAGACATGTTGGTCCAGACGCGGCCCGCGCTCAAATACCTGGGGGTGAGCCTCGATTGCAGGCTCTCCTTCTGGGACGAGATAAAGGGCCAGGCCGACAAGGCGGCTGCGGTGACGGCGGCGCTGAGCAGGGTTATGGCCAACATTGGTGGGTCCAGACCCTGCAAAAGGCGCCTGTTGCTTCGCACCGCCGAGGCCATAATGCTCTATGGAGCAGAAGTCTGGGCTGATGCAATGCGGTGGGAGCGGTACCGTAAGCGTATACTCGCGGTACACGGTCTCGGAACCGGCGGTGCTAGTGGTCGCGGGGGTCATACCCATTGACCTCTTAGCCAGGGAGCGGCAGTTCGTCCATCTGGAGAAATCCACCTTGGGGGGAGTGGCCGCGGGAGTGGGTCGGGCCAGGACCATGGCGTTTTGTCAAGAAAGGTGGGATGGAGAGTCGCGGGGCCGGTGGACAGCCACGATGATCCCTCAGCTGGACACTTGGCCGAACCGTCAGCACGGTGAAGGGGGTTTTAGCCGGTAGGACTGGTCGTTGGCCAGGTGAGTCCGGCACACGGGTGGCTTTGGCCACCTAGGTGCGTAAACGCATTTCCCCGCCCAAAAAAAAAAAATGTATCGTCTTATACTAGAATATCTCAATGTTCAAGTAAACTGTAATTCCAAAAGCCGAAGTAACATTTTACAAACGTGTAAATGAGAAAACAAAATTATATTACGGTCCATAAAAAAAATTTAGCAAAACTCAATCGAATTACTTGATGTTAATTAAAACTTAACATAAATATATCGTACTAACTAATATGTATGTTTTAAAATACATTGAATATCAAGCAAGGGATATAACTTTATTGTTAGATTTTAAATTTCCAAGAGTTGGTGTAAAAGCCAGAACTTATAATTATGATTATATAACTAAAAATAAAATAGATAATACTCAAACAGCAATAACAGAAATCTCGATTCAAACAAATGTTATTGATGTGGGTAAATATAAAGTTATAAAGAATCAATTTCCCGTTATGCCTGCAAAAGCTTAACTATCCATAAAAGGCAAGGTAAGCTTATGATAAAATATTTCTGGATTTCACGATGACAGAACGACGAAGTCTGTCAATGTTATATGCTGCACTAAGTCGAGTAACTAAATTAAGTGGATTATAGGTATATATTGGCGAAATTTTAAATAGAAAATAAAGAACAAATTCTGATGTGATCAGTCCAGCACTAGCAGAATTACAACGATTAAAAATTAGCAAACAATTAAAATTATCATATCATAATTTAGAAAACGTATCTGGCTGGAATAAGTCAAAATAGTGTATCAGAATATTGGTACATTAAAGAATATATTAATTTATATAAATAAAAACAAATGGTACCATCGAACTGATATATTAGTTGTTAGTGAAACGTTATCAAACTGTCAAGATGAATTGGACATTGACTATTGTTCTATAATGTTGTATTAAGAATTAATCATAATAAACATAAATCGTGGATTAATTTGTTATGTGATAGATTAAAAACAGAAACTATGTATATCAATCAAACAAAATGCTAGTAATAAAGGGAACATGCAATTACTTGTCATGAAAGTACAAGATTATTTTTTAATTATCGGTTAGACATCTCCTCAAGCAACAAAGTGTATGTTTGAAAAAACTATTAATTCTACTGATAGTTTAGGAATATTGATAGGTGATCTTAATTTCAACATAATAAATTACGTAGATGAAAACACAAATTACTTAATCAATTTCTTGGGTAAATACAATTTACTATCAGCTTTAGCACCAGATAGTATTACGACAAATACACAAATTGAATTAATTTTTTCTAATATCAACAACATTCATTCTGTGGTTTATAAAATATATTTTAGTTATCATAAACCGGTATATGACATTCTTGGCGAAATATTTGCTACGGGCAATTCTTATGACTATAGTAATAATAAATATAACGGCAATGAGAATAACATTGATAATGATAAGAACAATAATGTTCATGATGCAAATAATAATATGATTGCGAAGAATATCAAAATTGATAATAACGATGATGATCATAGTAGCGGTATCGCTGATAATAATGATAATAATGCCAGCAAAATAGATGACAACAACACTACCACTAACAACAACAATAGCAATAATGATTATGGTGATAACAATGCCAATGAACCTTATGAATGCAATTTATCAGTTATGAAATGCAAAGAAATTTACCACCCTAAGAGTTATTTAACTGATAATAAAAAAAGCATTGCAACATAATTTGGAGAAGAAGTATGTATGATTTGAAAAAATTTATATAACATTCGGTCAAGCTGTTTTTTTTTGTTTAAACAAAAAGAATGAAATTTCTGGAAAACGATTTATCTGATCTAATTGGTTCTGATAGAAATCGATACTTTGAGAAATCAGATATTTCAATTGAGTATTTTATAAGTTCAACCAAAACACGATACGAAGAAACACAATCTATAAGTTTTTATGAATGGTTTTTTTATTACAGAAACAAAAACAACATTAATATAATAGCACACACTATTTGTTGTAGTATGCCGATGGACACCTTCCCAAAATTCCGAGGTTTAGTCTGTAATTAGAAAATGGTTCTTTGAGTATGTTTAAATACTCAGTGGGCGGGTTTAGCTACGTTCACACTCAGTATCACAAATACTACAAAATGGGCAGTGCTCTGAAACTCATGGACTCAGCCTATGAGATCACTCAGAGTTGCCTAAACTAATAGCGGACACACACTGGCGGATACACCAGCTGTATCGGGGTTCACTCGGAGGATTCCTTCAGCTTCACTGGACACACCACGGTCCGCTGAAGTCACATCCTCCCGGACACACTAGCACTACTGGTACAAATATAAATTGCTACCCAACTCCACCGGACATATCACGTTCTGCTGGGGAGCATGACAATTTTCAAATATTTAAAAAACTACACTAATAACTACTCTAATAAATAAAACTAAACTACACACAATCTTTTACACTAATTACACAGAAACTACACAATAAATGTACGGGACACAGAACCCACCCTTGCAAATATTTGTGAGATTATTCACTATAAATTTCACTCATTAAGTATACCTTTCAGAGAATCACTTAAGACTGAAATTCATGCAATCAAGATAAAGAAGGAAACCTCAGGAAACTAAAGGGTGATCAATACCTACGAGGTAACGATTATTACTTCTTGGGGAAGGGTCATAAACATGTGTTATTTCAAAGAAAGATGCGCAACTTATTTACAAAGACGCCGATGGCGCCTTTCATAATAAAGTTTTCCTAGAAGAGGTAAAAGGTGCTAAGTGCTGCATCTTTTATGCGGTCTACTTTTACGTCTAAATATTCAAAGGGATGAAATATTTGTTTGGTTTGTTTACCTCGGATTTAACAAGTATTAAAAAAAAAACTTTTTGTAATAGTGAAAAAAGGAAAAACCAATAAATAGTTGTTATTAATGATAAATGAAACTATAGATCGAATAATATGCAATTTCTTGTGTTTTCACTTACTCCTTTGTATTATTATTACGAGGTTTAATGTTAATAACAATTGAATATTCTTAATAACAATTAAATATTGTTGATAACAATTAAATATTGTTAACAACAATCAAACATTCTTATAGTTTATATTTTATTGCCGTATGGTCATTATGTAACCAAGCTAATAATGACCCATCTTCATAAAAAATTTACAATTGGGCGCTCAGGCATTATTGGCAATAACAAGACGACAATTTTGGAAGATCAAAGGAAAAACTATGGCAAAATCAATAATTCAAAACTGAAAATTGAAGCCAATCCTCATAAAACAACTCATGGGAAACCTCCCGGCTCACCGAGTTCAACCATCAAGGACTTTCCTTATTGTAGGAATTTACTCGTGCGGACCATTTTGGATTGATTTTAAGTAAATAGAAAGGGCTATGTCACAATAATTTGCTGTTATACCACTACGTGAGTAGACATATAAGTAGTGAGCGACCTAATGACCAACGCCTTTATCGGAGCCTTGAAAAGATTTGTCAGCAGAAGAGGACACTGCAGAAACATCTACTGCCACAATGACACATACTTCGTAGGGAGCAGTAATCAGATCAAGGAACTCCAACTAACGGTGTACAGTGAAAAGGCTGACAAGAACACAACACAATTTTGTACCAACAAAGGGATTGATTTCCATATTGCCCCGCCAAGATCACTTCAATTCGAAGGATTATGGGAAGCGGCGAGAAAATCGGCTAAACACCTATTCCAAAAGAGCATAACAGCAGATTCTATCACATATGAAGAATTAGAAACAGTAATAATAGAGATCGAGGCAATTTTAAATTTACGGACCTTGAAACCCATGTCATCTAATTCCAACGACCTATGTACATTGACATCGGGGCATTTCTTAATCAGAGAACCATTCATAATCACTGTTGATCCTCATGCACACTCTTCAAAAGGCTCCCTACTCAAGAAGTGGCAGCAAATAGCTGAATTAAAACAACAATTTTGGCAACGCTTTAAAAGGGAATACTTTTGTGAATTACAACGACGATATAAATAAAAGGAGCACTGCGAAAATGCACAATCTGGCATTATGGTTACGATAACGGACGATAATCTTCTTCCATTAAGCTGGCAATTGGGTCGATTAGTCAAAACCAGTCAGTTTAGTCAGAGTTGCGGGGATAAAAGCTGCCTCTGGACTACTGCGTAGTAGACCAATACACAAGCTAGCCCCATTGCCGACTGACCAGGTACAAAAACATGCAATTTACGAGAGTGTAAAATTATCAACAAATCAAGCTGGCCTAGCCATCAAGAATTCTCGCGAAACAGTAGAGACTAAAATAACTCTCCAGCACTGAATGCAAGTGTAGCTAAAATTCATCTATGTAGCATTTCACCTGTTAGTTCGCTGCTATTGGCTGGCCTAGTTATACAGATTTTGGCAGAAAAACCGGCTTAATTAACTCCCTTTCAAACTCCTGCTGGACTTTACTTTGTAAGCATGGGATCTATTTACCTGGTTACTAGGTGGAACGGGATCTGGACATATATTATCAAATGTAGTTATATCGGAAGGAGTTTCAAACTATCAAGAGCGGGTTTGAGAATCTAAGCCAAATCTGCAGTTTAACCAGTGACACTCAATCTTGCACACGAAATGTCTCTCATTACTCAAATATATTCAGGCGCAGATTTAGGTTTTCATTTGAATATCGGTCTGTTTGTCTCTCTTATAAAAAAAATTATCACCAGAACGTAATCGTGAATTTCGCACAAGATAAAAATACATGGTGATAGTAGGCAAGATGCTGAACGACCAAACTATCTGCAAACAGTAAATACACGTATATTTATATCACATAAGCCGTTAATAACTGTTGTAAATTTAAGAAGTTTCACTTCATCCGTGCGCTTATGTAGGTTAGGTCTAGGTTTTACGGTTCTGTAGCATATAGAAACCATTATAATTTCGGTCCGTATGTCACAGCCTTTCCATCCTCTCATTTATAAACCTGTTAAAATGAAATTTAGTATACTGACATTACCAAAATCAGATTTGGTGAGTTCCTACTTCAGGAACCCCTCCTCCTAAGCAAATGCCCTCTCCGTAGAGCCGTTCGCCACTTTTTTAGTCCTCCGCGAGCACTCATCCAAACATGTTCTAAACAAACGCACAAAAATTTTGGAACGATTACAGTCCCGTGGGATTAGTCTGCAGAGTGATTGACGTCTAAAAGCTGCTCCCATCATCCTCTCAGTTCTACGAATCCAACGTGAGACTTGTCCTTCCCGCAACACTTGCAGCAATACCAAAGCGAAGAGAAGCTTCGTGGGGAAGCTGCTGCAAGTCTGCGGCCTGTTATTCCCAGTGAAAGACGGGGCTTCCGTTCCGCACCGACGGTAAAGGTTTCCTGGTGCAGTTGAATGTGTCGGCCTCCATTGCCAGGAACTCTAGACGTAATCACTAATTCAATCTGGCAACGAATTGTTTGTTAAGTGATGTGTGTGAAGCTGTAGGTTAGTGGGTTGTTGCTCAGGCTCGATCCGCATGCAGTACAAATGAACTGTGTTTTAGATTAAAGCTTATCAAGCTATTCACCTGGTTACATGTCCTTGGCGACGTTCTTGTAATGCTGAATGTCGGGCAGATATGCTGGCACAAGATTATTAATGTCGTACAAAGTCAGGCATGTGAAGTATATGTGGAACAGGGTTCATTCAGCACCACAAACCGTGCAGGCTCTTTGAATTCGTCGATCGATATGTGACACCTGGTTTGATGCACGAGGCTGTGATGGAGCAGTTTGATGTTGAATGTTTATTGTATGAAAGCATTATCTAGGCACGATACTAAGTACAATAATCCCAAAAAAAGAGAAAGAAAAAAGAAAAAATCGTGATACTCAAAAGAAAATTCAGTTAATAATGAAAATACATAATACAAGAAGTAAGTAGCGCAAATAAACTAAGACAATGACTAATGTCGTCTGTCTGGATCCGGCAAATTAAATATCATGGGAGTGCAAATAAACCTTGACGTCCTTCACAATCTCATAAAGTCATTCGGCAATTATCAAACTTTAACATTTTCTACATTTATTTAAAGTAGGCATTCATGCATTATATTCCGATACTAGTATTGTTCTATAACTTAGAGCTGCTTTCAGATACTGAGACAATGATTCGCAGTTTTCACCATTTAAGATCGCTAAAAGATCATTATTATTTAAAATATCTTTTCCAAACCATGGTCGTCTAAATTCTGCAAGAATGGGGCATACTGCTATAAATCTTCTTCTTCACTCCGGTTACATAAAGAACATAGTGAGTTGCCTGAGTCACGCCAGGGCAAAACCTTCAACCAGAGGAGTCCCACTCGGCATTTTAAATTCTAAGTCTACTTTCTCCTATGCCAGTCTAATTTTTCCTATGTCAATCGAGATCGTAATCTAACGCATTCTAGAAGCCGTGACGTATGCTTTGTCGTCCCTTCTGTATTTTGGAACCCCACAACGGCTACCTTGTCAGTTATCTTTTTCAGTGAGCGTTTCAAAACATTTAAATTTATGCCTACACTAAATTGGTCGTCAACATCTTTCCATTTTGAAAACCAAAATATCTCTTTTTCCATTTTTTTATGGGCTAGCAGCCTGTAAGACTGTTATCAAATATTTATAGTGGTTTTGAATGGTATAGAGGTAGAGATCGGGCATTTTTAGTTCCACATTCAGTTCATAGTTGGGGGTATATTTGGGGAGGCCAATTAATTTCTTAAGGAAATACCTCAGCAGCTTTTCAACTTCATCAAAATGGTTGTAACCCCACACTTGGCTAGAATAGCATATTATGGTGCGAGCTACCGCGTTAAACATTTGAATCTTTGCACTATGAGGTACATGTTTTACTTATTGCATTTATTGCGCTTTCCAGTTTTTCTTCGAGATGTTTCCTAATAGGTAGAATTGGTGTTTAGGTAATACCTAAATATTTGTACTTCTATAGGCTCATCTTCTAATTTCCAATTCTCAGCTGCTGTTTTCCTTCCTCCTCTCCTGAATATTATTATTTTTGTTTTGTCAAGGTTAACTCTAAGGTACCACAATTTGCAATACGTATTAAGTTTATTTGTCATTTCCTGTAAACTTGCTGGGCTGTCCGATAACGTTAATAAGTCATCCGCATAAAGAAGCAGCCGCACATGTATACCTTCAACGGTAATCCCACCTCCTATTACGTCATGCAAGTCGTTAATGTATAAAGAGAACAGGAGGAGACTTGCAGAACATCCTTGTTTGAAGCCTGTGTGTGTTTCAAAATTTGGAGATATCTTCTCTCGATTCCAGACTCTTAAACAGACTCTTAAAAATACTTATCCATTTTTACGAGACGCCTATGCTGTACAGCTGGTAGAACAGTTTATCCCTATTGATTGTGTCAAATGCTGCCTTGATGAATGGCACTCGCTGGATTAAATAATCTGTATAGAATATTTCCGTCTAAAACCAGGTTGGGACTCGTTCAGAATGTCATTGCGCATGTCCCATTTTTCAAGTCTGTTCACAAGCACACTCACAGACATTTTAGCTACCACATCTATAAATGATAAGCCTCTGTAGTTGTTAACTACATTGGGGTCTCCTTTTTTGAAAATAGGGAAGATAATTGCAGTGCGGAATGTCTCAGGTGCAGATCTACTTTCTTATATATTATTAAATGCTGCAACCAAATATATGGGCGTTGCGATTTTAAAAAATTCATAAGTTAGTCTATCTTAATCAAAGCTTTGTTATTTTTAGTTTGACCTAGAACCTCCAGTATTTCATACAAACTAATAGTTTTATCTGACTCATCATCTTCTATAAGAGGTTCAGCGTAATGAATAGAATTCTGAATCATTTCGGGGTTTAATAAATTTCTTAAATATTGAAGGAATTCATCTATGGGTATTGAAGAACCTATTACATGTTTTTTCCCTCGTATTTCTTTACTTACAGCCTGTATTTGTATTTTCTATTCTCATCTAAGTACATTCCCTTAACAAACTCTGAATTTGATTTCCTATATTTGTTCATTCGCCTGCAAGAATTTTTCCGTGCCTTATAACATGAAAAATTTACGTTTCCCACTTGAAAAGCCTTTGATTAAGGGTAAGATCCCGAATGACACTACAGCGATATCAATGACTGACGAACCTGTGATACTAATGTCTGTAAACTGCCCAGCCTTATCTTCAATAGTTCTACCGTTTAATATCACTAAACCCCTGTCACACATTAGATCGATCAGTTTTTTCCCCTGCTGTTAATTTCAGCATCTTTGGAACTACGTTTTAATCTTATTTGATTATTTTCTAACCCAAGTTCCTCCTCAAATATTTGCGGTTCCCCCATGCGTGCATTCATATCGCCCAGCAGTACAATGTCCCTGCATGTATACTGGCACAATATAAATCCTCCTAGAAAAATGCCTCACTTCTATAATAATTTTCTCATTTATCGAAACAAACTTAATATCTACATTCGAATCGGTTCTTACCCAACAGACCACCCTCCTTGGAATTTTCAGATCTTGTTACTCTAACCGCAGGAATGTAATGCATTTTATAACCTCCAACAAATTTCCCGTATCTAGAGCTATTGATCTCTTCTAAAAAGGTTCTGTATAACAAAAAAACATCAAAAGACCTCACATATTCAAAAAAAGACGGAAATTCTCGACATAAAGTCTGTCATCTCTTAGTCGTACATTTCTGTTTATGTTGAAAATTGACTAATCTCCTAATCTTCATCGAGCCATCTTCTGTTTTCCCTTGTAGTTTTTGACAGGTCTTTATTTATTGTTATTTTGGTTACCTTCAGTTTTCTGGTTTGCTTCAGAATAGAGACCACACTTGCAGCATTCTCCAACTGGACCAGTATTATAGCCTTGTTATCACGTCTTTTGCCTAGTACTCGGGTATCTTTGATGCTGGAGCCTCTGCTAATCCTAAAATTTCTGTGCACATCGTTGTATATATTGCTCTGGTAGGCTCTTATCGATGGGGCCTGTAACAATAAAATTTGTGGATCCGGAATCTCGTTCTAGATGCTCAATTCTTTCAAGCAGCACAAATTCACGCTTCCTCATAACATCCACAGTATTACACAGCTCTGCATGGCTTCTTTTAACAGCTATTAATTCATTTTTGATTACTTAGAGATTGTCTTTTGTAGCCAAAGTTGCAGCCAACATGCATACTTAATAAAAGTATTAAGGGAAGTGCCATTTGATGCTAAAGCACATTCTTAGTAGGAAAGGATTAAGGATAAGCAAAATGTGTTAATAGGTTTTGAGTGAAGGAGTTGACAATTTACGCCTTATTTAAAAGTTTCGGGCTCATAAGACGGGAGAAAAACAGAAGATTGTAAACTATTTCACTTGCGTGCTGTTCTGCCCAAGTTGTACTAAGTTTGTACTGAACATGTGTATGAGGTTTCGGGTTGCAGACGTTGTTTTTAGGAAATATGAGTTTTCAGGGAAGACTTGCAAATGGGATCTTGATAAAAATTGCAAGTGTGTTCTATTTGAATATTACACTTTTAAAAAAGATAGGAATTATATTCCAGTCTAGGCCTGATGTGAGACCTGTAGATCAGCGCCAAGTCAGAAGGAGTATTTCTTACATCTGTGTAGAAAATCCAATACATATAGGATCAGATCAGTTAAGAATTAATATCGAACTGTATTCTAAAAACAATCCCGATCAATTATTTAATATTAAGTTTGAGGAAAATTAAAAACAATAGGTTAGGTTCGGACTTAGTCCGTTTCACCTAAACCTCGAAATGGGTCCATTGTGCCCCATAGAATCATGGGGAACCATCCTTGTTATTTACCCTGTTCTCAAAGCCATCCTGCTTCCCTAAGGAATCTCAACACGGCTTTGAGCCCTACGTTTTGCATCTCCATATGCCCAGTAACCTACCTCTTCTTGTTGATAGGGCAGGACTCTCGCAAAGTACAGGGCGCCAAGACTTAATTATTCATAAAAATATCTTTCTTATAATGGGAATTTTTACTTTTTAAAGAACAACTAAGAAAATTTATTCGTGAATCAAGTAAATTCTTTAAGCGTACTGTAAAAAGTACGAGTTGATTCCTCGAAATGAGTCTATTTTTGGCTGCCCCCATCGCTCCGGTGCAGTATAGTTACTTTTGCACTTTTACACTTTCCCGTACAAATAAAGGTTCGGACGAGGTTCAGGGGGCAATTGCACCCAAATATGCTGATAAAATGTCTCAAATCATTGATAACCTTCAAGGAAACCAACAAAACTACAAAAATTATTAAAGAATCAAATGTCGATGGAGTCTGTTCCAACTAGAATATCATTAACGGGTGTTTCCTGGTAGGAAATTTCAGTAAATAAGATTTTCGCACATTTTCATATTGTTCAAAGTTTTGGAATCAAAAAGAATTTTTAAAAAATACTGAAAAGTCGCGGAAATACAGCGTGTTTTGTACAAACGCCTGAAGCCGCTCGAATGGAACGCACCATTTTCAATCACGTTTTTCTCCAAAATATGTTTTCCCACTTCGTGCGTTAGATATCTCAACAAGGAATTACCCCATAATTATGCAATTTTCACAATATTCTTTGATATATTTTTTACAAAACATTCGACAGGATTTTTGATATTGTAACGTAAATGGGGCTCTTCGGGCTCGACGGATAAATTGCACAATTTCTTTTACACGTTTCCTTCACAATATAAAGTTTGATTTTCTAATTAGCACTTCTCACTTCACGGATTAAAATACAACTGACTATTCGCAGTCTAAATGACGACCAGGCTGCTACTCAGCCCTATTTATACTACTTAGATTAATTCTCGAGACTTTTGTCACTTAGTTCTAGATGTTTCCGTTATACATTTTCACCTAACATATTCACCATAGCTTCGAGTCATCCTAGACTTTCCACGTTTTACATTTCCTTGCCTAGATTTCCGGCCACCTGGGTCATGCGTTACATGGTCCACTATTTCCCCTTTCGTAGTTTCCTAGTGCCCCCCCCCCCTCCCCCCTCTTAGCCTTCATCCTCAATGGCCTTTCTGCAATTCTTTGGCCTTCTACCTTCTGGACACTGTTCGTCAGATCTCAACTGCATCATTACTTGTCCATCAGATTTCTCTTCTTTGAACAAACAATTAAGCTCACTTATCTCAAATTCTTTCATTCTCGTTCTGCTTATCTCGCATATTTACAGATTTATCATCTACCTGGGTGTTATGTAGCAGAATATCCCTGTGCCAGCACGAATCTCAACTTCCTCCGTATGAGCGTTAATTGCCTCATATTCTTGAATTTCCAACAAATTCGTCAATTCAGGCCTTTCCTTCATTGCAGTTTCATTTGCTTTCTCGAAATCTTGCAATTCCTGATCCACAGACTGCAGCTTCCGCTTTCCTTTGCTCGATGTCTGTAAGACATTTAGTCTTCGTAGAGGTTCAATCTTCTCATCTGGTGATACATTGCCATTATTCACATCTCTGATTAGTTCTTCTTCTTTGAACATCCAGCAGCTTCTTGACCCGTTTTCTTTCTGCGACATTTCTTTCTTCATTAGTTCCTCTTGATTAGATGATAGCCATTGACGGGGTCGAGTTTCTCTCGAAACACGTCTGTCGCTTCGTGTACTTTTTGTTTCTATGACCCTCGTGGCCGCATATTCAACACCTAGAACGACAACCATTGACATGGGTATTGATTCGGTAACAAATATCTTTTATGTTGGTTGCTTCTCTTTGGTAAATAAGTCTTTTGGAGGCTTGTTTTGCTGCCTTCCAAGCCAGAGCGTAAGCTAAAACTTCAGCGTTGGTGTTCTTCCCAGCTAGTCGCACTGCTTGATGCAGGTCACGATCTGCAAGTGAATTTATAAATGCTTCTGTTGCGACCTCGTTGACATTATCTTAGCGAAACGTGGGATAAGCCAAATGTGTCAGCCTTTCTATGTCAGCACATAGTTGCTGCAACGTCTCACATATTCACCATAGCTTCCAGTCGTCCTCGACTTTTCACGTTTAATATTTTCTTGCCTAGATTTCTGGCCACCTGGTTTCTACTTCTTCTAATCTCTTTTCAATATCTGACTTTAGATCTCCCATTTTCCTTTTCACTTCAGCTTTAACTTCTTTAAACGAAACCTTAAGCTCAACTACTATAGAGATTTCAACCCTTCCATCGACGATTTCTGTTCTTCTATTGATGCTTTCAACTCATTAACTGAACCTTCAATCGATTATTCATCATCATTGATTTCAACTCGGCTGATGAAGTTTTCTGTTCTTCTATGTCTGAATTTAATTCATTTACCGAACCTTCTATCGTTGATTTCAACTCGGTTGATGACGTTTTCTGTTCTGCCTTCGATACTTTCTATTCCTCCATTGATGAGTTAAGTTTCAACAGAGCATTAAAAATATCTGTCATCCTTGGAGTTAATTCTTCTTCTCGGTCGGCTTTAAAAACAAAACTCTCTGGATCCTTTTCCTCCTGTTCCATGGCTTCTTATAGTAACGCTACCAGGGCATCTTTATTTTCATTCGTGGGTAGGGAACGTTTACTTAATTCCCCCTTCAAGTGTTATACACATAAGTCCTTCAATTTGCGACCCATATTTAGATTATTCACTGCACAATTTCACTTTAATTTTACAGCCACACTTTTTTTAGACTTTCTTAATTAATCCCACTTATGACACCAATTGCAACGTTAATGCGTTCCACGGATGAATTAAGACACTTATTTTCAATCACAAATGTTCACAACTTTTATACACTTCACTGGTTAATTCGCTGCACAATTTCTTTTACACGTTTTCTTCACAATATAACGTTTCATATTTCTAATTAGCACTTATCACTACACGGGTTAAAATACGACTGACTATTCGCAGTATCAAATATAAACACTTTGCAGTCTAAATCACGACTAAAGTAACCAGGCTTAATCCTCGAAACTTCTGCCACTTAGTTCAAGATGTTTCCATTACACATTTTCACCTCACATATTCACCATAGCTTCGAGGCGACCTTGACTTTTCACATTTGACATTTCCTTGCCTAGATTTCTGGCCACCTGGGGCATGCGCATTACACGGTTCACTATTTCACTTTTCGAGGTTTATCTCGTGCAGGTTATAATATGTTTTCCCAGTTTTTTGTTATGAACAATGAAAATTTAGAATTTACTAAATTTTCGTTTAGTGTCTGTAGATTATTTAATTTTCAAAAATTTTAAAACTGGTCGGTTATTTGGTAGTTATTGCTATTTATTTTAACGTGTTCTTACAGTTTTTGTTTCAGGCCCATACAGCCCTCGCAGTTTTGCCGAGTAAATTTTGTAAAAATAAAAATATTGCATCAAAAGAAATATTCTTTCCAATTTCAAGTTTATATCTATTATAGTTTGTGATGTCCTCCGCCACTTTCGATTTCGTATTTTCATCGCTGTAGTCCTAATTCTGCAAACTTATTCACATCTATCACTAACAGGCCTTGAATAAACTTCATCCTTCATTGTTTTTCACAATACAAAGTTCAATGGAGTAAGATCTGGAGATCTAGCATAAGGAATCAAGAAATCGGTGCACCTCCTCTAATTCAGTGGTAAGAAAATTTTTCATTTAATATTGCCTTTAAAATCTTTTCAATATGAGCTGGTGCTCCATGGTGTTGGTAAAAAATTGCCCTAAGATTATCTATCCAGAGAGACATATTCTAATAGATATGGCAGTGTATTCCCAAAAAAAACCTGCATTGTGGCAAAATAAATGGTACTATTAAATGGGTACTGATGATACCAGCCTAAACATTGACACTGAATTTTGGCTGGAATGAGGTCACCATCCCCGGTGAACTGAGATTTATCTGCCCCCAGACTTCGGTCTTAAAACTCCCTGTTCTCCATGTCGCATTCCAGAAGTCACATGCAAAATTCGAACATTCTCTCGGAATCCAGAGATGCCAATTCAGTGATTTTGTCACCAAATCTGGTGTTTTCGAACACCACCCTAGTGACAAACATTTTTTTCTCAGACACGTCTAAAAGTTGGTGATGTTTAACTTTCATCGCGGTTTCGTCTGGTGACTTTTAATGCAGTGTTGCTAAATAAGGGACTTTGTCATCAAATCTGGTATTTTCAAATATCTTCCTAGTTACAGATTTTTTTCTGCCACACTGTGATTTTGAACCTCTTCTAATGCCAGCAAATGTTCTCCGGCTTTTTAACCTTTTAACGTAAATATTCTTCATTTCTCATTGTTTTTGACTATTTTTGTACATATTTGCTGGTCTACCACTTAATTTAGTTACAACCGGTGTTATACCACACATTCAAGCCTGCCCATTTAATGCTTTTGTTGCTAAGCTAAACGCATATGTAACACAACTCAAAAAATTTCGGTACTCATTTTCTGTCGCTTACGATAAGAGGATCGTCCACAAAATTAGAACTTTATCACATTTTAATAGTTCTCTGTTTCTCCTCCCTTTCCTTTTAGAAATTGGAAAGAAGAAATTACGCGACGCTTAAGTACTCAAAGTGGACTAAGGTAAAAGCACCAATTAAAGGTACATGCGCTTGTGATTTAGGTAAATACAGTCTTTTATTGAGTAGTAGTATTTACATTTTTGTTACTTAGATATTTCTTATATTATACTGGAAGCAATTTTGAAAAAATGTTTTATTTTACATTTTTTAAAAAAGGTGTCCTTTTTAGTGACACGTTTCATCGACGACTTGGCAACACTGTCGGAATCTTCTTCCAGTAGTGCTTGGACTGGGAAACGATGATATTGACGTAATCCTGCTCGATAAATAACCCTCAAAACTTTAATTGAAGTCACTCCTAAGGGTCTTGCGACTCGTCTTGTGCTCGTTTCAGAGTCTTGCCTGACGAGGTTGATTATTTGATCGACGTCGCCAGAATATTCCGATGTACCAGATTGCAATTCAGGCTTTTTGATGTTATACTTCTGGTTTCTCTTAATCTTCGGAAATTCGGTATAAATACCCCTCTTTGAGATGCACGTGCACGTCTACTTCATAATAAATGTAAATTATATATATTATATACAGGAAAAGGACACTTTAAAAACCAATTTAATTTAATTCCAAAAAAAGCAATCACAATACAATACACTACAATACTATACAAAATGAAATCAAAAACTAAAACCACTTGACTTAATTAAAATAATTATCTTTCCGTTTTAATAATGTTGTCTCGCAAGGTGTTGTTCAAAAACTGCCGAATCCACTTCGATCACCGTCAAAGTTGTCATTCCATCCATTTACTTATTGCTGATCGTCAGCATGATCGGTCGCACATGTGCACCTTGATTTGGGTCGATGGTCGATGCCCCTGCTGATTTGATAGAAAACAAAACGCGAAGTTCAAATGTTTTTCACTTACAGGAAATGCTTCACGTGTCGCAGACATCTTGGGCGGCCTTGAAATGGATGATTTCAAAGTGAAAACCCTGCAAATAAATTAGACTGGGCGGTTAGATAAAAAAAGTGCTTCTAGCGAAGGCATTTCCTCCTACGTAGAATAAACACCCGATGATGATGAGGGGCTACTTAAGGGGCGCCCCGTCTCGCCCGCACTTAAAGGAATATCAGGAGAAATATAGGAAAGGTAGAAAAAGGTTAGTTAGGGGAGGAGGGCGAGTGCATATAAGTAGGCTTTTAAACTGATAGATCCGGATAAATTCTGGTTTGCTGGCGAAGAGACTCAAGTGATATTTCCTTCATTTCTGCTGATTCGGAATTGATTGTTGCTGGTTTATTTGCTTCGACATTGACTGATTGAGAGGTAGCTTCATTGAGTGTAAATGTGCGATGGGTTTGTCTGTGGAGAATGTAGCTAGTGAGTGAGCTACCCATTGCAGCTAACAGACACCAACCGTTATCACTTACCGTTCTTATCAACCTCACGTTAATGATAGTGGCGACTATGTATTTTAGAATACGTATGATAATCCAAATCCCGATTATGCATGAAAACACATTCCCAAAACCAGATAGAATCCACCAGTAATTTTGGAAATAGTCCGTTATCTTTTCTAAATGATTCTTCGAAAACAAATGAAGCACATTTATATCCTGATGATCTGTGTCGTGGCCTACTAGAGCTCTAGTGAGAACATTCTCGATAGCTCGCCTTTCACTGGGGTACATTATTTGATGTCTTAAATCTTCCGAAACTTCCATTGTGTAAATACCACTTTTGATTAGATCGTGAGATTCCTGGTAAGTCCAAGGAATATCCTTAGTAGGTTTAAGCTTTTCGGGTGATTCCAGACGATGGCTTTGCGGATTAAATCCGTACCAAGAACCATGAAGGAAGTACGCGGGAATTAGAGTTGAAGAACACATTATTTCTGTGCCGTATTTTTGCAGAAGATGAGTCGTGGGAGCCATAAAATAGGTTTGATTATTATACAACACCGGGAGTTCATTAAAGCATCTTGGTGTTTTCCGGATAGTTACTTCAACGGCTTGACATTTTACAATATATATAACTTCTCCTCTAGGTACTGCAGTATAGCCTGGTCCCTTCATTCTCATTAATGCAAACTCAGCTGGATGATTGTGTGCTACTGCAAGTTGCGTTCTTAATACATCACGCTCCAATTCACATTTTTTGTGAATAAGATTTAGATATAATGACTGGATTTGAGATTTGACATGCCTCTCAACATAGACGAATTTAGCATTTATATATGTCAGTAAATCCAAATTTTTTGAATTTGGTGCCTTTTTGCTAAACCAATATCCATAAACAGATTTACGAACAATGACCAAACGAGGATGCTCAGTCTGGAACCCGTTGTAACGACAGACGGATATGGGTTTTATGATTTCGAGTGCAAAAATGGTATCACCAGCATTTACCGTGTAAATTATGTGTGCTTTGCTATCCTTAATGTCTACATTCTGAGCTCTGGTAGCGTTTCCCTGATACAGTACGTTATAGTTAAGGGTTTCGCAAGATGCATCGGGAATTAAATCCCAGAAACTCATTCCAAATTCAATGTCCATGCATTGGCGTTGTAAGTATGGACAAAGGATATTGTTGCGGAGGATGACTTGGTTATCGTTTAATCGAACCGAGCCGTAGTAGTCTACAATCGTAAATTCAAAGGTTTGCATCACTATGACATCGATCCAGGATTTTCCTCCATACGAATAAGACGTTCCTTGGCAGTACCCATTAGCATCCACGGATCCAGCAACAATCTCTGAGGCATGAGTAGAAGCGTTAACACGAATGTCAGCTATTAATTTATTGTTTTGCAAGCGGTAGGTACCATTATTGTGCATAAGAAGGCATTCAGCTTTAGATATTTCTATAATGAAAGTGCTCAGTCCTCCTGGCACCAGTGAAAGATGGCTGAACATGCCTCAGTAATAAATTGATTGTAGAATGTTTATTTTGCATTGGTAAATGTGAAGAGATGCGATTTCATTCAGTTCTAGCAGTTGAATGTCTTCATATTCTTGAGAAATAGTCGGCATTTTCACTTCACATTCTTCCGTATTTAATAAAGATATACGGGTCCTGTTCATCCTCTCGTGACCACAGTCATAAGCGATTAAGCAAGTTGCCTCTTTTAAAGCGTACATGAGGACAAGAATGATATACCACCCTTTGTTCGACATGATTTTTGTGACGGTTTCACTGTGAAGAAAGAAAAGTATAACTATTGAACTCACTTGTGTATTTGGTTTTAGGTTTTAGGTCGAGAGCTATTTGGACATAATTCTAGATCTACATATATTTCTAATTAAGTAATCAAGTAAGTAGTTTGGTACGCTTATTAATTATTGAGATTCATGAAGAAACGGGAGAAGACAGATTTTGCTAATTGGTCTTTTTAATGTAGCATGTGGGGTCCTCAAAGTTACCACTCTAGTCTTATTATCTTTTCCGGGATGAATTTCCAAAATTCTTGCAAATTTCCAAGCCGAAGGTAGCACGTTTTCTTCCTTCAATATTACGAGGTCTCCAGGTTTAACAGATGGGACTTCAACCTTCCACTTGTGCCTTTGCTGCAATCTGGGAAGATACTCGGAAATCCATCTTTTCCAGAAATCTTGTCTTAATTTTTGAATATATTGCCATCGAGACAAATGAGATGTTTTTGTCACACTGAAATCAAGCTCGGGCAGGGCTAAGGGTGCGTCTCCAATAAGAAAATGACCTGGAGTTAGAGGGTTAAAATCTTCTGGGTCTGACGTTAAAGGACATAGTGGCCTGGAGTTTAAAACCGCTTCAATCTGTGTTAAGATGGTGGTAAGCTCTTCAAACGTAAGATTGGCCTGCCCGATGATTCTTCTTAAATGGAATTTTATTGATTTAATTCCTGCCTCCCACAGTCCTCCGAAATGAGGGGATCCAGGAGGAATAAAATGCCAATTAATATTTTGGTTAATGCAGAAATCAGAAGCAATGGGTAAGTTATTTTTAAGAGCTTGCCTTATATCTTTCTCTAAAATCTTTTGGGCTCCCACGAAATTTGTTCCGTTGTCAGAGTATATTTCGCGGCATACGCCTCGTCGAGAGAAGAATCTTCTTAGTGACGCTAGAAACGCGTCTGAACTTAAGTCGCTTACCGCTTCAATATGTACTGCTTTGGTGGCAAAACAGATAAATAATGCAATATAAGCTTTCCCAAGTTTTGAATTCCTGGTTTTGTTTAACTTCATGGTTATTGGGCCGGCAAAGTCGATTCCCACCGCATAAAAGGGTCTGACCAAAGTTATTCGGTCCTGAGGTAGGTCGCCCATAAGTTGAGTTGGAGAATTCCTTTTCCATCGTTGACAAGTAATACATAGGTGTAGGCGTTGTTTAATAGTTACTTTAACCCCTGGTATCCAATATTTACGTCGAATTAGTGATAAGATCAAATTGGGCCCGCCATGCAATGTATTTTGATGAAGATGATCTATCAGTAAAGATGTTAATTTGGATCTTCGCGGAAGGATGACGGGATGTTTTTCGGCGAAGCTAATGTTGGCGTGTTCAAAGCGTCCGCCGACGCGAAGTATGTTGTTTTCATCTAGAAATGGAGTCAGAGTGATTAAAGAGCTTTTCTTCGAGACGGGACGTTTTGCCAATAAATCCTCTATTTCTTCAGAATATGCTTGGTACTGACACTGTTTAATAAAGATGTGCCTGGCTCTCTTTAATTCACTCGTGGAAAGATATGCAAGATGGATGATGTTTTCGTCTGACTTTAATTTCTCAAAAAACCTGTAACAATAGGCAATGACACGACATGCCCGAGTGTAGCTTGAAAAACGCTCTATTAAATTTTCGGTAGTGATTATAAGCTTGAAATTGTAAACTTTCTTTAGTTCTTGGAGTGCCTCTTCTGGAGATTTCTCTGATTGTGTTAGAGGCCAATTGTTTTCATTCTCGGTTAACCACTTTGGGAATTTCCACCATTTCGACTGCCTTATTAATGTTGAAGCGAATACTCCCCTCGACGCTATGTCAGCGGGATTATCTTCAGATGCAACATGTCGCCATTGAATTCCGGGGGCGTTCATATGAACTTCTGCTACTCTGTTTGCTACAAATTGTTTCCACCGGTTCGGATGACCGGCCAACCAAGATAGTACGATAGAAGAATCAGTCCACAGAGTGAACTTTGTTTTAGATTCCGCACTAGTTTGGAGAGCAAGTGTGCACCACATAACTCCAATCGCGGTAGAGATATCGTCTTTACTGGCGCTACCCTAGTTTTCGACGTAACTAGGTTTGTGATTATATCTCCATTTGAAGTTATAACTCTTGCATATATTACAGCTGAGTACGCCCTTTCAGAGCTATCACAAAACCCATGAAACTCTGTTGATGACGAGGCAAGGCATCCAAACCAGCGTGGTAGTCTGAAACTCTCTATTTCCTTTAATTCCCTTGTAAACGCTTGCCATTCCTGTTGTAGATTATGTGGGACAGACGTATCCCTGTCGATGCCAGCAAGCCAAAGTTTCTGGATCAAGATCTTACCATATATGATTATTGGACTAATCCAGCCGAGAGGATCGTACAGCTTTGCTATTTTCGATAAAATATTACGTTTGGTGGGTGGCCCATCATTTTCGAATTTCACCTTGTACCGGAAAGTATCATCTTGGAGGTTCCAAATTATTCCTAGGGTCTTGACAAGGTTATTTCCTTCAAACATTATAATTGACTCAGGAGATATGTCTTGAGGAGGTAAATCTTCGAGAAGAGCTGTATGGTTGGCTGAAAATTTCCGTAAATGAAATCCACCTCGCCTTAAGAGGGCTATTAAATTGTTTTTTAAGGTATTAAGCTGAGAAATTGACTCACATCCTGTTAACACATCGTCAAAATAAAAATTATGTAAAAGACATTCTGAGGCTTCAGGATAGTTCGATTTTTCATCTTCGGCTAGTTGATGGAGGGTTCGGATGGCTAAGTACGGAGCACAAGATACTCCAAAGGTAACTGTAAGTAATCGATAATCCTTTATGGACTCTCCTGGAAAAGAACGCCAAAGAATTCGTTGGTAGTCAATATCATCCGAGTGTAGCCATATTTGCCTATACATTTTCGCAATGTCGGCTGTAAAGACATAACGATGGAATCGCCATCGCGTAATTATGTCGGAAATATCTTGCTGCAAAGCAGGTCCAGTAAGTAAATTGTCATTTAAAGATGAACCCGAAGTAGTTTTGCACGAGGCGTCGAAGACGACTCTTAAACGGGTAGTAGAGCTGCTTGATTTGACTATTCCGTGATGTGGAAGATAATAACTTTTACTGGAATCTTCCTTTTCACTTTCGAGTGATACCATACGCTGTCTAAATGGTAATTCCTCCATTTGCTTAGAAATGTAATAGTCTTCAATCACATTATTATATTCTTTTATTATTCCCTTTTTTGACAAATTGCGCTCCAGTGAAATATATCGTTTCAAAGCAACGCCTCGTGATGAACCCAATGAGAGGCCGAGACTGTCGTCGAATAAATGTCTAAATGGTAATCGCACTATGTAAGATCCGTCGGGTTTTCTCGTGTGCGTTTTTCGATAAAAATCTTCACAGAATTTGTCTTCAGGAGTCAAAATATTACTAGCGGGTACTTCTTCTTGTTCCCAAAATTTTTGTATCTCGAAAGAACAAACCATCGTACTAATTAAAGCTGTAATTTCCGGCTTGGCCTTTTCAACATGGTCTGAAACTGGCCCCGTGAGAATCCATCCAAATATAGTTTTTTGTGCCAAAGGTGTGCCTGGTGGACCAACTTTCACGCCATCTAATACAATCATTGGATATATATCCGCCCCAATAAGAATATCTATTCGATCGGGGGTGTGAAATTTGGGATCAGCTAGTGTCAATCCTTCTAAATGCTTCCACTTCTGTTCTTGTATAACTTTAGATGGCAAAAGGTCTGTTAAGGTATCCAGGGCCACAGCATTCACAGACATTTTTTTGTTTGCATTCATACCTGCAATAGTTATCTGTGCCATTTTATGTGACGTAGCTGTATTCGAATTACCTAAGCCAGTTACATTTACTAAAGTTTTCGAGACTTTCACCTTCATTTTACGGATCGCTGCATTGGTGATGAAAGTAGCTTGAGAGCCGGGGTCGATTAGGGCACGTGTCATGTGAACACCGTGACCTGTTATAACGTAAACAACGGCGGTAGCAAGCAACACCTGTTTATTTCGGGCAATAAAATGAGTAGCGACATTTGATATTTGTCTATTTTCTACTTGCTTCTGGCTATCGCCCATTGTATTCGCGTTGGATATATTTTGTATATTTAAACCCGAATTGATTTTTTGGTTTGTCATCGCGTCATGTATTAGAGAATGATGTTTGAATCCGCACTCACTGCACTTATTTGAACTCAGACATTTATTCATTGAATGATATTGCCCCAAACAATTTAAGCAAAATCCCTTTGCTTTCGCAAACTTGAGTCGTTCTTTGGGGTTAAGTTTCAGAAATTTCGAACATGAGCGCAACGAATGCTTTACACGATTTGTACAGAGCTTACAAGTGGACTCTGTGGAATAGAAGTTTTGTATTTTTAATTTATTCTCAGATTTCCCCGACCACGGTTTTGGTTTATCTACTGAGATCGCTTCTAATGTTCTGAATCTGGATTCCAAAAATTTCTTTAATTGTGGCCAGGTAGGAACTTCAGTATTGTCACCGATCGATTCTTCCCATGCTTTATGGGATTCTGGGGATAATTTCAAGGTTAACAGGTGAACAATAATGGGATCCCAATGCAATGTGTTGATCGATAGATTATGTAACGTTGCCAAACATTCGTTCGTGACATCGAGCAAATTTTTAATCGAGGTTGCTGTATCAGTAGTTATTTTTTGCTGAGAAGTTAAAGTTTTTAATACAGAAGAAACTAGAAAACGTTTGTTCTCATATCTTTCTGATAATATTGTCCACGCTGAAGTGTAATTAGCATTTGTTATGCTAAGATGTTTAATGCTATTTGCAGCTTCGCCTGCTAATGATGATTTTAGGTAATGGAATTTTTGAACGTTTTCCATATTAGGGTTTTGATGTATTATGGAGAGGTAAAGATCACGGAAGCTGATCCATTCCTTATAATCTCCTGAAAATTTGGGAATTGATAAGCGTGGTAGATTGGTATGAATCGAGGCATTATTTTCTGAAAACTCGCGACGTTCCTCCGGTGAACGTGAACTAGTTGGATCCCCAGCTTGGGCAGTCTTCTCAAGTTTCGCTGCCGTATCTACGAGTTCCCCTTTAAAGTCACAAAATAATTCCTCTTGGACTGAAAACAGATCCAAGGCAAAATATTCTTTTGAAATATCTTCAGCTGACTTTAGAAGTGAAATTTTATGGTCATTGGCAAGAAATTGTTGCCATAGGTCATGCCAGCCGTTTATTCCGACACGATAAAATCCATGGGTTCGCTTTGCTGTTGCAGTTTTTTTGGTATTCGCGATGATATTTGTCATCTGTTCGATTAAAGATTTTTGCATTTTCAGCAAAGAATCAAGTGGAATTTGAGCCATGATCGGATTGGTAGCAGTTAATTTGTTTTTTATTGCAGCTTTTAAGAGCTCGATATTACAAGAGACTAAACTAATCCTTTTAATCACTGTTCACACTTATATGCACTCTATAAAGGAAAAGGACTTACGGAATTCTTCCAAGATGCTGGATCTTGAAGGGCTCGAAGGACCAATGTTTCGTTTCAGAAAACAGGAAAAGGACACTTTAAAAACCAATTTAATTTAATTCCAAAAAAAGCAATCACAATACAATACACTACAATACTATACAAAATGAAATCAAAAACTAAAACCACTTGACTTAATTAAAATAATTATCTTTCCGTTTTAATAATGTTGTCTCGCAAGGTGTTGTTCAAAAACTGCCGAATCGACTTCAATCACCGTCAAAGTTGTCATTCCATCCATTTACTTATTGCTGATCGTCAGCATGATCGGTCGCACATGTGCACCTTGATTTGGGTCGATGGTCGATGCCCCTGCTGAATTGATAGAAAACAAAACGCGAAGTTCAAATGTTTTTCACTTACAGGAAATGCTTCACGTGTCGCAGACACCGTGTATTCCATTAAAGTAAATTCTGCCAATATTTAATAATTTTAGCTTAAGAGCACCTGTAGTTATGGATTGTTTTTCAAACTATGATCGATATCCTTGCTGACTGACCTTCGTTTATAGCAAAATTTCCATCAGGTATTACTAACAGAACGCCAGGACACTTGGGTGAAAACACCGGCTAACACAAGCTAATAACGACAATTAAATAAATTAAACTTACTTTTTTATAACTTTTTTGCATATATTCTTTTGTGTATACTAAGCAAACATTTTTGACCCTCTCTCAGGTAGTCAGGGACTTCTAAGGATGTGGTTTTTCTAATCCTTTCTCCACGTTTTTGTACGTTTTTGAAATGGTAATAAGATGGACAGTTTAATAAAAATGAAAAAATAGGTGTGTTAACTACATACATTAGCAAAAAAAATTTGGGAAAATGCTGAGTTTTAAATAAACGTAAAACATTTTGTTCACTTTCGCAAGTGAATGTTCCTGCAGCAATACGAGTTAGATCATTATTCTTAACATTTCTGCAAAGGACATTGATATGGTAGTTTTTGGAGTTTTTATTATGTCGCTTCGCTGAGTAGATCAAAAGATAGAAATAAAATAATGATGCGCTTACCATGACAATTTCCCTCCTTTGTCATACAGGTGTTTGTTTGCTAGATGATATCTATTACCCTAATTATGGCACACCTTAAGTAAAACACCTTTTATATACTATAAAAAAATATGAGAAGCTGTAGAATAAAACGGTCTAATTACACAAACAAAAATATTATAGGAAAAGGAAAAACTTATTTTAATTTTCCTTACATTTTGATCGAAACCACTAAATTCTGACTCGATGTTAGCATACGGGCGTTCTGGTACAAAACGTACAGTCTGTCAAAAAAGTTTACGTACACAGCCGACATTACACTAAAACATGGGAAAAAATTCCTTTCTTTAAATAAAATTTATATTATTCGTAATCCTCAAGAACAATACATATCTCACATGTATATTAACAAGAAAATTAAAAATTATCCTTTAATGGTAAAAAGAATTAAAAAAAACTAACAGTACATATTCCGAAAATTCGCAAAAAAAGTTTACGTACATCTGAAATTATAGCAATAGAAAATAAAAAAAAAAACTTTAATATTTCGTCGGATTTCCCCTGGATTCAATTACAGCTTCTAGTCGATGCTTCATGTTGCTTACCAGTTTTTTTGTGTCTTCAGCCGTAATTTTCGCCCATTCCTTCAGTAGTGTTTCCCTTAGAGATGCTATTGATGTAATTTCATATGAACGTATACGCCTTTCTAATATATCCCATAGATGCTCTATGGGATTTAATTCCGGTGATTTTGGGGGTGTATGTAATTGTTTTGGAACGTCATAAAGTAACCACTCTTGAACAACCTTAGCACAGTGTTTCGGATCTCTGTCCTGTTGAAACATAAACTTCGTTCTGTCTAGACCTAACTTTTTGACGCTTCCAATAAAATTATTTTTTTAAATATTCATATAAACGTATTTATCCAAATTAGATTCTGTATTTATACCAAATTTCCTACTCCTGATGAACTCATGCACCCCCACACCATAACACTACCACCGCCATGCTTAACAGTTGGTATCAAGCTTTCTTTATCAAACTCCATATTTGGCTTTACCACACACGCTGACGGCCATCCGACCCAAACAAGTTAAACTTGCTGTCATCGGTGAAAACAACGTTGTCCCAAAGTTCCTGTGGCCTTTTAAAATGAGTTTTAGCAAATTTAAACCTTTTTGCTTTATTTGTTTCTGAAATGAATGGCTTGCGTCTAGGTACTCGTCCATGATAACCGCCTCTATGTAAAACGTTTTTCACTGTCTATGCCGATATAACTTTTCCACCCATTTTTTGAATTTCTGCACTTAATTTTGGAGCTGATATTCGTAGATCGGAATTTACCTTTTGAAAATTGCACGCTCTTCCCGGATACTTAATTTTTTTGGACGTCCTGGTGTTGGTTTTGGCTTCAGTGATCCCGTCGCTATGTATTTATTAAGAATTGTTTGGACACTAGAGTGTGATTTTTAAATTATCCTCCCTATTTCTCGAAGAGATTTCTTCTCTTTATAAAGTTTTAAAATAATTTTCCGCACTTCTAAACTAATTTCACTATATTTTCCCATTTTAAATAAAAACTTCAAAAATTAGTCATACGAGATCTAAAATGCTATTTTTCTGACGTACTTGAATTTACAATCGAATTACTGATTCATTAAATACTCAAAAACAATGGCGCTTCAATACCAAATATTCTTAACTGCCGTTTAATTCCATAGTTCACAGTAAAAACGAATACCAAGAAAAACGAGCTACTGCGGCACGCCTGTACGTAAATTATTTTTGCATAATTTTGGGAGTTTCACATTCCTTTTAGGGGTTTTCCTGTACATAAATAAATGAAATTAAGCAAAAATAACCGTTATATAATTTTTATTAAAAACATAGTTAAAACTAAAGAAAAATATCCTGAAAGAACGTTTCGGCAACTTTTTATTATGTTAATTTCTTTTGTACACCTAGGTGTACGTAAACTTTTTTGACAGACTGTATAAGAAATTAGGTAAGCAACCGTATTAAGCACAAAAAGTAAAAATTCTACAGAATTGTAATTAGATCGTTTGTACGCTAGCTCCTCATATGTCCTGACACTGATTCATTATCGGCGAGCTGAAACCAATGGAGCTATAAGTTAGAAATTTAGTTAGTAGTTTTATTTTATAATGTAGAGACTCATTAAGAAGTGTTTCCAAAACTCAACCTCTAGAGGGGTCATAAAGGGGCTTAAAGTTTACATAGAGAGAAAAAATGTAATGGTTAAAAATAACAAAAGTCAAATTAAAGTAATAAAACACCAATTTTTTATTTTTTGGAAATCAACACCACAGGGGTGAATAAGGGGTATACAATTTGTATTGGAAAAACTATTTTTAGCCGGATGTACCTAGCATAAATATTCTACAAATGATGAACGTATTTCCGCATTTCGCTACAGGGCTTATAAACATAAAATACAGTGAATGGTTATGTGAGCGTACCCTATAAATTATTTTCGATAATGGGAAATTTAATACTAGGTACATATTCAATCAAACATATAAACTACATATTGAACCAAAACACTCACACCGTGAGGGCACACGCTGCTCGATGGTCGCTCAGAATGTATTAAAATTTGTTCTCTGACTTGTAATAATAGGCACCGATTCTGGCAAACGCCTGAACATTAATTTAAATAATATATATATATACCTTTATATAAATGCGAAATAGCACTCACTAATTCATTCAATCATCACGAAATGTTCCAAACTATAAGTCCTACAAACTTGAAATTTATCCTTGAACGATGAAGGTATCCGCTAAGAAAGGATTTTTCGAAATTAGACTCCTAAGGTCGTCACAATTTGTATGGAAAAATGATTGCACAGTAGTTTCGAAATAATTAAATTTGCATTTGGAATCTCGGATAGAAATAAAGATACATTTCAGCGGTTTTGGAAAAGAAACGCAAAAAAATAATAATAGGGAGTAAAAACAATACAGTCAAATTTGCTTTACTTAAAGCATTATCCGCTATCAATTTGAGTTCATCTTGAGAAAAGTTCAATTAGCAAAAAGCAGAACTATTCATATGTGCAATGCTTTTGCCAAAGTAGAGGATTTATTTTATAGAAAGAACCCAGGTTATGAAAAGTTCGCCTTAGAGGACTAAAAAACCTAACTTTTATGCAAAAGTACACAACAGAGAAATAATCAGTATGCGTATGTGCATTAAAGTGAAATACCACTTACTGACTTAACTATCATGATATCTCCAGAATTATAAAGCCTATAACCTTGAAATATGCCGAGTACAACTATATATAAGAGTATTTAGTGCAGACGAAGTCGCAGGTAACAGCTACTTCATTCCTTCATAGTAACTATTATCATCGAGACTTATCATTATATCACGCAATAATAACTTTTTATATTATCTTTACAAGGATATACATATGATATGCACGAAATGTAATGTTGCAGCTGGTAAATTGTCAAAAAATTCAAAATAAACTATTTCAAACGCGAGCGACGTAAGAGATTTAAAAAATTTCTTAACAAGATCGGTGTTTCTGAATTTTTTGTCAATTCACTCGGGTCAAGATTATATTTTGTGTATATTTTGTGTGAATTTTGAAAATATTTCACCGCAAAGTTGTTGGGACAGTATAAGTAATCAGAATATGATACAGCTATATTTAGTTTTGTTGGATTATTATCTACTTTTCGGTCTCGTGTGAGGCGTCCAGCAGCTGATGAAAGATTAACCTTTTATGTTGCTGTGCAGGAAGAGCCAAATTTTTAAATATAGCATTTTCCACTTCAAATGAAACCATTTCAACCATACCTAAAACCAAATCAAAATCGAAGCAATCAAAATAATGTCTGCAAATCAACCAACCAACAAACAAATCAAAATCATACGCACTTTTTTCAAAAACAAGCCCAACCATATCAAAATCAACGTCAACTTTTTCAAATATCTTTAAATTTTTTCAAGTTCAAATACAATCAAATAAACTTCAAAAACAACTAGGTGAACTCACGTGACAACTTTATTTATTCAAATTACAACTATTTCAAGTTCGCTCAAAACTGATTAAATTTCAATAACAACAAATATATATAAATAACAAAACTTCAATTAAAACAAATACTAATAGAATATTGGATATACGTATGGATTGAATGCTATTTCATTAAGAATATAAAAATTCGCTCTAACATTACCGCCGTCTTCACCAACTTCGCCGGTTTCGGTTTCGACCTGATTTGCATGAATGAGACCTGGCTATGTCGGAAAATTAATGATGTTGAGATCTTCAGTACCGAATTCCTGGTACTCCGTCGTGACAGACACTCTGCTTATTTGGATGCGCCTGTTGGGGGTGGTGTTCTTTGGGCTGTTTATCGTGATATTCCTTGTGGACTTGTTGTACCTGACGATCTCGAGCTGCTGTGTGCAGTTCTCAGGTTGGCAAATAAAAATATCTACGTCATCACGGTATATATTCCTTCACATTTACCTCCTCAAGTCTACGATCGAACCGCTTGCTGCATTGGGAATTTTGTATTCTCTGATAAACTCTTGGTTTTTGGTGACTTCAATCTGCCTGGTGTTGCATGGGAGATCTCTAGCGCTGCTGAAGGTCTGCTGCCATCTTTTTTAACTGCCTCTCACCGTGAGTCATCATTTGTTGACAGTATCGTATCCTCTGGTTTGTCACAGACCTGACGGAGTTGGATCAATTTGTTGAGCCGTACGACCAACATGCCATGGGCCCCGGTTCGAGACCAGCTCTCCCCGTGATAAATTAAAATAATTCACTTCGTCTCTGGGCTGTTGTCTAGCTCTCAGCAATGCAAAAACAAGACTCTCAAGTTTCCTCACTTCCCTTACCCTAATTCCCTTCCGGCCAAAACCATGCTAACGTATCAAAGGGTTGTCCCCTGGGATTTGGCCACATCGTATATATAAAAAAAAGACCTGTGGTGTTTCTACAGATCCTAGTGGTGTTGTTGTTAAACGTTGCTTGGCGAGTTTGGTTTCCTAGTCTGGCCATCACCCCGCTCTTCATGTCGCGCTGTTTCTCGATCCTGTTGTTTTACCGATTTCCTCTTATAATGACCTCTCTATACTTTACAATTGGCTCTCTACTTGTGATTGGAGTGGTGTGCTTAGTGAGCATGCAGTTGATAATACTACTAAATTATTCTATGATATATGTTTTGCGCACTGTGTTCCTATTTCGAAGTCTTGCAACTCGCGGTCCTATTTACCTTGGTTTGACGTCTCCATAAAGCATTTAAAGAACTTAAAAAGTAAGGCTTGGAGAAGGTTTTACTCCTGAAAGAGTGACGAAAATGATCTGAATTATTCGCACTTGCGTGAACAATTTGTTTTATCTTCTGCAGCCTCATACAGTGCGTACATTGCTCGGTTGAATTTGACATTGCGTGACAACCCTAAGCGGTGCTGCGTGTACCGGGTTAAGTAATTCTTCTTCTGTTGTATAGAGTATGCTCCCCTATTGCTAGCAATGAAAAAAAATTTCCCTAAGGTAACTTCTGGAAAGAATGAACAAAACAACTACCCAACCACAATTGAAGATAATACATAAAACTACCTGAACGTTTCAGCTCAAGGAATCATAAGGAAGGACGATTAAATACTTTTGTGGTAGTTGTTTGGTTTGTTCAATTTGCGCCGAGTTCAAAATTTCGTAATAGATGTAAAATTAAAAATTATTTTATGCTGTTTAGCGCTTTATGTGAAGTCGGTTAAACTTTTTTTAAAAACTATTTTTAACCGACTTCCGAAAATCAAAGAGGGTCTAAGTTCGACGTGTATTTTTTTTTTGTTTTGTAATCGACATGTATTATTAGCTTTTGTATTTTTTTCATTCTCTTTTACTTTACTTTTCATTACTTTTACTGCTAACTATTTGAAAGCTTTTCTTTCCTCTTTTTAAATAAACAAATAAATGATTTCGTAGCTGGATTTTTTTGCAAATGTTGGCGTCTGTATATTTGATAAACGACCATACATATTTAAAATAAAGATAAATTTACACTTAATTATAAAGCAATATCTTACTCAAAGTTACGGAATTTTCTGGAATCTCACATTATAGATTATCCTAGCCTAGATATTATTAAAATATGAAGACTGAATGAAAGATTCAATTAATTTCATATGTTCATTCGACTAGGGAGTAATTTAAATTAATTTAGTCTCAATAGATCAAGGTTGGAAATTTTACACTCCAAGAAAAAAAAAATTTGTAGCGACCTCTTATAGTCACTACAAATAGGAAGAGGAAGAGTTAAGGTTCTGGTAAATTGAAACAGGAAAGTCAGCTTAAAATACGTGCATTTCCCTATTGTTACAATTCTACACTATAACTAAAATTATTGCTAGTTAAAACTATATTTCATTAACTAAAATTTCAATTACTTTACTTTAAAATTAATATTATTAATCCAACTCTGTAAAAAAAAGGAAAGAAGAAAAAAAGTATTACTCGCAGTTCAAGTATTCATATACAAACAATACAAAATTTAGACAATTATTTGTTGATAAACAATTATCTAGTTCCACTGTCACGTTTTATTCCTGAATTAAATTTGTTGTTATCTGACACAAATTATTAAGATTCAAGTTATAAAGATGTTCGAGAATTATCTGTATGGTAATTTGCCCAATACACAATAATTCTCTACTCTAATTAATCCCTTCAAATGTTGAATTTACCTTACTGAAGCAGAGTAATTAATCTCCTATTCGTAATTCACAAAAAAAAACCCACATAGAACAACGTTCAAATTGTCGGCTTGGTAATAAACCCAACTCCAACAATTTGATTACTTATTTGTTAGTAATAATTCGAAAATTATTTGTTTGGTAATATGCCCAATACAAATAATTCTTTACTTGACCTAGTCCCTCCAAAATGTTAGATTAACCTTTATGTAAAAAGTAATTACCTGATAATAAACCCAGAGTAATTACTTTCTTGAACCTAACCTTAAAATCCCACACAAAACCACGTTCAAAATTATTGGCTTGGTAATAAGCCCAATTCCAATCATTTTTACTATTTTTACATAAAATTAATTACCTGGTAATAAACCCAGAGTAATTAATTTCTTGCACCCAATCCGTAAACAAACCCCAAACTATATAAAAAAAAAAAAAAAATTATTGGTTTGGTAATAAGCCCAACTCCAATAATTTTTTCACTGTTTTAATGTATACTCACTCTTTTCAAAATGCTGCACGCTTTGTATAAAAAAACACTTCCTTACAAGTTGACACTCGAAGACTGAATGACTCTTCAGGCTGGACTTGGTATTTAAGTCCACGGAAATTTCTCCTACATGACATCAATTGGATTTACTGAAAAGAGACAACATGCAACCTCCTATAATTCCAGCTTTAGGTTTCGCTGTAACTGAGCTATGCTTTGCTTGGAAATGTGGATGCGATGACATCCGATCCCTTCACAATTTGACAGTTGAGAACTGTCACAAAATATTTCTACCGAGTTATTGTGTATTTATATTTTTGTTTTTTTTTTTGTTGTTGCCAGTCTAAGGGATTATTATCAGTGGTATGCTGCAACACAATTATTATTTCAGTCAATTTGACTACTATTTTATACAATTTATTACCTTCCCACATATTCAAAATTGTGTTTTAAATTTTTTTTTGGATTTCAAGGTCACCATAGTGTTTTACGCATATTTTTGAACACATGTATGTGTGTGTGTGCTTTTTTGTGTGCGACCAGGAGGTGAGGAATCTTCTAAAGATACCAGTAGTCCGTGCTAGTGGCATGCACGATTCACCGCCGATGCCGTGCCTACGCGCTAAACCTCACCCCCCCATCCTATTCAACCACTCTCCCAGCGGGACTGCCGTTAGGTATTACTTCGCGGGGCTGGTTAGCCATCATGCTATCAACCTGAAGTGTTAATCTGTTTACACGCCATGCTTGGAAGTGTGGACAATGAAATACTCCGTGGTCAGCATCTTCCTCCTGATCTAAGCAGTTCGTACACATCGGGGAGCTGTCATGTCCAAATCTGTGGAGGTATTTGCGGTATCCACCATGACCATTCAAGAATTGCGTGAAGTGGTAGTTGTTTTCTCCAAGCTTGCGGTTGACCCAAGTTTCAATGCATGGAATCAATTGGTGCGTCCACCTTCCTTTCGTAGTATTGTCCCATCGCTTTTGCCACATTAACATCGAGATCTGTCTCTCTTCCTTTTTAATCTATTTTTTTCTGAGGTTTCCCTGGCTCGTTGCGATTCTCGTCCCATCTCGTCCGCGAGGATGTCGATCGGGATCATACTAGCGATGACACAAGCTGCTTCATCAGATATCGTTCTACAGGCACTTATAGCTCTTAAAGCACACAGACTGTAGGCTGTTGAGAGTTTTCTTCTTGACTCTAGCACCGCTAATGCTTTTGCGCAATAGCCTCAATAGGTGCGATTTGAAATTTAGCATATTGTCCAGCATTACTCCTAGGTATTTCAGTGATTGTTTAGACCTGATTGCTTGATTGCCCACCTTGACATTGACGTATTCCACCGTTTTCCGGCTTGTGATTAAGATCGCTTCCGTCTTTTGTTCTGCTAGTTCAATACCTGCAGACTCAAGCCAGTTCTTAACCTTGGCGATAGCTTCATTTGTTGCCGCCTCTATTTGGTGGGTATATTTCCCTGTTGTAACGATCGGAATGTCGTCTGCGAAGCCTATTATTTTCGTCCCTTGGGGTATCTGTAGCCTAAGAACTTCATAATACATAACGTTCCAAAGAAGGAGACCTAGGACAGAGCCTTGTGGTACCCCCGCGGAGACGTTATAGTATTCCGTTCCTGCATCACTATTATATCTAAGTTTCCTGTTTCTTAAGTAACTTGATATGATCTTCAAGATGTGTGTCGGGGCTTCCATTCTAACGAGGGAATTCTTTATGAATTCCCAGTTGGCTGAGTTAAAGGCGTTCTTGACGTCTAGTGTAACCACAGCGCAGTATTCCTTGGTTCCTCATCTCCACCTTTAACCTTCTATGGCAGAAGCGGCGATGTCCACTAAAATTTTTATTGCATCTACGATGGAGCGCGCTTTTCGAAATCTAAATTGGTACTCTGATAAAGCACCTTTTTCCTCAGCTATCGGGAGTAACCTGTTGTATATTATTCGTTCTAATATTTTCCCCATTGTGTCAAGGAGGCAAATTGGGCGGTAGGATGAAGGTTCTCCAGTAGGTTTATATCCTTTTGGTAGCAGCACCAGGTGTTGCAGCTTCCATCGTTCCGGAAACACGTCTTCCATTAGACATCTTTTTAAAACTTCTACGAAAATGTCCGGTCTGCATTCATGGCTTTGTTTGGAATTCTGTCCGGCCCCGGCGCTTTGCTGTCTCCTATTTCTTTGAGCACCAACTGAACTGCCGGGATTTTCTCTACATTACTTTCTTCTACGACAGTAAGAGCAGTCGTTGGACGCTGTGGGAAAAGCGTCGTTATTCTTTCTCTCAACATTATTGGACATGTAATCTGGGGAGATTTTTGTCCTTTTAATTTCGACATAACGACTCTGTAGGCGGTTCCCCATGGGTTAATGTTAGCCTCTTTGCACAGGCGTTTGAAGTTTTATTTTTTACTGTCCTTAATGGCATTCTTCAAAGCATTTCTTTCTTCTTTGAAGGCACTGAGCAGCAGGTTGTATTCCGGTCTACCTCTCGACCTTTGAAGTTTTCGTCTGCTTTTCAGGCATTTCACCCTAAGTATCTGAATATTTTCATTCCACCAATATCATGGCGCGCCTCTCCTATGGGCTTCCTGCGTGGCATTGCTGCATCGCATGCTCTATTGTTTCGTACCGTTTTCTGCGGATCCCAATTCTATTTGGTACGCATTCACTACTTCTTCGCAAGTCTCCTTGTCGAACAACGAATCTTTCCGAACATAACAGATTGTTGATCGCTATGTCCTCACTGACCCACCATATTGTATTCCGGAACAGAGAGCTGCTTACAAAGGTTAGGTGTAAAACCGACCCTCTGCTGGCCTTTTGGAAGGTGTTTCTCCTTCCATCATTAGCTCTCTCCACATCGAGCACAGCAAGCGATTCTATGAGCCTGCGACCCCTTGCATTCGTGACTCTGTTACCCCCCTCTTCAGCCCACGCGTTTAAGTCACCAGCAATGACCACCGGTGATTTAGTGCGGGCATCGGCTACGAGTTCATCTAGCATCTTTTGTTACTCTCCATATGACCAACTGGGTGGAGCATAGCAGCTGTATAAGTGCAAAAGCATGTTTGCCACAAGCCCATATTGCTGCCTTTTGGGTTTTATCCGTAATGCAGGTGGAACAGTATAGGTTTTTATAAAGCATCGCTGATAAAAAGTAAATCGATGCTATATTCTTCCTCATCTTTAATTGGTCAGGGCTTTTCGAAACATCGGACATTTACCGCTGCCCGCGATATGTTTGGTATTATTTGCGTTGTCAGTTTTGCAGAACATGCAAACTGCCTCTTTGTCGCAGTTTTTGGCAATATAACCTTCAGCCCCACATTTTCGACATTGTTTGGAGCGGTCTATTTCGCTTTTGCAATGTCTTGCTAATTGTCCATATTCCGAACACCTGAAGCATTTTATGAGCGTTTTTTTCTCTCTAGGCTGGGTAGCCTACCTTAATTTTTCCTGCATCCAAAAGCTTTTTTGCGTTATTGGCGGAAAGACTGAATATGCCGTTTGTGTTCCTCCATTCACCTTCCTCAGGTTTAATATGTCCCCAGCGGTGACTTCTTTAATTTTAAACTGTGATCTTATTGCCTCACAAATGTCTTCTTTGCTGGTCACTTCATCGATGTCCATGCACTCGACAGTTACTCGGTGCTGTAGGCTTCTTACTTCAATTTGGTTACCAAGTGCTTCACCAATTAGCTCTTTAAAGGCCTCCGATTTCTCCCCAGTATCTTTTAATTGCATCAAGCTCGTTTACGGCTCACTTTTTCTATTTGTCCTTTCCGCTTTCCGGGTGGGGAATGTCAGATTTAGAGCCGGTATCCTTCTCTTTAAGTGCGGGGATTGCCTTTTTGTGCTGCGTTTCCTGCGTTTTATTCCCGCCTTCTATTGTGGGGGCGGGTCGGCGATTCGCTTTCGACACTTTTGCAGTGGGATCCCCTTTCCGTTTTTGCTCCGCCGCCCTAAACCGCGGAGACGTCTGCGAGGACTTGCTACTCCTAACCGCTTCCTTTGCCTTCTCATCATGCAGTTCAATTGCGGAGAGTTCGTAGAGAGCTTTAATACTTTCTATTGCATCCCTCATTGGCTGGTGTATGGACCGCCTTTTACCGTCTTCCAGCATATCAACCAGTTTTTTAAGCTCGAGCTCCTTTGGAAAGGGCTCGCTTCAACGCAGTTGGTGTTGTTGTCTCCTTTATAACTTGTATTGTTTGTTGTGTGTGTTGTACTCATATTTTATTGGGTTCCCGCTCAAAGCCGTTATCTCTCGGTTCATCATGTGTAGTCACCTTTACGATCTCACGGTTATCTATGCAAGCAGGGAGGCCATGCTAGGGTTGACGCAGACCCTTATGGGGACTTGCGTTCAGAGCCAGATCGGTGCTAGTCAGGAAAGTTTCATCTGAGCCTACCCCAGCAACTTAACGATGACAAACCTTTAGCGTTCTTTGAGGCCTGCCAGGGTTTTAACGGGACAAGAGAGCTTGTAGCATTAGCCTGGAAGCCCTTTCTGCAAAATTTCACTTTTACATACTTGCGTAACAGAATACTACAATCGTCAGCCCTTAGCAATCTAATCCTTAACGTTGTCCAGTATACCATAATTAAGACCTTATTGGGCTCGGTCTTATTGCTTAAATACATAAGCGTCCGTTGTTTTCTCCCTGAGATGTTGTCGGGTTGGGTGCGACTTTCTCCACTGCCGCTTCGGTTAGTGGACGGCATTGGCTCGTCCTGTTCCCGCTGGGAATTAGGGTTTCTGCTACTCTTGTGTGTGTGTGTGTGTGAGAGTGTGTGTACGTACGTACGTTCGGACCCAATTTTCGACAACGAAATCTCGCGAACAAAAAATGATAACGAGTTCGATATGGTGCCATTCGAAGCGTATTATCGTCAATAAGAGCTGAACGAATTTTAATCAATTTCGGTTCAGCCGTTTTTTTGTTTACACAAAAAACCTGAAAAAAAGTTGATTTTAGACTTTCCTGAAAAGGATTTCTTCGATATAATTTATTCTGATGACGATCGGGACATCTAAAAGTCGGATAATAACAATTTATTGTGAACAGAAATTGTTTAAAGATGAAAAATTGTTTATAACAGTAAATAATTGTTTATAACAAAAATTAATTTATAATCATAAAAAATGGTTTCACCTAGTTGAAAATTAATTATGAAAATTGAAAACTGAAGATTGTTCATAGCAATTGAAAATTATTATAAACAATGAAAAGTTCTTATAAACGATTGAAATTTTTTTTCACAAACAATTTCTTTTATGAATAAACTTTGTTTATATCAATTTAAAATGATCTATAACAATTAAGAATTGTTTATATCAATTATAAATTGTTTATAACCATTCAAAATTAAAAAATAACAAATGAATTCCAAACAGAGTGCATTTATTTGTTTTTCATTAAAAAATTTTGCTGTAACGAAATAATTTTTTAAAAATTTTTTTGCATCTAATTACAACGAAATTATCATGATAAATTTAATTAATTTATTTATTTATAAATTTAAAATATCTATTTTTTAAGTATTTTTAAATGACATAAAAGTTGGCGAAAGTTTTTTTTTTGGAAAAGATTCATCTGATCAAATTGGTTCTGATACAACTCGATGCTTTAAAAGAAATCAGATATTTTTATCCAGAACTTTTATAGTTTTTTGTAATATTAAAAAAATGGTAAAAAAAACCATAAATAGTTGATATTAATGATAAATAAAATGATAAATCGAATAATATGAATTTTATTGAGTTTTCACTTATTCGTTTGTACTATGATCATGAAATTTATGGCTATTAACAATTAAATATAGTTAATAATAATTGAATATTGTTAATAACAATTGAAAATTGTTATTAACTAGGAAGTTGTTCCTGTGGACCTCAAGAGTCGCACCACTGATGCGACACCCAGAATCTGGACCCACCCCACTAGTTTTAATTTAAAAAATGTGATGTTTCCTTTAATTATATTCATAATGATCACTGTTAAGAGATACAATACTCATCTAAACATTTATTTTTGCAGGAACCTTTTTAATGACTGGAGTCTTTAGTAAAATATTCAAAATGACAGATTCCATGGTTGGACTGATTTCATCAATCTGTACTATAATTTCCAGACCGATGTTTGTAAGTTTATAATTCTTACAATTCTTTTTATTAATATTTCTTTTAGGCATTTTCGAAAGAATCCATCCTTTTTTACGCTGGAGGCACGGTGGACATGTTTATAAGTGTTAAAACGATTGTTATTAAAACAATAATTTCAACCATAGTCGCAACAGAAGAAATAGGTAATTTGTAATCCTATTGATTAAGTCTAAGGCTTTTAAAATAATTAATTTATAGGACGTTTGTACTCCGTTCTTGGTATTTCGGATGCCATCGGAGGCTTCATTTTCCCCCCCATCTATAGTTATGTCTACTCGACTACCTTGGATACTTTTCCTGGTGCTTTTTTCCTATTTGGGGAAATTTTCTTTATTCCTAATGCAATTCTTTTCGCGTAAATCAGTATAACTATATTATTAATGGCTTTGAATGACATAACCGCATTTACAGTTTGACGTACTTTTTGCTTCGGAATCAAAAGGCAGAGGATAAAATTGAGGAACAACGAGAAGAAGACGAAAAAAACAAATGTCTTGAAATAACGCATATTTAAACTCTTTTCAATGTAAATGTGTATTAATTTAAGAACAGAAAAACTGTTATAAAAAAAAGCAGAGCTACGTGAGCATTTTTGGGTTTGTTGATCTATTGTAGAGAAACAATTACAAATATATTTACACTTTTTAAAAGGATTTTAATATCACTTTATACGAAGGCGAAAATTAATTATGTCAATCAAACCTACCTTCCTAATGCGTGGACCGATTTGAGTGATTCTTCTCTGTTGTATAGAGTATGCTCCCCTATTGCTAGCAATGAAAAAAAAAATTCCCTAAGGAATTGGCCTAAGCTGGGAGGACGGCAGAGGGGTAGTCCAACTTCGTAACGCATGGACCGATTTGGATAATTCCTTTTCTTTGGGGTAGAGTATGTTCCCTAGTTGATAGCACGAGAAAATAATATATATATATATATATATATATATATATATATATATATAAAATATATATATATATATATATATATATATATATAAATATATATATATATATATATATATATATATATATATATATATATATATAAATATATATATATATATATATATATATATATATATATATATATATATATATATATATATATATATATATATATATAGTATATATAATAATGATGGAACTTAATTTTGTAATGCTAATATACCTAATAATAATTTGGTCCTAAGGTGAGGGTGGGGGAGGGTGAAGATGGGGGAGGGTGAGTGGTAGTCTAATTTCGAAACGTGCGCACCGATTTCAATAATTCTTTTTCTGTTGGGTAGAGTATGTTCCGTGGTTGATACCACGAGAAAAAAATGTTGGTGGGTTGGGAGTGCGGGTAGGAGGTTGAATATAACTTTTTAACGCGTGGACCGATTTTGATGGTTCTTTTTTCGTTGTACAGAATAGAAGAGACAGCATAAAATAATTTTTAATTTTATTTCTTTTACCACATTTTGAAGTCGGTGAAAATCAAACAAACCAAACAACTTCAACAAAAGTATTTAATCGATCCCGTGAGCTGAAACGTTCAGGTAGTTTTATATATTTTCTTTAATTGTAGTTGTTTTGTTTGTTTGATTTCCGCCGACTTCAAAATGTCGTAATACATATAAAATTAAAAATTACATTATGCTTTTTAGCGCTTTTTGCAAAGTCGGTTCAACTTTTCTTTAAAAACTATTTTATATAAAACTTACATTTTCAACTCCTATCATTTGATTTTCTCGAGACTGTTTCTGTGCGTTGCTACAATATTTAGAATTCGACCGTGAAAGTAATAAAAACGTCAGGCGAAGTTCATCATCATTTTTAACATTTTACTTTCTTTCCTTTGCAATTCAGGGTTCAGCAACACTTGACCAAACAGGAGATGCATAAACTAAGACTAACTATAAATCATTTTGCAAGTCTATAATTTGCGTGCGCACTTATTTTCACATTTACAAGGAAAGTATCAAACATGTGAATCACGGATTCCTTCAAATTGAATGATAGATGTTAAAGGACGGGACCTTCTCAAGTCATTCGTTTTTATTCCCGAGAAAAATCAATTCAAAGGCTTTTTATTTTTCTAATCAATCTAGTATTTAATATTTTATTACAAATAAATACAGTAGAAAGACAAAAAAGTTCAATTAAAAACATTTTTATTTATGTTAATATAAATAGTTCGATAATTTAAATAAGAATTAAATTAAAAAAAAATTTAAATTGATTTTTCTGTAGAATTAAAACGAATGGCCTTTTGCCGCTTTAGCTAAGCATTGAGGAGGCTCTGCCCTATAACTTATATAAAATTGAAGGGAATCCGTGATTTACATACTACCGTTGTTAATAAAAGAGTACAGTTATTTTACTTATTCATCCAATTTCTGTAACACCTTATTTATTATGTGGAGATAAAAAGTTAGGGATTTATGGAGAAGTTTCTATTTTTTTATTTGTGTTATTTAAAATAAGGAACCTTTGAGGAAAATATTGCGTACTTCTTGTTCTATTGAAAAACGTGCCGGTTGGTTTTGTTGGGTTGCACTTATCTTCCACTTATTTCCAGATTTTTAAATTTCTTTCCGGCTTATCTATTATAGGGGCAAAACCTCAATCAGAAGAATATAGAGCCGTGTCAGTTACAAATAATCCAGCGTTACGATTTATAGAATGGATAACATCTGAAGTATATATATTATATAGAATGGACTATTGCGACATATTAGATGTGGGCACTTATATAGTGACAAGAAAATATCCGTCTTTAAAGAAGCTGCTGCGTTGTGATTAACGTAAATAAACATCAGGAGAAACCCTTCTTAAAATAGTCAGTTGTAGCGATTGCTGCAAGGATTATTTATTATCTTATTTAAAAATATTTAGTTTGATTATACTTCCAATCAAAACATTTTTTTAAATTTATAATGATTATTTTCTATCAGTCTGTACAAACCAAATATCTGTTAAACATATTTGGTCAATATGTACAATTAGATAAATTTTGAATAGTGTGAAGCACAAACACTTTGAAATCATTGACAAGTAAATGCTGTACTCTATACGAGTAAAATTTTTAAACACCATATCGATGTATTTGTTGTACAAATAAATTACAAAAAAATGTAAATTGCAATACAGTCAAAACAGAATATTGTAACTATAAAATCTAAACTAAACTGGCTCTTTCTTGAGTGACATTATAATTCATTTAGCAGTTCCAGATACAAAGAAGTACTAGCGTTTGAGAATCCGTTAATAGGGACTACGCTCTCTCATCAATATTCGTCTAGGCCAAAAGTCGCTACCATACACTTGACTCCGAAAAAAATTTTAAAAACAGATGGTCCGCATACCGAAGGTAAGGTACTTTTTGTTTTTAAAATATCAAGAAAAGAATCCATCCAGTTCATTATTTATAAACTCAATATTTAATTAAAAAAATTAGAGGTACTTCTTCCTCAAGGTAAGGTGCGCTATCAAACAAAAAAAGCCACACCGACAAAATTTTATTAGAGGTGACCCCCCAATTAGGGTAAGACATCCTTTAATAGAATGCCATCTTTAATCAATAACAACAACATTTTAATAAGAGGTGCCGCACCACTCACATTTAGGCATCCTCTTTATGTTCCCATTAAACATTTCATTAAGTAACTATTATCTAAGTAGTTAAGTAAAATTATCTAGTTTTCGTTTTTTTGCCTAGTTTTTGTGTTATTCCGCATGCACATAAGTGCAAATTTGAGCCTCAAGACGGCGAAATTAATTTTCAGTGTGTTAAGACAGAATGTATAGAAGAGTATGGGGAATTTTTCATCTCCAGGAACCGATTTTTGGAAAAAATCCCTTTTTTTTAAAGAGAAACTTATAGAAATTTGGTGTTTTTGTAAACGTTAGCTCATTTTTGTGGCTATAATCAGATTCAGCGTACACAATTACGTACGATTTTCATTTTCAGTGTCGGGTAGAGTATGCTTCCCGATTGGTACCATGTAAAAAAAATTTTGGTGGAATAGGGGTGGGGGTGGTTGTGAAACCTAACTTCGTAATGCGTGGACCAATTTGGATAATTCCTCTTTTGTTGTAGAGATGATTACTAAGAACGCAAAAACATCGTTCTATGGTGGGGTCGAGATGGTAGGGGTAGCCTAACTTCGTAATGTATCTAGCCATTTGGATGATTCCTTTTTAACCGACTTCCTAAAAACAAAGATTTTCTAAGTTCGACGTTTTTTTTATGTCTGACCGGGTATAACTTCGTAACGTGTTGTCCAATTTTAATGATTCGTTTTTTCTTACGTAGAGTATGTTCACCGATTGGTACCATGTCAAACAAATTTTTGGTGAAGTGGGGGTGGAGGTTGAACCTAACCTTGTAACGAGTGGACCGATTTGGATGGTTCTGTTTTTGTTGTACAGAGTATGATCCTCCATTGCTAATACGAGAAAAAAATGTGTCCTTGGGTGGGGAGGGGGAGGGGTAGCCTAACTTCGTAACGCGTGGACCGATTTGCATAATTCCCTTTCTGTAGAGTACGTTCCGTGCTTGATACCACGAGAAAAAAAATGTTGGTTAGGTGGGGTGTGGGGGTGGAACCTAACTTTGTAACGCGTAGACCGATTTGGATGGTTCTTTTGCTGTTGTATAGAGTGCGATCCCCCATTGCTAATAGGACAATAATTTGGACCTAAGGTTGCGGGTGGGGCGGGGGGGGGGGGGGGTAGTCTAACTTCTTAACGCGTGGACCCATTTGGATGTTTATGTTTCTGCTGGGTAGAATATGTTCCCTGACTTATACCACAGAAAAAACAATTTCGATGGCAAGGGGGTGGGGGTAGGCGGTTGAAGCTAACTTTTTAGCACGTGGACCGATTTGGATGGTTCTTTTTTTGTTGTAAAAGGCACTAAAAAGTGAAAAATAAAAAAGTTTTTAAACCAAAGTTGGACCGACTTTACAAAAAGCGCTAAAAGGCATAAAATAATTTTTAATTTAATATCTATTACGATATTTTGAAATCGGTGCAAGTCAAACAAAGCAAACAACTTCAACAAAATTATTTAATCGTCCTTCCTTATGATCCCGTAAGCTGAAACGTTCAGCTAGTTTTATGTGTTAACTTCAATTGTGGTTGGGTAGTTGTTTTGTTTGTTTAATTTGCCCCGACTTCAAAATGCCGCAATAGATGTAAAATTAAAAATTATTTTAAGCTTTTAAGCGCTTTTTTGTGAATTCGGTTTAAGTTTTTTTAAAAACTATTTAGTAGGTTGCACCATTGGTACCGCGACACAATTTTGAACGGTGCAGGTATAGTAGGAGTTGTCGACTTCTGAACGCGAAGACCAATTTGGATGGTTCTTTTTATGTGATATAGGGTTTAATGCCCCATTGCTAATATGAGAATAAGGTTTGATCTAGCATGGGAGAGGGGTAGGCTAACTACCTAACCTGAGGACCGACTTGAATGATTCTTCTTTTGATGTGTAGAATATGTTGCCCCACTGGTACCACGGCAAACATTTATTTGGGGTGGTGGTGTGCGGAGGGGCATTACTCAATCTCTGAATACATAGACCTATTTGGATGACTTTTTTATATGCAGTATGATCCTCCGTTGCTACTATATGAAAAAATTTGTAGGTGGGTGGAGGTCTTACTTTCTAAGCGTGGACTGATTTACATGATTCTGAATGTACAGAGAATCTATTTGCATTCTGATTGAAATTGTTGTTTGTGCTGATCGTTGGAGGAGGGGCGGCGCCTAGCTTCATAAGGCAAAGACTGATTTTGATGGTTTGATTCTGTTGTACAGAATAAGTTTACTAATTGATAAATAATAATAATTTTAACCTAGAGTAACTACGATGATTCTCTGACTACGATGATTCTCTCTTGCTGTATAGAGCTACCGTACTCTATACAGCAATGGCACTAAGGCCATGGTAACAATTTTGTATCTAAGTTAAAGGTATAAAAGGGTGACCCTGACTAATTTCGTAATATGTTGCCGGATTTGGACAATTCTGTTTCCTTTCTTTATAGTGCACTACCTCTGCAACTTTGGAGCATTCTTCGGGTTGTAACATAAAACTACCAAAACGTTTCAGCTCAAGGCATCATAAGGAAGGACGATTAAATACATTTGTTGCAGTTGTCTGGTTTGTTTAATTTGCACCGACTTCAAAATATAGATAAAATTAGAACATATTTTATGCTTTTGGTGCTTTTTGTGAAGTCTGTTCAACTTTTTTTTAAAAAACTATTTTATGGTGATTACAAACGATGAATGTGTGAATAAAATAGTTTGATAGTTAAAACCATTCAGTTACTAACTTTTGATAGTGGGAATCATTCGATAGTGCTCATTAGTAGTTTAGATGTATAATTGATGTACGTTTTGTGTAAATTAACTGAGCTATGCCGATGGATATCGGCGAGGTCGAAAAAATCGCCGATGAGATAATTTTCGCGTAAACTGTTTACAAAAACGATGTAGAACAATAATGTTCCTACAAAGTAATTCTAAAAAAATTTCTGTGTCAATATATATGTATCTATCTATCAAGGTTAACCCACATTATAGAAAAATGTCTCAAATATTGCCGTGAAAAATGTGCAACCTGAGTCTGGTTAAGGTAGGGAAACAAATTCTTATCAAATTGAATACGTTCTTTCTTTGGTATCTGCATTAAACGTGAACAATTACAGTCTTTAAATTGTGCTATTTAGATGTACAGTTTAGATTTTATGAGATTGTTTTTGAACAAATAAATTGCACCGCCTCCACAAACTTTCCGGGATCATTGAGTTGAATAATGACACTTCCGATGCAATTAGATACTGCTGTGTTAAGACCTCCATCATACTGCGGGTACACGCAGCTAGTAATTAATAGTTTAACATGAATTTTGCAAATAAATATACAAACATTTATTTATTCAAAACTTTCCCGCCCATATAAGATTTCAACTCCTTTGTTTTGTAACGTATTTTGCGGTAGTTGGGAGGGTAGGTAGCTCTTTCCAAGGGATAAGCTCGCCGGATCCAGGGTCAAGGGCTTTTGGAGAGAAACTCACCAATTCCTCACTACAAAATGTTAGTTTATTCACAACTTAAATCCCTATAAATGTATGGTCGTTAACTTATCTCTACAATCCACTGTATGTCCTATTCTCTAGAGTGTCTATATTTCACTACAATTCACAGTATGTTCTATTCTCTAAAATGTCTATGTTTCACTATAATTCGCAGTATGTCCTATTTTCACTCGTTTGTCCTCACGGCGACAGTCGTGCTACTCCTTCTGTCTCCCTTGATATATCGGGTCTATTTCGGCTGGTTGACGTATGGGTTGTCCTCTTTCCGCGAGCGTAGTATGACTGACGGACGGTTGTCTTGTTTCCGGGCGAAATCTTCTTGCGGCGGTGACGGTTAATCTTCCTAATGGGAAAGAAACGGAGACAGAATGATTTCGTACTAGTGTTGTAGACTAGCATAAACTCGGGTAGCAGTTCATCCCATTTTCGCTGGTTCTTGTCTTCGTACTGAGTTATTATCGTTTTGATTACTCGGTTGGTACGTTCTACGGGGTTCGCCTGCGGGGTATACGGCGGAGTAAGTCGGTGCGTAATTCCAAGTTCCTTTAGGGTGCGTTGAAACTGTCCACTTATAAATTGCCGGCCATTGTCAGAAATAAGTACTTGTCTTCGTACTGAGTTATTATCGTTTTGATTACTCGGTTGGTACGTTCTACGGGGTTCGCCTGCGGGGTATACGGCGGAGTAAGTCGGTGCGTAATTCCAAGTTCCTTTAGGGTGCGTTGAAACTGTCCACTTATAAATTGCCGGCCATTGTCAGAAATAAGTACTCGGGGACTTCCGTATCCGGCAAATACTCTCTCGCGGCAGGCTTTAATCACGGCCGGTGCGGTTGCTTCTCGGAGTGGCACTACCTCTATCCATTTCGTAAATTTATCTTGGAAGATTACAACCATGGTGTTTCCTCTCGAGGACCTGGGGAATGGTCCCATGAAGTCCACACTGATGGTCTCCCACGGTTCGGTGCTCTTTGTCATATACATTTCGCCGGCCGGTTTTCGTTGAAGGTGTTTGTGGCGGAGACACGAGTCGCAGCTTCTTACATACTGGGCTATGTCGCGAACCATCCCTGGCCAGCAGTAATTTTTGGCTATGCGGCTGATTATCTTGTTTTCCATGTCCTGCGGTGGGGTCGTTATGATTCTCTTTCAGTACTCTAGTTCGCTCTATTTTTGGCACACACATTTTCCAGGGGTTACTAGTATCGTAATCTTCGTACGAACCTGGAGTGTGTATGCGTCGGTGAAGTTGGTCATTCCAAATTGCGAAGTCGGGATAGTCGGCGAGTTTATTTTGTACTTCCTGGAATTTTCTGATGTACCAGCTGCATCCGTCTTGTACAGCTCCTAGAGATGAGAGTTTTGCGGTATCGGGGAGTGGTTGTCTAGATAGAGCATCTGCTACAATGTTCCATTTCCCACGTCGGTATCGGATTTCGTATTCGAACTGTTGGAGCTCTATGGCCCATCTTGCCAGTCGGCCTGAGGAGTTTTCGATCGAATTCAGCCACTTAAGGGCTTGGTGGTCGGTAATAATTATGAAACGGTACCCCTCCAAGTACGGGCGCATTTTTCGGATTCCCCAGACGATCGCTAGGCACTCCTTTTCGGTCACGGAGTATCTTTATTCGACGTCGGACATCGTTCGACTGGCGAACGCTATTATCCGTTCCTCTCCGTCTACTTCCTGTGATAGTACGGCCCCTAGGCCATCTTTACTGGCGTCAGTCTGTAAGATGAATGGCCTAGTAAAATCTAGACATGTCAGTACGGGGGCTTGGGTCAGGCGTTGTTTGAGCTCTTGGTATGCTCTTTCCTGTTCTTTTCCCCAATGCCATTTCTGGTTTCTGCGGAGTAGTTTGGTGAGTGGGGCACTGATGTTAGAGAAGTCTGGTGCGAAACGCCTGTACCATGATGCAACGCCGATGAATTGTCGGATCCCTTTGACGGTGGTGGGAGCGGAGAGTGCGTGTATCGCACTGACTTTCTCTGGGTCTGTCTGGATACCCTTCCGTGAGATCACGTGGCCGAGATATGTCAAACTTTCCTTAAAAAATTCACATTTTTCGGGGTTTATTTTGAGGTTTGCTTCGATGAGCCGGTCGAATACCATTTGAAGTTTGTCTATGTGTTCCTCGAGAGATCGTCCCACTACGACTATGTCTCCGAGGTAGGGAAACGCAAATGGCTCCATTTCGGGTCCGATGACTCGATCTAGAGTTCTCTGAAACGTAGCGGGGGCTGAATGTAATCCAAACGGCATGACTTTCCACTGGAAGAGTCCTCGGCCTGGTGTGGTGAACGCGGTATACGGTCGGCTGTCTTTAGCCATCGGAATTTGCCAATAACCCTGTTTCAGATCGATGGTTGAGATGTAGTGGGCTCCTCTCAACTTATCCAAAATGTGGTTTATTTGTGGCAACGGGTATGCGTCCTTTACTGAGTGTTCATTCAGCTGTCGGTAATCTATGCACAGCCGCCAGTTCCCTTGCTTTTTCTTCACTAAGACTATTGGGGAACTGTACGGACTACGGGACGGTCCGATTCGGTCGGTTTCCACGAGTTCGTTGATCTCGGTGTTGATAATTTCTTGCATGGCGGGGTTACGCGGGTTTCACAGGTCGCTGATCCTTCATCAATATTCGGTGCTCGGTGAGTTTCGTCAGACCGGTTAGGGATTCGAAGCGGGGAATCTGTCTGGTTAGGAAACTCGTGATTTGGTCCTCGTCTCTGAGAGCGAGATTGGCGGGGATATCGATACGGTAACTGGAGGATTTTTCTTCTTTTTCCAGGTTTATATTATCTGGGCCGGGGTATATTTCCTCCCCCCATAGCCTCATGCTTAACTCACACTGGTCCAACAAATCTATGCCGAGTATCATCATTTCATCGAGTCTCGGCATAAGGAAGGTGTGGTGTATGGTCCGGTTTTGGATTTCGGGAGTAAGATCGTATTTGCGCTGTATGATGACCTCGCTTCCATCGGCTAGAGCTGTGACTAGTCGGCATTCCGATGTCTTTGGCGAGTTTTTGAACTTCTTGCCCAATGAATGATCAGCCGGCGCCGGTGTCTATCAAAGCCTGGAATTCTCTGTCAGCGATTCTTATCGGTAGAAAGTGTCGGTTCTCGGAGTCTGGTCCGGGGGTGGAGGCACGTTTTGGCGGTTGTTCCTCTATTTCGGGTGTTGGGGTGCAGGGATACCTCCTGTGTCCTGCACCCTTCTCTCGTTTCCCGGACGGTAGTCGGTCACGGTTTTCGGGCTAAATTGGCCTGTCGCTCGGTACATCGGCAGTCGCGGGTTTTCCACATTGCTAGCAAAATAAGACTGACTGATTTCGGCAATGTTGTCTCTGATGGCCTCGTTGTTCGCACCTCAAACAGCAGTCTATTCGTGAGTAGCCCTGTAGTGCATTTAGCACATACCCATATCTTAATTACATTTGCATTAAACGCATATGCAGATTATCTTCATCACATTTGCATTTGGCACATATGATTTATCTCCATTGCCAAACACTAGCTTCATTACCAAATGTTATCCTCATTTCCACATGTTGAGTCATAAAATGTACACAAAATTCCATGAATCATTTCATTCAATATTACCCTCATAAAACTGCTAAAAAGTCAAAATTACTAAATTATACTAGGTCAAAATTATTCAAAAGATTCCATTGACTCATCAATGAGAACACTTTCTCTAAGTCGGACAATGTAATAAAACATCTGCTTAAATTACTTCCACTTTTACTCACATGTAAACTGATACCTTTATACACGAGACTTAAAGATTCAAAACAAAGACACTTCCCATACGACCCATTGAAGCAATTAACGTTTACGTTCGGGTTACCGACACCGAACAGAATTTTCACATGTGTCAACAAATCTTTTGTTTTGATTGACTCTGTTGTTGCATCACCCTTGAATTCATTTTTGTGATTTATGTTGCGTCATAAATTGTATATTCTGGATGACGCTAGAGTGTAAGTAGAAAGTAAGTGACCTAGAAATAAGTGCTGTAAATTTTGTATATATACTTGGTTATCGTCTTAATAAAATTACTCTTGTTCTAACTCGAGTCGGAAGAGTTTGTTTTATTAAACATTCCTCTTTTCTAAGACGGCAGTTTTAACTTATGTTAAAACGCCTTATTAAACTCCGGTAACCATAGCTGGCCCCTGGCTTAGCTTCCGGAAAATGTTTTTACATTTCAGGTATCAGAAATAGTGGAACGTAAAAACATTACAGCCCTCTCGGATTAGAAGGGCTCGGTTTCGCTCTGGAGCGTATTGTCGCGGTGGTATGCTTCTTGGGGACGGTGTTCTCTGCTCCTCTAATCGGAGTGACTCGTATTCGTCGGCCATTTGTACGAGTCCGGCTAGTGTCTGAAAGTCGCTGCGGCGTATGTAGAACCGATATTCTGGACGCAGATTGTCGTATATCCGTTCTAGTTTCTCTTCTAAGCTCATACTAGGGTGCCATCGCATCAGAGATTGAAGAGCGGTCACAAAGTGTTTGGCCTTTTCTCCATTCCTTTGCACTCGGGTCCGGATTTGTTCTACGAGCTTAACGTGGTATCGTAGTGGGAGATAGAACTCCTTGAACGCGCTCACAAAATCGTTCCATCCAGTCCAATCAAAGCTAACGCGTCTTTCGTAAGTAACTCCGGAAGTGCTTTGTAGATACTTGTAACTGGTATTTCGTAGCATTCGGGTAGCTCTTCAACTCTCTCCAAGAAGGCTAGGGGGTCTTGTCCCTTGTCAAAGCGCACGTTCCACTTTCGCACTTTATCCATGATTTCCCCGTCGCTTATTCGGGGAACGGTAGGCTCAGTTGTTGCCATTGCCGGTATTCCTTCGGATGTCTGCAGCTTTCTGGTACTCGGTGACGGGGTGCTGATGCTTCCCTCCGGATATAAGGTCGGAGTAAGTAGTGACGGGGCTCCTGCTAGGCCGGATTATTCTCCAACTTCGATGAAAAGCTATCCAACTTTCTCATCTCGGACGACTTGGCTTAGTCGTTTTCGGAGCTCTACCACTGTTCCTTCACTGATTGGCATGCGGACCCTCTCGGTTTCGATTCCGTCCGGTTTGCCTGGTTGCTGGTCCCACGCCTTCAGCTGTGTGTCCTCGGTTCGGTCGGTTGACATTATTATGTCCCTGCTCGGGCGCCAATTTCGTAACGTATTTTCCGGTAGTGGGGAGGGTCGCTGGCTCTTTCCAAGGGATAAGCTAGCCGGATCCAGGGTCAAGGGCTTCTGGAAAGAAACTCACCAATTCCTCACTCCAAATGTCAGTTTATTCACAACTTAAATCCCTATAAATGTATGGTCGTTAACTTATCTCTACAATCCACTGTATGTCCTATTCTCTAGAGTGTCTATAAGTATGTTCTATTCTCTGAAATATTTATGTTTCACTATAATTCGCAGTACGTCCTATTTTCACTCCTTTGTCCTCACGGCGACAGTCGTGCTACTCCTTCTGTCTCCCTTGATATATCGGGTCTATTTCGGCTGGTTGACGTATGGGTTGTCCTCTTTCCGCGAGCGTAGTATAACTGACGGACGGTTGTCTTGTTTTCGGGCGAAATCTTCTTGCGGCGGTGACGGTTAATCTTCCTAATGGGAAAGAAACGGAGACAGAATGATTTCGTACTAAATACAGGCCTAACAATCTATGCTCTGAGGGACGATCACTTACATACACGGGCCAGGATACACGCTGGCGAAGAATGTGTCAGTACCACAGTGATAATCGGGGCTTGCCGGTTAAGAGTGTGTCACCAGGGAGGCACGCTAGTGACAGAGAACTAGATGGCCGGGGAGGCACGCCAGCTATATGAGTGTCTTGTACCAGGGAGGCACGCTAGTACAAGAGAAAGAACGAGTGTGTCACCAGGGAGGCACGCTAGTGACAGGGAGCTAGATAGCCGGGGAGCCACGCCAGCTATATGAGTCTCTTGTACCAGGGAGGCACGCTAGTACAAGAGATAAACGAGTGTGTCACCAGGGAGGCACGCTAGTGACAGAGAGCTAGATAGCCCGGGAGGCACGCCAGCTATATGAGTGTTTTGTACCAGGGAGGCACGCCAGTACAAGAGATAAAGCGAGATATATATAAAGGTTTATACACTAATCTTACCCACCAGCAGTGGATTCAAATCTGGTCCAATACAACTTGTTGTAGGCGGGGAGGCACGCCGGCTTCCAAACCTTTACTATACCTGGGTATATCTTATCACCTAGTAGGGAGCTCCGTGCTGGCCGTGGTGTCCGTCCGAACGCTGGTCTTCAACTGCCGGCGATCCGGTATGGGGCCCAGCTATATAGCCGAAATGCTGGAATCTCCCTAAAAAGAAAACTATTACCTCGGTGTATGTTTTAGTATGTTTTACGCATGCGTGCGCTTATTCGGTGAATTTAAAAACGTACGTTACAAAGAGTGATGTTTGTTTATGTTTATTAAGTAGTATAATATTCAATTCGTCAACAGTTTACTTGTAGTTCTGCATACACTTTACCTATTGAATCAAACTAAATTTAGAATAACTTAAAGCCAAGTCTGTTATAGCATGTTATGAGGTATCAGAAGTAACGAATAACGTAACGATACGATAGTAACGAGTACTAATTGTTATAGTAACGAAGACATACGGGTACGCTTTTTTTCGTTACTTTTACACCTCTACTCTTGAGCTGATCGACGACGACTGGCCGAGCTGCTGTGTGAGCCCTCCTTATATAGTGCCAGGGGGCTCTGGCGGCACTCGGTAGTCGGACTTTCCCACGATGTTTGTGGGGAAAAGGAGTATTTTACCACTGCGGGGCGTGGTAGATTCTGTGAATTTTCACTATACTCGTATCCGGGGGGGTCTGGCGGGGCTTAAAAACCCTTATTTCCGGCCTTGCTGTTGACAGGTTTTGTCACTTGCTGTTAACAGGTTTTGTGGCCTTTTCCGACTTTGTGGCGGCTGCGGGGAGTGGGAAATTGATCCCGGTTAACTTATTTTATTACCTGGGCGTCTGGCGGCACTCGAAAACCTGTTTCTCCTCCGGTGCTGTTGACAGGTTTTGATAACTTCGTTACAGTTTTAATCGACGAGTAAGAACCTAAGGAGAGGCCAAGGTGTGTAAAATCCGTGTATCTAAGCGTCCCTATTTCTATGACTTCGTTTGCTTGTTTGCTTGTTTGCGTGTTTCCTTAGTCGACTATTCTAGATGCCAATATACAGGGTGTAGGCAAACAAAAAATTGTGTGGCAGAGCGGAGGGCAATCTCAACCGTTTGGGAGTTACAGGGTGATTCATAAATTTCAGTTTTGCATGGTATGCACATTACTCTTTTATTTTTATTTTTTGATCTACCCAACATAGTGACGTCAAACAAACGCTAAAAAAAAACTATCCCAATGGCCTTTCCATAATTGTCAACAATGTTGATCGAACTCCTACCGTTGCAGGCACTATCACTTCCAAAAGTGAAAAAAAAGTGGTTTGCGATTACCGAAAATTCAACATTTTCCAAAATATTCTCCGAAATTCATGTAATTAGTACCTTTTTTTATTTTTATTGAGTTGCCCTTAATACCTTCCCAAAAAGGTGCAACATGAAAAGGTAGACAGAGGATTAGGAAAACCGCATCCTAAGAAATCCCTGACCACTTAATTATTTGATTGCACTTTAGGTAGGAAATTCTTTAAATAAAAAAAAATTTAGATAAGGGTCGAAAATGTTTGTTCTGGGTCAGCTGGTAATTAATTTTAATTATTTCTGCAGAAAAGTTATAACAATGTTCATGTAATTTTATTTTATTGCCGATATTAACTTGTGTTAGCCAGAATTCACACCCTTGTATCCTGGCGTTCTGTTATTAGTACCTGATGGAAATGTTGCTATAAAAAATAAGTACGGGTGTTTTTAAGCAAAAATTATGAAGATGGTAGAATTTACTTTTGAGGAATACGCGGATATTATTTACATTTATGGTGTAGTGGACGAAAACGAGAGAAGCTGTATTGCAATATCAAAGGAGATTCCCTAATCGACGAGCACCGCAAAGAGGGGTATTTACATAGACTTTGCGAACGTTAAGAGAAACAGGAAGTGTAACTTCACAAGACAGGGTGAAACGACCCGAAACTTCGGAAACTTATCCCGACGTCCGACAAGAACCTGAGAAGAGCACAAGACGAGTCGCAAGACGATTAGGAGTGTCTTCATCTAAGGTTTGGAGGGTTATTCATCTAGAGAGATTACGTCCATATCACCATAACCCAGTCCAAGCACTACTAGAAGGAGATTCTGAGAATAGACTGGAATTTAGCTTCTGGAACGCGACACTGACAACCTGGCGTTTCTGGACCAAATTCTGTGGAAGGATGAATGTCAATTCACCAGGGATGGTATCATGAGCTTCCATAACCTCTATATCTGGTCGGAAACTAACCCACACAGGACAAAAGTCACCTCATTCCAGCAGAGATTCAGTGTCAATTTTTGGGCTGGTATCATCGGCAACCATTTGGTAGGACCATTCATTTTGCCGCAAGAGCTTAATAGTGAAATTTATGCGGACTTTTTAGTCAATACACTGCCACATCTAATAGAGGAGAACCCTATGGATAATCTTAGGGTAATGTTTCACCAACACGATGGAGTACCAGCGCATACTGTCAACATTGTGAAGGCAATACTATGTGAACAATTTCCTAGCCGCTGGATTGAACGAGTTGCACCGATTCCTGGGCCTGCTAGATCTCCAAACATTACGCCAATAGACTTTTTCTTACGGAGAACAATAAAGGATGAAGTTTATTCAAGCCTTGTTAGCACTAGGGAGGATTTAGTTAGCATAATTGAGAATGGAGGGAGGAAAATACAGGCAAGGCTGGCTGCAATACGCCTTAAAAAGGGACTTAGAAAGAAATTGTTGACATGCATCCACAGTAGTTGTGGACATTTTGAACAGCATTTGTAATTTACTAAGATTAATTGTAATACGTTTGGAATTCAATAAATAGGATTTTAGAGTTAATATGAGTTTAGATTCTTTAAATTGCAGATTTTCAAATATTTCCCGATAAGTTTTCTACTTATAAATTTCTACACCCTTTCTCTACCTGCCCAAGTTGTACCTTTTTGGAAAAGTAATGCGATGGGAAAACCAATAAAAATAGAACAGGGCATGCTAATTACAGGAATTTTAGAGAAAATTTGGAAAAATGCTGAATTTTAGGTAATTGAAAACCATTTTTGTTCACTTTTGGAAGTCACTGAACATTGTTGACAATTTTGGCAAGGTCATTGGAATAGTAGTTTTTTAGCGTTTGTTTGATGTCGCTTGTGTTGGTGGATCAAAATATAAAAATAAAAGAGTGATGTGCATACCATAAAAAACTGAAATTTATGAAACACCCTATAACTCCCAAACGGTTAAGAATGCTCTCCCCCTGCCATACAATTTTTTGTTTGTCTAGGCGTGATCTATCGCCCCACTCAGTTTGGCACTTCAGAACTGAAACACCCTGTATAATAGTGTTAACTTTATCGTCCGTAGAGATTGAATAAAAATAAAAATTGATTGCCAAGGTCAAAAACATAACAATATTAATTGTTGTGTCAGAATTAATTGAGAAAACTCCAAGTATTTAACAATAAGTGAGAATAAAGTATTTATAGCGTTATCGGACAAATTCCTAACTTCTGAGGTGCCCCGGGTTTTCATTTCACAGGTTAATTAAATATAATAACGTTCCTTTGTTGTAAAAGTATTTTAACCGATGTTAGTGAAATAAGAAATGACCGAAATACGCACTTTTAACGTTAAGCTTGTGTTGTATTCTCATGTGTTCAAGGGAGTTGCAGTAGTTAGAAGTAAATTGGAGTAGAAAAGAAGTTAAGTTAGTTGCTGAACACACGTCCCCCCTTTTCCTTTCTAGTTGTTATTATTCTGAATAAACCATTTTAGAACACTATCGGTCTTTTGTATTGCCAAGCTAAGTTTCGTTTTTAAATTTGGTTCGGCAGTCGTATTTTCTATACCCTGTTCCCAAAAGATTGGCAGTACACGGTAAATGGCAAGTTGTGATGCCAAATTTCTCAAACTCACCAAAACCATGTACAGCCATCCTTTCGATGTATCTTGTTTGACAAACCAAGAGGCACTGATTGTGATGAGAACAATGAGGAGCCAGTTTCTTTTGGACGATCGACAATGATCAGTACTCAGTGGTGGGCGGTGGGTGTTTTTACATGCGAAGTTCTCCGATGCAATACGAATTCAAATTCGAATGGTCGGAAAGAACATTTAGTGTAGCCAGATTATATCTTTTGGCAGTACGTTTGTACAAATGCTTGAACTTACTTATTATAAATTGCTTTGAATTATTTATTTTGAAATATGTATATATTTCTGGTTCTCTAATGAATGGTTATGGATTCACAAGGAACTTGTTATATTTACATGCTTTTGATATGGCAACCCGAGTCCACGAGGAAAAATCAGAAAATGATCTGAGTTGAAGTCGCGGCAACAGCGTGCTGCGCAAGAGGGATGGATGCCTAGAAAAATGATGGGAAAATAAAGCAGACAGGAATAGTCCATAAGAGCGTGTACTGCCAATCTTTTCGAAACAGATAATAATTAGCTTAGCACAAAATGCGTAGGTGTGTTGACCATTTTATTGAAGTGTTTACTGATTTTCAAATTAATAAGTTAATCTTATTTTAGCAATATATAAGTGTGCAGGAAAAGACTAACAAAAAATACAAATCCTAATAAATATTGCTGATTTATATTGCATTTTGAATTAGATTTCTCCAGAATTTCAAAAGTTGCACCCTCATATCAAGGCTTTCTTCAACCTGTACTGTGCTGTTTTTGTTGGGTGCGTGCTAACTTACGCAACTTTGGGTTTGGCACGGAAATCTTTGCTGCTGGGCTACTCCATGTAGTTTCTTAATCGAAGAACTGAACATGCCGACAAAATATCTCATCTAAACCAATATGCCGACAAAATATCGAACTTAAACCAACATGGCAGCTTTCTCTCGATATGAAGTACATTTCATACTTCTTTATGCCACATGAATTCCAACTATACAGGGTGTTTCATATCTGGTGTGCCAAAATGAAATGGGTGATAGTTTGGGAGTTACAGGATGATTCATAAATTCCAGTTTTCATGGTATGCACATGACTGTTTTATTTTTATCTTTTGATCTAAAAAACTACCATACCAATGATCTTACCAAAATTCTCAAAAATGTTGGATTGACTCCTACCATTGCAGATAAAGTCACTTCCAAATGTTATAAAAAAGTTTTGGTGTCGTCATTTTATTTTGGTTAATTTTGAATGCTTTTCATTGTTTTTTCTGTTGTGTATTTCTTTTCTGTTCTTTTATTTTGTGCTTGTATTGGATCACCCCCTAAACTTCTGGATACATCTAATCTGCTGCTTGTGGCTTTTTGCTTTTGGCTTTATCTGCCACAGTTTTTATTCCTGATGGTAAACCCTTTAGTATATGCTTTTTCCGAGGCTTTTTTGGTGCTCTCATATATTTCTTGCATTTCTGTTTCTCGGTTTTTTACAACTTGTTGCATCGCTGGATCCTGAGATTGAGGTTATCTGCACTTCCGGCCTGCTGCTGGATTCTGCCTGGTGTCATTTTTTGGTGCTTTTGTCGTGTTTCTTCATCTTGCCAGCATGTTCCGATGCTGCTTGTGTGGTGAATCTGATGATGGCGTTGTTCTTTGCGATGGTGTCTGCAATAGGTACTACCATCCTACGTGTGCTAAGCGCGGCGCTAGGCAGAGTGCTGACCTTACCTGCCGCGAATGTGCAGACATAAAGCCTTTTCACATACTTGGATTCTTCAAACTATCATATGTTAAGTTGCATGCTTTCATGGAGGGATCTGAAGTTGTTCTCAACGAGATCAAATCTCACTCCCACAACTAAAGGCCTTTCCAGGATGCTTATGCCGAGCAACGAAACCTGGCTGAGAATCTTGAGAGCGTCAGAATTTTGATTCTTGATCTTGTAAATGATTTTCGCAGAGAGTCGGAGAATACTAGGGCCTGTGCTGGCAGACTCGACGTCATTGATCAGACATTAAAGGATTTTTATTCGTTGGCTCCGCCCGACCTTTCTGGTTTCGCAACTGAGCATCTCGTCAGTCTTGAGACGAATGTTATAAGGACCGGAGATGGCCTTCCGGTCTGCACAAGGGCTCTATTTAAGCATTCCTCAAATTAGCGCCAACATACACTCGGGCTGACGTCGCTGCTGGCACTGACGTATCGCTATGCTGCTCCATCCCTCACATGGAGGCTGCTTTTGGTTTGACTCCGGGGACCGTGCGTGGTTGTTCCTCTACCAAGACTGATACTTCCTCTTCCCGGCGAGGGACTGTACCTTCGGTCGTTCCTAAATTGAACGATGTGCCCTTGTCATCTGAGCAGCCTGGTGAACGCCATGTGACTTCAGATGCTGAAGGATTCTGGAGCATCTCTGGTCGATGTACATCCATCCTTAATTCGTCCAGCTCAACTGCCACGGTAGGTTTTTATCTCCCGCATTCATCCTGACACGTCAGTGGACGATATCATCAACCATGTTTCCGACCGTATTGGTGTACCTCGTGATCATATGTCTTGTAAAAGGATTAAGAATTCATTCATCAATGGTCGACGTGCTTACTCATCATCTTTAAAGCTGCTTATTCCTGAGGACTGGTACTCTGCAGTGTTAGCTCCGTCAATCTGGCCTCCGAACTCTATTGTGTGTGAATTCATTCCTAAGTCTCGCCCGTCCGTTTCTAATTCAAAAAACTCGCTAAGGAGATCTCATTATACTACACGAACGTAACTGGCTTGCGTTCTAAGATAAATAGGCTTTTTGTTGCCTCGGCCAATTCTGGATTCGACGTTATATGCCTCTCTGAAACCTTGCTTCGCGGTAAGATTCTTGACATGGAACTTTCTAATTCTGAATTCCAGGTTTTCCGTCGAGATCGGAATCTCTCTTGTATGGATGCTCCTGTTGGCGGTGGAGTCCTTTGTGCAGTGCATAGTGGGCTGTCGTCCGCTTCGGTAGAGATTCCTGGTGCTGAGTCTTTGGAATATGTCTGCGTCTCCTTACAGTCATGTAATAAGATCATTTATATTATGACCCTCTATGTTCTACCTTCTTCACCGTCCTCGATATATGAACTTTTGTCTTCTGCTGTGGAATGGCTTTCAGAGATTATGTCTCCTTGTGATGACATTTTGCTGCTGGGTGATTTCAATATGTCATCCATAGCCTGGGAGTATTCCGCCGATGATGATTGCTTGCTGCTGCATATATCGGGCCCCCCCAACATTAAGGAGCTTTGCTGGAATCCATTTCTTCGTCTGGTCTCCGGCAATCGTGTGTCGTTGGCAATGCTCCTGGACGCTTGCTCGACTTAGTGTTCTCCACGGATGACTATGGAACCATGGTGAGGTGATGTCTCTCTCCTTTGCTTCCTGAGTCGGACTTGCATCCTGCTCTTCATGTGCTCTTCTGCTCTGAACTTTGTTTAAATGTGCCTTCCAATTGTGATAGTTATTGTTACGACTTTAAAAGGGCTGATTACTCTGTAATGAATCAAACTCTGGGAGATATCCCTTGGGACTGTTTTTTTCGAGAACGTGATATTGATGTTACTTTAGAGTTATTTTACGGCTTTATGTCTTCATGTTTCACCCGTTGTGTTCTCGTATCTCATTCTAGGAACCCTAACTCGTTTCGACCTTGGCTTAATGCGTCTACAAAGCATCTTAAAAATCTTTAAAACAAGGCCTGGAGGAGGTTCTGTCCCTCTCGTAGTGACGAAGATTATCTTATATTCTCGGATCTGCGTGGTCCTTATACTTCTAAGTCCGAGCTTGCTTATCGGAATTATCTTACTGAGGCCCGGGCGTCCATCTGTGTTAACCCCAAAAGGCTCTGGAACTTTATTAATATTATGCGTAAGAGCGATGGCTTCCTTCTGTTATGCGCCTTGGTGATCGGCGCACTGATGACCCTTTGACTGCTGCCAACTTCTTTGCTAGTTTCTTTGGAGCTGCCTTCTCAACAAATAACTGTGACACTAGTTTAGGAGATTTTAATTTTTTGACGAATTAACCCTCAACCTCCTTATCGCTTAAGGATTTGTTTTTTGACGATGCTTCAGTTATGATGCATATTAAGAAGTTGTCCAATAGTTTTTTACCCGGTCCCGATGGTGTTCCCGTGTCTGTCCTAAATAATTGTTCCCACTATCTTACTCCTGTCCTTTCTAATTTGTTTAACTTGTCCTTGTCCTGCGGTATTTTTCCAAACCTGTGGAAATCGTCTACCATTCTTGGTCTGCATAAAAAGGGTAAGAAGGATGATATCTCTAATTATAGGCCTATTGCCATCCCCAAGCTTTTCGAAGCAATGATCTGTGATATCCTTGCTTTTCACTGTAAACCGTTCTTGGGATCCTTCCAGCACGGTTTTATTAAAGGCAGATCAACGACTACTAACCTTGTGGAGTTCTCTAATTATTGCATGTCCACCATTGAGGCTAGTAGGCAGGTTGATTGTATTTATACCGATTTCCGTATGGCCTTTGATCGCATTGACAACAAGTTACTTGTTTTGAAGCTTACTATGTTAGGTTTTCCATCTCTTTTCGTCAAATGGATTTCTTCTTATCTCTCTGACCGAACACAGCGTGTTCTGTTTCGCGGTTCTCTCTCTTGTGAAATTTCGGTCAGTTCCGGAGTGCCTCAGGGCAGCCATTTAAGTCCGTTTCTATTTATTATTTTTAATTACGATATGGGGTCCATCTTAGCGAACTCGAAAATGTTATGTTATGCTGACGATGCTAAAATTTTTCGTGTTGTCTCTGACTTCAACGATTGTTTTACGCTGAGCTGTGATCTTCAATCTTATTATTCTTGGTGTATTGCGAACAATATGCCTTTGAACGTTGATAAATGTACATTTGTCTCGTATTCAAGAAGAAAGGCTCCATTGAAGTACGACTATTCTGTCAGTGGCAGCTTGCTAACCAGGCTGGATATAGTAAAGGATCTTGTTGTTATTTTTGATCCATATTTGTCTTTCATCGATCACATCAATTGTTAACAGGGCCAACGTTTCCTTGGGTTTCGTTAAGAGATGGTCTAAGGAATTTAATAATCCCTTTATCACCAAGCTTCTCTTTTGTACCTTCATCCGGCCCGTTTTAGATTATGCTTATCCCGTGTGGTCTCCGTCCTATGCGGTTCATAGCGCTCGTATTGAGGTTGTGCAGTGCAGGTTCCTCAAATTTGCATTGTGTGGCCTTCCACCTACAAAGAAAGACTTGGGATACTCTCTTTGGACTCCCTAGAGGAAAAGCGCAACAGAACTAGGAATTCCTTTATATTTGATATCTTGCAGGGTTTTGTTGACTCACCCGAACACCGTTCCTATTCGTTCCTTTAGACATAGTGAATTCCTCCAGGCTCCGTTTCACCGCACTAAGTATGGCTTGAATGAGTCATTTTCGTTAATGTCTCGCCTTTTTAATCGCTTTAACAACCGTATCGATTTTAATCTTTCTAAGTTAAATGCGAGATATCAGCTCCATTAGAGTCGTTTTAAGCTTAATGTGTATTATTTTGTTATATTTTTATGTATTTTATATACTTTTCTTTTGTTTTTATATTTTAATTTGTAAGCGTTTTGATAAGTTTATATTGTATCTTTATTTTTAGTCTATTGTTATTTTAGTTTGCTATTGGTATTTCTATTCTTGCTTTTTTCTATCTTTTTTCGTTCCCACTTTCATTTTTGCTTTTGCTTCTATTGCTGAGTAATCATCCTGTGATGAAACTTTGAAAATAAATAAATAAATTACCAAAAATTCAGCATTTTCCCAGTTTTGCTCCTCAATTCATGTAATTAATACATTTTATAAAAATAAATAAAATTTTCAATCTCTTTACCTTTTCAAAAAGGTGCAACATGTCTACGTAGAGAAAGGATGTAGAAATTTGTACGTAGAAACCGAGCGGGGAATATTATAAAAATCTGCATAAAGAAACTTAACTCATACTAACCCTAAAATCCGTTTTATCGAATTCATAACGTATTACATTTAATGTTCTTATGTTACAAAAGCTGTTCGAAATGTCTTCCATCACTATAGATGTATGATAATAACCTACTTCTAATTCCCTGTTCAAGGTGACCTTGAATAAACATCCATCATCCTGGAACTCTAGCATGTCAAGGAATCAGTGCACCTCGTCCAAGCCAGCGGTCAAAACATTGCTCGAAGATTATCTAGAGGGATGTCCTCTAGTTTTTTATGTTGCATTCCAGAAGAGAAATGTAAAATTTTAATCTTCTCTCGGAATCTCTTTAAAGTAGTCCTTGGGCTGAGATATGATGATATGAACATTACCCTGCTGGTTGAATAACCCTCAAATCTATAACTGAAGGCACTCTTAGTCGTCTTGTGACTCGTCTCATGCTCGTTTTAGAGTCCAAAGAGGGTGATTATTTCCTGACTGACCCTCCTTTATAGAAAAAAATCGGTCAAGGGGGTGGCGGGGGGAATTTTTATGATACTACAGGTCATAAGATATTTTATTTATTTCTTATATAGTGTACAATCTAAAACATACATACGAAGTGTATATACTGTCATTAGTATAGTATACAGGTTAGGTTAGGGTGGCGGCCATCAGCCCTACAGCCGATCAGCCTCACATAGACCTATAAATGGTCCGTTGTGTTACCGCATCCGTGGAACCGTGCCTGATTGCCGGATTTAACTAAAACCAGCCGCAGCTGTTAATAAACCTTAGGAACTGCTTCAGCCCGATGCCGGCTATATCGCCCATGTCACCTAAGAAGTACACGCCCATTGCATTGTGCCTGTTGCAAGTCTAAAATCCGAAATCCGAGGTCAACAACATCGGATAACAGATATGACCACAAACAAAAAAAAAACAACATTTAAATTTACCATCAAGTAGCCACTTCGTAAACAGATTCCAGATGAAATTGCATATCCTCTTTCACGAAGTGGCTAACGGGTAAATTTTCCTAGAAATTAAAGCAAGGCAAAAGTACATGAAAAATGATGGCAAAGCACCTGGGTAAAATTCCAAGTCTCAGGCTAAAAACGCCTCGCCATCAAATTCCAATAAGTACATCGCCTTGCTCAAGGTTTATCGGTGCTTGAACTTGATCAAGCCAGTGAGAGGAAAAAGCTCTCACACACACGACCAAAAACTTACCTAACGTTTTACAAGACTGAACGATCAAGAGCGAAAGCTCAAAGCTTTCTACCTGGATTAAAAAGTTCAGGTAAGTGGTCGTAAAAAAGATGATAAACGAGGAGTCTGGTTTCAAACGCGAAACAGTTAAGTCGCGATTGTTTTTGGAGTCTGGTTGAAACTTAAAAAAGTCGAGTAGCGGTTGTTTTTGGCGGAGTCGGATTTTTATAGTAAATAATATAGTTAAGTCTGAACGATAACAAAATTCGTTTCTAAGAATAAAATCCATCATCAGTGATAAAAAAGTTTTTGTGCGTAAGATTAATTAAGATTATAGTACACCTTAGCTTGGTTAAAAAAATTAATATAAGTGACAATTGTTAGTGTTATAAATCGTGTAACGTAATTAAGTATAGATTGTTAAAAATAGAAAGTTTTACCTCAATAAAGAAAATTAAAATAAAAGAGACAATTGAGTGTTGTGTTTTTGGCCAACGTGAGGAGAATATATAACAAATTGGCGCAGCCGGTAGGATCGAGGAAGCTTGGTTGGTATAAACCGTAAACGCTTTAAAACCCTCGATCTAATATCAAATAAAAGGGGATCCTTTGGCCACTGCTGGGTAGTCAATAGCCCAGTAAGTCACCCCCAACGCTCAGGGCTAAACAACTTTAGCTGCCTCTGCTCCAGGCGAGCAAGCGGTTGTCCTTTTAAGAAGTGCACAAAGGCACCATCTTGAAAAGAGCAGAAGATTTCTCCGGGACCAGGAAGGACCAGTAGGACACCCTGGAATTACCCTCCAGTGCCAGCGATACTCCTGAAAACAAAACCCTAGAAGGACGATTCTGCGAAATAAGGCCACCCTCACATCGGACGACTCAAGGGTCAACCCGTCCGCAACTTTAAATAAAGGGGCGACCAAAGGGACAACTCGCCTCCACCAATTACCGCACAACAGTAGGTCTGAGAGGAAAAACAGAAGACGGCTAAAAGCCTCCTTTCAGATCACATCAAAGGGAAACCAAAAGACGGCTGAAGTAGCCCCCCTATCAACAGAGAACTACGGCAAGGGAGTACCTAAGTAGGCTACTAGCCCCCCTTGCAACCACCAACAACCCATAGTGTATGTCGGAGTCGGAAGGTGACTCTCCGCCGAAAGCCGCACCGAGGATTAAATTTCCCGCTGAGAGGACGTCCCAGACAAATAGCGAATCCACCCCCTTCGCCTAAAGAATCCGAAGGAAGAAAACTCCGAAGCGGCACAGTTTATCCCACATTGACAGCCGCTAGTACAGTAAGTTTAAATAAGTATTTAGATAGGGTTCTCGAGAAAGCGCGGGACTCCGATAAACTCTCTGTACCTCAGTGTGACGTTTTAGATAAAAAACTAACACAAAACCGCGAGGATAGGCTCGCTTTAGTGAAAAAATATCAGGAGGATACAGAGAGATTTAAGGCGGATATCGCCGAATTTAAGGGAACCTCGCGCTCGCTCGAATTAGTTAAGGAAGACAGGTTAAGTAGAGAAGATTATAAAGAGACCAGTGTAATTGTAAGAGCCTCACCAAGTGAAGACACCGACGAGCAGACCAAATCCAACCTCTTATACGACTGGCTGGAAGTATCCTTCACGGACACCAGTCACGAGGAAAGTTTGCTTAGTCTACCCGAGTATAAACCACCAACAATCTACAAATACTCCAAGATGGTAGATTACGCCAAAGTAGTCAAACTAACGGCACAGCTTGTTCCTTTGTTCTCTGGCGCAAATAGCCCTCAGTTGAGCCAAGAGCTCCAAACCTTTATAGGCTGCTGCAAACAGACACAGCAATGCCTTACGACAGAGGAGCAATCAGCTTTCCTACAAAGTCAGCCCACCAGACTCCGAGGTGAAGCGTATCAACTCTTCGCCTCAGACGTTCCACCCACCTTCAAAGAAGTGGAAGAATGTCTAAATAGGGCATACTTACCTAGGGAAACCTATCAAGAGTTGGTAAATAAACTAATCACAACTCGACAACTACCCCTAGAAACGTTAAATGCATACACGACCAGACTCAAACAATTGTTGGTCCTTTGCAAAGAAGCTGCCGACACCAAATACGGCAATGCAGCATCCACAGTGAAGACTCAGTTAGAAGACTTCGCTAAAAATGCCCTAAAAAGCGGAGTAGGTAACCCGCATTTATCTGCTTACAATAGGCGATGCTACAGTGGACGAGCTAATACAAAAGGTGCTAGACATGGAGAGGCTCCAGCAAAGCGCCCTATTTATACAATCCCCACTTTCACAAATGCCAACATTACCCCACACACAAACTTATGACACACACACAAGGACCAGCCCGTTAGCCCATGGTTAAATAAACTTTTTACAGGTACCCCCTAGGACATCACCACTAAATTACCAAAACCAACAATACACTCCGAACCCATCACAACGCCCTCCATTTCAGCAAAAGGACCACAGGTTTGGAAACAGACGACCAGTACACCGGCACAGAACATTACATGTAGCTTCTGCCAAAAACGGGGTCATACGTACTCCGACTGTTTAAAGCGTAAAAACACACCTTTCTGCGTAAATTGCAAAAACTATGGGCATGATGTTCGCGATTGCAGAACCAACCGTTCTGCTAGAATCCAAGACACAAGCCATGAAAGAAGGCCCCCTAGAGAAAACAGGCCAGGTTTAGAGCAACGACCCTCCAGCGGCCCCCGAGTGTATAACATAAGCGTCAAATGTAATTTCTGTGGCCGACGCGGACACTCTGTTGACGTTTGCCAACAAAAACAGAAATGGGAGTCTCAGAATCCGGGAAACGACGCACCGTCGACCCAAAACTCTCCGGCTCGACTATAAACCCTCCGCAAAAGAAACAAGGGTCACCTCAGACGCCCAAGACTAGTATCTCTACCGTAAAACTTCCATTGGACATCGGCCTACACGGCCAAACCAAATTGGAAGTGGATACTGGCGCTGAGGTTAGTATTATTAAGAAAAAGGCATTACAGTCTCTCGACGACATCAATACCGAGGAGGTGTACACACTACAAACGCCGTTTGGTACTGGAAAAACCTTGGGAAGCTGCCAGGGAAACTTCACTCTACAACACAACATACCCTGCAATTTCCAAGTCATACAAAACCTTCCAGGTCTCACGGATGACGGGTTGGTAGGCAATGACTTCTTAGTAGAGAATTGTAATGTTGAAGGTCCAAATATGGCGCTCAGGTTTCCTCGCACGGAAACTAACCTCGAAGAGTTCGCTGTACCCCTAACATTTGCATCGGACGAGGCGTGTTCACAGAACGCAGTCGAAGTAGAAACACTAACAGGTAGCACGGAGGCCTCAGGGGTCAAGCTGGCTACTTGCAGTGTCCTCAAGGCATCTCAATTGGAGAATGCTGGCTGTAGCACCCAAGAACACCACTCGGATAAAAGAACTACCAAAGATCCGGCTTGCGAAATAAGGCAGCACCAGATAGTCTTAGACGAACCTGTTTGCATACCTGCAAGATCCCAGATTGTAGTCAAAATCCCGTTGCAATTGGCGGAAGAAATGCTCTGTCTATCGCAGGAGATAGACGATGGAGTCTTCCTGGCAAATAGCTTACTATCATCAGGAATCAAGGTAGCGCCCATTGGGATCCTCAACGCTAACAATTTCCAAGTAGTTCTGACAAGCCTCGACATAACGCTTGTCCACACTAAAGACTACACCGTCATCCCTATCTCCAACGGATCGGATGAAACAAAACTAGATGAAGAAACCCCAGAATACAGAGAAACACGGTGCACGAGCCGGAAAAAAGGCGCTGACCAACCCCACAAAAGGTCTACTCTAACCGGTCACAAGGACCTAGTAGCCGCAAAGCCAATTATAGGTAAAAACACGTCCTAACATGTAAAATGGCATAAGAGCCCCTCCAGAGACGCTTGCGGGTCCCTCAAGAGAACCCCAACGTCTGGCGCTTGTGAGTACAACAAATGTCTGGCACCTAAGGAAAGCCCAGATCGACAAACTCCATCGCCCAGAAGCTCAAGCCCAAAACTACAAACGACAAACGCTTGCGAGTTCCAACAAATGCCTGAACCCGTAGGTATCATGGCCCACAAAACTCCAACGTTCAAGAACAGTAGTTTTAAGAAAAGTAAAAACAATAACAAAGTTACTAGAGCCGATAAGATGGCCACTTTGCAACACATCAAATATCTATACCCGGACAGTGACGATCCGGACGAACCCCAACATAACCCGCGCCTCGCCAGGTTAGTACAAGAACTCAACCTGGACGACACCTTAAGCGCGGAAGAGTCATCTGCCATAACCAAACTATGTTATGAGTACGATGATATTTTCTTTTTAAAAGGTGATAGGCTCACTCATACCAAAGCCATCACCCACGACATTCCCCTGGTGCAAGACCAAGCACCCATTAATCAAAAGATGTACCGATTGCCTGAAACCCAACGCAATGTAATCAACGATCAGCTCCGAGAAATGTTGGATAATGACATAGTCCAACCGAGCAAGAGTCCACGGAATTCACCTCTCTTAGTCGTCCCCAAGAAAGCGGGACCTGATGGTGAAAAAAGGTGGCGCGTCGTCGTCGACTTTCGCAAGCTTAACGAAAAAACGATTGGCGACGCCTATCCGCTACCTCGTATCGAGGACATACTCGACCAACTAGGTCATTCCCGATACTTCACTACCCTCGACTTGGCCAATGGTTACCACCAAGTATTAGTCGATCCCAAAGATAGGCCAAAGATAGGCCAAAGACGGCTTTCAGCACAAATTACGGGCACTACGAATTCAAGCGTATGCCGTTCGGGCTCAAAGGAGCCCCGGCAACCTTCCAACGTCTAATGAATTTCGTATTAACAGGCTTACAAGGCCTGGAATGCTTCGTGTACCTTGACGACATAGTCATCTACGGGAAAAACCTGGCGGACCACAGTCAAAAGCTCCGAAAAGTCTTCGACAGATTGAGAGAGAACAACCTGAAACTGCAACCAGAGAAATGCCAGTTTCTAAGACGAGAGGTTGTATACTTAGGCCATAAGTGTTCCAACAAAGGAGCACTACCGGACCCCAGCAAAACGGCATGCGTCCAAACATTCCCCGTTCCCCGAACAGTCAGACAAGTCCAATCATTTCTGGGACTTGCCAACTATTACAGGAAATTTATACCCGATTTCTCAAAGATAGTACGTCCAATCACGAATTTGCTTCGCAAGGACGTGAAAATGTCAAGAGGCATTTGAAGTAATTAAAAAATCCCTAATTTCCCCTCCACTTCTAATCTATCCTGATTTCACCCAACCATACAACCTAACCACGGACGCCAGTAGCGAGGCCTTAGGAGCTGTCCTCTCCCAAGGAGAAGTCGGACACGATCAACCTATTGCCTACGCCAGCCGTACACTAAATAAAGCTGAACGCAACTACTCTACAATAGAGAAAGAGTTGCTAGCCATAGTCTGGGCCACCCGTAACTTCAGATGTTACCTACAAGGCCGAAAATTCACAGTCTACACAGACCATAAGCCTCTCAAAGGCGTCTTTAACGTCAAAGACCCAACTTCCCGCTTGGTGAGATTCCACCACAAACTTTCCGAATTCGATTATAAAATCGAATACAAACCCGGAAAATATAATACAAATGCCGACGCACTCAGTCGCATCCCGCGGGAAGAAACCGAAAACACCACTCTTCTAGTAAAGGCCCTATTCCACCATAAAATGGATTCAGCCTCGGAGGAAGAAAACGGTACAACCCCCCACAGTCGCTTAAAATGCAGCGCGGTGACTCGGGCTCAAACAAAACATGCCCAAACAGAACCCAAGAGTCCCGAGACACAGGATCCCTCGTTAAGCAACCAGGATCACGAACCGCTAAGACCCGAACAAAAAATAAAACCAATAGACCCACCAGGAAACGATCCAGACACAAATGAACCAAAAACCCCTGAAGTTATTACAAATCCCGAGGAAATCAGGACAATCTTACATGACTACCATGATTCTCCTTTCGGTGGCCACCAGGGCGTAATTAAAACATATTAACGGATCAGAAGAAAGTACTGGTGGAGGCACATGCTTAGTGACATAAAGAAATACATTAAGCGGTGCTCTAAATGCCAAAAGATGAAAGGGTCACCACAATTCCGAATGCCGATGGTTATAACGGACATCGCAGAAAAACTCTTTGACAAGGTCTACCTCGACATGGTAGGTCCACTTGAGGAAACAGAGTCCGGAAATAAAGGACAACCTTACAAAGTTCGTCGACTGGTATGCCATACCAAATGGAGAAGCTGTAACAGTAGCGCGAATTTTCTTTGATGAAATAGTAACGCGCTATCGCATTCCAAAACGAATTGTCACCGATCAGGGAAGCGATTTTCTGAGTGATTTATTCAAACAGGTATGTAAATTGCTAAGGGTGAAGAAACTCCAAACTTCAGCTTATCACCCACAGTCAAATGGCGCACTAGAACGTGCAATAGTGGACGAAAATCATAAATCTTGGGACCAATATCTGCGAACCGCTGCATTCGTGTACAACAACAGTGTGCACGAAGGGACGAAACTAACTCCCATGGACTTCCTTTACGGCTTTACAGCGGATGTTCCCTCCAACCTTAAACGGGACCCAGAACCCGTGTATAACCACGAGAGCTATTACCACATATTACGGTATAAGCTTCAAAAATCTTATGCAACGGCTCGGAAGAACATATTGGCCAGTAAACAACGCTCGAAAGGTTACTACGACAAAACTATACGCCCTATATCCTTCCATATAGGAGACAGGGTCCTCCTCAAGAGCGAAAATAGAAAACATAAACTCTGTCAAATCTGGGTAGGACCCTATTCGGTAACCGGCGTTCCCAGCTCAGTGAATACCACGGTACGAGTTGGTAAGAGAATAATCACCGTCCATAATAACAGGCTGAAGCCGTATTACGACTAAACCAACTAAATAATACCTAAATTCCCCCATTTATTGCAATAGTTATTAAACTTTAATACCTTTAATTTGAGTACAAACTATCTAACCCAAACCTTTCCTCTCCCTATAGACATGTCCTTGGCAATCATTATACTCGGATTGTTCCTGTCCCCTGTGGCAAAAGGCAAGATAGAGCCATATACAATAACTCCCCTGAACAACACCGGAGTACTCTTTGAAGACTTGGGAAGCCTGATGGTGTATCATAACACCTGGAACGTCATAACGGAACTGGATCTGTCCGAATTGGAAAATTAAACAATGTTGGCGGAACGAGCAGAGCATTATGTACACCAACTCTGTGGAAATACTTCATCAGCAACAGGCCTGTGCGAAATGCAGAAAAAACATGTTCATGCACATTAAGAGACGCACCAACGTCATTAAGGAGGCCGTACCAAAATCCCGAAAACCCAGATCGATATTCGATGGTATAGGAAATGCCATGCATTACCTCTTCGGAACGATGGACAGCGGAAACGAACGCGAGGTGTACAGTCGCTTGGACGAACTCGAAACAAATACCCAAGCACTCGCCGCCCTAGAGAAACAGCAGATTAGTGTGGTAAAGACAACCTTTGACAGAATCCAGAAACCCTTAACGTCACTGGCGGAACGTCAAAGGCAAATAACTCTTCAAATAAATGATCTGCACAACTTGACGGATGACCTGCAAGCTAGACAGTTAAGACAGGAAATTATTTCTAGCCTCCTCCTCCAAGTGGTCGAACTAGAGTTTAGACAGCAGGCCTTATTAGATATAATTGTATCAAGTAGGAATAACGAAATACACCCATTACTAATTTCACCCGGTGGGCTGTTAGAAATTTACCATAAATCCCATTCAGCCTGCCAGAATCCCCAAAACTGCCTCTCGATTCTTTACCAGACAACCGAGATTCGAACCCATTTATTACAAGAAAAACTTGTAATTCGCCTCACCCTCCCTATATTCGACATTCCCAAATTTAAACTACAATAAATCCGATGCTTCCCAATCCATACGGAAAATAACCATTCACTAATCCCATAGATTGCTTACTCGCACATAGCAAGTCAAATTCACACGCAGGAATTTTTACTCCGTAAACCGTCAAATATCCGTCAATATCAAAAAGTGTCCAAAAACATAGAAGAAGACACATATATTGGCAGACTAAACACCCCGATAACGAAAGCAACCCTGTCCACTGAATGTGTTATTAAACTATTATTTAATCCACTAGAAGAAAACCCCAGATGTCACCTAAGGGCACAATTAACCCCCAGGGACACCCTCATCAAACTAAAAAGACCCAATACTTGGTTATATTCTCTAGCCTCCCCAACAATAGTGCATATCACCTGTGCCCGTCGGTTACTCACTAACCGCCTAAACGGACAAGGCATATTAGTAATTAACGAACCCTGTCAACTACAAATAGGCCCAAACACACCCCTTAAAAATCTCCCAACCGGATTACTTCCCCAACACCAACGAAACTAAAATAGAGTTGGAAAATTTTATGGCCACACTCCCGGAACCACAGGCACAGGAACACTCCCTATTACTCCTTGGGGACAATACGAACCAATTAATACACCAGGGCACAAAATCTCTAGATGAGATTCGCACCCAGGTAGAGAAGGTTCGCAATAACATTAGATCCACAGCACCCCACACTTTATCCACCACCTCCCTATCCCTCTCAGGCATACTGTGTTATGCATAACAGTGTATATTCTAATAAAATATGTGGCTCCCAAAGTCACACTATTGATTAGCCAGCGGAACACACCGCCCCCTCAAAACGAGATACCAATGCAGCAAATCTATACGACCCCCCCCCCCCCCCCCCCCCCCCCGAAACAACAGAAAAATCCCAAACACTCCCCAAGACACAAACATATCAAAGACCCTAAACGCTTCCACGAGTTAAATCGATTCAACTCGTATAAATAAGAAAACCAGAAAACCATCTTTTATTATCCAATTATTTTATCCCCAGATTTAAGTCCAAAAACAGAATCCAGATTTAAGTTCAAAAACAGAATCCAGATTTAAGTTCCAAAACAGAGATGCCCCAGATTCAAAAAAAAAAAAATATATACATTTTTTTTAACCTTGAAAACAACAACACCAAATAAATTCAAAAGTTTTCAACGCCGAAATTCAAAAAAAAAAAATATATATTTATAATAAATTTTCCAACGCCGATTAAACCTCTTTAAACCTTCATCCTCAACCACCAGATTTGGATTTACAAACATCATATAAATTCCCCTTTTCAAATGTCATCCAACGCCGTTTTCAACGCGTAACCAAAAATGCCAAGCGACAAAACAATCTCCTTCTTCAAAACGCCGATAAAAATAAGGCAAACGACAAAACAATAGAAACTTTTCTCTTTTCAACACATAGCTTACCTAAAAATAGAGAATACAAAATTCTCTCAACGCAAACCTCATCCGAAAATACCAGCAAAAACCAACACAACAATAAAAACTCACAAAAACGCCGATTAACAAACCAATATTTAAAACCTCAATTCCCTTCCAACGTTGATAGAAACAGTAAAGAACCCACCAAAAACCACACAATAAAAACAAATATTTTTTTTTTCATATACAGAAACCATTTTAAGAAAACAAAATAAAATTTATTTTTCCAAAAAAAAAAAGGGAGAGAAGGGGCACAAAAGTATTTTTAGATGGCTAAACTAATCCCACCACTCCTCGCTGGGTGCGGTAATGCCATGATCGGAAGGAACTCCCACCTCCTCCTCCACCTCGAGCAGATCCGCAGTTCCTGGGCGAGACACCTCTCTGTAGGGCAGCACCTCTCCAACGTGTAGCTGCAGACGGGGCACGTCAAAGGGGGGGTCATAAACAGCCACTCCCGTAAGTACAACAACTCCACCTATTAAAAGAAGAATAAAAAAAAAAAAATTAAAAAATTATAACTCAAAATGGCTACTAATATTACCTGACACGGTGAGACGCTCTCCATGGCTCAACAGCAAGTAAGTCCGATGCGGGAGCCCGACATCGGCAGAAACCGACCATACGGTAAGCGACGGTTCCCCGTCGCGGTGGAGTACAAGCCTAAGTGGGCCCCGCCAATTAGGGTGCACCCTGGTAACGACGACCCCTAGAATACGAATTGTATGCGGGGATATAACCGTAAACCCCACACGCGACACTTTCTCGGCAAAGTTCATAGTGCACGTAAACATGGATGAATAAAGACTGTACAATTGCCTAACAATTGCAGCTTCTTAAATATAAATAAACCCCTGACTAAACAATTTTAAACGATAACTATTCCTCTCCAAAGAATAGTTATCTTTTTCCCAGTAGGAAGGATTGTTGCAAGTCTAAAATCCGAAATCCGAGGTCAACAACATCGGATAACAGATATGACCACACAAAAAAAAAAAACAAACATTTAAATTTACCATCAAGTAGCCACTTCGTAAACACATTCCAGAGGAAATTGCATATCCTCTTTCACGAAGTGGCTAACGGGTAAATTTTCCTAGAAATCAAAGCAAGGCAAAAGTACATGAAAAATGATGGCAAAGCACCTGGGTAAAATTCCAAGTCTCAGGCTAAAAACGCCTCGCCATCAAATTCCAATAAGTACATCGCCTTGCTCAAGGTTTATCGGTGCTTGAACTTGATCAAGCCAGTGAGAGGAAAAAGCTCTCACACACACGACCAAAAACTTACCTAACGTTTAACAAGACTGAACGATCAAGAGCGAAAGCTCAAAGCTTTCTACCTTGAATAAAAAGTTCAGGTAAGTGGTCGTAAAAAAGATGATAAACGAGGAGTCTGGTTTTAAACGCGAAACAGTTAAGTCGCGATTGTTTTTGGAGTCTGGTTGAAACTTAAAAAAGTCGAGTCGCGGTTGTTTTTGGCGGAGTCGGATTTTTATAGTAAATAATATAGTTAAGTCTGAACGATAACAAAATTCGTTTCTAAGAATAAAATCCATCATCAGTGATAAAAAAGTTTTTGTGCGTAAGATTAATTAAGATTATAGTACACCTTAGCTTGGTTAAAAAAATTAATATAAGTGACAATAAGTGTTAGTGTTATAAATCGTGTAACGTAATTAAGTATAGATTGTTAAAAATAGAAAGTTTTACCTCAATAAAGAAAATTAAAATAAAAGAGACAATTGAGTGTTGTGTTTTTGGCCAACGTGAGGAGAATATATAACATGCCTTCTTTTTGCTAGACCCGGGCATTCGCAGAGTAAGTGCTGAATGCTTTCCACCTCTTCCTCGTCCATACAGCTCCGGCAGAAGTCATTCGTGGGAACGCACAGACGTTCTGCGTGTCTACCGAAAAGACAGTGGCTAGTAATAACTACCACAATATTTCGGAGGTTTATCCGGCTTCCGTTTAGCAGGAACGCGGTTTTTCTCAAATCCCATTCAGGCCACAGCTGCCTTGATAATCTACATGTGGTTAAGTTACTCCATCTCTGTTTAGCGAGGTGAGTAGCCTTAAGGTCAATTTCTCTCTTTACTGATTCTAGCGGCCAGCCGATCGATCTGTCAATAGAGGAATCATCCAGTTGTGATCCCTCCCTTGCCAGCTCATCAGCTGCCTCATTCCCTTATACACCACTGTGACCAGGGACCCAGCAGAGAGTTACCTTGTGTCTCGCCCCTAACGTCCGGAGACCCACCAGACACCTGCCGACCAGCTGTGACCTGACTAAGTTTGAGTCCAGCGCCTTGATAGCTGCTTGGCTGTCGATGCACAAGTATATCTCGCTACTCATTGGTAGGTTTGGGCGCCCGTGTATTAGTGCTACCGCCCTTTCTATGGCCAAGATCTCCGCTTGGAATACACTGCAATGGTCCGGTAAACGGCACCTACTGCATATGCTTAGGCAGTCCGAGAAGACCCCTGCTCCCACCCCGTCCTCCGACTTAGACCCATCCGTGAACACCGATATTTCTACACCTGTGGCATCCCCCACTCTTCCGAAACTTCTCTAGTTGGGATCCTTGTGGAAAATACCTTCCCAAAACTAAGTTGTGGGGTGGTGTAGTCGGTGCTCACCTGCAGATAGCCCCCCGGATAAGTCTTTAGTATACTGCTATGGCCGTTATCAGAGCTCTTCCAGCACTTGGACTCTTTCAGTGTTACAGCACTGCGTGCAGTTATACTTTTACCGTGGACGTCTAGTGGTAGGAGATGGAGCATAGTCTCCATTGCAGCCGTTGGTGTTGTGCTTATGGCTCCGGAGATGCCCAAGCAGGCAGCTCTTTGAATCTTGTTTGTTTTCTTTAGATTGCTCTCCTGCTCTAGAGCAGTCCACCAGACTAATATGCCGTATGTAAGAATAGGTCTTACTATGGAGGTATACATCCTCTTGCAGGCGTAGAACGCTATTGACGCTTTCTTCACGCGTTCATCTATGTTCATGCCTCAGCTTAGTTTGGAATCGAGTATGACCCCTAAATACCTAGTGTGGATCTTTATTGCTAGGGTATTGCCCGCTAGTTTATGTGGTTCGAAGTCGATCACTCTCCTCTTTGTGAATAAGATTGGCTCCGTCTTCTGAGGATTGACTGATAACACAGTTCTTCGCCCATCTGTGGACTTTACCTAGTGCTCTTTCCATCAACTCGCTCATGGTGCTTAGGAATTTTCCTGATACCAGTAAGGCTAGGTCGTCTGCATAAGCCAGCACGTTTATCCCATCTCTTTCAAGTGAGATCAGGATATCGTTGACCACTAGGAGCCACAATAATGGTGACAATATGCCCCCTTGAGGTGTTCCTCTGTCTACGGACCTGACTCTCTCGTGGTTGCCCAGTTTTGTGTGGATCTGGCGGCTTGATAACATTGAATAGATAACAGATAGAGTGGTCTGTACCGTGAGACATAAGGGCATCGTGAATTGCTTCAGCCTTCACGTTGTTGAAAGCCCCTTCAATATCAAGAAACACCCCCAACGTGTCTTCCCTGTTACTAAGTGACTGCTCAACCGTTCTTACTATTGCATGCAGCGCAGTTTCAACTGACTTTCCCTTTGTATATGCGTGGTGGGAGCCGCTAACCCCTCTAGGTAGAATACGCTCACGCAAGTATACGTCGAGAAGTCTTTCTAGTATTTTAAGTAAAAACGATGAAAGGCTAATTGGTCTGAAGTCCTTAGCGATTATGTGTCCAGTTTTTCCTGCCTTGGGGATAAAGATCACCTTGAACTCTCTCCAAGCTAGAATGGAAGATGCAGCTTTTAAATATCACCCTAAGCCACGGAATAACTGAAGCCTGTGCTTTTTGCAGCATGATAGGCCAAATCCCGTCTATTCCTGGTGACATGTATGGCGCAAAAGTTTTAATTGCCCATTCAACCCTGTCCTGTGCTACTATGTAGCTGGCGGAATCCAGGCTTGCTAGCTCTGATCTAGCCGGTCTACCCGCACAACTTGCCGCCCTATTTGCGTCCGAGTTACCGGGAAAATTGCGTTCTCATAAGCAGCTCCAGTGTCTCCACTACCGATTCTGTAAAGGAACCATCGCCCCGCATCAAGAAAGAGGGAACACTGGGACTGCTTGCGAGGGCCCTCCTGAGCCTAGCGGACTCCCTTGCACTCTCAATGGACTCACAGAAAGCCCTCCATGAAGTGCGTTTGGCCTTTCTAATGGAGTTTTTATAATCTTTTAGACCCCTTTTGTAGGCGGTCCAATCCTGAGCTGTTTTTTTGACTTAGCCCTATTGAAAAGCCTCCGCGCCTCCCGTCTTAACGCGCTCAGGCTCCTGCTCCACCAAGCAGGAAAAGACTTCTTGGGTGGTCTGCTTAGCGGACAGCTTTTCTTGAAGGCGTCAGTACACGCTTTGGATAGTACCTCCACTGAAGCATCAAGGGATAGGGTGTTTTCGAGAATCTCGCAAGTTGGCGCTGGTACGCTATGCGCTACTCGTCTTTTAAATTCATCCCAGTCTGCTCTGACCGGGTTTCTAAAGGGGATGCGAGGCTCTGGTAGGAGGTTGATTCTAAAGCGTATCCAGCAGTGGTCCGAAAACGACCTCTTTCCCGATACTCTCCAGTCCTCCACCTTTAGATCATTTGACTCCGTTACGAGTGTGTTATCTAAAACCTCTTCCCTATTAGCTGTAATAAATGTGGGCCTGTTGCCCCTGTTACAGATACTAAGTTTAGAATTTAAAATGAAGTTAAATAGAGACTCACCACGTTCGTTGATGTCCATGCTTCCCCTGTTATGGTCGCAATGTAGCGACACCTACAGTGGTCCTGTAGCACCTGACTATCGGCTATATGAGCCGAATCCCTGTACCAGGTGTAATGGCAGGATCCTATGCCCTTGATTTCTACGAAGCCCCGGCCCTGCACCAAACCGCATTATCATCCATAAGATCCGGCTCCTATAGTCGAATCCAAGACCCCTCAATATTTTCTTACCTAAAACACCTGAAATAAATAAAATACCTACGGGTACAAAAGCGACATAATCGAAGGCAGCGCAGAAAATACATTTAAAAAGGCGCCTCAAGCTCGGAAATCGCTGTAAGGAGAGCCGAGAAAATTATTTAAATCAATTAAATTATTTGCAGAAAAATCCTCGGCTCCCGCACAAAAATTGCCTAAAATCGTCAAACTTGTTACATTCTAATAAGAATGTAACAGCTGCTTAACAGCGCAAAAAAAAAATTAAACCCCGCCTACCTACGGTACAAGTAACGCGACAAAACAGAAAAATCCTCAGCCGCCTATGAACATAATACAAATATCTAGCCAAAAACGGTCTGGCTGCAAAAAGAATTCTAAAAATAGAATTCTCTTCATGCAAAAGCAGCAGAATTGAAATGAAAAATTGAACATCTGGCGTAAATGAGAAAAAGACAAAACCGTTTACGCAGCGATGATCATGAAAATTTGGGATGATAGCAGCAGGACTGGAGAGTGTGTGCGTGTTTTCTGCCGGTACGTAAGAATCTCGGCGCGATAAGAGAGTCAGTAGATGGTTAGTTTAGGAAGCTGTTAGTCGCGTACTTAAAAAGGCCGAGTTTACGTTGAGACATTTTGATGTGAAAGGCAAAATAGATTTTTAGTGAATTAAAAAAAAAACCAAAAAAGGGAGTTGAAAGTGTAATATGGAAGGCATTTGACGTCTCGAAGCGATAAAGTGCTAAATTGAGTGCTTGGTGAATTTAATTCTATACAACTGGAGCATTTTATTACATTTTATATAAACGTGATTCCCAAAGGACTTAATAAACGATAGAGAAGTGCTACATAAAGCGCTATCTAAAAAGTTTCATATAATAAAACAAAAAGAAAATTGCAAGGTGCTGCTTAATTTCGCTTGATTGCTCGAAATTTTTTTTGGTTTATTTAGGTTGATAAGTTTAAAGAATAAATGGGTTGAAGCTTAAAGCTTATGTTGTTGCTTCAAATTTAATGCAAAGCAATTAAAATTGTTAAAAAGTTTTTATACATTTTAAGAGGGAAAGCGCTAAAATTATCCGCCGTAAACTATGTACAATAACATGAACGGTCCTTTCATAGCAATTACTCAAAGAAGAAACCAACGAATTCTAAAGGAGACTTCGAACAAAAGAACAGCAGATTAACAATCTCAGACAACAGTAAGTTTCTCAACGTCGAGCCGGCAAGGGGGTGAGTCGTTTGTTGTTTTTATTGTTTTAGTTACAATTAAACCCAATATGACGTTATGTCGTCAGTGTTGTGCTGCGTCGTGCTTGTAAAACTTAACCATCGTGAACACCAAAACTTTCATCATCAATACTGAACATAATAGACATTACAGACAGACCTTAAGAAATTTAAAATTTATAAATATAATAAACAAAAAAAACAAAACACAGAAAAAAAAATTGTTTACCTTTTTAGCATTCTTAGATGCCTTGAAGGTACGAATAATTTTTGATGAAGGTGAAAAAAAGAACTTGCAAGCCACCTAAGTGCAAGAACTATCTACGCAAAAGTAAAGTCTAGCACGCATTTACAATGAATTTTTTTATTGATAGTTGTTGAAGATCCCTCAAAATAAAGCGAATTAAAATTTATTTTACAAGGTGTCGTCAATCATACTTACCTGATTGCCTGCGAATTTTACAGGCACTTCCAGTTCCATTACATCCCTCCTATGAATCCTAAAAAAGAAAGAAGAAATTAATTCATTAAATCAAGCATTTTGAAACAACAAAACAGAAAAAGTTCCAAGAAATTTGTCACTCACAAAATGTAAACAAATTTCTTGGAGCACAACAACAACAACATGCATTTCATGAGAGGCATGAAAACATGAAATATGTTGCATATTGCCGATACCTAACAACAGAAAATCATAATGTAGGTATCGGCAATACGAATTAAACATGTTGGGAAGTCACGTGCATCAGTTCCAGGTAATTATCTTGTGTTTTGTATACCCAGGACAGCTGATGCACCTGACTCCAAATACATAGAATTCGGCAGTTTTTGCCCACTTTTTTATGGAAATCACACACAACACATCACATGTAGTAAATTTAAAAGGCACTTACCTGATTACATTGATGAAATCACCCGAAATTAATACAAAATATCGCGACCACGACACGAAATGAAAAACCGCGAACTGACGTTTCTTCAATTTCTGACAACGAACGTCACATGAAATCGAGGTGACTTTTCGCGAGTAATAATTTGGTGATGCCCGAATCGAGGTGAATTACGTAATTTTTGAATAATTCGCGATTTAATTAATTTATATTTACCTTATGAGTGCGAAAGAGATGCACAAGTTAAAAACGAGAAAGAAAAAGGAGCAAGGATTTGGGTTTAGTTCGCTAAAGTTATGAGCTTTTCTGCTGTCGCCATTTTATAGGACATTTTTAATTTAATTTAATTTCTGCTTAAAGCATACATTTTATTTAATAAAGTTGGGTTAATAAATTCATCAAAATGTTAAGGAATCTAACAAAACCAGTCTACGAAAAGGTTTTAGTTAGAAATACGTAAAATAATAGTAATTTATAACATTTTGAGGGGAAATGGCGATAGCAGAAAGCATAAAAGGGCATTGTAAATGTCAACTCACTCTCATTTTAGTAGTGAATTTTTACAAAGTGACACGTTAAGTGAGTTATTATTTAAAGGGTGGAATTTTGAGTTTGGCAGCCATTTTCCTAAATCAAGAAAAAGGTTTTTATCTTCTCTAAAAAATGGAATTTTTTTGTCAATTGATTTTTTATGAAAATAATTTAATAATCGAGTGAATTTCTATAAAGTTTTCGTCTTTGTAAAAATAATAGTTGCGAGTAATAATTTTGTTCATTGTTTGAGTGAAATTTTTCGAAGTTTTTGAACTTAAATTAAAATTACGTGAAAGTGAAATTTTAGGCATAAATTTCGCAATACAGGAGTCAAAATATGCTTGGATTAGCATTTGACTCAGCAGATAACATTTGGTGACGGAATCTAATAATTTTATTCAATATTTTTGTTTTATTTTTTTGAACTTTTATATATTTTACTTAACCATTTTATTTCATCAGTGTAATTAAGATTTTTTTTGAGTGAATTTAAATTAAAGTGAATTATGTATGTAAAAAGAATAAAGGTTTAAAATCGGTTAGGCCCAACTATTGTGCAAATAATCAATCTAATAAAAGTTCATCTGAATAATTTATGCCTTTACGGTAATGCTATTCATGTATGAAATTCGTTAACTGTTGATTATTTTCTCGCCCATATCATAACTGAACATTTTATTTTTACGACAGTTAGTTAACAGTGAAATTTAATTTACCGATTCGTATATAAACTTGTATAAGTGTGAATTAAAGTATAGATTAACTAAATTTGTATGCGAGTTTCCTTTTATAATTTTTCCTATATTTGATTTCGTTAATTTTCTTGATTTCAGTGTTTGAGTAATTCTTTGAGGTTAATCAAATATCTCAAGTTGCTCTAGTTTTTCTGAAAGCAGTGTTAGAAATTAAAATTTGTCTTCGTATTACTTTCTCTATTTCCTAGTAGACTCATTTTATTGACACTGTTGTTAATTTAAACACCTTGTTTAAATTTTCATCTTCTTTAGCAATATTAGTATTGCTTTCTTGAACAATAGTATCTATGAAACATAAGTACAAGAACCATCTTCGCAAAAGTGAAGTTGTGGTAAAGGACAAATAAGTATTGGTGAATGTGAAAAGGATTTACGACCCAATTTTTTTTAGCACGCATTTACGACGATTTTCTTATTGACAGTATTTATAAAACCTAAGTACAAGAACTATCTGCGCAAAAGTGAAGTCTAGCAGGCATTTACAGTGAATTTTTTTATTGATAGTATCTATAAAACATAAGTACAAGAACTATCTTCGCAACAGTGAAGTTGTGCTAAAGGACAAATAAGTACTGGTGAACGACGATTTTTTTTTTGACATTATTTATGAAAACCTAAGTACAAGAACTATCTTCGCAAAAGTGAATTATAGCACGCATTTACGACGATTTTTTTTTTATATTATCTATAAAACCTAAGTACAAGAACTATCTTCATTGCATTTACGACGATTTTTTTTGATATTATCTATAAAACCTAAGTACAAGAACTATCTTCGCAAAAGTGAAGTTGTGCACGCAATTGTGATGATTTTTTCTATTGACTGTAATCTTTAAAGTCTAAAATAATAAAATATTGCTTAAATCAATTGAAGCGTAAGAGAACGAGTGGTTCGAATAAATTATTCTTTCTAAGTTAAAATTTAAACAGTCGTTTTAGAATAGACAGCAATGAATTTTCGTAAATTTTTGTATAATGGAAAGTACAGGAACTATCTTCGCAAAAGGGAAGTTGTATTAAAGGACGAATAGGTTTTTGGTGAAAGTAAAAAGGATGTACGAGGTTATTTTTGAGAAGAAAAAAATTTATTTTTTGCATTAATTTTATACGCTTCCTATCAACAAATAATGCGCATTATTTTGATAGCAGCAGGTTATTAACTCTTTTATTATAAAGCCGGTATGGTTTGCCCATTAAGATAGGATAGATGTATATTAAGATACGATAGGTGATAGCAGTAGATTACTGAGCAGATTATTATAGAATTGGTATAGTTTGTATATTTAAGTAAGATAGGTGACTTCATCAGAGCCCCATTGCAACGGGGTAAGTAGGCCCTAGCCTTAAGCTAGACGGTCTTGTGCCCTCCCAGGGAGGGGGTATCTCTGTTTTTATTTAAAAATATAAATAAAATTTTTAATATGGAGCTAACTTAAACTCTTCTTTTTATCTCTCTCTCTCTCCTCGTCGTCCTTCCCTAGGGCGGCTACATTCATCGCTACGTCGGTGGGCGGGGCCCTCATAATGAGGTGAGTGGCCCTCTTTCTCTATTTATTTATTTAAGCTTAATACAAGCTATTGCATAAAAAATACAAAAATAAAAAATTAAATACAAACTATAACTTAATACTAATTCTACAGAATATAATAAATGAATAATTAGGAATAAATAAATAAAAAGTATAAGCTACAATATCAGCTAAATATATTGGTAACTGGCAGAAGGCGAAAGGAAGAAGAATCAAAGTAGGCGATCAGGATCAAGATGGGCGGGGTCAAGATATAAGGCTTTGTGGAGTGATGATTTACTCAGATGGAAGTCAAAAGAGGAAAGGTCGTTGACTTTTCGTAACATCCTGGTAATTGGCTCGCTTTGACCGTAGTTTGTGCGATGGCGATCGAGTCGGAAAAGGGGAGTGGACCTAAGGTTACGGGGATTGGTATAGATGGGTAAAGATTGCAGGATTGAGGGGCAGTCTATGGCACCAGTTAATAATTGATAAATAAAGAGAATGTCGGAAACATCACGACGTTTGCTTAGAGGTTGTAAGTCGATCAGTTTCAGACGGTTTTCATAGGGAGGAAGGTTGAATCTGTCAACCCACGGAAGATCACGTAGAGCAAAGCGAATAAACCTACGCTGGACAGATTCAATCCTATTAATGTGAGTTGTTTGTGTAGGGGACCATACCTGGCTGGCATATTCAAGGAGAGGTCTAACGAAGGAGACGTAGAGAGATTTGGAAACATAAGGATTGGAGAACTCTCTAGACCAGCGCTTCACAAACCCTAGCGCGGAGTTAGCTCTGTTAATTATGCTGTCAATGTGGGAACGGAAATTGAGTTCACTATCACAGATTATTCCTAAGTCACACAAAGAGGTAACGATAGGAACTGGTACGTCGGTTAACATATAGACTCTCGGGGTGGTGGTAAGACGCTTGCGGGAATAAGAGATGGACTGGCATTTGGAGACATTGAGCTCTAGAAAGTTTTTCAGGCACCATGTGATGAATGAATCGAGGTCTTCTTGCAGGAGAAGAGAGTCGGTAGTGGAGGAGATATGTTTGATTATTTTCATGTCATCGGCATAAATGGACAACTCTGAGTGTTTGATGACACATTCAACATCATTTATTGTGAGGATAAAAAGCAATGGACCTAGGTGGCTGCCCTGAGGGACGCCGGAACGAGCGACAATAGGGTTAGAAATGGATGAACTGAAAAGAATATTGTACTGACGGTTGTTGAGGTAGGATCGGATCCAGGAGATGAATCTGGGGGGGAAGCCTAGGCGATCAAGTTTGAACAAGATAACGTTATGGGAGGTCTTGTCGAAGGCTTTACTAAAATCTGTGGCGATAACATCAACATCTTTACCGTTTTCCAGGGCACACAGGGTTTTAGAGACGAAGTCAGTAAGGTTTGTGGTTGTAGATCTACCTTTGAGGAAGCCATGCTGGGAGAGTGAGAAGATAGACTTACAGTGGAAGAACATGGAATCATAGACCAATTTTTCGAATAGTTTAGGTATGGATGATAATTTAGCAATGGGTCTGTAGTTGGACACATCGTTCTTGCAACCTTTCTTGAAGATGGGAATAATATACGAATTTTTCCATAATTGAGGGAAAACCCCTTGAGTGACCGAGAGACGAAAAAGCAAAGTAAGGGGTTGGACTAGATGTATGGCACACTTTTTCAGAACAATGGCCGGAATTCCATCAGGACCTGGGTGAAAGTCGTCCTCAAGCCTATTAATACTGGCGGCGACTAGTTCAGGATCAGGGTCAAAAGATGAAAACGACGTTTGAGTGCATTTGTCCATGAATGCAAAATAGTTAAGGTCGGGTTGTAGAGAATTGTCGCTGAAAGATTTACTGAAGAAGTGTGCAAAGAGGTTAGCGATAACCTTAGGATCAGATGAAGAGGTACTCTCGAGCTTTAGGGTGGAAGGGTAACCATTGGATTTCTCCTTAGAATTAATAAAGCTATAAAAACGCTTGGGGTCGGATATGAGGCTAGTTTCCATCCGTTGGAGGTACCCATGGTAGAGGGTATCACAACGTTCAGAAAAAGAGGTATAAGCAGATAGATAGGAAGAATAGTCAGACTCGGTCTGGGTTAGAAGAAAAGTTTGCCAACGTTTGTTTCTCCTGTTGCGAAGAGAGCGTAATTATTTGTCGTACCATACGGGGGATGAGGAGTAGTTTTTACGAGGAAGAAGAGGGATAGATTGTGTAAGACAAGCGTGTATTTCCGAATAGAACGCCTCTAAAGCGACGTCAACTGGGAGATGTTGAGGGATATCCCCAATATTAGAGTTGAGGAGCAAGTGATTTAATTTGTCAAAGTCACCTTTACGAAAATTGAAGGGTAAAGAAGACTCGGAGCCTGAAACGGCATGAAGGTGTTCGTAGGAGAAAACGAGGAACAAAGGAGGATGGTGATGGTCGAGGGAGGAGAGAAGATGGTTGCTTTCTGCGACAGCCGAGTTAACTGGGTCTGAAGAAAAGATTAAGTCTAATTGTCTGTCCAGGAAGTTCCTGACTCCGCTTACTTGAAAGAGACCTGAAACGGAGAGCTGATCGGTAAAGAAGGCTTCTTTGGCCGAAGATGCGTTAAGGGGGACAAAGTGAGAACAGTCCTCGGACAATGACCATTGGATACGGGGGAGGTTAAAGTCACCCAATAAAATAAATTCATCGGACGCGTTAGCGTTCTCAAGCAGGGTATCGATCGCTTCAATTATAGGCTCGTAGGCGTCTAAAGGTTGAGAGGGGCGAATGTAACAACAGAGGATGTACAGAAGACACTTATTTAGTGCTATTTTTATACACACAAATTCTGATATTGTAGAGTCGGAGGTCTTTAGCAGGGTGGCGTCATAACGGTTGTGAGCAGCTATGAGAACCCCGCGACCTGGTGGATCATTGGTGCCTATACAACCGTCGACACGGAAAATGGTATAGTTTGGAGGGAATAGTTCGTTGTCGAGAATTCCTGGTGTTAGATTGGTTTCAGTTAAGGCAAAGATATCGTGCGGGAATTTGTGGGAGTTAAGAAAAATATTGGATGTTTTTGTACGAAGTCCTCTTACGTTCTGGTAATAGACCGACAAGCTGTTGGGGAGAGGATCTTGATCGGAAACCGCGGGTGAAATAGAGGGGAAGTCAGAAATAGGGAAATCAAGGGGGTTAGGAACGAAAGTAGTTTAAGGAGTCGTTACGACTTTTTTGAAGATGGGAAATACGGCGAGAACTGACGTACGCAGCATAGGTGGATAGATCTTCTGAAACTTTATGGGAAGGTATATTGAATGATTCATGGTATTTTGTGAAAAGTTGGAGTAAGACTGATGGGTCTGTGGGCAGGCCTTCTTGTTGTATACTTAACATGACGTTGGTGCTGGTTTTACCTTCAACACAGACGGAGTTCGGTTTGTCGTGGAGATAGGCTAGAAATAGACGTACGTTGTCATAAATGCGACGGTCCCGTAAACGGGACAAGAGGTATCGTCCATCGCTAGAATCAGCAGAGCGCAAAGTCAATTTAACTGTAGGGGTGGGAGAAGGGGATCGATAAATGAATGATGTTCGGATAAAGGAGTTTTGGCTAGCGGAATGGGCGGGTTAACGGAGGTAGAATTTGTTTGAGACGGGGCGACAGTGTAGGAGGATGACGGCGTGGAATTAGGTGGGCATGCGGAGGAAGTAGCGGGTGCAACGTTTTGCGTATATAGAGGAGAGGTGGGACAGACGGAAATCGGAGCAGAGGTGGTGGAGTGGTCGGAAGAAGTTGGCTAGGTTAGAAGGGCAAGCGGAAGAAGTTGGGGGTGCATGGTTAGGTGGGTGCGCTGGACATACGGAACTCAAAACAGTATTGGTTGGGTTGACGGTTGGAATGGACGTGTTCGAGGGATTCGGTGTAACTAGAACAGGGGGGTTAAGGGTGTGAGAATATATAAAGTTGGGATACTTGACTGGAGTACTTAGATTAAAATTTGGAAATAGTCCCATTTTGAACTGCCAATTGGAGTTAGGATTACTAGATTTAGGATTAATGGTGAGATGTGCGGAAGAGTGAGGAGTACTTATGTTGTTACTAGTTCTAAGATTCTTATGGTTAGGGTGAATACTAAATTTAGGTATGGGAGAAGGTCGTTTGGGGTAGTTAGTAAGGTTAGGTTTTTTGGTATTTAATTTAGGGTTAGGTGCGGAGGGCTTAGGGTTAAACTTAACGTACTTCCTAGTCCACTTAGAAATTGTGATGTTCCCGAGAGTGAAGAATTTGCTGGAGGGGTTACTGATGAGCCAGACATATTTGTTTGGGATGAAGATCTTGAAGTTGCTGGATTTCCCTTCGTCTGACGAGAGTAACTTCAGGCAGCTAACGGGGGTGAATCCAAAATTGCGGGAAAAAAAACTGTGGGCCCAGGAATCGTTGGCGTTATGAGGTGCACCCTTTAGAAGGAATGGAGTTGTGCTTGATAAAGATAAATGTTTACTGCCTAGCCTTTTTAGTCTCTGCTCCCATTCCAATACTGTCCAGGTGGTGCCAAGTTTGTTGAACGTAAATGTGGTGGAAGTGGGTTGGGATGACACTCGCGGAGAGACATTGATGGCAACATCAGCAACCTTCTCTATAACGGGCTTGACCAAACCAGCAATAGCATCAACATCTGAGGCAGGCTGTACCAAGGAGGAATGCGGAGGAATCACATACACGGTGGATTGAGGCGGAACTGCGGAGGTTGCATCCCGGAGAGTGGAGCAGTCCCCATCAGAAGATGTAGGTCCAGAAGAAGAAGAATTCTCTATAACGGGCTTGACCGAACCAACAGGAGCATCACCATCTGAGGCAGGCAGCGCCGAGGAAGAATGCGGAGGAATCACATTCACGGTGGATTGAGGCGGAACTGCGGAGGTTGCATCACGGAGAGTGGAGCAGTCCCCATCAGAAGATGTAGATCCAGAAGAAGAAGAATTCTCTATAACGGGCTTGAGCAAACCAACAGGAGCATCACCATCAGAAGCAGGCTGCAACAAGGAGGAATGCGGAGGAATCACTTTCACGGTAGATTGAGGCGGAACTGCGGAAATTGCATCCCGGAGAGTGGAGCAGTCCCCTTCAGAAGATGCAGGTCCAGAAGAAGAAGAATTCAAACCAGAACCATCAGTGGTGTCAGACCGAGGAAAAGAGGGGCCGAGATAGCTTCTAGTGGTTAAACTCTTAATATCAGAGCCGACTGAGCCAATTAATTCCAAGTTCTTCACAATGGCTGTTGAGCACGAATCCAGATCCCGCTTGACGTGCCGGACACCGCGCCGAATGTCGTCTAAGATTGGCATGATAGATTCCGCAGGTTGGCCGATGGAAGGCGATGGTGATCCAGCGCGGAGGTCATCCAAGGAAGCGACCAGGCCGCTCAGCTTTAAGGAAAGCTCACAAATCCTGCTTGAAAGAAGCGATGAGTAGTTGGTCGAACCCTCAGCGATCTTAAGCAGCTTGTCCAGTTTTAAGTTTAGACTAGCGCAGTCATCGGACAAAATTTGCAGTCCAGCAAAGTTTGTGGAGATCTCATTGACCTTATCTGCGATGTAGGATTGATCCGTGGAGAGCGTAGCAACGACCTCCTTCATGAGCCGTAAGACGTGACAGGGCTTAATGTTGGAGCACTCTTTACATGTAGAAAGACCACGTGAAAGACAGGTGCCATGAAAAACACCTCCACAGGTAACACCATTGTTAAGCAACTCATTAGAGCATGACTTGCAAAGGGCCATTTTGTGCGTGAGGAATTAGTCGGAAATAATTAACAATAAAAAGTTAAACAAAAGGCTTTACACCAGGTTGCAGTAATACCAGATTAAAACAAAATAAACAAACTGAGTTACTTCCGCTTGAAAAACGGGTACATCAATAGGGCATCTAGTTGACATCGGCCCCCTAGATGCATAAGGCGGTTGGGGCATGGGCCATGCAAGGGGAGTCATGACTCCAGACTCCCCCAACGATATCCGGTCAGTCGGGCAACGCCTGACTGCATCCTTTTCCTCCTGTTTTGTTCCTTTTTAGTTTTTTTTTGAGTTTAAAATTCTCTTTGGTTTTTTTCCTTTTTTGTTTTCTTGAATTTTCTCGGGTTTTCTTTTTTCCTTTTTCCTCCTTTCTATTTCCTTAAATTTTTTGGTTTTTTTTTTCGGTTCGTCTCACCCTTCCCATCCTCGGCATGATTCTTTGCTTTTGTTGCGCAACCGCGGGCGGAGATGGCATCCCCTATGAACCCCCCCCCCCCCCCCCCGCTCTCTATCGCAAAGCTAGCGATACCAGCATGCCATCCTCCATCTCTGCCCAAGCATCTGCTGACAGATGAATATCCAGCGGAGGCCGTGATCCTGGCTGACATCAGCTGATTTACAGTTGATGTCATCCAGAGTCATAGCCTGCCTTGGGCAATCATCCAGCAGCAGTGTCGGTCCAAGCTCGTAACACCCCAAACCGAATGGTGTGCGTTGGCGTCGCAACCCAACAACAGGTCTCGTCTCCCTTCATCCGCTACTTTCGCCAGTGCCTGAACCTCAGTAGGTGGTATGCAGACGTTATGCGCCATGTACGCCGAAGCTATCCATGTAGGCGCCATGCTGCTGCCCTCCCATTGAACTACTGTGAGGTCGTTAGTGCTGTAATTAGACAATAAAAATAATGTTCAGGCTACCCGCTGAAAAGGGATACTGGTTACGCGAAAATTAAAGATTTTATTGCTGATAAGATAAGTTTTTATTCAATTGTAGTTCTTAACACTTGCACTTGTATAATTCACTTTACATTTACTTCAAATTCTTAACCTAGCACTTAAATACCTTATTCCTACACTTATGTTTAATTACTGAAAGAATTTGAAATGTTTATTAGCTTAAAATATTTATCTTAAAATAATTCGAACAGCCAGGTTCTGAATTATTTCTTAACAAGTGTTTAATTAATGTGATATAATTGCGAACAGCCAGGTTCTGCAATTATATTGACAATCTACTGGGAATAATACTTATTCGAGCAGCCAGGCTCTGAATAAGTATTGGGAAGATATTAGTCTGAACACAAAACGAACTTCTGTATTTATTCGAGCAGCCAGGCTCTGAATAAATATGTTAATTAATGTTAATAGGCAACACAATAATTTATTCGAGCAGCCAGGCTCTGAATAAATTGTTACAAATAGGTTAGTTTACACAAAGTAAATATAATCGAGCAGCCAGGCTCTGATAATATTTTATATTGTTATAATCAAAGAATTCAAATTTTAACTATGATGTTGGCGGGAAACTTTTTACTTTAAAGATTTATAAATTGACGTTAAAGTTTAAGGTTTATTATTAATATATTAAATGAGATCATTTAATATATACTTAGTTCTTGGTGAGACGGATTATACCCAAAACAAATATTAAATCCGAGATTTGTTTACGTTGGTTGCTGAGCACCGTGTAACCAAATTGCTCATGCCAAATATCAGCTGTTTTGACAGGCTGTCAGGGATGTTTGGCTGATCAGAAGAGGTAAAACTTTGGATTTTGTTATTAAATTTGTTTATTTTTAGGCTGCGTCGCAACAAATGCCCTTCTTGGCCAGAATACAAGTTCTCGGCTTACCTGCACCCTTTTTATAGTAAAGAGTGAATAATTTGTGCTTTAATCCCAGTATGGCGTCTTCCTTGACCCACGGCTCCTGGATTAAAGCAACATCTATGTTCTCCTCCGCTAGGAGGATGAGTAAGCTCTCGGATGCTAGCTTACTGTGATGGAGGTTGATTTGGACCACCTGCATCCTTAGTGCTCGTCTCCTCCCGGTCAGGCCCCCTAGTTCCTGCACCTGAGGTTCAACCTCCATCTCTTCCACGCCCGCAGTGCCTCTCTTTTGGCCGGCTACCTCCTTGCTGTTGTTTCCCCCGATAGACGTTTACCGCCACCGAGCTGAAGCCACAGTGCAGCTTAAATCCTGCACGCTTCAGCAGGGGCAGGGAATCATCTGTCAGCTGCAGGATGACGTTCCTCCCCGTCGGCTTCGGCTCGTCCATCCGGAGGACTTTCCAGTCCCCGTAAGGAATAGTGGGGTTCTGTGATCCCAGAACTGCCAAAAGTTGTTTTGCGGGTAAGACAGGCTCTGGCAACCAGATCCTACCCCTCGGATATGCTGGAATATCCGTGCTTGGGATAACCTGCAACTTCGCCTTGTCCCATACCGACCCAGCTTCGACACGCTGCTTCTCAGAAAGTCTAGTGAAAACTGATCCTTGCAGCAGAACAGCTTCACTCCCCTTAGCCAGCCAGCCGTGTCGTATTGTGAGACAGGTCCTCCCGGCTTCGACGCTAGGTGTTCCATAAGGACCGCCATAAGCTTCCTCTACACCAGGAGCATCTGATCCGCCGTGAGCTTCCACTCTTTGTTGCCAGTGTGTACTGCTGCGACTTTCAGGTAGCTACGGGCAGCCTCCGCCAACGTCAAAGCCGTGCCTTCCCTTCTCATGCCTGAGGTTGATGGCCTTGATGGTTCTTTGATTCCCACCGCCGCCGATTTCTCGACTACCCCGTCCTTAGGTGCTACCGCATTCTTCAGACGGTTAGCGATAGAGCTCTTCGCAGGTGTCCCGGAAGTCCTACTGATATTACCATGAACAGGGTTCTGTCGGACTTCTTTAGTTTTCTTGGCTGCGTTTTCCACCTCATCTAAGGAACGCGCCCTTTTACACGCCTTTTCCGTGATAGAGGCACTTCCCTGAGGTTTGTCGTCTTCGCCAGGTTTTTTATATGTATAGGGGACAGTATGGATCTGATGTCAGGAGATTTCTCGCCCACATCATCTCCCTCCTGTCCCTTTGGCAGATGGACGCCCGGTCCATCCTCTCCAGCTTCGTCAGGACATGGGGCGCCTTTTGGCACCGCCTTCTCTTCCTCAGTCCTTCCGAAAATTTCCTCGGTGGCTTCTTCAGACCGGATTTGTCATCCTGGTCTTTGCCTGGTGATTTGAGAAGCCTTTCCTCCTCTCCTTCGCTCGGGCTCACCACCCCCCCCCCCCCCCCCCCCCCCGCTGCCTTCGATGTCCGTTAGGTTGTCGTCTGGCAGCCTCACGCACTACGTGGAAGTACCATAGTCCTGACCGGCGTCTTCACTTCACTCACCACTGGGATGACAGTATAGTGAGTTCCATTACTTACAGAGAAGGTGTCTCTGTCTGACAACCAGTCGAGCGAGGCTAGTATACAGGTTAGAATGTGTGCGTTGTTTTATGGTGGATTAAATGTATAAGTCCATCGCGATTGATTAATTTGATATTATGAGAAAAATCAACTATAAGTTATCACTTGCTTACATATTCTTCTACTTATTTTTAATTCTTTAAAATGTCTTGGTATATTCCTCAACGCCAGCATGACATGTTGTCATCATGTAACTTATGTGATGGGTAAGATTTATGTTGGGCGTTGACGTCTATGGTTGGTATCTGTTGCCTTGCCGCTGAACACGCGTTCGTTGCTTATGAAATCGTTCCTCCTGCCATACTTTCTCAATGGCAGCCACTTTTTCTCCCGTTTTTGTTCTACGTAGTCCAGGAAAGCCAAGGTAGCTTTTAATGACTGTAAAAGGTTCATTTTTCGTTTGAGGGCACCTGGTTTTCGTTTTACAGTCATGAGATTCTTACTTCGTTTGTGCTATACATGCTTGCAATCGTTTAACAGCCGACGTGTAGGCTCCATGCGGAGTTTTCGGGAACTAATAACGCAGTGCTGTATTAAGATATATGAAGATTCTTCTCTAGTGTGAGTTACAGCTTTCAATTGTAACATAATTATTTTTAACTGAGATATTCTGCGTTCAGACTGGAAATATTACAGTAGGTATATGTATACTAAGCTTGATTTTGTTATTTAAGGTCTCTTTATTGATTATGTTTTGCTAAATTGCTCATTCCGCTATTGTTTAGATTTCCAAAATCTTTAATAGGTAACTCAGTAATAAAATTGAATTGAATTGAACTTTCTTCTTTAGTTCTTTTGTTGAATAATTTAATGATTGACCGGATAAATTTCTTTCTCTTTTTTCTCAAGTGGGCTAACGTTAATGTAAATAATTGTGGTGAAATGAAAACATTATTATTAATATAAGTTTAAAAGGCTTAGTGCAATTTAAGTTTGTAAATAATTGAAGTTATTGTATTACATTTTGAATTCCCGTCTCCTTCGTCCAGTTTGTTGATGTACATAAGGGCAAGACCGAGGAGAGGGCTTTCATGCATAGTTGACCTTAAATATTCTTTAAGGAGAAATTCTTATTATTATAAGATATTCATCCTTATCACACCTAGCCAATACGTCCAGAGAAGCTGTTGGAATATCTTTTCCTCGCTCCTTTTCCTGCATCCGTTTCTCTAGCCACAGCGAAATTTCATCTCTTAGCAGAAGCGGAGCAGCACCCTGATTGAAGAAGCAGCCCAAGTGGACGGGGAGAGACTTAATAACTTTGCTGTCTTCAACAGAGGAGGTCTTAAGAATATTTTCTGGAATAAAAACTGAAAGATGTCAAAAGTTTCAATTCAAAATTGAAAATTGAAATGAGGAAGGGTGCATAGATTGATACTATGTGGAATTCTTCTACTGAGTTCATTTGATGGTTCGCACGATAAACCTGACGTCCACAATATCGAGGGATTCAAGGAATTGCCAGCTCGACTTCAACCTGATTGGCAAGATTTTCTGCACGTTGTTAAGCCTTCTTAAAACTAGTGTCCAAATTTTCCCGACGACTGGCAGGAATTGAAATTGTGTTATACACTTGCATAGCTATTAAGATCGAGTGCAATCTTCTGAAGTACTTTACTAAGAGAATGAGTCAGGGACAGTACATCACTCAGACACATGAACAGGGAGACACATAAAGCACCAATGAAGACAAAAATGAAACAGCCTTGTCAGCTGTGCTCGGGCCTAGTGTTTCCACAATTTTGTCCAGGTCAACAGAAAGTTAAAGTGCACATCCTAAAGTGCCCATAAGGCCAGTTCTTCATTTCGGATGCGATTTAAAGAAAGTGATTCCTTCATTCATAACTGAAACAGAATTCCTGATATCAGGCACCTTGGAGCTACGTGAAAGAGAGTTATTCAGCTTATGACTCTAGCACGGTGACTTAAGAGCATTTTTGGCGTCCTCTTGAATCTTCGTGGCAGCATCTCGAACCTCAGAGAGCATGTCGGCATATCCGTCTGTCCCTATTCCAATACACTGGTCCAGCGGAAGTTTCAGCTTGTCCTGAAGTCGGGGTAGTACAATTTTCCCAATCGCCTTGGCCGTCAAAGACAACTCCCTCTCCAGATTCTTATCGCCAGCAGACACTCAAAATCTCAAAAGCTCTCTAAAATTTCCATCATTCACAGACATATCAGTAACATCAGAAACATCTGTGTCATGAAGTACCTCCTCATCGTCTCTGTGTCAACGGCATGTTGTTGTACACGATTGATCACTTCCAAGTTAGATTTCTTTAAGGTTTTAAGGAATGTAACTGCCTGCTTTGTTACAAGCTTTTGCAGAGCTACAGTTCTTTGACAACCGCGAACTCGACAAATCGGGAAAAAAGGGCAGTATTTACAATATAAGCCTTGTTTGGTATGAGAAAAGACAAGCAATGCATATTTCTTGAGGTACTTGTTCCCGAAATATCGTCTTACTTTCTTATCTTTAATCATGTGTGAGGTGTGTTGGCGGAAAGGAGTTAGATAGGAGCTGAAATTTTTTTTAAAGAATTAACCCTTCTAACTCAGAAGGCGCACTTCTTAGGCGGTAGCCTAGAATCAATTGACCTATTCGCCAGAACATAATAAATATATTGAGGCGAATGAGGCTCCCACACCAGCATGCAAAAAACATTAGTAAACAAAAACTATAACACGCCACACAACAATCAGGGGTGCGCGGGCAACAGAGAACGCTTCAGCAAATCCTTCGTAACAGTCAGGTCAAAGACAGGACACATATTCACGGCTCTACACATCGATTTATAGGCTCATGTATACCATAGTTAGACCGAGAATGAACAACATGCTCCTTAAGCTATACGGGGTATTTCTATAAGAAACCATACTTGCGAAAGTGCAAGAATCTATGTTTGAGTTCAAAAGCTGGTGAATAAAGACTAGGTCAGTAACTCTACGTCGTTCTTCCAACGAATGCACATTAAGCTAATTGAGGCGATCCACATAAGGAGGAAGCCTGAGTGGATCATTCCACGGAAGGTCTCTTAGTGCGAACCTCACAAAATTCCGCTGCACCGACTCAATGCGTCTAGAATGAACAGCATAGCAGGGAGAGAAAACCTGAGATGCATACTCGAAAATTGGCCTAACCAAGGAAAAGAATAATTGAATTAAGGTCTTCCGATCAGAATTTTTGTATGTTTATCTACATGTTTACCAAAAAAATTTCCTAGTCGTAAGGGTAACTCGAACTATCGCACGGCCTTCCAAGTAAGAAAGATGATTCATTAAATTGTGATGAACAGGATAGAGCTGTGGAGTTGGATATCATAATAAACTCGGCAGAAGCAAGAAATACCATCTTATAATCATCAGCAACAATATCTAGCCCAGATGTAAGTAGTGCAAGTTGACAGTGGTCGCTTACTGAGAGGCTGAAAAATGTTTCAATACCTCGGGTCTGCGATGCTCGAGATTGATGACTGATAAGTTGCCTGTGAGAAATCTTATGTTAAGTATTAATATAAAAGGCATTAAAATTCTTGAGACATTATTAAAATAATGCCTATAGCATAGTTGAGAAGCGTACGATTATAAACAGATGATTCACTCTTTCCAAATTTTTGGTAAAAAATAAACAGCTTATATAATTGTTTTCAAACTAAAAATATTTGTCTCTGTGCTGTGAGTGAATCGGTTATGAAACCTCTTCTCCATATTTGTTATTTTATTTATTTAACCGTTACATGGGGTTAAGGGGATAATATTAAAATTTTTAATCGACACTGGATCAAATAAAAAACCCTGTCATGTTCCATATCCTATCCTAATCGAGAAAATATTTTATGCAAATTCTGTAGGAGGTAACATAGAGATTGTTCATCATGTTATGATAAATTTATGTAATTAGCTCAAAAACGGAAAAATGAAATTATCTATTTCGCCAGCCTTATTTCCTTTGACTGCATAATCGCTAAATATTCCTGGAAAAGTTTAGGAGCGTTTATTCACATCAACTAAAATTATATGGCACTAGAGTCAGATATTTTCGTCCCATTAAGACAACATGTTTCTAGCTCTGTCAATACTATTAATATAAGGATTTCGTACATGAACCGACTTCGAATATAAATATTAAATAGTGTAATAAAAAAATGCCCCAATTCGTTTTCCAATTGAGATGAGAAATTAACTTAGAGCACCAAAATAAAGGGTGAAATACATACCTGTACCATCGAAACTGTTTATTAAAAATCATATCCCTATCCACTGGAGCTTAAAACTGAAATTGAAAAAGAAGTCGACAAATTACTCGATAACGGAACCATAAGACCAACATGCGATTCTCCCGTGTGGACTGTCGCGAAGAAAGCGGACGTACCATGCGAGAAGAAACATAAAATGGACATCGGTTACTGAAAATTAAACACAGTTAATATCCCCGACAGATGTCCCGAACCGAAGTCAACGGAATTTAAGCAAATCTTGATAAAAACAAGTGGTTCACGATCGCAAATCCTAAGAGCGGTTTTCATTAGATTCCCTTAAAGGAGTCTCACATCAAAAAGACAGCAATTTCAATAAATAATGGAAAATATCAAAATATCGCCTTAAATTTTTCTCCTAGATCGCATTGGTATCAGATGCTATGTCTATATCGATGATAACATAATCTTCTAGGGACGTAGGAGAGCACTTCAAAAATTTTGAATTGATACAGAATTGAAGAATTACCTAAATAGTAGGGCTAAGAAAGTAAAATTACTTCCTAAGAATATTTCCTCTTCCGGAAATATTTCACATGTTAATTTCCTTTCTAAAAATTCCAATCACAACGGACGACAATAATCCGCACAGCTCCAGTTCATATAAGGTAAGCAGATTTTCTTTCAGTCTTTACTTATTGCATAACAATTAACCAAATAAACATCGAGTCACCTGTGAGAAGGTGAAAGTGTTGAAACCTTTCATTTAGTTTTGTTCTCGACATTGTATCGCGGGAATTTTATGCAACATAATGCCCCCTTGCAATTCATATGTTATTCTGCAAGGTTATTATCTTTCGCTGATAATACATGAGTTCATGATTTGATTGACAAATTATTTTTTACTTAATTTAGATAATTAATTGAAATCTATAATTTTACACTTGTAAGCTTTGGATGCATTACAATTGCCGCTTGATCCGTTTTAAAGGGAAAGATGGACGTGTTTCCAAAAAAGTTTCTAAAAATACACCCATCACTCTGAATGAAGAGGTTATCGAATCATTTGAAAGAATTACGTATTATCTAACTTCCAAAAAAGTAGTCCTTTTCCATTAAAATTTTAAAAAAGATTTTGAGTTCACAACCAATATTTCTGACTACGCCATAGGCGCGGTTTTGTTCCAGGACAATAGACCGGTTACATTTCTATCAAGAAATCTAAATCAAACCGAAGAGAGCTACGCCACAAATGAGAAAGACATGGTTACCATAATTTAGGCATTTAAATCCCTCCACAATTTCTTGTATGGATCAAAGAAAGTAAGTATATTCACAGATCACCAACCCAGTGATAACTGTCGGCCTTCAAACGCAAATGTCCCAGGTTCGAATCGCACCGGCGGCGACACATGCAAAGGATTCTGAGCAAATTTGAGTGGTTCGGAAACAACTTTAAATTGTAGGTCCACTTGCAATCACTGTTTCGAATATGATAAATTTCTTTTCTCGCCTTACGCTCCAAAAGGAGTTACGGGAATTAGAGATATAGTATATTTGCGTGTGGATTTGTGGTTGTTTATTTTGTTTAATTTGAACCGACTTCAAAATGTTGTAATACACATAAAATCAATATTACTGCAAACTCTGCTAGGGTATACGTTTTGTTATCGACTAGCGCGCCAGCTTGGGTTTGAATATAGAAGTAACTCGCGTTATTTTACAAGTAATCAAGTTTTAATACATAATTTTGGAAAGAACGGATTTTCCTGTAGAAGATGATATAATTTAAATTTTTTTTAAATATATATTATACATATATATATATTGTATTTTAACCAGTGAAGTGATAAGATTTAATTGTTAGAGTGAAACGTAATATTGTGAAGAAATATTGTCAAGGAAATTGTTAAACGAACTAATTAATCGAAATGAATAAACTTGTGAACAGTTTTGATTAGAAATAACTGTCTTAATTAATCCGTCGAGCCCGAAGAGCCCCATTTACGTTACAATTGGTGTGAGAAGTCTGATTAATTAAGAAAGACTTAAAGTGAACTTGAAAAAAAGTGTGACTGTGAAATTAAAGTGAAATAGTGCAGCTAATCTGAATATGGGGCGCAAACTGAAGGATTTACGTGTTTAAGACTTGAAGGGGGAGTTAAGTAAACGTTCCCTACCTACGACTGGAAATAAATGTACCCTGGTAGCATTACTACAAGAAGCTATGGAAAAGGAAGGAAAGGATCAAGAGGCTTTGTCTTTGAAGACGAGCTAGAAGAAGAAGAAGAAGCAAGTACTCCAAGCTTGACAGATCTTTTCAATGCTCTGTTGAAACTTAACTTATCAATGGCTGAACAGAAATCATCAATAGAAGCTTCAATGGCTGAACAGAACTCATCAATAGAAGCATCAATGGCTGAACAGAAATCATCGACGGCCGAATTGAAATCAACGAGGGAGGGTTCTGTAAATGAGTTAAAGTCAGCGTTGGAAAAACAGAAAACATCGATGGAAAGGTCCGTAAGCGAATTGAAAGCGGCAATGGAAGAACAGAAATCGTCGACAGCTGAGTTAAGGGCATCTATTGAAGAACAGAAATTATCGACAGCCGAGTTGAAGTCATTAATAGTAGCTGAACTTAAGGTCTCTGTTGAGGAAGTGAAAGCTGAAATGGAAACTTCTATGCAAAGACAGTTTGAAGGTCTAGAGTCAACTGTAGACAAGAAGCTGGAGACCATAGAAAACTCTATGAAAGTCAATCTCGAAAGCCATATGGATAATAAAATGGGAGAGATAAAATCAAATATTGAAAAGAGATTGGAAGAGATAGAGTTATCTGAACAACTCAAAATAAAAGAATCTGAATGTAAAATGGAACTATCAATGAAGAAAAATTTCGAAGAAATTAGGACAGAGTTAGAGACTGTACAAAATCGTCATTTAACTACGTTATCTACCGACGTCACTGTGAATAAAAGAATTTATCCTCCAACATTTGATGGTCAAAATCCCTGGCAGACATACAGATTACAGTTCAAGACAGCAGCGGCAGTAAATTTCTGGACTGACGAGGAAAAAGCTACAGCTTTAATCAGGGCACTTAGAGGTGCATCAGCAGAACTGCACCTATCTCTAATACAAGCCTTAGAATTGCGTTATGGAAGATACCTGCTGTCGGGTCAATACATCGGAAAGACGGAGTAGATTTAAATGCTATAACTGCAATAAAAAAGGCCACCTCCAAAGCGATTGTGGAAAGAGACGAAGATCAAACTCCCCACAAGATGACGAGAGGAAATCCGTGTCTGGCTGTGAAAAATGCAGAGAAAGAGAGCGAGTAGAACAAAGAAGGAATGGAGCTGTAATCCCCATACCAACTCGACGCTCGCAACAGGGAAACGAGTAAAGACCAACTCTGCGGGGCAGGAGCAACCACCAAGAAGATTACAACTTGCAAAGCGAGAAGAAGCAGACGAAATGGTTGAAACAATGCGTAAGCAAGGTCTAACAGAAGAGTCCAAAGGTACATGGATGTCACCAGTGGTACAAGTAAAGAAGAAGGATGGCAGTACAAGATTCTGTGTCGACTACCGTCGTCTAAATGATGTCACGAAGAAAGATAGTTATCCACTACCCCGATGTAGTGTACAGGATACAACGGGGACCGAGAGACAAAAAGAAGATCGTGCACATTGACCGCTTAAAGCCATATCAAGGAGATACAACTGTTCGGGACGAACAGTTCTAAGAGGGAGCAGTGTAACATGCACTGTAGTCTACGTGATGGAAATCAAGTTGTAAAATGCGCATGTCTCGAATTAAGGAAACCAGAAAAACGTCAAATGCCGTATAAAGTCAAGGCCGACTAGAACCTGTGGTGACTTAGTGTGGTGGAAATGAATAACGAAAATTGCTAGAACTTAGTTGCTGAAATTTCTAGAATTAAGCTAAGTAGTATAAATAGGGTTGAGTAGCAGCCTACTGAGTAAGTTGTATTTTAACCAGTGAAGTGATAAGATTTAATTGTTAAAGTGAAACGTAATATTGTGAAGAAATATTGTCAAGGAAACTGTTAAACGAACTAATTAATCGAAGTGAATAAACTTGTGAACATTTGTGATTATAAATAACTGTCTTAATTAATCCTTTGAGCCCGAAGAGCCCCATTTACCTTACAATATTCTTGATCGTCTCGCTTCATCCGATCTTGTGCCGTTCATATCTCGGAATCTTATTATGGAGAAAATCAATTAACTCAAATCGGACTTTTCCTCTGGTGCGGACGGTATCCCTCCAGTCTTTATTAAGTCCTGTTTCGATGCCCTTCTTACTCCATTAGCGATTCTCTTCAACAAGTCCCTTATAGCGGGTAAATTTCCTGCATTGTGGAAGAGCTCTTTTATAGTCCCTGTTCATAAGAATGCTATAACTAATTATAGACCAATCACGAAGTAATCTTGAATACCTAAACTATTTGAATCAATTGTGTATTCGCAGCTTATGGAGCGTTGTATTGGTTTGATCTTTCCCAATCAGCACGGGTTCTTGCCCGGTAGATCAACGACTACTAACTTACTTGAATTTACCTCCCACGTTATTTCTTGTTTCCAGCGAGGCATGCAAACTGACTGTATATACACGGATTTCAGTAAAGCCTTTGATAAAATCCCTCACTCCGTAATTATATTTAAAGTCGGGAGGTTGGGTTTCCCCCCTGTTCTTCTTGACTGGATTTCTTCCTATCTAAGAGACAGGACATATCGTGTGTCGCTCCGTGGCTCTACCTCTAAAATCTTCAGAGCTTCATCTGGTGTACCACAAGGCAGTCATCTCGGCCCTCGGCTTCTCTTATGTTAAGGATGGTGGTGACGCCGCCCTTATTCAAAAGGACTTAGATACGTTTCTTCATTGGTGCGAGCATAATTTCTTATACCTCAATTTTGAGAAATGTGAGGCTATGACTTTTTCTCGGAGCCCTAATCCACAAGCTTGGGATTACAACTTCTCGGGGAATGGTCTCTGTCGCGTACTGTACGTAACCGACCTTAGGGTGAAACTTGATAGGAAACTTGACTTTACTCTGTATATCAACTATATCGGGTCTAGAGATAGTTTAGTCCTGGGCTTTGTTAAGCGTTGGTCTAGAGAGTTCTCAGATATACCAACATTGATTCATTTGTACTGCTCCTTAGTTTGACCTATTCTTGAGTATGCATCTCAAGTCAGGTCTCCCTACTACGTTGTTAATTCCAAGCGTATCGAATCGGTGCAGCGTAATTTTCTTCGATTTGCGCTAAGAGGGCTCCTATGGGACGATCCGTTCAGACTCCCGCCTTATACCGACCGCCTCCAGTTGCTAGGTTTGCCCTCGCTTGAGAAAAGGCGCAAAGTCGCTGACTTGGTCTTTATTCACCAGCTCTTGAACTCTAAGATAGACTCAGGTTCGCTTGTTAGCAGGGTATCCTTCAGACAATCTCAATATAACCTTCGAAGATGTCCTTTATTGCATGTTGAACCATCTAGATCAAATTATGGCATGCATGAGCCAATTAGTCGTTTATGTAGGGCTGTTAATGCATGTCCTAATTTCGATTTAACTCTCAGCAAGGTGTCGTTTAAGAATTATCTATTGTATGTGCTCACGTGACTTTCTGTTTTGCATGTTATTTTGTATGTTGTTACTTGTTTTCTTACTGCTCCTTTCTTTTACTTGTTATTTTTTCCTTTGCATGTTGGTGTGAGGCCTCATTTCATCGTTTTGATGGAATAGGTGAATTAGTTCTGGGCTCCTGCCTAAGAAGTGTGCCTTCTGTGTTAGAAGGATTAATTCTATTCTAAAAAAAAATCTAAATTTGACTTTCAAAAAGACATGCGTCTCTATCTATTGATCTGTTCGAACGAGTACACGAAACACGCTGTAACTCTTAACACGGTTTTGGTGATTTTGCTTTCTGTCGATTAGTTAACTATCAGAATAGAGCCCTTTTGATTTTCATAACGACTTTTCAATTACCTGTTTTGATTTTTGTAAAAAAAATTCTCCAAAATCTCCAAAAAAATTCTCGGCGACTTTTTTCGGTCTCTATGTTGTGTAGCTCTATTGCAAATTTAGGACCCTTTGAGATAAATACGAAAAAAGTACCCCACAATGTTAAACTTTCCTATGGAGCAATAACATTATTGCGTGTCCAGAAGAACAATGACCTAACAGTCAAATACTTAATTACAATTTTAAATTTTAAAAATGTTCCTTTCGTCTCTAGGCTATTGCTTAGCTCGCAGGAATGAAAAAAACAAGACGTTCAAGTTCCCTTATTTCCTTAACCCTAATGTCCTTCCGGCCGAAGCCCTGATAACTCATCATAGGGTTGTAGTTGGGCTTTGGCTACATCAGAAAAACAGCTTATATTTTGTATCAAAAGATAATACTTATCGCTAGCAGCGCCGACGACATTTTGTTTTAAATAGCCTCTAGATTTTTCACGCCGCTTTTGCTGTGACCACATTGAAAAAGAAAGTCTCACAAAAACAAAGTTCTGAGATTCATCCGAAGTGGTGCAAGTTCCATTAGATTGGTAAGATCCCTAAAATTTATATCATAGCTATTTGTTGGAAAAGCAGGCTTAAAAAGTCTGTTAAGAGGAGAGAGATAATCTGATTATTACATCTTTTAACATGCTTTACGCAACCGTACATGTTCTAGAATCACATCTTAACATGTGTCTTAAACCAAGAATATGTCTCACTATACACGAGCATACTCTCGCAATGCCTTAGTTGTGATCCACATTGTCGCTCCATTGAGACATCAATTTGGAAGTAGGAACGTATTGAAAAATATTGAGCTGTATGAGAATTAAAGAAAACAGGTTGTCAGTCAGTACTGATCATTCAGTACCAGTTGCTGCAAAAGTAAGTCTGGAAGATTTGTTAGAATAAAATAAAGTAAAAAAAAGTTTTTTATAAAAAATAAGCTCTTAATTCAAAATTTCAATAAACGAAATTGCAAAAATTTTCTTTACAAAACTCGAGCAAATAAAGAAGTATTAAAATTTTTCTTTACAATTTCGTTTATTGAAATTTTGAAATATTCACTCGGGTCATGTGTTATTCCGTACATATTTTTGTGCTAGTGAAAGCTCTTAATTGTTGTTACTTTGAAAAACTAAAACGTTAAAACTAAACTTCTTAATTTACAAGTACTACCAAATATTCCTCACAATAATAAACTATTCTCTTAGGAATTTATTTTTAACTTTTTAGAACAGTAAGAACAAATTAAAGCTGTTTTATTTTAAAAAAGATTGTTTTTTTACTTTATTTCATTTGACTGCCCAAGTAGCAACTGCTTTTGTACGACTTTAAGATTATTATTTCTCGAAAAGTTGAATAACTGTCGGTTATCGGTAATAAGGTGCCAGTTGTTATGTTGTCGTTATTACAGTCGGTATATTGTTATAAGAACTTTATATATAACTTCCTACAGACTAGTTGTAATTCTGGTCATGCTGGCTACTTCAATATTTACATATGACTAGTTAAGACTTAAGTCATAAATTAGTTAAGCCAAATACATTATAATAATATAATACAACTTGAGAATATAAGTTATTACTTGCATTGTAATAACGGTTGCGAAATAACCTATACTCGTATACGACTATAGCAGTTGTATGTGGGTATTAATATAGTAATAATTACCACAATATTTCAAATGTAATTATTTTATTGACATTTCCTGACTATTTTAATACAATATATCAAACTACAAAACTTTTATTAATAATAGATAGTTTTTAAAATTGGAAACATGAAAATTTCATTGAAATTCAGTTGCAAGATTTGACCCAAACATATAATGTATATCGGATTTGTTTATCTAAACATAAAAAATCCAGATGCGATATGCAAACAGAGCAAGCCAGACGCTTAAAAACAAAAGTGTCACATATCGGCATCTTAAATGGCTGAATAACAAGCCATAACAAATTAAAATCCGATATGAGCGTAAGTTGGGTCAGCTAGAAAATTCAAGCATGTAATTAAAATTACAATATACACGCTGACCCAACAAATCATTACAAAACGATAAAGTTCCGAGAAATGCCAACCTGGTTTAGCAGTGGCAATTACGATCACTTAAAAACGCTACATAAACAAAACCAGCGATAAGACATCAGAATGATAGTGAAAATAGTTCACGGCAAAAGATGTCGTGTCAGCTTTTCTCGGCCGATGCATTGTTCAAGTCGTAGGAAGGTACGAGAAACCAACGAGAAAAAATAAAAACAACAAAAAGAGCTTTTTGAAGTGAAAAGCTATTGCGGGAAAGGAAGTAGGATCAAGGAAGCGTGGTAAATCAAAAATTTGCGTAATTGCTTGAAAAGCCTTGATCCCAGACCGAAATAATGGGGATCCTTTGACCACTGCCAGGTAGTCAATAGCCTGGTACATCAACCCCAACGCTCAGGGTTAAACAACTTTAGCTGCCTCTGCTCCAGGCAAGCAAGCAGTTGCCCTATTTTAACTGGGCAAAAAGCCACCAACTGTAACCGAGGAAGACTTTCTGAAGGAAGCCAACAAATTACGAGAAGAAAGGCATCACCGACAATCAACGGAATACAACAACACCACAAACACTCAAGGACAAGTAGGAGAAGATACACTCCTCAACGGACGACCCAAAGGTCAACACGTCCTCACCTTTAAACAAGGACCCAACAAAAAGGGTGCCTCAAAGGTCAACTCGCCCGCAACTTTGTGAAATACTCTAGGTCTGAGAGGAAAACAGAAGATGGCTAAAAGCCCCCTTTCAGACCACATCATAGTTAACCCCATAGTTAAACAGCGAATCTACGACAAGGGAGTACCTAAGTAGGCTACTACCCCCCTTGCAACAACCAGGACAATAAGTGTATGTCGGAGTCGGACGAAGACCCCCCCATGCAAGTCAACTCCACGCAACAAGTTCCCGTCGGAAAGATCTTTGGTCGAGGAGGCACAAAAGAACACACGCCGACAGGGACAAACCCGACAACATCCAACGAGGGAACACGTCTACGGAGCGGAACCATCTTGCCAGGACCATCAGTGTTGTTAAATAAAGTAAGTTTAAATAAATACTTAGGGAAGGTGCTCGAGAAAGCGCGAGATTCCGAGAACCTTTCTGTGCCCCAGTGCGACGTTTTAAATAAAAACCTCGCCCAAAGCCGAGAAGAAAGGCTTGAATTAACAAAAAAATATCAAGAGGAAACAGTGTGATTCAAAGCGGATATCGCTGAGTTTAAGGAATTCTCGCGCTCGCTCGAACTAGTTAAGGATTGTGAAAAATTAGTAATTAGTGAAAACTTTTGTGAGTCCAGTGAAAAAAATATTTTTGAAGAGGCCAGTGTTAGTGTAAGTGCCTCACTAAACCCGACTCCCACCGAACCGACTATCCAAAACCTTCTTTGCGACTGGCTGGAAGCATCCTTCACGGAAACCAGCCTCGAGGAACGTTTGGCCAGTCTGCACGATTCAAAACCTACAAAACTTAACATGGTAGACTACGCAAAAGTAGCCAAATTAATGGCCCAATTAGTCCCCATACTTTCCGGCGAAGATAGCCGATATTTTAGCCAGGAACTACAAACTTTCATTGGCTACTGCAAACAGACCATACAATGCCTCACAGCAGAGGAGCAGTCAGCTTTCCTCAAACTTCTTCCGACCAGACTCCGGGGCGAAGCGTACCAGTGCAGACTCAACCGTGCTTTTTTCCCTAGGGAGACCTACCAGGAATTGGTAAATAGACTCATCACAGGCCGGCAAAATGCTTGCAAGGCTCTATCTGTTTTCGCCACTAGGTTAAAGCAGTTGCTGATGCTTTGCAAGGATGCAGCCGAGACAAAATCCGGAGCAGCCGCAGCCCCAGTTGTGAGCAAACAACTGGAGGACTTTCCTAAAAACGCTCTCCGCTGTGGGGTCAAACCCATATCTGTGACAATATCTCCTGAACATCACAGAGAGATCGCTAGATGACCTCATTTAAAAGGCCCTTGATATGGAGCGACTACAACAGAGTGCCCATTTCACACAAGTCCCTCTGACTTTGGGCCTAACGGCGATAAGTCCAATCGACCCCAGCCTGCAAATAAGAGCAGTCATGAGGCATACACAGCATCCTAAACCATACCCAACTGGTACAGCTTTCAGGGCTCAATCGCCCTCCAGCTCCGTCACATTTATCTTTTCAGAGCCCAATCTTGCCGCCGACCCCAGACTCCAATTTCACCGAACGTCGTCGAAACTCTATCGAGCAAAGCATCACGTGTTCCCTCTGCCAGAAACGGGGACATACCTATTCTGATTGCCTCAAGCGCAAAAATACGCCCTTCTGCACGACATGCAGAAAATACGGACACGACGTTCGCAATCGCCCAGTCGAGACCCCAGGTCCAAGCAGAGGACCACCCAATCGCCACATTCAGGACCAGCGCAATACTAGCCGTCGTCGAGTCTTTAATGTCAAGCTCAGATGCCAATTTTGCAATAGAAGATATTCAGTGGCCGATTGTAGGCAAAAACAAAAGTGGGAGTCTACGAATCAGGGAAACGACAAGAAATCGACCCAAAACTCAAAGGATCGACTATAAACCTTAGCAATTAAACAAGGGTCCCTCGACGAAATCAATACCGAGGAGACGTGAACTCTACAAACCCCATTCGGTACCGGAAAGACACTGGGAACCTGCCAGAGAAAATTTAAATTAGACACAAACATTCCCTGCAAATTTCAGGTTGTAAAAATCCTCCCCGGTCTTTCAAATGACGGATTGTTAGCAACTGATTTCCTCTCAAAAAACTGTAATGTGGAGAGTCCACATATGGCCCTGCGATTTCCTCGCACAGAAATAGCCTCAAGGGAATTTGTTGTTCCAATAACATTCGCATCGGAGAATCCGAGTCCAAACCCTACAGCCGAAGTAGAAACACCTGTTGGGAAGAATTTTTCAACCTACAGGGTCCTCAAGGCATCTCTTGACGAGAATGCTGGTTGTCGTGCAGAGAGACTTATAACGGACAGCATCAGGTAATTCTTACGGAACCTGTTTGCATACCTGCAAGACCACAGATTGTAGTTGCAATTCCTTTGCGTTTGACTGAAGAAATGCTCTGTCTATCTCAAGAGATAGACGATGGAGTCTTCTTGGCTAACAGCCTAGTTCCTATTGGGTCCACAGGAGTGCCCATTGGAAGCTTCAACAACAACCGTTTTCAAGCAGTCCTCTCAAGTCTAAGCATGAAACTTGTGTCAGTCAAAGACTACACCGTCATCCCCATAGCCAAAGCGCCTGATAAAGGCCTGCTAGTACCAATGGCTAACCTTCCGAGCCAGAGAAACGACGCTGGCGAGTCTAACCAAAGTCCTGCACGAACAGATGGCACGGACCTCTTAACTCCCGCGTTACCTACAAGTAAGAAATAACGGCCAATGCGGCGATGTTGAAGAGTCCCTCAACGAACCCTTAACGTCCGGCGTGAACGAAACCCAAACACCATTGGCACTAAAAAGTAGCCAAAAAAACTTTTCTACGTCCTTTGGTCAAGGGCAAACAAGCCCCAGTAAATTCTGCTCGAAGGATCAGGGCAAGAAGGCCCCAACACATCATGCTCATCGAATAAAGGACACCAGAGTCCCGGAACGGTAAGCAGATTTAAAAAAATAAACAAAAAAGTTAAAACACACGATACTAAACTTGTCACGAGTACGACGACATATTTTTCCTCAAGGGTGATTGGCTCACTCATACAGAAGCCATCACTCACGACATTAGTGCAAGATCAAGCACCCATAAATCAAAAAATGCAAAGACTACCAGAGACACAGCGCAACGTCATAAAAATGAGCATCAGCGCAGAGAAATATTGGACAACGGCAAAATTCGGTCATTCAAGATATTTCACTACCCTCGATCTCGCCAACGGCTATCACCAAGTTCTTGTTGATCCTAAAGATCGACCAAAAACAGCTTTCATGTACCGAAAAAACCTAGCGGATCAGAACCAAAACTCCGCAAAATCTTTGATCGATTGAGAGAGAACAACCTAAAACTACAGCCAGAGAAATGACAGTTTCTCAGGCGAGAGGTTGTTTATCTAGAGCTAGACCACAAGTGTTCAAGCAAAGGAGTCTCTGTTAAATATCTTGACGACGTCGAAAACGAATTCAATTAACACAATTTTTCGGTGTAAACTACAGTTACCTTAAAAATTTATTCTAAGCTTCAGTTAACACAATTTTTCACTATAAATTACAATTATTTTCAAAATTAATTCTAAACTTGAATTAACACAATTTTTGTTACAAGCTAGGATCGGAATTACGTTCGATCTTCAGCAATCTCTTACTATGTCCGCTAAAGGTCACCTGTTCTTGTAATTATTACACAATTTTTTAAACTTTACTTAACACAATTTTTCGGTGTAAATAACAATTATTTTCAAAATTAATTCTAAACTTGAATTAACACAATTTTTGTTACAAATAGACTCCCCGACTTCGACTACTTTTAAAAACCCGACTAAACTCTTTCGCTGTTAATACCCGACTCGATAATCGCGACTCGCCCCGATCAGGACCAAAACAAAACTCTTCGAACCCCTCGGTTGATTCTTTCGATCAACCGTATCTACATGAAAAGAAAGCTTTGAGCTTTCATTTCGTTTATTCTTCGGTCCCTCTTTTGCAGGCCGAAGACGATGTAGCGAGAGATCGCGATCAAAACGACATACATGAAGAAAGCTCCCAGAGCTTTTTCTTCTTTTTGTATCTTACTCGTGAATGCCTGAGAAAGATACGATGTATGGTAAGAAATCGCTGAGATAGGCACCTTTATCTGGGAACGAATTTAATTTCGTTCGGTACCATATCTGCTTAAATGCATAATTAGCATTTTTAAGTTACCAACGCGCTACAAATTTCCTGGGAAAGGAATGCGCGGTAACTTGAGCGATTTGTTTGTCGCGAATTGAAATAAGTTATGCCGTTTAGGCGAATTTAGTTACATCTCTTTGATGCAACTGAAATAATATTTCAACGATTGAATATGTCATTTTAATAATGATATTCAATTTGTATATTTGATTTAGGTGACCCTTTTTGGTACATAACAACTCCCAGACCCAAGCAAAATAGCATGCGTGCAAACATTTCTAGTTCCTAGAACTGTAAGACAAGTCCAATCATTTTTATGACTTGCCAACTACTACAGGAAGTTCATTTCTGAGTTTTCATAGATAGTGCGCCCAATTACGAATTTGCTCCGCAAGGATGTCAAATTCACTTGGACAGAAAAATGCCAAGAGTCATTCGAAGCTATCAAAACTTCACTAATATCACCTTCTCTCCTAATATATCTCAATTTCTCACAACCTTTTAACCTCACCACGGACGCAAGTAGCGAAGCAATAGGAGCGGTCCTCTCACAAGGAGTATTCAGACAAGATCAGCCCATTACCTACGCCAGCCGTACATTAAACAAAGCCGAACGCAACTACTCCAAAATAGAGAAGGAGTTGCTGGCCATAGTCTGGGCAAAAAAAACTTCAGATGTTACCTTCAAGGCCGAAAATTCACGGTCTACACAGACCATAAACCTCTCAAAGGTGTCCTCAATGTGAAAGACCTTACTTCCCGCTTGGTGAGATTCCACCAGAAACTTTCCGAATTCGATTATAAAATCGAATACAAACCAGGAAAGTACAACACGGATGCCGACGCTCTAAGTCGCATTCCACGGGAAAATAACGAGAGCGATCAAAGCCAGACCTAAACTGGTCATAACCGACATCACAGAACAAACTTTTGCCAAGGTCTACCTCTACATTATCTGACCACTAGGTAGAGTCTAATAACAAATATATACTAACATTCCAGGACAATCTCACAAAATTCGAAGACTGGTATACCATGCCTAACGCGGAAGCGACAACGGTAGCGCAAATTTTTTTCGACGAAATCATCACGCGTTACCGCATCCCTAAGAGAGTAGTTACTGATCAAGGAAGCAATTTCCTCAGTGACTTATTCAAAAAGGTGTGCAAACTCTTCAGGGTAAAGAAATTACAAACTTCGGCATATCACCCTCAGTCAAACGGAGCACTAGAGTGTGCCCACAGGTCTCTTATAGAGTACCTACGAACGATAGTGGGATCAGTATCTGCGAACCGCTGCAAAAAATAATAGTGTACACGAAGGGGCTAAATTGACGGGTTTACGGTTTCACAGCGTATAAGCTGAAACAGCTGAACTTTGCTGAAATCAGCAATAATCACCACAAACAGATGAACAAAAAATATGTTTCCTGAAAATAAAATATGTGAGCATATATATGGATATATGGATAAGGATAGTTAGTTAGGATGTTTCTGAAATCAGAAAAAAGGATTTGAAGAAAGCTCCTAATGGCTAACACTTGCCTGAGTTCTGAACGTATAGTTCGAAATCCGAATGCGGAATGACTTTCTGGTTCAGAAGCGCTCTATTTATACAAATCCTAATGCATCGCTAAAATGGAAAATGCGTAACTGTTTTTGAACTTGCGATTTGAGCAATGCATTAGAGTGACAACCGAACGCTCTCCTAGAGAATCAGCTTACGGTTGTCGGAATTTACAATCATTTTTGACAGCTCGAGACGGTGAGTTTTGATATTTTTGTAAATATTGAACAATTTGTTAATTTTTGTGTTAATTTCAGGTTTTTTGGAGACACTGGAAGGATGGAGCGGGATAAGGGACCAGGAACCGGTTAGGTATTGTATGTAAGTACGGAATTACTTAAAAGTACTACGTTATCAGCTACATTGTCGACATATATTTTATTGGATGCATCATCTCTTTCCATCGGGCTTTTAATATATTTAAAATTTTTAAAACCTACATTGAAATCTCCATCTTGAGTGAGCTTAAAACCTACGCCCTCTAGGACCGCGATCGCCAGTAGGTCCGAACTTTGCCTTTTTAGAATATCTTCCAAACTTGTCGATACATTATTACATTAAAGCTGAATACGATTAAGGATTTCATTTATGGGCCATTTCACGCGAAGCGGACAACCAACAATTTTGAAAAAGTTATGTATGACCTGTTTCAAAGGTAATTAATCATATTAAGAAACTATAGTGATATAGAAAATAGTGATTCTTATAGGAAATTGCATGCTCTTCACAGTCGTGGTATCGAATTCGAAATTGGATTTTTTTTTCATGTAAAAAATCCAAAATTAACATTTAAAATTAAATATTGACAAACTTCGACATGTTTAAATTTTTTTTAAATAGCTCAAAAAATAACTTAAAATGTATAGTAAATGCTTTTTTGCGAATTATGAGAAGCGGATTCAGTCAATCGGTGATCATTTGAAATTGCTGCAGGACAGATGCGAGGCTCTTTCTAGGGAAAACGAACATCTGCAGGGTGATCAACGGCAGTCTGATATAATTATCAAAGGTATACCTTTCATCAAAAATGAGAAACCTATTGAAATTGCAAAAAAAATATGTTCTCTGATTGAACATATCCCATCTCCATACATCGACGCATTCAGAGTTAAATCTAGCGGGAATACTCCTGGGGCATCGATTGTATTGAAGTTCTCTGGTGCAGCTGAACGACGCTCTTTCATGCAGCGGCTTCGTATTAAGCAGAATCGTTTAAAATTAAGTGAAATAGACAGTGGTTTTTCTTCTGACTGTCGAGTTTACTGTTTTGAGAGTCTGTCCCGTGGATGTAACACAATTCTTCAACGTGCTCTCAGCATGCGTCGACAGAACTTGCTACTGTCTGTGTATACAAGGAATGGTAGTGTTTATGTGCGTAGAAACGGTTCCCAAGTGCCGCTCAAAGTGACTGATATGTGTCAACTTTGTTGATGTTGATTAAAATTTGTCAGGGCAATGTCGAGGACGGTTATGTTTAATAACTTTGATTTGTTTTGGTCATCGGTGATTCAGTCTCCCTAGTATTAACTGGTAATAATCTCTTCTGCATATGAATTAATAATTTTCTTTATTACTTATTAAGATAGTTTAGTATTAGTTTAGTGTGATTATGAATTTGAATTTCAAAATTAAGCGTTTAGCTATACAATTTTCCTTCGTTTTAAACTGTGTTCTCGCGTTGGTGTTAAAAGTTATTGCTCAGTGTCTCGTCTTGCCTTCTGATGTGAATTTTTACTTAGATTTCAGACATAAATAATGTGAGAACGTTGCTCAATATATTTTCCCATAAAACAAGTGGATTTAATATATGTCACTTTAATGCGAGAAGCCTTAAATCAAAGATTTCTGAGGTACAGGTGCTTTTCAATAATATCAATGTGCATTCAATATTTATTTCTGAAACATGGCTTAATAAACATATAGTATCTAAATCAGTTGCAATTCCGTGCTATAAGTTATTCAGGTGTGCTCGTGAATGTCGGATTGGTGGAGGAGTTGCTATTTTTGTGAAGGATTACTTTAAATCCAAAATTATTAAAATATCTAAAGAATGCGGTATTGAGTTTCTAGCTGTCGAAGTGTATTGTGCTACAGAGAAATTACTTCTTATTAGTGTTTATTGCCCGCCAGGGGCTTTTAATCCTGACAGCGCGGTAGAATTAGGAAACTCGCTTTTATACTTCACTCAAAAATATTCCAATATAGTTGTTGGTGGGGATTTTAATGTCAACCTATTACTTAAAAACAACACTGTTGACAGTTTTCTTCACTTCTTTCAAACGTGTTGCCTCGAGAATATCAATAACGGATTGCCAACCTACTATAATTGTAATAACCCCTCCCTTTTGGATTACTTTTTCGTATGCGATAGAAAGAATGTTCTTTTTCTAAATCAGATGACATCTCCTAGCCTATTTGATCATGATTTTATTTATCTATCGTACAACATTTGCTTCTCAACTTTGCCTAATGTGATTAAATACCGTTCTTACAATAATGTTGATCAGCAAAGATTATGTGAGGAAGCTTCCAGTCTTCCATGGACCTGTATCCGGGAATATACATCAGCTGAGGATCAACTGAAAACGTTCTATGGCTTCATAACAAATCTGCATGACAAATATGCACCTCTTCATACTAAACGTATTAAACCAAATGCTATTCCATGGTACTCACGTAAAATCGAGTGCCTAATTGCTGAAAGAGAACACCTTTACCGTATATATAAGAGATATAAATCAGAGGTTTGTTTTTTCAGATATAAGAAAATTAGAAGTAAGGCTAATGCTGAAATCAGAATAGCAAAGAAAAGCTATTTCGATAACTTATTGAATCCATCCCTTCCTCCTAAGAGGCTGTGGTCCAATCTGAAACGATACGGTATTTGCGGAAAGGATCAGCCAAAATGTGACTTGGATGTCAACGATCTCAATACCTATTTTTCTGTATCATCAAATAACTCTTCAACACAGCCAGACCATAATATAAATTTCTATTCAGAAGACCGCAGTAGTTTTAGTTTCAGATGTGTTTCCCATGATGAGGTTATCAAGGCATGTCTATCCATCAGATCCAACGCCACTGGGTCTGATGATATTGCACCAACATTTTTTAAAATGTTATTACCTGTAGTTCTTGACAGCTTAGTCCATATTTTCAACTCTTGTCTTACATTTTCTGAGTTCCCACAGGTTTGGAAAAATGCAGTGGTTATTCCACTGGCTAAATGCTCTTCACCTAGTGCAGCTTGTGATTATCGACCAATAAGTCTGCTTTGTTATCTCGGCAAAGTTCTTAAGAGACTACTAAGTACGCAAATCATCCAGTATGTTTCGGAAAACAAATTTATTTCGAAGTGGCAATCTGGTTTCCGCTCTGGCCATAGCAGCGAAACTGCCTTGTTGAAAGTATTTACTGATATACGCAACTCGCTGGATAATGATTTATTAACTGTCTTAGTACTACTTGATTTTACAAAAGCATTCGATTCTGTGAATCATAGGTTGCTTTTATCAAAACTGCATAAAATGTATAATTTCTCACACTCATCCATTAAGATTATATCTGATTTCCTTTCAAATCGCTCTCAGGTTGTGAAAGCTGGGGATGAAAAGTCCAAGTGGATTAAAATCACATGTGGTGTTCCACAAGGTTCAATACTTGGACCTCTTCTGTTTGTCTTATTCATCAATGATCTTCCTGATGTCATTGAAGATGTGAATATCCACTTGTATGCTGATGATATTCAGATTTACCTTTCTCGTCCAATTGGGTTAGTTGAGGACTGCATATATCGTGTCAACCGTGATCTAATAAATATCTCAACTTGGGCCTCCAGTAATATGCTCTTGCTAAATCCTCTGAAGTCAAATTGTATGGTTTTCTACAGAAGTGACCTTGATAAATCAGATCTTCCCACTATACATCTGAACGGAGTACTATTGCCTTATTCTGACAGAGTTAAGAATCTCGGAGTGTATTTCAATGGTAATATGGAGTGCTGCGACCATATAAAAGCTGCATGTCAAAAGATTTATGGCGGTCTTCGGCTGCTTAGACTGTCGAGTAGCCTGCTTCCTTCTGATTTAAAGCTAAAGCTTGTTAGGACATTGTTAGTTCCTCACTTTACTTTCTGTAGCACAGTCTATTCGCGGCTAGATTCAAAGTGCAACCGGAAATTAAATGTCGCTTTTAATGATTGCGTACGATTTATTTATAATTTAAGACGTCACGATCACGTATCCCATTATAGGGATCTTGTTTTAGGGTGTTCCTTAAACACTTACTTAGATATAAGAGCTTTATTGTTTCTGCGTAATATGGTAAACTCTAAGTCTCCTACGTATCTATATGATCACTTGCGTTTCTTGAACTCGTCACGTCATGTCAGCCTTCTGACTCCTCGAGCGCATTATGTAGTTGGGCAACGTTCTTATTTCACTGTTATTTCTCGTTTGTGGAATTCTCTTCCTGTTAACATCAGAGGGCGGGATCGGGGACGGGATTTTAAAAATGAGCTGAAACGTTACCTTATAAATTCATCGTGAATTAACCATGTTTGTAACACAGTTTCTACTATAGTTAGATTAAGCTACAAATTTTATAATTATTCCTTCTGTAGTTTTTGATTCTTTGTTTTGTCGCTTTAGAAACGTTTATTTTTTTCTTTTCTTACTTGGTAATAATTTTCTTTTGGATTGCTTGTTATATTAGTTTTTTTCTTCTTCTTCTTTTAGTTTTATAGTATTTGATAGTATTGTAATTTGAATTTTCCTTTTATTTTGTACTGGTAAAAGATGTAGTCTTGTGTACATATCCTAAATAAATTGAATTGAATTGAAAAAAATTGAATTGAACTTTCTCTATCTCCGACACGAATGCTGATCACATTCTAAAATTTTACAAATATTATTTATGAACTATTAGCGACATTTTGAGATAAAAACGAAAATTTTTTAAAAATGTCGAAGTTAAGTAAAATCCGATTTGATATGTTTACTTCCGGTTTTATATACGACAAAATTTCAACTCTGTAATAACAGCCAAGAAAAACATTTATTTGTCTTTAAAATAACACTATTTACTTTTTTTCTATCACTTTCAATAATAGCAAATTTTTTTTTTCAAAAAACCCGCTCCTCAAATTTTGCCAATTTTTTAAAGGCTAAGAATAGGGCAACTAGGCTTCATAGAAAAAAAAAATAAAAATGCACATTCATTCATTACATATAGAAGTACAATTAAACCAAATACATATGAACAAAATCCAGAACCTGAAATTTTTTTCGCTGTCCGCTTCGCGTGAAATACCCCTTATATTTTAATGCCACCTTCTTTTAACTCTTTAATAATTGAGATAATTCCATTGTTGTGGTTAGTGTGTCCAGCACCTTGTGATGATATTAAAAGACGAAGTCTATCCACGAGCTCATTAGGATCCTTCCAATAAACGTAATCAATATTTTACTTGGGCATATGCATCAACCCCTTGCCATCATGAGAAATCAGTTTACTTATAATTTCTGTATACTTTGGAGCTCTGGTACCTTTTATTAGGCCGTCCGTTCTATATTCTCTTTTATAGGCATTAGTTTCTTTTAATATAGCTTGATAATCTTTTAAGTCACATTTACTATACAAAGTTTTTGCAGGTTGTTTCATAAAAAGCAATTCACATAAACCTAGCGTTATTTTATACGATTTTCCGTTAATAAGGAAGTAATCTTCTTCCAATGCAAGCTTTGAATTTCCAATTTTAAAATCGTTATCATCATCTAAATAAACTCCATAAGTGATGTCAATTTTTAGGCTTTTGTTAATACATAACTCTAAATATTTATCAACTAATCCACTTGATAAATTAAGAGTAGAATCTTTCTTTTACATCATTGTTCTTGAGTGCGTAGGTGTTGCAAATTCATCGTCTTCCGACATTAAGGAATAATCTGGGTGTACTTGTCGGCTGCATTTTCGGGAGTTTAATTTTAGGAGTAAAATTTATATTGTCGTAATCATCATCATCTCTGTATTCATCTTTAATTTTAGGCTCATATTTTGTTTTTGTTATGAATTCATGAAATGGTTTTGTTATGGGCTTAAATGTCTCCTCAAGGCGAATCTCGGTTTTAACTCGTCCAGTTTTCATAGCATGGAATTTCTTCTTAATGGCGTTTCCAGTTTTGATAAAAATTTTTAATAGTCTCTCTTTTTAACCATCTTTCTAATGAGATTTGAACTGGGCTGTCAACTGGTTTGTACTGATCTGAACAGGTCTATGGATAGCTCTTATCAGGTCTATGAACAGCTTTCGACAGCTCCGTGAACAGCTTTACTAGCTCTATAAAACAGCTCGAACAGGTCTATGAACAGCTTAACCAGGTCTATGAACAGCTTTATCAGGTCTATCAACAGCTATGACGGGTCTATAAGACAGCTCGAACAGTTATATCAGATATATTAACAGCTATAACGGGTTTAATATCAGCTAAGCCAGATCTTCTAAATTTATAGTGAAATATATGTCTCAACTCCTTTTCGGTAAAGTCCATTATCCAATAAATTATCTTTATCGATTACTAGAAAGCCGTAACTGTCTTTCCAGCAAACACTGCAAATATTGCGAAATTTTTCGAAGCTCATGTCTGTGTCAACATGATCATTATATATATGTCTAAGATTCATATCATCTTGTTTAATTAAAATAAGAAAGTTAGCGTTGTCACGCATTAAGTGCTTCGGTATATGCGCGTAAGTCTGACAGAGATAGAAACTATCAATATTATTACGTCTCCCCAAACAAAAATAAACACGTATGTTATTTTGTCTCCCGCATGCTACATCATCGAAAATGAAAACAGAATTCTGTTTGGCTTCCTCGCCAGGTATAACTTCGCAATTATTAGAAAAAGTATAGTAACCCAGATCAGTTAGGACTTATTAACTGCTCCAAATACTGATATTTAGGCTAATGCAGTGATTTTGAGTATATGTAGATATTCTCGAACTTGAGGCCATTTGGATGTTCTATAAGACCAATCAAAAGATTGGTTTTACCGCAGTTAGAAGGTCCAACAAGAATTCCTTTTACAGTATCAGGTATAACTGAGCTATGTCTTTTGACTTTTCCAGTCATCAGCTCAGTGTGCTGTTGTGAGGACGTCTAAAAAATTTATTTCACCAGTTAAATGATTGATTATTCAAAGAACCAAAATTGTTCTAGCCAGCGTAAATGTCGAAAAGGAGGTGGTTTTCTTAATACAGCAATTAGCAATTTGCGGCCCTGTTACTAAATTACAAAAAAGATTAACAAGGGGTGACCCTGGAATTAATCCCCTTGACGGAGCTTGTAGAAATCACGATATCGCATATTATCAACATAAAATTATCGAGGATTGTCATATTGCTGATCGTATATTATGCGGTAAAGCTTGGGAACGAGTGACATCGTCAGACGCATCCCTTGGAGAACGTAGCAACGCCTGGCTTGTAACAAACGCTATGAAAGCAAAAGTAAAATTTGGAATGGGGGCAAAAAAGAGTAAAACTCGTTCTAAGAGGAATAAAAAAACGTTAACGCTTCAAAAAGGAGTTCGTAAAGCTAGAAAGATCTTAAAAGTGAAAAAACCAGATTCTTTAAAAGAAGCTATTACACTTGCACTCGCTACCACTAAAAATGTATTTAAAAGAAACAAGAAGTAAGTAAAGACCACTCGTATAATTCCTATACCAAAAGTTGGAGGAATTTTGCCTCCCATCTTTACTTTTGCTAGGCTTTCTGCACTGGGTGCTTTAGTGGGTGGCGCATCAAGTGTCGCAAATGTAGTAAAAAATGCTACAAATGCTGAAGAAAAGCAACCGACAGAATGAAACGTTGGAAGCTATTGCTTTAGGAAAGAAAGGTAGGACTTGGTCTGTTCTTAAATCCACCTTCAAAAAACTTCTAAAACTGCTACCTAATCGAGCATTAAATGAAATCGATTTACATAAATATGCGAGTGATTTACCACATTTTGGAGGCGTTTTTATGCTTGATGTTGTACCCAAAAAACCTCAAAAATATGAATGTGGAATCCTAAATTTGGACTCTACTTCTGTTCCTGGAAGCCATTGCGTAGCATATTACAAAAGAGGATCTGAAAAGGTGCGCTTTGACAGCTTTGGAAGCTTACAACCACCAAAGGAAATCTTAAGTTATTTAGGAAAAAACATTGTCTATAATTTGAAGTCTTATCAAAATTATAACAAGATAAATTGCGGTCACTTGTGCCAAGAATTTTTATATAATCATTGTAATAGTAATAAGAAACTATATGTTTAAGAATATAATTGTTCATTGTATGTTAAAAACTATAAGTATACTCTACATAAAACATAAATTGCATTTTATTTTGTACTACTATGTCATTAACACTGACTTTGACTGGAAATTCATGTGTTCTCACAGTTTAGTACTTTCCTCCATTGTATATGATGATGAAATTAAAATTCCAGAAGGTTCGTATGAAATTGACGATATATCAGGATTTATCAAAAGAGAACTAGCAAAGACCAAAAATAAGCATAAAGTACAAATAGTGGCTAATAATAACACTTTGAAAATTTTTATTTATTTATTTATTTAAGCTTAATACAAGCTATTACATAATAATACTACAATTACAAGCTATAACATAATATTCAATCCTGTTAATGTGGGTTGTTTGTGTAGGTGATCATATCTGGCTGGCATACTCAAGGAGAGGTCTAACGAAGGAGATACAGAGAGATTTGGAAACATAAGGATTGGAGAACTATCTGGAACAGCGCTTCACAAACCCTAGCGGGGAGTTAGCTCTGTTAATTATGCTGTCAATGTGGGAACGGAAATTGAGTTCACTATCACAGATTATTCCTAGGTCACACAAAGAGGTGTGGTACGTCGGTTAGCATGTAGACTCTCGGGACACTTGCGGGAATAAGAGATGGACTGGCATTTGGAGAGATTGAGTTCAAAAAAGTTTTTCATGCACCATGTGTTTTTGCATGAGAAAAGAGTCGGTTGTGGAGGAGATTTGTTTAATTATTTTCATGTCATCAGCATAAATGGACAGCTCTCAGTGATTGATGTCACATTCAACATCATTTATTGAAAGGATGAAAATTAATGGACCGAGGTGGCTGCCCTGGGGGACGCCGGAACGAGCGACAATAGGGTTAGAAATGGATGAGCTGAAAAGAACATTGTACCGACGGTTGTTGAGGTAGGATTGAATCCCGGAGATGAATCGAGAGGGGAAGCCTGAATAAGATAATATTATGGGAGATCTTGTCGAAGGCTTTACTAAAATCGGTGGCGATAACATCAACATCTTTACCGTTTTCCAGTGCACATAGTGTTTTGGAGACGAAGTCAGTAAGGTTGGTGGTTGTAGATCTTCCTTTGGGGAAGCCATGCTGGGAGAGGGAGAAGATAGACTTACAGTGGAAGAACATGGAATCATAGACCAATTTTTCGAATAGTTTAGGTATGGATGATAATTTAGCGATGGGTCTATTTATTTATTTATTTAAGCTTAATACAAGCTATTGCATAAAAAAAAAATACAAGCTATAACTTACTACTAACTCTACAAACTACAATAAATAAAAAGCATAAGCTACAATATGAGCTATAAATACAGTAGATACTGGCAGAAGGCGTAGGGAAGAAGAATTAAAGTAGGCGATCAGGATCAAGATGGGCGGGATCAAGATACAAGGCTTTGTGGAGTGATGATTTACTCAGATGGAAGTCAAAAGAGGAAAGGTCGTTGACTTTTCTTAACATCCTGGTAATTGGCTCGCTTTGACAGTAGTTTGTGCGATGGCAGTCGAGTCGGAAAAGGGGAGTGGACCTAAGGTTACGGGGATTGGTATAGACGGGTAAAGATTGCAGGATTGAGGGGCAGTCTATGGCACCAGTTAATAATTGATAAATGAAGAGAATGTCGGAAACATCACGACGTTTGCTAAGAGGTTGTAAGTCGATCGGTTTCAGACGGTTTTCATTGGGAGGAAGGTTGAATCTGTCAACCCACGGAAGATCACGTAGAGCGAAGCGAATAAACCTACGCTGGACAGATTCAATCCTATTAATGTGAGTTGTTTGTGTAGGGGACCATACCTGGCTGGCATATTCAAGGAGAGGTCTAACGAAGGAGACGTAGAGAGATTTGGAAACATAAGGATTGGAGAACTCTCTAGACCAGCGCTTCACAAACCCTAGCGCGGAGTTAGCTCTGTTAATTATGCTGTCAATAAGGGAACGGAAATTGAGTTCACTATCACAGATTATTCCTAAGTCACACAAAGAGGTAACGATAGGGACTGGTACGTTGGTTAACATATAGACTCTCGGGGTGGTGGTAAGACGCTTGCGGGAATAAGAGATGGACTGGCATTTGGAGACATTGAGCTCTAGAAAGTTTTTCATGCACCATATGATGAATGAATCGAGGTCTTCTTGCAGGAAAGAGAGTCGGTAGTGGAGGAGATATGTTTGATTATTTTCATGTCATCGGCATAAATGGACAACTCTGAGTGTTTGATGACACATTCAACATCATTTATTGTGAGGATAAAAATCAATGGACCTAGGTGGCTGCCCTGAGGGACGCCGGAACGAGCGACAATAGGGTTAGAAATGGATGAACTGAAAAGAATATTGTACTGACGGTTGTTGAGGTAGGATCGAATCCAGGAGATGAATCTGGGGGGGAAGCCTAGGCGATCAAGTTTGAACAAGATAACGTTATGGGAGATCTTGTCGAAGGCTTTACTGAAATCGGTGGCGATAACATCAACATCTTTACCGTTTTCCAGGGCACACAGGGTTTTAGAGACGAAGTCAGTAAGGTTGGTGGTTGTAGATCTACCTTTGAGGAAGCCATGCTGGGAGAGTGAGAAGATAGACTTACAGTGGAAGAACATGGAATCATAGACCAATTTTTCGAATAGTTTAGGTATGGATGATAATTTAGCGATGGGTCTGTAGTTGGACACATCGTTCTTGCAACCTTTTTTGAAGATGGGAATAATATACGAATTTTTCCATAATTGAGGGAAAACCCCTTGAGTGACCGAGAGACGAAAAAGCAAAGTAAGGGGTTGGACTAGATGGATGACACACTTTTTCAGAGCGATGGCCGGAATGCCATCAGGACCTGGGTGAAAGTCGTCCTCAAGCCTATTAATACTGGCGGCGATTAGTTCAGGGTCAGGGTCAAAAGATGAAAACGACGTTTGAGTGCATTTCTCCATGAATGCAAAATAGTTAAGGTCGGGTTGTAGAGAATTGTCGCTGAAAGATTTACTGAAGAAGTGTGAAAAGAGGTTAGCGATAACCTTAGGATCAGATGAAGAGGTATTCTCGAGCTTTAGGGTGGAAGGGTAACCATTGGATTTCTTCTTAGAATTAATAGAGCTATAAAAACGCTTGGGGTCGGATATGAGGCTAGTTTCCATCCGTTGGAGGTACTCATGGTAGAGGGTATCACAACGTTCAGAGAAAGAGGTATAAGCAGATAGGTAGGAAGAATAGTCAGACTCAGTCTGGGTTAGAAGAAAAGTTTGCCAACGTTTATTTCTCCTGTTGCGAAGAGAACGTAATTCTTTGTCGTACCATACGTGGGAAGAGGAGTAGTTTTAACGAGGAAGAAGAGGGATAGATTGTGTAAGACAAGCGTGTATTTCCGAATAGAACGCCTCTATAGCAACGTCAACTGGGAGATGTTGAGGGATATCCCCAATTAGAGTTGAGGAGCAAGTGAATTAATTTGTCAAAGTCGCCTTTACGAAAATTGAAGGATAAAGAAGACTCGGAGCCTGAAACGGCATGAGGGTGCTCGTAGGAGAAAACGAGGAACAAAGGACGATGGTGACGGTCGAGGGAGGAGAAAAGATGGTTGCTATCTGCGACAGCCGAGTTAACTGGGTCTGAAGAAAAGATTAAGTCCAATTGTCTGTCCAGGAAGTTCCTGACTCCGCTTACTTGAAAGAGACCTGAAACGGAGAGCTGATCGGTAAAGAAGGCTTCTTTGGCCGAAGATGCGTTAAGGGGGACAAAGTGAGAGCAGTCCTCAGACAATGACCATTGGATACGGGGGAGGTTAAAGTCACCCAATAAAATAAAAAAGGCACTTATTTAGTGCTATTTTTATACATACAAATTCTGATATTGTAGAGTCGGAGGTCTTTAGCAGGGTGGCATCATAACGGTTGTGAGCAGCTATGAGAACCCCGCGACCTGGTGGCTCATTGGTGCCTATACAACCGTCAACACGGAAGATGGTATAGTTTGGAGGGAATAGTTCGTTGTCGAGAATTCCTGGTGTTAGATTGGTTTCAGTTAAGGCAAAGATATCGTGCGGGAATTTGTGAGAGTTAAGGAAAATATTTGTTGTTTTTGTACGAAGTCCTCTTACGTTCTGGTAATAGACCGACAAGCTGTTGGGGAGAGGATCATGATCTGAAACCGCGGGTGCAATAGAGGGGAAGTCAGAAATAGGGAAATCAAGGGGGTTAGGAACGAAAGTAGTTTAAGGATAGCATAGGTGGATAGATCTTCTGAAACCTTATGGGAAGGTATATTGAATGATTCATGGTATTTAGTGAAAAGTTGGAGTAAGACTGATGGGTCTGTGGGCAGGCCTTCTTGTTGTATACTTAACATGACGTTGGTGCTGGTTTTACCTTCAACACAGATGGAGTTCGGTTTGTCGTGGAGACAGGCTAGAAATAGACGTACGTTATCATAAATGCGACGGTCATTCAGCAGAACGCAAAGTCAATTTAACTGTAGGTGGGAGAAGGGGATCGATAAATGAATGATGTTCGGATAAAGGAGTTTTGGCTAGCGGAATGGGCGGGTTAACGGAGGTAGAAGTTGTTTGAGACGGGGCGACAGTGTAGGAGGATGACGGTATGGAATTAGGTGGGCATGCGGAGGAAGTAGCGGGTGCAAGGTTTGGCGTATATAGAGGAGAGGTGGCACGGACGGGAATCGCAGCAGAGGTGGTGGAGTGGTCGGAAGAAGTTGGCTTGAGGTTAGGAGGGCACGCGGAAGAAGTTGGGAGTGCATGGTTAGGTGGGTGCGCTGGACATACGGAACTCAAAACAGTATTGGTTGGGTTGACGGTTGGAATGGACGTGTTCGAGGGCTTCGGGGTAACTGGAACAGGGGGGTTAAGGGTGTGAGAATATATAAAGTTGGGATACTTGACTGGAGTACTTAGATTAAAATTTGGAAATACTCCCATTTTGAGCTGCCAATCGGAGTTAGGATCGCTAGCTTTAGGATTAGTGGTGAGATGTGCGGAAGAGTGAGGAGTGATTATGTTGTTACTAGTTCTAAGATTCTTATGGTTAGGGTGAATACTAAATTTAGGTATGAGAGAAGGTCGTTTGGGGTAGTTAGTGAGGTTAGGTTTTTTAGTATTTAATTTAGGGTTAGGTGCAGAGGGCTTAGGGTTAAACTTAACGTACTTCCTAGTCCACTTAGAAATTGTGATGTTCCCGAGAGTGAAGAATTTGCTGGAGGGGTTACTGATGAGCCAGACATATTTGTTTGGGATGGAGATCTTGAAGTTGCTGGATTTCTCTGCGTCTGACGAGAGTAACTTCAGGCAGCTAACGGGGGTGAATCCAAAATTCCGGGAAAAAAAACTGTGGGCCCAGGAATCGTTGGCGTTATGAGGTGCACCCTTTAGAAGGAATGGAGTTGTGCTTGATAAAGATGAATGCTTACTGCCTAGCCTTTTTAGTCTCTGCTCCCATTCCGATACTGTCCAGGTGGTGCCAAGTTTGTTGATCGTAAATGTGGTGGAAGTTGGTTGGGATGACACTGGCGGAGAGACATTGATGGCAACATCAGCAACCTTCTCTATAACGGGCTTGACCAAACCAGCAAGAGCATCAACATCTGAGGCAGGCTGCACCGAGGAGGAATGCGGAGGAATCACATTCACGGTGGATTGAGGCGGAACTGCGGAGGTTGCATCCCGGAGAGTGGAGCAGTCCCCATCAGAAGATGTAGGTCCAGAAGAAGAAGAATTCTCTATAACGGGCTTGACCAAACCAACAGGAGCATCACCATCTGAGGCAGGCTGCACCGAGGAGGAATGCGGAGGAATCACACTCACGGTGGATTGAGGCGGAACTGCGGAGGTTGCATCACGGAGAGTGGAGCAGTCCCCATCAGAAGATGTAGGTCCAGAAGAAGAAGAATTCAAACCAGAAGCATCTGTGGTGTCAGACCGAGGAAAAGAGGGGCCGAGATAGCTTTTTGTGGTTAAACTCTTAATATCAGAGCCGACTGAGCCAATTAATTCAAAGTTCTTCACAATGGCTGTTGAGCACGAATCCAGATCCCGCTTGACGTGCCGGACACCGCGCCGAATGTCGTCTAAGATTGGCATGATAGATTCCGCAGGTTGGCTGATGGAAGGCGATGGTGATCCAGCGCGGAGGTCATCCAAGGAAGCGACCAGGCCGCTCAGCTTTAAGGAAAGCTCGCAAATCCTGCTTGATAGAAGCGATGAGTCGTTGGTCAAACTCTCAGCGATCTTAATCAGCTTGTCCAGTTTTAAGTTTAGACTAGCGCAGTCATCGGACAAAATTTGAAGTCCAGCAAAATTTGTGGAGATCTCGTTGACCTTATCAGCGATGTAGGATTGATCCGTGGAGAGCGTAGCAACGACTTCCTTCATGAGCCGTAAGACGTGACAGGGCCTAATGTTGGAGCACTCTTTACATGTAGAAAGACCACGTGAAAGACAGGTGCCATGAAAAACACCTCCACAGATGCCATCACAGGTAACACCATTGTCTAGCAACTCATTAGAGCATGACTTGCAAAGGGCCATTTTGTGCGTGAAGAATTGGTCGGAAATATTTAACAATAAAAAGTTAAACAAAAGGCTTTACACCAGGTTGCAGTAATACCAGATTAAAACAAAATAAACAAACTGAGTCACTTCCGTTTGAAAAACAAAAATATTTCCCGGCACTGTAAAAAGCGAAAAAACTAACTGAGTCAGTTGAAAATAAGGTCACTGACAAAAATTTAAACAAGGAGAAACTGTGTCAGGTAAGTTATTGACCGGGAAAGAGTGGCACTCACTTTGCTGAGACACGCACAAAACACACGAAACGAAAATACTGCGAAGAAATTGAACTGAGTGAGGAGCGATCACGCAACGCGTCCGATCGATTGGGCGGTAATTTGAGAAGTAATTGTAGTTGGACACATCATTCTTGCAACCTTTTTTGAATATGGGAAAAATATACGAGTTTTTCCATAAATGAGGGAAAACCCCTCGAGTGACCAAGAGGCGGAAAAGCAAGGTAAGGGGTTGAATTAGATTCATTGCACAATTTTTCAGAACGATGGCAGGAATGCCGTCAGGACCTGGGTTGAAGTCGTCCTCAAGCCCGTTGGTTGTAGGGAATTTTCGCTGAAAGATTTACTAAAGAAGTGTGCAAAGAGGTTGGCGATAACCTTAGGATCAGAAGAAGAGGTATTCTCAAGTTTTGGGTAAAGGGGTAACCATTGGATTTCTTCTTGTGGTAGGATATGAGGCTAGTTTCCATCCGTTGCAGGTACTCATAGTAGAGGATATCACAACGTTTAGAAAAGGAGGTATAAGCAGATAGATAGGAAGAATAGTCGGACTCGGTCTGGGATAGAACAAAAGTTTACCAACGTTTATTTCTCCTGTTGCGGAGAGAGCGTAGTTCTTTGGCGTACCATACGGGGGATGAGGACTAGTTTTTACGAGGAAAAAGGGGGATAGATTGCGTAAGATAAGCGTGTATTTCTGAATAGAACGCCTCTAAAGCAACGTCAACTGAAAGATGTTGAGGGATAATGGCAATGTTAGAGTTGAGGAGCAAGTGATTTAATTTTTCAAAGTCGCCTTTACGAAAATTGAAAAGTGCATGAGGGTGTTCGTAGGAGAAAACAAACAGCAGGGGTGGATGGTGACGATCGAGAGAGGAGAGGAGATGGTTGCTTTCCGCGACAGCCGAGTTAACTGGGTCTGAAGAAAAGATTAATTCTAATTGTCTGTCCAGAAAGTTCCTGAAAGAGACCAAGTTCTTGAGAGAAAGTTCTTGAAAGAGACCAGCAACGGAGAGCTCATCGGTAAAAAGGCTTCTTTGGCCGAAGATGCGTTAAGGAGGACAAAGTGAGAACAGTCCGCAGACAATGACCAGTGAATACGGGGGAGGTTAAAGTTACCCAATAAAATAAATTCATCGGGTGCGTTAACGTTCTCAAGCAGGGTGTCGATCGCTTCAATTATGGGCTCGCTGGCATCTAGAGGTTGAGAGGGACGAATATAACAACAAATAATGTACAGTAGACACTTATTTAGAGCTAATTTGATACATACAAATTCTGATATTGTAGATTCGGAGGTCTTTGGCAGGGTGGCGTCATAACGGTTGTGAGCAGTTATGGGAACCCCGTGACCTGGTGGATCATTGGTGCCTACACAACCGTCGACACGGAAAATGGTATAGTTTGGAGGAAATTGTTCGTTTCGAGAATTCCTGGTGTTAGATTGGTTTCAGTTAAGGCAAAGAAAAATATTGGATGCTTTTGTGCGAACGGAAGAAAAATCGACCCACTGACATTTTCAAACATTTTTATACAATGACATTGAGCATTTTTAACTGTTCTAGAATTTAAAAAGCTTTTCTTCCTGACCTCCTGCTTAATGTTAATTGTATCACTCTGTTGTTATAAATCCACCCTGAAATTTGAAGATTTTCTTTTTTTCAACAGAATTTAAAAAAAACTTCTTCTACGAAAGATCCTCGACAATGAACAAAGTACTTACATTATGGCAAGACTGCAATAACGGTAAGTATTTTTACATTCTCTGAGAGTTTTGAAATTTCTGCTGTTGCATAATTATAAATCCATCACTGCGTGCGGAGTTATTGAAGCGTTTGCATAAGTTTTATTGGTGGTAAAGTGAGTGATCAACTTAAATTATTCTGAAAAAAACTGTTTTTAACAATTCCGAGAGGAAAAATTTTAAATCAATTTGAGAAAGGACAAATTATTATTTTGCAATCTGAGGGAGTTAGTTTAAGAACATAATCCTTCTAAATATGGCTGCGCGAATGGGCGAGGAAGGAAGAAGAAGCTCAATGAACGCGACGAACGACTCATTTGTAGAGAGGCGAGTAACTCATTACTCAACTAAGAGCTGGAGTCAACTAGCGGCACTCTCTTCGGTTGATGTGTGTCGGCAAACCATGTGGAGAGCACTAAAACGGAATCACAACATCCGGCGAGCGAAAATGAACATGGTTCCGCGATTGTTGCAGCGCCACAAAGACGCCAGGATGAAATTCGCAGAAGACAACATGGGTATTGATTGGACCTCGGTAAGGAATTTAAAAAAAAATTATTACGCCAATATTTTTCAATGGAAATTTGTGTTCAGGTTATTTTTTCAGATGAAAAGAAGTTCAACCTTGATGATCCAGATGGGTTCAATGGGTACTGGCGCGATCTCAGGAAGGAACCACGGTATTTTTCTCGCCGTAATTTCGGGGGTGGAAGTTTAATGGTTTGGGGTGCGATTTCCCAAGACAAACCCCTTGAAATCCAGTTCACCTCTGCTCGTATGAATAGTGATGACTACATAACTGTTTTGCAAAGCAGCTTAGTTAATTTTTTTAATAATAATCGTCAAAAGCAGTGGATGTTCCAGCAAGACAACGCTGCTATTCATACGAGTAGACAGACAATAGCGTGGTTTCAAGCCAATGCTGTTGAAGTTTTGGAATGGCCAGCATGTTCTCCGGACCTAAACCCTATGGAGAACATTTGGGGAATTTTAGTCCGTAGAGTTTGCGCTGGCCAACGCCAATTTAATACTGTTGAAGAACTAAAACACCATCGTTGAAGAATGGGGCAAATTGGATGACTAATTTTAAGTATGAACAAAAGAATATTTGAAGTTGTAAAAGCTAACGGAAGTCAAATAAATTATTAATAATTATAATAAAGTGGGTTTTCATGTGATTTTACTAGTGGATTTATAATTATGGAACAGCAGAAATTTTAAAACTCTCAGAGAATTTAAAAATACTTACCATTATTGCTGTCTTGCCATAATGAAAGTAGTTTGTTCGTTGTCGAGAATCTTTCGTAGAAGAAAGTTTTTTTAAATTCTGGTGAAAAATAGGAAAATCTTCAAATTTCAGGGTGGATTTATAATTTTGCAACAGAGTGTATTCGAATACAACAACAAATTCAAAATTAAAAACAAGTAAATAATATTTTTCAAAATTTGTTATTTAAGTTAAATGCCACATATTTAGTGATTCATTTACAACAAATGTTTTTTTTATAATTCCTCCTTTTGCTTTCTTTACTAACATTAAAATAGGAAAAAGGGACTTAAAGGCGGCACGCACGTCCGCCATTAGCATTTCTTCCCAAAGCGTCCCCTTGTTTTTATTGAAGAAGGAGTCAAGGTCAATATTACAAGGATGAAGTTCTTCAAAGAGTTGTACTTCCAAACTGCCGAAAATTATTTTAAGGCGATTACTACTGCTTTCGGCAAGATTGGGCACCTGCGCATACTGCAAATATTATCCAAAAGTGGTGTGCACTGTGTGCATACAATTTAGTTGACTTTTGCTGAAGGACGAATGGCCTTCTAGCAGTCCTGGATTTTTTTTTTTTGCGTGGGGCTATATAATGGGGAAAGTGAGGGCCAACAATATCAACAATTTGGAGAAATTCAAGCGAGTAATCTATAAAATTTGGGAAGAAATGCCGATTGCGAACGCGCGTGCCGCCTGTAATTATAAAAAAATGAATGAATCACTAAATATGTGGTATTTAATTTAAATAAAGATTTTTGAAAAATATTATTTACTTGTTTTTAATTCTCAATTTGTTTTTTATTCGAATACATTGGTCAGCCTGTAAATAACTTAATAGCATTTCCAAGCTCGATTGCATAAATCGGGTTGAATACAGAAAGCGTAATTCTACTGTATCAGTTTCATTGATATATATTCTTTGTTTAGCGGAATAATACTTATTTCACCCTCAATTTGAGAAAGTGCTTTAACAAATAGATGGAAATCATATCCCGACAAATTATGCAAACAAAATGGGACAAATTTAGGTACACGATATTTTAAATTACACTCGTTGAGAGCAGGGCCTCTATATTGCCCAGTTAAATGACAATGATCCGCTACTCGATCATAACCTAACTCATAATTACAAATGTGACATATTGCATTTTCTTTTTGCATGCGTATTTCTTCCCTTGTTAAAGATATCATTGGCTTGGGTTTGCTTATATATTCGGCATAAAAATGTTTTATATCATAAACTAAATATTGTACAAATTGGACTGCAGAATCTTTACCTTTATAAATTTTAAATTTATCTAACTTACTGTCAAATGAACATTTCATCACAAAATGTGCAGCAAATATTCACATGACCCTAGTGAATTTTCAAATAAAAATCAAAGCAAACTGTTTTTTAACCTCGAGCAACGTAAGAAATATTAAAATGTTTCTTAACACGATCGGCGTTTCTAATGAAAAAAAGTTAAATTCCCTTGGCTCGTTCTCAACAGCAGCACCAAAAGGTTAACTTTTCTTCAGCTGATGGACGCCTTCGCGATGGACGAAAACTAGATGAAACTTCAGCACAAAAATTTTAAAAACCGATCTAGACAGCTGTATCAAATTAAGATCACTTAGACTGTCCCACTAACCTTGCGGTAAAAATATTTTCACAAAATGCACAAAATGTGCAACAAATATTCACATGACCCTAATTCTAATGAAGAAAAGTTAAACTTTCTTGGCTCGTTTCATCTAGTTTTCATTTTTTCGCGAAGGCGTCCAGCAGCTGAAGAAAAGTTAACCCTTTGGTGCTGCTGCCAAGGGAGTTTAACTTTTCTTCGTTAGAAACGCCGATCGTGTTAAGAAATATTTTAATATTTCTTAGGTTGCTCGAGGTTAAAAAACAGTTTGCTTTGATTTTTATTTGAACATTATATATAATATGCAAACGAGCACGGAACATGTTCCTGGATTATAGTTGTTGATGAAGAAAGTGGATCAGGAAGACAAGTGGCTACATCTTGCAAATGCACTCAAAGTCGGCGTAAATAACAAAAGGAAACTTATTTTTAACGGACTTCCCAAAAACACAGATGTTCTAAGTTCGACGCGTATTTTTTTTTTTAACCGACTTCCCAAAAACGCAGAGGTTCTAAGTTCGACGCATATTTTTTATTTATTTTTTTTTTTTTATTTTTTTTTTTATGTGACCGGGCATAACTTCGTAACGCGTCGACCGATTTTGATGATTCTTTTTTTGTTGGGTAGAGTATGTTCACCGATTGGTACCATGTCAAAAAAATTTTTGGTAGGGTGGGGGTGGGGGTGGGGGTCAAACCTAACTTTGTAACGCGTGGTCCGATTTGGATGGTTCTTTTTGTTGTTGTACAGAGTATGATCCCCCATTGGTTGCTGGAGAATGGACGAACGAGTTGAAGCCTTCTAGGATACGGTGATCCTCATCTGGATATTCTCAAGTGTTAGTTACACCTCCAAGTGGTAGCAACCGGGCAATGCATCCTAGAATGTAGCCAAGTAACTAATGCGGGAGGAGACAACCTCTTGAAAAATCCCCCTAACTCCAAGGGAGTCTGCAGTGTTGCGTCCCCTCTGCAGGACCCAGGGGTAATTGGGTCGCGAATGGCGTTTTCCTCGGGCGCTTCTGTGGTAGTGGAGGTGGATTGTATGGGAGACCCCAACAGGTTGGCTATACCCACGGTACCCACAACACAACAGTAGCAGTGTTGGGAGAATTACCTTTCGAAGGAACTGTGGCGGCTATGGAGGCTGCCTCGCTTCCACCGGCTGAAACTGCTGTAGCAGTCCTGGAGAAGGGTGCCATTGGCATAATAACAACTAGCACTTCTTCAGGTGCGGCGGTGCAGAGACGGGAGACTCTAACGAGTTGGCTATCTCCGCGATACGCACACCAGGAGAAGATGCAGGTCTGCCTTCCAAAGGGTTAGATGCGGTTAATCCGGAGGGGGTTTCTTGTCCTGGCTTAGGACTAAAGCGTTACGGCCTGGAACAGTTCAATGCCGTAGGCAGAGAAGGTATGAAGGTTGTAACTAACGCATGGACCAAAAAGGAACACTGGAAACGGTGGGAAAATATGGATTTAAGCAGATCTGCCCTCCGTAGGGTTAGCTGCGGTTAATCCGGAGGGGGTTCCTTGTCCTCGCTCAGGACTAAAGCGTTACGGTCTGGAACTCTTCAATGTCGTAGACAGTGAAGGGGTTAATGATGTAACTAACGCATGGACCAAGAAGGAACACTGGAGACGGTAGGAAATCATGGATTTATGCAGATAGGCTAGGATTCTAGCAGTGACCCAGGAATCCGAGGTTAGTGGCGACAGTGGGATAACTGGATACTCAGTTGCCCCACTAAGGGAGACTGGGAGGGGACGAAAAGGGACCCGGTTATGTGGTCTGCTTCGGCTAATCCCCAGAGAGGTGTTTTTAGTGAGTAAGAATCTCACACTACCGGAGGGCACGGGCTGTCTGGTGTCTTTTGGAAGATTTTCACCTCTCCCGAAAAAAAATGATCCCCCATTGCTAATAGGAGAAAAAACTTTGGCCTAGGGTGGGGGGAGGGGGAACGGGTAGGCTAACTTCGTAACGCGTGGACCGATTTCGATAATTCTTTTTCTGTTGGGTAGAGTATGTTCCGTGGTTGATACCAGGAGAAAAAATGTTGGAGGGATGAGGGTGGGGGGTGGAACCTAACTTTGTAACGCGTGGTCCGATTTTGATGGCTCTTTTTCTGTTGTATAGAGTATGATCCCCCATTGCTAATAGGAGAATAATTTGGTCCTATGGTGGTGGTGGGGGATGGGGAGGGGTAGTAACTTCGTAATGCGTGGACCGATTTCGATCATTCCTTTTCTGTTCGGTAGAGTATGTTTCTTGATTGATACCATGAGAAAAAAAGTTTAGTGGAATGGCGGTGGGGTAGGGGGTTATAATTAAATGTTAACGCGTGGACCGATTTGGATGGTTCTTTCTTCGTTGTATAGAGTCGAAGACACTAAAAAGTGAAAAATAAAATAGTTTTAAAAAAAAAAGTTGAACCGACTTCACAAAAAGCGCTAAAACGCATAAAATAATTTTTAATTTTATATCTATTACGACATTTTGAAGTCGGTGCAAATTTAACAAATAAAACAACTACAGAAACACAATTGAAATATTTACGTAATACTACGTGAACGTTTCAGCTCACGGGATGAAAAGGAAGGACGATTAAATACTTTTGTTGTAGTTGTTTGGTTTGTTTAATTTGCACCGACTTCAAAATGTCGTAATAGATATAAAATTAAAAATTATTTTACGCTCTTTAGCGCTTTTTAACCGACTTCCCAAAAAAACAGAGGTTCTAAGTTCGACGCGTATTTTTATTTTTTTTATTTTTATTTTTTTATGTCTGACCGGGCATAACTTCGTAACGCGTCGACCGATTTTGATGATTCTTTTTTTGTTGGGTAGAGTATGTTCACCGATTGGTAACATGTCAAAAAAATTTTTGGTAGGGTGGGGGTGGGGGGTGGGGGTGAAACCTAACTTTGTAACGCGTGGTCCGATTTGGATGGGTCTTTTTTTGTTGTACAGAGTATGATCCCCCATTGCTAATAGGAGAATAATTTGGTCCTATGTCGAAAGGTGCGGGTGGGGGGGAGGGGTAGTCTAACTTCATAACGCGTGGACCAATTTGGATAATTCTTTTTCTATTGGATAGAATATGATGCTTGGTTGATACTACTAGAAAAGAAATGTTGCTGTGGGGGGGGGGGGGGAGGGTGGAACCAAACTTTGTAACACGTGGACCGATTTGGATGGTTCCCTTGCTGTTGTATAGAGTGTGATCACCCATTGCTATTAGAAGAATAATTTGGCCCATGGTGGGGGGTTGGGTGGGTGGAGGAATAGTCTAACTTTGTAACACGGGGACCGATTTGGATAATTTATTTTCTTTTGAGTAGAGTATGCTCCCTGGTTGATAGCACGAAAAAAAAATTGCTGGTGTGGTTGGGGTGGGAGAAGGGGGGTGGAACCTAACTTTGTAACGCGTGGACCGATTTGGATGGTTCTTTTGCTGTTGTATAGAGTGTGATCGCCCATTGCTAATAGGAGAATAATTTGGTCCTATGGTGGTGGTGGGGGAGGGGAAGGGGTAGTAACTTCGTAATGCGTTGACCGATTTCGATGATTCCTTTTCTGTTCGGTAGAGTATGTTTCTTGATTGATACCATGAGAAAAAAAGTTTAGTGGAATGGCGGTGGGGTAGGGGGTTATAATTAAATGTTAACGCGTGGACCGATTTGGATGGTTCTTTCTTCGTTGTATAGAGTAGAAGACACTAAAAAGTGAAAAATAAAATAGTTTTTAAAAAAAAAGTTGAACCGACTTCACAAAAAGCGCTAAAAAGCATAAAATAATTTTTAATTTTATATCTATTACGACATTTTGAAGTCGGTGCAAATTAAACAAATAAAACAACTACAGAACCACAATTAAATATTTACGTAATACTACGTGAACGTTTCAGCTAACGGGATCAAAAGGAAGGACGAATAAATACTTTTGTTGTAGTTGTTTGGTTTGTTTAATTTGCACCGACTTCCAAATGTCGTAATAGATATAAAATTAAAAATTATTTTATGCTTTTTAGCGCTTTTTGTGAAGTCGGTTCAACTTTTTTTTTAAAAACTATTTTTTATTTATTTATTTTATTTTATTTTATTTGATGATTCTTTTTGTGTTGGGTAGAGTATGTTCACCGATTGGTCCATTTCAAAAAAATTTTTGGTAGTTTGGGGATGGGGGTGAAACCTTACTTTGTAACGCGTAATCCGATTTGGATGGTTCTTCTTTTGTTGTACAGAGCATAATCCCCCATTCCTAATAGGAGAAAAAAAATGTTGCCTAGGGTGGGGCGAGGGGGAGAGGGGTAGTCTAACTTTGTAACGCGTGGACGGATTTGGATAATTCTTTTTCTGTTGGGTAGAGAATGTTCCGTGGTTGATACCAGGTGAAAAAAAATTTGGGTGATGGGGTGGGGGGTGGGGGTGGAACCTAACTTTGTAACGCGTGGTCCGATTTTGATGGTTCTTTTTCTGTTGTATAGAGTATGATCCCCCATTGCTAATATTAGAATAATTTGGTCCTATGGTGAAAGGTGTGGGTGGGGGGGGGGGGAAGGGGTAGTCTAACTTCGTAACGCGTGGACCGATTTGGATAATTCTTTTTCTATTGGGTAGAATATGATCCTTGGTTGATACTACGAGAAAACAAATGTTGCCCGGTGGTGTTGTATAGAGTGTGATCCCCTATTGCTAATAGGAGAATAATTTGCTCCTATGGTGGTGGTGGTGGAGGGGGAGGGGTAGTAACTTCGTAACGCGAGAACCGATTTCGATGATTCCTTTTCTGTTCGGTAGAGTATGTTGCTTGATAGATACCATGAGAAAAAAAGTTTAGCGGAAAGGTTGTGAGGTAGGGGGTTAAAACTAACATTTAACGCGTGGACCGATTTGGATGGTTCTTTCTTCGTTGTATAGAGTAGAAGACACTTAAAAGTGAAAAATAAAATAGTTTTTTAAAAAAAAGTTGAACCGACTTCACAAAAAGCGCTAAAAAGCATAAAATAATTTTTAATTTTATATCTATTACGACATTTTGAAGTCGGTGCAAATTAAACAAATAAAACAACTACATAACCACAATTGAAAATAATACATAATACTAACTGAACGTTTCAGCTTACGGGATCATAAGAAATGACGATTAAATATTTTTGTTGTAGTTGTTTGGTTTGTTTGATTTGCACCCACTTCAAAATATCGTAATAGATATAAAATTAAAAATTATTTTATGCTTTTTAGTGCTTTTTGTGAAGTCGGTTCAACTTTTTTTTTAAAAACTATTTTATGACCTAACGAACTTGCGCTATGAAACAAGATTGTTATAGCAGTATGCATCACCACACAGTGCAATGCCTTGACATTACAGGTCGACGAATTGCAATACTGCAAAGGGATAACAACTTGTCAAATCAATTATATCGCATATCGAACTCAGGGAACAAGTCCTAAAACCAGGTAAGTCACGTAATAAGAGAGGGCTGTTCAACACGATAAGGTATATAAGTAAAACTCTATTCGGTACCTTAGATGAACAGCACGTGAAAAATTACGAAACTAGAATAAATAATCTTGCTAATAATGACAATTATCCTTTGGGACTCATCAAAAATCAAACCCTAATAATAGAAACCACAACGAACGTGTTTAAGAGAACGCGACTGGACGTAAAGGCTCAAGCTAGTCATTTTGAGGAAAATCTTAAACAAATCAGTAAAGCATTAAACATATTAAATAAGGAGATTGGTTCACAATGAATAGCAAGCGAATGGGAAGCTTTAATCTCACATGTTATACGCACATTACTTCGCCATCAATACGTACTTATACCACCTTGTAGACTTGGTAATCGACGTCAAACACGGTAAACACCATCCGTCCATCATTACTCCCACTCAAATAAAGGGATTATTAAAAGATATATAAAAAAAACTTTCTACCAAATAGAAATTTACCGATATCTCAAACGGAAAACCAAATTGTAGAGATGTACCAAATATGTCACTTCAGTACGACAAACACTATGCCAAAGCAATTCTCGAAATTAAAATACCACTTCCCTTTGGTACACATTATCAGGTTTTCAAAGTAATACCATTACCAACTCCCCATGAAGATCAATTTAACACACCTCTTAATAGCGGACAGTTTTTTAGGATCGAACAGTGTCCTCTGTAGGGAGATTTCACTGTAATTATAAATTAATTTTTTCGTTTTTTTTTATGAAATGTTTCTAAATAATAATAATACGATGAATAAAGTAACGTCAATTACCTCTACTTAAGTGGACTTTTCTTTTCAAAAAGCTGTGACGTACTTCCCCGGTTCGTTTACTCGGGCGCCAACGCAATGCGATTTTTCTATCGGTACGGTAGTGGGAAAGTCACAAAATCAATTGCCTGGGTAACTGCAGTGAAGAAAGGCCAGGGTCTACGCAACGGAGAGAGAATAGGGTAAGGGCGTATAATTAACAGGACCTGGTCTTTATTAAACTTATCTTTATTCCCCTAATTCTAACAATCCCTTCCAGTACTTACTGCTTATTTCTACGTACTTAACTAGGTATTACGTCCCTTTGACCTTTCCCCTCAACACGGGTACTCGGCCCGAGCAGCGAACTGCCCTTAAACTACTTACGGCTAGGAGCTAGGTCCCTTTGACCTTTTCCCTCAACACGGGTACTCGGCCCGAGCAGCGAACTGCCCTTAAACTACTTACGGCTAGGAGCTAAGTTCCTTTCCCCTCAACACGGGTACTTGGCCCGAGCAGCGAACTGCTTGTGGAAAAAGGTGATTTTGCCTGTCTGAGGTCTTGCTTATATTCACCATGTTTCAAATTGACATGCGAATCATATTTCAAGAGAAATTATTACCTCCGCTTTCACCCAGTTTCAATTTATCGTGCGAATTATATCTTCAAGGCAACTTTTATACTGGGGTCCCGTGTTCGAATCTCCATCGACCCAGCACTTTTTATTTTCTTATATGGGCTCATTTTAGCAATTTCCATATAAAATTGCACTAATTGGTGCCTGTATAGATGGAAGGAGTTAATTGTAACGAATAAGCTTAATAATTCTCAGCCGGGAATTTAGCTTAATAATTCTCAGCCGGGAATTTAGCTTCGTTACAAAGTTCAAAATATTTAATTTTTTTTTACATAAAAGTGTTCCTTAATATCACAGAAATACTGTCCTAAAACGGTTTTCAGAAATTCGTATAGGAAAAAAAGTTATTATATTATTAGTTATGAGCATTTTATGTGCAAGAATTATGTAATAAAAACTTTAAACGCGTTATTCTCAAAATCGCGTTTTGCGAATTGGCTTCACCCTTTTCTCGAAAGCTACTCAACGGATTTTAATAATCCAAAAACCGTTCGATTCGTTATAAAAAGTAACTACAGTAACTAAGTTATAAGTAGTAACTAAACCTTTAAAAATATTATGTTACACACCCCAATTTTTTTATACAGGGGTAGTTTGCCATAAAAATTTAGATTTTTTTTGATTTTTCAGAAAAATGTTTATAAAGTAATAAAAATAAAATATTTTTTAGATTTAGTAACTAGTATTTAGTCTTATGAATAAAATCCCGTTGGAATTTTTACTCTATCTGTTACAGGAAGCCCAAAAACAGTGCAGCCGCTTAAAAAGTGCCTCAAAAAATATTTTATTATATTCTTAATATATTTTATAGAAATGCCCAAAAGGAATCAGTTCAATAAATAAAATAGTCTTTTCACAAAAATAAATAAATTAAAAAGTGATTTTTTTTTCAATTATGAAAAGAAAGGTCCCCTTAAAATAATTTAGAATTACAGGAAGAACATACCAGGTATCTATGGATTCTTTTTTATTCATACATTTCATAAAACTTTTTTTCTAAAGGGGATGGTGTTTTAAACGACTTATTACACTTTTAATCAATAAGCACATCACCCCCATCAACACCTATCTTCCTCATGCGCTTTGTCCCAATCCTACAATCAAACACTAAACATCTAAATTCCCTTAGCATTACCCAATATTTTTACACCATAAAGAAACCTAAAAATAAATTCAACATGTTCTTGTCCCCATAAATTTTCTAAAAGATAAAGTTATATGCTAAGAAACTCGGCCACCAGAATTTCTTAACAGATAACCGTCATACAGCGTTGACATTTCTACAATTTTAGGAAATTGAACTCAGCCTACTTTCGCTTGGTTAATAACGATGCATATGCGTTTTTTGTTCATGTGCATTCTGCAGTAAAGAAACTGAACGAAAATTCGGATTGGTCAATTGACAAATTATTAACTTCCGACAGGAAAATTAAGGAAAAACATAAATACAGCTGCGTCAGGCACCCAAATAAAAGAGAAAAGAAAAAGAGTATTTCAATTGTTAAAATACCTTAAATAAATAAACTAGATGTACATACAATTCATTATAAAGTGTAAGGAAGTACCTTGACAGTGAAAGTGATGAATTTTATTTCATAAACACAAGGTGAACTTCTCCAGTCAATAGGAAATCACTCCTAGTCCCTGGGCAATTCTTACCCAAAACACTAGTTTAGTTAATTTAAATTAACTTTACGACTGTGCTTCACTTGGTGCTACAAACTTAAGATGATTTGATAGCAGTTGCCGAGGGATTTCCAAAACACTGCAATTTTACCAACTGCATCGGTGCGGTGGATGGGAAACAGTAAACATCCGTAAACCACCAGGAACGGGCTCGTATTATTTTAATTTAAAACTAGTGGGGTAGGTCCAGATTCTGGGTGTCGCATCATTGGTGCGACCCTTGAGGTCCACACGAACAACTTCCCAGTTAATAACAATTTTCAATTATTATTAACAATATTCAATTATTATTAACAATATTTAATAATATAATAGCGATAAATTTCATGATCATAGTACAAACGAGTAAGTGAAAACTCAATAAAATTCATACTATTCGATTTGTCGTTTTATTTATCATTAATATCAACTATTTATGGTTTTTTTTAACATTTTTGTAATGTTACAAAGAACTATAAAAGTTCTGAATTTTTTTTTTAAGTATCGAGTTGTATCAGAACCAATTAGATCAGATGAATCTTTTTAAAAAAAAAACTTTCGCCCACTTGTATCTCATTTAGAAATAATTAAAAAATTGATATTTTAAATTTATAAATAAATAAATTAATGAATTTAATTTATCATGATAATTTTGTTGTAATTAAAAAAAAAAATTTTTAAAAAATTATTCCGTTATAGCACTATTTTTTAATGAAAACCAAATAAATGCACTCTGCTTGGAATTCATTTGTTATTAATAATTTTGAATGGTTATAAACAATTTATAATTGATATAAACAATTCTTAATTGTTATAGACCATTTTTAATTGATATAAACAAAGATTATTCATAAAAGAAATTTTTTGAGGTAAAAAAAATTTCAATAAAGAATTTTTCATTGTTTATAATAATTTTCAATTGCTATGAACAATCTTCAATTTTGTATTCAATTTCCAATTTTCATAATCAATTTTCAACCAGGTGTTTTTTATGATTATAAATTTATTATTGTTATAAACAATTATTTATTGTTATAAACAATTTTTCATCATTATAAACAATTTCTGTTCATAATAAATTGTTATTATCCGACTTTTTGATGTCCCGATCGTCATCAGAACAAATTACATCGAAGAAATCCTTTTCAAGAAAGTATGAAATCAACATTTTTTTTTCAGTTTTTTTGTTGAAACAAAAAAACGGTTGAACCGAAATTGATTAAATTTCTTTCAGCTCTTGTTGACAATAATAGGCTTCGAATGGCACCATAGCGAAGTCGTTATCATTTTTTGTTCGCGAGATTTCGTTGTCGAAAAAAGTGGGTCCGAACGTACGTACGTACGTACACACACACACACACACACATACATGTGTTCAAAAACATGCGTAAAACACTATGGTGACTTTGAAATGTAAAAAAAAATTAAAACTAAAAATTTTGAAAATCGGGCCCATTACAATAACTTATTATATGTGGGAAGTTAAAAAGTTTCAGTATAGTGTTATTTGCCATAGTTGAAGATTATCAGTTTATTATGGTCCAAGCCGGAGCAAACGGACGAGTATCTGACAGTGAGATCCTGGAAAATAAATTTTTTTTTTTTTTTTGTAAAAATGAAGGAAACTAGCCTACAAATCCCTCAGTCAAATATGCTTGCGGTACAAATACGGAGATGCCTTTCGTTTTTGTTTGCGACGGCGCCTTTTCTTTGAAATAAAGCATAATGAAACCTTTTAGTACAGACTATATATCTGACGAAGAGGCAATTTCCAATTACAGGCTTTCACGACCTCGCAGAATTGTCGGGAACGCTTTCGGAACTTTGTCGTCTCGCTTTAGAGTCTGTAATGTGAGATATTTGAGTTTTATTAATCAACGCCGCCTATGAGATTGTTAGCGCGGTGTATCACTCCGTTTCAATGTAATCGTATGTAGCTTTAACAAAAATGAACGGCAGACCTGAATCCAAAACCCTCTTTCGCCACAGTTACGCGATACACTGATATGCTGTGTGAATCGGATGTTCAAGGACCCCCACCCCAAACCCACCTGCTGCCAGCTAGGCGTGCTACTTGAACATCCCGCAACAACTTCACGTTGCATTCACGCGCGCATATTACAAATCTTATTGAGTACAATAAATTTACGTCCTGATAAAGCAAAAGTAATTGGTTTAGTGTGTTGCTATTTACACAATTTTTTAGGGCAACGAAGCCCGGCACAGTATTTACAAGAAGGAATTATTGACGCAGAAAACGTCGAAAGTGGAATAATTTAGGCAGGATCCTGGTGATAAAATAATTCAGAGATGACAACTTTGAATCCCACTCAAGCAAGAAACTCATGGACGAGCGCAAAAAATATACGTCAACACTTTTGCTGATATTTTAACAGTGTCGGGGCGGTACCGTGACAAAATTTGCATTTAAAAAAAAGTGATATGATTTTATTATAAAGTTTATTTGGGTACTTCTACAAAACTCGGGTAACTTAGCAGGTGAATTTGAATGCCATGTTTTTTATCTTCAATTATGTTTTTTTATAACTATTTTGATGGACAATGGGTTGGTTATACTGTATGTGGAAGGACCAGTCATTTTATAATGTATTTTAGGAGAAATTAAGGTTTTTGTCAAATTTGGCTCCAAGGGACTGACAAGTATACCAAGGGACTGATGAAACACAAATATTTTATTAAAAAATTAGTTACTTTATTACTAATTAGACTGTTTTAGAAACTTCTACAATAGAGTACTGTTATAACAATATAAATCAAAATAAATCTCTTGCAGTTTTACAAATTAGGACTTTTATTTAAAAAATTAAGATAACAAAAAAAACTTAAACTTCCTCTTACACCAAAAATCAAAATGAAAATAAATCTCTTTCAGGAAATAACAAAAATCTGCTATATAAAGCTATTTAACATAAATTAAAGGCTTTGTAGCCTTACAATAATTAGTCAATGTTAGTATAATACTACATAATAGGACGTCTGTTGCGTAGGCTGTATCTCATAACCTCACTTACGCTTTCCTCTGGTGTTTCATTTTCAGAATCTGTAAAAATTTCAGCAACATTGAGGTGACTCTTTGAATTTTTGTATTCTATAGTGCCCAACTTGTAATGGTCACACCCATTTGAATCACAAAAGCAGCTCAGTGCTTTCATAACTAGTCGATTGGAGCGATACATGTTACCGACAACTTGGTGAACCATAAGTGTTCCTTTAAAAGGAGTCAATTCGCTTTGATTCTCGTTAATCAGGTCATTAATTTTCTCTATGTCAGCATCTTCAATAACTGAAATGTTTATCGCTGGACATTTTTCACGAAGAATGTCAACAAATTCGGACAAACTTGTTATATCGCCTCTTTGTGCTATTACTTGGTCTGCAGTCCTTTTACAAGTTGCACCTACGCCATCCGGCGCCCCCTTCCCATGGCCTGCCTCGTGGTAGTTCCAGGACAATGTTATGATATTGGGATAAAACTCATGAACTTTACAACCTAGAATGAAAAACATTGTCTTGTTTCTATATTGAGTTACAGGGCCGTCACTCAAGAAGTGTAGATTTCCAACCGTTGAAGGTAAGGATGCCAGTATTGCCAGTATAGTGCAATGCGAAACTGTTGAATCCTTGGTGTATACAAGAACAGTGTGTAGAGAAATTTGAGTGCGGGAACCGCTAAAATGGTAAGCTTGGATTTCTTGATTATATTTTGTAGTATAATTTTCTGAGAAGTCCATATGTATGATTGCATCCTTTATTGTCAATGATTGTTTCAGCGACTTGATTGTACTATATTGATGAACTATGTTCCTCTCGTGTAGGAAAAAATGTTGAAGGTTATCTTCAAGTTGTAGTACTACGTCTCGAGGATTCATTTCCTTTGCTTCTTTTTTATACCTCATGACAAAACGTTCTGTTTTGGTTTTTGGGTCCATAAACGACTCTTTTGTGTGAACCCATTGCTTTATTAGTATATTTTTACTGTCGCCAAATTCTTTATAAGGTAAAGTTTTCATTAAGCAATCATCACAAGTTCTTTCTAAGCATCTTTCAGAATATCGATCGCAACAAAGTATTTCCAGTAAAGTTTGGAAGTTACTGAAAGCAAGGATTTTAGCATTACACAAAGCAGAAAGCTTTAAATCAATATTTGCATGTATTATACATGCACATGTGTCTCGGTCCGAAAGTTTCGGTGGGACAATCCAAAATGGACGTAGACGACAGAATAAAGCGTACCCAATCGTGAATTTCACCGATTGCGCAAACTTTTTGTGCAGATTTTTTATCGAATCTGAGAGGTAACGTTTTTGTTTTTTTACTCTATTTCGGGAGACATACTCTTTTTTTCCAGCTGCTTGACGACTATTGCTGTCGTCTTCAAAAAAACTACGAACTATATTTTGTACTCTTAGCTTATTAATCTTAGCAACTGACCTTGTTTTATTATGACCCAGTTTTTTATATGTTACTGCTTTGTTCTGAAACCTCCATAGTTTATATTTGTCAACTATTTTGCCACCAATAACTTTTTTGAAATTTGATCAGTCTTCGTATGTTTTCATTTGAGAAAAATTTTCTATAATTTGGGCTTCAATCACTTCACCAAATAGAGCTTTTTTAACAAGTTCATTCTTTCGGTCGGGGTCTTCTGCCATCTGCTCAATTTTACTTTTAAGTGTAAAAGCACTTTCTTTTTTCTTATTTTTGTCTCTCAATCGTTTATTCTTTTGTCTTTCACAGTTAAGTTTCAATTTTAATTTAGAAATAGTTTTATCTTTCGCCTCAATCACTTTAAGTCTAATTTTTCTTTGCCTTTGACTTCGCTTTCTAGCTTCTATCTGGTTTTGATGCTCAATGATATTTTGCCGGGGATTATTAGGACCTGGGGCTCTATTTACTGCAAGAATAGTATGACTCATTCCGTCATTGGATTCAGGTAGTTTTATTTGTATTAGGTGAGTATTATTATTAGTTTTTATCACCTGTTTTCTTCTGTAATCAGAAGAGTATTTTTTCCAATTTTTTCGGGTCTTCCGTTGCTCACGGAAAGTCATGTCTTTAATGCATTTCCTCTGCCCCTTTTCCTTCTTTTTTAGGTACTTCAACCTTTCCTTCTCTTTATGTTCGGCTAATTTTATAGGATCACTTTTAATGTTTATTAAACGCAATTTTGCAGCTTCTCTCTTCTTTTGCAAAATATCTGCTCTTGATAACTTGTAGGTTTTTCTAGGAGGCATATTGACCTATAAAATTAAATATAAATAATAAAATTGGCTGCCGTGATAAAACACTCGGTTGACATTAGTTTTTTAACAAGTTCATCAGTCCCTTTTCGTTGCGTCAGTCCCTTGCCACTTTTACGGCCAAGGGACTGATGACAAGGGACTGATGAATTTCGTGTAAAACGGATAATATCTTTTGATTATAATGATACACTGATTTATCTGATTTTCATACAACTTAAGTCAAACACAAGACATTAAAATAAAATCTTATCAAACAGAATTACCAATAAATTACGACAAAACTACTCACCAAGGGACTGAGATGGTGACCGTCACAACACGTGTTTTCAACACAAGCACGCCGCTAGCAATGAATTCAAAATAGCTGGCTCGCAAAGAACGGCATTTGCCACTAACTTCAAGGGATTGGTTTATACTGTAGCGACACTTAAATTTTGTACCTTGCAAAAAGCCGCGCATTTTAAAATTGAATATTTGACAAGGCACTGATGCCCGATATTAAGTACGCTACTTTAACGAGAAAAATATTGTTATTTATTGATTTATATTTCAATGTTATTGCTTCTTTACACTCAGAAGCGTATCTTAAAATATAGGGAAACTAAAAGTAACTGTGGAAATCTATAGATTTAAAAATATTAACATCCTAATGAGAAAATTTGTAATGGTGACACGACAAGGGACTGACGTTTTAGACAAGTAAAGACGATTTTTTAAATAATTTCAATTTCATTTACAATATTGCTTATTATGACCTTATATAACTTATTTTTGCGTATTAATTATCAGTTATAGTTATTAAATATACTTGATATTTGTCTAACTTATACATGAACACATGAAGTTACCCGAGTTTTGTAGAAGTACAAATTTATATGTTATTTATAAGTATGTTATATATTAATGTTAACTAATCTAATTAATATGAATACATTTAATAAATGTTAATTGCTTTAATTGCCCGAGAACCAATATTTCTTCTATTGCCTTTTTGACATAAATCTGCTGAATATTGGACAATTTTTGAAAAGATACAACGTAACCCTTTGCATAGGTTCTTGTCTCGTCTTCCGAAGCGGTCTCTTTGAGGGACTGATTCATATTGTTTATGGCCATTACAAAAAGCCCATATCTTTCTGTCATGTGCTGCATACATTTTTTTTCAATAAAGACTATTGGAGTTCTGTTGTAACGTAGTTTTCTCGGTAGCTTGGGTGGTTGCTGGTTTCTTCCTAGGGATAAGCTCGCCGGCTCCAGGGTTAAGGGCTTCTGAAAGAAACTAACCAATTCCTCACTACAATGTCTGTTTATTCAGTTCACTTGTTCACACGATTCTTTTGTCTCTCTCTCTTATTACTAGATTCTATTCACAATAAAATTTCGGACTTGTATAAATTATCTATCTTTCACTGTTGAAGTTGTTAGGCGAATTGAGCTCCTTTTTAATATGGGGCGTAGTACTAGAGCCCTAAACCATAAAACTTCCTTTTGTATCTGAAATCTATTAGATACATTATATTTCAAATTAAAAAAAATATTTTTTAATTTTATTTTATTTAAACTTTTCTTTAATTTTATTTGTTTTTAGATCGGCAGATCTGGTTATACTAAAAATCTATTTACAATTTTTTGTATCCTATTTTACATTTAATACATAGATAGTTTGTTAAATATTTTCTCTGTATTGAGTACAGTATTTTATTGTCAATGAATTAATGATTATGATATTTTTCAAAGTGTTTATGTTTCACACTATTCAAAATTTATCGAAGTGTACATGACTAAAATATAAAAATTAAAAAAAATTAAATTTCTAGCTACTGCTACATTACTCCCCCCTCAGTGAAAACGTCCATTTTAAGTGAATCGTAAAATTACGAATATGATGAATAATAATATTTTTAGTAATAAAAAAAATTATAATTGAAATTTTACTTTCTTTTTTGGCTTGTTTTTGATTGGTGTAATTGTTTGTTCTGTGTGTTCGATAAATGCTGGTTTTAGTCTGTCAACTGAAATGTTCGTTGCTTTACCACGGTAGTCGATTTGATAATATTTATCAAGTTTGTTTAATACTTTGAAAGGCCCTTCATATGGGTTTTGTAAAGAAGATTTGCTTCTGTCGATTCTAACAAAAACAAATTCTGTATCTTTTAAATCTTTAGGTACGTAGATTTTAGAATTTTGCTTTCGAAAATGTGAGGGTTTAAAGTTATTTATGCAAGATCTGATTTTACTTAAGAAATTCAATGGATCTTGAATTGCTGAAGTGTTGTTAATGATAAATTCTCCTGGAACGCGAAGAGGTTGTCCATAGACAAGTTCTGCTGGAGAACATTGCAAGTCTTCTTTAATCGTAGTTCGGAAACCTAAGAGGACTGCAGGTAATTGTGTGACCCAATTATTTCGGCCGTCACGAGCGCGTATGGCTGCTTTTAATTGTCGATGAAATCGTTCTATCATTCCGTTTGATTGTGGATGATAAGGAGTAGTGCGGATTCGATGTGATCCTAAAATGTTTGTAAATTCTTCGAATAATTTGGATTCGAATTGAGTACCCTGATCTGTGGTAATTTCTAGTGGAATACCAAAACGTGGAAAATATTGTTCATATAACGTATTGATAACTGTGCTTGCCTGTATATTTTTGATTGGATAAGCTTCTGGCCAACGAGTAAATCTATCTATTATTGTTAGAATGTAAGAATATCCATTTGAAGACGGTAAAGGACCTACCAAATCTAAATTGATATGTTCGAAACTTGCTTTGGGTAGTTCGAATTTACCAATTTCGGATTTTGTGTGCTTGGTTATTTTGGCTTTTTGGCAATTGACACAATTTTTAGTCCAATTGTTAATATCTGTATTCATTCCAGGCCAAAAGTACTTAGAAACAATAGATTTTCGTGTTGTTCTGATTCCTGGATGAGATAAATTATGAATGGTATTAAAAATAATTTTCCGTAGTTCTTTGGGTATATAGAGGGAGAGCCACGTCAAAAAAATGCTCTGAATTTACTACAGCTGATCATTTGACAATTGGTTATAGTAGTTGTGTACGCACACATACTGCGGTCAGTCAAACGAACGGTAGAACAGGCGTCACATATATGCTATCAAAACGGTTATGATTGCCGTGGTATTTAAATGAATTTACTAAAGAGCTGAAAATTGTTATACAGATTGTATATTGCATATAAATAACAGTTATGTCAGTCAGTCAGTTAAATGTGAGAACGGAGCTGGTCAGTCAGCCCTAATGTATGTACAATAAATAAATAAGATGCAATTCATTTATTAAACTTGAAAATTTTTTTAGAGGTACTTAATTGTATATTAACCATAAATAAAATGGTCAGCCAACCATATTGTGGGACAACTCCCGTCAGTCAGCCAAAAAATATTAAAGTATGTACTTCCGACAATATTGGATATTCAATATAAGGAAAGTAAAATTCATGCGAATAATACTGAATGCTTACAGCGAGCAGGTATACTGTTGGGTAAGAACCCGAATGTTTGTTTACAATACGTATATACAGTGCTGTGAATAGCTATAAACTCACCCAACAAATATAGAAATACTAGAAAGCCAAACAAATAGTTATTGCTATCAACAAGCACCGTAAAAACAAAGTACCACCAATAGCCGAAACGATCCTCTCGATAACGATATTAAAAATAAGAGCAATTAACCGAAATATCTGCAATACAACATGGGAATAGTTATAAACTCACTCTTTCATTTTGTAAATTTTATTCAATTTATTAAAGTGGATTCAATAAGAAAATAAATTAAATCAGTTCAGTATTTAGTTTTACAACCGCTATTCTTAATTACCGATAACAACCGTCTGGGCATACTATCTATTAAATTTGTTAAAACTTTTTTGGGTATGTTTTTTCACGCTGACAAGATCTTAATTTTGGTTCTTGAATATTTGTGATTTCCGGCTTTTCTTTATCATAAGCTTGCCTTGAGATAATGCCCCACAAATTCTCTATCGGATTTAAATCCGGACTTAAGGCTGGCCACTGCAGCAGGAGTATCCCATAGTCTTCTAACCATGCTTTTGTAGTTCTGGCGTTATGGATTGGGGCATTATCCTGTTGAAAGATAAATTTGCGAAAGTAATAAATGGTAATAAATATTCTTCCAGTAGATTTTGGTAGCTAGTCGCGTTCATTCTTCTATTTGCAAATGCTATTTCGGACTGCATATTACCTTACCCATATCATTACTGATCCGCCACCATATGTTCTTCTCGATAAAACCTTCTGGTCCTTGCGTAAGTCATGCCAATAATATTTAAAGCCATCTGGACCATCCAGATTAAACTTTTTTTCGTCACTAAATATTACATGGCTCCAAATTTTACTTTTACCTTAATAACTCTGCTCTGTATTTTTTACTTAAGGCTGCAAATTTCCTGTAGCACACTACATGATAACATTCAATATCTCCGGGATCGCATGGCAAATTGTCATCTTCGTATGTCAGTTTGTATTTTGAAGGAATTTTTAAAATCGTATGACATGTTTTTAAAGTCTCCTCGGTAAATAATTTTAACGGCTGTTGTTTCTTAAAACAGAATAAACAAATTTTATTCATTTTGATAATACTACTCCCACTAGCAATGTCAGACAGAACTTTACTAATGCTGTCAGCAGAAAAGTCGTTATATTTTGTAGTGAAAGACCTCGGAGGGACAACGGGTATCGATCCCTCTCTCTCTATCTATCTATGTATCTTACAAAGGAAAAGACAAACGCCTGGTCCCTACGTATTGTATAAACAGGTATCGATCCCTCTCTCGCTCTCTCTATCTATCTATCTATCTTACAAAGGAAAAGACAAACGCCTGGTCCCTACGTATTGTAAACAAACATTCGGGTTCTTACCTAACAGTATACCTGCTCGCTGTAACCATTCAGTATTATTCGCATGAATTTTACTTTCCTTATATTGATATCCAATATTGTCGGAAGTACACACTTTAATATTTTTTGGCTGACTGACGGGAGTTGTCCCACAATATGGTTGGCTGACCATTTTATTTATGGTTAATATACAATTAAGTACCTCTAAAAGAATTTTCAACTTTAATAAATGAATTACATCTTATTTATTTATTGTACATACATTAGGGCTGACTGACCAGCTCAGTTCTCACATTTAACTGACTGACTGACATAACTGTTATTTATATGCAATATGCAATCTGTATAACAATTTTCAGCTTTAGTAAATTCATTAAAATACCACGCCAATCATAGCCGTTTTGATAGCATATATCTGACGCCTGTTCTACCGTTCGCTTGACTGACCGCAGTATGTGTGCGTATACAACTACTATAACCAATTGTCAAATGATCAGCTGTAGTAATTTCAGAGCATTTTTTTGACCTGGCTCTTAGTCTAATATATGACCGTGAATTTTTAGTAGAAACTTCGCACCAAATGTCAGACTCAGAAGTGTTTAATTTAATTTTTACAAGCTTATATTTTGAATTATCTGGTCTGTTATGTTGAGTTATCAAAAGATGTGTAAGTTCTTCGTCACTATTTTGATACTCAGCAACAGTTTTTAAATCAAATTTGGTATTATTATGTTTTGAATGTTCGAAATTCTCGATTGAAATTCTAAATAAATTATCAGCTACTGTATTTGATTTGCCCTTGATATGTCTGATATCGGAGGTAAATTGGGTTATGTAGTCCAGATGTCTAGTTTGTCTTGGACTTCTTTCTGTTTTAGACCATATTGCTGTAATGAGTGATTTGTGGTCTGTAAAAGCTATAAATTCTCGACCTTCTAGAAAATGTCTAAAATGTTTGATGGCTAGATATAATGCCAAAAGTTCTCGGTCGAATGCTGAATATTTGATTTCTGCATCTTTTAATTTTTTAGAGAAAAATGCAATGGGTTCCCAATGGTTTGCATTAGATTGTTTGAGAACTGCACCAACAGCGCTAGCAGAAGCGTCTACAGTTAAATTGAATTTTGCATTTTCAATAGGATGAATTAATAAAGTTGCTTTTGAAAATGATTGTTTAATTTTATTAAGTTGTTCTTCACATTCTACTGGCCAAGAAAAATTTTTAGCGTTATTTGGTTTCTTTTTGAGAAGTAGAGCCAAATGAGTGTGAATTGGGTTTAGTAATTTGGCAAGATTTGGAATAAATCTATGGTTATAATTAACCATGCCTATAAATTGTTGAATTTGTTTAATAGAATTTGGAGAAGGAAAATTGTTAATAATTTGGACTCTGCCTTCTGAAGGTAAGATACCTTCTTTTGTTATTTTGTGACTGAGGAAGTCCAAAGTTCCAACTCCGAAAATGCATTTGGATGGATTGATATTGATTCCGAAATCCGATAGTTGTTTAAAAATTTGGTTTAAATGATTTTGATGTTCGGATTCAGATTTGCTGGCAACTAAAATATCGTCAATATAGACAAAAGCGAAATCTAAATTTTTAATGATTTGGTCCATGAATCGTTGAAATGTTTGTGCAGCATTTCTTAGACCAAAAGGCATCCTTGTAAATTCAAATAATCCGAATGGAGTTGTAATGGCTGTTTTGTGTATGTCTTCTTTAGCCATTGGAATTTGGTGGTAAGCTCTTATCAAATCAATTTTTGAGAAAATGGTGCAACCGTTTAAGTTCATTGAAAAATTTTGTATATGTGGTAATGGGTATCTATCCGGAACCGTGATTGCGTTGAGTCTGCGATAATCTCCACATGGTCGCCAATCTGTAGAATTTTTCTTTGCTACTAGATGTAGTGGAGAAGATACTGAAGAAGATGATAATTGGCACAGACCTAATTTAAGCATGTGATCAAATTCTAATTTTGCAATTTTGTATTTATGTCCATCTTAACGTCTTGGACGAGAAAAAGGAAGTAATCCTTTAGTTTCTATGCGATGTACTACGTAATGTTTAACTGGAATATCATAACGAGGTGGTTGCGTTAATGTGGGAAATCTTTGCAAAATTTTACCGTACTCATTACTGATTGCGTAGTAACGAGGAGTTGGAGTATTTGCGTTTATCGTGATTCCACTAACACTTAATGTTGTTGTACCGTCGAGTAATCTTTTGTTTTTTAAATCGACCAGTAAATTAAATTTTGTTAAAAAGTCTGCTCCGATGATGGGCTTGTTGACATTAGCAATTATAAATGGGAAAATGAATTCTCTCCTAAGATCGAAATCTACTTTAAGTAGTTTTGTACCATAAGTGTTAATGGTAGAACCGTTTGCTGCGGATAAATATAAGTTAGGGTCTTTGTTAAATTTTCTAAAGAATTCGTTAGGTACTACTGAAATATCAGCACCTGTATCTATAAGAAATTTGAATTTGTTTTCTTTGTCAAAAATAAATAAACGTTTAGAAATATATTATTCACTGAGGGATTAATTAGTTTTTTTGATTATTAATAGTTTTAAAATAACACGGCGAAATACATTTATTCGCTTTGGTACCATATTTATTGTGGTACCAACAATAAGGATTGTTATCTCTAGATGTTGAAAATTGTCTGCTATGCGAATTGTTTCTAGAGAATGAATGATCTCTCGATCTGTTTCTAGACCGTGAGAAAGAAGGTTGGTTTTGACACGATAATCCTTTTATCAAATTTTCGAGATTTTCTATTTTATTTTCTAAATTGTTTATTTTTGATAAAAGAAAATTGTTATCTATGAAATTGTAATTTGATTTTGGTAGATTTTTGTTTATTTCCGATATAAATTGAATTTTGGAAATATCGTATATATTATCTGCCAAATCTAAAAGGTCTTTAATATCTTGTTATTAAGGCTATGTTGATATTTGCCGCCATTTCCTCATCCATAATTTTTTAATTAAAGATTTGCTAAATGTGGAGGAATTGCCTGTAAGATTTTCCATGGAGCGATAGAATTCGGAAGGTTTTCTATCTCCGATTTCGGTAGTAGATAGAAGTTGCCCTAACTTTTTTTCTTCCGATTCAGTAAATCGTTTGATTAGAGTATTCTTCAAACTTTCATGTTTATTGAGAAGTGGAAGATTTTGTAAAAAATCTAGGACATTTGTTATTACTTCCACTGGTAAAGACTGAACAACGTGACTGTATTTTGTCTCGTCTACCGTTATTCGTTTAGAAGCAAATTGGGCTTCGGCTTGAATGAACCAAGCTTCTGGATGTGGAGTCCAAAAGTTTGGTAGTTTGACTGAAGTTGTGGCTACATTATTGTTTTCATTGTAATTTGTAGCGTTTGTATGTAAACTTTGTTGTGAAAAGTTTGATTCATCTTCTCTAGTCATTATGAGTGTATTTATGTACTTTTTTTGAAAGTAAAATTTCACTTTTTTAAAATTGCACACTGATTTTAACGAAACTTAACTTCACGAATCACCAAAATGAAAGAACAACCCCTTGTTATAACTTTTTAAGTTATATTAATATTTCGAGAATGATTATATATTGAGAAGAAAAATATATTATTTTTAGTAGAAAAGACAAATAATATTTTATTTAGATAAATATTTTGAAAGTGTGAGGAAATGTTGTTTATGATTTTTTTTAATTATTTAGTTGTGGTACAATGAAAGTAATTTTAATTATAAAAACACGTACCGTTGTTGTCTTCGTTTTTTTTTGTTAAGGTGTTGTCTTTTCTTCTTTCTTCCTAAAGATGTAATCTTCTCTTTGATGTGTTGATTCGTTGATGGTTTTTAAACTAGAGGATGCCTTACCCTGTGTGTGGGGCACCTCATAGTTCAAATATTGTTTATCTTGATTGTTGGTTTGTAATATGAGGATGCCTTATCCTGGGTGGGGGCACCTCTTGTTAAAATTTTGTTTCTTGAATTTTTAAATCTTCGTTGTCTTCTTTTTTTTAAAATGAGAGAATACCTTACCTTTGGTAGGGGGTATCTCTATTTTAAAATGTTGTTGCTTCTTTGAGGGTTGTTGAATCTTCTTTGTTCGTCCTTCTTTACTTTTTTTAAAAAAGCAGAAAGTACCTTACCTTGGGTAGGGGGTACTTGTGTTTTTAAAAAAATTTTCGGGGTCACCAATGAAGTTGTTAGGCGAATAGAACTCCTTTTTAATATGGGGCGTAGTACTAGAGCCCTAAAAAAATGAAAAGTAAAAACGCTTGTTTTTCTTCCACAAATAGGAGTTAAAAATTTCTTTGGGATGGTGATCGCTGAAAAATATCAGCACTCAAAGAACTTCCAAAGACTTAATTTTTTAAATAAATGACTTCCAACACTTGGTGACTTCCACCAAGTGTTGCTCTTTCTGACTAGAGCCCTAAACCTTAAAACTTCCTTTTGTATCTGAAATCTATTAGATACATTATATTTCAAATAAAAAAAAAATATTTTTTAATTTAATTTTATTTAAACTTTTTTTTTAATTTTAGTTGTTTTTAGATCGGCAGATCTGGTTACACTAAAAATCTATTTACATTTTTTTGTATCCTACTTTGCATTTAATACATAGATAGTTTGTTAAATATTTTCTCTGTATTGAGTACAGTATTTTGTTGTCAATGAATAAATGATTATGATATTTTTCAAAGTGTTTGTGTTTCACACTATTCAAAATTTATCGAAGTGTACAGGTTGACTAAAATATATTTGACAGTACAGTCTGATTGGATATTATTAAAGTGGATTTGAATAAAAATATTTTATAAATAATATAATCAAACTTAAGAAATTTCAATAAAAATTAAAAATTAAATTTGTAGCTACTGCTACAACTGTCTTGTCTTCTCTAATTACTCTTCGCACTGGTTTCTGTTGTTATATCCCCTTAAGAGGAGGTTACCGTTCATGACGTTCCAAAAATCGATTTTGTTTTATATAATTTCTAGTATATGTACATATTATAGTGTCTTGTATATGTAGTTGAAAGGATTTTGTAAAATCTGATGTAGTTTCGAAGTTACAGCGCATTGAGCGGAACCGCGCGCCGGCTCGAAAACAGGTAGCCAAGGCGCCTTGCGAGACGACCTTTCTCCGCTACCTTAAATACCAGCATACATTCCAATGAATGCTTATCGCATAGTTGATCTCTCCTTGGTTATAGATGGCGTTGGTCAGTTTAGCTGACTAGATGTAAGTTGTTAAAAACAAACATTAAAAACGATTTTTTATAACTTAAAACTGATGTTTCGAGAAAATTGCGTTTTTCTCGAAACAGCATTTTTGAGGGCGCGGGGCGCTCTACAGCTTCAACGGATAAACCGATTGACTTGCAATTTGTTCAACCGTAAAGGAAATGTAATGTCGGGAGCCTTATCGAAGTTTTTTTTTTTGACAAAAAATTTTTTTTGCGCCCATTGAAGCTAAAAAACAGTGAAAATATGACTTTTTTCAAATTAGATTAATGATTTTTCACATTTTTGTGTTTCGGATAAACTGACACGGGGGTGGAACGCCCCGCGCAGACCAATGCGAGTGCGGTGAATGGCTTCATTTATAGGACCTACAGCCGCCATTTTGAATTATTTTTTTAATGAAATTCTTTTAAAGTACTCTTTATTTATGGGGAAATAAATTATATTAACTGCCGTTTCAATAAATATTCATTATATATCCGAAAAAAATCCCAAAATTGACGCATTTTTCATGCCTATGAACAATTACCTGCCCTTAAGCGTTCGTCGGGCGGTTTTTCTGGTGTCTCCTTGTGGATTATTCGGATGCTCCTACGGGTAGTCCTACTCTGACGGTGACGGATAGCTGGTTGTCTCGCTTCCGGGCAGAATCCACTTTCGGCGGTGACGAACATTTTCCTGTGTTGGAAAAGACGGAGACAGATAATTCCAAATAGATAAAGCAAGGCCTAACTATGAATAATAGTTCAGAACACATACATATATGCCAGGGGATACGCTGGCTACAAGCATGCATCGTACCGGGAAACTCGCTGGTTATAATAGTGTGCTGTACCGGAGAACTCGCCACTACAGGAGTAATGAGTGTCATGCACCGGGGAACTCGCCGCTGCAAGAGTAAACGAGACAACCACGGAACTCGCCGGTTCAAGAGTGTTCTATACCGGGGAACTCGTCGCTATAAGAGTGAGAGTGCCTTACACCGGGTAAACAGGATAACCGAGGAACTGCCGGTTCAATAATGTCCTATACCCGGGAACTCGCCGCTATAGGCGTGAGTGAGAGTGTCTTGCACCGGGGAACTCGCCGCTGCAAGGGTAAACGAGGTAACCGAGTAACCTGCCGGTTTAAGTGTATCCTACACCGGGGAACTCGCAGCTATAGGAGTAAGTGAGAGTGCCTTGCACCGGGGAACTCGCCGCTGCAAGGGTAAACGAGATAACCGGGGAACTCGCTGGTTCAAGAGTGTTCTATATCGGGGAACTCACCACTGTAGGAGTGAGTGAGAGTGCCTTGCACCGGGGAACTTGTTATATGCTTTCCTGGAAGCATATAAATTATGCCAGCTTCGTTGGAGAAGGGGTGGGTTCACAATATTTGTGGGCGCCACGTGGTTATGAGAGTCCACGAACTCGAATGTTGCCGGCCCAAACGCAAGAAAAACTATAAATACAAAATTATTTGATGGAATAAAGGAATATATATTTTTCCATTAAATTTATTAAGACATTCTATACTTTGACCCCTTTTCACTGCTCACCTAAATTTTCTGTTTTAATTTCACATAACTACTCTGCTAAGATTTCGTACTTGCACTTTGTAATCGCGGAAGAAAACCAAAAATAAAAAATAAATAAAAATAAATAACAAAAGCAGTTACTTATCTTTTCTAAATTTCTCCTTCTTCTTGTCCTCTCCTACCACAGGTATATATCCGCCTCCTTATTTATCGGCGTCATCTTTGTTGCAGGTATCTGCGCATCTGTTTTGTTACCTGTTGACGTTTTCTTCACTATTAATCCTTTTTCTTTCAAACCTTTCTGCACTGACTCTTAAGTATTCACTTCTTAGAAAATTCGCATTAAACTGTCCGCTTCTCTTACCAAAGGGGTTGGTTAAATAGATAATTTGCCTCTATTATGAAGTTTTCCCCAAAAATCTCAATTTGACTCGTGAATCGGTTTATAATTTTGCGAATCGGTTCAGATTTTTAAAATTCAATTATTTTTTTTCTATGTTAAATTTATCTTCGGAATTCAACATTCATTTCTGCGTTATTAGAAAAATTCTCCGATCTTTGTAAGGGTACAGCTCCAAAGTGTCCATCTGTCATTCAGGTACACGTGTTCCTGATTCAATTAATTATATTATTTCGCCTCCAAATTGTTAACCAACCTATACTTTGGGTTACGGACAGCCGAGGAAAATCGGTCATTGTTTCTGGATATTAAAGTTTCGTAAATTATTTCGTGCTTGTTTCGCGGTGAGGTTAAGTGTGATGTGTTTCTGGTTTTTGTCGCAAAAGGAGAGAAATTCCGAAAAGCTAAGCTATTGAAATATAATGGACAGCTAATATTTGTTCGAAAAGTATTAATGTTTTTCTTCCTTTCTTTTAAGACTTCATAAGAATCGTGAGCAGACAAATTGGGCTTACATCCTCTTCACAAAGTAAGTATCATTTAAATAATTAACTATTCCTATCTCAAAAATTCATCATCTTTATCCTACTTCTATCTCAACTAAAGTACTAATATTATTGCATTTTGCTCAACTTAATATACATTCTAGCTAAAATTCAAAATTATATGTATTCAATTAACTAATCCTATCCTATCCTAGTCACATTCTTTACATTGTTTTCCCTAAGTTTCTATGTAAAATGCTTAAACTAGACTAAATAATATTATATAAATAAACTATACTGAATTTGACTAACCTATTCTATCCTTACAGCAACTTATCGTCTCAGCAACTCCATCCGCAAGGCTTCAACTGGTTAACACAATCAGGTCAGGCTTCAAACCATCTGCTACATCGGCCAGCGATGTCCACTTCGTACATACAGCGACTGCAGCTTCAGTACCAAGATTCAACTTATAAGATCTTTCTTTCTGTGATTTGTGGGACATTGTGAGATTCAGGAGAAAATTTTGGTAAGTTGCTTTTCAGGATTCCTAAGACGTTGGGACATTGAGATTAAGAACTTTAGTATCGGGAATAGGGTTATCTTCAACACCGCATCAGGTTCATCGCCATTTTCGAGGGAAGGATTCTTCAGTATGACTAGACTCTCGACGCATCTTCCTTGACTCCGTGCTTCATCAGTGAGTAGGTAAGTACTTAAATATCTTCTGTAATAATAAAATAAATTTTCTTGCAGCTTCAACCTAAAATTCGTTTGAAGGACAGAACAAGATAGGTAAGTGTAAATAATTTTGGTTTTCTTCCGCTTATTTAATTCTTTTATTTTCAGTTCAAACATACGTACAACAAATCTTGTTACAAACTCGCCGCTGCAAGGGTAAATGAGATAACCGGGGAACTCGCCGGTTCAAGAGTGTGCTATGCCGAGGAACTCGCCGACACAGGAGTAAGTGAGAGTGCCTTGCACCGCGGAACTCGCCGCTGCAAGAGTGAACGGGATAACTGGGGAACTCGTCGGTTCAAGAGTGTCCTATACCGGGGAACTCGCCACTATAGAAGTGAATGAGAGTGCCTTGCAAGGGTAAATGAGATAACTCGCCGGTTCAAGAGTGTCCTATACCGGGGAACTCGCCACTATAGTAGTGAGTGAGAGTGCCTTGCACCGTGGAACTCGCCGCTGCAAGAGTGAACGGGATAACTGGGGAACTCGTCGGTTCAAAAGTGTCCTATACCGGGGAACTCGCCGCTTTAGGAGTGAGAGTGCCTTGCACCGGGGAACTCGCCGCTGCAAGGATAAACGAGATTACCGGGGAACTCGCCGGTTTAAGAGTGTCCTATACCAAGGAACTTGCTACTACAGGAGTGGTGAGATTGCCTTGCATCGTGGAACTCACCGCTGCAAGGGTAAACGAGATAACCGGGAAACTCGCCGGTTCAAAAGTCGCGGCTATAGGAGTGAGTGAGAGTGCCTTGCACCGGTGAACTCGGCGCTGCAGATAACCGGGGAACTCGCCGGTTTAAAAGTGTCCTATACCGGGGATTTCGCCACTATAGGAGTGGATGAGAGTGCCTTGCACCGGGGAACTCGCCGCTGCAACGGTAAACGAGATAACCGGTGAACTCGCCGGTTCAAGAGTGTCCTATGCCGGGGAACTCGCCGCCACAGAATAAGTGAGAGTGCCTTGCACCTGGGAACTCTCCGCTGCAAGGGTGAGCCAGATAACCGGTGATCTCGCCGGTTCAAGAGTGTCGTGTACCGGGGATTTCGCCACTATAGTAGTGAATGAGAGTGCCTTGCACCGGGGATCACCACTGAAATGGTTAACGAGATAACCGGCAAACTCGCCGGTGTCATGTGCCGGGGAACTCGCCGCCATGCGAGTAAGGAAATAAATACCTAAATCTTACCCAACACCGGTGGATCAAATCAGATTCAATAGAATACTTCAGCCACGGAACTCGCCGGCTGCCAACTTAGTGTACTTGCCGGTATGATACTACCTACTAGATAGGTCCCTCGCTGGCTGTTGTGGTCCGTCTGATCGCTGGTCTGCAAGTGACGGCGATACGGTCGGGGGCCACATATATTGCCCTAGGCGCAGAGCTTCCTGAAGAGAAACTTTACCTTCCCAGTGTTTAGTCGACTAAGCTACTTACCAATGTCCTATTCTGTTCCACTGGGTGGTCCGGGCTGATGTGCTCGGTTGAGCCGGTCTACGGTGACTGACTGACTGATGACGGTAGTCAGTCTTCTTTATATACTTTTCTTACCTTGGTTGGTTGCTCTTCGGTGAGCTCATGCTGCTTGAGCTTGTCGGTGACGACTGACTGAGATACGGTGTGAGTCCTTCTTATTTAGTTCTAGGGGGCTCTGGTGGCATTCGAAGTTCTTAATTTTCCACGGAAATATGGTGTTTTAGCGCTGCGGGGAATTAATGTATAATTGTTTTATTATATTATTGCCCCGGGGGGTATAGCCGTGCTTAAAAACCCTTATATCCTCCGTTGATATTGACAGGTTTAGTCCCCTGTTGTTAACAGGTTTTGGGGCCTTTTTTATTTTTCGTGGCGGCTGCAGGTAGCAGGAATTGCTGTGGTTTAACTATATTAGTGCCGAATCGGGTCTGGCGGTGCTTAAAAAGCCTTATATCCTCTGGTGATGTTGACAGGTTTTGTAACTTCGTTACATCCCCCTCTTTCTTTCGGGATAGAAAAAGCGGCGGCGATGTCAAGGGCCTATATGGGTAGATAGGAAACTGGAAAAGTTTTATTTCGGTCTCATGAATTCATTTACTGTAGTTATAAGTACAAATATATAAAAGAAAATAAAACATAAAAATTCCCGAAAAATAATCCTCCTACGCAACCTAAAATTAAATCAGTAAACACAATTTAATCAAAGAGTATGAACATATTTCTTACCTTATTACATTGCCGACGGCATCCAGCAGAATTCCATCCTCAAATCCAGATTCCAACATCATTGCCCATCCTGTCCAGCTCCGACCCTGAAAAAGAAAGGAGAAAAAACCCACAAAGAATCATGTTTTTTATATAAATTTGCTTATAAAACTTACCTAATGAAATTATTAATTTCCACAGCCATCCCAGTTCAAATCCAAAACAAATAAACACTTTGACACATCTTGACAGATGGGCAGTATCAAATTTTATCACGGCTAAACGGCTAGACGGCTTGGACCAATTCTCTTTTCTCTTTTCAATTCTGTCTAAAGGACATAAGTAGGTATAAATTTCAAGAATTGGAAATTGGTAACACTCAAGAAATTACGTCATTGATTGAAAATCATAGTGCCGCTAGCTTTTCATCTATAAAAGGACTGCGGATACCGTTTATCCTTCTCTTTTTATCATGTGGCTTTCGGTGAGTGAACATTTAAAATTATATTTGCATAGTAATTCCACTTTATTCTGGACATTGACTAGAATAAAGATTTTATTCCACTTTATTCAGGGTATTGACTTGAATAAAGATTTTATTCCACTTTATTCTTGGTATTGACAAGAATAAAGATTTTATTCCACTTTATTCTTGGTATTGACAAGAATAAAGATTTAATTCCACTTTATTCTGGGTTTTCGACTTGAATAAAGATTTCCTTACACTTTATTCAGGGTAGTAACTTGAATAAAGATTTCCTATCACTTTATTCTGGGTTTTCGACTAGAATAAAGATTTCCTTACACTTTATTCAGGGTATTGACTTGAATAAAGATTTCCGTTCACTTTATTCTGGGTTTTCGACTAGAATAAGAATTTCCTTAGACTTTATTCAGGGTTCTTGACTTGAATAGAGATCTCCTTTCCTTCATTTTTAGTATACGACTTAAACGATCAAATTGCAATATAATATTAGTTATACTACTTTATTATATAAGCGACTTTATTAACACAGTCATCGTATATTTGAACTTTTCCATTTCTTGAATTTATACTTGCTCCAGTCTTGAAATTTCTTGCACTCCTTTATTCTCCAGTATTTTAATGAATTTGTTTCGAGCGAATATTAGTGAATTTATTTTAGTGAATTAAAGTGATCAGATTGTAAGTTAACTGATAGTATTTATTGTAAGTAAAGTCTGTGATACAATAAGAAGAAAAAAAATATATATAGAACTGTTTCCGAAATCTTCTTTTCTTTTTCTCTTATTTTGCGTGTTCGTCCTGTTACGGGCAGAAAATTTAATGGTCCTTCGAGCCGGATAAACAGTTCTACAACATATATTTAACTTCTCAAGATGTCATTAAGTGACATTGCGGCTGAAATCATCTCCAAATTTATCACAAACTTCAAGAAAACTTCTATAAACAAGCGTACAAACGGTGTTATAACTGAACGGCAGACAGACCTAAAGAAACTTTGGGCAGATTATACTAAAAATCATTATACAATTACGCAATTGGCTCATAGTGCTAAACCTGAAGAAGTCGCGCATGAATATTTCGTGAGTGACCAATATTCGGAGATGGAGGAAAAATATTATGAATTTATCGGTTATCTAAAAGATGCATTAATTGCACTCGAATCTCCTCCATCACCTTCTTATACTCAATCTCAAATAATGTTGCAGATTGGATTCGCTTATTTTAAGATAAGCCGAATTCTAACGAATCCAATCTGCCATTTATAAAAACAAATCGTAAAAAGTCTCATGAGTTGGATTTCAAAGATCTAATTGTGTTGCAACAAAGTTGCAACATATTCAAATCCAACTCAAGAACACATAAAAAATAAAATAAACCAATAAATATTTAATGGGTTGGATTTCCTACACCGAGTGCATTGCAACAAAGTTGCAATGTACTCAAATCCAACCCATGATAAACAACGCGCTCGGGTTACCGTCGAAATTCCTTTCACACGGTAGCCCAGTACACGATAAGCAAAAGAAATTTGCTTAATCAGCGCGACAGACAACGATCTACAGCGGCTTTGCCCAATGACAACTAAGTACATCAAGGGCAAAGCTAAAAAACGAAGAAAAAGCACGAAAGCTTTTCTTCATGCAGATCGCTAGTAAGATTTTCTGAAAGGAACAATTAACGAGTTTTGTTCTAATCGCGATCGCGGTAAGTCGAGTCGAGGCGATAATAGCGAGTCTGGATTAAACGGCGAGTGTGAGTCGAGTTTGGTGAGATCGGGATAATTAAGTCGAATCGATTAATAAATAAAAAACCTCCATTGAGTAGTTACTATCAGTCAAAGTGTAACGTAAAAACTTTGTATTAAAATTATCAATTATTCTATTTAATAAATAAGAAACCTCCAGTGAGTAATTACTATCAGTATAAGTGTAACGTTAAACCTTTGGATTAATATTGTCAACTATTCGATTATTAAATAAGAAGCATCCAGTGACTAATTAATATCAGTAAAAGTGTAACGTAAAACCTTTGGATTAAAATTATCAACTATTCTATTGATAAATAAGAAACCTCCAGTGAGTATATACTATCAGTATAAGTGTAACGTAAAAACTTTGTATTAAAATTATCAATTATTCTATTAAAAAATAAGAAACCTCCAGTGAGTAGTAACCATCAGTATAAGTGTAACGTAAATAATTTGGATTAGATTATCAATTGTTCTTTTAATAATTAAGACACCTTCAGTGATTACAAACTATTAAGTCGAGTACGAGTGTAGCTTAAAATATATTGTTTTAAATTATCAATTGTTTGATTAGTGATTAAGATACTGGACTAGTTATTATTAGTTTGAATAAAAGCGTAACTTGAAAACTTGGGATTGAATTATAAATTGTTTCATTGATGCCTTCAGTGACTGAAAACTATTAATTTAGGTAAAAGTTAACCAGAAACGATTAATGTGAATGAGAGTGAAACCAAAAAATATTGAGTGTTATTAAACACGTAGTGTCAAGTAAAATTACCGTAACAAAAAATTGGCGCAGCCGGTAGGATCAAGGAAGCGTGGTAAAACAAAATTACCGTAACAGCTTGAAAAGCCTTGATCCAAGACCAAACCAAAAGGGGTACCTCTAAGCACTCCCGGGTAGTCAATAGCCCTGAGGAGTCACACCCAACGCTTCCACAAAGTGTAAGCCAGCACAACCGGTGGAATTGTGTGGGCTCCGTCCCAGCGCGAAGAAGACGACACCAATCAACACAGCACCAGTAACAAGTAGGAAAAGGGAATCGCTGAAGCAGGCACAAGCCCCCCTTTTCCCCAACACAACTTTAGTGCTGCAAACACGGGACGGAAAGCAGGCCAAAAGCCCCCCTTGCAACGCTGAAGAGCAGGAGTTGATGTCCAAGGACACCCACTCTACTCCCGCTCACTCACCAACGGAGGAGAAGACAGAGGACCTCCTCATAACTTCCCTGGACTTGGAGAGCAACGCGGAAGAACCACGCCAGGGTTCCCAGTCACCAGTATTTACGGACCACAGATCACCCCAGCACAACCAGGACCCAGTTCAGAAGGACTCACACTCAGGAGCGGGACCGTCCTCCAACGAGTAAGTCAGAACCAAGTAAGCTTTAAATATAATAATTTTAATAACTTGTACGAGTCCGCGCGAGAATCCGAACGCCTAGCAACTCTCTATTCTAACCTCCTCGAAAACCGGAATATAAAGTCCAGCGAGGAGAGATTGGAAGACCTAGAGCGCTTTCAAAAGAAAGCCGCACTCTTTCAAGCCAAGCTAGACGGATTCTCTCGCATACTCCCTCCTGAAGAAAATATTGAAAACAATTCGGAAAGCACAACTGAGGAAAACCTCATACAGTCCCTACAAGACTCCCTGCGAGAAATCAACCTAAAACAGGGTCTAAATCGATTTCTCGCACAAGACTCGCCCGACACCGACTCGAATCAGAACCTAACTATGGCGACCGATTATGGAAAAATTGTAAAATAAAGGCAGGCCCGCATCTCGGATCAGAGTTGCAAACATTCCTGGGTTGTTGCCGCCAGGCCAAACAGTGTCTCTCCGAAGGGGAGCAAGACGCTTTCCTCAAGATCCTTCCCACAAGACTTCGTGAAGGAGCATATCAACTGTTGGCCTCTGATGTACCGACAACATTTCAAGAAGTCGAAGCCAGGTTAAACGCGGCATACCTTCCCAGAGAAACTTACCAGGAAGTGGTAAATAGGCTTATAACAGCTCACCAAAACCCCTGTGAAACACTCTCCGCCTTCACGGCTAGAGTGAAACAATTGCTGGCCCTCTTTAAGGAGGCAGCACAAACCAAATACGGAGCTGCGGCCACTGCAGCTGTAACAACGCAGCTGGAGGACTTCGTGAAAAACGCAGTCTGCAGCGGGGTTACGAATCCGCACCTTTGCCAATATCTCCTCACCGTCACCGACGGCACGCTCGAGGCGCTGATAAATAAAGCACTCGACATGGAGAAACTACAGCAGGGCGCCCAGTTCACGAAAACCACAACAACCCAAGGCTTTCCTGCCCCGGTTGTTGTAGAACAAGGCTCAACCATGCCGGTCGCCATGGACCCAACTGCCAGAATACGGGCATTCCATAGAACCCCATATACACCTGCTCGCAATTTTCCACAACAAACGTTATATAGACCGCCGCCACCACAGAACTTCCGCCGACAGACTCCGCCATATACGGCTCCACCTCAAAGCTTGTCTCCCCCGCAAATCGACTACCGCCGCCAGAACCTCGACCAGTTAAGGTCAAACATCACTTGCAACTTTTGCCAGCGAAGAGGTCACACTTACGCCGACTGCATGAAGCGTAAAAACACACCCTTCTGCTCTACCTGCAAAATATATGGACATGATGTTCGCGATTGTAGAAACAATCGCCAGGTTCCGGGCCCGAGTAACCAGACAAGGCTCCCCGAACGACGGATTCAGGATCAGCAACCTTCCGCTGGTCCTCGAGTTTTTAACATAAAACTCAAATGCAAATTCTGCAACCGTCGCGGCCATTCCATAGAGGAATGCCGCCAGAAACAAAAATGGGATTCTAAGAGCCAGGGAAACGACGAGCAGTCGACCGAAAAGACCCCGGATCGACACTAGAAACAAAAAATTTTAATAAAGGGTCACCTCAGCCGCCCGAACCCTGTATCTGTACAGTAAGCCTTCCGTTGGATATTAGCCTGAGCGACAATACCAAACTTGTAGTAGATACTGGCGCTGAGGTTAGTATTATAAAAAAGAAAGCTATTAAAAATCCCGAAGATATAAATACCGGAGAAACATATACTCTGCAAACACCATTTGGTACCGGAAAGACGCTGGGAACATGTAAGGGCAATTTTACATTAAAGAATAACATTCCCTGCCATTTTCAGGTAAAAAAAAACCTACCCGGCCTTTCCGACGACGGCTTGCTAGGAAACGATTTCCTAGCAAAGAATTGTAACGTTGAGGGCCCGAATAAGGCATTGCGATTCCCTCGAACGGAAAATAACCCTGAGGAGTTTGCTGTTCCATTAACAGCTGCTTTGAATAACTCGTGTTCTGAAGGAATGGTCAAAACGAATACCCAAGCGGAAAGAGCAGAGCCAATAGAGGCCGATCTGACAATCTGTGGTACTCAAAAAGTTTCTCAACAGGAGAACAATGACCACCGAACACTGGAATGCGGGATGGACAAACCGACTGAGAGTGATGTGACCTGCGAAATGAGGCAGCAACAAATACAGTTGAAAGAGCCTGTATGCATACAGATCATAGTCGGGGTTCCCTTGCAGCTGCAGGAAGAGATGCTCTGTTTGTCAAGAGAGATAGACCAAGGAGTCTTCCTAGCGAATGGCCTACTTCCCGCTGATTTAAAAGCAGTGTCTGTTGGAGTTCTCAACACACACAATTCACAAGTAGTTCTGACTACCATTGGTCTGCATCTAGTCCCTGCCCACAACTACACCGTCGTCCAACTGAAACAGGATTACCAGGAAAGAAACAATCAGGAAACCCCGAAAAACGGAGAACGCGCTGAGGATGCTCACCTGAAAACCAGGAATTACTGTGACTCGAAACCACCAGCACTCACGCACAAAGGAAATATAAGGAGACCCAGGAACCAAAGGAAAGGAAAACATAATAACACAAATGTCGACGGAGCTCACCTAAACGGAAGGAATTACGATGGCAAAATCCCATCAGCTCCCACGCCCTCTCAAAATAAAATTTCGGAACACGTCGACATTGGAATCGAGCTCACCACAGCGGTATTTTCAAAAGCTCCAAAATCATCCTTCACAGTAAGTAAACAACTGCGAAAGAGCCTATTAGAAGACGAAAGCGAGTTCGCCTCAAACATGGCAATTTACGGCGGTTCAGAAACCCCAACTCCATCGTCATTTAGCATTAAGAGTGATTTAAATAAAATAAAGTGGGGTAACAACGAAAATAAAAATAAAAATATTTCTGATTACAATAAAGTAAGTAAATGTAAAGATAAAAATAAAGGTAAAAATATTTCTAGCGCCGAAAAAATGGCCACTTTACAGCATGTTAAATATTTATTCCAGGAATACGAAGAAACAGAAAACTCAAATAATAACCCGCGTCTCGTCACGTTAGACCCAGAGCTCAGCCTGGACGTAAGTCTGAGCGCGGAGGAAAAACAAACGATATCACAACTCTGTTACGAGCATAACGATATCTTTTTCCTCAAAGGTGATCGGCTAACTTTCACAAACGCCATCACTCATGATATACCATTGGTGCAGGATCAAGCACCAATCAACCAGAAAATGTATCGCTTGCCGGAGACGCAACGCAACGTAATAAACGAACAGCTCCGCGAAATGCTAGAAAACGACATAGTGCAGCCAAGTAAAAGCCCTTGGAATTCACCTCTCCTAGTCGTCCCCAAGAAGACGGGACCAGACGGTGAAAAAAGGTGGCGCGTCGTCGTCGACTTCCGTTAATTAAACGAAAAGACAATTGGTGACGCCTACCCGCTGCCTCGGATCGAGGATATTCTAGACCACTAAGGTCATTCTCGGTACTTTACCACCCTCGATCTCGCCAACGGCTATCACCAGGTGAATTTAGGCGTATGCCATTTGGGCTCAAAGGAGCTCCGGCCACATTTCAACGCTTAATGAATTTCGTACTAACAAGATTACAAGGCTTGGAATGTTTTGTCTACCTAGACGACATAGTCATCTACGGTAAAAACCTTGCTTACCACAATAATAAGCTCCGCAAAGTCTTCAATCGTTTGAGAGAGAACAACCTCAAACTGCAGCCGGAAAAGTGCCAGTTTCTGAGAAAAGAGGTTGTTTATCTAGGCCACAAGTGTTCCAGTGAAGGAGCACTTCCAGACCCCAGTAAAACGGCGTGTGTCCAAACTTTCCCAGTTCCAAGAACTGTACGCCAAGTTCAATCCTTTATTGGACTTGCCAATTATTATCGAAAGTTCATCCCCGACTTCTCCAAAATTGTACGTCCGATAACGAATTTGCTCCGCAAAGATGTCATATTCACATGGACCGAGAAGTGCCCGTCCTCTCGCAAGGAGAAGTAGGACACGATCAGCCCATTGCCTACGCCAGCCGTACACTGAACAAAGCGGAACGCAACTACTCAACTATTGAAAAAGAGTTGCTCGCTATAGTCTGGGCTACGCGTAACTTTAGATGTTACTTGCAAGGCCGAAAATTTACGGTCTATACAGACCACAAGCCTCTCAAAGGCGTCTTTAATGTTAAAGACCATACTTCCCGTCTGGTGAGATTTCACCATAAACTTTACGAATTCGATTATCAAATCGAATACAAGCCAGGAAAGTACAATACGAATGCAGACGCGTTAAGCCGCATTGCACGGGAAGTCAACGAAGACTCAAATGGCCAAAACATAATAGTTAAAGCGCAAGTCCACCATTAAATGGATTCGGACTCGGAGGATGAAATAACCTCCATTCGCAAAAATCGCCTAAAATGCAATGCTGTGACCCGGGCTCAAGCCAAAAACTCTCAAACAGAGTCTAAAAGCCCCGAAATACGGGATCACACGCCTCGCGAAAACGACATAATTCCAAATATAGAAGAGGTCACTAGTAGTATGAATATGGCGATTCTGGGACAGGAGAAAATCGAGCCGAAAATGTGCTATACCGATTCTGGGACAGGAGAAAATCGAGTCAAAAATGTGCTTTGCCGATTCTGACGCAATCTTGGATTTAGGGTATTCGGTCTTGTAGGCTACAATTGAGAGATAAGGAAAAGAGATAAGGCTTGTCGGCCATCTTGGATTTTCGGTATTCGGTCTTGGAGGCTACAATTGGTCTTCTTCTTCTAAAAAATGTGCTATGGCGGTTCTGGACCATCAAAAAATGTGCTATGGCGGTTCTGGCTCATGAGAAAATGCTATGGCGGTTCTGGCCCATGAGAAAAAAATCGAATCTTGGATTTTGAGTATTCGGTCTTGGAGACTACAATTGGTCTTCTTCTTTGGTTTGATGATGGAAAGATAAGGATTGTCGGTCATCTTGGATTTTCGGTACGAAAAAAAAGTATGAAAAAGTAAGAAGAAGAAGCGAAATGACCGCATTTGTGGTTCGAGCTTTTTGTGTCGGCTGGGGTGATAAGGCTTTGTAGATTAACCTTGGTTCGTGCTGAAGATAAGAGTTTGTTGTTTTGAGTTTTTAATTACGCAGTGCAGCTTTATCAGCTAAATGTAATAACATGATGCGAATTTAATTAGAAAACAGAATATTTCGGTTTCCTAAATTTGATGTGCTATCAGAATTTAAATTGAATGCGATAAATTCGCCTTATAAAAGACGGGTAAGTTAGCAAAAGTTATTTCAGTTTAGTTCGGAATTTTATCGCCCGAGGTTCTTAAGATGAATAGATTTATGTGTGAATCATGTGAAAAGGCTTTCGCTAAGTTGACGAGCTTAAAAAGACATAATAGAGTTACGCATGGCGACGGCTTTCTCTGTCATATATGTGGAGAATTGGTTAAAAGTTTTTCTGATCTTCGGAAGCATTTGGATAGTTCTCACAATCAAGATGAAAAACAAAAAGTGAATTTGTTAAATCAGAGTGAAAGTCAAGTTGAAAAACAAAATTCAAACGCAGCGACGGGTATCTCTTATCAAGATTTATTGGATGCTGGTAGCTCTAGAGTTGATGAAGTTCCATTTAAATACTGTGAAACGAGTAAAACAGAAATTCATCCAGAAGAATGGAAATATCACATTCGCACAAATAAGCATAAGAAGAATGCCGCAGTGCCTATAAATTCTGCTTGTAAAACTGTAAAAAGCTCCTTTAATGAAAGGATTGAAACGTTTTTATTTGAAAATGAAGATGAAATGCTATTAGATACCAGACAATTTTTTCAGTTCAAGAAAAACCCAATTCTAGAAGCTTTGCTGAATTTATTAAGCAAACATAACGCATATAAATTTAATTTCGAGTTGTTTGCAGAGTACATTAAAATGACTGAGAAAGATGACGAGAAAGATGAATATGATATTGTGTCGTCAATTAAATCTTTCCAATCCAAAATGGAAGTAATTCGCAGTAGGGAACTATTGCCAGAAATCTATGAAAACATGGTTGAGAAAATAATTTCCAAAATGGAGGAATTTCAAGAGAGAGATAGCGGTTGGTCTCTTATAAGGATTGTTCATGTTGAGGTTAATGTGAATCAGTATAAACCGATAAAAGGAGGACATTACTTACCATTACCAACTTATATTGAACGCAAACACGCTTGTATTAATGTTAAAAACTCAGATGAGTACTGCTTTAAATGGGCTATTATCTCGGCCCTGATTCAAGGGAATTTTCGCAAGGACCGTCCTTCATCGTACGGAATTAGTAATATCGCTGCTGACACCTTAACCCTAAGAAATGGAGTTACTCTTCATTTTGGCCAGCTAGAGTTTCCTTTTCGACTTCCGAACTTAGTGCGTTTTGAAGAATTGAATCCCTCAATAAGTGTAAATGTGTTTGGGTACGAACAAAATTACATACATTCGTATAATATTGTGGGACCATATTATTGCACGAAGGAAGAGAAGGCTACGCACATCAACTTACTGCTAATTCAAGATGAGACACGAAGTCACTACGTTTGGATTAAAAATATTTCAAGGTATGTTATTTTTTGTAGAGAAAACATTTATTAATATATTTATATTTGAATCTAAATTCTTTTACTTTCTAGATTGATTAGACATCAAGTGACGTTATCGGGGCATCATATTTACCTCTGCAACACCTGCCTTCAATATTTTTATGCGGAAAGAGCCCTGGATATTCACCGAAATGAGTGTAGTAAAATTGTCTCCATTTTTCCGTCTCCGGAGAAAGCTGAATTGAAGTTCGAGGGTCATCATAAAAAACTCCAGGTTCCTTTTGTTGTTTATGCCGATTTTGAATGCATCTTACAAGATGTAGCCACTTGTGTTCCTGACCCGCTTTCTTCATCAACAACTATAATCCAGGAACATATTCCGTGCTCGTTTGCATATAATATAAAATGTTCGTTTGACAGTAAGTTAGATAAATTTAAAATTTATAAGGGTAAAGATTCTGCAGTCCAATTTGTGGAATATTTAGTTTATGATATAAAAAATCTTTATTCTGAATATATAAGCAAACCCAAGCCAATGCTATCTTTAACAAGGGAAGAGATACGCATGCAAAAAGAAAATGAAATATGTCATATTTGTAATTATGAATTAGGTTCTGATCGAGTAGCGGATCATTGTCATTTAACTGGACAATATAGAGGCCCTGCCCACAACGAGTGTAATTTAAAATATCGTGTACCTAAATTTTTCCCCATTTTTTTTCATAATTTTTCGGGATATGATTGTCATTTATTTGTTAAAGCACTTTCTCAATTTGAGGGCGAAATAAGTATTATTCCGCTAAACAAAGAATTATATATTTCGCTTTCCAAACGAATATATATCAATGGAACTGATACAGTAGAATTACGCTTTCTTGATTCAACCCGATTTATGCAATCGAGCTTGGAAATGCTAGCAAGTTATTTAAGTCCTCAAGATCTAAAAGCCGTTAGAAATATGTATAAGGATGAAGAGGCCTTCAGTTTAATTAGACGAAAGGGGGTTTTTCCTTATGAATACATAAACTCTTGGCAGCGTTTGGATGAGACCATTCTTCCACCCAAAAACAAATTTGATAATAAGCTAACAAATAGCACATGTTCTGATAGTGATTATGAGCATGCTCAAAAAGTATGGGGAACATTTAAATGCAAAAACTTGTGGGATTATTTGGAGATTTACTTAACAACCGACGTATTACTTTTAACGGATATATTTGAAAACTTTAGAAAACTTTGTATAAATATCTATTCTTTGGATCCCTGCCAGTATTATACAACGCCAGGCTTGTCCTGGGATGCAATGTTGAAGACAACCCAAATCAATCTCGAACTTTTCACTGATATTAATATGTACAATTTCATTAAAAAGGGGATCAGAGGTGGCATTACACAATGTTCACAAAGACACACAAAAGCCAACAATAAATATTTGCCAGATTTTGATAAAACCAAACAATCTTCCTATATAACTTACCTAGATGCTAATAATTTATACGGTTGGGCTATGTCCCAATTCCTTCCTCACTCTGGTTTTAAATGGGTTGAATCCGAAAATATCGATATTTTAAACATTGCGAAAGATTCTAATATTGGCTATATATTTGAAGTAGATTTAGAGTATCCTAGATCAATACATGATGATCACAACGACTTACCTTATTGTGTTGAAAACAAGACACCTCCAAAATCGAAGTTTCCTAAACTAATAGCAGATTTAAATAATAAATCACGCTATGTAATTCATTACTTAAATCTTCAGCAGTGCCTTAAAAATGGCTTGAAACTTCAAAAGGTTCATAGAGTATTGCAATTTAATCAATCAGACTGGCTTAAAAATTATATATCAAAAAATACTTATTATAGAACTCAGGCTCAGAATGCCTTTGAAAATTTTTTTTTTAAATTATTAAATAATGCCGTATATGGAAAAACCATGGAAAATGTCGACAAAAGAAAGGATGTTCGACTTGTAACGAAATGGGAAAGCAGGGGTAAATCACTGGGGGCACGAGCTCTTATTGCGAAGCCTAATTTTCATAGCTCTACTCATTTTACTGAGGATTTAGTCGCAATACAACTTAATAGAATCAAATCATATTACAACAAACCCCTTTACTTAGGATTTTGCGTTTTAGAATTATCCAAACTGAAAATGTATGATTTTCATTATGGATATGTGAAACCTAAATACAGACAAAATGTAATGCTAAATTACATGGATACTGATTCCTTCATATATACTATTTTTACTGATGACTTTTATAACGATATTTTAAATGATATTAACCAACATTTTGATACTTCAGAATATGCACTCGATAACCCTTACCAAATACCTTTAAGAAACAAAAAAATTGTAGGGTATATGAAAGACGAAGTAAATGGCAAAATTATAAAAGAATTTATAGGACTAAGAGCTAAAATGTATTCATTAGACGTTGACAAATGCGATTTAATAAAAAAAGCCAAAGGGGTAAAGAAAACTGCGTTAGATAATATTGATTTAAATAATTATAGAGACTGTTTGTATAAGAGGAAAATAATATATGGAAATATGTATATCTTTAAATCTATTGTTCATAATATATACACGCAAATTATAAATAAGGTAGCCTTAAGTTATTTAGACGATAAAAGATTTATTCGGGATGATGGCATTTCCACATATGCCTGGAATCATTATAAAATTAATGAAATGGATGTTGAGGAATAAAATTAATAAAAAAATAATATTTAATTTTAATAAGTCTTTTTATCAATATGAATCCTATATATTTCTTTCTTATTTCTTGCTATTATCTAAAAAATTTTTAAACAGGTATACATTTTTTTGAGCACATTGTCCCTGATGACATAAACAGCAGGGGGTGTTACTATAGAAAGATTTTAAACATTCTATATTAGGACACTGCAATTCTTCTTCCATATTATATACTATTACACCTTCACCAAATGTATTTTTGATCCAGCAAGCCTTTTCACAACCTTTCACATACAGTATTTTGTTTCTTATTAAAGGCATCACTATAGCACGTAATTGATGATAGGGAATATATCCATCGGTCCAGCTGAATCCATGATAATTATCATGCAGCCATTTCGCTTCTCTTCTCTTTGCAGGTGTTAAATCCTTAAATCTGAATGGAGGTTGAAAAATAAAGTGCTGTATTTGGTTTCCGTTTGTCAAAATTGCCAATTCCTTCACAATAAACTTGTTATGATCGTCTTTAAATCCTTGAATATCCACAATTGCAGCCATTTGTTGCCTTAAATTATTTTTCTAACTTCACTCGTCAATGAACTATATTCGACTATTCTGTCATGCAAAAGCAAACAAAAAGCTGTTGTGTTTGCGGGAATATTACTAAGTGTTTTAAACTGTATACGAATATCGACTGGTCCTGATTTGATCACCTCGTTTTGATGTGAGCAATCGATAACAACAATTGGAGCGCTTTCCTTGAACTTCTCTCGGGTAAGCAGCGGTTGATGCATCCGCCCATAATACGATTGTTGGAATTTCGTATACATATCATACAATAAAGCATATCTCTCACGATCAAATTTAATGTTTAAGTCTTCATATGGAAATGTTTCAGAATTTAAGTGAAGCTTCACATCTGAAAGTTCGCAATGATCAAACTTGCTTGTATCTTTACTCTTCTCGTTTTTTCGATCCGTTTGAAGTGCTAAAATTACATATCGAGGTTTTTCTACCTGAGTAGATGTTTTAATTGTCCAATTATGATCGACAGTTGTAGGTAATATAGGATATTCGTATATATCCCAGCTACGAAAGCTCATTTGTATTGGTCGTCCAGTATCGATTAACTTAAGCAGCGATAGTTTTTCTTCATCAGCTATACTTATGTGGGGTACTCGCCATTGCAGTTTGAAAATATCTATTTTAACTTCATCGTTTGGTGATATAAAAGCATTTTCATCGCCTCTACTTCGAATCAATATAAGTTCATGTTTAGCATTTATAACAATTTTCTTATAGTCTTCAGCAAAGCCGAGCAACAACTTTAAAGGAATGCAAAAATTGAAAAATCCTCTTGTAGGTAATATTGAAATATCTGGAGACCAGGAAGCATTTAGCAACACATTGCTTTCATTTTGATTTAAAGATATATAATTTTTTATTGTTGTAGCAAATCCCAGATTTCTCGTGCGATCAATTTCTACGCCATTTAATTCATAGCGAATTTCGTCAAATAGAAAAGCTATGGCGTTATTAGTTAATTTTGCCGTTGTTGAGGCCAATCCATCTGATTTTGTTATCGCACCTTCTATATATAAGGAGCTTTCACTTGGTAAAATATACAAATCCTGATGTTGTAATGATATTCGAACTTCATCGCTATTCTTATATGATGCTAAAAACGGAGAGTAGCTGTGATACTCAACTTTTGTAATACTATTATCATAGGTAGCACCTTGAGTAATATCGAGTATTTCACTCATTTTTTAACTTAAGACCAAGAGTTTTTAAGAATTGCTTGTTAGCGACTGTTAGCTTTATTCCTGACTGTTGCGTGGCTTTAGGCTGACTAGAAGAGTTAACACTTTTGTGTTTGTATTTATTATCAATGGTATTATTGTATATTAACATGCTGCGGCTTCAAATGCAATCTCACTGTAATCGTTTCTCCTCTAAAATTAATTAGATCACCGTCTTGATCCACGAACTTCAGTGTAAGAGAGCTTATCCGTTTGATGTTCAGTGGCAAATAAATGACATTCTTGGGAACTTCAATTATTTTATATCCCGGACCTACCGCAGGAGAGAACTCGTGTAATGTATGCACTTCTTGATTATTTATAAAAGAGCCTGATACTATATTACATTCAACTCGAATCACATTAACTTTTATTATATTTACTGGTAAATCAGATTGATATGAAATATTAGGTTCTAGAACGCGTTTACTAAATCCTAATAATGATCCAATAGAGTTATTTTTATTCAAAAATACTCGGGTAGAACTTTTGATTTCTGTTTTCAAGGTGTTATTATTAGCTGTTATTTGTACTATAGGTTTAGTTTTCGTCTTAGTTAGCTCCTTTTTGATAAATCCTGCAATATCATCAATTTCATAGGAGCCTTCTGGAATTTTAATTTCATCATCATCATCCAGATGAAGTAAGTTATTTCTATTGTCCACATTAGGAATTGAATTATATGTCTGTAAATCAATAAGTCCGCAAACGTATTCTGAACTTAAGTCGAACGGAGGAAAGTATTCAACTGTAAGCACAGATGAATCCCCAGTCAAAGTCAGTGTTAATGACATAGTAGCTCAAAGTGAAATGCAGATCTTATTTTATGTAAAGTTTATTTATAGTTGTTATCTTACAATGTATAATTATACTATTAAATTTATAGTTAGTTATTATTATTGTAATGATTATATAAAAATTCTAAACATAAATGACCGCAATTTATCATATTATAATTTTGGTAAGACTTATAATTGTAAACAATGTTTTTTCCTAAATAGCTTAATATTTCCTTTGGTGGTTGCAAGTTTCCAAAGCTGTCAAAGTATTCGTTTTTGGATTCACTTTTGTAATATGCTACCCAATGACTACCAGGACCTGATATAGAGTCCAAATTTACTATTCCACACTCATATTTTTTAGGCTTTTTGGGGAGAGCATCAAGCATAAAAACACCTCTAAAATGTGGTAAATTATTCGCATATTTATATAAATCGATTTCATTTAATGCTCGATTAGGTAGCAGTTTTAGACGTTTTTTGAAGGTGGATTTAAGAATAGACCAAGTCCTTTTCTGTATGGCTTCAAATATAAGCCGCTTCCCTTTTTTCCTAATGCAATAGCTTCCATCGTATTATTATGTCGATTGCTCTCCTTTAGCTGTTCTTTAGCATTTGTTGCAGCATTAACAGCCTTTGCGACACCTGATACTCCTCCCACTAAAGCACCTAGTGCTGAAAGACCAGCAAAAATAGGAATTAGAGGTAGCACTCCTCCAGCCTTTGGAATCGGAATAATTCGAGGTGGTCTTACATCCTTCTTCTTTCGCTTAAATACACTTTTAGTAGCAGCAAGTGCAAGACCTATAGCTTCTTTTAAGGAATCAGGCTTTTTTAACTTTAAAATATTTCTTGCTTCATGAACTCCTTTTTGTAGAGTTAATTTTCTTTTTGGCTTCCTAGAGTGAATTTTAGGTTTTTTTCTTAACCCCATTCCAAATTTTACTTTCGCCTTCATAGCGTTTGTTACAAGCCAGGCGTTGCTACGTTCACCAAGGGATGCGTTTGAAGATGTCACTCGTTCCCAAGCTTTACCGGATAATATACGATCAGCAATATGACGATCGTCGATATTTTTATGTTGAGAATATGCGATATCGTGACTTCTACAAGCTGCGTCAAGGGGATTAATTCCAGGGTCACCCCTTGCTAATCTTTTTTGTAATTTAGTACCAGGACCGCAATATTGATATCCAGGCAAATGAAATTCAAATGGTAAATTGCTAATTGCTGTATTTAACAAACCGCCTCCTCTTCGACATTTACGTTGGCGAGAACGATTTTGATTCTTTGAATGATCAATCATTCAACTGATAAGATAAACCTTTTAGACGTCCTCACAACAGCACATTGAGTTGATGACTGATATAAAAGTTCAGTGTTGTGTAATAAATATTTCAGTTCTAATAATGAAGTTCGTGAAGCAGAAGGACTCTTTATCAATAAAAAATCTTGATATTAAATCTACAAATGAATTCAAAAGACATAGCTCGCTTATACCTAATAATATAAGAGGTATTCTTGTGGGACCTTCAAACTGCGGTAAAACCAATCTTATGATTGGTCTTATAGAACATCCAAATGGACTCAAGTTCGAGAATATTTACATCTACTCAAAACCACTACATCAACCCAAATATCAGTATCTAGAAGAGTTGATAAGTCCTATTGTTGGTCTGGGCTACTACACGTTTTCTGATAATTGCGAAGTTATATCTCCTGAGGAAGCTTAACAGAATTCAATTTTTATTTTCGATGGTGTGGCATGTGGGAAACAAAATAACATACGTGATTATTTTTGCATGGGTCGACATAATAATATTGATAGTTTCTATCTCTGTCAGACTTACACCCATATACCGAAGCACTTAATACGTGACAACGCTAACTTTCTTATTTTATTTAAACAAGATGATATGAATCTTAGGCATATATATAATGATCATGTTAACACAGACATGACCTTCGAAAAATTTCGTAGTATTTGCGGTGTTTGTTGGAGAGACAATTATGGCTTTTTAGTAACCGATAAAGATAGTTTGTTGAACAAAGGACGTTATCGAAAAGGAATCGATACATACATTTCGCTATAATTTTAGAAGATCTAGTAAAGAAAATCAGTTAAAGCTATTCATACACCTGCTAAAGCTGGTAATAGATCTGTTAAAGCTGGTAGAAGACCTGATATAGCTGTTCATACACCTGGTAAAGCTGTTCATACACCTGGTAAAGCTGTTCAGAGACCTGATTAGAGCTGTTCTTAGACCTGGTAAAGCTGTTCATAGACCCGTTTGAGCTGTAGAGCTGGTACGGAGCTGTCAAAAGCTGTTCACATACCTGATAACAGCCATCCATTGACCCATTTAGATCAGTATAACCCAGTTCACAGACCAGTTCAAATCTTATTACAAATATGGTTAAAAAGAGAGACGAACTATTAAAAAATCTTATCAAAACTAGAAATGCTATTAAGAAGAAATTTCGCGCTGTGAAAACTGGACGAGTTGAAACTGAAACTCGTCTTGAGGAGACATTTAAGCCCATTACAAAACCACTTCATGAGTTCATAACAAAAGCAAAGCATGAGACTAAAATTAAAGAAGAATATGGAGATGATGATGATGATGATTATGGTAATATAAAGCTTACTCCTAAAATGAAACTTCCGAAAATGGAGCCGACCAGTACACCTATAAAACGTTCAGATTATTCCTTAATGTCGGAAGATGATAACTTTGCAACACCTACACATTCTAGAACTTTGATGGAAAAGAGAGATTCTCCTCTTAATTTATCAAGCGGTATAGTTGATAAATATTTAGACCTATACCTTAAAAAAAGCTTGATAATTGACAACACTTATGGAGTTTATTTAGATGATGATAACGAATGGAAAATTGGAAATTCAAAGATTGTAATTGAGAAAGATTTTTTCCTTATTAACGGAAAATCGTATAAAATAACGCTAGGTCTATGTGAATTGCTTTTTATGAAACAACCTGCAAAAACTTTGTATAGTAAGGATGACTTGGAAAATTATCAAGCTATCTTAAAAAAAACTAACGCCTATAAAAGAGATCATAAAGCGGCTGGTCAAATAAAAGGAAGTAGAGCTTTAAAGTACTTAGAAATTATAAGTAAACTGGTTTCTCATGAAGGCAAGGGTTTGATGCATATACCCAAGAATAATATTGATTATGTTAATTGGAATGATCCTAATGAACTTGTGGATAGACTTCGTCTTTTAATAGCATCACAAAGTGCTGGGCATACTAACCACAACAATGAAATTATATCAATTATTGAAGAGTTAAAAGAAGGCGGCATTATAGTATAAATAACATCTTTAATCATATTCAGTTTTAATGTAATAATGAGTGTCGACAAGTTTGGGAGATATTCTAAAAAGGTAAAGTTAGGATCTACTGGCAAGCGTGGTCCTAGAGGCTTACCAGGCGAACCTGGTCCTCAAGGAGAACAAGGAATACAAGGTCTAAGTGGCGTGGGCTTTAAGCTCACTGAAAGTGGAGATTTCAATCTAAGTTTTAAAAATTTGAAATACCTTAAGAGCCCTCTAGATAGGGATGATGCAACCAATAAAACATATGTTGACGATGTAGCTGACAAGATCATACATTTAAGTAATTCCTACGTTAATGAAAAAATCCAGTTAGTCAGCAACAATCTAACTGAGCAAATACATAAGGAAAGTGCTGTACTACAAGGAGAATTAAAGGAGTTATACAACATAATCAATATAACAAGTGAAAAAGATAAAAACACTAGTCAATTGTATACGAATGAAACAATTACGAATCTGCAAGAGCGATTGAAGAGAGCAGCCGAATTATATGCAAATGAAGCAATTGTTGACGTTAATGAGAAGTTGATGAAATATATAGATCTAAATATACAAGAAATGAAAGACACTTTAAAGGCGTTAATTAATGTAGAATCTCTGACAATTTCAAAATGAATAAAACACAAGTAGTTAATGAGCTTCATAAACCAGCCAGAAAAAATTTCATAAGAAGACGTGTTATAATTAAGGGAATAGATGATCTATGGCAAGCCGACTTAGTTGAAATGGGTGCTTATACTACAAGCAATAATGGACATAATTTTTTATTAACTGTAATAGATGGGTTTTCTAAATATGCGTGGGCAATTCCTATTAAAAGAAAGGCTGGTGTCGAAGTTACTCAAGCTATGAAATCCATACTAAAAGAAGGTCGGAGTCCCACAAATTTACAAACTGATGATGGAAAAGAGTTTTTCAATAGCTCATTTCAAAACTTAATGAAAAACTCCTGCATTAATCATTTTTCTACATACAGCCCTTTAAAAGCATCTATAGTTGAACGATTTAATCGAACATTAAAAAGCATGATGTGGAAAGAGTTTAGTATGCAGGGCTCATACCGATGGATAGATATGGTTAAGAAATTACTCGTAAAATATAACTCAAGTAATCATCGAACAATAAAAATGAGACCACGTGATGTAACAAAGCAGAATGAGAAGAAATTGCTATCAACAGTTTACAATCATTTAAAGACGTTTCATTTGCCAAAATTTAAGATGGGAGACTTTGTTCGCATTAGTAAATATAAACATGTATTTGAAAAGGGGTATACACCAAACTGGACTACAGAGATCTTCAAGATCGCAAAAATTCAGATAACGAATCCTGTAACATATCTCTTGGAAGATCATGAAGGAACCGCAATAAAGGGTAGTTTTTATGAAATGGAGCTCCAAAAGACGAAGAATCCTGATGTTTACCTCGTAGAAAAAATATTGAAGAGAACCGCAGATGAAGTTTATGTTAAATGGCTCGGATTTTCATCAAAACACAACTCTTGGATTAAGAAAGATAATGTATTATAATATTGTTATACAAATATATATTTTATATTAAAAGTACTTGAGTTCTTATTTTATTACTTTATTTAAAATTTTTAAATCTTAACCTATAAATTTTATTTCTATGCGAGATGAATAAAATGGGATCCAAAATATTCTTCATATTTCGAATTCGCTCTTGAAATCGAAATCTGTCCAACGCAAATGTTTGCCAGGGACCCTTGCGATCGTATATTGGAACGAAATGTATCTTTGGGATGATATTGAATTGAACTACTTTTTCTCCAACTACTTTGGCCTTCTCTTCTTCTTTTTGTAGCAAAAGCAAAACATCTTGAAGGTCCAAACTCCTACAAACATCCTTGAATTCTTTATATGCTGCTGAATCAGATTTAGAAATCTTAAGAAAGAACCTCCCATGCTTTTGATAATCGTTAAACAAAAGTTCGTTCTATCAAAAAAATAATTATAATATATATAAATAAATGAAAAATGATGTTGGCTTTACATTTATAACCTCTTTGATAGCAGGAGTCAATAAATCTCGCTTTTTATATTCAGCAATAAGTTTATTATAATCTGTTAGTTCAATTAAATTGCAAATATTATCCAAAATTATTTTTGTATGAAGATACTCCATAATAATTTTAAAATGACTTAAAAACGGATTAGACTTTCTTTTATAGCTGCTTATTTAGAAATATTCATTTGATATGTTTGTTTCATTCCTCTAAAATTCACTAATTCCACATCGCTTTTATAATTAGCATCAACTTGTTTCACCATCTCTACTTCACCACTACTTAGAATTCTTTCAGTTTCAAACCCGCGATATTCATAGCATGATATCTTCAATGAGCGAGTTACGTAATTACTGTCATATGTACAACGAATGGTTAGCATAGTATCGTCATCGAATTCAATTTTAAAGTGCCTATAAAAGATATCTTTGCTCTCAATAATTCCTGCAATATCCAATTCTTTCTTTAATAGTTCTTGCCTGAAACCTTCGATGGCCTCGTCAATAGACACAAATTTCTTTTTAGGATTATCATTCGTAGTGATCCTTGATGTGGTAGTAGGAATTTGCTCGTCATTACTTTCTTTTGAAGTAGAAACTACATCTTCTTTGGGATTGCTAGCGTTACTGTAAGTCATCAATTTAAAAGATAAGCCAATTTGTATAGTATCGTTATTGGGTAGAGTTAGTGCAAAATCTAAATTGCTACTACTTTGATCCATTAGGTTTACACTTAACGGGATCTGTAAGCTATTGATGTGTAAGATGCATAGTGATAAAAGCAAAAGACCTGTTGAACGTCTAGCCATTTTTAATGTTAATATGTTGACTTGAACTCAAGAACTAAATGAATTTTATGATGTTGATATATTTATAGCATCTCCCTCAATTTTTTTATTTTCCATTTTAATTTTCATAGGATGATTCCAATTCCAATCATCCTCATCACCAAAGGGACAGTTCCTGGGGAAATGATTTGTAGCTTTATATCTAACTGTGCGATCTTCTGATTTACCAACCAATACAATGTCACCTTCTAAAATCAATATAAGGAGAGATATTTGCTTGATTCTATACCAATTCAACTTTACATGCTGCCAGGGCGTAAAATTAAAATCAAAATGAAATGTGGAAGTAATTGGCTCGCCAGATCTCAAGCGTAATATTAGACTCCTGTTTCCATCTTCTGGAGTCATGTATACTTCTAAAACATCATTAGGATCCACACTTACATTAACAATTCTAAAATTGTTCCACCCTCCTTCACAGACACAAAATTTACTGTCTGCCTTTACTGTTTCAGACCAAAACATCTTTTCTAGACTGACGTTTTTTTATGAAGATACAGGTATTTATAGCATCCATTCAAAATCTCTTAAGAATTGTGACTTTTAAAAGTACTCCACTGACCCCGCGGTTCAGCAGCTAGATTAGGAAATTATTAGATCGCTGGCGACTTGTTAAAGTATTTTTTTTTTTGCAGATTCAAATCTCAATCAAGCAAAATTGTTGGACTTTTTTAATTTTAGCTAGAGAATTGGAGGAGGTAAAATGAAACAAAAACATATATTTAATAAAAGTACTTTTATTTATTTATTTATAAAATTTAAATAATAGCCAGTGCTAGGTGCTATCTTAGAAAACATTAAATTAAAATAGCTGCCACCTGCTGCTTTTCTTTCAACAAAGAAGCCTCCATCGTTCATTTTCTCAATTGTATGATCAGAAATTTTAGCGTCGAACCTAGGCGGCAAAAAAACATGGTACTTCTCCAGTTCTAAAAGGATCCTGGGTCCATATTTTGTTGTTGTTCTTCTGCAGCTTATGATTTTGAAATTCTGAGACTCTTCCATATCTTTAACAGCGAGTGCAGGCTTAAAATTTGCAGAATTTAACTCCTCCAATACTCCGAAGTCTTCGATGACTGCTTCGTTGATCGGTTGCTGATACATTTTAAATTTTTTTATTATTTCAATCTGCCTTAGAACCTGAATTTTAAGTATAAGAATTTCACTGGTTGACTTCACTATGAATACTAAAAGACTACCTAAGAACGCTTGATATTTATACAAGAACTCAATATTCTGTTTTCCAATTAAATTCGCATCATGTTATTACATTTAGCTGATAAAGCTGTGCTGCGTAATTAAAAACTCAAAACAACAAACTCTTATTTTCAGCACGAGGTCAGGTTCATCTACAAAACCTTATCACCCAACGACCTTAACATTGCCGCCAAATTATTAATTTCAACGCAGTCACCAGCTCGCTTATCAATCACAGCTCGACCAGAAAAACATGTTAAAACTTGCTTGAAAACAAATGATATCATAGAAATAAGAATTTGCAACCGAAATAAAAAAATTATCTTCATCTATTTACTCAAAGTGGTGAAATCTTTTATTACGCAATATTCTGTTTTTCCAATTAAATTCGCATCATGTTATTTCATTTAGCTGATAAAGCTGTACTTCGTAATTAAAAACTCAAAACAACAAACTCTTATCTTCAGCACGAACCAAGGTTAATCTACAAAGCCTTATCACCCCAGCCGACACAAAAAGCTCGAACCACAAATGCGGTCATTTCGCTTCTTCTTCTTACTTTTTCATACTTTTTTTTCGTACCGAAAATCCAAGATGACCGACAATCCTTATCTTTCCATCATCAAACCAAAGAAGAAGACCAATTGTAGTCTCCAAGACCGAATACTCAAAATCCAAGATTCGATTTTTTTCTCATGGGCCAGAACCGCCATAGCATTTTCTCATGAGCCAGAACCGCCATAGCACATTTTTTGATGGTCCAGAACCGCCATAGCACATTTTTTAGAAGAAGAAGACCAATTGTAGCCTCCAAGACCGAATACCGAAAATCCAAGATGGCCGACAAGCCTTATCTCTTTTCCTTATCTCTCAATTGTAGCCTACAAGACCGAATACCCTAAATCCAAGATTGCGTCAGAATCGGCAAAGCACATTTTTGACTCGATTTTCTCCTGTCCCAGAATCGGTATAGCACATTTTCGGCTCAATTTTCTCCTGTCCCAGAATCGCCATATTCATACTACTGTCACTACAGAAAACCCGCCAGATACTAATCCGCTAGTTGACGATAAACCCAAACCCCCTGAAATAATCACAAGCTCCAAGGAGATACAAACGATCTTACATGATTATCACGACTCTACTTTTGGCGGCCATCGGGGCGTAATGAAAACAGTACTGGTGGAGGCACATGCTTAGCGATATTAAGAAATACGTAAAGCGTTGCTCAACTGCTTTCGAAATACTGTATTCAACAGTAGATATCAAAGCGACTACCCAAAGGTAACCAACTATTATACCCACTTCCAGTAACTTACCAGAAAATTCTTCCTGGTAGTCCCGTGTCCTGAAGTCGACCTGCGGATATAAAAAATCCGAATAAAACAATTTCAGAACATTACACGGGAAGGTACACATGAAGTCTACGATAAATGAGTTTTAATACAATCGACTAATTAAAAACAAAAACGCCATATTTCAAAAATTGCTAAATCTGGCTCCACTACATTACCAACAACAAGGAATTGGCGTTAGAGCCACCTTTACCACCCTCGCCTGCAGGGCTACAACAGGAAGCTCTCCTGACAGTCCTCGCCCTGAGGTATACCCGTGAGAATGCAAGACAAGCATGACATCACTTTAGGGAAAATCTACGCTTAGTAAATAAGAAAATTAATTTAGAAACCTCCATTAACCATATTCCTCTCCCAAGGTATGATACAAAACGCTATCATTCTCGGACTAATCGTGTCCGCTACGGGAAGTAATACGTCGGAGACATACTCGGTGAACCCACTCAACAATACAGGAGTGCTATTCGAGAATTTAGGAAACCTCATGGTTTACCACTCCACATGGAATATCCTCACGGAATTGGACCTGACCGAGTTGGACAATCAAACAACGATTGCGGAACGAGCTGAACACTACGTGCATCAACTGTGTGGAAACAACACGGTAGGAGACCTCTGCGAACTTCAGCAAAAACATATGCACGCGCTGATGGAAAACTTTAAACAACGCACGAAGGTAATTAAACAAGCGGTTCCCAAATCTCGCAAAACGAGATCCATCTTTGACGGCATCGGAAACGCCATGCACTACCTATTCGGTACCATGGATAGTGCCAATGAACGCGAAGTCTATAGTCGCCTGGATGAGTTGGAAACTAACCATCAGGTACTCGTTGATTTGGAGAAACAACAAATCAGTGTAGTCAAGACTGCGCTCAATACAATTCAAAAGCCTCTAAATTCACTGGTCGAAAGAAAACGGCAAATAGCCTACCAGATGAATGATTTGTATAATTCAACCGACAAACTAGTAACAAGGCAATTGAGACAGGAAATAGTCTCTAGTCTGTTGCTACAAATGGTAGAAATTGAGTTTCGACAGCAGGCGCTACTGGATATAATAACCTCTAGCCGAAATAACCAAATTCATCCCCTGCTGATCGCCCCTGATTCACTACTTGAGATTTATCACAAATCTCACGCCACGTGTTCAAAGGCCCAGAATTGCCTATCGATTCTCTATCAGACGGCTGAATTACCAACACACCTGTTGCAACAAAAATTGGTAATTAAAATTACATTACCAATTTTCAATCTTCCAAAAATGAAGTTGCAACGAATCAGGTACATACGGAAGCAAATCATTCATTAGTCCCGGAAATAGAATATTCGCATATAGCGAGTCAACTTTCGACTCAGGAATTTCTATTACTTAAACCGGAGAACATGAAAGCATATAGGAAAGTCACTCGAGATGTCGAGGAAGAGACTTATGCTGGTTTGCTAAATACGCCGATAACAAAGGCAACAGAAACGGATGACACAAATAAATTTGAAGGAGGCCAAGATAAAATTTATTATAGAGCTTTAGATTAATAAAGAAACCTAAATAATATACACGAGATACAGTAAAAACAAAACGCGCCGTGGAGTACTACCACAATCTACGTCCAAGAAGAGAACGTAGCGCAAAGCAAGTACTAACAAATAGACAAGAAATATAAAATAGATATTTAAACCCAACACTTTTAGTCCCTGTATCCCATAAAGGGACATACTATAACAACGACTATACTGTATCAAGTACTAACAAATAGACAAGAAATATAAAATAGATATATAAACCCAACACTTTTAGGCCCTGTATCCCATAAAGGGACATACTATAACAACGAGGCGACAAAATCAAAATAGAAACCAAATGAAATTCCGTTAGCTGAAAAGAGTATAAAATCTATCTACAAAAGAAAAGACCGCAGATTAGGCATTTAATAATTTTTTTTCTGTTTATTTAAAAAGAAATTTAGTAATATAAAAATAAGTAGTATTACAAAGCATAAAAAGATAAAAAAAGGGGATTAGTTAAATTTTATGAAAAATTACAAAAAAAAGGAAAGAGAGGCATTAAGCTGTATCCTCGGAAGCGTGAAATCCGCCTACTGGCTGAGGGTCCAGTGCTCTGAACTGACGTCAGAGTCTGCCGTGGGCGATGACCTCATGGATAGCAGCTCCTCTATATCCAAGACGCGCTGTAGGGAACTGTCAGCTCGGGGAGGGGGAGAGGCCTCGTCCTCAGCGACGTGCACGGAAGGCAGCGGGGATCCTCGTGGGGGGTTCCCGTTAGGACACAATGTGCACAATCGGCAACATACCCCCACACCAGCAGCAAGCCCCCCCCCCCCCCAAAAAAATCAGAATTATAATTATAATATAATTTCAGAAAATGGGCTTACCTGAAGAATTCCACGACTCGCCGTGACCGCCGAGTACGTAGTCCACCATGTGGGTGGAATCAGCTCCGCCCCTGCTGGACCATATGCAGCAGGACCGCCTGTCCGGAAGGGACCACCAAAGGCGGACACAACCGTCCCCGCTAACTTCAAATCCAACTCAAGAACACATAAAAAATAAAATAAACCAATAAATATTTAATGGGTTGGATTTCCTACACCTAGTGCATTGCAACAAAGTTGCAATGTACTCAAATCCAACCCATGATAAACAACGCGCTCGGGTTACCGTCGAAATTCCTTTCACACGGTAGCCCAGTACACGATAAGCAAAAGAAATTTGCTTAATCAGCGCGACAAACAACGATCTACAGCGGCTTTGCCCAATGACAACTAAGTAACGAGTTTATTCGATTAATAAATAAGAAGCATCCAGTGACTAATTAATATCAGTAAAAGTGTAACGTAAAACCTTTGGATTAAAATTATCAACTATTCTATTAATAAATAAGAAACCTCCAGTGAGTAAATACTATCAGTATAAGTGTAACGTAAAAACTTTGTATTAAAATTATCAATTGTTCTTTTAATAATTAAGACACCTTCAGTGATTACAAACTATTAAGTCGAGTACAAGTGTAGCTTAAAATATATTGTTTTAAATTATCAATTAGATACTGGACTAGTAATTATTAGTTTGAATAAAAGCGTAACTTGAAAACTTGGGATTGAATTGTAAATTGTTTCATTGATGCCTTCAGTGACTGAAAACTATTAATCTAGGTAAAAGTTAACCAGAAACGATTAATGTGAATGAGAGTGAAACCAAAAAATATTGAGTGCTATTAAACACGTAGTGTCAAGTAAAATTACCGTAACAATAAGCAATGAGTCAATGTCCGAATCAACTTCTTCGTTTCTGAAGTTGCCTCGAATCACACTTCCTAAATTCTCAGGATCTTACGAATCGTGCGGGCTGTGCGCAAATAAGGGGAGGTGCCGGAATTAAAAAATGCCCAATCAAAATTCAAATTCAAAATGTTTATTAAAAAATTCAAAAATTCAAACACTTAATCCTAATTATCACAGTCAATATCAGTTCAAAAAACAAAATTCAATAAATAATTCAAAAATTCAATATAAATAATAAATTAAAAAAAAAGTAAATAAATAAAATCAAAAAGAATCCACAGCTAGTTCGGTGCTGGTTTGGTGCCTTCCTGAAAGAAGAAGAAGAAGAGAGAAATTTACAAAAGGAAATTCAAAATTAAGTTTTTGAATTGGAAAATAGAATTAATTTTCTATTTTAATAAAATGCAGAATTAAGTTTCTGCAGGAAAAATACAGAAATGCAGAATTAAGTTTCTGCGGGTAAAAATACAGAAGTAAGTTTCTGCGATAATATTTACAGAAGTAAGTTTCTGTTTCTGTTTCAGTTTGAATACTGAACAAGGAATGAGGTGCCATACTGAAAATCTCGCCGGTTTATATAGCTCCAAGTTAGCGGATTTAAACTCTTTTCATTCATGAGTTCGCCTGGTAGTACTATTTTACTCTAATGTTAATGTCATTCACAATGGAAATGTAAAGTGACATTTGCAAAAGTGAAAGGATGACAACTGATTTGGTGGCAGAAATTCTGGTAAGTTTTTATTTAGCAAAATAATTATTAATTTATTAATTTTTTGTTTATTTCAGCTTGATAATTTTTGTTGGAGGGATGGTTAGAGCAGATTAGGAGAATAATATGCTCTTCCCGTGCATTCAGATAAGTTTTTCTTAAATTTTAACCAAAAGTTTGTTTACTTTGTGGTTTATTTATATTTGCAGATTGCCAATTCGGAAGATGAAAAAAAGGAGTATGAAAGAAGTATCAGGACAACATTTGGACAACGGGGGATTGTTTACTAAGTATTATTTACATGAAATTGAGTTTCCAGTAAATATTTTTCTTTTCAGGCCATAATTTTTGGAGGGACTGAACAGCGATCATTCCACGATTTATTCCATTCATTAGTGCACACGAATCCCTCACTGCCTCCGGTGTAGAAACTCCATTACTTAAAAACAAGTGTTGCTGGAGAAGCAGAACACTTATTACGACAATTCCCTATAACAAATGCAAGTTATCATAATGCATGAAAACTTCTTGTTGACAGATACGACAATAAGAGAGTTTTAGTTAACGCGGAACTAAAAATTCCCTGTCATACTCAAAAGCAAACAACTGAGTCAGCAAAGGGAATTTAGTCATTGTTAGACAAGTCCTTAGAGTGCATATATGAGCTCGAAGCATTAGGGATTTCGACGAAGGAATGGGATCCAATTCTTATTTATTTAGTGGTACAATGTCTACCTTGTGAGACTCACCGAATGTGGGAACAAGAAATAAGTAGCTCTGAAGGCCTACCGACATTTGAACAATTCAAGAGTTTTTTGGGAAAAAGATTCCGTACTTTGGAGGCAATCATGGAGTCTAACACCGGATCCACAAGTAAAGGCCTTGATCAGTACAAGATTAAGGCTGCATCACATTTTGCTTCATCAAGTCAAAAATGTTCGGTTTGTAATGATTCGCATCAACTATTCAAATTTCCAAAGTTTGCTAAGTTAAGTGTCGACGAAAGATTTAAAATTTTGTCGAAAAACAGTTTATGTGTGAACTGCTTATCGAAAAATCATAAACTGCAATTCTGTATAAGCAAATTCTCTTGTCAACGTTGTGGAAGAAAGCATCATTCATAGAATCATTCATAGAATTAATTTAATTCAGAATTCTCGATCACGTGCATCACAAGGCACAAGTCCTTGTGAAAATTCAATCTCGAAACCAACATCTTCCACATCTATTGACAATGCAGTAACACCAGTACAATCATTCTATACGAAACATGGTCAACGCACCGCTCAAGCCTTATTATCAACTGCCTTGGTTAATGTCATGTCTATATCAGGCACAGTTTACAAATTGCGAGCATTAATCGGTTCTGGATCGCAAGTATCATTCATTACTCAAGCTGCTGCTCGCAGGTTGCAATTACCAACAGATAATGTTTCTGTTCAAATCACTGGATTGGGAAAGTCTAAGACTACAAATGTACAAAGACAAACCTCAATTCAGATATTTCCTCAAACTCCGAGGTATAAGCCAACCCTTGTCACTGCACTAGTTGTGCAAACTATTACAGATTTTCTACCTCCTGCAATTATTCAGGATAGAAATTGGGATCACATAAATAATCTCGAGCTTGCTGATCCTTTCTTTAACAAGCCTGGAAAAATCGATCTTTTATTAGGAGCGGATGTTTATAGTGAAATTATCCTTAAAGGATTACGCAAAGGTTCTCCAGGTACACCTACTGCTCAGAACAGCACCTTAGGCTGGATTCTGTTTGGTAATCTCTCTTCGAATGCTCCTTGTCTTAAGGCATCTTCCCTAACAATAAGTGCGAGATTCGAACAAGGTAGTTCACTTGACACCTTATTGCAAAAATTTTGGGAAAGTGAGGAAGTAGTGTATCAGGCTAAACAGCCTGCATCAGAAAAAGAGTGTGAAGATTTTTTTGAAAAAAACGCACACTCGAAATATAAATGGTCGGTATGAAGTTCGCCTACCATTCAAGAATGGGGAGCCAGAATTGGGAGATTCGCGAAATATGGCAGTACGCAGATTCCATGCATTAAAAAGAAAGCTGAATCAAGACCCTAATCTTCGCAATGAATACAATAAATGTCTCCAAGAATATGAAACTCTTGGACACATGAGACGTACTACACAGGATGAGAATCACAAGGACAGTTATTATCTTCCACATCATGCTGTGCTTAAAGAAAGCACAACAACTAGGGTCAGGGTAGTATTTGATGCATCTGCGAAGACTACAAATGGGAAAAGCTTAAACGAACAGCTTCACGCGGGTCCAGTTCTGCAACCAGAACTTTTCACTCTGTTGTTAAGAACTATCCAGAGACTTTTACGTTGATGATCTGATGACAGGTGCAGACTCTATACAAGAAGCTCTGGTAATTCAAAGGGAACTTCTTCAATTATTGAATGGCGGAGGCTTCAATTTAAGGAAATGGGTTAGCAACTCATCGGATCTCCTAGAAAACATTCCAGAGGATTACAACACCGACAAACGATAGACCGCATACCTACCAAGCGTTCTGTTCTGTCGGAAATTGCCACATTATTTGATCCACTTGGCTGGATATCACCAATAGTCGTCACCGGAAAAATTCTGATGTAAGCCTTATGGCTCTGCGGATGCTCCTGGGATGATCCGATTCCACCTAACATCAATAAACAATGGCAACGATTCAAAACCGAATTACAGTACATTGACCAGATTCACATTCCAAGATGGTTGCACACCAAAAGTAATTTTCAAGGCTGTCAAATTCATGGGTTTTCAGACGCCTCAATTCATGCGTATTCTGCCGCTATTAACATTCGAGTCATCGACAACGAAAATAATACTCATGTAAACTTGCTTTTGGCAAAAAGCAAAGTAGCACCTGTGAAGCCGATTTCCCTTCCCCGATTAGAGTTGTGTGGCGCAGTTTTATTAACTCGTCTAATTAAACGTGTAAAAACTGATCTAAATTTAAACCGAGTACCAATTTTCGCCTGGACTGATTCGTCAATTGTTTTGTCATGGATTCGCAATCACGCAAATAAATTCAAAACATATGTCGCGAATAGAATTGCAGAGATACAAGAATGCACTGAAATTGATTCTTGGCAACATGTGAAATCTGAGGATAATCCTGCAGATTGCAATTCTCGCGGTGTTAAAACGTCTGTTTTAAACGGACATAATCTTTGGTGGCATGGACCTAACTGGTTAAAAGACCACGAAGAAAATTTGCCAAAGACTAAGGTACTAGGAAATGTATCTGAAGAAATTGAAGAAAAAAGGATTACACATGTTGCAAACGTAAAATCAATGCAAGACGAAGTTACAATCAGATTCTCGTCATACTTTAAATTAATACGCACAGTATCTTATTGTATAAGATTTTCTAATAACTGTCGCAAACAAAAACATCAGCGAAAATTGGATTTTCTTTCAACAGGCGAAATACAAGACTCAAAATTGGCGTTAATAAAACTGGTCCAAAAAATTTCATTACAATTTGAAATTGAAAACCTTCAAAAAGGCCACCAACTACCCGCTAAAAGCGCTCTTCTATCTCTCAATCCGTTTGTACACAAAAACTTCATTCTACGTGTTGGAGGTCGTCTACAAAATGCAAATATTCCGTATTCTCAAAAATACCCAGTATTATTACTAAAAGATAGCCACTTTACTTCCCTAATTATAAGACATTTTCACACTCAAACGCTCCACGGAGGAACCCAATTAGTGCTAACCACTTTAAGAAACGAATTTTGGATTCGTCAAGGACGAAAAACTGTTCGAAACATAATCCATAAATGCATTACTTGTTTCAAGCAATCTCCTCAAACATCAAATCAATTCATGTGAAATCTACCTTTCCAACGCGTCAACATATCTCGTCCTTTCCAACATACCGAAATTGATTATGCAGGACCGATACATTTGAGAATGTCGAAACATAGGGGTAATCGATCATATAAGGGCTATATCTGCATATTTATTTGTATGGCCACCAAAACCATTCATATAGAGCCTGTTTCTGACTTGTCAACAGCAGCCTTTATTGCGGCTTTCAGACGCTTTTGCAGCAGAAGAGGACAGTGCTCCCACATATATTCTGACTGTGGCACTAATTTCATTGGCGCTAGTAAGGTGCTGCAAACTGAATACGAAATTGCAATAAAGGAAGCAAATAAGGCAATTGCTGAAAGTATAGCAACTAAAGGTATAGAATGGCATTTCAATCCTCCATCTACGCCTCACTTCGGCGGTTTATGGGAAGCAGGAGTGAAATCTATAAAATTTCACCTTCGAAGGGTTCTAGGCAATTCACTCTTAACATTTGAGGAATTCGCAACAGTCTTGGCTCAGATAGAAGCTTGCCTTAATTCAAGGCCATTATGTCCAACATCCGATGACCCTGATGATTTGGATGCCTTGTCATCCGGTCATTTTTTAATTGGTTATTCAATAATTACACCTCCAGAACCATCTACTGTAAAGCATACATCCCTAACATCTCGTTGGAATCACCTGCAATTGTTACAACAACAATTCTGGTCGAAATGGTCTAAGGACTACTTAAATTTGCAAGGACTACAAAATCGTCCTAAGTGGAAAACACCAAGTTTGAATCCCAAAATTGGAGATTTAGTCATAATTAAAGAAGATAATTTACCATCTTCTCGTTGGCTAATTGGCAGAATTACAAAAATTCATCCAGGTGCAGATAATTTAGTTAGGGTAGTGACAGTCAAGACAAAAAATTCTGAATTAAAAAGACCAATTTCCCAATCATTTCCACAATCAAATTAATCAAAATCAAATTATACAAAATTTTCAAATTCAAAATTCTTAAATCAAAAATCAATTTTGTCAAAAAGCCTAATTTCCAAAATTAATCAATTTAAAATATTCCAATGTCAAAAAATCCTACAGTGCTCAAAAATTCAAATTCCTAAATTAGTCAAAATAAAAATTTCCAAAAAATTCAAAATTGAAAATTCTTCAAATCGAATTTCACAAAAATTCCGAAATTCAACTGTATTTTCCATTTGAAAATAAAATTACAAACGAAACCGTTAAAACAAATCTGAAATCAGAGACAAATCGTCCGTTACATTTATATATATTCTGCTCGCACGACAGCAAAATTTTAGTTCAATCGTTACAAACCAACAACGCCTTTGAAATTCAAATAAAAGTCTCAAGTGAAGTAATTATGGAATCGAGCAAATTAAAATCTAGTGAAAATTGTTCAATATCACCAGAACAATAAATTGATCAGATCGTGAAGGAATTAAAACTACCTGTAATGCCTGGAAAGAAGAGGGAGGAATATCTCAGGAACTCCGATGATGACACTCTATTAAGGGAGATAGAGGAATTATTGGATGACATCAATCAGGCAACTGTTGAAAAAAATTCGTTGGAACAACAATTAATTAACCCAACACATCAACCCAACATCGATCATCTGGGAAGAAGATTAACCAACATCAGGTTGGAGGAAAGCAATGTAACTTCAGAAGTCATCACGATTGAGGACGACGAAATACCACCCACAAGGAGTCAAGAGGTCGCAATGAACGATGAAGAAATTTCACCTCCACAGAACTGCATACCTCCAAAAATTCAAATTTTGCAGGACATGGTAATTGTCCCATCGTCAAGTTCGAGTGACGACCTCTTCGTGCATTTAGTCGACGAAAACAACCCGTCGAATTCTGAGACAATTCGGGTTTCATGGACGGCATTGCGACGGTCGAAAAAGAGAAAACAAAGACTTACTACTAGAGCAGGCGCACTCGAGTAAACGTTAAGCTACTGGCAACTGGAGATATTAAAGTTTCCTATAAATAAAATACTTTTATTGAAAATTTCGTTTTATTTGTATTTTTTCAAATTTGGCTTCAATTAAAATTTTAATTTCAGCTTTTTAAAAATTCAATTGCAGCTCGTTTCCTTAAATTTTCCAATATAGTCGAGACATACATGAAAACTCCTCTAAAAACGCAGCATAAAATTGCCACTACAGCATAAGTCCATCACCTTTCAATAAAGATGATGTACAAGGCAACAATCATACACACACAGTTCGGCAAAAGGTTAACATCAGAACATTATGTTACCAACATAACCAATAAAACCAAGAGGTAAATAAAATTCAACAGGTAGCTTTTATTCAAAAATAAAACTCACAGGTAATTAGTGTCAAATTACATTTATTCAAACAATTACAATAAATTACACAATTGTATAAAGACGATAAAATCTTAATCCTAAAACTAACAGAAGACCTAAACATAATTCCTCCTACGCAACCTAAAATTAAATCAATAAACACAATTTAATCAAAGAGTATGAACATATTTCTTACCTTATTACATTGTCGACGGCATCCAGCAGAATTCCATCCTCAAATCCAGATTCCAACATGGGCAGTGATGTCCAGCTCCGACCCTGAAAAAGAAAGGAGAAAAAACCCACAAAGAATCATGTTTTTTTATATAAATTTGCTTATAAAACTTACCTAATGAAATTATTAATTTCCCCAGCCATCCCAGTGCAAATCCAAAACAAATAAACACTTTGAAACATCTTGACAGATGGCCAGTATCAAATTTTATCACGGCTAAACGGCTAGACGGCTTGGACCAATTCTCTTTTCTACACGCAACAAAACCTTACAAATGTTACAAATATTAATTCAACTGCACGAAAACGACGATTTTAAAGAATTAAATTTATTTGTACATGAAAGTAAATAGAATTTATTGTTAAATGAAGGTAGATAGGAAATAAATATCACAATTCATTGTAATAAATTTGTAAAGGACATAAGTAGGTATAAATTTCAAGAATTGGAAATTGGTAACACTAAAGAAATTACGTCATTGATTGAAGATCATAGTTTCGCTAGCTTTTCATCCATAAAAGGACTGCGGAGGCTTCCATACCGGGCAAATACTCTCTCTTGGAAGGCTTTAATTACGGCGGGGGCGGTTGCCTCTCGGAGTGCTCTGACGACCTGGGGAACGGTCCCATGAAGTCTACGCTCACGGTGTCCCATGGTTCGGTGATCCTTGTCATGTGCATTTCGCCGGCTGGTTTCTGTTTAAGGGATTTGTGTCGAAGGCAAGAGTCGGAAGTCTTCACATAATGAGTGAAGTCACGGAATATTCCTGGCCAGTTTCTGTTTAAGGGATTTGTGTCGAAGGCAAGAGTCGGAAGTCTTCACATACTGAGTGATGTCACGAAATATTCCTGGCCAGTAGTAGTTTTTAGCGGTGCGGATGGTCTTATTTACTTCTGCATGTCCGGCGGTGGGGTCGTGTGATTTTCATTCATGACCCTCGTTCGGTTCATTTTTGGCACGGACATCTTCCAGGGGTGACTATTGTCGTCATCTTCATACGAACCTGGGGTATGTGCAGCTCCAAACGTCGCTAACTTCATAGTCTCGGGGATTGGTTGTCGGGACAAGGATCTGCCACGACGTTCCATTTTTTTCTTCGGTACCGGATCTCGTAATCGAACTGTTGGAGCTCTATGGCACATTTTGCTAGTCAGCCTAATGGGTTCACGATGGAGTTCAGCCACTTGAGGGCTTGGTAATCGGTGATGATGATGAAATGGTACCCCTTCAATATTCTCGAATATTACGTATTCCCCAAACATTCCCTATTCGGTCACCGAATTTCGCTGTTCTACGACGGTTATTTTTCGGCTCGCAAAGGCCATTACCCGTTCCTCTCCATTTGCCTCTTGCGAAGCACGGCCCCTAGACCGTCTTTACTGGCGTCTGTCTGTAATATGCATGGCCTGGTGAAATCGGGACATGTAAGTACGGGGGCTTGGGTCAGGCGTTGTTTGAGCTCTTGGAATGCTCTTTCCTGTTCCTCTTCCCATTGCCATTTGCGGTCCTTTCGGAGTACTTTGGTAAGTGCGGCACAGATGGAGGAGAAGTCTGGTACAAAACGACTGTACCATGACGCGACGCCTATGAAATGTCGCATCCCTTTGACGGTGGTGGGAGCAGCAAGTGCATATATCACACTGACTTTCTCTGGCTCTGTCTGGATACCCTTCCGTGAGATCACTTGGCCGAGTTACGTCAAACTTTTCTTAAAAAATCCACATTTTTTGGGGTTTATTTTGAGGTTTGCTTCGATGAGCCGGTCCAATGCCATTTGAAGTTTTTCTATGTGTTCTTCGAGAGATCGTCGCACAACGACTATGTCGTCGAGGTAGGCAAACGCAAATGGCTCCATTTAGGATCCGATGACTCGGTCTAGAGTTTTTTTAAACGTGGTGTAACCGAAATGGCATGACCCTCCACTGGAAAAGTCCTCGGTCTGCTACGGTGAACGCGGTATACGGCCGGTAATCTATGCAAAGGCACTAGTTTCCTTGTTTTTTCTTCACTAAGACAATTGGGGAACTGTACGGACTACGGGACGGGTTGATTCGGTCGGCTCCCAAGAGTTCGGTGATCTCGGTATTGATAATCTCTTGCATGGCGGGGTTATGCAGATAGTACCTTTGTTTCACGGGCCGGTCATCCTTCATCATTATACGGTGCTCGGTGGGTTTCGTCAGAGCGTGTTCAGTCTGCCCGCTGAAAAGGGATACTGGTTATGCGAAAATTAAAGAATTTATTGCTGATAAGATAAGTTTTTATTCAATTGTAGTTCTTAACACTTGCATTTTTATAATTCACTTTAGATTCACTTCAAATTCTTAACCTAGCACTTAAATACCTCATTCCTACACTTATGTTTATTTTCGGATAAATATTAAAAAACACTTGTTAAGTTTCACAATTTATATCTTTATTAATCGATTATATTGAGTAATAAATCGAGAGCCGACGCGTTTCGTCTTGTTAGGACATCATCAGGGCAACGACTGAAAAGCTCAAGTTTAAAAACGCTAAACTATTGTTCGAATAGAGCTGGACAAAGTAACGGACTTTTATTTTTAAAATCTATTTGATCGTTCAACAAAGAACAACCACCCTGCTTAGCTTTTCTTATCTCATAAATTTCATATACGTCTAAAATTTTTTGGTTTCTAATTTCTCTCAGTAATTCCACATTATTTTCATCAACTTTATGGCCAGTGTCCTTTAAATGTTTAGCTAAACTAGAGGTTGGGTTAGCATAATAGGCAGATTGAATGTGCTCTTTAATTCTTGATTTTAGTTTTTTTTTTGTTTTGCCTATATAGATCCAGGGACAATTTTTACACTTTATTTTATAAACTCCGCTTTTTAGGAGTTTATTAGTTTTTGTTTTGATTTTATTATTGACCAGCAGATTCTTTAATGTGGTGTTATTAAAGAAAGCTGGTTCAATATTATTATTTCTTAGGGAGGTTATCAGCCTGTTCGACACATTGTTGATGTATGGAATTTTCTTCCATATCTTATCACTTTTATCCACTTTCTGCTCTGGAAAAATTGAACTTAGAGTCCTCTTTTTAATTTTCTTCCTGAGTAGTTTATAAATGGTGCCTTTCTCATAACCATTTCTTAACGCTATCCGCTCAATAACACCCAACTCTTTTTAAAAGATTTAGGGGTTAAAGGAACAGACAGCAAGTGGTCTAGCATGGAGTGAAAAGCAGCCATTTTTGTACTCCAAGGGTGGATGGAAGTTTTTGGTATTATAGCATCTGAATATGTATTTTTTCTATAAATGTCAAATGAAAGCTTTTGGTTATTTACTTCTATTGTCAAGTCAAGGAAATTTAATAATTTATGCCCTATTTCAACAGTAAATTTAATATTGTCGTCCATTTTATTTAAAACATTATCTAAAAAGTAAGCTAATTGTCGTTCTGTACCAGTCCAGATGCAGAAAATGTCGTCAACGTATCTGAACCAAGTAAAAACATTACTTATAAATTTACAATCCGTATCGAACAGGCGTGATTCTAAATTATCCATAAAAAATTCCGCTGCAAAAGGTGAGAAAGCGGAGCCCATTGCTAACCCGTCTTTTTGAATATATATTTTGTCGTTAAAACTAAAATAATTTTGATACAGACACAGATATATTAAGTCTAATAATTGCGCAGATATTTGCTTGTCAGTTATCACAGAATTAATTCTCTTTTTAAACAGATTAAATAAATTATTGGCCATAAAGTTGATGAAAATAATGTGGAATTACTGAGAGAAATTAGAAACCAAAAAATTTTAGACGTATATGAAATTTATGAGATAAGAAAAGCTAAGCAGGGTGGTTGTTCTTTGTTGAACGATCAAATAGATTTTAAAAATAAAAGTCCGTTACTTTGTCCAGCTCTATTCGAACAATAGTTTAGCGTTTTTAAACTTGAGCTTTTCAGTCGTTGCCCTGATGATGTCCTAACAAGACGAAACGCGTCGGCTCTCGACTTATTACTCAATATAATCGATTAATAAAGATATAAATTGTGAAACTTAACAAGTGTTTGTTAATATTTATCCGAAAATGAATAGTAATATGTTTCACCAAGTGCTTACAGAAAGATCAGTAAATTATACTTATGTTTAATTGCTGAAAGAATTTGAAATGTTTATTAGCTTAAAATATTTATCTTAAAATAATTCGAATAGCCAGGTTTTGAATTATTTCTTAACAAGTGTTTAATTAATGTGATATAATTGCGAACAGCCAGGTTCTGCAATTATATTGACAATCTATTGGGAATAATACTTATTCGAGCAGCCAGGCTCTGAATAAGTATTGGGAAGATATTAGTTGGAACACAAAACGAACTTCTGTATTTATTCGAGCAGCCAGGTTCTAAATAAATATGTTAATAAATGTTAATAGGCCACACAATAATTTATTCGAGCAGCTAGGCTCTGAATAAATTTTTACAAATAGGTTAATTTACACAAAGTAAATATAATCGAGCAGCCAGGCTCTGATCTTATTCCAACGTCTTTGGCGAGTTGTTGAACTTGTTGTCCTATGAATGATCAGCCGGCGCCTGGAATTATCTGTCGGCGATACTTATCGGTAGTCGGTTGTGGAGACGCGTTCCGTCGGTTGTTCTTCTATTTCGGGTGTTGGGGTGCAGGGCGACCTCCTCTGTCCTGCGCCCGTCTCTCGTTTCCCGGAAGGTAGTCGGTCTCGGTTTTCGGTGGACGGGCTAAATCACTCGGTACATCGGCAGTCGCGGGTGAAGATCCCTTGTTTTTCAAATTGTGAACAAAATAAGACTGACTGCTTTCGGCAGTGTCGTCTCTGATGACTTTGCTGTCCGCATCTCCAACAGCATTCCTCTCGGCTTGGAAGGGCTCGGTTTCGTTCTGGAGCGTATTGTTGCGGTGGTACGCTCCTTGGACACGGTGTTCGCTGTTCCTTCGTACGAGTCCGGCTAGTGTCTGAAAGTCACTGCGGCGTATTTAGAACCGATATTCTGGACGTAGATTGTCATATATCCGCTCTTCGAAGAGAACGAAGCTCATACTTGGATGCCACTGCATTAGAGATTGAAGGGCGGTCACAAAGTCTTTGGTTTTTTCTCTATTGTTGTAAATTTGCAATATTTTTTGCAAATTGTAGCCCACGTTGCAACATAAACCTCCTTTCGTGTTTTTGCTAAATAAAACATGCCAGAACTTTATTTTTATTTATATTTTCGAAGCTAAATGATCACGGTCAACAACGAAAAAAGAAAACTTCAGACCTAGCAATACCAAGTCTACTTAACTAATAACCCTTCTCCCTACATTCTACTATTTGGCCAGTACGTACACATTCAAGTTAATTGCTTAAGTTAAAAACAGTCGGAAATAAATAAAGTTGACTACCGTGATACAATTCAAGATACAGTTAGTGCAAAATTAAAGTAGACATGAGCGATATAGTATCTTTGTACATGTGATATTTAACAACTACTGAGCGTGAGTTAAAAATATGTAAACGGTAATTAGCTATTATAACTATAATCTTTGTAATTCATCAGCTTGATTAAACATGCCACCCGCCTTGGCAGCTCGACTCGAGTTGGCAATCTTCGTCATCAGTAGGTAATGGTCCTATGGTTTTTGCGTCGACTACACGGACCTTTCCGTCTCCTCCAGTAGACGCCTTAAGAACTTTGCCCAACATCCATTTTTGGGTTGGAAGGTTGTCTTCGTGCACTAAAACAAAAGTTCCTTCTACGACATTTGGCGATGAGAACTTCAATTTATATCTTGAGTGCAACGATGAAAGATATTCGGACGACATCTGGCCCAGAAATTCTGTTGCAGCTGCGATATGCGCCGCCATCTGGTGAGATAGAAACTATTTGCTCCACTGATATCGGATTCAATGAAATAATTCAATGGGCCGAGATTCCAGAAATGAGCTGGTGTCAAGGCTTGCTCTTCATTTGGATCAGAGGTAAATTGGCAGATTGGACGCGAATTTAATGTCGCTTCCATTTGGCAGCAAGTAGTGCATAGCTCCCCAAATGAAGCGTCCGGAATAGATGAGATTTAGCTGACTTAACTGCAGCTTCCCAAATGCCTCCAAAGTGAGGGGACCTTGGCGGGATGTGACGAAATTCGATTCCTTCCTCAGCGCACCACCTGGAAACGTCCTTCTGAACACCTTGACATAGAAACTTCTCTCGAAACTCTGAAAGCAGTCTTCTCGCTCCAACAAAATTTGTAGCATTATCACAATAGATGCAATTACAGAGTCCACGACGACCAACGAACCTCTTCAAAGCTGCTATGAAAGCCTCGCCAGACAAGTCTGATGCCACTTCTAAATGAACACCTCGTCACCAGAAACACACGCACACGGCGATATATGATTTGTATGGTCTTTTTCCTCTGATGTTGTATGTAGTACATATAGGTCCGCAAAAATCAATACCTACTTTAACAAATGCTGATGACGATGAAATTCTGTCTTCTGGAAGGTTACTCATCATTTGCTGCAACAATTTGGGACGGTATCGAAAACACTGCAGACACCTCCTCACAACCTTTCGGCAATATGTTCTAGCGTTGACCACCCATAGCTTTTGTCGAATGTGTGCAACGAGAGATTGAGGACCTGCATGAAAATTTCGAAGATGAAGATATTTAATGTAAGAGTGAACAAAGCGTAAAAGGATGGGACATTTAGCAGAATAAGGGAGGTCCACATTCTGCAGACGACCTCCAACTCATAGAAGAGCCAAGTTATTAAGGAAGGATTGAGTGTATTTAGATAACTTTTTGGGTTGATCTTATCCGTTCTCTCCAGTGCTCGAATGTCTTCTGTAAATTCCGCCTGTTAAATTACCCATATTATCTTAAGAAATGCGTCTTCTAATTCTTCTGCGGAGAGATCTCCAACTATCCTTGCAGATTTGGCTACATTCTTCTTTAAGGCTTTGACGAAACGAAGGACGTATTTAAATATTCGTCGGGTTTTTGTGAAACTACTGAATTCATAAATGTTCTCTAGAAATTACCCGTGTATACAGCAAACTAGGCCAGCATTCCGGAGGCAAGTAGAGGAACTTCGGGCCTGGAAACCAGCTTGAATCTTGAAGCTCGGAAACCGTCGCGCCTGGCGAGATTATGTCTGTTGGGTTCATATTTATAGGTACATACAATCAGGATGCTGTTCCTGTAAATTCTTGAATTCTGAATACCCTATTAGCAACAAATGTTTGTCATTTGGAGGGATGAGATGCTATCCAGCCCAAAGCAATTTGCGAATCTGTCCACAAGACAAACCTTTGTTAAAGAAAGTAGCGGCCAATAACTCAGCTCCGCATTACTCTAGACATGGCAGAGATCTCATTGGTTTTGTTGGGGCAACCTTTTATTTCGCAGTTAGGAGACGTACATACATGCTACATTACCAGGTGCATCTTCGCTACGTTCGTAGAGACAGAAACCATAAGCATATATTGATGCATCTGCAAAACCGTGCACTTCCACATGTGCAACTTCATTGTAAATTAGTACATGACGGTTAACTGGAATAGTATTTAGTAAGCACAATTAATCGCTAAACCTTTTCCAACGAAAGTCTAATTCTTGAGGCAGTGATTCATCCCAACTAATCTTGAGTAGCCAGAGCTCCTGCATAAATACCTTTGCCCGAACAACTATAGGATTTATTAATCCCAGAGGGTCAAAAAGCTTCGCTAAGTATGACAGTACTATTCGCTTAGTAATTCGATCCCCATTCTGGAAACCTTCAAAGGCAAACATGAATTCGTCTGCTTCTACTTTCCAAGCAACACCAAGAGTTTTTATTATGCTGACATCTTGTTATATGAGCGTGATGTTCCCGAGGCGAATTCCTAGTTTTAGCCAGAGCATCTACCTCAAAATTATGGCTCAAGTACTTGTTGACAGTACCGACCGATAGAGGGCACATTTGGTTTGAGCAAAACCAGACGTAAGTCTGGCAGGCTGGTAAATATCAACAACAGTTTTGTTACATTTCAAAGGATGACAAGAGTCATTGGGATTAAAGTAAGGCGACCCCCTTGCAATCACGATGTATGTTATTCTATAGTATTTCATTAATTCAAAGAGGAAAACTGCCTCCGGCAAGAAAAATTATCGGGCTTTGCTCTTCGACGGAAAAAAAGTTGACCAGCAATTAGTAAAAGTGTGTGACGGTAATTTCGCATAAGCCGCTTACTAATTATTTTTTAATCAAAAAAAAAATTTAAATTTTAACGCCCAACACAAGAAGCATTGGCAAAACGATTAGCTAATAGGAATTCAGCTTAGTACCACTTTTGTGTGTTTTGATTTTGGTAAAGAAACCAAGAATATATGGCTAACTTCTCTATGGATTCCTTGTTTTGATTTTGAAATTAAAATTAATACAAATTAACTAACAGTAAGACCACGAACGGGAAAATGAAACTATTTAAAGTGGTATTTTTATCATTTAGTCGTATTATCAAGTTCATTTTATCAGAAATATCTATATTATATGCGACTGGAGGAAACCCAATTAAAAGCGGCATAAATTTTCAGGGCTATGAAGCAAATATTATTTAATTTAGTTCACACGTTTATCAGCACTTAAGTCCATTTTATCGGTGCGAATGGATATCTAATTACTATTAACTATTATTACAAAAATAATAATTATTTAAGTCAATAAATTATTAGTAGCAATTATATTCACTCGACTTATAAATTAATAGCGAATGAATCATTGTAAATTGAGTTCACCATCCTCCTCTGATTTCTTTAATTAGTAAGAAAAAAAAATTTTATCGTGTTCGTTACATTACTAAGTAAATGAAGTTTTTTTTTAATAAAACAAGAAAACAAAAGGAATTATATGTTTACTGACTTTTATATTTAAGCTTTAAGCACTGTAGTTACATAATTGTGATTAATTGACTTTAATCAAACAAAATATAGTACAGGTAAAAATTCTAATATTGTATTCAAATCTCTTCATAAATTTTTACGTTAAGATAATTATTAACTATTTGATATTAAGTAAATTAATCAGTGAGACTTAAGAAAAAAGAGTATAAATAAAGTATAACAAATTAACAAGAATAAGCTGTTTTATTGGAGTCAGGCGTTGAGAGTCCTTGTTGGTTTGTCAACAAAAAGGTAAAATTAAAATATAACAAATTGGCGCAGCCGGTAGGATTGAGGGAGGTCTGTTCGCAGAACTGTAAAGGCCTTAAAACCCTCAATCCTGCATACGAGTCTATGACGGGGAACCATTGACCCCTGCTGAGTCGTCAATTGCGCAGCAAATCACCCCCAACGCTCGGGGATTAGTCAGTTCTAACTGCCTCTGTTCCAGGCGAACACGCAGCTATCCCCCCCAACAGCACCCAGTGCCAACGCGGGACTCTAGCGGGCTTCATCCCTGCCCAGAAGACGCTTGAGGTAAAACCCGGACCAAGAGAACACCCTTTTTTCGAGACGAGCGGGAAGTTAGTAACGACCCTCCTCAAACGGACGACCCAAAGGTAAACTCGTCCGCATCAAGTAAGCAGCAGATATCAGCAAGGGCTACTCAAAGGACAACCAGCCCAGAACAGCAGATCTACTCCAGAGTTTGAGAGGATTCTGAAGACGGCATTTAGATAAGATTTTAGAGAAAGCGCGAGAATCTGGCAAGTTTTCTGCTCCTCACTGTGAAGCGCTAGATTTAAAACTAGTCCGAAGTCGCGAGGAAAGACTCGCCTTAATAAAAGACTTCAAATCAAACACAGATTTAGGGATTTAAATTTAAAAAATTGTAGTAAACCAGGTGTCAATAATAGTGACGAGGCCAGTGCTATTGCAAGAGCCTCTAGTGTAGAACAAGAAATCGACCAAACCGACCCAGCTTGCGAGGACTCAACTGGATAGAAGCATTCTTAATGGACACCAGTCTAGAGGAAAGTTTTAATAGTCTGCCTGAGTCCAAATTGTTAGATAAACTAACCCCTACAATGGCAGACTATTCCAAAGTAGTGAAACTTACTGCAGAGAGGAACTAGTTCTCTCTTTTCGGGCGAACTCAGCCCCAATTTGAGCCAAGAGCTCCAAACATTTTTAGGCTGCTGCAGACAAACGCAGCAATGCCTCGAAGAGGACGAAAAAACGGCTTTCCTCCAGATCTTGCCAACCAGACTCCGAGGTGAGGCATACCAAATTTATGCGACCTCCACACCCACTTCCCCAACAGAACTAGAGGAAAAACTAAATCGCGCGTTCCTTCCACGGGAAACATATCAAGAATTAGTAAGCTGACTGATAACGGCAAGACAAAACCCTTGCGAGGCTCTCACTGCCTTCACCGCAAGGGTAGAGCAGTTGCTGACGCTTTGCAAGGAAGCAGCCACTACTAAATACGGAACCACAGCAGCCACATTTGTAAAGACACAATTGGAGGACTTTGCTAGAAACGCACTCCGCAGTGGGGTTACAAATCCTCACCTATGTCAGTACCTGCTGACTATTACTGAAGGAACGCTCGACGATCTGATCCAAAAGGCCTTGGATATGGAAATGCTGCAACAAAGGGCCAATTTTTAACAAGTCCCCTTGTCGTATTCTGCAGCCACCATGCCACTAATCGACCTCAACTTGCTGGTAAGAGCGGCCAAAAGGACTCCAGTGACATACAATCAGTCGCGCCAGCCGGGAGTCGCCGTAAGGCCATTAAACCTCCACAGTTTTCGTCCCCAACCCCAAAAGGTGTCACCCCCGCACAACAACACATACCAGACGGCACGGTCCTCAATAACATGTAGTTTCTGCCAGAAGCAGGGTCACTCATATTCGGAGTGTTACAAACGTAAGAACACCCCTTCTGCATGTCATGCAGAAACTAAGGGCACGATATAGGCACATGCAGGGATAACCGTCCAGGACCCTCAAATTTCCCCAAGAACAGACCTCCTCAGTCAAACCAGAAAACGGGTGGCCAACAAATGTACAATCTGCATCAGAAGTTTGACATAAAATTAAAATGTAAATTCTGTAGTCGCAGAGGCCACTCCCTGGAGGAGTGTAGACAAAAAATCAAATGGGAAAATAAACAGTCGGGAAACGACAAGAAGCTGTAGCAATTGCCACCCGACAAGAAGCAAAGATCAATTCGGAAGAGTTTGCTGTACCCATAACGTACGATCCAAGTCCAGAATCTACAATCGACGTAGGAACGCCAACAGGGAAGTTAAAGGACAAATTAGTGACACTTTCTACCTGTGGTGTCCTCAAGGCGCCTAGACAAAAGAGCGCTGATTGTCAAAGAAAAGGAAAAATTTTGGAAAAATTTACTGATCATGATCGGACCTGCGAAATGAGGCAGCAGCAGGTAATCCTAACGGAATCCGCTTGCATACCTGCACGGTCTCGAATCATAGTCAACACTTCGTTAATGGTGCCAGAGGAAATGCTCTGTTTATCCCAAGAGATAAGTGATGGAGTTTTCTTGGCCAACAGTTTACTCTCCTCCGGAAATACAGTGTCAATTGGAGTCCTCAACTCAACCAGTTTCCCAGTGGTCCTGACAAGTCCTAAACTAAACCTTGTCCCAACCAACGACTACTCCGTTATTCAACTAGCCCAATCGCCCTACAATGGCAAGCTAATAACAAAGGCTAAGAAAACCCCACAACAAAAGGAGGACTCCTCAACTCACCGGCTAAAAGTAATAAACACCATAATAAAGGCAAAGCGGATCAATACAGCGACGTTTGTAAGGTCAAACAAACGTCCGGCGTAAGTGAAGACAACAAAAGGAGGGCACCAAAAGGTTGCATTACTCGACAGTCTTCAGCGTCCCTTGATACCGGGCATAAGAGCCCCATCGTAAAGGAAGAAACCTCAACACATCAAAAGAGCCGAAAACAAACGGTGAGTAAGTCAAATAAAACTAAAAATCGAATCGGTAGAAGCCGAAGTCTCATGGCCTATCATGACACTTGGAGCATCATCACGGAGTTAGAAAATCTAACTAGGTTAGCAGAACGAGCTGAGCATTATGTTCATCAGCTCTGTGGCCAAGCCACACTAGGTAATTTATGTGAACTCCAAACCAAACACGTTCACGCCTTAATGGAAAATATTAAGAGAAGAACTAGCGTCATAAGGGAAGCAGTGCCAAAATCACGCAAACCTAGATCCATCTTTGACGGAATAGGAAATGCGATGCAGTACCTTTTTGGTACTATGGACAGTGAAAACGAGCACGAAGTGTATAGTCGTCTCGAAGAATTAGAGACAAACACTCAAGCTCTGTTGGATTTAGAGAAACAACAAATCAGCGTAGTAAAAACCACCTTCTCTCAAATCTAAAAACCCCTGACATCCCTGGCTGAACGGCAACGTCTTCTTAGTGGCCAAATAAATAATTTGCTAAACACTACCGACGAGCTAAAGAAACGTCAATTAAGACAAGAGATAATCTCAAGCTTATTGCTACAAATGGTGGAAATCGAATTTCGGCAACATGCCCTGTTGGACATAATAGTATCCAGCCGTAATAATCAAATCCACCGCCTCTTGATCTCCGCAAATACTTTATTAGAGATATACCACAAGTCACACTCGGCTTATCCTAATCCCCAGAACTGCTTATCAGTCCTCTATCAAACGGCAGATCTTTGAACCCACCTATTACAGGAAAAACTTGTAATTCGTATCACATTGCCAATTTTCAACATACCAAAAATGAAGCTACAAAGAATTCGATGCTTCCCAATACATGTAGACTCAAACCTTAGTTTGGTCCCGGACATGGAATACTCACATGTTGCCAGCCAAATTCAAACCCAAGAATTTCCATTGCTCAAACAGGAGAACATGAAAACGTTGGTAAAATAACAAAAGAGGTAAAAGAAGATACCTATACCGGCAGGTTAAATACTGCAGTAACCAAAGCAACAATATCAGAAGAATGTGTCATCAAACCTAATTCGTGGCTATTTTCATTAATGAAATCCACAGTGGTACATATAACATGTACACACCGCCTGCTCACTTACCGCCTGTCAGGTCAGTGAATTCTATTAATCAATGAACCAAGTCAAGTCCAAATCGGTCCCCATACAATCTACTATGAGGCCGAAAACAGGCATAACCTAAGTATCTCGCAACCAGAATATTTCCCAAATACCAATGAAAGCAAATCACTACTAAAAGAATTCATGATAAGAGAATTAGAAAAAACAAAAAACCTAGCTCAAAATAGAGATGATGTCACACCCGACATTACTGATCGGTGACGAAACTAATCGACTGATCCACCAAAGTACAAAATCTCTTGAAGAAATTAAAGAAAAAATGCTAAATTTTCGATTAAGCACTGGAAGTAAAATCCCCCACGTACTCTCGGTAACTTCAATCTCTTTAACAGGATTCATTCTGTTGGTCGTGGCAATATATGCTGCAATTCGGTACGTGGTTCCAACGATCCTAAAGGGATCCAACCAACGTAACTAGCAACAAACCCCAGCTACCGATACCCCTCTAGAACCAATTTATGCAGCCCCCCAAACGTCGCAAAAGCGACCAACCACTCTTCCTCGAACTAAATCGATACAATTGGTCGACAAGTAGGCCCGGAGGTAGAGAGACTGCCAATATAAGACGAACCACAAAAATTTTTAATGCCTGCACACAAAACACAAAAACAACAAACACGAAAAACACAGCACAAAAAAGGAAAAAACAACGGAAAGACCAAACAACTACAAATAAAAAAGAAATTACACAAATTTAGAAAAGTTTATTTATTAATAAAGTAAGAAAATACATTTAATACAAGAAATTAAAATAAAGTTTTGGTATTGAATAATATAAAATATTGAATAGTAGTAAAAATTAGAAAAAAAAAGAGGAGAGATACTCTAACCCCAAGTCTCCTCCTCCTCCGACGCTGCTACAGCAACATGAGTAGCTGCCTCCTCTCGTCCAACTCGAATGCCCGGAAAAATAGGGGGCCCGACGTAGTAGCTGCGTCCGACGACAGAGATAGTTCCCCCTGTAAAAATACAATATTTAGAAAAAAGAAAAAGTAATAAATAAACCAAACTTACCACTAACCACCCAATGATCTCCTTGCGCCATCCATAGGGCTACCACATGAGTGGTCATAACCTGGGCAGGACCTGTCCAAATGGTTAAGGGGAGCGAGTCCTCACGATGGTAGCACACTCGTATTGGCCCCTTCCAGCCCTGCACCACATGTAGGATGTTGATACTGATTACCTCCACCGTGTGCTCGGAAAGCACAAGCAAAAAAAATATATATTTTTCTATAATATATAAAACCGTCGCGTAAAAAGGTCGGATGCATACTAAACCTTTCCTCCTGGACCTTATTAGTCCCGGTGATTATTCCTCTTCCAAGAATAATCACATTTTTGTGGGAGGAAGGAATGTTGTATATCGGATTTCACTTATAAACATAAGTCATAAAAATCCTAATCCGATATACAACGGAAAGTCAACAAGGCTATGCCGCATATCGGATTCAGCTTATCCAACAAGATAAGCCATAAATCCGAATCCATATGCATTCGGTTGAGCCAGCGTAAAAATTCAAGTGTAACAAACAAAAATATTAAATTACACTCACTGACTCAACCAGCATACAAACCTTCGTAGCATGTAAAATGCTACATAAACATACATATTCCCGATAAAGCGTAAGAACGAAAATAATTCGTTCACACGGAAAAGCGCTGACCAAACATTCCAAGTACCCATGTACAGTACCTCGCCCTGATATACATATGTATGGTACAAAGAAAGCAAAAAGCTCTAACGATGTACATGGAACGCGACGATGATCTCTCCCTACATCGAAAGAAAAGCTTAAAGCTTTCGTGTAACACGGTTAATGGAATAAACCGAGAGATCAACACGAAGAGTCTGTTTTTACAATTCGTAGAGTCTGGTCTGGGTCGAGGTTTGAAGAGTATTAATTAAATCAAATAAGTTAAATAAGAAAGTTCTAAGTGTTAAGTAAATTAATCAGTGAGACTTAAGAAAAAAAGAGTGTAAATAAAGTATAACAAATTAACAAGAATAAGCTGTTTTATTGGAATCAGGCGTTGAGAGTCCTTGTTGTTTTGTCAACAAAAAGGTAAAACAAAAATATAACACTAGTAAAGATAAGTATGAGTTGCACCTGGGTCTGGATCTGGACCTGGACCTGGATCACGGGATGAGCTAATTGATAAGGGAGCTGGTGACTCTGTAGAAATTAATAATTTGGTTAATGGCAATGTTGTGGTTGTTGGGTGATAAGGTTTTGTAGATTAACCTGGGCCCGTGCTGAAGATAAGAGTTTGTTGATTTGAGTTTTTACTATGCCAGATATTTTTGGCGGGAGCTTTTACTACGAGTGATGATAAAATAATTTACTAGTGTAGGATTACGTAATTTTGGCAGTTATACATCTTGAGGGCAATGGATTTCCGAGATATTGAGTATGGTCAGTAATTATGAAGTTAAAATTGTAATGAAAATTTTCTATATATTTTCTGGAAGATATTTATGAAATAGTTTCGTGTTTAAACACGTTTTGTGCTAATGATGAATTTACAGGGAAATTGCAGAGAAATTAAGCACTTGAGCGTGAGAAAATTTTGTAAAACAGTATAGGAATATTTCTTTTTTTTCTTTATATCAGTAGTTTTATCCTTTTTTTATAGTATTTCTTAATAAGGATTTCACCACTTTGAGTAAATGGGTGAAGATTGTTTTTTTCTTGCTTTTGCAACTTCTTATTTCTATGATATCATTTGTTTCCACGCAAGTTTTAACATGTTCTCAATAATGTAGCTTCAAAATAATGTTGCTTCTCTTATTTTTGTATGTGTTAAATCCTTAAATCTGAATGGAGGTTGAAAAATAAAGTGTTGCATTTGGTTTTCATTTGTCAAAATAGCCAATTCCTTCACAATGAACTTGGTATTTTCGTCTTTAAATCCCTGTATATCCAAGATTGCTGCCATTGCGAGTTTAAATTATTTTCTTGACTTCACTCGTCAGAGGACTGATAGTTGGAATTTCGTATACATATCATACAATAAAGCATATCTCTCACCATCAAATTTAATGTTTAGGTTTTCATATGGAAATGTTTCAGAATTTAAGTGAAGCTTCACATCTGAAAGTTCGCAATGCTCAAACTTGCTGGCATCTTTACTCTTCACGTTTTTTCGATCCGTTTGAAGCGCTAAAATGACATATCGGGGTTTTTCTAGCTGTGTTGATGTTTTAATTGTCCAATTATGTTGAACAGTTATAGGTAATATAGGATATTCATATATATCCCAGCAACGAGAACTCAGTTGTATGGGGCGTTCAGTATCAGTTAACTTAAACAGCGAGAGTTTTTCTTCATCGGCTACACTTATGTGTGGTACTCTCCATTGGAATTTAAAAATATCTATTTTAGCTTCATCACTTGGTGATAGAAAGGCATTTTCATCGCTTCTACTTCGAATCAAAATAAGTTCATGTTAAGCATTTATAAAAATTTTCTTATAGTCTTCAGCAAAGCTGAGCACCAATTTTAGGCGAACACAAAAATTGAAAACCCTGGCGCTATTGGATTATTTGGAGACCAGCCCGCATTTAGTAACACATTGCTTTTATTTTGATTTAAAGATATATATTTTATTGTTGTAGCAAATCCAAGATTTCTCGTACGATCAATTTCTACACAATTTAATTCATAGCGAATTTCCTCAAAAAGAAAAGATGTTGATGTAGTTCCATCTGCTTTTGCTAGTGCGCCTTCTATATATATGACACTTTCACTTGGCAGCACATATTAATCCTGATGTTGTACTGATATGCGAATTTCATTGCTGTTTTTATATCATGTCAGGAAAGGAGAGTAGCTATGATACTCAACTTTTGTAATGCTATTATCATAGCGTACACCTTGACAAATATCGAGTATTTCATTCATTTTTTAACTTAAGACCGAGAGGTTTTAAAAATTGCTCGTAAGAGTCTGTTAGCTTTATTCCTGACTGCCGTGTGGCTTCAGAATGACTAGAGAACTTAACACTTTTGTACTTGTATTTATTATCAATTGTATTATTATATATTAGCATGTTGTGGCTTCAAATGCAGTCTCACTGTAATCGTTTCTCCTCTAAAATTTATTAGATCACCGTCCTGATCCACGAACTTCAGTGTTAGAAAACTTATCCGTCTGATGTTCAGAGGCAAATAAATGACATTCTTATGAACTTCGATTATTTCATACCCCGAACCCACCTTAGGAGAGAACTCGTGTAATGTATGAACCTGCTGATTATTTATGAAGGAGCCTGATACTATAATACATTCAACTCGTATTACATTAACTTTTATTATATTCACTGGTAAATCAGATTGATATAAAATATTAGGTTCTAGAACACGTTTACTAAATCCTAATAGTGATCCAATAGAGTTCTTCTTATTCAATAATACTCGGCTAGAACTTCTAACTTCACTATTCAATGTGTTATTATTAGCCACTAATTGTACTATAGGCTTAGCTTTCGTTTTAGCTAGTTCTCTTTTGATAAATCCTGCAATATCATCAATTTCATAGGAACCTTCTGGAATTTTAATTCCATCATCACCAACATGAAATAAGTTATTTCTGCTGTCCACATTAGGTATTGAATTATATGTATGTAAATCAATGAGTCCACAAACGTATTCCGATGTAAGATCCAGTGGCGGAAAGTACTCAACTGTGAGTACAGATGAATTCCCAGTCAAAGTTAGTGTTAATGACATAGTAGGTCAAAGTGAAAAGAAACGGTTATTTTTAAGCATAGTTTATTTATAATCCAACTTACAATAGTCAATTATATTCTTAGACTTATAGCTACTTATTATTACAATGTTTATATAAAAATTTCAAACACAAGTGACCGCAATTTATCATGTTATAATTTTGATAAGACTTATAATGTAAACAGTGTTTTTTTCTAAATAGCTTAAAATTTTCTTTGGTGGTTGTAAGTTTCCAAAGCTGTAAAATTACTCCTTTTCAGATCCCGTTTTGTAATATGCTACCCAATGATTTCCAGGACCGGTGGTAGCATCCAAATTTACGATTCCACATTCATATTTTCTAGGTTTGTTGGGGAGAGCATCAAGCATAAAAACACCTCTAAGATGTGGTATATCATTTGCATTTTTATATAAATCGATTTCATTTAATGCTCGATTAGGTAGCAGTTTTAGACGTTTTTTGAAGGCGGATTTAAGAATAAACCAAGTCCTTTTCAAATATAAACCTCTACCCTTCCTTCCTAATGCAATAGCTTCCATCGTTTCATTATAGCGGTTGCTCTCCTTCGGCTGCTCTTTAGCATCTGTAGCATTTTTTACTGCCTTTGCGACACCAGATGCACCACCCACTAAAGCTAACAGTGCAGAAAGCCCAGCAAAAATAGGAATGAGAGGTAAGATTCCTCCAAACTTCTTAACATACTTCTTTTTTCTTTTAAATGCATTTTTAGTGCTAGCAAGTGCAAGTGTAATAGCTTCTTTTAAAGTATCTGGGTTTTTCACTTTTAAGATATTTATGGCTTCACGAACTCCTTTTTGAAGCGTTAACGTATTTTTATTCCTTTAAGAACGAGTTTTGTCCTTTCTTACCCCCATTCCGAATTTGACTTTTGCTTTCATAGCGTGTGTTACAAGTCAGGCGTTGCTACGTTCACCAAGAGATGCGTCTGAAGATGTCATTCCTTCAAAAGCTTTACCGGATAATATACGATCAGCAATATGACGATCCTTAATATTTTTATGCTGAGAATATACGATATCGTGATTTCTGCAAGCTGCGTCAAGAGGGTTAATTCCAGGATCACCCCTTGCTAATATTTTTTGTAATTTAGTACCAGGACCGGAATATTGATATACAGGCAAATGAAATTTAAATGGTAAATTGCTAATTGCTGTATTTAGAAAACCGCCTCCTCTTCGACATTTACTCTGGCGAGAACGATTTAGATTCTTTGAATGATCAATCATTCGATAGATAGAATATATTTTTGGACGTCTTCACAACACCACACTGAGTTGATGACTGATATAAAAGCTCAGTGTTGTGCAACAAATATTTCAGTTCTAATAATGAAGCTCGTTAAGCAGAAAGTCACTTTACCAATAAAAAATCTAGATATAAAATCTGGAAATGAAGTCAAGAGACACAGCTCACTTATACCTGATAATGTAAGAGGAATTCTTATGGGGCCTTCTAACTGCGGTAAAACCAATCTTATGATTAGTCTTATAGAACATCCAAATGGACTCAAGTTTGAGAATGTCTACATCTACTCAAAATTAGTATCTAGAGCAGTTGATAAGTCCTATTGCTGGATTGGGCTACTACACGTTTTCTAATAACTGTGAAGTCATACCTCCTGAGGAAGCCAAAGAGAATTCAGTCTTCATTTTCGATGATGTAGCATGCGGGATACAAAATAACATACGTTGTCGAAAATTTGTCAGCAGGAGAAACCAAGAGGAACTACGTTATTAGGGAAATGAAAGAAAAGACGTTAAATTAAAACTAAAATAATTAATATAACTTTATTGACGGTATCCGTATAAAGCGATGCGCTCGGCTCGGGTGAATATTCGCTACTAACCAGATGAGTACCAAGCTGAAACGGCATTCAAGAGGAGACACAAACATGCACATCATTTTGATAAAAGAGATTTTTGACATCCTTCGGCCGGCGCGTAAAAAAAGATCTTATTTGTCTGATACCAGCAGGTAAAGCAGTTTCACGGGTCTTCGGAGTTTCGATCCATTGGCAAGCCGAACTTCACAAGCACGAACTCTTCCGTCTCTCCTAGGAAAGATCGTCTCGATCCTTGCAAGCAGAGTTGCCAATTCGGGCGATTTCTCGCCGATTGGGCTACTTGAGCCATCAGTTGGGCGACAAAATTTTGCTCTCTGCGACTAGGCACTTTTTGGGCGATTTTTTAATTCTTGCTGGGCGCTTTTGCGCTATTTGCTGTCACAGTAGATAAATTTTTGCTATCGAGTCATCTCAAATTCTAGTTTTGCGCGAATAACTCTTTACTGAATTCCGAAAAAGTCCAAACTGATATTTATCGCAATGGCATTTTTTCGCTCAATGTATGCTCAATGCTGTCGTGTTTATATCTGAAATATGTTCATTTTTAATCCCACCAATTGCACAAAGACAGCTCTTGGTTATGTTTTGAAAAGGGGCGTGCACGATTCAATAAATAATAATTTTCGTTTTCCTTTATATAAATAATAATTCGTGAATTATTTAAGACTGTGACTATTTGTAATTACATGTATTTTACATTACATTTATTTAGTACACGTAAGTACATGTAAGTGCATATAGTCACTTCCATTACTAAATAATTAAGAGTATTTTTTGTTTTTCACGACGCCTCTACCAAAATTTTAAATTTGTGTAACTTGTATCTGTTGTTGTTATTTTGTAATTAATATTACATTAAAGTTGTAAAAACAACAATTTTAATGAATATAAAATCAAAAGGCGATTTTTGGGCGATTTCAAATAATGGCGCTGTGACTTTGGGCGACTTCAGCATCACGGTTCGGCGAATTTTGCTCCATACCGTCTGGCATCTCTGCTGCTTGCAAGCCTCCAGAGCACACGAGGTACTGATGAATAATGTATCAGAACAACGTCACCCACTTGAACATTTATTGCTCGCTGCCTTGGTGTATGATGTACAGACCTAAGCTGCTGTAGGTACTCCGTTCTCCAGCGTTTTATGAAGAAATGTGTACAGCGCATGCGCGTTTGCCATGCGAAACGAAGGCCGTCGGCTTGTATTCTTGAAATATCGATTTGAAGCGGCGTTGAAAAATTCCCAATTAAAAAATGCGCAGGCATCAGAGGCGATATATCCAAAGGTTCAGCACTCACATACGATAAAGGTCGAGAGTTCACTATGCACTCAGCTTCAGTTAAAAGAGTATGAAGTTGCTCTGCGGTGAGGGTGGCTCGACCAACCGTCACCTTTAGTATGTCCTTGACTAGACGCTCGTAGAAGCCCCCCACCATGGGGCACGTTCAACTATAAAAGTCCATTCTATACCTTGATTACTAGAAAATCCTTGTATATCTACTGAATTAATAATATTCCCTAATAACTTGAGATCCTTTGAAGCCCTTTTAAATGTCAAAGCATTATCTGAGATTATTGTCCTAGGAGCACCTCTTCGCGATATAAAACGTCTTATCGCTAGCACAAAAGATTCATGATACAAACTAGGCACCAGCTCAAGGTGGATAGCACGAATTGTGGCACATGTAAACAATAAAATATACATCTTGCAACTTGCTTCTTCGTATGATGACTTCACGTAAATTGGGCCTGCAAAGTCTATACCTGATGTCTCAAACGGCCTTGACAAACTCAGCCTCCCTTTAGGTAAAGGTGCAAAGGGTTGCACAGCAGGCTTTCCTTTAAGACGTTTACAAACTCTGCATCTCCCGATCAAAGACTTCACTAGCTGCCGTGCTCTTAAAATCCAAAATTTTTCTCTGACACGTATCAAGGTAGCATTTACTCCTCCGTGAAGTACTCTTACGTTAGCATCCAAGACGATAAGATTTGATAAATGACAACTTTTCGGTAAGATTACGGGCAATTCTACATTATATCCCAAATCGGCTCCTTGGAGTCGGGTTTTAACTCTAAGTAGACGATCATCATCCAAAATCGGATCAAGTGAAAGGATACTTGAAGAACGAATTGACTGTCCCTTCCGAAGCGCTCTGATTTCTGCACTGTAAAACTGCTGTTGAATCGATTTAATCCGAAACACTTCGGCCCTTTGCAGCTCACTTACTAAGATATGACGACCAGGAATTGAATGCACTCGGTAAAATGCGAAACGCCAAATGTACGCCGTTACTCGCTAAAGCTTTTTGTAATTTCGATTCGTCGACTTCAGATTTACAGCCATCATTCGAGGCGAGAAGACAGGTTAGAAGCGAAGATTCGTTAAAGCTGCGATCCGTTTCTGGCCAATTCTCTATTCGGTCCGCTAGCCATGATGGTCCGTGAAGCCATAAGGGTGATTGCACTAATCCCGCACGTTAATAGATCAGCAGGATTCTCCTCTCCACGACAGTGTTTCCAGCTAGCATTTTCAGTTAGACCTCGAATTTCAGTTACGCGATGTACCACATATGGTTTCCACCTTCTAATGTCACCCTTTATCCAGTGCAAGGTTATTTTTGAGTCTGACCATATGATTGCTTCGTCGCAGGGAACTGAGACCAGTCCAATATTGCCAATTCGAAAGTTCACTAAAACAGATATAATATCGGGTAAATGGTTAGGTCCTGCGAATAAACAAATTCCCCCTTGAGCGTGCTGACGCGTCAAAAACTATTCTTGTCTTCGTGGTAAGACTTTCCTCCTTATAAACAGGTCGATGAGGCATATAAAATGTCCTGGAACTATTTCGGATGCTCAAGCTTGCCTTTTCTGTGAATCCGGCCGAAATTAAATCCCACATACTCGAATCATAATCTTGTAGTTTTCCAGAGTTTCGCTTTTTTTTTAAATAAAATTATCTAGACGTGTAATTGCATTATGTCGATTATCGTGCCGTATTATGCAATCCGCTTGCCACAATAAGCGCGCTTCGTACTGTTGTCCTCTTTTGGTTAAATATTTATGAGCATCAATATCGTTAAAGTTTGAACAGTTTATGTTAGTTATCCCGATACTTTCTAAATCCCAAAACTTTCTAAAATCATTATCTTTAATGGAACTTACTTGAAATGCTATGAGTGTTGTAATTTGGGTCGTTTCCTCCTTATGTTGCTCATCAGAAACTTGCCCTTGAAGTGTCCAACCGAGGATTGTTTCTATAGCAGTTAAGCGCGGGGATATTCTTTTGAAATTATCCTGAACGAAACTCCAATAATAGTCTGCCCGTATTAGAAGGGATATACCTCCTTCAGGATTACCAATCTGTCTCGAATCTGCAAGCACAAAATTAGTTAAGTCTGTACCAGTGACATTTGGTACCGGTAAAGTGTCTAAGCATATGTCTGGTACTTCTACAGCCACTATTTTCATTGTTTGATCGCTATGTTGACTTTTCACTACCACTTTCACTCGATTGCAAACGCGTTGAGGAGGTCGCTCTGTACTACAAAATGGCAGAATTCTCAAGGTCACAGTATCTATTATTTCCAAGTTCAAATTCTTCGAAACTTCTTCCCTGATGTAGGATTTTTGGCTGCACCCGTCAAAAATCAGTCTCACAAACAAACACGAACTACCTGTCTTCTCGGACGAGAGAAATGCACATGCAGTTTGAAGATAAACATCAACTGGCTGATGAACGGAGGTTGAACATAAATTTGTCGTCTGCTTTATCGGTACCATGTTATTATTGCTTCCATCATACTTTTGTTTACATTGATCTGTTACTGTCAACTTGTTAGAATAATTTGGATCACACATTGCAGACGCATGATTACCATTACAAGCATTGCAACGAATTCCACGATTGCGGCACAGTTTTGAGTTATGCCCACGTTTAGTGCACTTAAAACATCGGCCTTCTCGCTTCAGTTTCTCTTTTCGTTGTAAAATTGACATAGCAGCGTTGCAATTCTCAGATGTAAGAAATTTCGATCTACAAAAGCAACAGCAAGCGGTCGGGTTCAGTTCACTCGGCAATAACAAACATTGTTTTCAACAATTTAGAGCTAGTTGGAGGACGTGAAACACGTAACTCTTCTGATTATTCTAGGGATTCCACTTCTCTCTTTAAAAATTTTAGAATGGGTGAGAATTGCTTATCACCGATAATACTAAGAGAGCACTCGCTTTCATTTGACTTCACATCGTTTTGTAGTGTTGGAGTTTTGCTTTCGTTCAGTGAGTCAGCATTATCACGATGATATTCCAAACGTAACTCTGAGGGCATGCATTTAAGCAAAACACTCTTCAGCATTATCGAATAATGAGAAGTAGGAATCCCAAGAGCGTTATGAGAACGCGTACTCGCTAAAACGGTGTTGTAGAAATGCCTGAAACCTACTGCATCGTAGGGGGATTTTACAGGAGAGAGATCCATAAGCTGACGCATGATCGCATCGACTATTTTCTCACTATTTCCATACTTTTCCTCCAATATCATCACGGCGGTGTCGTAGTTGGCCTGTGTGGGTGTGAGGCCACCAATAGATTCAGCTGCTTTTCCCGTTAGCAGGGATTGAAGATAGTTAAATTTTTCCGCACCATTTAAACGCGAATTTCCATGTACTGAGGTGCGGAATTGCTCCCAAAAGGGTAGCCAGTCTTTTAGCTCACCTGAAAACTTTTTAACCGACTTCCCAAAAACAAAGAGGTTCTAAGTTCGACGTTTTTTTTTTTTGTTTATGTCTGACCGGGCATAACTTTGTAACGCGTCGAACGATTTTGATGATTCTTTTTTTTGTTGGGTAGAGTATGTTAACCGATTGGTACCATGTCAAAAAAAAATGTTGGTAGGGTGGTGGTGGGGGGTGGGGGTGAAACCTAACTTTGTAACGCGTGGTCCGATTTTGATGATTATTTTTTTGTTGGGTAGAGTATGTTCACCGATTGGTACCATGTCAAAAAAAATTTCGGTAGGTTGGGGGTGGGGGGTGGGGGTGAAACCTAACTTTGTAACGCGTGGTCCGATTTGGATGGTTCTTTTTGTGTTGTACAGAGTATGATCCCCCATTGCTAATAGGAGAAAAAAATTTAGAATAGGGTGAGGGGAGGGGGAGGGGTAGTCTAACTTTGTAACGCGTGGACCGATTTGGATGATTCTCTTTCTGTTGGGTAGAGTATGTTCCGCGGTTCATACCACGAGAAAAAAATTGTGGTGGGATGGGGGTGGGGGTGGAACCTAACTTTGTAACGCGTGGTCCAATTTCGATGGTTCTTTTTCTGTTGTATAGAGTATGATCCCCCATTGATAATAGAAGAATAATTTGGTCCTAGGGTGAAAGTTGGGGGTTGGGGGGAGGGGTAGTCTAACTTCGTAACGCGTAAACCGATTTGGATAATTCTTTTTCTATTGGGTAGGATATGATCCTTGGTTGATACTACGAGAAAGCAATTGTTGGATTGTTTGGATGATTCTTTTGCTGTTGTATAGAGTGTGATCACCCATTGCTAATAGAAGAATAATTTGGTCCATGGTAGGGGGTTGGGTGGGGGGAGGAGTAGTCTAACTTTGTAACACGTGGACCGATTTGGATAATCCTTTTTCTTTTGGGTAGAGTATGCTCCCTATTTGATACCACGAGAAAAAAATTTTTGGTGTGGTTGTGGTGGGAGAAGGGGGGTGGAACCTAACTTTGTAACGCGTGAACCGGTTTGGGATGGTTCTTTTGCTGTTGTATAGAGTGCTAATAGGAGAATAATTTGGTGCTATGGTGAGGGTAGGGGAGGGGGAGGGGTAGTAACTTCGTAACGCGTGGACCAATTTCGATGATTCCTTTCTGTTCGGTAGAGTATGTTCCTTGATTGATACCATGAGAAAAAAATTCAGTGGACTGGGGGGGGGGGGTTAAAACTAACTTTTATCGCGTGGACCGATTTGGATGGTTCTTTCTTCGTTGTATAGAGTAGAAGACACTAAAAAGTGAAAAATAAAATAGTTTTTTTAAAAAAAAGTTGAACCGACTTCACAAAAAGCGCTAAAAAGCATAAAATAATTTTTAATTTTATACCTATTACGACATTTTGAAGTCGGTGCAAATTAAACAAATAAAACAACTACAGTACCACAATTGAAAATAATACATAATACTACCTGAACGTTTCAGCTTACGGGATCATAAGAAATGACGATTGAATATTTTTGTTGTAGTTGTTTGGTTTGTTTGATTTGCACCGACTTCAAAATGTCGTAATAGGTATAAAATTAAAAATTATTTTATACTCTTTAGCGCTTTTTGTGAAGTCGGTTCAACTTTTTTTTTAAAAACTATTTTTTTAGGGTTAGTTTTGGCAACTCGACATCACTGCGATGAGATCCATCCGAGGCTAATAGGCTTTCTCGTTGTTGCTCTGTTGGATGGTTTTGTGAAACTTGGACGGTTCTCAATTTTGCAAGACGTTGTTTGACACGTGCTATCCTACCAACAGCCTTGTCATCGTAAACGGAAACTCTATCGCATTCCTTAGCGATATCCTCCGCTTTAATTATATTTCGCACTTCGTTACTAGCTTTGATGAGGATGTCTCTCGTTACGGTAAGTCGTTCTTAAAGTACCACCAGCTCTTCTTCGATTTCGTCATATTTCTCGACGTTTTGCGTAATTATTTGTGATTGTTGCGACTGTAAATATTCGGACGCATTTTTGCACAATTTAGTTATTTGCCCGCGGTAGGTTGCACGCACCGAGATATCCATTTCACGTAAGTTACGTTAAACCGGCGTTTCTTTTCTTTCCGTTAGAATAATTTTCAATACCGTGTCTACCGTTCCCGGGTTTCGGCACCAATGTCGAAAATTTGTCAGCAGGAGAAACCAAGAGGAACAGCGTTATTAGGGAAATGAAAGAAAAGACGTTAAATTAAAACTAAAATAATTAATATAACTTTATTGACGGTATCCGTATAAAGCGATGCGCTCGGTTCGGGTGAATATTCGCTATTAACCAGATGAGTACCAAGCTGAAACGGCATTCAAGAGAAGACACATACCTGCACATCATTTTGATGAAAGAGATTTTTAACACACGTGATTATTTTTGTATGGGGCGACATAATAATATTGATAGTTTCTATCTCTGTCAGACTTACACCCATATACCGAAGTACTTAATCCATGACAACGCTAACTTTCTTATTTTATTTAAGCAAGATGATATAAACCTTAGACATATATATAATGATCATGTTAACACAGACATGACCTTCGAAAAATTTCGCAATATTTGCAGTGTTTGCTGGAAAGACAGTTACAGCTTTCTAGTAATCAATAAAGACAGTTTGTTGGATAAAGAACGTTATCAAAAAGGAGTTGATACATATATTTCACTATAAATTTAGAAATTCTGATAAAGATATTCATAGACCTTATATGAGCTGTTCATGAACTTGAAGTCGATATTTATACCCCAGCACTCCCCCGCCAACGCATGAAACATGAAACAATAATCCTAAGACATGAAACAAGACACGTAAAACATGAATCATGAAACATGAATCATGAAACATTAAACACCACCATCAAAACCAACACCAGCGCTCCCGCATTCTTGCGCTTTCCGGCAATAATCTGCTTCCTCCTGTCATCCCCATTGTTGAGGATATCCGTCGTGGCGTCAAGCAAGTGAAGGGCGACCTTGGTGTCTGGTCTGCGGCTTTCTCTGCCAACTCTGAGCTGCTGGGCTCTGTGGCTTCAGACTTAAAAACCCTGTCTTTGCGCTTTGATGCTGTTCCCACGCCGTCACCCTCTGTTGCGCCCTGTGCCGAAGTTCAGCCTGTAACTGAGACGGAGGATAAAGACAGTGATGCGGTTACCGACACCGAGGGACTCGAACTCGAAACCTAAGCCTAGGGTAAGGCGTAGGCGTCGTGTAGGACGTTTCGTGGCGGACTCTGGTCTTCCAGGTCCGGTTGTCGCTGCTCGCACTTCTAGTGACAATAATGGAGGTAATGAGAGCGATTTGGGCGGTAGTAATGAGGTGATTCCATCCGTCATGCCCCCGAAAACTGGCCTGTCTGGTGTTGATGATGTAGGACTCTCCGCCGTTCCTCGTTCAGGGTCTGTTTTTATATCGCGTCTAACGCCTGGAACCTCCTGTGACATGATATTGCGTTTCCTTCGGTTAAGCAGTGTTGACACGTCGGACGTGTCCTGTAAGAAAATAAGTGGGCAGACAAAGCCCTACGCATCTTTCTTGTTGTCGGCTCCGTCTCTGGTGGCTGATACTTTGATCAGTGATAATTTTTGGCCCCGGGATGTTTTTTGTAAGGTCTTCGTGCCCAATTCTCGCCGCCGCACTAGGTCAGTAGTGGCTCAGTCTCCTAGTTCAAAAAACGGGACAAGCTCTCGCTGTACTACCAGAATGTGAGAGGACTAAGGACCAAAACAAATAATTTTTATTTTTCGTCTACTAACTGCGATTTTGATGTTATAGCCCTATCTGAGACGTGGTTGCACCGGGGTATTTCGGACGCGGAACTATTTAATGGCTCTTATCAGGTTTTCCGTAGGGATAGGCATGCTGCCTCGTCCGCACGTGGTGGGGGTGTTCTCATAGCTTGCAGGAGTTTTCTTAATACTGATCATCTAGAAACTCCCTCATTTTCTGACCAACTGGAGCTGGAACAAGTTTCAGTGAAAATTTCATTTGATTCGAGAAGCCTCTGCTTGATTTGTTGTTATATACCTCCTGATGCGTTTAATGTCGTTGATAGTAGTGGTCTGAGTCTGTATGATATTCTCATTAAGCATGTTAACTTCATCTATGACCGATTGGGTTCTAAGGATGAAGTTATTCTTGTGGGGGACTTCAACTTACCCAATGTGCGATGGGTAGTGGATGATGATGACGATAGCTTTCTTCCCCATGACTTGACTGAAGGACAATCGTTATTCCTTGACACCTTGGCTAGCTTGGGGCTTTGCCAAATGAGCAATGTTAGTAACAATATGGGAAGACAGCTTGATTTGGTGTTCTCTACAAACTCCACGCTCACATTTGTTAAACCCAGCCTATTTGCCTTGACAAATCTTGACGGGTATCATCCCGCACTGCTTGTTGCTTTTCATTGTCTGTCGGACATGCCTTAGCCCAGTCATATTAGGGCTTTCACCTCGGAATGAAAGATAATAAGCTGTAAATTGGTATAAACCTTTGTTTTGTCGTTCTAAATGTTGTCTCAAAAGTCACAAATGTTTTCGTGTCCGCGTCTTAAGATATTGAAGGTCAAAGGTCACGTACGCGCTGCGTACAGTCATATATGGCCTAATGCAAGGTCAAGCGTGAGTTACGGTTATCAGTACGTTGCATAAAGTTAATTATTTACAAAATTATAATTATTAAACAATGCCCATTATTTATGTACTAATTATTACATTCACATAATAATATAATATAATAACATATATATTCACATAATAATATAATATATAACATATATAATAACATTATATACGACATTCACAGAAACACCTTCTGAAAGTGACTTACCACATATAAAACACAAATCCGCCATAGCTCTTAAAACCGTACTTCCGTTGTTGTGAAGATACAATTTCAAACTAACGAATAATCTTGACTAATACAAAGTGGTCCCTTAAAAGAGAAAGTGGCCTTGAATACAATAGAACATCTGTCCCGGCTATACATAGAAAAGGTCATAGGGTAGGGACAAGTATTTCCAGGTACATAAGTATTCAAAAATTTACACGTTTTAAATAAAACGTATATAATGTCGTTTTAACTTAAAATATAATTAAAATAAATAATCCAAAATTAATAATATACTATAGTTAAATATAAATAATTAAGTCACTAATTTGAATTAAATATAAATAATTAATAATTAGTACATAAATAATGGGCATTGTTTAATAATTATAATTTTGTAAATAATTAACTTTATACAACGTACTGATAACCGTAACTCACGCTTGACCTTGCATTAGGCCGTATATGACTGTACGCGGCGCACTCTTCGCGGTCTACCGCAAAAACGGTTGATCGTATGAAAAAAAAGTTCAAACAAAAGTTGTAGAGAATTTTATACTCTACAACTTTTATAATAGGTGCAAATCTCATTTAAGCAATAGAAAGCGAGATATTCGCGAAAAACCGATTTTTATGACCTTTGACCTTCAATATCTTAAGATCCGGACACGAAAACATTTGTGACTTTTGAGACAACATTTAGAACGACAAAAAAAAGGTTTATACCAATTTACAGCTTATTATCTTTCATTCCGAGGTTGACCCCTTTTTTTACCTAATATGACTGGGCTACCTGTCGATGACCTCGATAGCCAATATCGTTTTAACTTTAGAGCGGCCGATTTTGAGGCTTTGAATGATTATATTGATGAGTTGGACTTCCAAACTTGCTTGTCTGGTGACGATATTGACAGTAACGTATCAGGTTTCTACGACGTTTTGTATGAGGCTTTTGGGAGGTTTGTCCCATTAGTTCGGGTTAGAGGTAATGACTCCGCTCCACCCTGGTTTGACAGAGAACTGAAATACTCTTAGGAATAGGAAGAACAGACTTTGGAAGAGGTATCTTCGTGTTGGCAGTGCTGATTCCCGTCAGGAATTTAGTATTTGCTATGAACATTTTGTATGCCGCTCTCGCTCTCTCTATGATGAATACCTTCAAAGTTTAAAGAACAGCTTATTCTCTGACCCCCGTGCATTTTTCGAATATGTCAACCTAAAGAAAAAGGTCGATAACTATCCATCGACAATGGAGTTCGGGGAGATTTCCAGCAATAATTCTAATATTATTTGTAACTTATTTGCTGAATCTTTTAAGGGTGCATTTGAATCATCTGATTTTATCCCGGAAAGTGGAAACTTCTCGCACATAAATAACCGAATTTCACATATAGTGTCAGTTCCATGTATCACGGAGGAGATCTTGTTGAAGCGTATTAGTGCACTTCCTACTGACTTTTCTGGTGGTCCTGATGGGGTTCCTGCTGCAGTCATAAAGAAATGTTCTTCGGTGTTATTGGGGCCTTTGCTCTTTTTATTCAGGAAGTCTCTATCGCGGGGCCATTTCCCAGCACTTTGGAAGATATCCTTTTTAATTCCTATTTTCAAGAGTGGAAATAGAAGAAACATTTCCAACTTCAGGCCAATTGCTAAGTTGTCGTGTATTCCTAAGCTCTTTGAACTGTTAATTCAAGTTGAGTTTGTTTCCTGCACTGTGGGTGGTTTCACAGATGGCTGCCAGACTGACTGTATTTACACTGATTTTAGTAAGGCCTTTGATAAGCTGACTCACTCTATCATTGCTTTTAAATTGGCTAAGTTGGGTTTCCCGCCCTCGCTTATTGTTTGGATAAAGTCGTATTTATCTAATAGGACTTATAGGGTACGCTTTCGTGGCGCACTCTCTGATGATTTTGTGGCTCATTCTGGTGTTCCCCAGGGCAGTCATCTGGGTCCATTGTTATTCATCATATTTATAGATGATATCTCGTATTTGCTTCAAAGATGTAAAATTCTTATATATGCTGACGATATAAAGATCTTTCTCCCAATCAAATCTGATGCTGATTGTGAGATTTTGCAATCAGAGTTGCACATTTCTTATGGGTGCTGTCGCAATAACAATCTCAAGTTGAACATTGAGAAGTATCAGGTTATGTCCTTCTCGAGGTCTTCCAGCTTCCGTACTTTTACTGCAGCTTGTTACACTTGAGAGGTGTCGTTGGGTTGCAGATTTGATATTTTTGCATCAGCTTCTGCAGGGAAAGATAGACAGTGTTGTGCTTGCTTCCAAAGTGTTGCCTAGAGAACTTTCCTATTCCCTGCGTAATCGATCAGTTTTTCAGATTGCTTTTTCTCGCACTAATTACGGCATGTTCGAGCCTATTAATCGCATGTGTAGGTCTGCTAATGATATTGGAGGTGTTTTTGATGCTAGTGTGGACAAAGTGACATGTCGACCCTTCTGTATTTTGAATGAAAACAGTGTTATTATTATTATTATAAAAGGCATGTATCGAGTCGTGTATATGTATCCTCTTTTTGACTTGATTGGGATTTACTTTAATGATCTCTGTTGACTATGCACCTCATATTTTTATGTGTGGGTATTTTATTCGTGTGTTAAGTACTAATATTATTTGCATGGGTGTGGGAGCCTCATTCGCCTCCTATATTGTTATATGGGGCTCATAGGTCAAATGATTCTAGGCTTCTGCCAATGAAGTGCGCCTTCTGAGTTAGAAGGATTAATTCTAATTAATTAAATAATTAATTAATAAAACCAACACCAACGCCACCAACACCACCAGCAACGCCACCATCAACGCCACCGGACCTGGTAAAGCTGTCATAGACCTGATAAAGCTGTTCATAGACCTGGTAAAGCTGTTCGTAGACCTGGTAAAGCGATTCATAGATCTAATAAGAGCTATCCATAGACCTGTTCAGGTCAGTACAACTCAGTTGCCAGACCAGTTCAAATCTCATTAAAAAGATGGTTAAAAAAGAGACGAACTATTAAAAAATCTTATAAAAACTAGAAATTACATTAAGAAGAAATTTCGCGCTATTAAAACTGACCGAGTTGAAACTGAAACTCGTTTAGAGGATTCATTTAAGCCCATAACAAAACCGCTTCATGAATTTATAACAAAAGCAAAATATTTGACTTAAACATCGATCACTTGCTGTCGATTCTAACCGTCTAAAGCACGGTACAGGCAATAAACGTGCCTTTTACACTTGCGTAGGTACTTGAAAAAGAGATCTAAATACAAAAGATAACTCAACATAAATATTATGCTGACCTCAGGCATAAGCCCAACAGAGGCGACGGTAATTATGAGACGTTCAATACAAAATAAAAGAAAAGAAAAGCCAGCAAGACAATATGACGACGCTAAGTAACAACCGAATCAAACTCAACGCAGCAGTTGCGTTTCGATATATCCACGACTCGGTCGTCTTTTCTTCAAATTTACAGTTTCTAAATTTTCTAAAAGCCTTTGGTCAGTAAGATTTTTAAATTCAATAATTTGATAAAAAGTACCACGAATAAAGTATAATTATTTTGCATTAAAATATAACGAGTAAAAATGTTGTAGTATTTCTTCCGTCCTACAACCCACACGAAGATAATCTCTGAGAAGACGGGGATTGGCTAATTGTTACTGGGCGGAGTGACAATAACTCTGTAAATCAAACTCCCTTAATCCAGGGTGTTAGTTGTTAGGCAAAGATTGGTTGACTCTAGGAGTGGGCAAATTACTCATTATCTGCTTAGCAGGTTTAGGGTTGGTTCGGAAACAAACTATACATTTGCGTATTTGATGGCGAATAATATGTCGGGCATTAATGAGCCAATATTTGTTACGTAATGTATTTAGAATTAATTGTGTTCCGCCATGTAAAGTGTATTTGTGTATGTGATCGAGGATTAAATAACTGACATGATGTGGTTAGGAAAAATAATGGGATGTTTTTGGTTATATGTGAGTGAAAACTTTTCTAAACGCCCCCCAACTCGAATAGTATTGTCATTTGAAAGGAATGGATTTAAGCAAAGTAAGCGACCTTTGCTTGAAATAACTTTATTTCGCTTTAAATCCTTGTACTGAAAAACTAGTTTGTTGTAATATTATTATAATTTTCGTTTCAGCATTTTGTAATTCTTTGACAGTAAGGTATTTTGTCAAACGTTTGTTCTTTTCTGAACGAGCATTAAAAATAAAACGTAAACAATAGGCAGTTACTCGAATTAGTTTTGTGAAAAATGAAAATTTATTTAGTAAGGGTGGTTCCTCAATAGTGTTTGTAAAATTGTTTTTCTTTCTTCTAGGTTGGTATCCGTGATATTTTATTTGGCACTTATCCACTCGTTATTTTTAAGCCATGTGGGACCGTTCCACCAAATGTCAAAATCTGGTAATTGTTTGGGTTGCAAACCTCGTGACGCGCAATTTGCTGGATTGTGTACAGATGACAGATGGCGCCATGAATGAGGTGGGATTGTGTCTTGGATTTCAGCCACCCTGTTTGCCACAAAAGTTTTCCATCGTGTGGGTTGACCGAGAATCCAAGCTAATGCTATTTCTGAATCAGTCCAAGCATATCTAGCGACATTAGAAAAATTCATGTCAATTTTGACTTGTCTGATCAGTTGAGATAGTAAAAGAGCTCCACATAGCTCAAATATGGGTAGAGTGACTGGATTGGTTGGAGCAACTCTTGTTTTAGATGTCAAGAGATGAATATTATTAGTGCCATCTCTTGTTGTTGTTCGTAAATATACGACAGCGGCATAGGCTTGAGTCGAAGCGTCACAAAAGCCAAGTATTTGCATTGTCTCAAGTAATGGATAATAGTTAATCCGCCTCGGAATTTTTATCCTTCTCAGTTCTGGTAATTAACACTTGAAGTTCTAGCATTCAGCTATCAAATTTTCTGGAATTTCTTCATTCCAATCAAGTGTCAACGACCAAAGCCTTTTTATAAATATTTTCGCCATGATAACACATGAGGCTAACCATCCGAGTGGATCGAACAAAGATGCTGTTTCTGATAAAATAGTCCGTTTAGTGTGGGGAAATTTTCGCTCTTAAAATTTGACAGCTAAGCTAAACTCATCTGTCAGTGGGTGCCATTGTATTCCTAATGTAATAGACTCGTTTTCAGATAATGTCAATATTTCTTTTATTTCTCTGTGTTTGTAGGGAACACCTTTTATTAATTGAGTATTATAAGCAGTCCACTTGCGAAGATTAAATCCAGCTGTTTTTAGTACGCTTATAAATTCGTACATTTTTTCAATGTCGACGGTGAATGCGTATCGGTATGTCCGCCATCTTAGTAAGAGTGTCCATAGTGTCGATTGAATAGTTGGTCCAACCAATAGTTGTTCGTTGAGTGTCTTTGCATTGCTTGTTTTTGCAGAGGCATTAAAAACTACTCGTAGTTTGGTAGTGGGGCTCTCTTTTAAAATAGCGTGATGTAGGAGATAGTAATAAGCAACTTCTTTTGAGGTTAAGTCCTGATGTATTTGTTTCTCTGGAATTTCCTCCATATGTTTTAGTTGAATGTATTCGTTTATACATTTTATGTACTGCTCTGCTATTTCTTCATTTATTTCCAGCCGATTTTCTAGTTGAAGAAATTGTTTTAGTGCTATGTGCCTTGACTGCCCTGCTTGGTCCTGTTGACTCTCGGAATGGAAGCATAAACTGGTACTGTCCGTTTGTTAAACGAGAATGTGTTTTGACGTACAATTGTTCGCATTGTTTATCGTCTGGGTGAATATTTTTATTTGAAATTTCTTCTTTGCTTCGAAATTTTTTCAACTGTTCATCAAGTCTTTGTGTTTCATTTACTTGTATAGTAAATGTTTCACACTTAGGTTTGGCAACGTCACTAATTTGTCCCATTGATATACAACTCAATTTAGTATTTTGTGCTGTTGGATTTCCATTAGTTGCTCGGATTATTTCGCTTTCAATAATCTGAACCTATATGTCTATAGCTCCTGGTGTGCAGAAATTTGGGTTTGCTAATTTTAAATTAGTTATTTTTGTCCAATTTGCAATATTGATTTGCTGCAGAGGCATGACGTCCGTAATTTTCATTAGTACCAATGCGAAGGCTGACGTTTGAAACTTTGTTTGTAGTGAATTGAATAGAACTGTCACTTGAGAGGTAGCATGGGCAGTCGGAGTTTTTCCTAGCCCTGTTATTTCCATATCAGTATTGGTTCTCCTCAGGTTAAGCCTTCGGCACGCGGCTTCCGTGATAAAGGAAACCTTGAGAGGCTGAATCGAGTAATGCTCTCAGGACTTGTGACTCTCCTCTTGACCCTTGCACTTAAATTAGTGCTGTTGACAGCAATACTCGTTTGAAATTTGTGGAAAAAAATGCTTCAGCTTGAGCATCTGCAATAGAGCCTGTTCTCTCCTGTGGTTTGGAAGTTGCTTTAGAGATTGTTTCTCTAGAGTTTGAATGTTGCTCTAAAGAGTCTGTTGCTCTTAATGTAAAAGTGTGTGATGTTTTTTCTGACATTTTAAACATCTAGTTTTACTGCCGCAATCTATTGTATTGTGTTCATAACTCAAACAACTCTGGCATAACTGCTGTTGTTGAGCAAATTGTAATCGTAACTTTGGTTGTAATTTATTAAAGTAAGAACAGTGATAGATTAAATGATTTTGTTTCCATTTCATGCATGTAATAGGTTTGTTGAGCAGTGTGTAAGTATGTTTCCCACTTGTATTTGCGTTTTGTGGTTTGCTGCCTTTGCACTCTTGGAGTGCTTCTAGAGTTCGGAAACGAGACTATAAAAATTTTGAATCTGAATATGAGGGAATAGTAGTTTTGTTCCCTTGCTCTTGTTCCCATTGACAATGGGTTTCTTGTGGAAGTTTTTGTACAATAGTGTACACTAAAATGGCGTCCCACGACTCTGTGGAAACGCTCAAAGCCCGAAGTTCGTGTAAGCATTCTTCGGTTTGATCGAGAAGATTTTTAATCGCTTAAGAGTCGACTGCTTTAATAGTCGGTTGATTAAGAAGTAATTTTAGTTGTGTGTTTACCAATATTCTGGTATTATTATATTGCTTATATAAAAACTCCCAAGCGATTGGATAGTTTTGTTGAGTGATGTCAAATTGACGAAGTAATCGTTCGCCAGAGACACAAGTTTTTAAGTCATGAAATTTTTGTACTGAAGAGAGAGCTGGATCGTTATGAACCATTAATTTGAGTAAATCATGGAATGATCTCCATGATCGATATATCCCATCGAATTTGGGGATTGTAATCGCTTTTATGTGGCTCAAAATGAGTTTTGAGTTCTTCAGTAAACTCAGACAAATATTCGATATACGTATCTTCTGTTTCCTCATATAGGCTACTGGTTTCCTCATATAGGTTACTGGTTTCTCGCTTTCGGATTGGTAAATTAGAGAGTGATTATTATGGAATTGACTCCATATTGACTGAAATGTGTCAATTCGAATTTTGAAATAGCTATCCGTGCGCCTCACTTTAGGAGCCTTTTTCTGATTCACAATGGCTTTGGAAAGTTGCTCATGAAGAGCCTTTTGTGTTTCAAGGATTTTTTTCGATTTCCATATTGTCTATTTTTTGGTCTGTCCGGCTCCAAGGACCAATGTTAAGCCAATGCTAAGACTTAATCGAAAAACGGGTGCCGGGTCAATAATTGACAAGACCAGATGAAATTTTAATTTCAATATTTTTATTAAAACCGAAAAAATTACTTAAAACTGAATAAAAATTCAATAAATAATACCATAAAAAACAATCCAAAATAATAATTTAAAAAAAATAAATTCAAAAAAAGGATAAATGAAATGAAAAATTAAGAAGATGAAGTTGATGGTGCTCCAACTTGTTTCTCTGTGAATGAAGAAAGAAAAAGAACTAGATTAGTCGTGTGTAAAAAAGAGAAAACTATATTGCTGAGAACAGCACGAAACGACGGCCGAAACCAGCACCAAGAAATCTGAAACCACACGAAAGGAGAAAATAAAGGAAAAGGGAAAGGAAAAGTATCTGAAAAATAGAAATATAAAAAATCTGAAATAGCCGAAATCAGCTTAAATTGACCAGTCGGTCTAAACTCTGAAGCAGAATGCTTTTTGCTTCCTGAGCGCACTCTATTTATATCATTCGAAAAGCATTGACTAAATGGAAAAAGTCCCGTAGCTGCTTTTTGAATGATATTTCATGTTACTCTAGACGAGACAGCTGATAGCTGTCAACTATTTTGTAGGAAATGTCAACAGTTAAGTTGTTTTGGTTAGAGATTTTTTGGAATTTTTTAATTAATTTGAATAATTTATAGGAAAATGGAGTACTGAAGGACGAATGGGACATGTTTGTGAGTAGGGATTCGCATAAGTAAGGTTAATTATGTTAATAAGAATTTTTTTGACTTTTGTTTCTATTTTAGGTTGAGGATTCAACATAGGTGTCTATTGCATGGTTTGCAGCCAGGGGTAATCGGCTGTATTCTTACATAGCCTCCCTGATTCCTGTTCACCTCAGGAAGTATTCTTGGACCTTGCATGGAATGGGGCATTACCATGGGCGACCACCGCCATCCCCATTTTTATCTACAGACCAGAAGTACCGCCTTGTCCAAAAAGTAGTCCACTATGAAAAATTGCTAAAAATAAAAAACCTCATCTCAGATAAAGCCAAGGTTATAAAATCGGCCACCCAGAATGGCAAGCTGCCCGCCGTCACGGCAGGCCCAGCCCATAGATTAAGTGGGAAATCTTTTGCGGGCTCTCCTCATACTTACACTCCTCAGCCCAATACGGTGGTTCCTACTGAGAAACCTTTCCTTATATACAAGGTGTGAGTAAAAATAATATTAAGCTTTTATCCGTTCTCGATTTAGTGATAAAGACATTGCTTATACATATATATATAAATATATATATATATATATATATATATATATATATGTATATATATATAGTGTTACGATTCCTGAAATTAAATGAACTAACAACAACGAATCTAATTAGCTGAGTTGAGACGCAAACCAGGATCAATGTCCCAAGTCGAAAGCTGTCTGTACAAATATCTCCGGCGATGACGTACAGAGGGCTTCTCCTGCAAAGAGCAAAAATTAGGAAGGAAAAAGTCAACAACTTAAAAATGTACCCACCCACGAACGGGCATCCATTGACGTCATACAAGGTCAGCGGTCCTATAAATTCTGGTCCGTAACAGCTGTTCATCCTCTTTTTGATTTAATCTGGTTCAGCAGCAGCAGCAGTATTAAGAAATCTTGAAAGAAGAAAAGTAAAAGTTTTATTGTCAAGTGAAATAAGTTAAATAAATTGAATTCTAATAGTATATCGGGATAATTTAGGAATAATTGTTCACTAATTATTCACGGAAATCTAAAATTTATTCCGCACTTTCGCACTATTTTAATACGGAAGGAACCACTGTTGATTGTCCGCGGCACCACAGAAAATCCGACAGGGCGTTGAAAAACCTAATAAAACAACTCCAAAAAATCAGATGTTCCGCGGTATTTTATCACAAACACTGCACATAAAGCTCACAACAATTTTTCGACACTAATTAACAGCACTAAAATTTCACATTTGACAAAAAGTAAACCGCGCACTTGACAAATTACAAATAAATTCACTTCAACCGAACGTAAACAAAGCGAAAACATTTGTTCAGCGTTGCATTTCAGCCACTAAGAAACTTAACACTTTTATTCCACGCTAGTGATGAACACGTTTCAGCTAAAGTAAGCTATCCAGCGGCCATACACAAGTGCGCAGCTTTCTTAAGTGTGAATGGTTGAGTTCTCCTACGAGTAAATTCACAATTGCGAAGTTATTTCTAGCGTCGACTTTGAAGCTTTGTTTACTTCATCTAATAGAAATAAGAATCGTTGTCTCGGCTAAGGCGAACTATTTTCTTTGACTCAAACTACATTGACAATTTTGTAATTTAAAAAACAAAAGAAAACCCCTCTCGGACTGCTCGGCACTGATTCGTTTGCTAAGCGAAAAGTGTAACAATATATATATATAAATATATATATATATATATATATATATATACATATATATATATATATATATATATATATATATATATATATATATATATATATATATATATATATATATATATATATATATAACTTTCCGAAACTAAACCTAGAGCTTAACCTAAAACGAACGAAGAAAATGAACCGAAACTGGAAAATCAAACAAGAACTAGACGTTCTTGTAATGTTGAATGTCAGGAAGATATGCTGGCACATATCGCGAACAAGATTATTAATGTCGCACAAGGTCCAGCATGTGAAGTATCTGTGGAACAGGGTTCCTTCACCGCCAAAAACCGTGCAGGCTCTTCTAATTTGTCGATCGATATGTGAGAGCTGGTTGTGATGCACGAGGTTGTGATGGAGCAGCTTGAATGCCACATCAGAGTCTCTGTAATTAGACGGATAACTATAGATGACTCTGCTAGTAATGGTCTCTACTCCCAAGTTTACCCCAAAATGTACGCAACACCTAAGTTATCCGTAGGATTTACTCCTACGAAAAGCTCGCGCAGCCGACGTGGAGTGAGTGTACAGAATGTTGTGTGCGGCAGTCGATTCATTACGAAAGCGTTTATCACCTCAGTGTACATATAACAGTTGCAAAATTAATTTCAAAGTTATTAAACAAAAATTACCAAAGATAATAATAATAATTTTGTTTTTTTTATGTATAATGGCGCTTTATTTTACTCATCGTTATAAAACGTAAAAATTCTACAAAAACTAGCAACCCTAAAAATTTTACAAGCATTAAAAGACACAGCAATAAACATCAAAAGGAACATAACAAAACATGACTCAATATACTACGTTACTGTAAATAGGTTAAATAAAAAGGAGTCCAAAACTTGAAGTAAAAAATCTGGAAAAAACAAAATACAAAGAAATTTTGAAAAGTTCCCATCAAATTTTGAAAACTTTCCGAAACTAAACCTAGAGCTAAAAATAAAACGAACGAACAAAATGAACCAAAACTCAAACTAGAACATAATTGTCTGAGTGCTCCTAGAGGGTATATGCAGCACCGGGCGAAGTTCCTGCTTCAAGAACCACTGCTCCCAAGCAAAGTCCCTCTGCGTAGAGCGGTTCGCCACTTTTCTAGTCCTCTGGGAGCACTCATTCAAACATGTTTTAAAGGAACGCACAAAAATTTCGAACCGATTATAGTCCCGCGGGACCAGTATGCAGAGTCATTGACGTCTGCAAACTGCTCCCATTATCCTCCCAGTTCTACGATTCCAACGTGAGACTTGTCCTTCCCGCAGCACTTGCAGCAATACCAAAGCGAAGGGAAGCTTCGTGGACAAGCTGCTGCAAGTTTGCGACCTGTTATTCCCAGTGAAAGACGAGGCTTCCGTTCCGCACCGACGCTAAGGGTTGCTAGGTACGGTTGAATGTGTCGGTCTTCGTTGTCATGAACTCTAGACGTAATCGCCCCTTCAATCTGGCAACGAAGTGGTTCTTAAGTGCATGTGTGTGAAACTGTAGGTTAGTGGGTTGTTGCCCAGGCCCGATCCGCATTCAGTACAAATGAAATGTAGATTTAGCAAGTGTTAGAATATAGCTTATCAAGCAATTCACCTGGTTACATGTACTTGTCCACAGTAAAAATGACGTTCTTGTAATGCTGAAGGACGGGCAGATATGCTGGCATATATCGCGAACAAGATTATTAATGTCGCACAAAGTCAGGAATGTGAAGTATCTGTGGAACAGGATTCCTTCACCACCATAAACTGTGCAGGCTCGTTGAATTCATCGATCGATATGTGACAGCTGGTTTGGATGCACGAGTTTGTGATGGAGCAGTTTGAATGCCACATCAGAGTCTCTGTAATTGGACGGATAACTATAGATCACTCTGCTAGTTATAGTCCCCATTGCTCCCAAGTCTACCCCAAGATGTGCGCGCCATCTATTAACCTCTAAGGTATCCTTAGGATTTACTCCTACGAAGAGTTCGTTTGTCACCTCAGTGCTAGGTTCCCTAGTTTGAGACGACTGAAACGCTCTCGTGCTGTATCCACCAATTCTTTTAATTGTGTGGTATGAGGCTCTATACGTGTGTTCCTACAAGCAGCACTAATGTCTTCAAGAACTGTAAGTTGTCCTTTATCGGCCGTTACACCTCGTGCATTACTAAACACCGAATCTACTCAGGGTCGCAATCGTAGAGATCAGATCCTAAGGGCTGGGACCAGTCATGCGGTATGGTAGATGGACCGAGAACAGATAGTAGTGCTCCCCTGCGCCGCTACCCCCAGTAAAACTTACCCACATCTGCGAAATTAAGTTAACTCTATGACAGAACACTCGAAGACAACGACCTTCGTCTGTAAAAGTTTCACGAAGCCTTCTTCGAAGCACTCCGATTTTAACAGGTGTGGGACGAGGTAATCAAATAATTGACAACGACTGTAGGTCCTTTCAGCGAAAGTGGGTGCAGTCTAGTCCGCCACGAATTCACAGCTCCAGAGAGTTTCTTCAGAGCCGGCTATCACATGTTTTACCAGGGCCCCACATATACACACCTAAATATTTCAGGCAAGTATTGGTTCATTGTATGCCGAGGGAAGAATCTGAATGATTCCGCCACTTCCTATGCCATAGGCATTGGCTTTTGCTTAGGTTAACCCTAGCGCCCGCTAATCGCTCATATTGTCCGAAAACCCTACAAGCGACTGCAAATGCATCATCTTTCGTTACGAATATAGACAGGTCGTAAGCAAACGCTAGAATAAGTGGCCTTATAGTAGTGTATGGTAAGTGAACTGAATATTGTCTTAACGATTGACGAAGATTTAATTACAGCGGCTCCAGTGAAAAGTCATAAAGCTTCCAGACAACGGGCATCCCTGCCTGAATGGGAGACAATATGCCCACTATGCTTTATGAGAATCACTGAATCTCTATACAGACCACTGATGATCTCAATCCATCTGGACGGAAGCCCAAACATATCAAGCCCTCTCAGTAGATAATCATGCGAACCGCTATCAAACGCCTTTTCTTGATCGAAAGAGATCACGGCCATTTACGAACCAGTTTTTTCATGGTAGGCGAAAAGAAGCTTTGCTACGGCGATGTTGTCGTAGATACTACGACCTGGAACGCAGTAGGACTGTGACGGGTGTATTATTGAGGCAATCACTGACCGAACTTGAGTTCCCAGTGTTTTGCAAACTATTTGGTAGTCGACATTGCACAGAGTAAGTGGCCTCCAGTTTCCCATCCTCTGAAGATCCCCCTTAGGTATTAGACGGATAACGGATCTCCGCCAGCTTGACGGAAATTCGGTATGTCCAACCACTGCAAAATTAGAGACATCCAAAAGGAAGTTAGACCATCATAACCAGGAGAGGTATATTTTCGAAGATCCTTTGTTGCGGTAAGCATATCATCGATAGTAAGCGTTCTGTCCAGAAATTCTCTACTTTCATCAGAGAAAGTAGGAACATGATGAAAGAATTCATCGTTGGACGAGAATGTTGGCAACGTCGATGCAGAATAAAGCCGCGTGCAGTAGTTGCTAATATAATTCGCAAGTTCCTCTCCGTATAGGATCTGGCCCGATTCGGAAAGAATCGAGTCTACTTCACAAGAAGCAGTACAACGTCGAGTTGTCTGGAAAAAGTACTCGGTCGGAGACTCGCACTCTCGCAACCAGCGCGACTGGTTTCGGAGCACAAACTCTAAGCTATGCTTGTAGTTTTCTGCTGTCAGTCTTTCAGTCTCTCGTATTGTGCGAGTAACTGGCGAGGATCCTGGCTGGATCTGCAAGCTCACCTCTGAGAATGGTCAGGATCCTGTCCGAACTCTTCTTATAGTGCAGGCTATCGAGGAGTGAGCGCTGCTTTTCCCTCGGTACCTCCACCAAAGCACGATCCATTTAAAAATGACTACTAATCGAAATGGTACTTCCACACGATTCATAGCCGCTTTGGTATGGACCAGCCGTCTCGAGAGCAAAGACAACCTCTACGTGCGAGAGAACATCAGTGGCATCTAAGAGGGCAGGTGCAGCACTGGGCGAAGTCACTGATTTGCCCTCTGATGGGGCCAATGTTTCCTCCACAGTGACCTCAACCACTTTCCTGAGACTCTTAGGACACTCCGTAATACCTGATAATAATACCTGATGGCAAGCATGGCATTTCGCTTCAGTGCTCACTTCAATTCAGGTCATCGATCCCGCAACACTCCAGTAAAAGCCGTCTAGACGCACGTACCCCTGGTTCAATGTGATGTGTGCTTCACGGCTTAGACTAAAGATGCCACGACCAAGTCCCTCGTCCCCAATTCTTAGTGGCACTGCCCGGACCATGCCATGGATCTTTCCGAAACTTCCTAAGAAGGCCTTAAGGTCCTCAGACCTGGCCCGGAGGGGGACCCGTGAAAAGCACCCGTGTCACTGCGCTGTTGGTCACTGCTGCTGGTGTCGCATCTTTCCTTGATAAAGAATTAGCCTCTTCATTTGGGCTTTCTAAAGCCTTTTCTGTGGGTTTTTTGTTTGTTAAAAAGGACGCGGGTCTGTCATACTGAGGGCAGTAGCAAATCTAGTACCATTTGACAAAAACTAGGACGACTTGATAAAAACACGGACAGTTCAAAAAATAATTAATTAAAATGCAAAAAATGTCACAAACGTCAAAATACTCAAAAAGAGTTAGAAAAATGTTTTTTTTTTAAACGAAAATGAAACACGAAAATACAAAAAAATTGAATGGAACACAATGAAATGGACACGATGTATGTCGCAGTTCTCTGTAGGAGTCACTTATGACATTCACTTTTAAAACTTAAGTCTTTAAGTTTTTCTTTGTCACCTTCAACATTTTTCAAAAATTCCACAAAATTTCACTGTTATCTATAGTCCCAGGCAATAATTATTTTTTCGGTTTTTTTCTGACTTACATTCGCACTTTTTATTACTTTTTTCGGCACCTATCAAAATGCACGTCCACGACACTCTGACACTTGATGATAATAATAATAACTGTCTTAACAAATAGTCTACCGAAGGTCTCCCTAGTATCGACACTAGGCAAACCCTCGACATGGTGATGGACACTCTAACGGTTGCGTCGGTGGCCGACCGAAATCATCACCCCTAGAAGGGAGTGTGGAAAACTCTTCAATCACATGAAAAGGGCTAACGTATGGACTTTCTATTAGAAATGCCACAGTTAATTTAAGAAATTGATGCACAGTTTCAATCCCTTTAAATCACCGGGTTTAGATGGTATCATCCCAGCTGAACTTCAATCAGCCTTCGAGATCCTTATTATCCTTATTCAATCAGCCTTCGATATCCTAAAGGTTAAGGTAGTCTTCATTACTAAAGGTGGATGACCCTCACACCGAAAACTCAATGATTTCAGAGTTGCTACTAGAGGTACACCCCAAGGAGGTATCCTCTTACCGCTCTTGTGGAATCTGACCCATGATGAAAAACTCATGGATCTGGCGCATCTGGCCACAAGGTTGTCGCCTTAGTTGATGATATTGCCCTGATTTGTTCGGACAAGCACCCAAATACCTTGACTAAGTTGTTGTAACATTCTCTCCTTCTAAAGTACCTCTCTGGAGTATCGGGTGTAGCCAAGACAGAGTTGATACTCTTCTCTCGTAAAATAAAGTTGCTCCTTTCAAATGCCCAATACTTAATAGGGTTTGGCTGAAACTAGGTGAGCAAGTTGAATATATAAACATTGTCCTGGATAGAAAACTCAGCTGTAAACCTAAAATCTAAGAAAGAATACGAAAAGCTACAATAGCGTTGTATTCATGCAAAAGGGCTATAGGTAAAGGATGTGGTATGGAGCCATACATTGTGTACTAGCTCTACACGGGTGGTCGTATGGTGGTCAGCCTTGGATAAAGTGATCCATCAGAAAGAATTTGAAAAGGTTCAGAGGATGGCAGCACTATTGATAAGTGCGCTAGGAAGCCCTTAACACAATTCTCCACCTCCCGTCGGTAGATTTTTTTAGTTAGCAAACCGCATCCTCATCTTCCATTAGGCTCAACTCAATATATATACTATTTATCTCTTTTGGAGTTAAATAGGGTTGAATGCATAGTCTAAACTGTGGCGTCACAATGGGCCGCTCTAGCCTAAGTGTGCCTTTCCTTCCAGGATAGGAAGCCACTTTAAACTAACCTAACCTACATATTTGAAGTTATCTGTAATTATTCATTCATCATCATTCTCAAGTTAACCGGTTTAGTTGCTTTTGTTTATTTATCAGGTAAAATTTCCAAACAAACTAAAAAGTTTAATTAAACATTCAAATCCGGACTCAACAATTGCTACAAGTGACACACATTTGATTGCCCACTAAAAGAGATTTTAAGAAATTTGTTGGCGGTCAATTGCCTTCAAATTTGAACAGATTTCTTATTACTAAAATTATGGTATTTAAATTACTTAAGTTACGTAGTTATTTTTTGAGATACACGATTGAAAAATTGCTTTAAATGAAAAAAAAGGATTACATAAATTCATTTAATACAATGCGCGAGATATGTGTTTTATTATCCTTAAACATTTTCTATGTTGTGTTTTAGTTAACTTTCATAACTTCTTTGAGGTTTAACTGTCAAAGTGATTAAGTTCAGTATTGCTGAGCTTCGCGAATGTCGTCACCTCTGTAACTTTTAACCTTATTCATAACTGGTATCAAGAAATCAACATTTTTACCTTGATAGTCATCAAAACTTGTTTTCAATAAATTATTATTTAACATAACACGGTGCTTTTATCATGAGATAATTAAGTCAATTAATTGAGGCATCTACTGTTTATAATCAAATTATCCCTACTGGCACATCCAGTTGCAGATATTAAAATGTAATGTTGAATGTATTCTTAAATCGAGTACCCAAAACGAAGAATTTTCTTCCGGAAAATTTTCTTACTTTATGTAAATTAACTATTTTCATAACAATGTAGTTTTTTAAAGTAATATTTTGTGAAGTCTTTGCGTCGGGTGGGCTGTTCAATTCTACTGAACATTGATTTACGTATCTTTTATCTTACTGTTGTTAACAGGTTTCTAGTATAAGCAAAATAAAGAAGATGAGTAGCAGTCAAGCAAATGTGTTTCTAAAGAGGTGAACTTGAAAAAGTAAATAGTTTTGCCCTGATATTTGTGGAATAAAGATGTGAAAATGTTACCAAATTTTCAATATTAGAAAAATAACAGAAATAAATATATTAACAAATATATTTTATATGTGATAAGTGGTTTACTGAAATGATTATTTTAAGTTGTAAAGAAAACCAGAATTTTACTTAACGTTCATTGAAATAGATACATGTGCTGCTAACGTCTGCAGAGAAGAATTTTATTAGAACCTGTTTACGATTAATAACTGGAAGTTTGTACTTGTGAACCCGAAATGGAACCGGTAGTAAAAAATAGTGATATGAGTTTAATGAAAAGAATTTGGAGGTACCGGAAGTACATTGTAGTGGAGCCTCTTGTTTTATGCTGGATCTTGCCATCTTGTTTTTTGGTTATTGGAATTCAGAATCTTGGTTTGGAAAAGGTAAGGGTAAAGTGACAATATTTTTAAAGGAATAAATGGATTTTTAGGCGTGCAGAGTTTCGCTGGGAATCGATAAAGATATTTGCGATAACGTTATAGATAAGTCAATTAATGAAATTGATTGTGATGAAATTGTGCTTGATGAATCTGAATCTAATGAAACGTCAATTGGGAACGACACCCTTCTACAGAATTTAATGATTGGATCTTATGATTATAATTATACAGTATGCAAAGCAGAGAGAGAAACGCAGAGACGAGTAACTTACATAAACGGAGTAAGAGGGCCTCTAGGTAAATACTTCTATTATAGAAAAAATTATTAAATTTATTTTTAAAGTATATTTAGTGGTGTAGCAAAATGCAATTTTGGAAAATGGCAGATAATTTTAACTTGGCTCTTATTTACGTTTTCCAAAGTAGGAAGAATTGCCCATTTATTTAGGTTACATTGTTTCATATACGGTTGTGTTTTATGCTGATATAGTAATATTATAGCATTCCAAAGCAAAAATGCTTGGAATAAAATTCAAATTCCTTTATCGATATTTCGTACTTCGTCACCCATGATTTTTCTTCATCACTTCAAGAATATGTAATTCGATTACGTTGGGCAACAAACAAATACTTTATTTTTACTCTGTTTGTGATTAAGCGTCGTTAAGGTGCCCATATTCAGTGGCGTATTAAAGGCTAAGCCATGAAGAGCGGAAGTAAAGCTCTAAATAAAATAAAATATTAAAAAAAAAGTTCAGTATATACATATTTGTTGATAGTGGAGTGTATGCTCAGCTTGAGCAGCCTCTACAAGAAAGAGAGAGTTCGCAATTTAAACCGATTTTTTCTTAAGTATGGACCCGGCCATAACTTTTTACTTCGTAAAACGATTTGACTGTTTTTTTAATTATATATATACTAGATGATATATATATATATATATATATATATATATATATATATATATATATATATATGTATATTAGCTAACCCGGGAGACGTCGTTCTATCAAAAGCTATATAAAGTGTACATTGCGTCATGACATCTTTAGTTTTCTGTAATGTTCACCACACACACACATCTTGTGATACTATACAGTCACAAATGTGTAATTTAAACAAAAAATTTATCACTTAATTTATTGACTTTCACATAATTACCGTGATATCAACAATAATTTTAAATAATGTTAATATACTTTTCTATGCAGTTTTAATGTCATAATCGTAAACAAGAACAACTTACAAAATTCAGTTTTCCATTTCGTACACTGCAGTACTTTAGTAATATTGTATTAAATCATATTATCATTGTAATTCTTTACACGATATTTTTTGTATGATTAACTGGCGTATAAACAAACAAAGCTGTTGGTTCTCCAACACGGGAACAGGCAACATACAATTGGCCATGCGAGAAAAATTGGTTTTCAAGATTAATTCCGCAAACACTCAATGACTGCCCCTTGGATTTATTTATTGTCAAAGCGAAAGCACTGAAAACTGCAGTCGTTTAAATACCAATGGTATGTCCACTGAGATATATAATACTGGAGTGACTGGTGCCATGAAATTTGTTCAAGAAAATGGTATCACTTTGTCCCTTTCTGGGTAAGCATCTTTTTTTTCAACATGGTTTTCTTAATTTCGAACGTCATGTCGCCTATTAAATGCTGGCGTTAGAAATAGATGACAATATTCACAATCATCTTAAATCTCTTTCTGGGTAAGCATTATCCAGACTAAAACAACCTTTTATTTATAATTTTTATTCCAGTAATTCCAAGGATTTTTACATTTTCCTTACAACAATATAGAAGACTAAGATTAAATATGTCTCTTCGTATATATTTGGTTATTATATTCTACTCTGAATGGCTGCAAATTCACAGTAAACGTTGGAGATTAAAAATTCTTTTCCTCCACTGAAAGTAAAATTGTACCCAAAGGAGATAGCTTATAAGTCAGTCCAGTTTAATACATGTCAGTGGGTATGTCAGTCGGAATCATTGGGATGCGTGGTATCAAAACGTCTTCTCCTTTGCACTGTCCCTTTAGAATGGTTGCTTCGATCACATTGTTCAGTAATTTTTTCCCGCTAGCCGTGTGTCGTTACAAAGACGCGGTTGGTTGATATTTCGCAACATTATGATCACCGATTCGACCTTTAAGGCGGCAATCTTGGCAAGTCCTTTGTGAGGCGGCAATCCTGGTAAATCCAGCGAGTTCAAAATTCGGGTGGATAGTTGACGACATCATTTTGGTTAGTGACGGAATCTACTGATTTGTTTGACCTCAATTTACCGGCAAGTTAATTTTGAAATTCAATGCATTTACATCCTTGTTTTTGGCAGCCAATACAGCTCTTCCGCTCAACAAAATATGATATCTGTAATTTTGAGCAACGTTTGGGAACACCTTTTGAATGAGTTCGATTTTTGATTCAGCAAACTGACAAAAACTGTCAGGAAACATAACGAGGCCAGTCAAAACGTCTAAAGGGAATTTGCCATTACCTATATCAATAAGTTGTTTTGAAAATATTTTGCAAGATCGATCATTTGTCAACTAGACACGTATATTCTTGCTTAAATTTAGTATCCTGACGTGTTTCCACAAAACAGTGGACTTTAAACAAACATTAAGTTCATCAGCTGGCGTTGACCGTGGAATCACTCGCAAAGTTTGACAAAAATCTCCTGCTAACCAAATGATCGCACCACTAAATCGGTTTTGATTGTTCCGCATATCTTGCATGGTTCGATCTAATACCAAAGACTTTTTATGTGCCATCGTGCATTCATCCCACACTATCAATTTACATTGCTGCAAAATCCTTGCCATTGCAGAGTTCTTCGAAATGTTGCAGATCGGAGTTCGTTGCTTTGCATATTGAACGGCAATTTAAGCTGAATGACGGGCTACACGGGTTTGTGATATACAAATCCTTTCAATTTCGCTCTTTGCGTTGCTGTGCAGTCCGATTGGACTGAAAATTAGCTTGGTATTTCGAGTTCTTAAAGGCGGCATGAGGCGAAACGGTAAGTCAATGAATCGAAAGTCGATTTTAGGGTGTCTGAGATCGATTCAATTGATCGATTCATTGCTACAATCGATCCTTACGACCCCAGAAAATAGATTCTCCGATTAATCGATCTCAGATCGCCATCCTTAGAACTGACAGCTGGGAACAGTTTGAATGTAGTAAAGAAAAATGTGGTTCTTACGTTTTTCCGTGCAAATTTTTCCAATTTTTAACCGACTTCCGAAAAACAAAGATTTTTATCAGTTCGACGTGTATTGTTTTTTTTTAAATGTCGGACCGGGCATAACTTCGTAACGCGCTGACCGATGTAGATGATTCTATTTTTGCTGGGTAGAGTAAGTTCATCGATTGGTGGGGGTAAAACCTAACTTTGTAACGCGTGGACCGATTGGGATGGTTCTTTTTTTGTTGTACAGAGTATGAACCCCCATAACTAATAGGAGAACAAAATTTGGCTTAGGGTAAGGGGAGGGGGAGGGGTGGTTTAACTCCGTAACGCGTAGACCGATTTGGATAATTCTCTTTCTGTTGGATAGAGTATGTTCCCTGGTTGATACCACGAGAAAAAAATGTTGGTGGGGTGGTGGGGGGGGGGGGGGTGGAACCTAACTTTATATCGCGTTGGACCGATTTTGATGGTGGTTTTGCTGTTGTACAGAGTGTGATCCCACCTTGCTAATAGGAGAATAATTTGATCTTAGGGTGAGGGGTGGGGGGGGGGGGGGGTAGTCTAACTTCGTAACGCGTGGGCCGATTTGGATAATTCTTTTTCTGTTGGGTAGAGTATGTTCTATGGTTGATACCACGGGAAAAAAACTGTTGGAGGGGTGGGGGTACAGGTGGAACCTTACTTTGTAATGCGTGGACCGATTTGGATGGTTCTTTTGCTCTTGTATAGAGTGTGATCCCCATTGCTACTAGGAGAATAATTTGGTCCTATGGTTAGGGTGAGGGTGGGTAAGGGGGAGGGGTAGTCTAACTTCGTAACGCGTAGACCGATTTCGATAATTCTTTTTCTGTTCAGTAGAGAATGTTCCTTGATTGATACCACGAGAAAAAACATTTTAGTGGGATGGACGTGGGGTAGGGGGTTGAACCTAAATTTTTTACGCGTGGACCGGTTTGGATGGCTCTTTTATGCTTTTTAGCGCTTTTTGTGAAGTTAGTTAAATTTTTTTTAAAATCTATTTTATTCTTTTCATAAGAACCTTCCTCGGACTTCAATGAATATTTGAAAAAAAAATTTGCCGAATGGGTCCAGCAACACATTTAGCCATTCATTTTTATTTATATATATATATATATATAGATAGATATAAGATAGATAGAAAATAATGTACTTCTCCATTGATACCTTGATAATAATATAATAAACATTTCTTTCTTACTTCGTAACAATCAAGCAACCAATTTGATCATATAGAGTATATTGTTGGTACCGTGATATCAATGGTTAAGTGCACACATGTTGTATTTACTAAAGTACTGGTTTTGCGTGAAAAGCTTTCGAAAGTTGAAGCCAAGATGTAATAGTAGGAGAGTTGGATTTGTCAAATGTTACGTCAGAAAATAACATGACCGGATCTTTGTTCGCTGAGTCGTCTAATAAAGACAGACACAAAATGCAATGTCCGTCTGTCAAATTCCTGCCGGGTGTTATAAAAAGTAGCAATTTCATGTCCTGTTTTTCATGAGTACTAACATGACGTCATAACAGCGGGAAATTAAGTGGCATAGTAAAGGGTAATGCCGCGTGCAAGGATGCCCAGGTCTGCCTGGGTTTTTCCTGCTGGAATAGGTAACAGACCCGGTTTAATTGCTTTGAAATTTGTGGCTTCGTTGATGTCATCGACTAAATTGTCGCTTGGACTATAAAGGAAAGTAGAAGTTTAAATGTCTTGAAATTTGCTATAGTAGCATTATTAGCAGTGTTAGTCCTTTTGCGTTGGTAATTTGGCAAAAAATATAAAATGTTTTATTAAAAGTGGAGATATTGATAAATATGGTTGTAATATTCCGGTAATGTGTGTCGTTGATGTACAATATTTGTCAATTAATTAATTAATTTCCGACACTACTAAGGCATATAACGTTTATCAGAAAAATATATAGGCCCAAAGAAGTTTTTCCATCCAAAAACCTAAAAATTATTAAAAAGTGAGATAAAACATTTGTGCACTACCACTAATTTGTCTTATTAATTTGAGCACCAACCTTAAAATGTCGCAATAGGTATATAATTAAATATTATTTAATGCCTTAAATGCTTAATGTCGATTGAAGGTATTTTTGAAAATATTTTATTTTTACTTTAACCATCTGCAAAAACTATTCACTTCAAAAACACCTGGTACTCTGCGGGTCTTCGGAAAATTTAGTAATGGTTAATTATGCCAAAATATCTACACTTTGCTAACGAGAAGTGCTAAATTTTTTTTAAATTAAAAAGAAAAAAATATTCCAATTTATTAAAATCAAGTAGGGCACCGACCACGTTTATTCAAAATATGCAGCTTTTTTTGGATATTATTTTTATTCTTTATTATGAGTGGACCATGTGGGACCATTACGGTAAAGAAAGTTATGTAAGCCATACGAAACTTTTCTTTTATTTTGCTCTTAAAATTTAAGCTTCTTATTGTAATGAGCTTGCTTGCCTGGAGATTTGTTTCCTGAATAATTTTGTAGTTAATTGCTTTAAGATTTATTATGGTGTAAACTAGTGCAATATTACATTGCTTATTTCTAATTACATTAATTCAAAACTTTTTTAATATATTATTGGGTACTTCTTTTAATACATTTTCCATTTTTATCTTATTGTTAACATTATTAGTATCTATTACAATATATGGGCCTTTATATGATGGTTCATTCTTTCTTTTATTACCTACCTTTAGAAATACTTTGTCTCGTACGTTAATAGTCAATTGATTAAACTTTCTATCTAGTATTTTCTTTCTTTTTGACTTGGATTTCTCTATTAGCGATTTTGCTATTGCGTGACTTTAAATTCTTTCGCGTAATCATTTAGATTGTAGACAGGGCTTGTTTTATGATACGTTATCATGTTTGGTAGTGAGGCTGATTTACCAAATATTAGCTCATATGGAGATCTTTTCGTTTCTAAGTGTGGTGTAATGTTGTAGCAGAATGTGTAAAATGGTAGCCATTCATCCCATTCACTATTCTGATTTATTGATTGTAGGTACTCGTTTAGTACTCAATGATATCTCTCGATTGATCGATGTTATAATTTTTGCATACTACAGAATTTTACTGGTTAACGAATTCAGTACCTAGATCAGTTTTGAAGACTATGAATGATCCATATTTTAGGATCACGACTGTTTTGGCTTTTTTGTCTTCCATAGGAAACGCCTCTATGTATGTATTTTGTCAATTGACAAGTCAGAATGTATCTGTAAAATTTACTCTGTTTCATTGGTCCTACTAAATCAACTTCTAATATTACGAAACTGTCACTTGGTGTGTATGTTTCTACCTATTTTGTTCATCATGGGTTTGACTCTTGAATGACTACCTGTATGTGGGGTATCATGATATTCTTTGATTATTTTTAATCGTTCTTCATTATTTTTTATTCTTCTCGGGAGTTTAAATATTATTATGCGCAAGTTTTGTTTTCTTTTTGATTTTAATCGATTTTGTATATCGTTAAATTCTCGTTTAAAATCTTCTACACTGATTTTCCTAAATATTTCCTCTTCTATCGAGATTGCTAGCTCTTGAATTCTGTTGTCAATCATTGCCCGTGTTAGCTTCTCCAAGATTAAACCTTAAGTTCCGATTCGGATTTTCACTGTACTCGAATGCAACATTAAGCATGTCCAAGTAAAAATTTATTGAGGATAGTGCGTCTGCATCTGTATTCAATAATCCTTTTATATATGATCTCAGGGTCATATTCAGATAGTTCTAAACGAATTCGTGTCATATTTAATGACGAATCTTTATGTGTGACCAATCTTACTAATGGTCGATAATCTGTTACTACTATGAATTTTCTTCCGTCTAAATAGCGTCGAAAGTGTTTTATTGCCCAAAGGATTCCTAGAAGTTTAGGTTAGTTAATTTTTGTTTAAAAGCGTTAAAAGCTTTTTGGCACTCTTCCGTCTAGATAAAGGGTGCGTGTTTGAGTGAGAGTAGATTTAATGATTTAGCAATAGAAGCGAAATTGGCTACGAATCTTCTGTAGTAGCTACACAAACTGCGAATCTTCTTGTTTCGTCCGCATTCATGGTTTTTGGATCATCGGTAACCGTGTTGAAATTTTTGGGGTCAGCTTTTATTCACATGTTGGTTATCAAGTGACCTAAGTTAGTTACTTCTGTTTGTAAGAAATTGCATTTTCGTGGGTTTAATTTTCGATTATATTGACGCAATCGGTCTAAGGTTTCTATTGTGATGTTGCATCTCGGCATCTAAATCCGCAAAAGCAATCGTAGGCATTCTATGGGAGGTATTGGTTGAGATTTTTAATTCAAAATGAAGCCTTTCGAATTGGAAATCACTTTATTGGTTGAAAATGCAGGTACAGGTCGTGATTGAGGGTGTAATCCTATCTTGTGAATAGAAATTGTTAGAAGTATTTTGCTCCATTCATAGTACAGCTTACATCCGAACTTGGTCAGAAAATCTAGTCCAATTAAACTCATCTCGTCATCTACGACATGTAATTTATTTTTTATTATCTATCCTTTAATTTCGAATTGTATGTTTATCGTACCAATTGTTTCGATTTCAGCATTGGTTACTCCTGTTATTTTGCAGGATTCTTTTCTTAATGTTAAATCTTTTATTAAGCTATTTTCCTGAATATTGATATATCTGCTCTCGTATCTATGAACCATTATGTATTTCGGGATGTTGCATCACTACTAATATTTACATAGTTTGTTAGGCTATTTATTGTCAATTTCCCAGGCTCCAATCCCGCCGGCGATGACGCATCGTTATTTTCCTTTGGCAACCAATTACAAATAAAAGCGTGATTGGGGGTTGGAGACAAAATTGTCGGTGGTTTGGAATCCACCTAAAATTGTAGGTACCCTTGCAATCTTTGTCTCGATTTGAGTAAAGTTCTTCCGCCGCATACCCCACAAGAGGTTACTGGAGCTAGAGATTGAGAGAGATAAAAGAAAAATTTAAAATGTTGCCGATTAAAATGAAGTTTCAAAATGAAAAACTTTGATGATGTAATGAAAATTTAAAAAAAATCTTCACTAATTTATAGTACACGATTTTTCAATTCTTCATGTTGTATTAGGCTAGGTAAGTCCATTTTCTAATAAAAACGCCGTTTTTTTTATTCTATTTAGACTGGAGTGACTGGTGCTCTGAAATTTCTTAAAGATCAATGGAATCACTTTTCACTAGTTGTCCCTCTCTGTGTAAGCACCATTTTTTCAACCCGGATTTCTTAATTGTCGATTTCATGTTGCCTACTAATTCAGGCGATAGAAATAGACACACAACTATTTTATATCTCTTTCTGTGTAAGCATTTTACAGGTTAGAAAACCCTCTTTTGTAATTTTTATTTTAGCAAGTCTAATGGTTTTTACATTCTCCTTACAACAATATTAAAGATTAAAATTACGATGTATTTGTTAGCGCTTTCTGATTCAGGCAATGGTCCGACAATGTCCAAGGACACGTGTTCAAATGGTTTTATGGAAGTCGAAGTGACTTTCATGGGGATTTTGGTTTTATGTATAATTTTACTTCTTTGACAAGTATCGCATGAAGAAGTTAGTTTTTTAATGTCTCTAAACATATTTTTCCAAACATATTGCGATTTGATTCGTTTAAAGGTGCGAGTTCCGACTTGATGTCCACCTGTAGAACTTTGATGATAATCATGGAGTACGCGAGCGATATCTTCAATATTTATAAGAGGTATTGGTTTGTCTTTTGTAATTAATATGCTGTCTTGAGCTGTGTTAGAAGACGAATTAGGATTTTTAGAATACCCTGTTTGTATGTAATGGTATTTTCATGAAAAGGTTGGTTTAGATGGGGGCTTGATGCTGGATTTGATTTGTAATGCTCGTTAGGAGTTTGAGGAATCGAAGTGTGATCTGAATAAAAGTTTTTGGTAGAGCTTCCTCGATTAAGAGGATTTGAGTGAGAATTTGATGGGCTCTGCAGATTTGGAATTTCTTTGATTTGCGAGTCTGATTTAGATTCGTCAACATTTTTATTATTTGCTTCCGCCATAGTCTGAGCTCGAGTAACGACATTAATTTCAACTGTCTCCAACCGGGATATTGCAGCTGCATTTTTATTCAGATGCCCCGGGTTGTTCCAACTTTATTCTCCACAGCATAATTCTAGAAGATTGATCCTTGAGATTAAAGATCCATTCATGCGGCTTACAGTCGGCCATCGCAGTAAATTGCCTGCCATATACATACGGTCTAAATTGTTTTGTAGCCCATACGGCCGCAAGTGCTTTTTTCTCTATGGTCGAGTAGTTTCTTTCCGCTCTATTAAGCACCCTACTCGCAAATGCGATGGGGTGATCCGAGCTGTCCGAATCTCGCAACTGAGATAACACTGCGCCTATCGCTGTATTGCTGGCATCTGTCGTAATAAAGAACCGTTTTTCGAAATTTGGGTATTGGAGAATGAGCGAATGTATTACTGCTTCTTTTAAATGAGTGAAAGACTCATCGCAACGAGCATCCCAATTAAAGGGAACATCTTTCTTTAGCAGTTTGTGCAAGGGGTTAGCGATTCCAGAAAATCGTGGAATAAATTTTCTATAGTATTCCACTAGGCCCAGATAGGATTTAAGCTATTTGGTGTTCTTTGGGGGTTGTATATTTTTAATGGCTGAAACTTTCTTGGGATCTGGCGTTATGCCATTCTCCGTTATTATATGTCCCAAGTAGTCACTTCTCTACAGAGGAATTTGCATTTGTTGGGCTAGAATTTGAGATTATGTCTCCTAAGACATTCGAATACTTCCCTGAGTTTGCAATTGTGGTCATCCAGATCTCTTCCATAGACGAACACGTCATCCAAGTATACGAAACAACGTATAACCTGTAGGACAGTCAATACTGCATTCATAAGTCTTTGGAATTTAGGCGGTGTATTCCACAACACGAAAGGCGTACGGTTAAATTCAAAGTGTCCGTATGGGATACTGAATGCTGTTTTCGGTTTGTCTGTTGGTTGGGGTAAAGGTTATTTTATCACCTTCGACGTTGAATTCCCAATTGATGTCTACGATACAACTCTTTTCTTTTGGATTTAGATGGCTCATATCTAATAGGGAATTAAGGTTAGCTGACCGCTGCTCTATATTATTAATTATTGTTAATGTTAGCGTAAATTTTGTATTTAAGATCAATTTAACAGTAATAAAATGTTCAGTGTCTTTTTGCATTTCGAGTGTGTTTTAATTGACAGTTCATATAGTTCATAGTTTTAAAAAAAGTCACCAGATACAAACTAAAACATTTTTTTCAAAATTGCTTCCAATATAATATAAGAAATTTCTAAGTAACAAAAATATAAATACTACTACTCAATTAAAGACTGTATTTACCCGAATCACAAGCGTATTTACGTTTAATTGGTGCTCATTAAGAACTTAAGTGCACTTAAATTTGATCCACAGCTGATCTCATGTACTTAAGCGTCGTGTAATTTCTTCCTTTCAATTTATAAAAGGAAAAACGTAAAACGTTAAAAGTTTAATGGTCCCGCTAGAAGGTCATGAACTTTCGCAGGAAATTGTTCGAGTTGTCTTACACATGCGTTTAGCTTTAGCAAGAAAAGCTTTAAATGGGCCCGATTGAATGTGTGGTGCAACACCGGTTGTAACTGAATTAAGTGGTAACCCAGCAAATATGTACAAAAATAGACAAAAACAATGAGAAATGCCGAATATTTACGTTGAAACGTTAAAAAGTCTCAGCACATTTGGTGTCATCAGAAGAGGTTTAAAATCACAGTGTCGCAGAAAAAAAATCAGTCACCAGGAAGGTATTCGAAAACACCAGATTTGGTGACAAAGTCCCTAAATTGGCATCACTGCATCAAAAGTCACCAGAAGTCACCGCGGTGGAAGTTAAAAAACACCAGCTTTTAGACGTGTCTGAGAAAAAAAATTCTGTCACTAGGGAGGTGTTCGGAAACACCAGATCTGGTGACAAAATCACTGAATTGGCATCACTGGTTCAAGTGCCATTTGTACCTCAGCGTTGAAGGCTATTTTAAAGAAAATATAGGCAGGGAAAACAGTCCTGACTTAACATTTGGTGACCTCGACGTGATCGTATCACGATTATTATTTAAACTAGCACATCGTACTCATAAATTAACTCGACATCGTCCTCATAGATCCAGCAAGGTATCGAGGTGGCTGCTACAATTGATTCGTTGGTAGAAAAACAGGCACTCATTGGACAAGAAATTGAAACCATCGTAAGGAACTACACGAAGGATTCCGAGAATAGGAAGTCTACTAAAAGGTACTACGTAGATCGCATCAAACGTTTGAATGATGATTGGACTCATTTTGAAGCAGTGGTCAATGAAATTATGGAAGCTCCTGACGTACCGCCAACGCAATCCTACTTCACTGAGGATTATTACAACTCAGTTAAGGCAATCTACGAAAGTTATCATGAAGAGTTCACTAATAAGTTAGAACTACTTGTGAAACAAGACACAGCTTCCGCCAGCCCAGAACAAAATTACAGTGAGCAAACTACAAGCAAACGTTGCGACAAAAAAAATAAAGGAGTCGCAGCAAGATTATAATGCCTCATCAAAATTGTCATTGCCACAGATTGCCCAGATAATGAGAAGACAAAAGAGAATTACTCAGAATCTACGGCATGTGCTCAGCTTAGCAAATACGACTGATCCAGGGAAATCAAGGCAACATTATGAATTTAGAATGAAAACCATCGATCAACAATGGGCGCAAGTAGAATAATGTGACCACAGGTTATGAGAGCTTACCGAAGACCCCACCCAGGAGGGCTATAATGCCGCAGAATACCTAAAGTTACAAGAAGATGTCGATAAATGTTTGATTTCACTAGCCACTAAACGTGATAGTTTCGACACAATAGCAACGCATTCATCAGCTATGAATTCTGGCTCAATGTTGAAACTCCCCCAATTAACACTTCCAAAATTCGATGGAGGCTACTTGAAGTGGACCCAGTTTCACGATTTCTTTACACAAATGGTACATAATCAACCAATGCCAAATTGTCAGAAGTTATGGTACCTCAAAGCCAATTTGTCTGGAGAGGCAGAACGATTAATTAGACATTTTCCTACTTCAGAAGAAAATTACACAGCGGTATTGGGATTGGTACAACAATCGCAGGTTGCTGGTAACAACATTAATAAATAAGCTGCTATCTGAGGCAACACATGCAAACGATAGTCCTTCCGCCGCTGCGATTAAATCGTTACATGACACCACGCAAGAATGCCTGTTAGGATTACAATCTTTAAACGTGCCTACGGCAGATTGGAATCCAATTCTTTTGCACATATTGACGAAGAAACTAGATAAGACCACCTATGCGTTATATGAACAATCTTTGTCCAAACCGAGAGAGATATAAGGTATCAGAGTGTTTTTATCATTCCTGGAAACCAGATTCCAGGTACTAGAAGTTCTTGGTACCAAGTGCAAAGGTGATGAGCACCCAAGAAGGCAAGGCAACATTAGAGCACTAGCGTCAATAGTATCATCCAGATCTGGTCGTTCACTATGTTTGTCGTGCAAAGGGAACCATCCTCTATGTTCTTGCAACAATTTTCTAAAATTTTTCCAGCCAGTCGTTTCAACTTTGTACGTTCTCAGAACTTGTGCTTTAATTGCTTCAAAACTGGCCACATCAATAGTCGGTGCACACTTCGAGGATGCACAAAATGTAACAAAAAACACAACACACTCGTACATCTGGAATCTTAAGAAAAAACGGAAAAATCTGATGGTAGACCAAATAAAGGTACCACAGCGATGGACATGCCAACATTAAATCTTGGGAACACATGGCATCAACCAGCTGTGGTAGCAACTATCGTGAACCAAAAATCACTTATTTTCTCCTAGGCACATCGATAGTCAAATTAATGACCAAAAAGGGGAATACAGTCGATTGCAGAGCCATTCTTGACTCTGGCTCTCAAATTAATATAATAACAGAAAGAATTGCCAAGAAGTTAAAGTAAGCACCAACTTCAGAAATAATCACCATACATGGTGTTGGAAACAAGAAAGGGAAGATCTACAAACAGACCAATTACTTGAAAGATTCTGGAAACTGGAAGAAGTAGCACCAGCAAGAGTAACTTCACTCAAGAAGAAATACCATGTGAGACCCAATTTAATCAAAATGTTCGAAGAGATAATAATGGGCGATTCACTATGACCTTACTATTTCGTGAAGATCCTACAAAGCTTGGCGAATCCAGAATCATTGTTATAAATAGATTTCGTGCATTAGAGAGAAGATTGTCCAAGTACGCAGCATTGAAATATCAATATGTAGAATTCATGGCGGAATACATTAATCTTGGCCACATGAAGGAAGCAGTAGGTGATATCACTCACGGCCCACATTACTTTCTAACCCACCACTGCGTCTTAAAGCCGGATAGTAGTACCACCAAGTTAAGAGTAGTATTCGATGCATCAATGAAAACAACATCTCAAGTATCACTAAATGATAATATGTGTGCAGGACCAATGGTTTAAGGTGACTTATTTTCCATACTGCTGCGTTTTCGGTTACTACGATTTGTGTTCACGGCAGACATTCAAAAGATGTACCGCCAAATTCTATTAAATGAAGCTGACTAGAAATATCAGTTGATTTTCTGGAGAAACTATATAAATCAATCTTTAAAATGCTTCCAATTATGTACCGTCACATATGGTACTAGACCAGCACCCTACCTGGCGACTAAATGCCTTCAAAGGATAGCTCAGGATAACGTTAATAAATACCCACTCTGAGCAGAGGTTTATGTCGATGAGTGCATTTATGGTTCCAACAGCCTCACAACAGCCGTAGCAATGAAGAACGAGCTCACCGAACTTCTCCATGGAGCAGACTTCCGACTAAGAAAATGATGTGGTAATCACACTCGCTTACAACAAGGAATACCACAAGAAGATCAAGAAATAGACCTTCATTTTGAGAACAGCACAGAAGAAAGAGTGAAGACATTAGGACTTTATTGGCTACCAAGGTCAGATAAATTCAGTATTAAGGCCTACTCTATCGAGAGATCCAGGATCACGAAGAGAGTAGTCACATCCGACATCGCCAAATTGTTCGATCCCTTGGGTAAACTAGTTCCAGTAGTAGTTACAGCTAAGATATTTTCACAACAATTTTGGCAACTCAAAATCGTTAATTTTCGAACAACCCTGTCAACACTAAATAACGTAACTATTCTCAGGTACGTATTCGCAAATGAAGTGACGCAACACATACAAATTCACGCCTTTTCGGATGCCTCGGAGAAGGCTTACGGCGTAGCGATATATATACGGTCAATCACTATGGATGCCAGAGTTATCGTGAGACTTATGTGTGCTAAATCTCGTGTAGCACCACTTCAAAAACAAACTCTCCCGCGTTTGGAATTATGTGCACCCTTATTAGCGGCGCAACTTACAAACCGAATAAAGGAAGACCTAAGCCTAAAGGAAACAACGACATATTTTTGGTCAGACTCTGAAATAGTGTTATCATGGATTAGATCACCATCAACATCATACCAGACATTTGTAGCCAATAGAGTGTCTGCTATTCAAGAACTAACTATAGCCACCCAATGGCGCCATGTCAAATCAAAGGAAAATCCAGCCGACGTAATTTCCAGAGGTCTGGAACCAGACAAATTAAAGACATGCCACATTTGGTTTTACGGGCCTTCATTCTTACACAGAAATGAATCCTTGTGGCCAGACCCGTATCAAAACAAAACAGAATGTCAATTAGAATGGAGGCGCACAGCCTTGTCCGCCACAGCAACAGCTAACGATGCATCAAGTTTCATATATAAGAGCAACAATGGAGGGTCCTTCCAGAAACTTCAACGAATAGTTGTATATATGATGAGATTTGTGAGAAATACAAAGGGAACAAACATTCTCGACCAAGCCATAAATTCACAACATGTCAGGAATTAGATGAAGACTTATACATTATTATATGGGCAATGCAACAAGATGAGTTTAAGGAAAAAATAAACCAATTGAGGAGACATGAAGAGGTACCTAAGGGGAGTTGATTAAGTAGCCTAACACCATTCCTAGATGACTAGGACATCATTCGAGTTCGTGGACGCTTACAACAATCATATCTTTCTTACGATACTAAACATCCTATTTTACTACCCTACTCGGATCCTTTGACCAAATTCCTAATGTTAAAAATTCATATGGAAAATCTTCATTCTGGGCCACAGGCCTTGCTTGCTGACACCAGACAAAGTTTCTGGCCAATCAAGGGTAAAATAATTGCCAGATACATTGTTCAGCATTGCGTAACATGTGCAAGGGCCAAACCAAAAATGTTGTCGCAAATCATGGGAAATCTTCCCTCTACAAGAGTTCAACCAGCGCGACCATTTGTGAATTCTGGCGTCGATTTTAGTGGACCCATCCGGGTACATTACAAGGTCCGAGGAAAAAGACCATACAAGGCCTATATCGCAGTCTTTTGTTGCTTTGCAACAAAAGCTGTTCACCTGTAAATAGTTAGTGACTTGTCAACAGAAGCATTCCTTGGCTCCCAACTACTACAAGAACTATCTACCACCATATATTCTCAAGAGGCCAAGGAAAACATAGCCGAAACATGTAGTAAACGGGGCATTGATTTTCATTTCATTCCTCCGAGAGCAACACACTTCGGTGGATTATGGGAAGCCGCCGTCAAATCTGCAAAACATCTACTTCTAAAAACGACGTCAAGTGAATCTCTCACTTATGAAGAAATGGAGACACTAGTTGTTGAAATAGAATCAATCCTTAATTCCAGACCTTTAACTCAAATGTCAAGTGATCCGAATGATCTAACGGTTTTAACTCTTGGTCATTTCCTCATAGGAGAACAGTTGACAGCAACCATCAATGGGCAAGCGAAAGAATTCTACTGGTAAGGTGGAAATTTGTATCTCACCATAAATAAATATCAATAAAGGTAAAGGAGAACTATCTAACAATGCACCCTCGGAAACAAAAATATCCTCTCAGAGGAACAGTGAATTTGATAAAAACGCAATAAAAAAAACGATTACGAAGCTCTCACGGCACTGTCATTGTAACACTGCTCCTATCTTGTTTAGCTCAGTAGATAGGCTATGGCGGTTCTGGCTCACTTTTTGTGTAAATTATTCTAAGTCCCAGAATATCGGGTTACGCCCGCGTGAAGTCAGCCACGACAGGCATAAGTGTCGGAAGTAAGATTATTTGCGGTTAAAAATTTAAAATGATAATCTAGAAATTTTGGTAGGTATGATCCATGTTATTTCATTTAACCGATAAAGCTGTACTTCATTAATATAATTTGAATTCCATGCGGTTTCAATTTCCTGGTGCTAAGGTGAAATATTATTCCACTGCGTGTGACTTCAAGTTGTGTGTATAAAATTTCGTATAAATAGCTGAACATAATTTTGTAATGTTTTAGTTCACTTTTCAATTTCATCTTAAATACTCGTAAATTTATAGATTCAAAAGATGAGTAAAAGGTCGATCGAAACAAATTTTGGTTCGAATAGTGCTAAACGTTCCAAAGCAACTTTATCAGTATGGAATTCATTCGCACTCAAGGAGACGTTAAGTCTTAAAGAAATAGTTGTAAAGCAACCATACAAAATCTTGGATGCGAGACGAGTGCAGACTCAGTTTGGTGATAGAATCGTTTTGGAGTTAAAGGACCATTATGTATACTTACCCCAGAGGTATGCAAAAGTTAGTGAAAAAGACCTGGCCAATATTTCACAAGGCAACAGCAACATTATCAGCAAAGGGCAGCGGGGGAAGTCGTTTGATATTATCTTCTTGCAGGATGACGAGATAAATAAAGAATCAGATGATGATGATGACGATGACAAACCAATTGATGATATATTGCCAACACAGTTACCTCGATTAAACTATTATTAGAAATGTTTAATTGAAATAAATTTCCTTGAAAATAAAAATTATTGCTCTTTTTTTACTTTTTTCATATGCTTTACTATTTAGAATTATTTTTTCACATCTGCTGCTTAGATTTGGGGTTTGTGTTTTGCTTATTTCCTGTTGATAAATAAAATGAATAAATAATAGGTGGTACACCTTTCCACTATAAATGTGATGCGATTCATGGTGAGTTTCTTAGTTTCATCAAGTCTTTTTCAGAGTGAAAACGGTATCGAAAACTTAAAAAAATGGAATCTTGTGCTGAAGTTTCCAATAATATCGTGAAAACGTTGCGAGCAGTTTTACATGTTTTGAAGGAACAAAGAAATCCGGATTTAGTGAAGTGGATAATACACAGTAAAAAGAATTTATTATTAATGTATAAAGCCTTAAAGTGCGTTAAAACGATTGGTGCAAAACGGAATTTACAATCAAATATTGGATTAATTAAATGTTTTATTGAGTCAATTGAGCAATTGTCTGCTAGTGGAAGTGGTTATGTGAAGAAAAGTGACAGCTTATGGATAGAATGGCGAGATATTAAATCACCTTTCAAAGGACTTACATATAAGAACGGGTGTGATTATAAACAAAAAGTACAAGGAACCCAAACTTTTTCTAGCACATGCTGGAAATCGGTTAGAAATAAAACTGAAAAATCTGTTGAAAAAGTTTCATACGATTAAATTTAATACATCATTCTGTTGTGAATTTAAAAAACCGTGTGGTAATAATGATAATGATGTTGATTTAAAATATCTATCAACTTCTAACAAAATGATTGATCTTGGTACAGATGTTAAACTTGTTATTGGTGATATAGTTAATGAATTATTAACACAATTGGAGGACTTTCAAGAAAGAGATAGTGGATTGGCGTTAAGTGAAGTAATTAATCTCACTGTGAATATAAATAAATATGCACCATTTTCTGGATCTAATTATGTAGAGTTACCTCCGCAAATAAAGCGTAAAAAAGCATGTGTTAATGATAAAAATAATGATAATGCATGCTTTGCTTGGAGTATTATTAGCGCTTTATATCCAGTTGAAAATAATTCTGATCGTTTGGCATCATATCTACATTATAGAAATGTATTTGACTTAACTGATATATCTTTTGAACTTCAATTGAAGGACCTGTGGAAGTTTGAAAAGAATAATAAAATAAGTGTCAATATGTATACATTGTTAAAGAAGAAACATAAATTAACCGTTGTGCCTGTTCGAATATCTAAAGATAGTTTTTTTTGTAAACCTTTTAATGTTCAGTGAAGAGTGCAATAAAAACTGTGGAGATGATGGTAATGATGATGATGATGATGATGCATTTTTTTCATTTCTGCTGGATTAAAAACTTATCTCGTTTAGTATCATCACAACTTACAAAAAATTTTCATAAAATATGGATTTGCGAAAGATGTTTGCACTATTTTTATATCAATGATGGATTAGTTAAGCATAAAATCGATTGTGACAATTTAAATACATGCAAAGTTATTTTACCGTCGCAAAATAATAAATGGTTATGTTTTAAAAATTATAATTATAAAAAGAAGTGCTCATTTATAGTGTATGCTGACATTGAAAGTATTTTATTCCCAGTATCTGATTTTAATTCGCATTCAGATACGAGCAGACGTTATCAAAAGCATGAAACTTTTAGTATCGGCTATTACTTTGTGTGTTCATATGATCCACCATTGAATTTTTACCGATCATATCGTGGAGTTAATTGCCAACAGTGGTTTGCACATGAGTTGAAAATATTGGCAGAAGAAGTCGAAGCAATTTTGATGCATGAGGTGCCTATGGACAAAATCGATGCTGAATTAAAATTAAAGTTACAAACCCAAATAAAGTGGCATATATAGGTATTCAGCTTCTCGGATATACGAGTAATAGACCACTGTCACCTAACTGGAACAGTTCTTGGCATGGCCCATCAAAGCTATAATCTCAATTATAAGGAAAGCCGAATAGTACCCATAGTGTTTCACAATATAAGCCGCTACGATGCCTATTTTATTATAAAAGATATTGCTTTAGCTATAGAAGGTAGAATCGATTTACTACCTATAAATAAAGATAAATATATAGCTTTTACTAAGTATGTGGAAGGTACTAAAATAAAACTTCGTTTTATTGATTCATTCAGATTTTTGCCAACATCTATAGAAAAGTTAGCATCACACCACAAGGAGTTTGAGCTTTTAAGAAAAGAATTTCCTAATAATCATCAATTTCTATCGGGGAAAGGTATATTTCCGTATGATTATATTGATTCATGGGAAAAATTAGAAGAAAATGAACTTCCACAAAAAGAACATTTTTATAGTCAGTTAAATAAATCAACTATTAGTGAGGAGGATTATACCCATGCACAATATGTGTGGCAACACCTTGGGATAAGAACTTTAGGAGAATATGCAGATATCTATTTAAAAACTGATGTCTTACTGCTAGCAAAAATATTCGAAAATTTTCGTGCAAGTTGTTTGGAAAGTCATCATTTAGACCCAGCTTATTATTTTACCACACTCGCTTTTAGTTGGGATGCTATGCTTTTATTTACGAAAGTCAAACTTGAATTAATTACCGATATTGACATCATTCTTTTCATTGAAAAAGGAATTAGGGGTGGTGTATCACAATGCAGTGGGAGATATAGCTAAGCAAACAATAAATACATGGATTGCTATAATTCTGAAGAAAAAGCAAAATATCTCATGTATTTAGATGCAAATAATTTATTTGGTTGGGCTATGTGTCAACATTTACCCATAAAAAACTTTAAATGGGTTGATAATATTGATGTTAGTGATATTCCTGATGACTCAAATGTTGGTTACATATTAGAGGTAGACTTGCATTACTTACTTTGGCTCCAGTTCAAATGAAACCAACTAATAATAAAAATTCTAAATTATTATTAACTGAGTATGATAAAGAGAAATATATTATCCACTATCGAAATCTTAAACAATATTTAAAATATGGGCTAGTTTTGAAAAAGATCCATAGAATTCTCCAATTTGATCAATCAAACTGGTCAAAGACTTATATAGATTTAAACACCAAGCTAAGAGCGAATTTCAAAAGGAATATTATAAATTGCCGAACAATGCAATATTTGGGAAAACTATGGAAAATGTTAGAAAAAGACATGACATAAAACTTTTAACAAAATGGAATGGTCGCTATGATTGCCAAACCTAATTTTTCCAGTCGAACAATTTTTGAGGAGAGTTTGATAGCTATTGAACTAAAAAAGTTGGAGATTTTATTAAATAAACCGATATATGTAGGACAAGTTATTTTAGATATATCCAAAACCTGTTTATATGACTTTCACTACGGTTATATGAAGAAAGTTTATGGTAATAAATGCAAATGCCTTTATACGGATACGGATTCATTGATATATGAGCTATGTGAAATTGATCCATATGCAGTTATACGGAGAGATATTCAGTTTTTTGATACCAGTGATTATCCTATAGATAATATTTGGCAGTGTCTATTTACCACCCTCAAATTGCCGTGTAATTTCCGTGTACACGGAAATACACGGAAAGTACACGGAAACTCCACGGACACACACAGAAATACACGGAAAGTACACGGAAATTGGAGCGATTTCCTTGAACTTCTCTCGGATAAGCAGCGGTTGATGCATCCGCCCATAATACGATTGTTGGAATTTAGTATACATATCATACAATAAAGCATATCTCACACGATCAAATTTAGTGTTTAAGTCTTCATATGGAAATGTTTCAGAATTTAAGTAAAGCTTCACATCTGAAAGTTCGCAATGATCAAACTTGCTTGCATCTTTACTCTTCTCGCATATTCGATCCGTTTGAAGTGCTTAAATTACATATCGAGGTTTTTCTAACTGAGTAGATGTTTTATTTGTCCAATTATGATCGACAGTTGTAGGTAATATCGGATATTCGTATATATCCCAACTACGAAAACTCATTTGTATTGGCCGCCCAGTATCGATTAACTTAAGCAGCGATAGTTTTTCTTCATCAGCTATACTTATGTGGGGTACTCGCCATTGTAGTTTGAAAATATCTATTTTAACTTCATCGTCTGGTGATATAAAAGCATTTTCATCGCCTCTACTTCAAATCAATAGAAGTTAATGTTTAGCATTTATAACAATTTTCTTATAGTCTTCAGCAAAGCCGAGCAACAACTTTAAAGGAATACAAAAATTGAAAAATCCTCTTGTAGGTAATATTGAATTATCTGGAGACCAGGACGCATTTAGTAACACATTGCTTTCATTTTGATTTCAAGATATTATTGTTATATCAACGACGACGACGCTATTCACTTTACAGTAGAAATAGGAGTTAATTGCATAAATTTCCTAGATTTAAAAAACAGCATTGACAATAACAGATTTAATTTTGAAATTTATAGGAAAAATACGTTCACGGACACAGTTATTCCAAGCCACTCGGATCACCCATGGAATATCAAGCTATCAGCTTTTCATTCGATGGTTGACCGACTGCTTAGGGTGCCAATGAAACAAAATAATTTTGATAAAGAATTAAAAAATATTATAAATATTGTGAAAAATAATGGTTACCATAAAAAAATTGTATATAATTTATTAAGGAAAAAAGTTCAACATTTTGCAAACAATTCAATATTCCCCATGGAAAGACCTATAAAGATCTGGAGAAAAATCCTTTATATTGAAGAGACTTGCAGAGAAATTAAAACAATATTTTAAAAATACGACGTAGAACCTGCATTTTTTAATAATAAGTCTTTAAAGAAAATATTAACAAATAATAAATTAAAAAAGAAATCGAATAATTTGGAAAAAAGTGGGGTTTATGAGATTAGTTGTGAGGATTGCTCAGGAATTTATATAGGTAAAACCAAAAGGACGCTAAAAAAGAGATTTAAGGAACACTTGACAGGAGCAAAAAGCGCTGAGCCACAATCAGCCATATCTAAGCACATAAAACAGACAGGCCATAAAATAAATATGGACAACATTAAATTAATTCACGGACTGGAAGGAGGAAGGGTTTTAGATAGATATGAAAGCCTCGAAATTAAAAAAGCTAAGCACCTCAGTAAAAATATTTTAAATGATACGATAGATTACAGTTATGACAGTCCTCTTCCGGAGCCAAAGCTTTTTTAGAAGTAAAAACTAGTTAGTTCTCAATCTGATGATGCCCTGATAAGGCGAAACGCGTCATTTTTGTACGTATTTTTACATCTGTACGTATTTTTAATAAAATAAAGAAAATTTGGAACTTAATAAGTGTTTGTCTCTAATCAAAATGTCGTTAATGTTCCAACAAGTGCCGTCAAAGAGATCTCTACAACTGACATTTCAAAGATTGAAAATTAAATTCAAAGCTGTGAGTAATCATTTGTGGTTTAATACTGTGTGCAAGAAAATCAAAGTGTTCCCCAACTACATCAGAAAGTTGTTCAAATGTAACATTAATAACAAAACTTGTAAAAAGCTGCTACAATTTGCCAAAGGTAGAAGGCTAAATGAAGAGATTTCCCAACATTACAGTCATCGGAATAATATCAGCTCACATCTTTTTTACATCCATTCGGAGTTTTCAAATAGATTGCATCCAGCAAAATTTGATCAAATTCTCGATAAGTGCAAAGAAAAACCAAATTTCTTTAGTCACCAACAGTTCCATAGACAAAACGCGAAATTAGAGAAATTAATACAACCAAAAAGTAAACAGCATCGGTTTTTATGTCAACGGGAGCAAAACAAAGTCGTTACACCGGAATCAGATTTGCAGTGAGAAAGAGAAATTCCATCCCAGAGTTGTAAACTTGAGTGACACAGCATTCAACCGAGAAGAACTAGACATGCTAAACAACGGCTTGAACTTTGCGCCGAAATTAAATGAGGGAAAAATATCGAGATTTATTGACTTAGCGGTCCACATTGATGCAGCTTTAGATGATTGCAATAAACAGAGTAAATTCGAATGCAGGGAATTAATAGGTAGGAAATTAAAAGTGTCTGAAGGTAGGAACAATAGCAATAGCAACATCATCAATTCAATTAAAAATAAATTGTCAGACAATAGTTTAATCTTAGGAAAAGCGGATAAAGAAAATTCGATAGTAATTTTACCAGAAAGCGTACATATTAATAAAATTGAAAATTTTTTAGATAATACAGATATTTTAGAATTGGATAATGTGCCTACGAGTAAATTTCAGATACAGGTGAGCAAGGCTGTAAATAACGCTAGGTTAATATTAGATGATCGAGACAGACTTAAAACAAAAGTGCCCTGCCCTTCCATTCCGGTTCTGTATGGTTTAATTAAACTTCACAAAGCCAATTATCCAATTAGACCTGTGTGCTCAGCTCATTTTGCTCCGACACAAAATTTATGTAAAAGACTAAACGTGATTGTCCCTAACTTATTAAATTTTAAACCGGACTATGCAATAAAAAATTCTTTAGAATAAATTGATAAAATAAAAAATCTTCAATTACCGTCCAATTCAAAATTGATATCATTTGACGTTACCAATCTCTTTCCGTCAATTCCAATAAAAAGATTAAAAGATATTTTGTGGAAAGACATAGACGAAAATATTTTAAATTCGGAGAAATCCTCGCAATTAAAAATCCTAATAGAAGTATGTTTGGAACAAAACTATTTTATGTTCAACAATAGAATTTTTACTCAAAAGCAAGGTCTTGCCATGGGTAGTGCTGCCTCCCCACTTCTTGCTGAGTTTTTTATGAATTGGGTGGAAAAGAAACTATTTCAATCAATGAATGACTTTTTAAAAAATATATTTATTTGGTACAGATACGTTGGTAGAACTTTTTACTTCGCTTTTCAGGATGTTATAATTAGCTGTTATTTGTACGATAGGTTTAGTTTTCGTTTTAGCTAGTTCTCTTTTGATAAATCCTACAATATCATCAATTTCATAGGAACCTTCTGGAATTTTAATTTCATCATCACCAACATGAAATAAGTTATTTCTACTATCCACATTAGGTATTGAATTATATGTCTGTAAATCAATGAGTCCAAAAACGTATTCCGATGTAAGATCCAGTGGAGGAAAGTACTCAACTGTGAGTACAGATGAATTTCCAGTCAAAGTTAGTGTTAATGACATAGTAGGTCAAAGTGAAATGAAACTGTTATTTTTATGTAGAGTTTATTTATAGTCCAACTTACAATAGCTAATTATATTCTAAAACTTATAGCTACTTATTATTACAATGATTATATAAAATTTCAAGCATAAGTGACCGCAATTTATCATGTTATAATTTTGATATTGCTTATAATTGTAAACAATGTTTTTTCCTAAATAGCTTAAAATTTCCCTTGGTAGTTGTAAGTTTCCAAAGCTGGCAAAGTACTCCTTTTCAGATCCCCTTTTGTAATATGCTACCCAATAACTTCCAGGCCCGGTGGTAGTATCCAAATTTACGATTCCACATTCATATTTTCTAGGTTTGTTGGGGAGAGCATCAAGTATAAAAACACCTCTAAAATAAATCGATTTCATTTAATGATCGGTTAGGTAGCAGTTTTAGACGTTTTTTGAAGGCGGATTTAGGAATAAACCAAGTCCTTTTCTGTAGGGCTTCAAATATAAACCGCTACCCTTCTTTCCTAATGCAATAGCTTCCATCGTTTCATTATGTCGGTTGCTCTCCTTCAGCTGCTCTTTAGCATTTGTAGCATTTGTTACTACCTTTGCAACACCAGACGCTCCACCCACTAGGTATAGGAATATACGGGGAGTCTTTACATCCTTTTTTTTTCTTTTAAATACATTTTTAGTGGCAGCAAGTGTTACAGCTTCTTTTAAATAATTTGGTTTTTTTTCACTTTTAAGATATTTCTTGCTTCACGAACTCCTCCTTGAAGTGTTAACGTTTTTTTTTTATTCCTCTTAGAGCGAGTTTTGTTCTTTTTTACTCCCATTCCAAATTTTACTTTTGCTTTCATAGCGTTTGTTACAAGCCAAGCGTTGCTACGTTCTCCAAGGAATGCGTCTGAAGAAGTCACTCGTTCGCAAGCCTTACCGGATAATATACGATCAGCAATATGACGATCGTCGATATTTTTATGTTGAGAATATGCTTTATCGTGACTTCTACAAGCTGCGTCAAGGGGATTAATTCCAGGGTCACCCCTTGCTAATCTTTTTTGTAATTTAGTACCAGGACCGTAATATTGATATCCAGGCAAATGAAATTCAAATGGTAAATTGCTAATTGCTGTATTTAGCAAACCGCCTCCTCTTCAACATTTACGCTGGCGAGAATGATTTTGATTCTTAGAATGATCAATCATTCAACTGGTGAGATAAATCTTTTAGACGTCCTCACAACGGCACACTGAGCTGATGACTGATATAAAAGTTCAGTGTTGTGTAATAAATATTTCAGTTCTAATAATGAAGTTCGTGAAGCAGAAAGACACTTTACCAATAAAAAATCTAGATATAAAATCTGGAAATGAAGTCAAAAGACATAGCTCACTTATACCTGATAATGTAAGAGGAATTCTTGTTGGACCTTCTAACTGCGGTAAAACTATTCTTAGGATTGGTCTTATAGAACATCCAAATGGACTCAAGTTCGAGAATATATACATCTACTCAAAAGCACTGTATCAGCCTACATATCAGTATCTGGATCAGTTGATAAGTCCTATTTCTGGTCTGGGCTACTACACGTTCTCAAATAATTGCAAAGTTATACCTCCTGAGGAAGCGAAACAGAATTCTGTTTTTATTTTCGATGATGTAGCTTGTGGGAAACAAAGTAACATACGTGATTACTTTTGCATGGGGCGACACAATAATATTGATAGTTTCTATCTCTGTCAGACATACACCCATACACCGAAGCACTTAATACGTGACAACGCTAACTTTCTTTCTTCTGACATGAATCTAAGGCATATATATAATGATCATGTTAACACAGATATGACTTTTGAAAAATTTCGTAATATTTGCAGTGTTTGTTGGAAAGACCGATATGGTTTTCTAGTAATCGATAAAGACAGTCTATTGGTTAACGGACGTTATCGAACAGGAGTTGATACCTATATTTTACTCTAAATTTAGAAGATCTGGTGTAACCGATATTAAACCCGTTATATATAGCTGGTAATATATCTGATAGCCCTGCTAAAGCTGTTTGTAGATCTGATAAAGCTGCTCATAGGTCTAGTAAGAGCTGTTCGTAGACCTGGTAAAGCTGTTCATAGACTTGATAAAGCTGTCCATAGGCCTGGTAAAGCTGTTTATAAACCTGGTAAAGCTGTTCATAGACCTGGTAAGAACTGTTCGTAGACCTGGTAAGAACTGTTCGTAGACCTGGTAAAGCTGTTAATATGCCTGGTAAAGCTGATCAAAGACCTGGTAAGATCTGTTCGTAGACCTGGTAAGAGCTGTTTATGGAGCTGGTAAAGCTGTTCACGGAACTGTCAAAAGCTGTTCATAGACCTGATAAGTGTTATCTATAGACCTGTTCAGATCAGTACAACTCAGTTGACAGACCTGTTCAACTCTCATTAGAAGGATGGTTAAAAAGAGAGACGAACTATTAAAAAATCTTATCAAAACTAGAAATGCGATTAAGAAGAAATTCCGCGCTGTGAAAACTGGACGAGTTGAAACTGAAACTCGTCTAGAGGAGACATTTAAGCCCATAACAAAACCACTTCATGAATTCATACCAAAAACAAAATATGAGCCTAAAATTAAAGATTAATATAGAGATGATGATGATTACGACAATATAAATTTTACTCCTAAAATTAAACTCCCGAAAATGGAACCAACAAGTACACCTATAAAGCGTCTAGATAACTCCTTAATGTCGGAAGACGATGAATTTGCAACACCTACACACTCTCGAACTTTGATGGAAAAGAGAGATTCTCCTCTGAATTTATCAAGTGGATTAGTTGATAAATGTTTAGAACTATGTATTAACAAAAGCCCAAAAATTGACAGCACTTATGGAGTTTATTTAGATGATGATAACGAATGGAAAATTGGAAATTCAAAGATTTCAATTGAGGAAGATTATTTCCTTATTAACGGAAAGTCGTTTAAAATAACGCTAGGTCTATGTGAATTGCTTTTTATGAAACAACCTGCAAAAGCTTTGTATAGTAAGGATGACTTGAAAGATTATCAAGCTATCTTAAAAGAAACTAATGCCTATAAAAGAGAATATAGAATGGACGGCCAAATAAAAGGTACTAGAGCTTCGAAGTATACAGAGATTATAAGTAAACTGATTTCTCATGACGGCAAGGGGTTGATGCATATGCCCAAGAAAAATATTGATTACGTTTATTGGAACGATCCTCATAAGCTTGTGGATAGAGTTCGTCTTTTAATAGCATCACAAGGTGCTGGACACACTAACCACAACACTGAAATTATCTCAATTATTGAAGAGTTAAAAGAAGGTGACATTATAGTATAAATAACATCTTTAATCGTATTCAGCTTTAATGTAATAATGAGTGTCGATAAATTTGGAAGATATTCTTAAAAAGCAAAGTTCGGACCTACTGGCGATCGCGGTCCTAGAGGCCTACCTGGTGAACCTGGTTCTCAAGGGATCCAGGGAATACAGGGTCTAAATGGTGTGGGTTTTAAGCTCACTCAAGATGGAGATTTCAATGTAGGTTTTAAAAATTTGAAATATATTAAAAGTCCGATGGAAAGAGATGATGCTACCAATAAAATATATGTCGACGATGTAGCTGATAAGGTAGTACATTTAAATAATTCCCACGCTAATGAAAAAATTCAGTTCGTCAGCAACAATCTAACTGAACTAATACTTAAGGAAAGTGCCATTCTTAAAAAGGAGTTAAAACAGATATACAGCATAATAAATATAACAAGTGAAAAAGATAAAGAAGCCAGTCAATTATATACGAGTGAATCAATTGCGATTCTACAAGGAAAACTGAAAATAGCATACGAATTATATACAAATGAATTAATTGTTGACGAACACTTTAAAAGCGTTAATTAATGTAGAATCTCTAACAATTTCAAAATGAATAAAACACAAGTAGTTAATGAGCTTCATAAACCAACCAGAAAAAATTTCATAAGAAGACGTTTTATAATTAAAGGAATAGATGACTTATGGCAAGCCGACTTAGTTGAAATGGGTGCTTATACTACAAGCAATAATGGACATAATTTTTTATTAACTGTGATAGATGGGTTTTCTAAGTATGCATGGGCAAATTCTATTAAAAGAAAGACTGGTATCGAAGTTATTCAAGCTATGATATCCATACTAAAGGAAGGTCGGACTCCAAAAAATTTACAAACTGATGATGGAAAAGAGTTCTTCAATAGCTCATTTCAAAACTTAATGAAAAAATCCAACATTAATCATTTTTCTACGTATAGTCTTTTAAAAGCATCTATAGTTGAACGATTCAATCGAACCTTAAAAAGCATGATGTGGAAAGAGTTTAGTATGCAGGGCTCATACCGATGGATTGATATGATTAAGAAATTACTTGTAAAATATAACTCAAGTTATCATCGAACTATTAAAATGAGGCCACGTGATGTAACAAAGCAGAATGAGAAAAAATTGCTATCAACAGTTACATGTACATGTATTTGAAAAAGGGTATATACCAAACTGGACTACAGAGATCTTTAAGATTGTAAAAATACAGATAACGAATCCTGTAACATATCTCTTGGAAGACCATGAAGGAAATGCAATAAAGGGGGGTTTTTATGAAATGGAGCTCCAAAAGACAAAGAATCCTGATGTTTACCTCGTAGAAAAAGTTTATGTTAAATGGCTCGGATTTTCATCAAAATACAACTCTTGGATTAACAAAAATAATGTATTATAATGATGTTATACAAATATATACTTTAAATTAAATGTACTTGATTTTTATTTTATTACTCTATTTGAAATTTTTATATCTTAAACTATAAATTTCATTTCTATACGAAGAAGCTAAAATGGGGTCCAAAACTTCCTGCGTATTTTGAATTCTCCGTTGAAAGCGAAATCTGTCGACCGCATATGTTTCCCAGGGGCCCTTACGGTCCCATATTGGAACATAATGTATCTGGGGGGTAATATTAAATTAAACTACTTTTTTTCCGACTGCTTTGACCTTATCTTCTTCTTTTTGTAGCAAAATCAAACCATCTTGAAAGTGCAAACTCCTACAAATATCCTTGAATTTTTTATACGCTGTTGAATCAGTTTTAGAGAGTTTAAGAAAGAACCTCCCATGTTTTTGTTAATCACTAAAAAAAGGTTTGTTGTACAAAGAAAGAATTGAAATATATGTATAATTAAATGTCAACTTTGCTGGTCTTACCTCTATAACCTCTTTAATACCAGGAGTTAATAAATCTAGCTTTTTATATTCAGCAATAAGTTCATTAAAATCTGTTAATTCAATTAAATTGGAAATATTATCCAAAATTATTTTTGTGTGAAGATACTCCATTTTGAGCTGTCATAAAAAAGGGGTTACACTTTCTTTTATAACTGCTTATTTTGAAATGTTAATTTTATATGTTTGCTTCATTCCTCTTAAATTCACTAATTCCACGTCGCTTTTATAATTAGCATCAATTTGTTTCACCATTTCTACTTCTCCGTTACTTAGAATTCTTTCAGTCTCAAACTCACGGTATTCATAGCATGATATCTTCAATGAGCGAGTTACGTAATTACTGTCATATGTACAACGAATGGTTAGCATAGTTTCGTCATCGAATTCAAGTTTAAAGTGCCTATAAAAGATATCCTTGCTCTCAATAATTCCTGCAATATCCATTTCTTTCTTTAATAGCTCTTGCCTGAAACCTTCAATGGCCTCGTCAATAGACACAAATTTCTTTTTAGGATTATCAATAGTAGTAATCCTTGATGCAGTAAGAGGAATATGCTCGTCATTACTTTCTTTTAAGATAGAAACTACATCTTCTTTGGGATTGCTTGTATTACTGTAAGTCATCAGTTTAAAAGTTAAACCAATTTGTATGTCTTTATTTGGTAGAGTGAGCGCAAAATCTAAGTTACTACTACTTTTGTCCATTAGGTTTACGCTTAACGGAATCGGTAAGCTATTGATATGCAAGATGCATAGTGATAAAAGTAAAAGATTTAATGAAGGTCTCTTCATTTTAATATGTTAGTATGTTGACTTGAACTCGAGAACTAATTAAACTTTATGATGTTGGTATATTTATAACATCCCCCTCTATTTTTTTATTTTCCATTTTAATTTTCATAGGATGATTCCAATTCCAATCATCCTCATCACCAAAGGGAAATGATTTATATCTCATAGTGCGATCTTGTGATACACCAACCAATACAATGTCACCTCCTAAAATCAATATAAGGTTAGATATTTACTTGATTCTTTTCCAATCGAATTACCGTAGACGTCTAACTTTACATGCTGCCAGAGCATGAAATTGAAATCAAAATGAAATGTAGAAGAAATCGGCTCGCCAGATCTCAACCGTAATATTAGACTCCTGTTGAAATCTTCTGGAGTCATGTATACCTCTCAAACATCATTAGGATCCACACTTACATTGACAATCCTAAAATTTTTCCAACCTCCTTCGCAGACGCAAAATTTACTGTCAGCCTGTCAGGAATGCGCGGTAACTTGAAATAATTTATGCCGTTTAGGCGAATTTAGTTACATCCGTTTGATGCAACTGAAATAATATTTCAATGATTGAATATTTCATTTTAATAATGATATTCAATTTGTATGAATTATCGTATTTTATTTTAGGTGCCCCTTTTTGGTACATAACAGCAGTGAGAGAGAGAATTTGGCTTGGGAGTTAAGTGGGGTAATAATTGTTAGAGAGTAACAACAATAAACTAAGTGGAATAGAGATTCCACTTTATTTATTGTTCGTACTCTCTGACAATTCAGAATCCTACTTGCCACTTATTTTTAATTATACTAGGCAGGTCTTACTCCCATGTTATTACTTCTAATATCTTATCTCCAGGTGTCAATGTCCCTGCGACCGGTCCGCTAAACACGCGTACTAGGCCCGAGCACCGGACTGCCCTTAACCTGCTTAACACTAGGTAGCTAGGAGGTGAAAGTAAATGTCAAGACGATGTGAACTCCGACGTTTTTATGCTTTTGGGTCTGGCATATTTATCACATATAAATCAAATTCTCATGCGAATTATATGAAAACAAATTATATTTTCGCTTTCATTTCTTAGGCAAATTTTGTACTGGGGTCCTTACTCGATTCCTCATTGCTTTTTATTTTAAAAAATATTTAACCAAAATTACTATTAAAAAACATTTAACCAAAATAAGTCTTGGTGTAAGCAACTTTCATATCAAAACGCTAAAATTACCAGATTATATATTTATTTCGTAAGTAATTAACTTCCCAGGATTCTGGGAACTCGACTGATTACGACGCGACTTCCTCTGCTGACTGTGCCGGGCTGACTCAACAACACGCTAGGTGCAAAAAGTTAGGTGGTATTCTTTGCCTCTTTCGCAAGTACAATTGACTCAGCTGATCGATAACCTCGCTCGGCGAATAGATTATTGAATATTCGCTTATTTTACATTGAACAGGATCCTGATATAAAACCGTTGGGACAAATTGTGGAAAAGGATTTTATATTATTTTTGGGACAATAAAATAAAAATACGTCTCCCAGGCAAGAAAATATAATAAGTACTTCTTTATTTTAGTTTAATTTATGGCCTCAATGTCGTAGTAAATAAATCACATTACACTTTTGATTGGATTTTGTTTGAGGGACACTGCAGGTTCCTGAGAAGTTGGCACTTTGAATAGTAATTTCGTCAAGAAAATAGTTTTAAATATAATTTATTTTTAGAAACCAACTAGACGTAGGTATGTTATACAGAGTGTTATGCAAATAAATTAGTTTGTAAAAAAATTTTCGAGATATTTTAGCTGAGCCGCCGAAAATTCCTTAGTTTGTAGAACTAGCCATTTTTTTTTATATTTTATATAAAAGAAAGGATAATTTAAGGTACTATTAGCGAGTTAAATAAAATTTAGATTTTTGTTTGTTTCGTAAAAGGGTCTATAAATGTGTCAAGAATATGTATTTATCATTGCAGGTCAAAATTCAAAATAGAAAAAAAGTTATACAGATTTTTGTATAGTCATGTTTTGACGACGCTGCGTAAATTCCTTGTAACTTTAAAAGCGTTTTTCTCCAGAAGACATTTTTCAAATTTGCCTAAAATCTAGCTCAAAAACCTTTTGTCCGATTTTAATAAAACTTGGCTCATTTTATTTATTATTATGTCTATTGGTGACTTTTGTCTTTTTTTCCCGTTTTTAAACGCGGGAAAATGAGGCTGTTTTTAAAACTTTTTTTCAAATACGCGCCATTTTTCGAGAAAACGCTTTACTTCCGGTTTTGGTGGGGGATGCACAATTAAATATGCCTATATTAAAATGCCATTTGATTTTTTTTCTTCAGATGTATTGGAGAGGCTCTATCGTTTCCGCGGATTCGGCCTCTTTTTTTTACTTCAACTTCAACGCCCTCTATACTAAAAAAAAAAATATTATTAAAAATTTTTTTTTATAATGTATAGATCCTAAGTTATCATATGTTAAAAAAATGTAGCTCTAAAAATAAATTTTTCACTGAAGGAAAAACATTTAAAAAGGGTATTTACAAAAATTTGATATGAATGTGATAATTTAAAAAAATAGATTTGTTTGTTTTAACATATTTCGATGGTTTTATATGTATAAAATAAGAGGTAGATATATTAAAGGCGGCCTATGTTCATTTTTGAAAATACAGCTACCCCCGGGCTTTGAAGAATTTATTTTTAATACCAAAAAGTCACTAGCTAAATCTTTAAACGCGTTTTTCTCAAAACTGATTTTTTTAAATTTGCTTCCACTGTAAGTCGGAAACAGTTTATTGTATCGATGCCAACTATGGAATTTTTGATTAGACCAAAATTTACAATTTATTAGGCAAAGTATTGACACTTTTTGGCGAAAATTGTATACTTTTTTTTCAAAATGCCGATATTACGGAAAATTGTATTTATTTTAATGAAGATTTGTTTTTTTAGTCCAGTAAATTTATAGGCGCCAATCATGGTAGCAGTAAGTCCACTTTTTTTGGTCATATGTTTAGTAAATTTCAATATTTTGGTCGAAAAAAATGTATGTGTATTTGTTAACAAGTAGTAAATATGTACCCAATATTTTGAAAGATTTGATGCAGTAGTTTTTTTAAAAACATTATAGAATCCTTATTTTAAGTAGTTACACTGGTATAGCCCCTTAACCGGGCCATATTTTAGCATTTATTTGAGACAATTTTGGATATGTTTTGAAAACGGCACATTTGCTAACTGAAATTCGACTGACATTCTGTAACAGGAAGTTATCCAAGTGTAATTTGTGAATACATTTTGGAGTAATGCGAAACTGTTTATTTTATCCTTTATGAATTATTTCAAATTTAATAAAAAATCTTATCGGCATTTTACGGATGATTTGAAAACATTTACTACAAAGGAACAACAGTTCTTGCTAATGCGGTCTTTCATATAGCTGCAGACATAAGACGGCTCTAATGAACAGGTTGATAGATGCTCTGAAGTGTAAGTGAAAGTGAAAAGTCATTAAGAAACATATCTACTTCTTTAAAGTCTTTTTTTGTGTGTGTGTGTGTGTGGAACAACACACAGAAATATTTATATATACATATACATATACAAGGAGGCGCGGCTACACTGTTCGTTGAAGCTACGAATGGTGTTTACAGTTGAGACGCCCTGAAAAGCCTGCTATAAAAAGATTTTGTCGTAAACGCAACCATTATAAGAATCCATAGGGCTCTTGAAGATCGTAATAAAATAGTTTTTAAAGAAAAGTTGGACCGACTTCACAAAAAGCGCTAAAAAGCATAACATAAAGCGCTTAAAAGTATAGCATAAATTAAACAAATCAAACAACTACTCAATCACAATCAAAGAAACTATTTAAAACTTCCTTTAAATTTCATTTCAATTTTATTAAATACTTTTGTTGTAGATGTAGGTGAATTTTCTTGCTTTTGGGAAGCATACACTAGTTTTTTCGAATACATGTAAACGATGAAATAAATTGATAATTGCGAGAATGTGGGTGACGCTTCGCTTCATGTTTATATTGTTTCTGGTATACTTGACAAAATCGTTAATTAAGCTGTGCTTTTTGATGCAAAGACGTTAAGCAGAAGATTAAAATATATATGAGACAATGAAAAGCCAAAAGTCTGGTAGTAATAAATACGCTAAGCCTGAACAGAAGCGTCGGTATAAAATGGAGAGGGGGAGTCAATCTGATGGAAAATGCAGAAATTGTGTGGTTTTAACTATAGGACTTCGAACATATCGCACCTAACTGTACACAACCAAGTAAAGTTAGAATTACTTAAGACCAAAGTTATGTAAAGATCACTTGCAGTTCTGCTTGAGCGTTAAAGTTATGATACTACTCATTTGGCGCTACTAGATACGGGAAACGATGTCACTTTAATCAGAGAGCCTTATGGAGAAGTTTTTTTTTAGAAAAAGTTATGAAGGTAGCAGAATTTACTTAACTGGCCTTGGCTAACATACAAAGAAAACCCTCGGTTCATGCTTACTGGACCTTTATTGAACCGGGATTATAATGTTCTGTCAGTCGGGTAGATATCGAAGGACATTCTTATTGGTAGACATGTGGTAAAGAAGGAAAATTTGATAATAGAAAGTGCTAAAATTATTATAAAGGGAGTGGACAGCCTGGTGAAAGGAAAAAGAAACGACAATAGGAGATCCAAAACTCGTGAGTTAAGGAACAATTTGAAAACGCTTATTGCAAGCTATGTTCAAAAAACGCCAACCACATTCTGCATAGAAATCTTCACATCTTTAGAGGATAAAAGTCCGGTGTACCAAAGGCCTCGTAGGCTTATTTGAAAAGAAAGAGAGATTGTACGTCAACAGATTCAGCAATGTTTAGAGGAAGGAAGCATAATGCCAAGTAGTTTAAGTGTTACTAGCCCTATATTTTTAGCAACGAAAAAGGATGGCTCTGTAAAATTGTGTGTGGACTATCGCACATTGAATAAGAAAATAGTTTAGGATCGATACCCTTTACCCTTGATCGAGGAAATTCTGGAGTCGGTGTATAAAACCGTCAGAAGAAAACCGTCAGAAGAAACGCCTTAAAAAACTCTATTAACCAGTTAAACTGTTTTTCTCAGAAAATGTGTTCCTTAGTATTCGATAATCCCAAAAGCTTTCACAGACTCGACGAAGAAAATTGTAAAGTTTTAAATTGGTCCTAAAGAATAAAGTGCATTAAATTTGTTAAAAGATCGAGTTTGTAATGATCGAGTGTTAAAACTATTCAATCCTAAGACTCTAGATGGAACTGCACACAGATGTAAGTAAAATAGGTATCGTTGGCGTGCTTTTTCAAAAGCAAAGCGAATATGCTAAACCATCTCCCATATTATACCTGAGTTTTAGTTTTTAGCGAAAATAAGATCCTTAAAGAAGTTACGAAGCTATGTGTTAGGTCTACAATTTAAAATTTTCACAGACTGCAAAGCATTTTAACTGATTATGCAGAAAAAGGACCTTTGTAGAGAAGTTTTAGGTCGGTACTTCTATTGGAATAATATAATTGTACTGTTCATTATCGATCTGAATCGGCAATATGACATGTAACAAATGTACAGCAAATATGTATGTTACTTATATCACTGCTAAAAGAAAGAGAATTTGAAGGAGATCAATATACACAATCGAGGCCACATCAACGACTGAAAGGTTGAATTTATCGTGCACCAAGAATACTTTATTCAAAATTTAACACATAAGGTGATAGCCCTTTTATCTAGCTGTGTTCATTGTTTCGAGAAAAAGTGTAAAACAAGATGGACTTTTAAATCCGGTAGAAAAGATTGATTTACCTTTGCAGACTTACCATGCTTACGACGTTGGACCCTCACCGTCGATTATCAACAATTATAAATACCTATTTGTTATAACTGATGCCTTCACAAAGTTTTGTTGGTTATACCCCATGAAGACTGTAAAGTCAGAAGAAGTATTAAAGAAGTTCGAAATGCAAAGCGAAGTCCGATATGTTTCGTGCCTACTATAAAGAACAGAAAATAAATCACGTTCTAGTTACGACAGGGATCCCACGTGGAAATGGTCAAATTGAACGTCTGAACCAGACCTTTATCGCAGTTTTTACGATGACCCAAAGAAATAAACTAACCTGCAACGAATCTTGAAATTTACCGTTACGGAGACGAAGTTAGATCAATTGGTTGATTGGTAGTTAAAATTAAATTAAAAAATCCACTCCATCTCTGGGCTGTTGCCTAGCTCGTAACAATGCAAAAACAATACATTCAAGTTTCCTTACTCCCCTTATCCTTATTTCCTTCCGGTAAAAGCCGTGCTAACGCATCAAAGAGTTGTCCCCTAGGCTTTGGTCATATCGTAAAAAAACACTCCAGTTACAGGAAAGATCCCTTTTGAATTGATGATTGGTGTAAAGATGATCCGCCCCGAAGACTATAGGTTAAGACAGTTATTCGAGGAGGAAATCATTAAGGAGTTTGAAGACTTTAGAGAAGACATAAGGCAGCAAGCAAGCAGTAGATTGAAAAAATGCAGGAGGGGAATAGGAAAAATGCTAAAAAGAAAAGAAAGACCGCAAATAATATACCCCTTAAACGACATGGTGGCAATAAAATGGATTAAATTAGCATCAGGCGCTAAGCTGTATCTTAAATCTATTGGACCATACAAAGTGATGGAAAGGGCGGTTACTACCTACGAAAAGTTAGAGAGAATGAAAGCTCGAAAGTTACTAATACCGCCGACGATTGTATGAAGCCTTGGAAAGATAGAGAAAGCGACAGTTCATGTGAGTCAGATGAACAGCAGGATAGCCGAGTGTGGGAGTAAAATCCATCATAGCAAGGAATGCAATTGTAGGCATAATTTTAACTTGGACACTATCGGTGCAGATTGCGATTAGCATCGGTTAAGCAATCGAGAAACGAAGAAGTGAAGCCGAAATAACTAAATTAACTCAGAAACTTTATTTTGGAAATTAATTATACGAACCTATTTTATTTGAACTCACAGTTGGAGACGGAGTTGGATCAATTGGTTGGCATGACCACCATACCAGGTCTCTCCAGGTGGTCTTATAAATTGAATTAAAAAATCGATTCTGGGCTGTTGTCTAGGTCGGAGCAATGCAAAAACAAGACATTCAAGTTTTCTCAGTCCCCTTACCTAATTCCCTTCCGGGAAAAGCCATGCTAACGCATCAAAGGTTTGTCCCCAAGGCTTTGGCCACATTGTAAAAGAAAAATTAAAATTATACTGAATTGTGAATTTACAATTTTGATATTACCTTTGCCTGTCAAGATTTAATATTACAAAAATCTACTTGTATATTTAAACTTAGCTGTGGCTCTTTTCTTCTTTAAAAGTTTACTGATTATCTAAAATGCTACATAAATATGAGTAAATTATTTAACTTAAATGAACTATAAGCATATAATATTTTTACAACTTTTAATTAATTTTATTTGAACTTAACTTCATGCTGTGTTATTTATATTATTTTGCTTTTTACAGCATCCATATTTCCAATCATAGTTATTCTATTTGCTGGTGGTTGGAGTGACCGGAAAGGCCTGAGAAAGCCATGTATGCTATATCCTATGATAGGAGAGGCATTGTCATGCACAGGTTTGTACATATACTTTTATTGGCGGTAGACGTTAATTAAAATTTAGCTCTTCTTATTTCTTCAATATTTATGGAAACAATACCTATGGAGTTTGGAAACATTCTGGAAAAGGTATTACCGGCAATGTTGGGAGGTCAAACATTAATGATAATGGGAATATACAGCTATTTAACTGCAACCACTCCAGAGGAAGATCGGACATTTCGGTAAATTTCTACAGCAATAGTTTTTTATATTATAATCGCTGACTTTAATCTCATAACTGCATCTAACAAGTTTTTTCTCATTTTTTACATTTGTTGAAATCATAATATTAATTTAAGCAGAGTAGAAATTTTCAGGAAATTGGTTGTTTCACACAACCTGGTTGCCTTGTAAGTACGCAAAATTGTAAAAATGTGTAGAGCTTGAATTTAACAAGTGTGTGTTCAATCGGTTGAAGGGGAATGCCAACCGTTTTACAAAATTTTTACTCATGGCAGTCCAAGCGCTATGTAGTGTCAAAATCTGGGAGAATTACAGATCATGCGCACAAACTTGACATATTTATTCGTTGCTATGAAATATTTTTCTGTTGCCACAACATTTTTTGGACATGCGCTTAATTTATTGAAACGGTTAGGCAACCAAATTGTCTGAGAATTGCTACCCAGGTTTGCTAATAAGTTGAACGCAAAAATAATTTTGCGACCTATAAAGTTAAGTGTGGGTATACTTTGCCGTCAATTATAGATTTAATTACTTCACAATCTACTTTATTGTTTTAATAAAATCATGTTAAAACGTAAGTTACGGAACTCCTTCATGTTGGCCACCGTACTTTATCTAAATGAGACAATAGTTAAATATGACTACAACGAAATGTCTTCGAATAGGTTACTCATTTTTGCTTTAAATTTTTCATCAATCAATTTTTACACCATTTTCTCGAGAAATGTTTAAGGAAACGCATACAAAAAAACATCAAGTATATTGCTGAATTCGTGCTTCAATAAGCTTACATCTGACACCCTACACAATTCTCTTGACAATATTGTTTTCCATTTCCCAGTTTCCCCCTGAAATTAACTACCAGAATCAGAATTCATCTTTTTATACCTTTGTGCTAAAATTTCAAATTTTTACGTCGAATAGTTTCACAGAAAATCACCTGTGACTGACGAATGGACACCGTGATTCCATAAGTGCTTCGTTTTTCAATTATGATACGGAACATTAAACATTAAGCTCCAAACTTCATTTTTATAGATTCAGTCGGTTTGGAGTTAGAGACTTTTCTCAACAGACAACAGAAGCCAATCGCTATGCTTCATGTTCATATGTAAAACTTAAGAGTAAGATTTTAAAAACAGATTATTATAACAATAATAATAATTTATTGCTGGTTATTATACACAAGATTGCTAATCTTTTATAGTAAAAATAAAATAAAATAAACGTAGAGTTCAAATACTGAAATAATAATTGAATACGACTTCACAGAAGGCTTTAAAAAGCATAAAATAATATTTGGTGTATCTATAATGAGATTTTGAAGTTCGTGGAAATTAAAAAAAATTACGAAGTAAGGGGACTGCTCCCAACTCTTCCATCTAGAGTCACTGATGAGGAATGAGGAAACATTTTATGTACAGCCGAAGGAAAATCATCATTACACATTAGGAAGGCAGGTGACGTCCCTATTCCCACAATTTCTATAATGATGCAAATGAAGCAAGGTAATCTTTTGAGCAATAAACGATTCAGATCGGTCAAAGCGCTACGAAATTATACCCGGTCATACATAAAAATAAATAAAAGTAAATAAGCAAAATACGGATCAAACTTAATTTTTGGGAATTCGGTTAAAAAGAAAGTTAATAGAGTTTGCATGATATGTGAGTGCTAATAAACTTTTCATTGCATTGACAATGCCCGCGCTCATTATATTGAACCGAAGATCAGTCCCTAGGAGAGTTAATTGGACAGGATAAGATCCTTCCATTATCAATTTACTGAAGCTTCATGCCGCTGTTTAGGATTGTTCCAAGATTAGACGCCTTACTCAGGGCAGCCAAAGCGAAATCATTGAGGAGGAATATCGAACTTATTATAATGAAAAAAGTAAACTGGGACTTTCCAGGATTTAACACCAACCGATTATTCCTCGAACAATTATACATACTGTGTAGCTCAGAATTTATGCATTCTATGCAGTCCTCCAGTAGTTCAATAGGTTCGGTTAGATATACCTGCACATCATCCGCATATTGCTGGAATGACACGTCGCGAATCACACTAGGTAAGTCGTTAATATAGAAAGTCGACTTCAGTGAACGGAGTACAGATCCCTGTGGCACACCACACGTTAGCGAATTACTCTACGTAACAGATTCTTTAATGGGGAATTATTTTCTCGAATACTTTAGAAAGGAAAAATGGCAGCCTTAGTCAGTCAGGCCTTCTGGAGAGGTCTTTTTAGATATAAGCAATGCAGGTGCGATTTTGCACTTGCTAGAAAATGTTATACTCTTTCTTATGGATCAGCTTTCGATATACAACGCACACACCTCAACTCGTTTACAAATTATATTTTATTTACACCGAAAATTTATACAAGTTTTCTTTTTTTGATTTACTAACACTAATCTTTCACAATATTTTATAATAAATCAACAACACTGGTGTTTTCAATGACCTGCAAATATAATAAAAAGTTTCACTAAAATTGTCTATAACCCAGATCCAAACTCAACCGAACCAATTGTAAGAAAACCTCCTTTTTATTCCTTGATCAAATTCGACTTGCTTTGACTGTGTTCTTAATCAGACTCTCAACGGCGAATACTTTACGTTAACGTTGCACTCGTTAATTTTTAAGTTAATTACCGTGCTTTGGGATGAAAGAAGTTAACGGCGATGTGGAAAGCTGAGCCCATCACTCTGAAAATAAAGAAAAAAAACCACGAATAAGTATGCAATAATACTCATTGAGTTTTAGTATTTAACTACTCATGGACCCATCGCCTCACGAGTTTGATAGTCACTCATACTCTTGCTCTGTCACTCAGGCGTTGCAAAACAAACTCTCCTTGCTACGTCACAAAGACTTCATAAACTAAAGTACTCCTTGCTCCGTCACAAGGACTTCGCAAGCAAAAATAATTCGTTTAGTCACTCAGACTTCGCGAAAAGGCTCTTTCGTTACTTATTTCAAGAAACTATTTTATTAATATACGTTCCAACTAACTACTCACTGAAAACATAAAAACCTAAAAATTAGCTACAAAACAACTAACTACGCTAAACATTCAATATACTTATTATATTTCACTCACGACCCTCACTATATTCACTCACTCACGATCGTCACTGTTCACTACGGATTTAACACTTTTTACTAAATCAAACTGATCGCTATCAATTTCTTCTTTACCTAAGATCTTACGAGATCATCCCCTTCCAGAAAACTCCCTTATGTATCTTAACATTAGTAAATAAGGGATCTCTCTTATTTACCTTACGTCAATATTACGTTCCTAGAAGCGAGTTCAAACCAAGGTCCAATAGATTTTTCGCCACTGCGCAATAACACGAGTCCTACGTAAATATTAAATTTAGGTAACTCCATAGAAGAGCTCTAAACCTAAAACAAATAACAACTCGCATCGGCGCAATGTGCCGTAATCCGACCATTGTTTTACAACCTGTAATTAGTGCTCAAAATTTTCCTTGCACTTTTTGGGTTAGGAACTATTTTGGCTTATGACCATTTGGCGACAAACCCTTATTTTACGCAATTCTTATATCGATTTTCAATTTAGTATTCTCAACTTTCTCCTTTGATGTGATATTTCTTTTGCAGGTAAACCGAACGCGATCAGCCGACATGTATAGAGAAGAGCTTTTCAAGCGTCGTCTTCTTCTTTTTACCGTTTGTCTGAATTATCCGGTCTTGCACATGTCGGTGATAAGGCACATTATTCTGGGAACAAACTTAAGTATGTTCGGTACCTCATCGTTAATATGCTTAATTAGCATATTTAAGTTACCATCGCGCCCAGATTTTGTGGCAAAGGAATGCGAGGCTACTCGAGCGATTTGTTTGTCGTGATAATTAATTGCCGTGTAGGCGGTATTTGTTGATTTAATAAACTAATTTCTAAAGTTTTACAAATGTAGCATACATCCATTCAGCAGAATTTTCTCAAAAATTTAGCTAATTTGAGTAAAAGTTGCCGCAACTGCAAGTGACACTTAAAGTGACAGAAAATTCTACGGCACGTCTAATGAGTTATTTGCCGGCTTTTTCGCAGTTTTATTCTGTGATTTTTAATAAATTTTAGGAGAAATAATGGAAAACGGTTTATTAAATGTAAGAGAACCTACTCTAGCAAAAAGTTGTATACTTTTGGGAAACCTACAAACATGTACCAGAGAAGAACTCGAAAGTATCTGTAATAGATGCGGAACAATTCTTGGCTATTTTGAGCAAAAATATTTTGGATTTGTACAATTTGAAACAGAAGCGATTGCTAATAAGGCAGCTCAAGCCCTCAATGTATCTTTGTTTAAAGGGTACAAAATAGCAGTCCGGAATAGGTAAAGGTAAGAAACCACAGCTAAAGAAAGACACTCTAGAGGCAACTCAAGCCAATTTACAACAGCTTCAGCAGCATGCTCACGTTCCTCCTGATTACAATGATTGTGAGCTAATTGTCATTAACCCAGGGGCACACGTAATTGGACTTTTGAATATGTATAGATTCATTACTTTTTTTACCTTTTATAGAGAATATGCCGAATATGAAAAGGTTATATTTAAAAGTTAATTTGCTTTTCCCAAATGAAGGGGTACCAATTGGGAAAGTTAGCGCAAATATTTCGTGACGTGGATGTTTATATGCAGTACTCGTCACCGCCCAAAACGAATAGCATCGAAGTATCACAGAAACATACTTTATGGGCAACTAGCGGAGCACCGAAATATGGCAGTTGATAATGCCATTAACTTGAGGCCCGAAGTACAATTCCAACGGAACCGTCAACTGTAACTTTGCTCAAATGGGAAATTCATGCGACATGATTGCTACAATTTAACGAATTATCAGTCGACTCCGACTGAACTTAGACTTTGCTCAAAGTGCAAAGTTGTAGTCACAAAACACGACTGCGGCTAACTTCATTTGAAATATACATGCAAATAGCTCTGAAAATGACAGAAGCTGAAGTTACAATTTAATTTCAAATTTGATTTTGGCGTTGACTTCGGCTGAAAGCTCAGTTGCAGTTAACTGATCAGTCGGAATTTTAACTCGGGCCTAATATCGAATGATCGAAAGATTTTCAAATCAAATTGCGCGCAGAGAGGCAGAAATTACTGCCGACAGATTTGCCAATCATTCCTCCAAATAGCTCAGTTGCTCCTCCTTTAATAGAATGTCATCCAGACGCGATTCAAACTTTATTAATCGCACTTGCTGACAATCATTTCTTAACGGTTTTACAATTGTTACAAGGTGTGAGTTACAAAAAAGGCAGAGTTAGGCGACGCAGCTGACCTTCCAGCTCCTCAACCGAACATCGTCGAACCTGATCCAGAGATCGAGTTGCAGAAGAAAATTTTAAGCATCCTCAATAATCACATGTACACAATGTACAAACTAAACACATGACCCGAGTACATTTTTCAAAAAATTTTAATAAAAATTCCGAACTCAACCGTTCAACTCGAGCAAAGCAAAAAATATTAAAATATTTCTTAACGCGATCGGCGTTTCTAATAAATAAAAGCTAAATTCTTTTGGCTCTCCGTCAACAGCAGCACCAAAGGGTTAGCTTTTCTTTAGCTGCTGGACGCCTTCGACCGAACACTAGATGGAAAACCAACAAATTTAAATAAAAACACTGATCTAGACAGCTGTTTTTTTATTAAAAATTTTCAATAAGTCATCTATAACGGTGTCAAAATCCGATCTATTGTATGCAAATGTACAATCACTGCAACACGATTCAAACATAATTGTACTTCTAAAAGATAATAAGGTGCAACGAGCCTTGGATTCCCTGATCAAAGCGTTAGTATCTACAATTGAAAATCACTTTAACTATAGGTAGATAATGAAATATATTTTATTGGAAGTCTTTAATTGTTTGGCGTTTTTTCTGAAACTCTTTCATATAGGGAGTTGATATTTGGCACGAAGATAGGAATTGGTGGCAGAATAACAGCCGTGTAGTTGAATTTTCATGTTTGGGTCTAATTTTCATTGGGGTGAAATGAGAATCAAATGAAATTGTGCTTGTAAAAACGAGTTCAAAAATATTATTAGTGGCTTAAGCAACATACTGGTAACGATTGCGTTACTAAAATCCAACGAAACTTAAGGTGTGTAATTAAAGAAATTACTCGTACCTTAACACAGTATATTGCATACTCAATAAAACAACATTTAATTGTAGTATTATCGCGATAAGCTAAAGGAAGTGACTATTTGCACTTACGTGTACTTTCGTGTTTACACGTATTTGCCATCTTGATTTCCACTTTGACATTTTGGCTATAATCATGGCTACAAAAAATTTATAGATTGGCGATTTTGGCGACTTTTTAGTGTCCATCTGGCGATATTGTCTGTGGAAAGTCTGGCGACCCTGAACTGGAGAATGTATCTCCCTATAAATAGAAATAGAAGCTTAATAAATTTTGGTGGCAGGTAATCATGGCCAGCTACTTCGGAATTGATAGAGCTTAAATCAGCAGTTAGTTCATCTAAATCTACGTACAGAGTAAGAGTCACAGCTATTATTAGACAGGTTAGTGGTTGGACATGTTAAACGCGTCCTCAAGGTTATGTTACTTACTGTCCAAGATTCAAACTATATTTAGAGCTGTAATATCGACACTTAGCAAGTTTGATTGCTACATTAGTTTTATTGCGAGTAGCTTCATCTGTCTTGAGGCGTTTGTAGCCCTGGTATAGGTACTCACGATCGGCAATTTGAATCTCAACATTACAAAACTATAGACAATCCCCTGGCTTAACAAATTTACTTTTTTATGGAACATATTTTTCAAATAAATGAGAGATCAATGACGTTAGAGTTAGAACTTTACCGTCAATGAGGATATATCATAAGTCCTATCCCATGGTAGACGAGAACATTCAGCAGTTAAGGAATCTATATTTATACTTTTATAATCGCGATATGAGATAGTTCTTCATAATTGAAGAACTGAATAGCATGATCCAGATTACTAGGAAGACTCAGAGAAAAAACTCTTTCACTCTCCCCAATAAGTATCAAAGGGAGGGATCACTGCTGCTGATAATTTCAGCCTTTTGATATTATATTTTGCTTAATTATGATACGATTTTACTTGCTGGGTTTAAATGAAACTCACATGTTGTCAGTGAAATCAAAAAGAGTTGTATACAATTTTACATTAAAGATCTTTTACAATTACAAAATTCTGTAAGTTTAGGTAATATTATATAAAAAAAAATAGGTACTATTCTATAAAAATTGTGATTATTATAACATTACCGCACCCTTGGAGTAATTTTACGGCAAAACTTAATTGAATCGGTCATTTCGAAAAGGGCTTATCTCGGATTTTTAGCAATTTTTCTTTTTTGTAAAAACTGATTTTGAAGGAGTAGACTCATCAATTTTTTGCGAGAAGGGATTAAGGGATTGAATTAATAGTATGTTTAATAAGATTTGCATGTTCAAATAAAAATGAAAAATTTGGTATTCTAGATATGAGCCCTTTTCGAAATGACCGATTTAATTTGTGTGCGAGGATTCCATCGGCAAAAGAGAAACTCTTGTTATTGCGCGCTTCAAGATGCCACTCTTCGTGCGGATGCTTAATACTCGGACTCTACCATCTGGACCTGGATTTACTTCGACTACACAGCTTAAGTTCTAGTGTAACGGTGAGAGGTTTTCGTCCTTCAGAAGAACTATGATATTGGATAGCACTGGTTCCATTTAGCTCACTGTTGTAAAGACTGTAGATAATCCCTACTCCGTTGCCTCCAGAATTGCTGATGCATGAACTTTAGTCTCTGCCAACGAATAAGACGATTAACATTTACATCGCATATGTTGTGTTCAGGAAGTGTAATCAAGGGAGCTCCTATGAAGAAATTGTCCGGAATGAGGGCGTTAAGATATTGAGGATCATTGTAGAGTGGAGCTTTAGACCTGGAATTAATGATGGCTTCTGCTTAACATAATATGTTAGCTACTTCTCGAATGTCACTGAAGAGTTTGCAATCTTTATTGCTGATTTCCACAAGCCCCTGATGTGAGGTAACCTAGGTGGTATGAACTTCCTTTCGATGCTCTGTTTGTGACAAGCATCTAGGAATGCGCCCTTGTGCTGCTGTGATCGAAAAACCTTTCTAAGTTCCTTTAGATCGTTCCTTCCCCCGACGAGACTGGTGGCGTTGTCTGAAAAGATGGTTGATGGCTTTCCCCTTCTTGCGATGAAACGCTTCAAACAAGCTAGAAAGGCTGTTGTAGTAAAACGATCTCAATATGAACTGCCTTAGTCGCAAAGCAAATAAAAATACAACCGTTTGCTTTAACTGGAGCTCTTCCTCTGATTAGGCTAGTAATATGTAGGGGACCAAAAAAAATCTACGCCTGTTATAGGAAAGGGTCCGTTGTGTGGTGTGGGAAACTTTTAGGAAAATAATTAAAAACACTATGTTTTAACAATTTTAACAACTGTATTTAAGGTTTTATTCAAATCAAATTTTGCAAAAGATACAATCAGCTACAATTAACCCGCACGACCCGCACCGCACCGGGGTTGAAACCACACACACTGGATTTCATTATCGCGGCGCATTCGCCCTCTGATGAAGCACGGTTCCCACACATGGTGTCGCAACGTGATGTCTCCCTTTTTGCTAGCGTTTGCATTTTGTAAAGTTAAGTTTACTTAGCAAGAGAATATTTAAAAGGTGATAAATCGTATGCAGCTTGAGATGAGTATATAGAAAAATAAAATAAAGGAATTAATTTGGATTTGTTTGTGCTAGCATCTCCAGAAATTTATGATATGTTTAGACCAGAATTTCTATGCATGACGAATTTACATTTAAGAAAGGAATTTGTATTTCTGGTGTCACGTGCAGTATCCGTGGGAAACGTTCTTCATAACATTTCCTTCCACCTATGAGAAGATTATGAAATTTCTATAAAATAATCTTAAAAAAAAAAACATATGTACCTATCTAGTTGAACAAGTTTTAAATGTAAATTCCGAAATATGTATTATCAAAATTAATCTAACTTATCTCATGTTTTTTTTCTTTTTGCTTTTTTTTACGATACTTATGGTAGGTATATTTGAATTTCCGAGTTTTCCTAATTTAAACTTAATGGTTCCTAAATTTGTTTTTATTTATAAATAAAATAAATGTGTTATTTCATTATGTTAAACCTAATGGTGCATACAAATTTTTTTTTATTATTATTGTTTTTTAATTTAACAAATATTTTGTTTTGTTTTCTTACCTAAATCTAGTCACTTGAATTCTGCGTGTCAGAAGGACGACGGGTAATTGATACCTTACATTTTATAATTTTCTTCGTAATGAAATAGCCTATATTAACAATGATTAGTAGGACAAGAATAATTAAAGTGATATTAAAACTCAAATTTGTCGGTTGCTGTGCGAGTTCTACAGGTTCTTCGTAATCTTTAAATTCGTCTTTTAGTTTCCTTAAACTTATACTAACCTTTTCAAGATCATTATTTCTTAAAACGCTTTCTATGAATTTAGTTGATTTCGGTGAAGTGAAGTTTAGCTCTTTTGGTATGAAAGTATTATTGAAATGGTACGATATTGGAGTTCTGTCATTTAATTCACCGATTGTTTCTAAATTTATTTGGGCAGTAGCAGCCTTACAATCGGGCTGTAATTTCAACACGCCGCTTTCTGAAATTTTAAGGGAATAGCTTACGTTTCCACAGTTTATTCCAAAGATACTAAAGACCGCCGATTCTGCAATATCAGAATTTGTATGTATCAAATTAGCACTAAATAAGTGTCTGCTGTACATTATTTGTTGTTATATTCGTCCCTCTCAACCTTTAGATGCCTACGAGCCCGTAATTGAAACGTTAGACACCATGCTTGAGAACGCTAACGCCTCCGATGGATTTATTTTATTGGGCTACTTTAACCTCCCCCGTATTCAATGGTCATTGTCTGAGGACTGTTCTCACTTTGTCCCCCTTAACGCATCTTCGGCCAAAGAAGCCTTTTTTACCGATCAGCTCTCCGTTTCTGGTTTCTTTCAAGTAAGTGGAGTCAGGAACTTTCTGGACAGACAATTAGACTTGATCTTTTCTTCCGACCCAGTTAACTCGGCTATCGCGGAAAGCAACCATCTCCTCTCCTCTCTCGATCGTCACCATCCTCCCCTGCTCCTTGTTTTCTCATTCGAACACCCTCATGCACTTTCAAGCTCCGAGTCTTCTATTTCCTTCAATTTTCGTAAAGGCGACTTTGAAAAATTAAATCACTTGCTCCTCAACTCTAACATTGCCATTATCCCTCAACATCTTCCAGTTGACGTTGCTTTAGAGGCGTTCTATCCAGAAATACACGCTTGTCTTACACAATCTATCCCCCTTTTTCCTCGTAAAAACTAGTCCTCATTCCCCGTTTGGTAGGACAAAGAATTACGCTCTCTCTTCGCAACAGGAGAAATAAACGTTGGAAAACTTTTCTTCTATCCCAGACCGAGTCCGACTATTCTTCCTACCTATCTGCTTATACCTCTTTTTCTGAACGTTGTGATATCCTCTACTATGAGTACCTCCAACGGATGGAAACTAGCCTCATATCCGACCCCAAGCGTTTTTATAACTTTATTAATTCCAAGAAGAAATCCAATGGTTACCCCTCTACCCTAAAACTTGAGAATACCCCTTCGTCTGATCCTAAGGTTATCGCCAACCTCTTTGCACACTTCTTCAGTAAATCTTTCAACGACAATTCCCTACAACCTGACCTTTACTACTTTTTATTCTTGGAAAAATGCATTCAAACGTCGTTTACGTCTTTCGTCCCTGATCCCGAACTAATCACTGCCAGTATCAACGGGCGTGAGGACGACTTCAACCCAGGATCTGAGGGCATTCCAGCGATTGTTCTAAAAAAGTGTGCCATGCATCTAATTCAACCCCTTACTTTGCTTTTCCACCTCTCGGAAACTCAAGGGGTTTTCCATCAATCCATCCATTTCCATCTTCAAAAAAGGCTGCAAGAACGATGTATCCAACTACAGACCCATTCCTAAATTATCATCCATAACTAAACAATTCGAAAAGTTGGTCTATGATTCCATGTCCTTCCACTGTAAGTCTATCTTCTCCCTCTCCCAGCATGGCATCCTCAAAGGAAGATCTACAACCACCAACCTTACTGACTTCGTTTCCAAAACACTATGTGCCCTGGAAAACGGGAAAGATGTTGATGTTATCGCCACCGATTTTAGTAAAGCCTTCGACAAGATCTTCCATAATATTATCTAGTGCAAACTTATCCATTTCTAACCGTATTGTCGCTCGGTCCGGCGTCCCCCAGGGCAGCCACCTCGGTCCATTAATTTTCATCCTTACAATAAATGATGTTGAATGTGTCATCAATCACTCAGAGCTATCCATTTATGCTGATGATATGAAAATTATTAAACATATCTCCCTGACAACCAACTCTCTTCTTCTGCAAAAAGATCTCGATTCCTTCACCACATGGTTCATGAAAAATTTTCTTGAACTCAATGTCTCCAAATGCCAGTCCATCTCTTATTCCCGCAAGCGTCTTACCACTACCCCGAGAGTCTACATGCCAACTGACGTACCAGTCCCTATCGTTACCTCTCTGTTTGACATAGGAATAATCTGTGATAGTGAACTCAATTTCCGTTCCCACATTGACAGCATAATTAACAGAGCTAACTCCGTGCTACACAACCAACCCACCTACACAACCAACCCACATTAACAGGATTGAATCCGTAAATTGTAGGATCATTCGCTTCGCTCTACGTGATCTTCAGTGGGTAGACAGATTCAACCTTCCACCTTATGAAAACCGTCCGAAACTGATAGACTTACAACCTTACACAAAGCCTTATATCTTGATCCCGCCCATCTTGATCGCCTTTCTTAATTCTTCATCCTTCCAGCCCGTATCTACTTTAATTAGAGCTCATATTGTAGCTTTTACTATTTATTTATTATGTCATCTTTTATTATAGCTTGTAGTATTAGTATTATGTTATAGCTTGTAATTGTAGTATTATTATGCCCAATAATAATTTAGAAAGCTTCCCGATCCCATTTACTAATCCTCTTTTTGTTTTCTTTGGTAAATGAAATAACTGATGTAGAATATTGTTATTTTCTAAAATTTCACCCAGAGTAGAGTTAACTACTTTTAATGTTGTTTTACAGGGTTGCCTACTATCTCGTGACCACTGAAGTTGGAATGGATCACAAATTTCCAAGTAGCTGTTGATTTACCCAAAATTCCCTTTTTTCAAGGTGTATGCCGCTTGTCTTATTAATGGGTATACTGACATACATATTCTGGGTCTGGGCCAAGACTATCACTTGCAGAACGCCGAACAACAGGTTCCTAAAATGAAAATGGTTACGTAAGAGGAAAAAGAGGATTTTTATTAATGAGTTTAGTTTTTTGACCGCTTCGTATTAGGGTAGTCTCGTTTGAAGGAGTTTCGATTATCTCGTAGGGACCTTCATACACGGCTGATAGCTTTTTGTTCTTCTTAATCTTGCACTCTAATAACACTTTGTCTCCCACACTGAAACTTTCCCCTGTTGCGTTACGATCGTAATATGCTTTAGATAATTCTTTTGCTCTTATTTGATTATCACAGGCAATTTTATATGAATTTTGAAGCCTAGCTTTAAGCTCGATTGCGTAGTCGTCGTAATTATATACGGGGTCTATAGTTTTTATAAAAGAACTAGGGATTTCTGGTTTCATGCCAAATAAGATTTCATATGAACAGTAATTAATAGCACTGTGTGGAGTCCTGTTATAACAGAATACCGTGTAATTTATTCATGTGTCCCAATTAGAGGGATCCTTAGTGGAATAACTTCGAAGGCAGTTTGCTAAAGTTCTATGACAACGCTCAAGTGAGACGTTTGTTTGTGGGTGATAGGGGGTAGTTTGCAATTTTTGACTTATAAGAAGTTTGCATGATCTTTTAAAGATTTCGCTCAAGAAGATATCTGGGAGTAGCAAACGTACAAATTATTCACCGTACAAAATTTTCGGCTATTGTATGTATTTGCTTCTTGGTTTTTTATAGGAATTGCCTGCACAAATTTTGTCAGGTCATTCTGAAAGGTAAGTATATACTTGTTTTCGCTTTCTGAAGCAGCAGTGGTCCTATAACATCTAAAGATACGCGATTGGCTTTTTTGGGGTTGTTGTGATTTTCATTGGAATCTTAGTCATTCGACCAGCTTTATTTTTCTGGCATACTTCGCAATAGGAGGTATATCTTTTAATATCACGAAACATAGTGCTCCAAGAATAATATTGTTTAATGCGCTTGAAGGTGCGCGATATCACTTGATGTCCCCCAAATGGACAATTATAATATTCATTTAGTACACGTTTTATTTCGTCTTCTGTATGGATCCTTAATGGGTGTTTATCATTTACGTTAAATTCGCGTATCTCGATATCGTCTAATGTGTTTTGAGTAGAGTTATGGGTTGACAACCGTGAATGCGGGGTTATGTCGGGGTGATTTTGTTGATTTAACAGCCTGTGATCTTGTTACTACTTTTATCTCAGCTGAAATTGTATTCCTCGAGTTTTATTCTTCACCTCATTATTCGGGAAGATGGATCCTTCAGGTTGAAGATCCATACTAAAGGCGTATGGTCAACCACCACAGTAAATTGCCTTCCATATAGGTAAAGCCGAAACTGTTTGGTTGCCCATACAATCGCTAGGGCCTCTTTCTCTATTGTGAAATTACTCTGTTCAGCCTTGTTGAGTACCCTACTCGCGAATGCAATTGGTAGGTCAAACTGTCCGAAATCATCATACTGATACATACTCTTATGGTGTCGTTGCTGGCATCAGTCGTGACAAAAAACCTCTTCTCAAAATTGAGATACCGGAGTATTGGAGTTTCCTTCAGAAGGTTAAAAACTTCATAACAGTGAGCGCCCCAGTTAAAGGGTACGTCCTTTTTTAATAACTTGTGTAAGGGGTTGGCGATTTTAGAGATATTCTGTATGAGCTTTCTGTAATACCCTACTAGACCTAGAAATGATTTTACTTGTTTTACATTATTGGGAACAAGCAAATCTTTTACAGCGGATATTTTGGCAGGATCTGGTCTTATTTCTTTGTCGGTTATCACATGTCCCAGATAGGTTACTTCTCGACATAGAAATTTGCATTTAATTGGTTGGAGCTTTAAATTAAGTAATTTTAAACTTTGGAAAACGTCTCTAAGTTTTTTATTGTGATCTTCTAAATCACATCCGTAAATAACGATGCCATCCAGATAGACGAAACTTCGTATGCCCTGTAACCCTGTTAAGACTTTATTCATTAGTCTTTGAAAAGTGGAGGGTGCATTACGTAGATAATGCCATCACAGTTCATTGGGAAGCTGCTTGACACTACATGAAAGAGATGTTTCAAATTGGTACTATTAGGTAACGATATTTAGAGTAGGCAACTGCCGTATGTTGACAGTGTTTCATTTGAAACGCCCTGAATTTGCGTAGAATTGGCTACATGTACTAAAGTTTCTCCTTTTAAAATGTTGCGTTTTACTAGACCTATGGATGCTGCCATATCAATTAAAAATGTTTTGGAAATGTTTATTCATTTCTTTATTTTAAATTTGCCCTCGCTTTGAAAAGTTTTGGCAGAATTTAGGTTTAAAATTGTTTCGGGTTGTAATTTATTTGCTTGATTTTGGCTTATAGGTTTTCTGCCCGAACCACTATGCCACTGGGTACGGACTGGTTCCCGTTTCCCGCTATGAATTGTTGTATATGCTGTTTTTTTGGAATATTTCCGTTATGATTTGGGTAACGATCGCTTTTAATATAAATTATTTTTTGGTTATTGTATTGCCTTTTTCGGCACTCTTCTATCGTATGTCCTGAGTTTTTGCAGTATCTACATACTACAGAATGGTTAACTGTATTTATACGATTGTTAGTGGTAAATTTAGAGAGAGAAAACTAAAATTTGTGCTTAGACGCCTTCTGCATTCGTGGTAAGTATAACCCGCTAAATTAGAGAAAGTACACCTTTTTACTTGATCAGTGCGTACATCGCTCTCAAAAATCTGTTTTTCTGTGATGGCGTAGTCTACATCATCTGCTAACGACTCGTCTTGGTCGATCTGACGATGAGTTTTAGAGGTGACTTTAAACCCCTTTTGAAATTCTTTAAGGCAGTTATTTCATTTAGTTTTCTAATGGCTGATTTGCCAGCTTCGTCCTGATTCTGTGTACTGGAGATATTTAATTCTTCCAGCAAGGTTTCAATTTTTTTTTGAAAAAGTTGCTACTGAGTCTCGAGGGGCTTGTTTGACTGAAAATATTTCGGATTGAATAGCTTGTACAGATCAAAACTTAAGAAAGTGTTTGTTTAAATCCTTTTTTAAATCTTTCCAAGTAGTGTACTCATTAAAGCGTAGAGTAGTGTTATAAGCCCCACCAGTCAGTTTAGATTTGACCACATCTAGAAATTCGGTTTTGTCCTCTTGAGTAATTGCTTTTGAATATTGGATTTGCGATATTTAGATGAATCGGGTCAATAACTTAGGATCGGGAATTAGCTTAATAGCGTTCGATCCTTTAAAATCAGTTTCAGGTACCGGACGGAGATTTATTAGACTTATTTGTTTCAGAACTAATGTATCCGGTCTTGAACAACGTTTAATTTTAGTTCCACTTCTCAAAGATAAATTCAGTGAATTTGACGACATAGAACACTTTATGGAACCTATATGCAAAATATTGATGACAAAAAGGAAAGAACAAAAACAAACAAAAAATGTCTTTAGTTATCAGGCGACGAAGTCAATACCATCAAAACGAACTGCGGTCGAGAATTCGAGAATTGTTAAAGGAAAAGAAAAATAACAATTAAACAAACCAAAACCAACATGATCAATCCTCTCTCAATTTTTTCACAATTCTTCCCAACTTAATTTCACACAATTTTTCAAAATTATATAAACTTAAGTAAAATTTCTTTCCATTTTCGCAAAACTTGTCACATCAATTTCTTATTTGCTTCAATATTATCGTCAAATATTTAAAAAAAAAATTTTTTTATATGAACACTTAAATTCCTTCTTCTTTTCACTCTTAACAATTAAATTCTTTTCACATAAAAAAATATTTTTACAAGATCAACTAATTTCTACTTAAAATTTGAAATATATGCAAAGTTGACTGAATTAAAATTTAAACATGCAAAACAGGAAAAGAAATTTATGTACATAAAGGTGTCGACTTACTGAAGATGCATTTTGAATTGGTGTAATTTGCTGTCCTGGATTGATGAATTGAAAAAAATTCCTTGAGCACTGAATTTCGATGTAAAATTGTTACATAAATTCCAATTAGCACAGAATATTTCTCCCTTTGTAATTATTATGAATAAAAATTTGTTTGCACCTACGGTAATTGTATCGATTTAAAAAGATGTCTTTTTTGGATCTCAATGCGACAAATATTATAATTTCGCGAATCCCACCGCTGCCATCATTTTCTGTTGTGTGGTGTGAGGAACTTTTAGGGAAATAATTGAAAACAGTACCTTTTAACAATTTTAACAACTGTATTTAAGGTTTTACTCAAATCAAATTTTGTAAAAGATACATCCAAAAAAATTTTGTAAAAGATACAACCAGCTACAATTAAAACGATCCTCACCGTACCGGAGTTGAAACCACACACACTTGATTTCATTATTGAGGCGCATTCGCCCTCGGATGAAGTACGGTTCCCACACATGATCAACGAACAAGAATTACTTGTTCGTTGCACATAATGTTGCAACGTGATGTCTTCCTTTTTGCTAGCGTTTGCATTTTGTAAAGTTAAGTGGACTTAGCCAGAGAATACTCAAAAGCTGATAAATCGTATGCAACTTGAGATGAGTATATAGAAAAATAAAAGAAAGGCATAAATTATTATTTGTTTATGCTAGCATTCCCAGGAATTTAAATTTAAGAAAGGAATTTGTATTTCTGGTGTCACGTCCGGTTCCTGTGGGAAACGTGGTTCATACTACTTGGTCTTACCCTTTCTGGAGGAAGGCTGCCCAGATAAAGGTCAATATTCCGAGGGAGTGCACGAAAGCATTTCATGCCTTGATGCTGTACTTGCTATGCGAGGGATCTACCACAAATAGGCCAAAATGTTGTCCTGAGTATGGAGAGCAGAGTTTGCGAGTTCGAATATAAAGTTTTCTTATGATAGTACATCATCAACGCCTTTGTAAATGGGTGATGATTTGAGAAAATGATTGGATGCTGCACGTCATAGCTGCCTTTCGAATGTTGCAGCCTTCCGCTGACACATATAAGTCCTTTCAAATCGAGTACGGGACTTAAGCTCGTGAGTCGGTTATTTGGCTCCAAAATATGCTTCTTTTTCAGTTTAGAAAGTTTGCCTGCAAATGCGGTGTACTGTACCAATCGTAATATTGTTGTTAAGGCTACTTCTAGCTCCTCATTAGTCAATGAGCCATGTGATCGTTTGTCAACGGGCAAGCCACGGTTATTGCGAAAACAAAGTACGAAACCGAATACTCTCTGGAGCTTGAGGAAAGAATTGTGATATTTTCAGGATGAGACTAAATCTTCTATTTGAGTCATAACGAGGGAGATCTTGAGCTTTCTCCTTTCAGTAATTGTCTCATTTAAATGTTGAAATTGATTTGGCCAACTTACTGAAGGGCTTGAAAGATATTTTGGACCATTGAACCAAAGTGTCGAATATTGAAACTAACCCTCAAAGGAAAATTGTATTCTTTGTTAATTGCTAGCATTGTGTGCAAATAATTCATTGCACAGTTACTTAAAATTAATTCTTTTAAATTTCTTGAAAATTTGTTACTCTTCATTAGTCAAATAAAGTCAGTGACCAATTGGAATTGATATACAACGCACGTGTTTTCTTAAGCTCTTGTTCTGCGGAAATATTATCGGGTTTTCCTAACGTTTTCTTTATAACTTTTATTTCACAAAGATTAAATTTCAAAAGCTCCTTTGGATTAAAACCCCGGTTTAACCAAGTCTGCGATTAGCCACAAAAATATACCAGCTGGATGATGGCGAGTTAATCCAGGATAACACAATCATTGAGCCCGACCAACAGAATATTGCAATGTGTACGCAATTTACCAACTCAGCCAACAATAGCGCTGAACTTAATTCTAAACGGGGAATGGATATAGATTTAAGCGGTGCAACCCTTAACTTGGTGCATAATAATTTGCAGCTGACAATGCCATACGGACTAGATGTTCGAGTATATAGGTATGCAGTGGCGTAAGCAGTAGAACTAGCTTCGGCAAAGCCATGAAGCTGTAGTTGATGAGAATGTTTTCCTACATGCCTGAGGACGTTAATGTTGTTAATTTATGGAAGCTGATAAAAAAGTGTTTCTCATTTGGTGTGTATTTCCAATGGCACGGTTTCATCCCAGTCTATTGTTGTGAAGCGCATTCCCAACACACGTGCTGCTATGACTCGCATATATCAATCTTCGGGTCATTTTTCTTTGCCAACCCAAGATAATTTAAAGAAAGTATTTTTGTCCTCTTGTAATAATTTATTTGCTTAAGTGACTCATTTTCTCCTGACTGCATTCAATATCGAAATACAACAGGCACTTAATGCTTATCTAGAGAAGAGTCAAATTGCAGCATGTGTGTGGGGACCACGCTGCTTGGAGCCATATGTAGAAAGGGATACAGTCGGCTCGTGGATAGAAATTCGGAGATCTCGGCGGACGGACTTTAAGTGTATATTTTGCTAAATTGTATAATTTACGATATTAAAGTTAATATACTAATACTAACCTTTTTGTTAATTTTTGTTCACGGTAATTTATTAGAGATATTAAATTAAATTTTTGATTAAATGAAGTGATTCTTTTACTCGCTTTCCTTCATTCATCTCCCGATCTGCTCCACAATATTACAAGTGGTGGCAGCGGTGGGATTACGCAATCGTGTCATCCAATGATAATTAAATTCTAACTAACGTCCGTCGCCTCGAAGAAATAAAGTGTAACCTTTTCGTAAAACTTTAACATCATCGTCTTAATTTTTGTTAAAGTAAACGAGAGAAATTGTCTCAATTGCAAATAATCTTTAAACCGGAGCGAAATTGTTAATCATTAAAAATCGTCAGTATTAAACAGACGAAATAATTTATCCGATTGGACGCTGGATTCATCTCTACCTCAACTTAACTTCATCTCTTGGATAGACAAACGAAACAATTTAACTCACTGGATTCTGGATTCATTTCCATTTCAACTTCATCACTTAACCAAACCCTCAAAATGGGTAGAGCAACTATTATTGAAATTACAAAATTATCAAATTGTAAACAAAATTTTGTTTTCGTGCTATATAACTTTTATTTGCAACAAGTGTAAAGTGTTTCGATTTCGTGGTGCATTGAAGTCGATAATTTAAATTTATATAAAAGTTGATCCAGATTAATTAATGCAGATTCACTTGACTCGAATAACAATGCTAAGGCAAACTGTACGTCCTATGATGGGCAGTCGATTTGTGTTGTTTTTCGTCGTGTTCACCTTGATGAGGGATTCAAGATTTTTCGTTTTTTTTGAAAGTCCAATTTTAATTCTACATTACCGTCGTCACATCTGTAAAATATCAGATTAGCCGGTATTATACTATTTCTTGAAGACCGAAAAATCTTCGTTGCATTTTGAATGGATCGTAAATTATGATCGTAACAAATTCTACCTTTTTACACAACTAACTGACTTTAATTGATTTAAATGTATTTATTTGTAACTTATGTCTCAATATTCTTTAAATATCTCTCTAAGAAGTGGCAAGAAGATCAAACATTCCTGTAGTAGTGTTGACCTGCCTGAGCAAACTGATTTTTTGCTCTAAGTAAAGAATTATTATATAATTCGTCTTCGGAAAATCAATCCTCTTTCGAGCCAATTGATCTAGAGATGGCTGTAAACGTGTCAACCTTCAGTGTACCAAATGCTATAAAATTAATACCCGAATTTGACGGGGATACTAAGCTTTATTCCAGATTCTTGCAGCTGGCGCAAGTCCAGTATAGCAAGGCTGGAACCACTGAATCGAAAGCAGATTTTCTTGACATAATAATGTACAGTAGCGTACAATACCATTTTGTGGTACAAAGACTATATAGAATGGGATTCGCTGAAAGCAGATCTGACAAAACATTTCCTTAAATACAGATCTCCTCAAGTCATTCAATCGGAGTTATTCAGCCTCAAACAAGGTTTCCGTGACTCGGTATCTTCTTATGTCGACAAAATTGAGAATCTTTTGGAAGAGCTTAACATTGCCAGCACTGAAAATGTCACTGAATCGGGAGTGGATGCAATTAGAAAATTAAACGAAGTGTCTGCTATCAACAATTTTAAACAAGGATTAAAATCCCCTTCGAAGCTAATCGTTAAAGCAATGAAACACGACTCCTTGTCCGAAGCCATTGAGTATGTCAAAACTGAGGAACAGGTAGCAGAAAGTGATGTCAAATCTAATCATCCAAGAAAATGCACAACCCTTGTTCCCAAAGTTCGTCCCAAAAGGTCGAGTGAATGCAGTTCAAAATGTCATTACGTGTCGATATTGCAAAAATGTAGGACACTCTATTGACGAATGTCGAAAGAGATAATTCAATAATTCCAGAAGAAACAATCTGCCTTCAACGTCGCGAGATTCATATAACCCACAATTATGCAATCAGAATACTAATGCTTTTCGGGGAGAACGAGCACCTAAATCGGGAAACGTCAGTCAGTCCGACACCAACGGCACTATGGTTCGGGCACAAATTCTCCATTAAAGTGACAAGTAACTGATGAGATGAACTCATCGACTACCTTGGAATCTGGGTCGACTTCTCACCCACATTCTAAAACCAAGATCTATCGTAATTTCGACTCAAATTCGCATCTTATTATGAACTCTCACAAAACTATTCTAAACCTAAAAGCAAATAAATCTTTCCAAAGTGAAATAATAATCGGAATCAATGAATCGAGATATGCTACCAACTCCTTACTTCTTAATACTGGAACTTCTCTCAGTCTTATTAAGTTGAATGTGTTAAAAGGGGAAACTGAGTTTAACATTGACAAAAAGGTGGAAATTCAAGGTGTTGCAGTGGAAACTTTCCTAACTCTTGGTACTTGTACTCTTAATTAAGTGATTAATAATAATTTTAATATCAAACATCGATTTCACGTGTTACCTAATAATTTTCCTTTGGCTTGTGATGGTATGATCGGTGAAGACTTTTTCGCAAAAACTGACTCTATTTTAGACTACCAAAAAAGATCTCTATCTTTTTTTATAACGGGAGAAACGTTAATCTGAACTTTCTATGTCCTTAAAAGAATCTAAATCTCTCTGCTAGAACGGAACATATTTTTAAATTCGGTCCCCTTCCCGATGGTAATGAAATTGTCTCTTATCCAACAGAACTAGCCCCGCAAGTATTCATGGCTGGCTGGCTGGAAGAACTCGATTTTGGAACTATGTCGCAAATTTAATTCAATATTTTATCTTGAAGGAGATAAACTAACTTTCTCTACAACATTGACTCATTCAATTCCTATTAAATCTAATCAAGCACCAATTAACCTGCGACAGTATCGTTTGACCGAGATACATAAAACGGAAATAAAAAAACAAGTGGATCAAATGCTATGTGATGGAATTATCCGTCACAGTTCCAGCCCTTGGATCTCTCACTTGCTGGTTGTCCCGAAAAAACCGGATGCACAAACCAACAAGCAGTGGCGTATAGTAGTGGACTTCCGCAAATTAAACGAAGTGGATTTCATCAAATCCAAGCATCCGAAGATGATAAAGCTAAAACAGCTTTTAGCACTTCATACGGCCATTTCGAGTTTAACAGTTTTAAATTTCTCTCCCTATGAAAGCCTGTTCGGAATGAAACGTGAACTTCCCGGTATCCTTACGAAGAAAATAGACCCCGTCTATTATTATGATGACTATGTGATAGAGTTGAAAGCCAGGCTCCAAAATGCATATAAAATAGCTCATGACAATCAAATCCATGCTAAAGAATTGTCTAAGTTGTACTATGATCGCAATTCCAATCCAATCAATTTCAATGTAGGAGATAAAGTGCTGATGGACTGTAAAACAAAACGTAACAAAAAACTAACAGCGTTATACGAAGGACCTTATGAGATATTAGAGTCGAAGTCCCCCGAAACCTCATAAATAAAAATTGGGAATAAGACTAAACTCGTTCACAATAATCAGAAAGATTTATCAGTAATTCATTAACTTAAGATTCATTCTACAACTTCCTGACTACAAAGTTAGTAGTGATCAATCACTACAGACATAGCGACCTCTTACTTACTATTTTACTTTAATTCTTCCATCAACTCTCGCAACCTACTTAGAAACTTTTTCTTTCAGGGCTATTCTAGTTGGGATAGTTTTCGCAGTCGCTTCAGTGCTATCTCCGTATCCATATACCAATACTCTACTAAACAACGCAAGCAGACTGTATCTAGAGAGCGAGCGTATTCTGGGAAAATCTACATCCTCGTAACAATTCGTCATTGTTTTTAATTTTACCAACCTTGAATTTGCAACGAAGTCCTAAAGTTGGCACCTTGGAGATCCTGCTGGGCTACCTTAAAATTAGTTAACTCGTCCTTAAACGAAATAGTTGACAACAACAGAATTTTGAGGGACTTATTTCACTTACCTCCTAGAACAAAACGAGTGTTAATAAATGGGTTAGGAAGATTGGCGAAATTTCTGGTTGGAACTATGGATAACGAGGACGCTCTGCGGATACAAACATCCCTAGACGTATTGAAAAATAACCAAAAACAACTTCATCATTTAATCGATTCCCAAACCTCAGCCGTAGTAAATACTATAGAGACCTTAAGCGAATTCCAAACCTCGCTACAGGATCAATTTAATATTCTTACTAAAAATATGGAAACAATATCTCGAGAGGCGTAAAACCAAACGCAAGTAGAAAAAACCTTCCGCATGTTTGAAGAAGTTTCAAATCTCTTGAACTTCTCAATAGGAAGGTTGATGGCTAAACAGGCTGCACTAACAGACGTCCTTCACGAAGCTAAATTAAACAAGCTCGATAGACATCTCACAGCTTCACCATTGTTTGTCAATGCCATTAAAGATGTACAAGTGGAACTTCCCGCAAACTTGCAATTCCCTCTGAAACCCAATGCAGAAAACATGCAGATTTTTGACAAATTGGCTGAAGTTGAACTTCTTTACGCTTTCAACTAGCTGACCTTACAAGTAGCTATACCCCTGATAAACGATTTCAATAAGCTCCATAAACTCACGAGTATTCCTACAAAGCATAATGATGAGGTATATTCCTTTATTTAAACAGATGATGAATATGTAGCTATTAATGAAAGATTGAAAGAATACATATTCCTCTAACAGAGCGAATTCGATAAGTGCCTTACTCTCAACCATGAGCTGACGATATGCAAGACTAACTTTCTTTCCTACAGCCAGAATTCCAGAAATTGTATCGTTCAGATCATCCTTAACCAAGATGTCTCAACTTGCGACCTAGGTATCTTCACTGTTGCGCACGAAATGTGGTTTCCTCTATCCAAACCTAACACTTGGCTTTATGTATTGCCCAATGCTACTAATATTAGAATAATTTGTGGGAAGATCGCTTATTCCGTTAAAATTTACGAAAGCGGAATTTTGGAATTATTACCAGGTTGTAAAGCCTTTACTAGTCAAGTGAATCTGGAAACTTTGAGTGAGGTGAAGAGTAGAAAACAAATCGTCTATCAATTCAATGACACCATCCTAGGAAACGAATTAAAATCAAAGCACTATGGAAGTTTGAATTGAAATTGTATAGAATGAATTTAAAATGGAAAAATTAAGTACGTTCAATTCCAGTAAGATAGACGTTAATATTGAAAAATTAAAAAATGATACATTGAATTTTTAGGACCTAAATTTTAATAATTTTACACCGTCACCGTCCGAGAATCGCCTATTATTGTATGCAATTTTAGCTGTTGTAAGTCTAGTCGCTTTCAGCAATTTAATGTATATGATTTTGAAAAAGATCATTAAATGTAAGATTGTACCTAATACCTAACAGAAAAAATTTATAAAAAAAAAAATACAATTTAATTTCATAATTTTTTTTTATTTTTTTTCAACCTCATAAAGGGGGAGGAATGTTGTGTTGTGTTATCCTCCTGTAATAATTTGCCCCGCTTCTTGCGAAGTCATGATTCCCTGCATGTTTTCAGCCACCGAACACTGTGAGAGAAATATAATATAATATAAGATAAAATAAGATAAGTGCTTGTATTTTAGTTATGAAGTTTAAAGTGTAGATCTAATTTCATTTTGTATTGTTTTTATTTTATTCTTTATATAAAAGATCTCGATTCCTTCACCACTCTTATTCCCGCAAGCGTCTTACCACCACCCTAAGAGTCTACATGCTAAATGACGTAGCAGTCCCTATCGTTACCTCTGGGAATAATCTGTGATAGTGAACTCAATTTCCGTTCCCACATTGACAGCATAATTAACAGAGCTAAATCTCTCTATATCTCCTTCGTTAGACCTCTCCTTGAATATGCCAGCCAGGTATGGTCACCTACACAAACAACCCACATTAACAGGATTGAATCCAACCATTGTAGGTTCATTCGCTTCGCTCTACGTGATCTTCCGTGGGTAGACAGATTCAACCTTCCACCTTATGAAAACCGTCTGAAACTGATAGATTTACAACCTTTAAGTAAACGTCGTGATGTTTCCGATATTCTCTTCATTCATCAGCTATTAAGTGGTGCATTAGACTGCCCTTCAATCCTGCAATCTTTACCCATCTATACCAATCCCCGCAAGCTAAGGTCCACTCCCCTTTTCCGACTCGACCGCCATCGCACAAACTACGGCCAAAGCGAGCAAATTACCAGGATGCTAAAGTCAACGACCTTTCCTCCTTTGACTTCCATCTGAGTAAATCATCCCTTCACAAAGCCTTATATCTTGATCCCGCCCATCTTGATCGCCTTTCTTAATTCTTCTTCCTTCCAGTCCGTATCTACTTTAATTAGAGCTCGTATTGTAGCTTTTACTATTTATTTATTATGTCATCATTTATTATAGCTTGTAGTATTAGTATTATGTTATAGCTCGTAATTGTAGTATTATTATGTAATAGCTTGTATTAAGCTTAAATAAATAAAGAAATTAATTAATTATTGCGTGTAATTTTGAGTATCGATAAATGTATCTAAATTCATCAAATTTATGCGAATGTTTCTACCATTTAATGTACAAATATTTTCAACATTGTTCTTACCCTGTCCAAACCCGAAAAGCTATCCGTACCGTACCGTAAGCAGATGTAGTTTGCTACAGTCAAAACTACCGTAAACTACAAGCAACGAACATGAAATTTCACGCACGCAAATCAGGTCCAAAGTAGTTTGAAATTTCGTTTAATTTACATTGCTTCATATGACTGCCGAGGGTGATATTTCTCTAAACTCGTCCTAGTGTCTAAAGTCATACCACAAATAATAAGATACTAATATTTAGCCTATTACTTCTATGAAAAAATTGTTTTGCTCTACTTGAAGTAAACAAAACAATCTTTCGAAGGAAGTAAAAATCTTTACGCCCTATTTAAGAAAACAGCAGACATTTTTAAGCACGGTAATGTACGGAAGTTGAGTTCATGACTTACTGCTAGCGTTTTGGATAAAAATTTGCTGTGCGACTAAAATTTCGAGATTAGTTTAAGATTTCTTTTCATTTCCGTTAATAAAATGTACATATTCTGTTGGCAAGATAATTTAGTCTGATTTCATTTAATATCAATATTTTTTTTAAATAGAACTAATAGTTTTGGCGGTAGAGCGAGTATAAGATAGCATCGACCTCTGGCTGCCATAAGAAACAATGTAAATAAATTTTTCAGTAAGACCTTTAAGACCACTTATAAAAGTCGATAGTTTTGCCAGAGTACTTGCGGTGAGTTGTTCCGCTAGGGGTTTTGTGATTCAAAAGCTTTCAGTTGCTTTAGGTTATGATAAAATCAAAAACTGTTTAACAGGAAGCAGTTGCTTCCTGTTGATATCTAAGACCTTGAAACATTTTCCAAAATTTTTATAATTATCACGTCACATATCATATTTTTCAAAGCACATCAAAACACCGCAAGTAAAAGCTAAGAAATGTCAAATCCGATAGTGACTCGAACTACTCATGTAAAGAAAACCCGTTCCATTGGGGAAGTACGCCGGCGTACTTTACATGACCCACTGGAACGCAGCAAAGCGAATCATAGCACTATTCGAAGGTCTCCACATAAGAATTAACAGAAACTTAATCTGTAACAATCTTAAAAAATAGTTATAACAGAAAATGAAAAATGGAGAAAACGTAAAAAGCATTAAAGATATTCCTCTCTGCTAAAATTACGAACAGTTGTAAGTTCAAGATTAAGTTCAATAAAATAGTTTAAAAAAAAAAAGTTGAACCGACTTCACAAAAGCGCTAAAAAGCATAAAATATTTTTTAATTTCACACCTATTACGACATTTTGAAGTCGGTGCAAATTAAACAAACGAAACAACTACAAAAAAAGTATTTAATCTTCCTTCCTTATGATCCCGTGAGGTTGTTTTATACATTATCTTCAATTGTGGTTGGGTAGTTGTTTTGTTTGTTTAATTTGCACCGACTTCAAAATATTGCAATACAAATAAAATTAAAAATTATTTTATGATTTTCAGCGCTTTTTGTGACGTCGGTTCATCCTTTTTTTTAAAAAATATTTTCTTTTTAACCGACTTCCCAAAAACAACCTAACTTTGTAACGCGTGGACTGATCACTTAGAATTAACCCTTCTTACACAAAAGGCGCACTTCTTCGGCAAGGAGCCAAAAAACACTTCACCTTTACCATCAAAAATATGGAATGAGGCTCCCACACTAGGATGCAGAGGAAATTAAAAACAAACAAAACGAAAGCAACAGAAATAAAACAAGCAAGGAAACTCAGCAACACACCATACAAACAGAGAGTCACGGGAGCACAGAAAATAGATAGTTCTTAAACAACACCTTACTAAGAGTTAAATCCAGATTAGGACAAGAATTAACAGCCCTTCATAAACGATTAATTGGTTCATGCATGCCATAATTTGATCTGGATGGTTCAACATTCAAAAAAGGCGGTCTTCGAAAGTTATGTTGGGACTGTCTGAAGGAAACCCTGTTAACAAGCGAACCTGAGTCTATATTAGAGTTCAAGAGCTGATGAATAAACACCAAGTCAGCGACTTTGCTCCTTTTCACAAGCGAGGGCAAACCGAGCAACTGTAGGTGGTCGATGTAGGGCGGGAGTTTAAATGGATCGTCCCATGGGAGCCCTCTTAGAGCAAATCTAAGAAAATTACGCTGCACCGATTCGATACGCTTGGAAGAACAGAGCCATACAAATGCATCAATGTTGGTATATCCGAGAACTCCCTAGACAATCGCTTAAATAACCCAAGATTAAACTTTCTCTAGACAAGATATAGTTAATATGCAGAGTAAAGTCAAGCTTCCTATCAAGTTTTACCCCAACGTCAGTTACGGACAGCACGCGACGGAGACCATTCCCCGCAAAGTTGTAATCATAAACATGAGAATTAGGGCTCCTGGAGAAAGTCATAGCTTCACATTTCTCAAAATTGAGGTGTAAGCCGTTATGCTCGCACCACGCCAGAAACGTATCTAAGTCCTTTTGAATAAGGGCGGCGTCACCACCATCCTTAATATAAGAGAAGATCTTCATGTCATCAGCGTAGATCAGAACATTAGAGTACGAGATCAGAGAAACAATGTTGTCAATTGCAAGAACGAATAGTAGAGGACCGAGATGACTGCCTTGTCGTACACCAGCCGCGGAGCGACACACGATAACACCTGTCTCTTAGATAGGATGAAACCCAGTCGAGAAGATCAGGGGGAAAATCCAGCCTCCCGAGTTTAAATATAATTAGGGAGTGAGGGAATTTATCAAAGGCTTTACTGAAATCCGTGTATATGCAGTCAGTTTGCATGCCTCGCTGGAAGCCAGAAATAATATGGGAGGTAAATTCAAGTAAGTTAGTAGTCGTTGATCTACCATGCAAAAACATGTGCTGATTGGAAGAGATAAAGCCAATACAACGCTCCATAAGCAGCGAATACACTATTGATTCAAACAATTTAGGTATGCAAGATAACTTTGCGATAGGTATATAATTGGTTATAATATTCTTATGGCCTTATTTAGGAACAGGGACTATAAAAAAGCACTTCCACAATGTAGGAAATTTACCAACTTGAAGGGACCTATTGAAGAGAATCGCTAATGGAGTAAGAAGGGCATCGGAACAGGACTTGACGAAGGCTGGAGTTATGCCGTCAGGACCAGAGGAAAAGTCCCATTTAAGTTCTTTGTTTTTTTTCCGAAATATGATCCCGTGATATAAACGGCAAAAAATCGGGTGAAGCGGGACGATCAAAAATATGATCAAAATTATTCGCACATGGCTCAAAGTTATCCGAAGAAAAGGCACTCTCAAAGTATGAAGCAAAATTGTTTGCTATGTCGGACACGTTATTACTAGAAGACCCCTCATATCACATCGTAGATGGATAGTTGTTCGATTTCTGTTTCATATAAACGAATTTAAAGAAATTGCTATTGTTATTGTGCATATTATCGCGAACACTAACAAGTGCCTTAAAACCTTCATAACAGGTCACAAAGTCAAAATACGCTATTGCGCTATTACAACGCAAGTAATTTTTCCAGAGTTTGTTCTTCCTGTTCCTAAGACATTCGGCATTATACAACGGGGGAGAGGAGCATGTAGACCTAATCCGTTTTAATGGAACAAGGGAGTTAAACAAATCATATATCTTGTGCTTTGGATGGTTCTTTTGCAGTTGTATAGAGTGTGATTCCCCAACGTGAACCGATTTGGATGGTTCTTTTTTCGTTGTATAGAGTAAAAGACACTAGAAAGTGTCTTTTACTCTATACGAACAACAAAAACAATTACAGAACCACAATTACACAATTACATAATACATAATACTACCTGAACGTTTCAGCTCACGGGATCATAAGAAAGGACAATTAAATACTTTTGTTGTTTGGTTTTTGTAATTTGCACCGACATCAAAATGTCGTAATTGATGTAAAATTAAAAATTATTTTATGCGTCTTAGCGCTTTTTGTGAAGTCTGTTCAAACTTTTTTTTAAAAACTATTTTTTCACTTTTTGTGCTTTATATATACGACGCGAAGAATGCTGCTGGTATCAACAAATAAATTTCTAAAGTTGCAGGGGTAGGGCACTCTTACGAATGGTAACAGAGTTATCAAAATCCGGCAACATATTACGAAATTTTTCTCCGTCACCCTTTCATACCCTCACAATAGAAAAATCTTAACATGACCATAGTGCGCCACCGTACTCTACTATACAGCAAGAGAGAATTATCGTAGTCAGAGATTCATCTTTGTCACGCTTGGTACATAATTGTTATCATTTATCAATCAGGAAACGTATTCTGCACAAGAAAAATCAACACAAAAGAAGAATCATCCAAATCGGTCCACACGTGACGAAGTTACATTTTCCTTAACTTAATACAATTTCCTTTTCCGCTGCATTGTAGACAATTTTTGCCAACTAAACGTCGAGAAGTTTTGCCGACTTAGCATCTTTACCGAGATAAGAAAATTGTAACGTAAAATTAGATAGTAATAGAAGTAAGTTAGTCTAGAGTAGTGTTTTAACCGGTAAGGTTTTGAAAAGAAAGTTATTCCCGTGTTCAAAAATTGAATTCGTTTTATTTTTTTGATTTGCGGGAAAATAAAGTGAAAAGTGGCGCTGTCGGTAGGATGCCGATAGTATTTCCAAGTTCTTGACATACAGAAATCAGTGAATACTTTTCTGTTTAAAGATAAAAATCGGCATACCTCTAAATTGGGAATCGATCACGAAAACAATAAGTCGAACCGCGAAAAGGTGCTCGTTCAATTATTGTCGCGACTAATGGACTCAGTTAATGCATACAAACCTGTCACTGTTGATCAATTAGAAAAATTGTTAAAAAACCTTAACATCAGTGGTGATCAGTTAGAAAATTTACGTACAAATTTTAACATTTGATAACAGTGAAAGATGTTTTAAATGAAGGTAGATCAGTTCATCAGAGAAGTTGAAACTCTGGTTGGAATGGTGATTCAAGGCAATGCAGCAGAATCAGTGAGGATATTAACGAACTAAAACCCAAGTTGGGAAGTCATCAAGACACAACTCATCATATCATTTGGAGTGCAAGAAACCTACCTGAAACTGAAGGAAAAAGCAGACTTAATAAGATTTATTAGCCTAAGTCAGTATTATGAAGAATTAATTAAAATTTTAGATAAGTTAAATTTGAAATATAGCTTAGACACCGAAAAACCTATAGATTTTAAACCTGAAAATGATGAACGTAGTATACTAGAAAATTTTATAAAAAGTTTTCCTCGTCCAGACAATATGTACATTAGAATGAAACAGGAATAGATTGAAATCATGAAACTAGAACAGGAACTCAAGTGACAAGAAACCGTTTCCCAAACCAACAAAACAACATGCATTTTCATAACAATTACTCAAACAATAACAATAGAAATACTGACAGAACCCATAATAATGTTTACCCTAACTACAACAGACAGTACGACCAATATCACCCGAGAATTTTCGAAGATTTCAACGGCGGAAATAGATTAAGAAATTCCGGAAATTATCGCAGAAATAACCCCTCTGGCCAACACTCCAATAATAGACAACATACAGCAAACCGTAACCCTTCTGGCCAATATTCCCATGATAGACAACATACAGCAAACCACCGACCAGAACCAATGGAGATAGACCATACTGAGCTCTACGAAAATTTTCATATACAGCCTCGGGATACCCATTACCTATAGTAACATTTACAATAAACGGAGGACAGAAAACATATTGTCTTATGGATACCGGAGCCGCCACATTAATTATTCATAAAGATCTTTTTTCCCATTTTAAAAGAGTTCAATTAATTAAGCCCATGAGGAAGAAGTAGAGAGAAGTTAAAGAAATGATGGCGGGAGGAATAATACGCCCCAGCGACCACCAATTTGGGTAGTACCCAAAAAGACAATTCGGGAAAACAAAAATGGCGAATTGTCGTGGATTATAGAAAATTGAACGACATAACTGTGGACGATAAATTCCCTATATCAAATATAGAATCTATATTTGACAAGTTAGGTAGGGCTCAATATTTTACCACTCTAGACCTCGCTAAAGGATTTCTCTAAATCCTTGTAGACGAGAAAAATAGGACAAAACGGCTTTTTTAACACCTCTAGGCCATTACGAATTTGTAAGAATGCCGATTCGGAGAAAAATGCTCCGGCATCCTTTCAATGAATGATGAACTTCGTGCTAAAGGATTACATAAATAAATTCTGTGTAGTCTACTTAGACGATATTTTAATATTAAGTACGTTCGTTCAAGAACATGTCGAGTGAATCAACAAAATCTTCCTAAAATTAAGAGAATTTAATCCAAAAATCCAAGTGGATAAATGCAATTTCTTTGCCAAAGAGACCGAATACTTAGGAAATATTCTCACAAACGAGGGAACAAAACTTGACCCAAAGAAATAGAAATCATTAAAAACCTTAAAATACCTTTCACCGGATATTACCGGAAATTTATTCGGGACTACGCCAAAGTAACCCAGCCCATGACTTAGTACCTAAAAACGGACAGGAAAATCAATGAACGCGATTCACGTTTCATTGAAGCTTTTGAAAAACTTAAGGAACTTATAACAAAAGATCCTGTTTTAAAATACCCCGATTTTAAGAAAAAATTTGTGCTTACAACTGATCCTAGCCAGGTCATCAAGGTAATTGAAAAAATTCATAAAGAAACAAACCATAGAGGCATTACCGAAAACTACGAAGAATTAAAACACAAGTACTATTTCCCAAAATTAAAAGTACTTATATACAAAAACATTAACAATTGATAGACATCCCTATCCGAATAAAAGGCACTCTCAAAGTATGAAGCAAAATTGTTTGCTATGTCGGACACGTTATTACTAGAAGACCCCTCATATCACATCGTAGATGGATAGTTGTTCGATTTCTGTTTCATATAAACGAATTTAAAGAAATTGCTATTGTTATTGTGCATATTATCGCGAACACTAACAAGTGCCTTAAAACCTTCATAACAGGTCACAAAGTCAGAATACGCTATTGCGCTATTACAACGCAAGTAATTTTTCCAGAGTTTGTTCTTCCTGTTCCTAAGACTACGGAGTTCGGCATTATACCACGGGGGAGAGGAGCATGTAGACCTAATCCGTTTTAATGGAACAAGGGAGTTAAACAAATCATATATCTTGTGATTTGGATGGTTCTTTTGCTGTTGTATAGAGTGGAATAATTTGGTCCTAAGGTGGGTGGGGGAGGGGGAGGGGTTGTCTAACTTCGTAACGCGTGGACCGATTTCGATGATTCTTTTTCTGTTCGGTAGAGTATGTTCCTCGATTTATACCACGAGAAAAAAATTTGTAGTGGGATAGTGGTGGGGAGGGGGGGGGGGGTTAAACCTAACTTTTTAACGCGTGAACCGATTTGGATGGTTCTTTTTTCGTTGTATAGAGTAAAAGACACTAGAAAGTGAAAAATAAAATAGTTTTTAAAAAAAAAAGTTGAACCGACTTCACAAAAAGCGCTAAAAATCATAAAATAAATTTTAATTTTATATCTATTACGATATTTTGAAGTGGGTGCAAATTAAATAAATAAAACAATTACAGAACCACAATTACACAATTACATAATACTATCTGAACGTTTCAGCTCACGGGATCATAAGAAAGGACAATTAAATACTTTTGTTGTTTGGTTTGTTTGATTTGCACCGACTTCTTTTATTTTATGCTTCTTAGCGCTTTTTGTGAAGTCTGTTCAACTTTTTTTTATAAACTATTTTTTCACTTTTTGTGTCTTTATACTATATATACGACGCGAAGAATGCTGCTGGTATCAACAAATCAACTACGAAGAATTAAAACACAAGTACTATTTCCCAAAATTAAAAGTACTTATATACAAAAACATTTACAATTGATAGACATCCCTGTAAACACAAATTCAATTTATCAGAAACTCTAAACGCCCCAAACGAAATAATTCATGGGGACCTATTCTTCTGCCACAAACAAATGTTTCTCACCACCATCGACAAATTTACTAAGCATTTAGTGGCATCCAAACTGAAGGATCAAAATAGCATTACCATTGCTCAAACATCAAGACAGAGATTTTCACTCTTTGAGAAACCAAAGAAATTGGTAGTATACAATGAATTTGATAGCCTTAACATTAAAGAGTTTGGAAGAATAGAAAATATCAAAATTCACTTCACATCCCCACGTTCACACACCGGAAACTCGGATATCGAAAGAGCGCACGGCACGCTAAACGAACCCCTAAGAATCTTCGAAATAGAAAAGGTTAAACTCGCTCCAGACGAAAAAGTCTTAAAAGCCATCGAAAATTATAACAACACTATTCACTCAACAACGCTAACGAAACCAACCGATTTTCTTAACAATAAAGTTACCAAGTTAGACATGATTAAGCTTAGAATACAGGAAAAGAAAGTGGAAAATATATCTTAACTAAATAAAGATAGAGAAAGTTTAGTTTTAAGTGAACGAAAAGAAATTTGGGTAAAGAATCCTAAAATGGAAAGACATAAAGCAGAACCTCCGTATATTAAGATAAAAACGAAATTCTCTAACGGTAAATTAACAGATTTCAAAAATCGTAAGATACATCCTTGTAGAATTAAGCGAAGATTTAAATATTTTTCAAGTAATAATCACCCCAACCCAAGCACTGATTAATGTGGAGAATTTGGAAACAAAGGGAGGATTCACATTACTGCAACAAAATGACATACAAATAATCGAAGGGTACGATAAAGCTTTACATATAATTGATACAGACATGATAAAACAGACTCTAGCAAAAATCAAGACCGACATAGATAATGTATTCAGTCTACCGGACGATCAAACCGTCATAAATCAACGACCGACATAAACAATCACAATTCCAAAGACACACTAAACAAACAAATCAAAATTAACGACTTACAAGAAAACATGCAAATACTAACTGACAGAATCAACGAAAATCAGAAATTAACAATGAGCCTGTTAAATAACTTAATTCGCATTAATTGAGACAACTTAAAGCAATTACACTTCATTCAAGTTCTTACTAATATAAATTTGTCAAATGACGATATTGATAAGATTCAAGAAAATATAATTTTGCAAAGCATAACATCATGAGCAGATCCATTCTCACACCAGAAGAAATAGATTTTTACGAAGTAGACATTTCTAAATTACAAGAAATCAAAAGCTCTTTACTACAAATGGGAAACATACAAATATTTTTAATTGCTATCCCAAAATTCTATAGTGAATTGGCAAAGAAATGCAAACTCATTCCAATTCCTAACGAAAAATACGAAGAATTCGCTATAGGAGAAACAGATATATTACTTTTTAAGGGTAAAGGTTATCTGGACGATGGTCAATATTATTTCAAAAATTTAAAGATAACCAAAGATTGTCTCCAAAGTTTAGTGAATAACGAATTAGAAAAGTGTAAAAAGATAAAAAATATTAAGTTCGAGATAAAAGAACTAAAGCAAAATTTGATTTTAATTACAAATGCGAATAATGAAAAAATGCGAAATACCTGTAAGGTTTTAGAATGTAAATTAAATAAAAATTACATAATTAACTTTAATAATTGTAGCATAGAAATAGGCAATGTAAAATTCCAAAATTTGAAAGAATTTATGCAACATGTAATTTTACCCAATCACTTAGAAATTGGAAACATCAGTGAAGCTGTAAATATGAAAGAGTTGCATTTAAAACAAATTAAGAATATAAATGAGACAAAGGAAATCAAAGATGTCACAAGACATAATAAACTCACCTTTTATGTAAGTACCTCATTCATTGTAATAACTATAGCAATTTTAATATTATATATTGTGAAAACAAAATCCAATGATGTCAACGTTGAGTTGGTAACGAAGTTAGAAAACAATAAAGTCCAGGAAGACATCGAGCTTAACGAGGGGGGAGTCATATTCCAGGCAACATCAACATTTTCCTTAACATAACACAATTTCCTTTTCCGCTGCATAGTAGACAATTTTTGCCAACTAAAATTAATTTCCCACAACTTAAAAGAGGAAAAAACCTAGGGTTATGAAATTAAACTACCCCCTCTCCAACCCGCCCTAGGACCATATTTTTCCATTATTAGCAATCAAAAGAGAATTAATCAAATCGGGGAGCATACTCTACCCAACAAAGAAAAAATCATCCAAATCGGTGTGCTCTTTAACAAGTAAGCCTACCCCCCCCCCCCACCCGGGTAATTTTGTTTTCCCCTATTAGCAATGGGGGGTCATACTCTATACTATTCAACAAAAAAGAATTATCTAAATCCGTCCCGGCATTACATAGTTTGCGGCAATTACATTAATAATAGTTTGGGCATCCGTAACTATGTATAATCACAATTTTCTATATGACTTTTGAGGCTTTCGCGGTTGCTCACTGACATTTTTTATGTTTTCCGGATTATCCGCGTAAAATTATTAAGAGTGCTACTAAAAGTACTCACCCCGAACGTTTCGCATCAAGTTTCATTGACCGTGGTCACCGGGAAACTGCCTGAAGTTGTCAGTGTCGATCCACACTGCGCAGATTGTATCGGTGCGTAGGCCGTTGTTACGGTTGTTGCATTTGTTGATGTTGCGAAGAGGAATCCAAACAAACTTCACTCACTGTATCGCTTGGCGTGAATATGTTGTTTCCTATCGACCGTTGAGATGCTTTCAGTACGGGATCCCATGTTCGTGAAAGCTGGAAACTGTTGTCGCGATTGAAATTTTGTCGCCGTTTAATTTCAATCGCCTCACGAACGAGCCGAGGCGTGTAGTGAGGTTCGCGGGCCAAAATTTCGGTCTTCTCGAAGTGAATCCAATGATGTTCCGATGGATGATCTAAAATATGCTCGCATATTGCTGATTTTTCCCGCTGATTCTTACTTACAGCACTTATATGTTCTTTAAGACGCGTAGCAATACTTCGTTGTGTTTGTCCAATATAAGATGACCCACAGCTACAAGGGACAGCGTAAACGCCTGGCGGCTGGAGAGGAAAACGATCTTTTGGTGGACGCAGGTAGTTTTGCACCTTTTTGGGTGGTAAAAAGATTGATTGTATCCCGTATCGCTTCAAAACCTTTCCCACCCTATCCGTAACACCTCTGAAATAGGGCAGAAAAGCTCTCTTCTTCTACTGCTCCTGGTCAATGTCCCTTACCCGTGATGCATTTGGCTTCCAAGTCCGTTGTTTCCTTTAATAGCCGTTGGATTTTAAAACTTCATCTACATATTTGAGTTCAGCCGCTAAGTGTTCTTCATCACAGATTCTGTGGGCGAGGTGAACTAGTGTAGAGACGACGGATCTCAAATTTGCTGGGTGGTGGTGGGAAGTAGCGTGTAGGTATCGGTTGGTGTGTGTGACCTTACGGTGAACTGTGTGACCCAATGTACCATCACTCCTGCGGATCACCCTCACGTCCAAGAACGCAAGAGCACCGTCCTGTTCTTCCTCCATGGTAAATTTGGTCTTAACGTGTAGCGAGTTGAGATGTTGTAAAAAGCTCGCGATGTCCGACTTTTTCAGGATACAGAAAGTATCATCAACATACCTGAGCCAAACCTTGGGACGCTTAGGAGAACCTCTCAATTCCATTTTCTCAAAATGTAGCCCCATGGCCACGCCATCTTTTTGTAGGTAAAACTGGCCGTCGAACACAAAATATCCAGACGTGAGGCAGAACTCCAAAAAAGGTATGTAAGATGAGCTAATATCCGATGTTGAAATCAGCTGCCTGATGACACTTAGCACTTCCTGGACTGGAACATTATTGAAAAATGACTCTACGTCGAAACTGACCATAACTTCGTCTCCCTCAAGCCTCAAGTCAACCAGCAGCGACACAAAATGGGTGGAATCCTTAATATGATGTTCCGTCTTTCCCACCAATGGCTTCAAAACATCAACCAAAAGCTTGGATAGTAGGTAGCTGGGTGAATTAATTTGGCTCACGATTGGTCGCATTGGATTACCCATCTTGTGTATTTTTGGTAATCCACATAATTTAGGTGGCTGTGGACAGGGGGGGACGAGGCACCTTGGCGGAAGAATGCTTTTGTTGTCATTTATCAGCTGCGACACCCTTCTAAGAAAGCGGGCTGTTGGATCATAGTTTACAGGTGTGTAGGTATTAGAATCATCTACTAAAATGTTCATTTTAGCAGAGTAATCACTTTTCTTCATCACAACAGTCGCGTTCCCTTTGTCAGCTGGCAGCACCAGAACCTTTTCATTGTTTCGCAGTACCCTCAAAGCAGTCATCTCCTCTCTGCTCACATTGCTGGACGAAGGTGTTTTTATGCGTCTAACTAGAACCGCTACGTCCTGACGCATTGTCTCAGCCTCTGAATTTGTTTCGTGCAATGCACTCTTCTACGCTCCCAATCAGTTGTTCAATGGGGATACGTTGTGGAGTTGGCGCAAAGTTCAGTCCCTTGGATAGAATGCTGACAGTAGCCTCACTAAGTTCTTCATCCAACAAATTAACTACCGCTTTGCTCAGGTCGATAGTATTGTCCCGTTGCGGTATTGTTTGCCTTGCGATGAGTGGATCGAACTTATTCTGTTGTTTTTGTTTGCACAATTCTGCCATTCTAGTTGCTTGATGAAATGTTAACCGATCACACACATCGAAATCCTCTGCACTGAGCACACCTGCAAGGTGTGTCAACAACAATTCACTGGCCGTCGTTAAAACTTTGTTTGCACCGTGTATATGACGCATAGGTGATAATGTCACACACTTAGGAAGTACACCACAATCGCGGCATCTCTTAAGAAACGCCATAGCACTTAAAAGCGCAGGCATTTATGGATAGCCTCTCCGTAAAGGCTCACGATATGACTTTCGAGGCTTTCGCGGTCATTCGGGGATAGAAAAAACGAAGCAGAGAGCTCGTACATTGGTTTATTGGCCACGGTTAAATGAAGATATTAAGAACCTGGTAGTTACGTGTAAAATGTGTCAAAAATATAGAGCGTCTAATATCAAAGAACCCTTAATAAATCACGAAATACCGGAAATCCCATTCTACAAAGTAGGAATGGATATAATGGAAGTTAAAAGCAGATATTATTTGGTAGTAGGTGACTATTTCTCAAAGTATCTCGAAATCATTCCCTTAACAAAGAAAATTGCAAATACAATAATCTCAAAATTCGATCTTTCGCAAAGCGCATGGATATAGAAGTTATTACGAGTAGCCCTATGTACCCAAAATCAAATGGATTTGCAGAAAAATTTGTACAGATTGCAAAGAGAATAGTACAGAAATATGTGGAAAATAAAATTAGTATCTGGTTAGTACTACTAGAGTATCGGAATACCCCCATTAAAAACTCAAAGATTTCGCCGGTAGAAACTTTAATGGGTAGACAGACGCGAAGTTTAGTCCGAGGTAAAACAAAATTTTTTAAAAATCAAATTTTTTGTTCCGAAATTGTTCCGGTGCTTAAAAAGAATAATAAGGCCAATAAGAAATATTACGATGGTAGAGCGAAACCGAGAAACGATTATGGGGAAGGAGAAAAGGTGTGGATCAAAGAAACTGATACCAAATTGTGGTCCCCTGCAAAAATTAAAAGTAAGACACATATGCCAAGTTCTTATAATGTTGAGTTAGAAAGTGGCAATATTATTCGGAGAAACTCATATTTTCTACGTCCTCGTACTCATTAATAATAGCGACCCTAATTACATTGACCTGTCAAGTGAATTTAGTTAACAGTTATATGTAATAGAACCCTCATTTATTAAGTTTCTGCTTAACCTTTGGATTTCAGTAGTTATAACAGTAAGTTTAAATGTATCTGAAAATGGTTTGTACTCAAGAGCTAAGTGAATTAACAGTGCATTACCCTATTAGTACCAGGAACTTGAAGTGTAACTGATACAATTGTAAGTGATCTTAATTTGGAAATCAGAGTAGCAACATTAGTCTGAAGAGGGAAATGTAGAGATTATAATGTAATATAATCTGTAAGTATCCTATTAAGTAGTAACTAGACTGTAAGTAAATTGTACTACTAGATGGCTGTACCGAAATGTACTCAGTGAGTTAGCGGCAGTCTAATAAAATACCTGTAAGAGAAGAGACGTCTTTTGTTTTGGGTGCCCTTGACTAGAGACTGCAGAGCGCAGTCTGTAGGATTATTCAAATCTACATTGTTTATTCTCATAAACAGGTGAGCTCTTGTCACTACATAAATAGGTGAGCTCTTATCCCACCATATCCGCATGACTGGTCCAGGATATGATCTCCACGGTTACAACCTAGGGCAGAATAAGACCAACATTTCATTTGCGATGAAATGAACTTGGGTACGGGGATTTCTCAGCAATTCCGATCAGGTTGAACCCTGAGTTAGTAGATTCGGTGTTCAGTAATGCTCGAGGTGTAACGGCCGATACAGGACAACTGAAAGTTCTTCTGCTTCTGAGAACACACTTATACACCCCCACACAACACAATTAAACGAATTGGTAGATACAGCACGAGATCGTTTTAGTCGTCTCTCTACTAGAGAACCTAGCACTGACACAGTACACTCACTTCACGTAGGCTGCGCGAGCTCTTCGTAGGAGTAAATCCTACGGATACTTTAGGGGTTAATAGATGGCGCGCACACCTATAACTAGCAGAGTCATCTATAGTTATCCGTCCAATTACAGAGACTCTGATGTGGCATTCAAACTGCTCCATCACAGCCTCGTACATCCAAACCAGCTGTCGCATATCGACCGGCGAATTCAAAGAGCCTGCACGGTTTGTGGTGGTGAAGGAACCCTGTTCCACAGATACTTCACATGCCCGACCTTGTGCGACATTAATAATCTTGTTCGCGATATGTGCCAGCATATCTGCCCGACATTCAGTATTACAAGAACGTCGTTTTTACTGGGGCCAAGGACATGTAACTAGGTAAATTGCTTGATAAGCTTTATCTTAACACTTGCTAAATCGACAATTCATCTGTACTGCATGCGGATCGAGCCTGGGCAACAGCCCACTAACCCACAGTTTCACACACATGCACTTAAGAACCACTTCATTGCCAGATTGAAGAGGCGATTACGTGTAGAGTTCATGGCAACGAAGGCCGACACATTCAACTGCACCTGGCAACCTTTGTCGTCGGTGCGGAACAGAAGCCTCGTCTTTCACTGGGAATAACAGGCCGCAGACTTGCAGCAGCTTGTCCACGAAGCTTCTCTTCGCTTTGGTATTGCTGCTAGTGCTGCGGGAAGGACAAGTCTCACGTTGGAATCGTAGAACTGGGAGGATGATGAGAGCAGTTTGCAGACGTCAATGACTCTGCAGACTGGTTCCGCGGGACTCCAATCGGTTCGAAATTTTTGTGCGTTCGTTTAGAACATGTTTGGATGAGTGCTCCCGGAGGACTAGAAAAGTGGCGAACGGCTCTAAGGAGAGGGCATTTGCTTGGGAGCAGAGGTTCCCGAAGTAGGAACTTCGCCCGGTGCTTCATCTACCCTCTGGGAACACTCCGACAATCATATTCTTGTTTAAGTTTCTTCACGGTTTCGGATATTTTTGTTTAGTGCTAGGATTAGTTTTGGAATTTTTTAAAAAATTTTGAGAACTTTTATTAGAGCTGGCACTCGCTTGGAGGCATTTTAAAATTTCTTATATTTTCTGTTTTACAGGTTTTTTACTATTTTTTTTTTGCCTTCAAGTTTTAGAGTCGTTTTTACGAAACATTTTTAGAGTAACGTAGCGTGCCATTTCATATGTTCTTTTCGATCGTTAACTATTGTGTCTTTTGTTTTGAATAATGTACATTTTTTAGGGTAGCTAGAGTTTTGTAGGATTTTTTGTTTATAACGATTGTGCCAAATAAAGTGCCATTAAATATGTACATAAAAAAATAAAAATTATTATTAAGATTGGATCAAGGACTAACCACATCCTTAGTCACTGCGACCAATTTGATCTTTTCTGACCTGATCCAGGTTCAGTATTAGGAAGCCCCGTCAATCTTTAGTTCCCTTATCAGACCTAAAATTTTTCTGCGGGCTGCCTTGGTTATATCTGATGTTTATTGGAAAGCCCCACCAAGGTGTCTAAGCCTGATACGGCCGAGGGCCTCACAGTGACAGAGGATATGTTCCGCTGTCTCTTCCTCTTTTAGACAGAATCGACAGGTGTTATCATCAGCCAGCCCCAACTTTTTTAGGTGGTAGCCCAGGTGACAGTGACCAGTTAGAATTCCAGTTATCAGCCTTAAATCTGGTCTGCTGAGTGAGAGCGGCTCCTTCGTTTTCTGTTTTGAGTAAGTGATAAACCTCTTTGCTTGCCTTGACCCTGGGATGTTTGCCCAGTGTGAGTGCTCCCATGACCGGATGCGTATTGCTATTCGGCTTTTTGAGTAGCCTCAGAATGGCTCCGGTCCAATAAACTGAGTATCCGCGCCTTTTTTGCTAGGAAATTTGCCTTCAATGCCCCCATGCCCACCACCCATGCTAGCGTGATGCTGTTGCTCTGGTCCAGTTCTTTAAGAGCAGTGGGACAGTCCCAGACGAGTTTAGACTCAAAGGTGTAGGGTCCCAGAGCCTTAAGTGCCGCCTGACTGTCGGACATGATATATATTTTAGCACCGCGTATTCCTCTCTTGGTACTTTCACGTGCGCAGATTTCGAGAGCATGTATCTCTGCTTGAAAGATGGTTAGTGTAGAACCGGATTTCGATAGCATGTATCTCTGCTTGAAAGATGGTTGGTGTAGAACCGAGCGATTTGCACAGCCTTAATCTTGGTCCATAGCCCGCAATGCCCGTTCTGTCTTCCATCTTGGATCCGTCCGTGTACCAGACCAGAGATCCCCTTTCAAAGATATGTCTATTATTGAGCCAATAATCTCTGCTCTCAAGGATCAGCTTGAATGGTATATCAAAGTTATGCCTCTTCCTAGATATTTGACCTCACTTGAATTAGATTACTATGTACATGTTATAAAGTATATATAACTTTTTTGTACAATTTCTCTTGAATAAATTGAATTGAATTGAATTCTATCCTTGTTCCTTCAAGAGTAGGAGCCTCTAGCCTTAGGTTCCTTTTTCTTGTGAATGGTTTAATGTTTGTTTTATTATGGTGGACTCTGAGCCGTTCCCTAGCACACCAGGATTGTACCATATTCAGAGCATTTTGCAGTCTTACTGATAGGGTTCTATCCTGCCTGCCCTTGATGGTAATGACCAGGTCATCAGCGTAGCCCTGGCAATCGTAGCTAGCATTAGTCAGTGACCAGGAGATCGTCGATAACAAGGGACCAAAGCAGTGGGGAGAGAACTCTCCCTGAGGACAGCCTCTAGTGGCCCTTACTGTTACCGACTTGTCCCCCAGCCTCGCTGTGATGTTCCGGTTACTCAGCATTGCCCCAATCCTTCGGACCGTCAGCAGTCAATAGTCAGGTAGGCCATATAAATTGTCGAGGTCCAGGTGTTCCGAAAAGATACTTCCACCGACTCTGTCTTCCAATTTGGAACCGTCAGTGTAAAGATGTAATGACTCTCCCCATTGAGGGGACCTTCTTCCCATTCCGACCGGGTAGGGAAAAAGGAATCAAATTTTGCTACAGAGAAAGGCTTGGGTGTGGAATAGTCAGTGTATTATGCGACTCTGCCGTTCAGGATTTTGGAATGACCATTTTCAACCCGTTTTCAAGCCTGGACTGAGTTTATCTTAATGACGACCGAGGATGCGGATTGCTTACCAAAAGTATTAAGAGGTGGAGAATAGTGCTTAGGGCTTTAGAAGGTGTGGTTCTAAGGACACCTATTGTTAGTAGTGCTGGTCAGCTTTCCGTACTCTTTTTAGGACGTTAGGTTTTCCGCGAAGTTTCCTGTCTAGGACAAGACCTAGATATTTAATCTCAGCCTAACTCCAATTAGTGTAGGGCAGTTTATAGGAGGAACATGTTTCCGAGAGAAGAGTATTAACTCCGTCTGATCCGGCTGTATACTTTAAGAGGATATCTTAGGGTGTTTACTTGAACTAATCAGGGTAATATTATCAGAGTAGGTGATAACCTTGTGGCCAGAGTGCTCCATCTATGAGTAGCGCACCAAGAGTTGGGAAGAGTGGTGATAGGTAACCTCCCTGAGGAGTGCCTTTCGTAACGACTCTTTGTATATTAGATCCTCCTATACTGGAGTTAATGGTCCTGCTTTTATCTTGAGCTCAATAATCTCGATGAGAGGATCGTCAAGATCCAGCCTCTTCAATCATGCTGTTATCACCTCTCTCTTAAAAATATGGAACTCCCTCGATATCGAGGAAGGCTACAAATTATTGAAAATATAACTGCTCACATTGCAACATTTAACTGACATTCCATAAAATGTATATTCACTTTGTGTTTAGTCAGTCAGTGAATTTAGTCAAAACTAGCACTCATTGACTTTGACATATTCTTTATGTTTTCTATTGTTTCTTGTTCACATTAAAGCTCTCTGTCGAACCAAATAGGTTTATTTCCTTTGGCTTAGTTCCCTGCAATACAAATGAGTATTGTTTATACATTACCGAATGTTCTACACTTGCCGTAAGTTCGTGCACGGCAGTATCGGCGGACTTACCTTTAGTATATGTGTGTTGCGAAAGAGACAGCTTGGTTGGAAGGGGGAGAGAAGGTTAAGGTAGGTCTCATTGATGACCATCAGCCACGGAATAAGGATCTCGGAAGCTGAGTCAAGTTCGGCTGGGATGATACCATCTAATTCCGTTGATTTATAGTACTTCAAACCACGTGGCGCCAATCTCAGCTTCCTCTTCCCGAGGATATTGTGAACTAGTTAATGAACGCCCGGAGTCTCTGACAGCGCAGCAACGTCAGACTGGATGAAGTCCAACTGCCGATCGGGACAAAAAATCTATGCCGCCGTGTTATATGCAAGCGTTAGAGCGTACACCACCTTGTCGAACGTTTGCCTATTTCCGATAACAGTCCAAACTTCGGCGGGTAGACTATTGGGATATTTTAATATAGTTCGTAGTTTGTTCTTAGCCTATCTTTCTAGGGATAACGAACCTGTTATAAAATAGGCGGTTTGTTCCGAGACCAACGTAATGTTCAGAATTTCCTGCCTAAACGAGTTAGTAAAGGTGGGTTCCACAAGCACCTTACATATATGCAGGTTACTACCAAGAATAAAATCAAAAAGTAACTGCCCCCTTTTGTTGATGTCCGAGCTGCCGCAGACTGGATGAGCTGCAAGATTTTTACGCGAAGGTTCAGATAAGATCCAGGCCGCCTCGATCCCTGTACCAGGCCAGATTTCATAACGAAGAGAATTCAACTGTTTAAGAAGCTCCACGGACCTTAGGTCGGAGCAAGCAAGGAGCTTAGTATGCCCTTGATGCCAGCCAGCATAAAGAAAACAAGGGTCAGGGCCAGGGTTCATTAAAAGAACCTCTAGGTAGACCATGATTAACGCGACTTCTATCATCTCTTATCTATCTATATATTTGGTACGATGAATGATTATCCCAATCAGACAGTCTTTCGCGATGTCGCTGAAAGACTTAGAATTAGAGAAAAGGGGACAAACCATCTTTGCTTTTTTAGTGGATGGTGTTCCCCGTTAGGCGAATGCAACCTTTTGGGGGTTAAGGAGAGGGGGCCTGTAAAGGCAGAAGTATTCCCAAGGGCAAGGCTTTTATTTGCCCATTGCATAGAGGATTTGTTCTTCTCTGCAAGATTCTCCTGGGAGGCGCTGCCCAGTCTACGGAGTATCCTATGTGCAATCCGTCTTTCTCTGTAGGCCACCGTTGAGGCTTAACCCTTCGCTTAGTGTTCGCTGGATTGGACTGAGGTGACCTGAGTGACACGCTGGCTTAAATATCTCCGGCTATGGTAAACACAGCAGATTTTTCGGCTGTTTGAGGAACCGGGGGCTGCTACCGGGTTTGGAAACCTTGAATATAGCGTGCTCCTTCCTCAGCGAAGGGTGCACAAGGCTCCTAAGTGAGAACCACCCTGCTGGCCTTAGAATTTGAGGAGCAAGTACAGCTCACAGAGGATTTCCGACTTAACTCGTGGACTGGGTCTGCCTTCGAGATGAGTTGCCTCCGATTTCGGGTGGACGAAGTTGTGGCGAGCTACCTTTTATCCAAGGCTGGGTTTTTAGAATTGTTCATGGCTCATAATCGACCATTTTTGCGACAAGGCGGTACTCATGGTTTATAGATAAACTGGTCGACCATGGGAGAGCCCCTGCTATGGAAGGTCCAAGAATACTCCTTGAGGTGGACAGGTATCAAGGAGGCTCTGTTAGAATAAAGCCAGATGGATGGATTAGGGAAGTTTAATCAATAGAGGAACTGTCTCTCTGCCTTACATCTTTAGTCAGTCTTGCAGATACTTCATAACTGTTTCTAGCCACCCCGTGTTGAGGGTGGTGCTGGAATTCCTTTAGTACTCACAGTTACGGTACGCCCCCAAGTAAAGTGTTGACGCATTATTCTCCCTGAAAGTCTAAAGGCATGCTGTAACGAAGCATTTTGCTCCGTACATAAATTTACGCCATCGCCCATGTCATTTTTTCAGACATCGCACTTTTTCCAAACTCTTCGATATACATGTCCATGCAAAACTCTAAAGCTCCATGGCATGCAGGTGGGCATGACGTAGTCCAGAAATACGAAAACCGAATTATTTCCACTAGCTGCGTTGTCATATTAAGTTCTTGGCACATCAGCCCATAATAAGTTGGGTGTGTGCATCTCCGTTGCAAATCGTTGGTTCAAGCAGTACAAAGACGCCACTCACAAATGCTCCAGTGAACGGGCATGAAAATGTGCGTGACGTCATCCGTCATCCGAGTTCTGTTCTGCTCGCTGCATAACACTCATAATCAGTTGGGTGTATGCATCTCCGTTGTCTCAAATGAATTCACATAAGAATCTGAAAATAAGTGGTGGGGAATAATTCTGGGCCTCGCCAAAAGTATAAAAGCGGGCATCACAGTAGAGAAATCGAGAAGTCGTACCATGAAAATGGTCAGGTTCCCATCTAATAGTGCTGCGGCATTATAAGTAGAACCCAAGCTCCAAGCACAAGTAAGCCCTCGTGGTTTATAATTGACTACAAAAGTCAACCGTACCGTAGTTAGCAGTAGATAGTCTTGCTTATCCGTAGTAATATTAGTTCCGCTAGATTATCTGTGGTGACAACCTGTCAATCTATTCCTATATACCGACCTTCTGTGGTGACAACCTGTTGGTCGTTATACATTGCTTATCCGTAGTAATATTAGTTCCGCTAGATTGTCTGTGGTGACAACCTGTCAATCTATTCCTATCATACCGACCTTCCGTGGTGACAACCTGTTGGTCGTTATACATTGCATGTCCGTAGTAATATTAGTTCCGCTAGATTGTTTGTGGTGACAACCTGTCAATCTATTCCTGATATACCGACCTTCTGTGGTGACAACCTGTTGGTCGTTATACATTGCTTATCCGTAGTAGTATTAGTTCCGCTAGATTGTCTGTGGTGACAACCTGTCAATCTATTCCTGATATACCGACCTTCTGTGGTGACAACCTGTTGGTCGTTATACATTACTTATCCGTAGTAGTATTAGTCCGCTAGATTGTCTATGGTGACAACCTGTCAATCTATTCGAATCCCCATACAGTAAGAATACGACGTATCCAACGTCAGCATCCACTGGCGAAAGAACCACCGTCCGTACTACATCGCATCTCTCTCTCTCACTGCAAGTGTCGACCATAAACCTCTCTCTTCACCCACTTTCAGTAGTATTAGATATACAGAAAGAACTAAACTAAGAAACAATTGATTGTAAACCGAAAAGAAAGAAACGCTGAATAAAATAATTTATATTTATTTTGTAAATGAGTCTTTTCAATTAGTTAAGAACCTTGGACGACTCCAGAGCTCCCGGCAACCCCTCTATTGAGGATTCAGGGGAAAAGACCCATTACAATGCGGCCATGAGATATGTAAAACATTATGCTAAAGCGTTTAAAACGAAAATCAGCCCCCCTCCCCTAGCACAAACCTTCACCCCCCTCTGTAAACAAATTCGAAAATCACGCAGTCTTAACGATATTCGAATAAAGTGAATATAGTCTGTTATAAAGTTTCTCACAGAAGAAAACAAAATATGCCATTTAATAGCATAAATAAAATAAAATGCTGTGCTTTTACTTTGGCTTAACCCTTGTGCAAACTTTTTCACCTGCCAGACCCCACTTAAGTGTTTCCATTTGCATGAAAACTTGCTCGTATTCATCCGATACCAAAAAAAGACGCACGCGTTCCCTCTAACTACAGACCAATTGCACTTACTTCCGCTCAATCTAAAGTTTTTGAATCAGTTGTCAACACTTAGTTTATGAAATACTTAAACATGTTATTAACGATTGGCAGTACGGATTCCGGGCTAATTGGTCAATCGGATATTTACTAATGGCTCTAACGTAGCGTTGGGATCATTGTCTCCTCATTTGCACCTCTTTAAATAGATTTTGACAGGTTGTTCAATCCGTAATTGTAGGCGAAGTAACGTTATAAATCCCGTTATACCGTAAGGTTCAGTTCGTTCACTAACCTTATTTTGTCTCTTCATTAATGACCTTTTATTTCTAAATTTCAATGCCATTTGAAGTTTCGTCGAAGGCAACACCCTTGAAGAACGCATTTTTGGGTCATTAAACAAGGCCATTTCTACCATCCCCGCTTGCGGCAGAGAAAATAGTGTAAAATAAAACTAAGTATCTTAGTATCTTTTAAAAAACACCAGACGCACCCTGAATCCACTTCAGTCGTTGGCGAAGTATACCCAATTCGTCATCTTCCGTATTCAGATATCCATTAATTGACAATATATTTTCAATCACTAAAAATGGTTTAAAATATTTCAATTCATCAGTATTAGTGAAAATCTATAAGTCCCACACAGATCTTTGCTCAATATGTATAATTCTAATATTTGAGTAGGGTTCGGACATATCGCATTATCCGCGTTAGACGAAGCTCAATGAAAGACTATAATACTTACAAAATTGCTTGATCCTTGGAGGCACATTATAATATGGAATTTTTTAAAATTTTTTTTTTGCGGGAGAGGTGAAAATCCTCCAAAAGATACCAGACAGCCCGTGCCCTCCGGTAGTGTGAGATTCTTACTCACAAAAAACACCTCTCTGGGGATAAGCCGAAACAGACCACATAACCGGGTCCCTTTTCGTCCCCTCCCAGTCTCCCTTAATGGGGGCAACTGAGTATCCAGTTATCCCACTGTCGCCACTAACCTCTTTTTCCTGGGTCACTGTAGAATCCTAGCCTGTCTGCATAAATCCATGTTTTCCTACCGTCTCCAGTGTTCCGTCTTGGTCCATGCATTAGTTATAACCTTCACCCCTTCACTGGCTGCGACATTGAAGGGTTCCATTCCGTAACGCTTTGGTCCTGAGCCGGGACAAAGAATCCCCTATGGATTAACCGCAGCTAACCCTACGGAAGGAAGATGTGCATAAATCCACGTTTTCCATCCGTCTCCAGTGTTCCTTCATGGTCCATGTGTTAATTACAACCTTCTTCCCTTATCTGCCTACGGCATTGAAAGGTTCCAGGCCGTAACGCTTTAGTCCTGAGCCAGGACAAGGAACTCCCTCCGGATTAACCGCTCGCGGGGGCGAGCCAGCCTCCATAGCCGCCACAGTTCCTTCGAAAGGTAATTCTCCCCAAGCTGCTACTGTTGTGTTGTGGGTACCGTGGGTAGAGCCAACCTGTTGGGGTCCCCATAAAATCCACCTCCACTCCCACAGAAGCGCCCGAGGAAAACGCAATTCGCGACCCAATTACCCCTGGGTCCTGCAGAGGGGATGCGGACACTGCAGACTCCCTTGGAGTTAGGGGGATTTTTCAAGAGGAGTCCCGCATTAGTTACTTGGCTACATTCTAGGATGTACTGCCCGGTTGCTACCACTTGGAGGTGTAACTAACACTTGAGAATATCCAGATGAAGATCACCGTATCCTAGAAGGCTTCAATTCGTCCGTCCATTCTCAAGCAACCTATAATGTCCAATAAAAGCGCCCCAAGTCAATTCAAACCCTTATACACTCCAGATCAAATTTCGGGAATCTTTCCTGGGCAGAACAACACGAAAGTGAAACAGTTTAGCATACCATACCCATTTCCCTTACCCTTAATTCCTTTCCTGCAAAGACTGTGCTTTAGCATCATTAAAGAAAAAAGAAAAAAACTAGAATGCGGTGTGCAAGTGAAAGTTTGTTGCCATAACTCGAAACGCTTTTACCCCGAAATCGCAGAAATTATATACCTTTGTTAACGTGGTTTTGGTTTAATCATTTGATTATTAATAGTCGATAATTAAGGGAGTAAAATCCGGTACAAGTGTAATTAGAATACGTTTGTAATTTTAACTTTAAATTACCGGTCTGTAAATGTTTATATCGCGATGAATACCTTTATTCAATACTAATCTGTACAGTGTAGAGGTGATCATTTTCAGTGACTCAATTATTTTCTTGATATTAAGCTTAGGTGCATAACCTATGCTTTTGTGGAATTGCCAGTACTAAACCCGTGCACGAGTTGTCAATTAATGGTCGATACACCTGGCAGCCTCACCAAAGGAAATTAAAAAGGTTTGATTTCAACAACCGACTTTATTCACTTAATAATAAGCTAAATTGCTTATTGTTATTGAAATGATGCATGATAGGGAGAAATATCTCTTGAGGAATAGTAACCCTAAGGTCCCTATAGTCTAGAAAATTATTTTTAATTTTGGCAAAACTCTTAGCGGCTAAGTATTATCTGCCGACCGTGAGTGAAATTAGCTTTATTCATGAATTTAATTAGAATTTTGATTTACATATATTGCCTTTAAAATTATAATTTAAAATTTGCAGAATTTACGAAAACAGCTGAAACCTCAATACACTAAGTGACAGCACAGTTTCAGGGCCCAGATGAAAAGCCTACACCCTCATAGTAAAAATCAAACAAATTTGACAGCATAGACCCAGCCGCAGAACGAAAACTTGCCATTCTCACACACACGACATATACATGATAGGGCTTCTCCTTTAGTTACTTCCTCGCAGGATCTAATCAAGCTATACAAATCTGATCATCCCGTTAGACCAGTCTCTTCATTTAATAATGCTCCTTCCCAAAAACTGGGTAAAAGATTAATTGAAATATTACCGAAATTATTGGATGTCGAAAACAAGTAAACAATTAAAAATTTTAGAGATTTAGAAATAAAATTAAAAATAGTGTCATAATGGTGTCATTTGATGTTAGTAGTTTCTTTTCATCAATTCCCATTACTAAGTTAAAAAGTCATTTACTAGAAAAAGTTATTAAACAAGTTTAATAATAGACAACGCCTTCCAGTTTATACAACTAATAGATGGATTATTTTTACAGGTTCTGTATTAAGGTGGATGGTCTAGTTATGGGCGCTTCAATTTCTCCATTCATAGCTAACTTCTACATGAATATAATTGAACAACAATTATTTTATATGCACTGTGATATAGTTAATAAGGTTTTGAGTTTGTATCGGTATGTAGATGACGTATTTTGTGTAAGAACTGGCAGAGAGCGACAGTTGAATATATTCTTGAATCATATTTTATATAAAATTGACGATAGAATAAAACTCACGTTAGAATATGGAGGTAGCAAATTGAATTTCCTTGACTTGATGATTAATATCCATGATAATAAATTCGAATTTGATATTTATATTTAGTAGACCGAGATATACAGACATGGTAATACCGAAAAATTCAGAACATTCCGAAAATATTACAAGGTCTGAATTTCAATTCATGATAGATAGGTTAATCAGTGTCCCATTAAACAAAAATAATTTAAAAAGAGTCTTATGCTATTATTGAAATTGGTACAGCAAAAAAAAAAAATTTAAAAAAAAGTTGAACCGACTTCACAAAATGCGCTAAGTTCAATTTTATTTTAAAAACCATTTTATTTGTCACTTTTTAGTGTCTTCATATAAACGACATGAAGGATGCTGCTGCAACAAAGCAATTGCAAAATTTACAGAGGTAGTGCACTCTAAAGAACGGAAGCAGGATTATCCGAATACGGCAACATAATACGACTTTAGTCAGGGTCACCATTTTATACGCTCACCTTAGAAAATTATTTCCATCTACCAAAATTGTTATCATTTATCAATCGGCAAACGTATTCTGTACAACATAATCAAAATCATCAAACTCTCTCCATGCATTACAAAGCTAAGCGTCGCCCCTCCTCCAACTTTCACTACAAGCCACAATTTTTGTCAGAATACGTAGCAATGGGGGATCACACTGTATACAACAAAAAATATTCTTCCAAATAGGTGTGTAAATTAAGGAATTGGTACCAGTGGGGCATCATATTCTACACATCAAAAGAAGAATTATCTAAATCGGTCCACTCGTTACGCAGTTAACCTACCCCTCCCCCTATCAATACTGTAGTGAAAAATTTATGCTCATGAAATTATACTCTACATAAAAAGAATCATCCAAATCGGTGTACAACAAGTTGATATCCCAATTGTGTCGCGGTACCAATGGGGGAACATACTCTATACATTAGAAAAAGAATCATTCAACACTGTTCACGCGTAATAAAGTCGGTCCGCGCGTAAAAAAATTATGCCCGGTCATACATTAAATAAATGACAAAAAATACGTGTCGAACTTAGAACCTCTTTGTTTTTGGAAGTCGGTTAAAAAAGCTATTGTTTTCTGTTTTCTTTTTTTTAAAAAAAAACCCAAGATGTAAATGTAAATGAAAAAATATTGAAATTATTTTTATTGCTACATAAACAAAATAATTAATTATTATTTGTTTTTTATACGATGTGGCCAAAGCCTAGGGGACAACCCTTTGATGTATTAGCATGGCTTTGCCGGAAGGCAATTAGGGTAAGGGAAGTGAGGAAACTTTATTGTATTCTTTTTGCATTACTGCGAGCTATACAACAGCCCAGAGACGGAATGGATTATTTTAATTTCTTAATACAAGCTCACGGCAAGACCTGGTCTCGGACCCGGGAACCATGCCATTCCTCGAGACCGGGTCATGCCGCTCAACCAATTGATCCAACTCCGATCCAACTCCGTTTGCAAAATTGTAAGGTAATTGAACTTAAGTAAATTTCAAATGCCTTCACTTCGACAGTAAAATGTACTTTGAGATTTGCTGAAATGTAATTTGAGTGAACTGAATATTTTTAGAATGGGAGACGGAGTTGGATCAATGGTTAAGAAGCACGACCACCATGCCATGGTTCCCGGTTTAAAAACGTCCTCGTGGGTTTTTAAAAAGTTTTATTAAAAAATCCACTACGTCTATTTGCTGTTGTCTACTCCCCTTACCCTAATTCCCTTCCGATCAAAGCAATGCCAACGCATCAAAGGGTTGTCCCCTAGGCTTTAACCACACCGTAAAAAAATATCTTAATTTACTTATTTATTTAAAGATTCATCAAAGGCTGACTACTTAAGGGGGGAAGTACATGAAGAGGCCGAAAAAAAGAGGACTTTTTTGGGATTTATTTTTGGGAAAATGAAAAAGGTTCACATAAAATCGATATTATATGTATTTAGGGCAATGTTTTAAGAAGAGAAAAAACATTTTTTACATTTTGAAAAATAAAAAATTAATCAACTTTTGGTGGGTTTCGTAACTCGTGTCGCGGCTGACATCGAAATCGGCGTAAATTCTCCTGGCCGCAATTTTCATCTGAAATCAAAAAACCAAACATTTTTATACTCGAGGATGTTGTTTATTCTAGATAGACTACGATCTTTTCGAAATTCGAACATTAACTATAAAAATCGGGCATGAATAAAAAAAGTTGGCTTTTTTTGCAAAAATTTTAATTATTTTCGCGTCAAAAATGGTCTTAAAATGATTCTTTTTCTATGTCCGTAGTCTATCTAGAATAGTTTTTTATGCCCTTTAAAATGAGTGCTGGATGAAGAAAATCGGTTCACTAGTTTTTTTGTAATCTTTTACGCCAATTTGAAAAACATGGTTTTGAGAAAACGTTGTTTAAAGTTTGTCCCGAAAAACTGACGAAAAAGATGCAGATAAGGAGAAGGTAAGAGGGGACGGGTATTGTCAGAAAAATCGGTATTTGGACTGAAAACGTCGAGAAAGCTCTTTAACAAAGTCGCATTCATCACTCTAAATTCCAGAGCAGAAAAAAAAATCCGGTAAGCGGAATCACGCGCGCAGCAGAGATCCTCGATCCCAGGTGCGCTGGGCCGGATCGGCGCCGACCATTTTCAAGTGGCATATCTTGCACAATTTTCGAGATAGGCTTTTGGAATTTTGGAATTATATCCTTAGAGCATATACTTATCGATTAAGACAATAAAAAAAAATCGATTTTTGAAAACGTCTTCATGTACTTCCCCCCTTAATATAATATAAATATAAAATAAAATATAACAAAAATAAATCTAAAAATAAAACTACTCTTTGGTTTTTAACAGAAATCATTAATTTATGATAAAAGTAAATAAAGATTTATATTTTTTCAATATATCTTGTAAAGATCGAACAAACCCTATGCAGAGAAAAAATCATATATTAAAATTATATCCACGTGTATGAAGTTATGCGCCCGTTCTGTCGAACCCCAAACTAAGTTCAAAATTTTGCTTATAGTAGCTAAGAGGAAGAATACAGAACAACAAAAGATTATCAGAATTGGTTGTCGCATTACGAAGTTAGTTTTCGCACACTCCCCCATCCCAACCCAACCCAAAAAATTTTTTACACAGTACCGAGGAACGAACATACCCTCTATTCAACGGAAAATGAATCATCCAAATAAGCCTACGTGTTACGAAGTTAGGCTCCGTAAAAATAATTAAATTATTTGCTTGAAACTATTACTACTGGTTGTATAAAGAATATTCATAAAACGCCACTCAAGGCTTTGTAAAGTAAGTGATAGTGTATTCATGATAGTCTAAAACAAAATTTTAATTTATAGGTTTGGAATATTTGGCATGTTTGCAAACATAATTCCAATCATTGGTTTACCGTTGGCGGGAACGTTTTATACCCAACTCGGTTATGTCAGTAAGTTCGGATGCTATTTGCTGGAATATTACTTTTATTTTTTATGGATTATTTTCAGATCTTTTCATTTTGGGGGACGTTTTTTTCATACTTGGAATCTTATATTTAATATTCTTTGTTGAAGAAGTTAAGCCCACAACAACAAACACAACAAAAGAAAACGAACAAAATGGAGTTACAGTTGGAGAACAAGACAATTATGGCTTTGAGATGTCTGCCGGAGAGGACACGGGTATCACTAGTTCTACTGTGGTTGTTACAAATGCTAGCAATGTGAAGGAAGTAATTCCACCACCTAAGAAAAATTTTTTGGTTGAGTTTTTTGATCCAACTTTAGCGTACGCTTGCATTGAAGTTTTTATAAGGAAAAGGGAAAGAAATGGGCGATTATATTTGATTATACTCGTTTTAGCGTATGCTCTTTTTCTCGGACCTACTTTAGGTATGGGCCTAAAAGGTATTTCGATAGTTAAATCAATAATTTTATAGGTGAAATTGACTACTTGTACCAGTTTGCCTTAATAAGCTTAAAATGGGATGGCGAGCAATACAGCCTTTATAGTACTTACTCAACTGCTATCGTAACTGTCGGTAAGTGTGAAATATTAACGCATATGAACAATAGCCCACATATATCTGTATAACTTTTAAATGTGGTTTTTTAATATAAATAATTAATATTGACATTTAAAAATGCCAGATTTACGGCATTTTTACATATTTTAAAATTTATGAATATTCTAGGTGGTACCCAGTCATTTGCTGCAGTACAATTTTTTTTAAATGTAAATTGAGATTAAGATGGCTTAGTGTAGGACCTTGACAGTTTTGCGTACAAAGATATTGCCTTTAAATGTACCTGCGATTGTGGGTAGCATACTCTAACGGTCAAAGACTGTCAGTCAAAGTCAACGTTGGTGATCCTGGCAGCAATCTAGGTTTACCCTTTCTAGATAAATTCGATGTACTTAAACGTCAAAGTCCGTAATCAATTTAAATGCTAAATTAGTCTAAAAAAATAATTGACCTTTAAATAACTTCAAAATGATCTATATACTGTAGCTTTGAATCACAAAAGCTCTCTATGGTATGTGCAATTGTACAGCAAAGCATACTAATTGGGATATTCGGTAATCGGCCCTGTTTTAGGTATTCAAACACTCCTGTTTATTATCAAAAAAGTAACATTTCTTTTACCAGCAAAATTTACCTAGCTTAACCTAATCTACTCGACCTTGAGCGGGCTGTTGATTCCAAAAATTATTGGCATAGACTTTTACTAGTGGTGTTTTTCGGGGAATGAGCTTATAGTCTATGATAATCCCTGATTTAGTAATGAGTAATCGTGAAGCGCTCTTTAGGGATGAGACCAGTGCTATTCTTTGCTCGTTTTTACCTCTATTTGGCCTCCTTTTAAATTAGCCGTATCATTGAGTAGGAGCGCTTCTCTTTTACTCCAAACTGAGCAAAACTGGAGATGTTGTTTATATCCTTTTCAGCGCATATAACAAATTAGCTTTCTATTAGCTCCAAAATTAGCAAAAACTAAAACCTCCCTGTTAGTTAGCAAGTGTAGCTTCGGAAAATAAAACAATGTGACGACGCATATTCTATATCTCTCATTCTCTATATTCCTCTCACCTATTGGGAGCCTTAATAACTCTTTTTGGAGGTTTCTTGAATAAATCTGAAACATTGCAATTTTCTGTGTTCATTTACTCCTCTCTGAAGGAGTCCACCTCATTTTTCCTACTGGAAAATTTCTTTTATACACAAAAACAACACATGTAGATCTTGCGGTTACGCCAGCGTTTATACAAAATTGTTCTTCACATCAATTTTTCATGCAATCTCCTTCACGTTTTGTCGCATTTCTCAGCACTTCTGAGCTGTATCGTAATGATGTGTACTCTAGTAGCACTACTGGCACATTTTATCAAATTTCATCGAAATCAGTATAGTGGTTTTAATTTTAAAGATATAGCTTTTCACATATATAGGCGTTCCAACACACAACCCTATGTGGCATGGTATACTATACATATGGTTATACCCAGTGAAATAGTTTTCTCCTAGAGAAATGTGCTCTATTGCTCAGTTTTTTTAGGCTACACTTCGATAATTCAGACACAAAATCGTGAAGATTTTATCGACTGCTAGACAGAATTTTGAAGTTAAACACGTTGAAGCTCGTAAGACGTATATATAAATTTCTTCACATTTCGCACGATTGTTTAGCTTTCTTGAGTCGTATACTATATGTACATCTCTCTCCCTTTCTCTAGTTCCCGTAACACTTTGTGGGGCATGGGGCGGGAAATGAACTTCAACCGGGCAGGGCATTTGCCCTGTAAACCCCAATGGCTCTTTTCTCGTATTCTGTTGTCTGCAGAAAACTGTATAAATTTAAACGGTTCGCACAGGCACAGATAAACCTACAAATATACTTTGTTTTTAGGTGTCCTGTAAATAAATGGATTCACGGATAATAATAAATGATTCAACCCGGATAATGGAATATCCCTATGGGAAAAATGTCAGGGAATGCCCGATATATGTCCGGGTCCCTGTCGGGCATTCCTCTATTGAGGGCGTCAGGGTAGGGCCCGTAAAGTTCCTAATTGGGCATTTGAATTTAGAATCATAATAGAAATCAGGATATTCGTTTTAGAAATTAATTACCCTATAAAATTCAAGAATTTTGAAAAGTAATTTACATCATTTACAAATAAAACCTGATACGTAATATTATATCGGTCACTTAGACGGCAAGTGGCGGGCAAACCCAGGCGGGCTTTCTCCTGAACGGCCATCAAAGACCCGTGCGAGATTTAGACCGAAGATGTTTAATTTTAATAAAGAACTATTAATTTCCACTGATGGTTTTATTTTATGATTACCCTATTTATTTTGAGACGGAGTTGGATCAATGCGTTGAGCGGCAAGACCAACATGCCATGGGTCCCGGGTTCGAGACCAGATGACCGTGAACTTTTATTAAGAAATTAAAATAATCCACTCCGTCTCTGGGCTGTTGTCTAGCTCGCAGCAATGCAAAAACAAGACTCAAGTTTCCTCACTTCCCTTACCCTAATTCCCTTCCGGCGAAAACCATGCTAACGCATCAAAGGGTTATCCCCCTAGGATTTGGCTACATCGTATAAAAAAAAATCACGGCTAAGTCAGAAATATATTTGGGCATTGATCGGGCTTTTTGGTTGATTCCCGCAGGGTTTCCATGAGAGGGCCTTATCAGAATCACCGTAACATTCCTCGTCACTGCCAGTCGGGAATGCCATTCTGGGGCCCATCCGTTGTATGGGCGGTCCATCAAGGTGCCCAGCAAAAACCCTGTTTTAAATTCCCATAGGGATACGGGTACCCGGGTTCTCGAGTGTTTAGATAGTTGCAAAATGTTTTAAGTAACACTACAATCCCGTAAATTTGTATTGAATCGACTACCTGAATACTCGAGTACCCTGGTAATACTCATGAGACTGCTCGGGTGCCCATACCCGCACGTGACGAGTAGTTTCGTATACCCGATCACCCGATTACCGTTCGATCTATGGTAGAAGGGACCAAGATGGCTAGAGCAACAAGAAAAAACACATTGGCTTTGTCAACAAGACGTTCCTGATACTAATATGGAAATTAGAAAACCAAAAATCAATTGCTTGCAAGTTCTTGGAACGGAAAGGATCGAAGAAAAGTATTCATCACTAACAAGATTATTAAGGATCACAGCATACTGCTATCGTTTTAAAACAAAACAAAAGGGTTATATAACGTCAAAGGAAACATAAGTTGCACTAATTATCTCGCTGAAGATAATTCTAGCTGAACATTTCTCCGAAGAACTCTCACTTTTAAAACTAAACAAACCATTGAAAAATAGTATTCGTATGGGCGATTGCGATATGCTGACTTAACCTTCAATGAGAAGTATCCTGTCATTTTGCCTTATAAGTCTCACCTAACGCAGCTTATTCTCGAAAAAGCCCACAAAGCCACGCTCCACAGGGGACCGCAACTTATGATGCGATTTATTTCAAAACAATTTTGGCTGCTGAATGCTAGGAATACTATTAGACAATACGTACATTAATGTGTTTTTTGTTGCAAGCAAAGAGCACAACTCCAAACTCAGCTCATGGGTAATCTTCCACGTCGTCGGGTAACAATATCTCGCCCATTCTCACACGTTGGCATTGACTACTGCGGACCATTTGAACTACTAAGATATCGGGGCAGAGGATCAAAAACATACAAGGGCTACGTCACGATATTTGTTTGCATGGCAGTAAAGGCAACCCACATCGAAGTCGTTACGGATTTGACCGCACAAGGTTTTACTGGAGCCTTCCGACGCTTTAGTTCAAGAAGAGGACTACTAAGTGATGTATACTGCGAATGTGGGTCGAACTTTGTTGGAGGATACAACATTTTGACTCGACAAAGACAACAAATGGTAAATGGAATTAATGCCGAAATAGCTAGTCTTGGAAGTCTTGGAACGTGAAGGTGTAACATTTCATTTCATTCCCCCTGCATCACCGCATTTTGGGGGCTTGTGGGAATCTGGGGTGAGATCGACCAAGCATCATATGAAAAGGATATTAGGTAATAACACACTGACATATGAAGAATTAACGACTGTACTCACACAAATCGAAGCATGCCTGAATTCAAGGCCTCTATGTGCAGAAAGCAGTCAATCCGAAGACCTTACATCTCTTACACCTGAACCTTCTGTATTGAATCTGAATGGCAATAGATTAGATAGATGGCAGTTTATTCAACGGCTATATCAGATCTTTTGGAAAAGGTGGAATACAGAATATTTAAACACACTCTAACAGCGACGCAAATGGATTCGTCAACAGTGCAATATACTAAAGGGAGTCCTCATAATGTTGAAAGAGGAGAATCTTCCACCATATATGTGGCTAATGCGACGGGTAGTGGAAACACATCCTGGACCAGATGGGCTTATTCGTGTTGTGACGCTCAAAACAAAAGATTATATTTTAAACCGACCCATCGCTAAAATGTGTTTACTCCCACTCACAGAGTATAAAACCAGGGATACTGAGTCAGATAATCAAAACAGCAGTGTCTTTATTAATCAGTAAACAAAACATTAGATTTGTTACACAACCATCTATCAATATTCATGTATTTTTCTCCAACTTCCTTTCTATGTGTTACGGTTCCCCTATTTCCAATTATTTTGCATTCCTAAAAGCGAGTCGGGGCGCTATAACCCCATTTGCCATTTTTTTTTGTATTCTTACAGAATCAGTACATTAGTGCAAACAGAGTGATCATCAATGGACAATCCCAGCACATGTGGAATTTGTTGGAACTGGTCGTTCCAAGGTGGGGAGTATGTTTGGGCCTTATATTCATGATTGCTGGAGTACCTTAAAATGAACCACAAAGAATCACGTACTTTACTTAACTCATTTATAATACTTATCTAAAAGATTTCTTTCCTCAAAAGAATAATTTCCAGTCCATCGTAGTAAATTAGTTTCCTAGAAAATATAAGTAAAATTAGTAAAATTGATTCGATAGGGCAGATTGCAAAATGTAAACAAACTTGGATTGCAAAATGTAAACAAACTGGTTAGACAACACTTACCAATGACGAAAATGATTTCACGACACTAGAGCATATATTAAATATTAAAAAACAAATATTAACGAATATACATAAAACCAATATCACCAATAACACAAAACACAAAACATTTGACCAATAATTACAATCTTACCTTCAATCCAATTATCTCGTCCAGTTGACATTTATTTTGACTTATATTATCATTGACACCAACATTTTAAATTAAAGCAAGCCGAAATCTGTCGATAACTTTGGGCGAATTCAAAATTGGAAAGGGACAACATATATAAAAAGAAAGTATAGTTGGGGAAATGTGAAAGGAAACATTACCATAAATGGTAATGTTTCTAGAACATAAAGTTACTTTTCCCTTTTTGTTAATTCGAGAACCCAAAGGGATTCTCGTTTCGACATCTCATGACAGTCAAGTAGAAATCGGCGTCGCGAAACCTTTGAAATCGTTCCTTCCAAATCTAAGTATTTTTGAAATCTAAATTTAAGATCGAATCAGTTGGAATTTAAGTGAAATCGCAAGAAACTCTTAAAATCATTTTCCTCGTCGTGTGAACATAGTTAAATTAATTAACATTTGATTTGTGTAAAATTGGAGGTGATAATAAATAGTGAATTTATATAGACATAGTGGGTTTTATTCAGGGTTGTGCATCTACACGTGTAAATCAATAATCTACATCGACGTGTAGAGTATGTATCTGTAAATTAAGTAGAGTTTGTATTATGTAGAGTATTGGTGTAGATTATAGAAATTGCGAATTGCGACTGCATTCATCAGCGAGTCTTTACAGAGAGATGGTGTTTCTACCGTAATTCTTTTTCTTGTCTCATTCAAAACAAAGATATTATGAAGCAAATAGCAGCCGATCCTAGTCTCAGAAAAATTAAATAAAGTGTCTCACTATTCTTATTTGATGATAAATTCATGAAGGAGGTTACGGACTCAATTAAACTTTCCGATCCAGTATGTGAACTTGTCAATTTCTCCCAGAACTCTTCTGTTTCTATCGCAAATTCAGCATTATTGTGGCTAAAATTAGAATTACCAGAAAAATTCAAGGACAATTTAAAAAAAAACGAAAGGAAATGGCTTTAAATGTGTACTCTTTAGTGGCATATTACCTTCATTATTCACATGACAATGCGTTTCTGACTATTGAACAACAAGACATCATAAAGTATTTTCGTTTTGACCATCTAGATACCAACGGTATTGAAGACTGGCATCATTTTCGGAAACAATCAGGGCCTGTTTTTCTAAAATTAGTAGAGAAAAATGTTGAAAAATCTATTGCATTTTGGAGCATGGCTGAATTTAACCATCCAGCTTTATCTAAATTAGCCATTAAACTTCTGCAAATTTCAGCTTAATCGGCTGAACTGGAGATGTCCTTTTCCAATTGGACATACGTTCACTCACCAACAAGGAATAGATTATCTTTTGAAAATTCAAAAACATTTTTACTTGTATACTTTACTCTAAGACTCGCAGACTCAAATGTTACTAATAAATACTAATTAATAAAGTAAAAATTATGGGCTATATAAACGTTAATACCTTTTCATGAAATCTTGTAAAAAATCAAAATTATGTATTTACTTTACGTGTAGATGTAAAGTATCCCATGTAGAGTGCGTGTAGATTACACGTAAATTATCGTGTAGAGTACACGATGTAATCTACACGCACAACACTGGTTTTATTCTCTTTGAAGAACAATTTAATTCAGTGAATATTGGCGTAGTGGCTTAAAACATTGGAGTGTGCTTCTGTTGACTTGGTGCTTTTCTTTTTACTTGTTTTTTGTTGTTGCTAAAGTTGATTGAATTGGATTATTTTGAACTCATTTAAATTCTGGTCCTGAAAACATCCTTTGATATCGAACAGATGCATTGCTTGACTTTCTTATGAAGCATGAATTCAGCAAATTATATATTATTTCAAAGTCGATTAAGTCCACCAAGTTTGTTCGATATGATATGCTTTTCTATGCCATAATATAGCCCACTTAATCATGTTACGGCTAACGTGATAATGACAATATAAATGGGCAAAGATTATTAAATGAATGTGCTACTTTGCCTGAGGCTGATATACATAACCAGATATCGCTTTAATAAAATTATTTCCGTAGTAAACAGATGGTTAGGTGTGTAGGATGTCCATGGTTACATTGCTTTTTTTTAGAAAAGAAGTAGCAGGAAGCCTGCTGAACAGACGTTTTCACTCATCAAAGTGAAATCGAAAAAAAACTATACTCGCCACTTTTATTTGGTCATCATATTCACCCAAATAGGAGTACTTTTTTATTCTTGTATGTCTTACCCTTCTTTTAATAATAAGTTTCGATGTCAAAATTCAAAACCTACTCCGTGGTAAAATCATAAATTCATCAATGCCTCTAATTAATTAACAAATGAGTTCTTTCCATCGTCTGGTAATGTACAGTCTTGAAATTATTGTTGCGCCTTTAACAGCAAGGTGGCTTTAACCCTGGCCGATAAATTAGGAGATCGGTCGACTGAATCGAAACACAAATAGAGTTTTTAATCTTAGTTTTTATTAGCACTAATTTAATGAAGTTTTTTCTAAAACTTCTCAAACATGAACTTTTACAAAACAATAACTATGTCTCTTCTGAGACTTTAACAACACTTGGGGTATATAGCCTTTTTCAACACTTCTTTCTAACTAGGGGGGGTCGGGGGACTCTCTAGTTGACGATTCAAGAATTGCTTCTGAAGTCTATACCTCGATAGCTCTCTTTTTATGAAAAAAGTTTGTATGGAGCTTTTCTCTCTTCCCAAAAATAAAAAAATAAAAAATAAAAAAAATAAAAAATTTCATTAGTTAATGCCTAAAAATGTGTAGCTAATAAATTGGAAAAACAAATTAACACCTACATCGGAAGTGCTATATCAGTTGTTCTTCGAATGAAGAAAACAACGAATTACATAAGGCCCTGGTCCATTCATATAGTGCAGGAGTCATCTTTGCTTTGTATGATTATAAAGTTCGATGGGAATTCCCAAATCAAGGGATCCCTGTGGTGTATGCTTGTCGTGTAGATAAAAGTGCTTAGCATAACCGTGAACAGCGGTGACGTTGGGCATGGAAGCCATGATAACATTGTTATCATCTAATGATTTAATTTTCTAATGTAATTCAATGCTCGTCACTTGCCCATGTCGTAAATGGGAAATGTTTATCGTTTAACCTGCTCGGACTTGTAGTGATGTCTGATGTGCATTAGTGCTGGGTGATAATCTGCGGTGTTATGTTCTGAATGAGAATTGTTTATTTGATTAGAAAAAAGGTTGGGACCTTTAGCAGATTCATATAATAATTACTCGGTTGTTGGTTTTGTGTAGATGAAGGAATTATTTATAGGAGTTGGCAGTGGTAATAAATTTGGAAGGTAATACTTAAAGGTAATGGTATTTTGATTTCGATTAAAATTTGGTTTCTGATTTTATTAGTGCGCGTTTGACTTAATTTGTATAAATTGCCGAGTTCAGTAAAATTTGATGATATTGGCAGAATTGTGTCTGTTGGAAGATATTTTTTATAGATTTTTGAATAATGTCGAACCCTTTGTGTGTATATGTAACGGTCTTGTTGAAAAAGTTAACAGTTTTGCCAACAATATAGTTTAAGCTTTTAATAATTCATTTTCTTTTAAAGTCTGTACTTGACTATCGTAAAGCTTGGCATCTTCTTCGTCCAAAGTGCCAAGCAATGCTTTACTTATTCATCCGATAGCGTTAATTACACCGCTTCGAGATCTTGGGTTATGACCGAGGTCTAGAATGTCTGTGTTTTGATTAATTTCTAGGATCATTTTAAAATTTTTAATTCCAGATTCGCAATATATGTATGTACAGATGAGCGTTTCCGTTTTCCTCTAAATAGGTTCCTGGAGTGGTTGTAAATATGGTCACATTAGTTCCATTGGCGAGTCTAAGTATTAGGACTGAGGTCATCAGGAACGTGATCATTCTGACCGGAGAAGAAGTTTAGTGGATGTTACTCTTTGAACAGTTTCAAGTTGTTGTTATGAATCTTCTTATTAAGTTTTTGTTTTTGTTTACCTTATTAAGTTTAATTTTGTATTTTGTTGTTGTTTTTAGATGATGGAGTCCTACTTTTATTAGTACTTTATCACCAATTATAAATGGCTTTGACTTCGATTCTTTGTCATAGTTACCCTTGAATTTTTCTTTATTTTTATTAAGTTTTCTCTTGCCTGTTTGTGCGAGTATTGGCATAGTGCATTTAGTTTACTAACATAGTTTTTTTTTTTTTTTTTTGTATACGATGTGGCCAAATCCTAGGGGACAACCCTTTGATGCGTTAGCATGGTTTTGGCCGGAAGGGAATTAGGGTAAGGGAAGTGAGGAAACTTGAGTCTTGTTTGCATTGCTGCGAGCTAGACAACAGCCCAGAGACGGAGTGGATTATTTTAATTTCTTAATAAAAGCTCACGGTCATCTGGGCTCGAACCCGGGACCCACGGCATGTTGGTCTTGCCGCTCAACGCATTGATCCAACTCCGTCTCGTTGTCGTAGTTATATGAAACTTCGAGGACCTTTTTTAGGGATGTCGAGATTTCTACCGAAAATCCATAAAGAAATTCATGTGGCGTGAGTTGTTATGTTTTTAACAAATTCCTCGGCCACTGTTCGTACTTCCGCATTTTGTAATGGAATGGCTTCGGAGTATTTTTTAAATCATCTTGAAATGTCAAGAGATACTTGTTGTTAGTATAACTTGACGGCAAAGGTCCTTCTATATCCAGAAATATTTTTCTCAAATTGTTTACTACTAGTGTAGTAATTTTTATGGGTATCTTTTTGTTTGCACTTGTTAAGTTGGCAGGAGGAACATTTCTTTATGGATTCCTTGACGTCTTTGGTCATACCTGGCCAATTATAAACCTTTTTAATTTTTCCCAGCGTTTTTGTTTCTCCCTTGTGATCGCCTAAAGGAGTGACTCCGTTATCTCTTATTACCTGTTCAATATCCTTAGAATTAGATAGGTTTATTATTTTATCTAAGAAAAGTGTAGGCTTTAGATTAGAGTCTTTGAATTCTTCCGCACGCGGTAAGACACGTTGTGGAGGATAGGTAAACCAATTAAAATGGTTTTCTTCTTAGAAGAAAACTCTTTAAATCTTCGAAAAACATTTCTTGTGATGTCTTTGTCCGAATTTCCTTTGAAAATTAGATGAGCACGTCCAATGATGTAGGTCGTTCCTTTGTTTTTGTATTCCCTTATTTCTCCTAATGGGGTTGCAGAAGCTGTGTCTGCAATTGGTTTAATGAAATATTTCCTTTTAATACCTCTGGCTTCTAATAGGCTGTTTGTATATTCATTAATTGTATTATTGTTTTCTGGAGCTTTACTAGTTATAACTGGGATAGCGTTCCTTTCTAGAACAATGCGACTAAATGCGTTTACATTGAGGTTTGCTTTGCCAGATATGTGTATGATTTGGTAATCATACTGTTCTAATTTGATTCTCCACCTCATCATTCGAGAAGTGGGATGTTTGAGATTTATCCACGTAAGGGGGCTTATGATCTGTTATAATAGTAAATTTTCGACCATAAATGTAAGGAGGGAATTGTTCCACAGTATATACAATTGGTAATAACTCTTTCTTGATGGTGGAATACCTGGTCTCAGCCGAATTCAGTGTTCGACTGGCATGACAAATTGGTTCGTCCTAACTAATTTTGTCTTGTGATAGAACCGCACCGATTGCGAATTTGCTTGCGTCTGACGTTAGTAGAAATTCTTCATCGAAGCGAGGATATTGTAGTTTAGGTGGGTTCATCAGTTTTTCTTTCATTGTAGTGAAGGCTTCGTCGCAAAAGGCGTCCCATTTATTGGTAACTTCCTTTTTTAATAATGTCGTGAGAGGCTATTTAAGCAAATTTTGGGATAAAGCGATAGTAATATCCAAGAAAACCTAGGAAAGACTACGTATTTTTCCGTTTTGAGTACTGGATAAGTTTGGACAGCTTTGAGCTTAGATGGGTCCGGAGTTACTCCGTTTCCGGTGACCAGATGACTAAGATAGGCTATCTATTTACTAAGAAAGTGACATTTCTCAGGATTAAGCTTGAGACTGTGTTCTCTAAGCTTACCGAAAAAGTGTTGGAGTCTTCTATTGTGCTCCGCAAGACTATATCCGTAAACAATGATGTCGTCCATATACACAAAGCTTTCTATACCTTGTAGTCCGATCAAAACATTGCTGATTAGCCTCTGAGAAGTGGCTGGGGCTCGCCTTAAACCAAATAGCATTCTATTAAAAGAGTAATATCCACATTGTTCTGAGAGCTGTTTTGACTTTGTCGTTTTCTGCCATTGGAATTTGCTGAAAACCGTTTGCTGAGTCTAAGGTACTCAAGTACTTAACTTTTCCCAATTGATCCAAAATATCGGTTATAGTGAGTAAGGGGAAGGGATCTACCTACTACTACTCGCCATTTTTTATTGCCTGCGGCTTCAGGTTTTTTCGAAACCAGTAGTAGAGGAGAGTTTCATAGACTAGAACTAGGGCTTATTATTTCTTCGTCTAACATTTTATTTATTTTATTGTTTATTTCTACTAGCTGTAATTCAGGAAGTCTATAAGGTCTTATGTTGACCATTGGCTTATCTGAACTTTGATGCTTTATGGCATTTGCGCAAGTTAGTAAAAAGCCTTCAAGATAAAATATGTCGTTATATAGACGACAGATATCTAGAATTGCCTCGGCTTCTTCTGTGTTGCAATGGGAAAGTTCAAGAACATTTTTGAGTCTAGTAAGTCTTTCCTCTATAGTATCCTTTTGCGAATTAATCTTTGTTCTGTTATACTTGTTTATATTTTGTAATGAAGGTATTATTGCCATTTTTCTAATTGAGATATCTTTTTTGTTTGAGTTTAGGAGGAATTGTGTTTCAAATTCTTTTTAGATTTCAAGTCACCATAGTGTTTTACGCATGTTTTTGAACACATGTATGTGTGTGTGTGTGTTTTTTTTTGTGCGACCAGGAGGTGAGGAATCTTCTACAGATACCAGTAGCTTGCACTAGTGCCATGCACGATTCACCGCCGATGCGGTGCCTACGTGCTAAACCTCAACCCCCCCTCTTCAACTACTCACCCCGCGGGACTGCCGTTAGGTATTACTTCGCGGGGCTGGTTAGCCATCATGCCATCAACCTGAAGTGTTAATCTGTTTACACGCCATGCTTGGAAGTATGGCCAATGAAATACTGCGTATTCAGCATCTTCCTCCTGATCAAACCAGTTCGTACACATCGGGGAGCTGTCATGTCCAAATCTGTGCAGGTACTTGCGGTATCTACCATGACCAGTCAAGAATGGCGTCAAGTGGTAGTTGTTTTCTCCAAGCTTCCGGTTGACCCAAGTTTCAATGCATGGAATCAGTTGGTGCTTCCACCTTCCTTTCGTAGTATTATCCCATCGGTTTTGCCACATTAACATCGAGATCTGTCTCTCTTCCTTTTTAATCTCCTTTTTTCTAAGGTTTCCCTGGCTCGTTGCGATTCTCGTGTAAATGCGTCCCATCTCGTCCGCGAGGATGTCAATCGGGATCATTCTAGCGATGACACAAGCTGCTTCGTCAGATACCGTTCTATAGCAGTTATAGCTCTTAAAGCACACAGTCTGTAGACTGTTGAGAGTTTTCTTCTTGACTCTTGCACCGATAATGCTTTTGCCCAGATTGGGGAGGCATATAGAAGCACAGAGCTCACCACTCTCAATAGCATGGCTCTTCTATCTGGTTTGGGGCCACCAACATTTGGCAGAATCCTGGAAAGAGCCGCTTGTATGTTCGAAGCTTTTTTGCTCGCATATTCCAGGTGCGATTTGAAATTTAGCCTATTGTCCAGCATTACTCCTAGATATTTCAGTGATTGTTTAGCCCGGATTGTTTGATTGCCCACCTTGACATTGACGTATTCCACCGTTTTCCGGCTTTTGATTAAGATCGCCTCCGTCTTTTGTTCTGCTAGTTCAAGACCTGCAGACTCTAGCCAGTTCTTAACCTTGGCGATAGCTTCATTTGTTGCCGCCTCTATTTGGTGGGTATATTTCCCTGATGTTACGATCGAAATGTCGCCTTCGAAGCCTATTATTTTCGTCTCTTGGGGTATCTGTAGCCTAAGAACTTCATCATACAAAACGTTCCAAAGAAGGGGACCTAGGACAGAGCCTTGTGGTACCCTGCGGAGACGTTATAGTATTCCATTCCTGCATCACTATTATATCTAAGTTTCCTGTTTCTTAAGTATAATAACTTGGTATAATCTCCAAGATGTATGTCGGGGCTTCCATTCTAACGAGGGAATTCTGTATGAATTCCCAGTTGGCCGAGTTAAAGGCATTTTTGACGTCTAGTGTAACCACTGCGCAGTATTCCTTGGTTCCCCACCTCCACCTTTTACCTTCTATGGCAGAAGCGGCGATGTCCACTACCATTTTCATTGCATCTACGGTGGAGCGCGCTTTTCGAAATTCAAATTGGTACTCTGATAAAGCACCTTTTTCCTCAGCTATCGGGAGTAACCTGTTGTAAATAATTCGTTCCAATATTTTCCGCATTGTGTCAAGGAGGTAAATTGGGTGGTAGGATGAAGGTTCTCCAGTAGGTTTATTTCCTTTTGGTAGTAGCACCAGGTGTTGCAGCTTCCATTGTTCCGGAAACACGTCTTCCATTAGACATCTTTTTAAAACTGCTACGAAAATGTCCGATCTTTTGAGAATCGCTGCTTTCATTTTTTTGAGCACCGACTGAAGTTCTTCCGCCGTAACTGTCGGGATTTCCTCTACATTACTTTCTTCTACGACAGTAGGAGCAGTCGTTGGACGCTTCAAGAAAAGTGTCGTTATTATTTCTCTCAGCATTATTGGGCATGTAATCTGGGGAGATTTGTGTCCCTTTAATTTCAATATAACGACTATGTAGGCGGTTCCCCATGGGTTAATGTTAGCCTCTTCGCACAGGCGTTTGAAGTTTTCTTTTTTACTGTCCTTAATGGCATTCTTCAAAGCATTTTTTTCTTCTTTGAAGGCACTGAGCAGCAGGTTGTATTCCGGTCTTCCTGTTGTATTCCGGTTTTCAGGCATTTCTTCCTAAGTAACTGAATCTTTTCATTTCACCAATAGCATGGCGAGCCTCTCCTATTGGGCTTCCTGCGTGGCATTGCTGCATCGCATGCTCTATTCATCAGTTGAGTCAGTTGTTTCGTACCGTTTTCTGTGGATCCCGATTCCATTTGGTACGCATTCACTACTTCTTCTCAGGTCTCCTTGTCGAACAACGAATCTTTCCATTTTGGGCCTGTTACTTTAGGGCGTTTTTGGCTAGAATTCGTTTCTTCTTTTATTTCGAACATAACAGATTGGTGGTCGCTATGTGTGTAGTCCTCACTGACCCACCATATTGTATTGCTGCTTACAAAGGTTAGGTCTATAACCGACCGCCTTCCGGCCTTTTGAAATGTATTTCTCCTTCCATCATTAGCTATCTCCACATCGAGCACAGCAAGCGATTCTATGAGGCTGCGCCCCTTGCATTCGTAACTCTGCTACCCCACTCTACAGCTCACGCGTTAAAGTCACCAGCAATGACCTCCAATAGGTGGAGTACGAAGCCATGCGCTTGTCCCTTCCTATCCTGAAAATCATGTTTGCCACAAGCCCATATTGCTGCCTTTTGGGTTTTATCCGTAATCCAGGTGGGACAGTATAGGTTTTTATAAAGCTCGCTGATTAAAACTAAATCGATGCTATATTCTTCCTCAGTTTGTTTAAGCAGATCTTGGGCTACCTCGCAGTGGTTCAAGTTAATCTTCATAAGCCTTATCTAGTATTGGTCAGGGCTTTTCGAAACATCGGACATTTACCGCTGCCCGCGATATGTTTGGTATTATCTGCGTTGTCAGTTTTGTAGAACATGCACATGAACATGAACCCGACAACATCTCCGGGAGAAAATAACGGACCCCTATGTATTTAGGCATTAAGACCGAGCCCAGTAAGGTCTTAATTATGGTGTACTGGAAAAAGTTAAGAATTAGATTGCTAAGGGCTGACGATTGTAGTATTCTGTTACCCGAGTACGTAAAGGTGAAATTTTGCAGAAACGGCTTCCAGGCCAATGCTACAAGCGCCCCCGTGTTCGACTTTCTGCACTGCCGCTTCGTTTAGTGGGCGCCTTTGGCTCTTCCTGTTCCCGTTGGGAGTTAGAGTTTCTGCTACTCTTGTGTGTGTGTGTGTGTGTGTGTGTTTGTGTGTGTACGACGACTTCGATATGGTGCCATTCGAAGCGTATTATTGTCAATAAGAGCTCAAAGAAATTTAATCAATTTCGGTTCAGCCGTTTTTTGGTTAAACAAAAAACCTGAAAAAAAATTTGATTTTAGACTTTCTTGAAAAGGTTTTCTTCGACATAATTTGTTCTGATGACGATCGGGACATCAAAAAGTACGATAATAACAATTTATTATGAACAGAAATTGTTTGTAATGATGAAAAATTGTTTCTAACAGTAAATAATTGTTTATTACAATAATAAATTTATAATCATAAAAAATGGTTTTACCTAGACGAAAATTGATTATGAAAATTTAAAATTGAAGATTGTTCATAGCATTTGAAAATTATTATAAACAACGCAAAATTCTTATAAATAATTGAAATTTTTTTTACCACAAAAAATTTCTTTTATGAATAAACTTTGTTTATATCAATTAAAAATGATCTATAACAATTAAGAATTGTTTATATTAATTATAAATTGTTTATAACCATTCAAAATTATTAATAACAAATGAATTCCAAACAGAGTGCATTTATTTGGTTTAAATTAAAAATAGTGCTATAACGGAATAATTTTTGAAAAAAATTTTTGCATCTAATTACAACGAAATTAGCATGATAAATTAAATTCATTAATTTATTGATTTATAAATTTAAAATATCAATTTTTTAAGTATTTTTGAATGACATAAAAGTGGGCGAAAGTTTTTTTTTTAAAAGGATTCATCTGATCTAATTGGTTCTGATACAACTCGATACTTTAAGAAAAATCAGATATTTGTATCCAGAACTTTTATAGTTTTTTGTAACATTAAAAAAATGGTAAAAAAACCATAAATAGTTGATATTAATGATAAATAAAACGATAAATCGAATAATATGAATTTTATTGAGTTTTCACTTACTCGTTTGTACTATGATCATGAAATTTATGGCTATTAACAATTAAATATAGTTAATAATAATTGAATATTGTTAATTACAATTGAAAATTGTTATTAACTAGGAAGTTGTTCCTGTGGACCTCAAGAGTCGCACCAATGAGGCGACACCCAGAATCTGGACCCACCCCACTAGTTTTAATTTAAAATCAGGATCTCCTGTGATGTTTCCTTTAATTATATTCATAATGATCACTGTTAAGAGATACAATATTCATCTAAACATTTATTTTTGCAGGAACCTTTTTAATGACTGGAGTCTTTAGTAAAATATTCAAAATGACAGATTCCATGGTTGGACTAATTTCATCAATCTGTACCATAATTTCCAGACCGATGTTTGTAAGTTTATAATTTTGAGTAGTAACCTTTTTATTAATATTTCTTTTAGGCATTTTCGAAAGAATCCATCCTTTTTTACGCTGGAGGTACGGTGGACATGTTTATAAGTGCTAAAACGATTGCTATTAAAACAATAATTTCAACCATGGTCGCATCAGAAGAAATAGGTAATTTGTAATCCTATTGATTAAGTCTAAGGCTTTTAAAATAATTAATTTGTAGGACGTTTGTACTCCGTTCTTGGTATTTCGGATGCCATCGGAGGCTTCATTTTCCCCCCCATCTATAGTTATGTCTACTCGACTACCTTGGATACTTTTCCTGGCGCTTTTTACCTATTTGGGGAAATTTTCTTTATTCCGAATGCAATTCTTTTCGCGTAAATCAGTATAACTATAATATTAATGGCTTTGAATGACATACACGCATTTACAGTTTGACGTACTTTTTGCTTCGGAATCAAAAGGCAGAGGATAAAATTGAGGAACAACGAGAAGAAGACGAAAAAAACAAGGGTCTTGAAATAACGCATATTTAAACTCTTTTCAATGTAAATGTATATTAATTTAAGAACAGAAAAACTGTTATAAAAAGAGAGCAGAGCTACGTGAGCATTTTTGAGTTTGTTGATCTATTGTTGAGAAACATTTACAAATATATTTACACTTTTTAAAGGAATTTTAATATCATTCTCTACGAAGGTGAAAATTGCTTATTTCAATTTTATGTGGCTCGGGGAGAACTGATCGTATTCAACTTAATTTCTAACCGACTTTTCGACAAAGAGGTTCTTAGTCCGAAACGTATTTATTTATTTTAATTATCTTTTTTTTTGTATGATCGGGCATAATTTTGTAACGCGTGGACCGATTTTGATGAATTTTTTGGGTTAGGTAGAATATGTTCACCGATACGTGCCATATCAAAAAAATGTTTGGTGGTGTGGGGTGGGGGTGGGGAGGGGGTGTGAATCAAACCTACCTTCGTGGACCGATTTGAGTGATTCTTCTCTGTTGTATAGAGTATGGTCCCCTATTGCTAGCAATGAAAAAAACATTTTCTAAGGTGTGCCGGAAAGGGGGGATAGTCTAAATTTGGGTAAAATCTAACTTTGTACTGCATGGAGCGAATTGGATGGTTCGTTTTTTGTTGTACAAATTATGATCACTCATAGCTAATAGGACCTAAGCTGGGAGGACGGCAGAGGGGTAGTCCAACTTCGTAACGCATGGACCGATTTGGATAATTCATTTAGAGTAGAGTATGTCCACTAGTTGATAGCACGAGAAAAATAATGATTGTGGTGTTGAGGGTGCGGTTGATGGTGAAACCTAATTTTGTAATGCTAATATTATAATAATTTGGTCCTAAGGTGAAGGTGGGGGAGGGTAAGGGGTAGTCTAATTTCGTAACGTGTGCACCGATTTCGATGATTCTTTTTCTGTTGGGTAGAGTATGTTCCGTGGTTGATACCACGAGAAAAAAATGTTGGTGGGTTGGGAGTGCGAGTAGGGGGTTGAATCTAACTTTTTAACGCGTGGACCGATTTTGATGGTTCTTTTTTTATTGTACAGAATAGAAGATACAGCATAAAATAATTTTTAATTTAATTTAATCTTTTACCACATTTTGAAGTCGGTGCAAATCAAACAAACCAAACAACTAGAAAAAAGTATTTAATCGATCCCATGAGCTGAAACGTTCAGGTAGTTATATGTATTATTATCTTCAATTGTAGTTAGGAAGTTGTTTTGTTTGTTTGATTTCCGCCGACTTCAAAATGTCGTAATACATATAAAATTAAAAATTAAATTATGCTTTTTATCGCTTTTTGCTAAGTCGGTTCAACTTTTCTTTAAAAACAACTTTATATAAAACTTACATTTTCAACTTCTATCATTTGATTTTCTCGAGACTGTTTCTGTGCGTTGCTACAATATTTACAATTCGACCGTGAAAGTAATAAAAACGTCAGGCGAAGTTCATCATCATTTTTAAAATTTTACTTTCTTTGCTTTGCAATTCAGGGTTCAGCAACACTTGACCAAACAGGAGATGCATAAACTAAGACTAACTAAAAATCATTTTGCAAGTCTATAGTTTGCGTGCGCACTTATTTTCACATTTCTCTTACAAGGAAAGTATCAAACATGTGAATCACGGATTCCTTCGAATTGAATGATAGATGTTAAAGGACGGGACCTTCTCAAGTCATTCGTTTTTATTCCTGAGAAAAATCGATTCAAAGGCTTTTTTCGTTTAGGCCACGTCATACACTATGAACAGTTCAAATTTTTTTAAATGTAAATAATAGTTTATACCAGTGATATTTTTTTGCATATGTATTTTAATTCTCGAATCAAAACTGATATTTCTGGAAAAGTATCTTAATTTTGTGATGATTTTTAACAAGTCGTTATATTTTATAATGACTTTATTTTATTTTTCTAATCAATCTAGTATTTAATATTTTATTACAAATAAATACAGTAGAAAGACAAAAAAAGTTCAATTAAAAACATTTTTATTTATGTTAATATAAATAATTCGATAATTTAAATAAGAATTAAATTAACAAAAACTTTATATTGATTTTTCTGTAGAATTAAAATGAATGGCCTTTTGCCGCTTTAGCTAAGCATTGAGGAGGCTCTGCCCTATAATTTATATAAAATTAGAGGGAATCCGTGATTTATATATTTGATACTACCGTTGTTAATAAAAGAGTACAGTCATTTTACTTATTCATCCAATTTCTGTAACACCTTATTTATTATGTGGAGATAAAAAGTTAGGGATTTATTAAGAAGATTCTATTTTTTTATTTGTGTTATTTAAAATAAGGAACCTTTGAGGAAAATATAGCGTACTTCTTGTTCTAGTGAAAAACGTGCGGGTTGGTTTTGTTGGGTTGCACTTATCTTCCACTTATTTCTAGGTTTTTAAATTTCTTTCCGGCTTATCTATTATAGCGGCAAAACCTCAATCAGAAGAATATAGAATTGTGTCAGTTACAAATAATCCAGCGTTACGATTTATAGAAAGGATAACATCTGAAGTATATATATTATATAGAATGGACTATTGCGACATATAAGATGTGGGCACTTATATAGTGACAAGAAAATATCCGTCTTTAAAGAAACTGCTGCGTTGTGATTAACGTAAATAAACATCAGGAGAAACCCTTCTTAAAATAGTCAGTTGTAGCGATTGCTGCAAGGATTATTTATTATCTTATTTAAAAATATTTAGTTTGATTATACTTCCAATAAAAACATTTTTTTAAATTTATAATGATTATTTTCTATCAGTCTGTACAAACCAAATATCTGTTAAACATATTTGGTCAATATGTACAATTAGATAAATTTTGAATAGTGTGAAGCACAAACACTTTGAAATCATTGACAAGTAAATGCTGTACTCTATACGAGTAAAATTTTTAAACACCATATCGATGTATTTGTTGTACAAATAAATTACAAAAAAATGTAAATTGTAATACAGTCAAAACAGAATAGTGTAACTATAAAATCTAAACCAAACTGGCTCTTTCTTGAGTGACATTATAATTCATTTAGCAGTTCCAGATACAAAGTAGTACTAGCGTTTGAGAATCCGTTAATAGGGACTACGCTTTCACATCAATATTCGTCTAGGCCAGAAGTCGCTACCATACACTTGACTCCGAAAAAATTTTTAAGAACAGATGGACCGCATACCGAAGGTAAGGTACTTTTTTTTTTAAATATCAACAAAAGAATCCATTAAGTTCATTATTAATGAACTCAATATTCAATTTAAAAAATTAGAGGTACTTCCTCCTCAAGGTAAGTTGCGCTATAATTTTTCAAACAAAAGAAGCCACATCGACAAAATTTTATTACAGGTGACCCCCCAATTAGGGTAAGATATCCTCGAATAGAATGCCATCTTTAATCAATAACAACAACATTGTAATAAGAGGTGCCGCACCACTCAGATTAAGGCATCCTCTTTATGTTCCCATTAAACATTTCATTAAGTAGTTGAATGAAATTTTTCTAGTTGTCTGAAATCAGTAATTAACGAACACAAAAAGTTTATGCAATTACTGAACGATTTCTTTGTTTCTCCTTTTGATCATTTCTAACTTTGTATAGTAGTTGAATAAAAATATCTTGATTGCCTAAAAATAATAATTAACCGCGAAACCTAACTTCGTAATTCGGATTTGGATAATTCTTTTTTTTTGTTGTACAGAGGATGATCCTCCATTGCTAATAACACTGTGGAACAAAATGAGAAAAATTTCATAATGTGGAGGTTTTGACGATGGATTCGAAAAATATATAGAAAATCATGATATACGTATCTCGCCGTTTCTCTGGGAGTGAACTTTTTTATACAACCCAAAATTATCTAGTTTTCGTTTTTTGGCCTAGTTTTCGTGTTATGCCGCATGCACATAAGTGCAAATTTGAGCCTCAAGACGGCGAAATTAATTTTCAGTGTATGTATAGAAGAGTATGGGGAATATTTCATCTCCAGGAACCGACCCACTATCTGCCTCTTTATCCCCCATTTTCTAGATTTTTCGAAAAAAAAACCTTTTTTTAAGAGAAACTTGTAGAAATTTGGTGTTTCTGTAAACGTTAGCTCATTTTTGTGGCTATTATCAGATTCAGCGTACAAAATTACGTACGATTTTCATTTTCAGTGTCGGGTAGAGTATGTTTCCCGATTGGTACCATGTCAACAAAAATTTTGGTGGGATAGGGGTGGGGGTGGTTGTGAAACCTAACTTCGTAATGCGTGGACCAATTTGGATAATTCCTCTTTTGTTGTATAGATAATTAATAAGAATGCAAAAACATCGTTCTATGGTGGGGTCGAGATGGGAAGGGGTAGCCTAACTTCGTAACGTATCTAGCCATTTGGATGATTCCTTTTTAACCGACTTCCTAAAAACAAAGATTTTCTAAGTTCGACGTGTTTTTTTATGTCTGACCGGGTATAACTTCGTAACGTGTTGACCAATTTTGATGATTCGTTTTTTCATAGGTAGAGTATGTTCACCAATTGGTACCATGTCAAATAAATTTTTGGTGAGGTGGGGGTGGAGGTTGAACCTAACCTTTTAACGAGTGGATCGATTTGGATGGTTCTGTTTTTGTTGTACAGAGTATGATCCCCCATTGCTAATACGAGAAAAAAAATTGTCCTTGGGTGGGGGAGGGGGAGGGGTAGTCTAACTTCGTAACGCGTGGACCGATTCGGATAATTCCTGTTCTGTTGGGTACAGTACATTCCCTGGTTGATACCCCGAGAAAAAAATGTTGGTTAGGTGGGGTGTGGGGGTGGAACCTAACTTTGTAGCGCGTAGACCGATTTGGATGGTTCTTTTGCTGTTGTATAGAGTGCGATCCCCCATTGCTAATAGGAGATTAATTTGGTCCTAAGGTTGCGGGTGGGGAGGGGGATGGGTAGTCTAACTTCTTAACGCGTGGGCCGGTTTAGATGATTCTTTTTCTGTTGGGTAGAATATGTTCCCTGATTAATACCACGAGAAAAAACAATTTCGGTGGGATGGGGGTGGGGGTAGGCGGATGAACCTAACTTTTATACGCGTGGACCGATTTGGATGGTTCTTTTTTTGTTGTACAGAATAAAAGACACTAAAAAGTGAAAAATAAAATTGTTTTTAAACAAAAGTTGGACCGACTTCGCAAAAAGCGCTAAAAGGCATAAAATAATTTTTAATTTTATATCTATTACGATATTTTGAAGTCGGTGCAAGTCAAACAAAGCAAACAACGTCAACAAAAGTATTTAATCGTCCTTCCTTATGATCCCGTGAGCTGAAACGTTCAGGTAGTTTTATGTGTTAACTTCAATTGTGGTTGGGTAGTTGTTTTGTTTGTTTAATTTGCCCCGACTTCAAAATGCCGCAATAGATGTAAAATTAAAAATTATTTTAAGCTTTTTAGCGCTTTTATGTGAAGTCGGTTTAAGTTTTTTTAAAAACTATTTTTCTGATGTATAGAGTAGGTTGCACCATTGGTACCGCGACACAATTTTGAATGGTGCAGGTATAGTAAAAGTTGTCGACTTCTGAACGCGAAGACCGATTTGGATGGTTCTTTTTTATGTGATATAGGGTTTAATGCCCCATTGCTAATATGAGAATAAGGTTTGATCTAGCATGGGAGAGGGGTAGGCTAACTACCTAACCTGTAGACCAACTTGAATGATTCATCTTTTGATGTGTAGAATATGTTGCCCCACTGGTACCACGGGAAAAATTTATATGGTGGGGTGGTGTGCGGAGGGGCGTTACTCAATCTCTGAATACATAGACCTATTTGGATGAATTGTTTTTATATACAGTATAATCCTCCGTTGCTACTATATGAAAAAATTTTGAGCTGGGTGGAGGAGTAGTCTTACTTTCTAACGCGTGGACTGATTTATATGATTCTGAATGTACAGAGAATCTATTTGTATTATGACTGAAACTGTTGTTTGTGCTGATGGTTGGAGGAGGGGCGGCGCCTAGCTTCATAAGGCAAGGACTAATTTTGATGGTTTGATTCTGTTGTACAGAATAAGTTTACCAATTGATAAATAATAATAATTTTAACCTAGAGTAACTACCATGATTCTCTCTCGCTGTATAGAGAACGGTGGCGCACTAGGGCCATAGCAACAATTTTGAATCTAAGGTGAAGGTATGAAAGGGTGACCCTGACTAATTTCGTAATATGTTGCCGGATTTGGACAATTCTGTTTCTTTTCTTTATAGTGCACTACCTCTGCAACTTTTGAGCATTCTTCGGGTTGTAACATAAAACTACCTAAACGTTTCAGCTCAAGGCATTATAAGGAAGGACGATTAAATACATTTGTTGTAGTTGTCTGGTTTGTTTACTTTGCACCGACTTCAAAATATAGATATTGAAACGAAAGCCAAAACCTCCTACCGTAACTCCACCACACACACGTCATCTCGCAGAGTTACTTCGATGTTACCGTCCTATCGAAGCTTCGGATAGATTCATCCATGATCTGCAACCCTGAAAATAGAAGAAAGCATTCCGTCAAGACTGAAATTTACCACTTACCAACGAAACTATAGATGTCGACATCTTCCCAGACTTCACTAAATTTAATAAAAGAATTAATTAACTAGACAAAGTTTATCAAATATTGTAAAAAGAAAAAAAAAAGCTTGAAATAACAATAAATTAGAAAATATTAGTAAGGAAAATTTATACACTAGATGTCATTATGTTAGGATAAAATGAATTTTGTGCACCATAACTTATTCCGAAAATTCGGACATAGACAGGAAGCCCCACCGCCATTTTTGATCTCTCTCTTCTTGCTCGAGAATCTGTCAGGGTGGAAAAAAATTTAAAGCTTCGAAATTAAGAGCCAAGTTTTAAAGTCGCATAGACATTTTTTTTTAAATTAAATATCCAACTTTTCACACGTTTGTTGCAGCCAAAGCGCCCCACACGAAGATTCCAAGGGAGTCCCGGATTTTAAGACACGCGGGTCACCACTCGGAAGCCCCAGCTGGCAGCCACTTAAAGATTTTTGCGAGCCCCTCGGAATACTTGCTACAGCACACCTAAGGACAATACATCTGCCGTGCTTGTACGAAACTTCGCAGGTACCATCAAATAAAACTGCATCTCCAATGGAACACATCTACGAAAAGCACTAGACAGCACAGTAAGACACATTAACATTACACAGGTAACAAATCACTATTGCACATTGAACTAACAAAAACACCATACAACACTCTTTTCCATTTAAAAATAATAAAACACAACATAGGGTAAATTCACTTTCCTCGCGCGCGCAAACGGAGAGACCTAACCTCAAAGCTATACGTAGTAGCATACGAGAAATTTGAACAATCATTTACACTATTATTGCAAAACAAACGGATCAACAATAAATAAAGTCCAAAAACTAAATTGACTGGATAAAATCCGCTCGGCCAGTCCGTAACAATGGTGCCAGGTGTGGGGTACACTTAAACTTTGTAATGGAAGTTACTGCGCTAACCCACTAGGTACAAATTTAATGATCTGGAGACAGTATTAAGTGCAAAGTGATTAGTAGGTTAGTAAATGTGTTAGGTTTAGTTAGTAAATGTGTTTAATTATAACGAGTGTTTAAAGAAATTACTAACTCTAAATGAAGTGCACAGGTGACGTGCATGACCAACTAATAATTCATTTTCAAAGGTAAAATTTGAGTTTTGAGAAAATTTTATAAAAATGATCAATCGCCGAGATTTCTGAATATTTTTCGTTCTATTTGGTGTGTTAGTGAAATTTTGAAAACAGATGTGAATGAGTTTTGCTTAGATTCAATTTCGTTTTCTCTATTGGAGCCAACTTTGGCATACTGTACTTCCATAATTTGTTTTGAAATATTTTGACCTTGACATTGAAAGTTAGAGTTATTTACTTTGTATGTTGACAAATAACAATTTTGCTTAAATATGTGGATTCTGATAAAGTTATGAGAAAACTTCGCTTGAAAGTGATTTCAAAATATTTGTGTCAACTGTGGATTTAATAAATCTGAGTTCAAGGTGTCGTGCGCGAATGTTATTGGAAACATTACGAATACAGAATAACGATAATTAGAACTACTTATTTAGACGTTTATTAATCGCTGAAATGTTGTTTTACGAATAGAACACAAATTAAGTGAATTTCAAATTTGAACTAACTCAAACTTAGCTATGGTTAAAGTCGTTTCTGAATAATAAGACTATATTACGACGTGCACGTTCTTCTTAGTTAAAATAAATTAAACAAAAACAAAAAGGAAATAGTTTTGTTGGAAATTAACTTGGAAGGAGAGCGTTTTGTCTGAATTATCGAGACCTATTTAATTAACAATTTTTCGGTGATCATTTATTAAATACCAGACTTTAAGCATCCTTTTTAATATGTCGACAGAACAGTTTAATAAACTCCTAGATAGATTTGAAACTCAAGCGGCTGCTTTAAAGGAGTTAACCGACACTATTAAAACACAATCTAACGAAGTTGCGGCACCTCGTAACGACATTCATACAATACAAGGTGAACATTGTACTTTTCGCGATGAGTTAAAGACACTTCAAAAGCAAATGAGTGACACGTCAATTTTGGGTTCCTCGGCATTTGCCCAACGAGTAATGGAGGAAGTTAGTGCTTATTCTAGCATGAAACCTATTGCTGAAGCAGTTAGTACCCCCAAACCTTCGACTCATAATAATCGTCCTATTTCTGTACCCAAAAGTATTCCAAAAGATGTTGATAGTGTCTTGCAAACGAGCGAACTTCTGCACGCTCAAGAACCGCTTAGGGAAAAACTTATCGTAATAGAAAATCCTGCATCTCCTACTAGTAGAGGCATCGTACAAAGGCCTCCACTTACACCAACAGAGTTTGACGGGAAAGTCCCTTCGTCTCGTTATAAAACGCATTTTACCGCGGTCGCCCGAGCTAACTGTTGGAGTGATGAATTTATGGCTGTTTACCTAGCTGCCCATTTGAGAGGACCGGCTCTGATTTGTTATGAAACTCTAAATCCTGAAATTCGAGAAAGCTTCGAAAGGTTAAGTCGTGCGTTGGGCATATGATTCAATACGGATTACCACCATTCGGTCAGTCATATTCAGCTCCGAGCCAGGGTTCAGAAGAATGGTGAGAGCTTTGCGGAATATGCTACGGATCTGCAACGACTTACTCACCTCACATTTTCGGATTGCCCAGAGGGTGCAAAAGATAGAATCGCTTTAGAGCAATTTCTCGACGGAATTTGGGATCTTGATGTTCAAGAAAGGGTGCGCGATTGTGCACCTTTCACGTTTCAAGAAGCTCTACAGGCGGCTATTCGAATAGAGGCAAATCACCGAGCTACCAGAGCAACAAGAAGACATATCCGAGTAGCAGCCGCGTCAATTCATAGAAGACGTTCACCATCCAATCATAATAATGATGGGTATAGAAGTCAAACAGCAACGGTCAATTCTGTGCATGCGATGTCGGGAAACGCGACCGAGCTAGCCTAAGGGGGCCACAGTTAGCTCAGTCAGATACCAGAGCCCCTCTAATTGGCACCAACTCCTCTATTAGAAATCAAGCTACCCTGCGTCTATGTGGAATTATTCGATGGCTTGACTTGCGGCGGAGATTCGGGTTTATAACTTGTGAAGGAAGCCAGAGGGATGCTTTCTTCCACTTTGCTAACATATTACCACCATTACAAAATGAAGAAACCTCTTTAACAACAGGAACAAAAGTTGGGTTCGATCTTATTGAAGCACGTCCTACAAACAAAGCAATTAATATCCGTCTAATACCCCTCAGCGAAGACAACCATAATACTTCATCACCATCGACTTCAGATCAATCTGCAATACCACAACGAATAACAAAACCTCAATGTGTTGCGAACGCCATCACTACACCCCAAGATGTGTCTTTAAACGCCACCCCGCTGATCTCGAGGAGCAGAGACCAGCACACCCATTAAACGCTCCGAACGAAGTATCTGTCGAAACCTACCGTCTCTTCCAAAACGAAGCGAAAGGGGCAAACAAACCTAGGATTAAGGGAACCACACGATCTGAAACACACTTTTCAAACTTTTAAAACACCACAGAACCACACGAAAATAAACGCCAATTACATTATACCATTATACCCTCGCCGAACGGTTTCCTAACACGAAAACTACACATCTCATACAAAACACTTACCGCGATGATGTCCAAGTACACGATAATTTAAATCCAACAGTCTCGACAGTATCTAATGCCCCGATAATCACAGTAAGTCAGGGTAAGTTATGCAGCGCAATTCGCATTAAGGGACAAATTGAAGGAGTATCATGTGATATGATTATAGACACCGGGACGACGCATTCTATATTCCAGTGACGAGTTCTGACAACGATGCAGAGTCAAACGCCTATTCAGCCTTGTCTAACGTACCTGCGTGATGTTACGGGAGAAGTAAGCAGGGTAGAAGGGATGGCCACACTACGAGTCAGTATGCAGGCATTTCTTACGTCTCATACCTTTTATCTTGCCAATATTTTTGATGACTGCATAATTGGGATGGACTTTTTAACCAAATACGAATGTTCTATCAATTTGGAAAAACATTGCATTCAAATAGGAAAAGAGATTGTCCCAATATTAGGTTCATACGATCACATTTTTGTCAAAACTGTACACGATTGGACTATTCCTGCGAGATCCACCTGTTTTCTTGGACTCTTCAACCCAATATTAGGCAATCAAGAGACAATTTTGTTGACTCCTTATGACGTGCGCTCGGATATTTGGATCACACCGGCCATATACAACACACAAAATGGAAACTTACTGGCACGTGTAACTAATTTGAGTCCAGACCCAATTAACATAAAAACCAACACAGTGATGGGCAAGATTGAGGCCGATCCAACGATACTTCCTTTCGCCAAAGAGAACAACCTCACCTCGAGGGATTTGCCAGCCCACCTACTTGAACTCTTAAGTCCGACAGCAGGAGCCCTTGACGAACAACAATATGCGATCCTGAGTAAAGTTCTTCATGAACAAAGAGATGTATTTGCCCAATCTAAGAGTGACCTAGGTCGGACAAAGTTGTTGCGACACCATATTGATGTTGGGGAGACTGACCCAATAAAACACCCACCTAGACGCCTTCCACTCGCTAAAAGAAAGGAAGCTGAAGAAATTGTTGAACAAATGAAAGAACAAGGAATTATTCAGCCATCCAGTAGCCCTTGGGCATCGCCAGTGTTTCTGGTGAAGAAGAAGGATGGCTCTACTCGCTTCTGTGTCGAATATCGACGTTTAAATGAAGCCACCAAAAAGGACCCAATCCCTAGGATAGATTTGACTCTAGACGCCCTCGCGGGTTCAAAATGGTTTTCTACGCTGGATCTCCAGTCTGGATACTGGCAGGTGGAAGTGCATGATACCGACCGAGGAAAAACAGCTTTCAGCACTGGAACCGGATTATGGGAGTTCGCAGTGATACCTTTTGGCCTCACAAATGTCCCTGCCACCTTCCAGCGACTAATGGATATAGCACTTCATGGAATACCTCCGCAAGCCTGTCTGGTGTACCTGGATGATTTAATTGTGCACGGACCAACATTCCAAGTGATGGTTGCTAATCTGCAACTTGTTCTAGAACGTCTCAAAATTGCTAATCTAAAGGTGTCACCATCAAAATGCCAACTTTGCAAACGTGAAGTTAAATTTCTCGGACATGTCGTTAGTGACAAAGGGATATCCACAGATCCAGAAAAAACCGCTGCAGTGCGGACATGGCCTGTGCCGAAAACTAGAAAAGAAGTGCAGTCATTTCTGGGTCTATGCTCATATTATAGACGCTTTGTAAAAAACTTTTCTACCATTGCCAAGCCTCTTACGGCCTTGACGGAGAAAGCGCGAAAGTTTCTATGGTCGGAGGCCTGTGAAAGTTCCTACCAGACGAAGATCTACCATTCATTTTAGATACCGATGCTAGTCAGGAAGCCTGGGGAGCTGTCCTTTCACAATGTAAAAACGGAGTCGAGCACGTGATTGAGTACCACAGTAAGACATTCAGTCGCACAGAACGTAACTACTGTGTTACTAGAAAAGAGCTAGTGGCCATTGTAAAGGCATGCGCGCACTTTCAGCCATATCTTCTTGGGAAAAAGTTCACAATTCGAACGGACCACGCATCCCTTAAGTAGTTGATGAATTTTCGCTCACCGGAAGCCCAGGTAGCGCGCTGGATAGAAAGAATCCAGGCCTTTGAGTTCGATATAATACACCGACCTGGCGCTAGACATGGTAATGCAGATGAACTCTCTCGACGTCCGTGCTCGCCCCTGAATTGCAAATATTGCCAACGGCTTGACGAGAAGGACATTATAACTGCTAGAGTAACAACTACACAAGAAAACGTGTCTGAACAGCAAGAACGTGACCCGACGCTTGCTGTTATCAAGAACTGGCTCATATCCGATCACCGGCCACTAAAGGAAGACATAAAGGGCCGTAGTCCTGAAATAAAAGGCTATTGGTCGATGTGGTCAACTCTTCGCTTAGAAAATCGCATCATTCTAAGGGTTAAAGAACAGGGAGTTAACAGTGTTAAACAAATACTTGTACCAAAATCGCTGCGAAAGCTTGTGCTCAGTCAGGTTCACGACTCACCTTCTGGAGGGCACTTTGGTGTGGAAAAAACGCTAGGAAAATTAAGGCAGCGATATTACTGGATTGGGTCCAGCACTGACGTTAAAGACTGGTGTGCTGCGTGCCTTCAGTGCCAGGCACGTAAAGGAAAACTTCCGAGGGTGAAGGCCCCGCTACAAGTAAGCAATGTTGGCGCACCATTTGAGCGAGTCGCGGTTGATATTTTGGGATCCCTGCCAAAAACACAAAGAAATAATCGGTATCTTGTAGTCTGCATGGACTATTTCACAAAGTGGCCGGAAGCTATTCCAGTAGCTGATCAAACAGCGGAAACTGTTGTAGAAGCCCTCATCTCACATGTCTTTACCCGTTTTGGAGCTCCATTGCAGCTCCATTCGGACCAGGGAAGAAACTTTGAGAGTGCAATTTTCCAAGAGGTTCTCACAAGATTTAGAGTCGAAAAAACTCGAACGACTGCTCTACACCCGCAGTCGGATGGCCTAGTGGAACGGTTCAATAGAACGATTCTGGATTACCTGGCAAAGTTTGTGGACCAGCATCAGCGAAATTGGGATGAATTCCTCCCATTCCTTTTACTTTTGTACCGTACCAGCCTGCAGGAAAGCACAAAACAAACACCCGCTAAGCTGCTTTTTGGAAGAGAGCTACGTCTCCCATTAGAAATGATTATGGGAAGTCCACCATCGACAGCTACAACATCCAGTAAAAGTGAATATCTAGAACGACTTACAGATACTTTAAACGAGATCCATGCGCATAATCGTGTAATTCTGTGCTCTGCGAGTCGACGTATGAAAGACTATTACGACTTACGTTCGATAAACCGGAAATACAAACCCGATGATCTAGTATGGCTTTACTTTCCGCGGCGCAAAGTCGGTATATCGCCAAAATTACAATGTGATTGGGACGGCCCATACAAAGTCGTGGAAGCCATGACGGAAGTCGTGTATCGAATCAAGAGGTGCCGCGGCGGAAATGTTCGCGTCGTTCACGTAAACAGATTAGCGCCGTACTGCGAGCGTTCGGAAAAAAGGTTCGGATAAGCACCTCATCGCGCGTCTTAGCTCAATCCAAGCGAGGCAACGAACGAAAGGGCAGAAAACTTAAAGTACTATCTACTTCTATTTCCAGATATTGTTAGCTTGGTCGGAGCTTCAAGCTTCTGAGGTGGGAGCAATGAAACGAAAGCCAAAACCTCCTACCGTAACTTCACCACACACACGTCATCTCGCAGAGTTACTTCGATGTTACCGTCCTATCGAAGCTTCGGATAGATTCATCCATGATCTGCAACCCTGAAAATAGAAGAAAGCATTCCGTCAAGACTGAAATTTACCACTTACCAACGAAACTATAGATGTCGACATCTTCCCAGACTTCACTAAATTTAATAAAAGAATTAATTAACTAGACAAAGTTTATCAAATATTGTAAAAAGAAAAAAAAAGCTTGAAATAACAATAAATTAGAAAATATTAGTAAGGAAAATTTATACACTAGATGTCATTATGTTAGGATAAAATGAATTTTGTGCACCATAACTTATTCCGAAAATTCGGACATAGACAGGAAGCCCCACCGCCATTTTTGATCTCTCTCTTCTTGCTCGAGAATCTGTCAGGGTGGAAAAAAATTTAAAGCTTCGAAATTAAGAGCCAAGTTTTAAAGTCGCATAGACATTTTTTTTTAAATTAAATATCCAACTTTTCACACGTTTGTTGCAGCCAAAGCGCCCCACACGAAGATTCCAAGGGAGTCCCGGATTTTAAGACACGCGGGTCACCACTCGGAAGCCCCAGCTGGCAGCCACTTACAGATTTTTGCGAGCCCCTCGGAATACTTGCTACAGCACACCTAAGGACAATACATCTGCCGTGCTTGTACGAAACTTCGCAGGTACCATCAAATAAAACTGCATCTCCAATGGAACACATCTACGAAAAGCACTAGACAGCACAGTAAGACACATTAACATTACACAGGTAACAAATCACTATTGCACATTGAACTAACAAAAACACCATACAACACTCTTTTCCATTTAAAAATAATAAAACACAACATAGGGTAAATTCACTTTCCTCGCGCGCGCAAACGGAGAGACCTAACCTCAAAGCTATACGTAGTAGCATACGAGAAATTTGAACAATCATTTACACTATTATTGCAAAACAAACCAAACGGATCAACAATAAATAAAGTCCAAAAACTAAATTGACTGGATAAAATCCGCTCGGCCAGTCCGTAACAATATAATTAGAACATATTTTGTGCTTTTGGTGCTTTTTGTGAAGTCTTTTCAAATTTTTTTTAAAAACTATTTTATGGTGATTGCAAACGATCAATGTGTGAATAAAATAGTTTGATAGTTAAAATCATTCAGTTACTAACTTTTGATAGTGGGAATCATTCGATAGTGCTCATTAGTAGTTTTGATCTATATTTGATGTACGTTTTGTGTAAATCAACTGAGCTATGCCGATGGATATCGGCGAGGTCGAAAAAATCGCCGATGAGATAATTTTCGCGTAAACTGTTTATAAAAACGATGTAGAACAATGATGTTCCTACAAAGTAATTCTAAAAAAATTTCTGTGTAAATATATATGTATCTATCTACCAAGGTTAATCCACATTATAGAAAAATGTCTCAAATATTGTCGTGAAAAATGTGCAACCTGAGTCTGGTTAAGATAGGGAAACAAATTCTTATCAAATTGAATACGTTCTTTCTTTGGTATCTGCATTAAACGTGAATAATTACAGTTTTTAAATTGTGTTGTTTAGATGTACAGTTTAGATTTTATGAGATTGTTTTTGAATAAGTAAATTGCACCGCCTCGACAAACTTTCCGGAAACATAGAGTTGAATAATGACACTTCCGATACAATTAGATACTGCTGAGTTAAAACCTCCATCATACTGTTGACGTACGACGTTCACTTACCTAAAGTCCGACCAACGCCGGGTACACGCAGCTAGTAATTAATAGTTTAACATGAATTTTCCAAATAAATATACAAACATTTATTTATTCAAAACTTTCCCGTCCATATAAAATTTCAATTCCTTTGATTTAATCTACGAGTAAGAACCTAAGGAGAGGCCAAGGTGTGTAAAATCCGTGTATCTGAGCGTGCCTATTTCTATGACTTCGTTTGCTTGTTGCGTGTTTCCTTAGTCGACTATTCTAGATGCCAATATACAGAGTGTTAATGATAGGCAGACAAAAAATTGTATGACAGAGGGGAGGGCAATCTCAACCGTTTGGGAGTTATAGGGTGATTCATAAATTTCAGTTTTTCATGGTATGCACATTACTCTTTTATTTTTATCTTTTGATCTACTTAACACAGTGACATCAAACAAACACTAAAAAACTACTATCCCAATGGCCTATCACTTCCAAAAGTGAAAAAAATCGCTTGCGATTACCAAAAATTCCACATTTTCCCAAATTCATTTAATTAGTATACCCTTTTTTTATTTTTATTGAATTACCCTTAATACCTTCCCAAAAAGGTGCAACATGAAACCGCATCCTTAGAAATTCTTGACCACTTAACTATTTTATTGCACTTTAGGTAGGAAATTCTTTAAATAAATAAAATTTTTAAGATAAAGGGTGGAAAATGTTTGTTTTGGGTCAACAGGTAATTAATTTTAATTATTGCTGCAGAAAAGTTATAACAATGTTAGTGTAATTTTATTTTATTGCCGATATTAACTTGTGTTAGCCAGAATTCACACCCTTGTATCCTGGCGTTCTGTTATTAGTACCTGATGGAAATGTTGCTATAAAAAATAAGTGTTTTTAAGCAAAAATTATGAAGATGGTAGAATTTACTTTTGAGGAATACATTTGTGGTGTAGTGGACGAAAACGAGAAAGCAGCTGTACTGGAATATCAAAGGAGATTCCCTAATCGGCGAGCACCCCAAAGAGTGGTATTTACACCTTTGCGAAGGTTAAGAGAAACAGGAACTGTAACTTCACAAGACAGGGTGAAACGACCCGAAACTTCGGAAACTTATCCCGACGTCCGACAAGAACCTGTGAAGAGCACAAGACGATTCGCAAGACGATTAGGAGTGTCTTCATCTAAGGTTATTCATCATCCCTAACCCAGTCCAAGGACTATTAGAAGGAGATTCTGAGAGTAGACTGGAATTTAGCACTTGGCTTCTGGAACGCGACATTGACAACCTGTCGTTTCTGGACCGAATTTTGTGGACGGATGAATGTCAATTCACCACGGATGGTATCATGAGCTTCCATAACCTCTATATCTGGTCGGAAACTAACCCAAACAGGACAAAAGTGATTTCATTCCAGCAGAGATTCAGTGTTAATGTTTGGGCTGGTATCATCGGCAACCATTTTGGCGCAAGAGCTTAATAGTGAAATTCATGCGGACTTTTTAGTAGATACACTGCCAGATCTAATAGAGGAGATCCCTGTGCATAATTGAATGGACATGTTTTACTAACACGATGGAGCAGCAGCGCATACTGTTAACATTGTGAAGGCAATACTATGTGAACAATTTCCTAGCCGCTGGATTGGATGAGGTGCACCGATTCTGTGGCCTGCTAGATCTCCAGACCTTACCCCAATGGACTTTTTCTTATGGGGAACAATAAAGGATGAAGTTTATTCAAGCTCTGTTAGCACTAGGGAGGATTTAGTTAGCATAATTGAGAATGGAGGGACGAAAATACGGGAAAAGCTGGCTGCAATACGCCAGTTTGGCACTTCAGAACTGAAACACCCTGTATAATAGTGTTAACTTTATAGTCCGTAGAGATTGAATAAAAATAAAAATTGATTGCCAAGGTCAAAAACATAAAACTATTAATTGTTGTGTCAGATATAAGTCCAAGTATTTAACAATAAGTCAGAATAAAGTATTTAGTGCATTATCGGACAAATTCCTGGCTTTTGAAGTGCCCCGGGTTTTCATTCCACAGGTTAATTAAATATTATAACGTTCCTTTGTTGTAAAAGTATTTTAACCGATGTTAGTGAAATAAAAAATTACTGAAATACGCACTTTTAGCGTTAAGCTTGTGTTGTATGCGCATGTGTTCTATGGAGTTGCAGTAGTTAGAAGTAAATTGGAGTAGAGAAGAAGTTAAGTTAGTTGCTGTACACACGTCGTCCCTTTTCCTTTCTAGTTGTTAGTATTCTGAATAAACCATTTTAGTGTACTATCGGCCTTTTGTATTGCCTCCTGTACAACACAAGCTAAGTTTCGTTTTTAAATTTGGTTCGGCAGTAATATTTTCTATACCCTGTTCCAAAAAGATTGGTAGTACACGGTAAATGGCAAGTTATGATGCCAAATTTCTCAAACTCATCAAAAACCATGTACGGCCATCCTTTCGATGTATCTTGTTTGCCAAACCAAGAGGCACTGATTGTGATGAGAACAATGAGCAGCCAGTTCCTTTTGGACGATCGACAATGATCAGTACTCAGTGGTGGGTGGTGGGTATTTTTACATTCCAAGTTCTCCGATGCAATACGAATTCAAATGACTGGAATAGTTGGAAAGAACATTTAGTGTAGCCAGATTATATTTTTTAGCAGTAGGTTTGTAGAAATGCTTGAACTTACTTATATACATATTTTAAAATAAATAATTCAAAGCAATTTATAATATTTTTGGTTCAATGTTGCACAGCTGTTAATAAAATAAGCTCTAATGAATGGTTATGGATTCACAAGAAACTTGTTATATTTACATGCTTAAGTCCATAAGAGCGTATACTGCCAATCTTTTTGGAACATATTATAATTAGCTTAGCATAAAATGCTTTTATTGAAGTGTTTACTGATTTTGAAAATTAATAAGTTAATCTTATTTTAGCAATATATTAGTGTGCAGGAAAAGACTAACAAAAAATACAAATCCTAATAAATATTGCTGATTTAAATTGCATTTTGAATTAGATTTCTCCAGAATTTCAAAAGTTGCGCCAAAGCACCCTCATATTAAGGTTTTTTTCAACCTGTACTGTTCTGTTTTTGTTGGGTGCGTGCTAACTTACGCAACTCTGGGTTTGGCACAGAAATCTTTGCTGCTGGGCTACTCCATGTAGTTTCTTAATCGAAGAACTCAACATGCCGACAAAATATCTCATCTAAACAAATATGTCGACAAAATATCGAAATTAAACCAACATGACAGCTTTTTCTCGATATGAAGTACATTTCATACTTCTTTATGCCACATGAATTCCAATTATACAGGGTGTTTCATATCTGGTGTGCCAAAATGAAATGGGTGATAGTTTGGGAGTTACAGGATGATTCATAAATGTCAGTTTTTCATGGTATGCACATGACTCTTTCATTTTTATCTTTTGATCTGTGTTACAGCGACATCAAACAAACGCTAAAAAACTACCATACCAATGATCTTACCAAAATTCTCAACAATGTTGGCCTGACTCATACCATTGCAGGTACAGTCACTTCCAAATGTTATAAAAAAGTTTTGGTGTCGTGATTTTATTTTATTATATTATTATTTTCATTGTTTTTTCTGTTGTGTATTTCTTTTTTGTTCTTTTGGTAAACCCTTTAGTATATGCCTCTGCCGAGGCTTTTTTGGTGCTCTCATATATTTCTTGCATTTCTGTTTCTCGGTTTTTCACAGCTTGTTGCATCGCTGGATCCCGAGATTAAGGTTATTTGCACTTCCTGCCTTCTGCTGTATTCTGCCAGGAGTTATTTTTTGGTGCTTTTGTCGTGTTTCTTCATCTTGCCAACATGTTCCGATTCTGCTTGTGTGGTGAATCTAATGATGACGTTGTCCCTTGCAATGGTGTCTGCAATAGGTACTACCATCCTACGTGTGCTAAGCGCGGCGCTAGGCAGAGTGCTGACTTTACCTGCCGCGAATGTGCAGACATTAAGCCTTGTCACATACTTAGATTCTTGAAACTATCATTTGTTAAGTTGCATGCTTTCATGGAGGGAGCTGAAGTTATTCTCAACGAGATGAAATCTCACTCCCACAACTAAAGGCCTTTCCAGGATGCTTATGACGAGCAACGAAACCTAGCTGAGAATCTTGAGAGCGTCAGAACCTTGATTCTTAATCTTGTAAATGATTTGCGCAGACTGTCGGAGAATACTAGGGCCTGTGCTCGCAGACTCGACGTCATTGAGCAGACATTAAAGGATTTTTATTCGTTGGCTCCGCCCGACCTTTCTGGTTTCGCAACTGAGCATCTCGTCAGTCTTGAGACGAATATTGTAAGGACCGGAGATGGCCTTCCGGTCTGCACAAGGGCTCTATCTGAGCATTCCACCAGATTGGATTCTATTGTCTCGAGCATCGCGAAATTAGCGCCAACATACACTCGGGCTGACGTCGCTGCTGGCACTGACGTATCGCTATCCTACTCCATCCGTCGCTGGAGGCTGCTTCTGGTTCGACTCCGGGGACTGTCCGTGGTTATTCCTCTACCAAGACTGATACTTCCTCTTCACGTCGAGGGACTGTACCTTTGGTCGATGAGTCTTCTACATTGAATGATGTGCGCTTGTCATCTGCGCAGCCGGGTGAACGCCATGTGACTTCAGATGATGAAAGGTGCCTACCGAAGGATTCTGGGTCATCTCTGGTCGATTTACATCCATCCATGATTGGTCCAGCTCAACTGCCACGGTGGGTTTTTATCTCCCGCATTCATCCTGACACGTCAGTGGACGATATCATCAACCATGTTTCCGACCGTATCGGTGTACCTCGTGAACATATGTCTTGTAAAAGTATTACGAATTCATTCATCAATGGTGGACTTGCTTACTCATCATCTTTAAAGCTGCTTATTCCTGAGGACTGGTACTCTGCAGTGTTAGCTCCGTCAATCTGGCCTCCGAACTCTATTGTGTGTGAATTCATTCCTAAGTCTCGCCCTTTCTAATTCAAAAAGCTCGTTAAGGAGATCTCAGTATACTACGCCAACGTAACTGGCTTACGTTCCAAGATAAATAGGCTTTTTGTTGCCTCGGCCAATTTTGGATTCGACGTTATATGCCTCTCTGAAACCTGGCTTTGCGGTAAGATTCTTGACATGGAACTTTCTGATTCTGAATTACAGGTTTTCCGTCGAGAACGGAATCTCTCTTGTATGAATGCTCCTGTTGGCGGTGGAGTCCTTTGTGCAGTGCATAGTGGGCTGTCGTCCGCTTCGGTAGAGATTCCTGGTGCTGAGTCTTTGGAACATGTCTTCGTCTCCTTACAGTCCCGTAACAAGATCATTTATGTTATGACCCTCTATGTTCTACCTTCTTCACCGTCCTCGATGTATGAACAGTGGAATGGCTTTCAGACATTATGTCTCCTTGTGATGACCTTTTGTTGCTGGGTGATTTCAATATGCCATCCATAGCCAATGATGATTGCTTGCTGCCGCATATATCGCGGGCCCCCCAACATTGGCAATGCTCCTGGACGCTTGCTCAACTTAGTGTTCTCCACGGATGACTATGGAACCATGGTGAGCAGATGTCCCTCTCCTTTGCTTCCTGAATCGGACTTCCATCCTGCTCTTCATATGCTCTTCTGCTCTGAACTTTGTTTACATGTGCCTTCCAATTATGATAGTAATTGTTATGGCTGATTACTCTATAATGAATCAAACTCTGGCAGATATCCCCTGGGACTGCCTTATTCGAGAACACGATATTGATGTTACTTTAAAGTTATTTTACGAGTTTATGTCTTCATGTTTCACCCGTTGTTTTCGCGTATCTCATTCTAGGAACCCTAACTCTTTTCGACCTTGGCTTAATGCGTCTACAAAGCATCTTAAAAATCTTAAAAACAAGGCCTGGAGGAGGTTATATCTCTCTCGTAGTGACGAAGATTATCTTATATTCTCGGATCTGCGTGGTCGTTATACTTCTGAGTCCGAGCTTACTTATCGGAATTATCTTACTGAGGCCAGGCGGTCAATCTGTGTTAATTCCAAAAGGCTCTGAAACTTTATTAATATTAAGCGTAAGAGCGATGGATTCCCCTCTGTTATGCGCCTTGGTGATCGGCGCAGATGACCCTTTGACTGCAGCCAACTTCTTTGCTAGTTTCTTTGGAGCTGCCTTCTCAACAAATAACTGTGATACTAGTTTAGGAGATTTTAATTTTTTGACGAATTATCCCCCAACCTCCTTATTGATTAATGATTTGTTTTTTGACGATGCTTCAGTTATGATGCATATAGATAGAAGATGTCCAATAGGTTTTTACCCGGTCCTGATGGTGTTCCCGTGTCTGTCCTAAATGATTGTGCCCACTATCTTACTCCTGTCCTTTCTAATTTGTTTAACTTGTCCTTACCCTGCGGTACTTTTCCCAAACTGTGGAAATCATCTAGCATTTATAAAAAAGGGGAAGAAGGATGATATCTCTAATTATAGGCCTATTGCTAATTTGTCTGCCATCCGTAAGCTTTTCGAAGCAATGGTCTGTGATGTCCTTACTTTTCACTGTAAGCCGTTCTTGGGATCCTTCCAGCACGGTCTTATTAAAGGCAGATCAACGACTACTAACCTTGCGGGGTTCTCTAATTATTGCATGTCCACCATTGAGGCTGGTGAACAGGTTGATTGTATTTATACCGATTTTCGTATGGCCTTTGATCGCATTTACAACAAGTTACTTGTTTTGAAGCTTACTATGTTAGGTTTTCCATCTCTTTTCGTCCAATGGATTTCTTCTTATCTCTCTGACCGAACACAGCGTGTTCTGTTTCGCGGTTCCCTCTCTCGTAAAATTTCGGTCAGTTCCGGGGTACCTCAGGGCAGCCATTTGGGTCCGCTTCTATTTATTATTTTTAATAACGACATGGGCTTTATCTTATCGAACTCGAAAATGTTATGTTATGCTGACGATGCTAAAATTTTTCGTGTTGTCTCTGATTTCAACTATTGTTTTACGCTGAGCTGTGATCTTCAATCTTTTAATGCTTGGTGTGTTGCGAACAATATGCCTTTGAACGTTGATAAATATACGTTTGTCTCGTATTCAAAAAGGAAGGCTCTATTGATGTACGACTATTCTGTCAGTGGCAGCTTGCTAACAAGGCTGGATGTATTGCTGTTATTTTTGATCACATTTGTTTTTCATCGATCACATCAATCACATTGTTAACAGGGCCAACGTTTCCTTACGTTTCGTTAAGAGATGGTCTAAGGAATTTCATAATACCTTTATCACCAAGCTTCTCTTTTGTACCTTCGTCCGGCCCGTTTTAGAGTACGCTTATCCCGGGTGGTCTCCGTCCTATGCGTTTCATAGCGCTCGTATTGAGGCTGTTCATGGAATTACCCCTTGATTCTCCCCGCTTATAAAGAAAGACTTGGGATACTCTCTTTGGACTCCCTAGAGGATAGGCGCAACAGAACTAGGACTTCCTTTATATTTGATATCTTGCAGGGTTTCGTTGACTCACCTGAACTGTTGCCTCAGTAGAACATCCGTGTTCCTATTCATTCCCTTAGACATCGTGACTTTCTCCAAGCTCCGTTTCACCGCACTAACTATGGTTTGAATGAGCCATTGTCAATGTCTCGCCTTTTTAATCGCTTTAACAACCGTCTCGATTTTAATCTTTCTAAGTTAAATGCGAGATATCAGCTCCGTTAGAGTCGTTTTAAACTTAAGGTGTATTATTTTGTTATTTTTTTATATATTTTATATACTTTTCTTTTGTTTTTTATATTTTGATTTATAAGTGTTTTGATAAGTTTATTTGTATCCTTATTTTTAGTCTATTATTATTTTCGTTTGTTATTGGTATTTTTATTCTTGATTTTTTCTATCTTTTTTCGTGTCCATTTTCATTTTTGCTTTTGCTTCTATTGTTTAGTAATCAGTCTGTGATGAAACTTTATAAATAAATAAATAAATTACCAACAATTCAGCATTTTCCCAATTTTGCTCCTAAATTCATGTAATTTATACATCGGTTTTTTATTTTTATAAAATTTTCAATCTCATTATCTTTTCAAAAAGGTGCAACATGTCTAAGTAGAGAAAGGATGTAGAAATTTGTACGTAGAAAACCGATCGGGGAATATTATAAAAATCGGCAATTTAAAGAAACTTAACTCATATAACCCTAAAATCCTTTTTATCGAATTCAGAACGTTTTACATTTAATGTTATTTAATGTTATGTTACAAAAGCTGTTCGAAATGTCTTCCGTCACTTGCGATGTATGACAATAACCTACTTCTAATTCCCTGTTTAAGGTGACCTTGAATAAACATCCATCATCCTGGAACTCTAGCATGTCAAGGAATCAGTGCACCTCGTCCAAGCCAGCGGTCAAAACATTGCTCTAAGATTATCTAGAGGGATGTCCTCTAGTTTTTTATGTTGCATTCCAGAAGCGAAATGTAAAATTTTAATCTTCTCTCGGAATCTCTTTACAGTAGTCCTTGGGCTGAGATATGATGATATGAACATTACCCTGCTTACCCTCAAATCCTTAACTGAAGACACTCTTAGTCGTCTTGTGACTCGTATCGTGCTCGTTTAAGAGTCCAAAGAGGGTGATTATTTCCTGCTCGACGTCCGCAGAATCTTCCGTTGTTTTCGGTCGTAATTCCGTGCTGCTTTAAGTTACACTTTCGGTTTCTCTGAACCCTTGGAAAGTCCGCAAAAATACCCCTCTTTGGAGTGCACGACTTCTTTCATATTCTAGTACATCCACTTTTTCTTTTCAGTCTATTGCACAATACATGGAAGTTATATCCCCGTAGTTATTAATTTAGTTTTATAACTATATCGATATCTTTTTGACTGACCCCTTTTTATAGAGAAATTTCGGTCAGGGGGGGGGGGGGGCAATTTTTATGAGAATACATATTTTATTTATTTCTTATATAGTGTACAATCTAAAACATACATACGAAGTGTATATACTGTCATTAGTATAGTATACAGGTCAGAATGCGTGCGTTGTTTTATGTTGGATTAAATGTATAAGTCCATCGCGATTGATTGAATTGATATTTTGAGAAAAATCAACTATAAGTTATCACTTGCTTACATATTCTTCTACTTATTTTTAATTCTTTACCACATTAATAGTCAGTGTCAAATTGATTGTTTTTGTTTTCTCTTTTACTCCCGACCTATTGGGCTTATGGAGGACTGCATTGACAGGTTGAACCCTGACCTAAATAATATTACGACATTGGTAGCTAATAATCATTTGGTTTTAAATCAACGTTAGTTGCATTGCATCGCATTCTATCCTCGAGACATTGAGGTATCCCATATCCCTCCTGTTGTCCTGAATAATATAATGCGCCCACTTGATGGTAGGTTAAAAAGTCTTGGTATATTCCTCAACGCCAGCATGACATGTTGTGATCATGTAACTTATGTGATGGGTAAGATTTATGTTGGGCGTTGACGTCTATGGTTGGTATCTGTTGCTTTGCCTCTGAACACGCGTTCGTTGCTTATGAAATCGTTCCTCCTGCATACTTTATCAATGGTAGCCAATTTTTCTCCCGTTTTGTTCTACGTGTTCCAGGAAAGCTAAGGTAGATTTTAATGACTGTAAAAGGTTCATTTTTCGTTTGAGGACACCTGGTTTTCGTTTTACAATCATGGGATTCTTACTTCGTTTGTGTGAGTTACAGCTTTCAATTGTAACACAATTATTTTTAACTGAGATATTCTGCGTTCAGACTGGAAATATTACACTATGTATATGTATACCAAGCTTGATTTTGTTATTTAAGGTTTTTTTTATTAATTATGTTTTGCTAAATTGCTCATTCCGCTATTGTTCAGATTTCCAAAATCTTTTATAGGTACTGCTTAAAAGAATGTACATATGTTCTTATTGTACTTAACCCAGTAATAAAATTGAATTGAATTGAACTATCTTCTTTAGTTCTTTTGTTGAATAATTTAAATCATTGACCGGATAAATTTTTTAATATTTGAATTGCGAATATTTTTTCTCTTTTTTCTTAAGTGGGCCAACGTTAATGTAAATAATTGTGGTAAAATAAAAACATTATTAATATAAATTTAAAAGGCTAAGTGAAATTTAAGTTTGTAAATAATTGAAGTTATTGTTTTACATTTTGAATTCCAGTCTCCTTCGTCCAGTTTTTACGTATATTATAATCACTTTTTCGATGTCAATCGCAATGTTTTTACGGAGGTACATAAGGGCAAGACCGAGGAGGGGGCCTTCATGCATAGTTGACCTTAAATATCGTTTAAGGCGCCGCAATGATAATAATGGTTTCCCCGCAGATGCATTTGTCACCGGAAGCATTGCAAGGATCAGTAGAAATTCAATTATTATAAGATATTCATCCTTATCACACCTAGCCAATACGTCCAGAGAAGCTGTTGGAATATCTTTTTCTCGCTCCTTTTCCTGCATCCGTTTCTCTAGCAACAGCGAAATTTCATCTCTTAGCAGAAGCGGAGCAGCACCCTGATTACAGAAGCAGCCCAAAGTGGACGAGGAGAGACTTAATAACTTTGCTGGAATAAAAACTGAAAGATGTCAAAAGTTTCAATTCAAAATTGAAATGAGGACAAAGTCTAGTAAGGGTGCATAGATTGATACTCTGTGGAATTCTTCTACTGAGTTCATTTGATGGTTGGCACGATAAACCTGACGTCCACAACATCGAGGGATTCAAGAAATTGCCAGCTCGACTACAACTTGATTGGCAAGATTTTCTGCACGTTGTCAAGCTTTCTTAAAACTAGTGTCCACATTTTCCCGACAACTGGCAGGAATTTAAATTGTGTTATTCACTTGCATAGCACCGCTATTAAGATCGAGTGCAATCTTCTGAAGTAGAGAATGAGTCAGGGACAGTACATCACTCAGACATATGAACTGGGAGTCACATAAAGCACCAATGAAGCAGCCTTGTCAGCTGTGCTCGGGTTACGCCACTCTGAAATCTGGCCTTGTGTTTCCAAAATTTATTCCAGGTCAACAGAAAGTTAAACTGCACATCCTAAAGTGCCCGTGCGGACAGTTCTTCATTTCGGATCCGATTTGAAGAAAGTGATTACTACCTTCATAACTGAAACAGAATTCTGATATCAGGCACCTTGGAGCTACGTGAAAGAGATTTATTCAGTACCTCGAACCTCAGAGATCATGACGGCATATCCGTCTGTCCCTATTCCAATACACCGGTCCAGCGGAAGTTTCAGCTTGTTCTTAAGTCGGGGTAGTACAATTTTCCCAATCGCCTTGGCAGCCAAAGACAACTCCCTCTCTAGCTTCTTATCGCCAGCAGACACTCGAAATCTCAAAAGCTCTCTAAAATTTCCATCATTCACAGACGCATCAGTAACGTCAGAAACATCAGTAACATCAGAAACATCAGTGTCATGAAGTACCTGCTCATCGTCTCTGTGTAAACGGAATGTTGGTGTACACGATTGATCACTTTCAAGTTAGATTTCTTTAAAGTTTTAAGGAAGGTAACTGCCTGCTTTGTTACAAGCTTTTGCAGAGCTACAGTTCTTTGACAACCGCAAACTCCACCAATCGCGAAAAAAGGGCAGTATTTACAATATAAGCCTTGTTTGGTATGAGAAAAGACAAGCAATGCATATTTCTTGAGGTACTTGTTCCCAAAATATCACCATACTTCCTTATCTTTAATCATGTGTGAGGGGTGTTGGCGGCGAGGAGTTCGATAGGAGCTGAAATTTTTTTTTTTAAGAATTAACCCTTCTAACTCAAAAGGTGCACTTCTTAGGCAGTAGCCTAGAATCAATTGACCTATTCGCCAGAACATAACAATATATTGAGGCGAAAATATAAGGCTTGCCCATTCTCAGTCTGACAGAGACACTCACAGTGTCAAGAGGACTATATGCCACCCAAATTAAGCACAGTACGGCTGGGTAAAAATTATACTTTTCCTAACGCATCCCGCTGCAGTCACGTATCAATAAAAGTACAAAATAGTCCAAACGAAGCACGGTACGCTCACACTTTTTCTAACCTAAAATTTAAAATGAAGACAATAAAATTATTTTCGTAGATTAAAGCCAGAACAGTAATAGAAGCGCTCACACTTCTGTGGCAGGCATATTTTTAAAGTTTTGTGCCTGTAGCAGGAGCTAGCATACAAATATGGCGGGAGCAGTTTTAAATTTTTGTACCTGTAGTGGAAGCGTGCATACCCATGTGGCAGGCGTATTTTTCAATTTTCTTACCTTAAGCAGGAGTGTGTCATAATAGTACCGGGCGAATTTGTTCGTTATTCCTACTAGTTACGGGCACATATATACTTTTAAAAATATAAACGTCTGGACTTGGTTTGGGCGTGAATATACTAAATTATTTTTAATCGCTAAATTACTTACATTACAAATAGTAAAATTTATACAAATTACTTATATATACTTGTCGGTGAGGCTCTTCTAAGCTAACGTAACCGGTCTGCGCTCCAAAACCTTGCATCTGTTGTCCTCTACTAGCGCCTCCAATTTTGACATCATCTCTCTCTCTGAAACCTGGCTCTGTGGAGGTATTTCCGATGCCGAGATTTTCGGGCCTGAGTTTCAGGTCTTTAGGCGGGATCGCCACGCTGATGTGTGCGCACCCGTTGGCGGCGGGGTGCTGTGCGCTGTCAGAACCTGCATCCCTTGTAACACCGTACAGGTTGCTCATTCTGACAACTAGCAGCTCATTTGCGTCGCCGTGAAATTCCCTCACAGAACTCTTTACGTTTTCACCACCTACATTCCCCCTGCTTCATCCTCCGGAGTGTATGACCGGCTGTCCTGAGATTGAAGGGTTATTGCCGTCTTATTCTGGTGCTCCTCAGCATGTGCGGTCCTTCCTAAACACATGTGCTTCCGCTGGCCTCTCCCAGTGCAATGCCATCGTTAATGATTCGGGCAGGCTGCTCGACCTAGTTTTCCTCACAGACCCGGACGGCTCATTGGTGCACGGGTGCCGAACCCCTCTGGTCCCAGAGTTTTGTGACCATCCTGCTGTTCAGGTCCTCTTATGTTTCGATGCTGTTAAGAACTTCTCCTCCACTTTGCACGGCTGCTCCTTCAACTTCAGATCTGCCGATTTCTCTATTATCAATGATTGGCTTTCGGACTACGACTGGGCTGCTGTCCTAACTGAGCCGGATATTGACCAGGCTGTCCATTCTTTTTACAACGCTCTTTATACCTGCTTCACGCAGTGTGTTCCGATCTCTTTTTCCTCTCCTTCCTCCTCCAGTTCATCGCAACCCTGGATCGATGGCCATTTGAGACACCTTAAAAATCTAAAGTGTAAAGCCTGGAAAAAGTTTTGCTCCTCTAGGCGCGATGAGGACTACCTGGTTTATTATAACTTTCACCTGCGATTCTCCTCTGATCTACAGGCGTCATACAGTAGATTTCTGTCTAACTCGAGATCCAATTTCCTCAATAATCCCAGACAGTTTTGGTAGTTCATCAATTCTAAGCGACGCAGCGATGGATACCCTTCCTCCCTGAGGCTGGGTGACCGCGAGAGTCATGACCCTCTTGTGGTGGCAAACGCGTTCGCTGACTTCATTAGTGCCGCTTTCGGTGACCGTTACCGTAATGTTGCTTCCACTGACTTTTCCCACTTGACAAGGCTCCCGCTTACTTCGCTTGAATCCAGTGACCTTGTTCTCAACGACTCGGCTGTCTTCGTTTATGTGTCGAATCTGCCCGACATGTTTTCGTGTGGTCCGGACGGTATCCCGGCCTCGTTGAAAAGATGCTGCTCATCGGTCACTCCTGTCCTCTGTCGTCTGTTTAACCTGTACCTGCGCTGTGGTCGCTTCCTGAAGCTCTGGAAAGATTCTGTGATAATCCCTCTTCACAAGAAGGGAGACATGGCAGACATTTCGAATTACAGACCCATCGCCAACTTGTCACACATTGGCCTTAAGGCCTTTGAAACCCTGATTAGTGATGTGCTCCGTTTTCATTGTAAACCTTTCCTGGGTTCTTTTCAGCACGGCTTCATAAAGGGTAAGTCAACCACCACCAATTTGCTCGAATTCGTGCATTACTGTTTGCCCCTGATTGAATCGGGTATGCAGGTCGACTGCATATTCACTGACTTCATTAGGTCTTTGATAGGATTAACCATGGAATTCTCGTTCATAAGATCAGCCTGCTCGGTTTTCCGCCGCTCTTCGTGGAGTGGCTGTCATCTTACCTGTTCGGCCGTTGCCAACGCGTCCTGTTCCGTGGCGCCCTATCCACCGAAAACTCGGTCACCTCTGGTGTGCCCCAGGGCAGCAACCTTGGCCCGCTCCTCTTGATAATTTACATCAATGACGTCTCGTTACTTCTGCCCAGGTCCAGAATCCTGTGCTATGCTGATGATGCTAAAATCTATTCTTCGTTCTCTTTCCTTCAACTACTCCATGGGCGGTTGCACCTTGAGCAGGATTGACTTGATCAAGGACCTGGGGGTGTTTCTTAACTCCCGTCTCTCCTTCGAGGCCAACGTGGATTTTGTGGTTGGCAGAGCTAATTCCACGCTTTGCTTTGTAAAAAGATGGACTAAGGAGTTTACGATCCCTATTTGACGAGGCTTCTCTACTGCACTTTCGTCAGACCTATCCTGGAGTACGCCAGTCCGGTCTGGGATCCTTACTTCGCAGTGCACATTAACCGAATCGAGTCAGTCCAAGGTAGATTCCTAAGGTTCACCCTTCGCGGCCTCCTTTGGCGCGACCCTACCTACCTCCCTCCTTATCCTGCCAGACTTAGTCTGATTTCCCTTGACACACTTGAAAAGAGAAGCAAGGTCTCCAAAATTGTTTTCTTATATGATCTGTTGCAGGGGTCGATCAACTCTGGCGAATTACTCAACGACGTGAGCATTTCCGTCCCGGCCGAGACCTTGAGGAATCATGACTTCCTCCATGTGTCTCGCCTCTGAACCTTATATGGAATGCACAAGCCCATAGCCTCTATGTCCCGGCTATTCAACGAGTTTTTTTTTTTTTATATATGATGATGCCAAAGCTCAGGGGATGCCCTATGATGCTTAAGCACAGCCTTGGCAGGAAAGGAATTAAGGATGATGGAAATGGGTTAGGAGTTTGGGTGAAGGAGGTGTCGATGTACGCCCCGTTTGAAAGTTTCAGGCTGATAAGACGAGGGAAAAACAGAAAATGGTAAACTGTTCCACATTCGTGTTGTTCTGCTAAGAAAAGATTCCCGAAATTTGACGGTACGTCCAAATTTGACCCGGAGAGTATAGGGGTAAGAGCGACTTGTAGATCTTGTATCGCGCGTTGTAATGAGTCTACAAGGAATCAGGCTAGCAATTTCGTTAAAACAATGGCCATGGAAATAGCGATAAAAAAGTGAGAGACAACCGACATTCGTTAGGTTAAACAACAAGTAACTCTACCTATTAAGAATGCATATTAAATGGGTATCGATACAAAGAATTATTGTTGGGTCAATGACATTATTTATGTACGCTGGGTACTACTTTTCAGCAGTTTCAGACTCCTGTAGCGCAATTTACCGACTAAAACACTTCCCGTGGTTCTTTAGACACTAAACTGGAAGTGCTTGACATATAACTCCGGGCTAGGTCCTTCATTTCATTGTGCCCAGCAGGTACCTAATCCATCATCAGTTGCTAGTTGCTTCAGGTCCTTTTCCTTCCATCGAAGAATCTTCACGTAACTTACTGCGTTGCAATCGGCAATCACACCTTCCACTAAAGTGTACGAAGAAACTGCTCCTCCTGGGGAGCCACCTCTAGGGCTATTCTCTGCGCCGCCCATTTTGCGCACTCAAAAAAGGTGTGAGAAGCGTTGCCAATTTTTCCCGGGCACTACATTTACTTCACTGTAGCTGTTTAACACATCATAAAAAAAAATAAAGCTACTATTGAAAGTATCCGTGACCGCTCAATAGCAGTGTGACATAACTGAGTTCACTGTGTGTCCTGTCTACCCAGTGGCCTAGTTTTTTTATTAGTCTAACTCTCCATGGACCCCTGCTCTTCTTGTCCCATATCCTCTCCCACTTTTCTAGACTACGGAGTACCTATTCTCTGATCGCAGCTAACTCTCCTACACGCGCCTTTCTGAGGTAGATTGTCCTTCTCACAGAGACGATGCTAGTTATCCGTATTTTTCTTGTTGGACAAAAACCTCTATTTTATTGAGAGAAAGGTGTGGCCAGAGGTCGATTCTCCGCATGGCCTGATTTAGTTTTAGTTGAGCCTGCTCTATTATGCATACAGTTATGAGCACCGTGCGCACTGCCAACCTTTTTCGTTTCGTGCAGCATCTCCACTCTGAGCAGGCTATCGTTGGTCCAGTCCTAGAAAAGTTCCGTGGGCAGTCCCAGCCGTCACTTGCATCCCACGCTTATCTTCGTTGGTGGAGTAAAGGAGTACGCGGTTGTTCAGATAATCATCTAACAGCCGAAGGAGATATCTTGTCACGTGGGAGGTTGCCTTCAGAGCCAGCAGTACATCACTCCATCTTGCCGCATTGATGGCGTTTTTAATATCTAGGATGACCAAAAGCACCATTTGACGGAAAGGGTGGTTAGGCTCTTCTGCCTTTCTAAGTAGTTAAAATATGGGGTTTCTGTCTCAAATGAGCAATGAGCACCTTAAAAATGGTTAAATTGTGAGGGAAATCGAGGTCTGACGTCACATTTTTGCTCATTTCACGTGAGGCAGAAACCCCATAACAATTTTTGGGGGAGGAGAAGAGAGATAAGGAAATGGCTGGAGATGAGGGAATGGGGTTCCGAAGGTCAAAGGTCAAGGTCGGTGATTGTTTACTAAGATAAAGCACCTGTCGGCCATCTTGGATTTTGGGTTTTCGGTCTTGGAGGCTACAATTGATGCTGAAGATAAGATTTTGTTGTTTTGAGTTTTTAATTACGAAGTACAGCTTTATCAGCTAAATGAAATAACATGATGCGAATTTAATGGGAAAACAGAATATTGCGTAATAAAGATTTCACCACTTTGAGTAAATAGATGAAGATTATTTTTTTATTTCTTTTGCAAATTCTTATATCTATGATATCATTTGTTTCCAAGCAAGTTTTAGCATGTTTTTCTGCTCGAGCTGTGATTGATAAGCGAGCTGGTGACTGCGTAGAAATTATTAATTTGGTGGCAATGTTGAGGTCGTTGGGTGATAAGGTTTTGTAGATGAACCTGACCTCGTGCTGAAAATAAGAGTTTGTTGTTTTGAGTTTTTAATTACGAAGTACAGGTTTATCAGCTAAATGAAATAACATGATGCGAATTTAATTGGAAAACAGAATATTGCGTTCTTGTATAAATATCAAGCGTTCTGAGGTAGTGAAGTCAACCAGTGAAATTCTTATAATTAAAATTTGTGCTCTAAGTCAGATTGAAATAATAAAAAAACAAAACAAAAAAATTTAAAATGTATCAGCAACCGATCAACGAAGCAGTCATCGAAGACTTCGAAGTATTAGAGGAGTTAAATTCTGCAAATTTTAAGCCTGCACTCGCTATTAAAGATATGGAAGAGTCGCAGAATTTCAAAATCATAAGCTACAGAAGAACAACAACAAAATATGGACCCAGGATCCTTTTAGAACTGGAGAGTTACCATGTTTTTTTGCCGCCTAGGTTCGACGCTAAAATTTCTGATAGTACAATTGAGAAAATGAACGATGGAGGCTTCTTTGTTGAAAGGAAAGCAGCAGGTGGCAGCTATTTTAATTTAATGTTTTCTAAGACAGCACCTAGCACTGGCTATTATTTAAATTTATAAATAAAAAAATAAAAGTACTTTTATTAAATATATGTTTCATTCCACTTTCCCTTACAATCGTTTCCCTCTAGAGTTTGAAAATAGTAAAAGTTATTTGCAGACTTACAACTGAATCAAAAATGCAGGAGAATGGTATAAATACTTCAACTTCATAAAATTCAATTAGTTCTCGACTTCAAGTCATCATGCTAACATTAAAAATGGCTAGACGTCCAGCAAGTCGTTTGCTTTTATCACTATGCATCTTGCACATCAATAGCTTACAGATTCCGTTAAGTGTAAACCTAATGGATAAAAGCAGTAGTAATTTAGATTTTGCGCTCACTCTACCAAATAATGACTCGATACAAATTGGTTTAACTTTTAAACTGAAGACTTACAGTAACGCAAGCAATCCCAAAGAAGATGTAGTTTCTATCTTAAAAGAAAGTAATGGCGAGCAAATTCCTTTTACTACATCAAGGATTACTACGATTGATAATCCTAAAAAGAAATTTGTGTCTATTGACGAGGCCATTGAAGGTTTCAGGCAAGAGCTATTAAAGAAAGAATAGGATATTGCAGGAATTATTGAGAGCAAGGATATCTTTTATAGGCACTTTAAACTTGAATTCGATGACGAAACTATGCTAACCATTCGTTGTACATATGACAGTAATTACGTAACTCGCTCATTGAAGATATCATGCTATGAATATCGCGAGTTTGAAACTGAAAGAATTCTAAGTAGTGGTGAAGTAGAGATGGTGAAACAAGTTGATGCTAATTATAAAAGCGTTGTGGAATTAGTGAATTTGAGATAAATGAAACAAACATATCAAATGAATATTTCTAAATAAGCAGCTATAAAAGAAAGTCTAATCCGTTTTTAAGTCATTTTAAAATTATTATGGAGTATCTTCATACAAAAATAATTTTGGATAATATTTGCAATTAAATTGAACTAACAGATTATAATGAACTTATTGCTGAATATAAAAAGCGAGATTTATTGACTCCTGCTATCAAAGAGGTTATAAATGTAAAGCCAACATCATTTTTCATTTATTTATATATATTATAATTATTTTTTTGATAGAACGAACTTTTGTTTAACGATTATCAAAAGCATGGGAGGTTCTTTCTTAAGATTTCTAAATCTGATTCAGCAGCATATTAAGAATTCAAGGATATTTGTAGGAGTTTGGACCTTCAAGATGTTTTGCTTTTGCTACAAAAAGAAGAAGAGAAGGCCAAAGTAGTTGGAGAAAAAGTAGTTCAATTCAATATCATCCCAAAGATACATTTCGTTCCAATATACGATCGTAAGAGTCCCTGGCAAACATTTGCGTTGGACAGATTTCGATTTCAAGAGCGAATTCGAAATATGAAGGATATTTTGGACCCAAAAAATTTATAGTTTAAGATATAAAAATTTCAAATAGAGTAATAAAATAAAAGTACTTTTAATGTAAAATATTTATTTGTATAACAATATTATAATACATTATCTTTCTTAATCCAAGAGTTGTGTTTTGATGAAAATCCGAGCCATTTAACATAAACTTTATCTGCGGTTCTCTTCAATATTTTTTCTACGAGGTAAACATCAGGATTCTTCGTCTTTTGGAGCTCCATTTCATAAAAACTTCCCTTTATTGCGGTTCCTTCATGGTCTTCCAAGAGATATGTTACAGGATTCGTTATCTGAATTTTTGTGATCTTGAAGATCTCTGTAGTCCAGTTTGGTGTATACCCCTTTTCAAATACATGTTTATATTTACTAATGCGAACAAAGTCTCCCATCTTAAATTTTGACAAATGAAACGTCTTTAAATGATTGTAAACTGTTGATAGCAATTTTTTCTCATTCTGCTTTGTTACATCACGTGGCCTCTTTTTTATTGTTCGATGATTACTTGAGTTATATTTTACGAGTAATTTCTTAACCATATCTATCCATCGGTATGAGCCCTGCATACTAAACTCTTTCCACATCATGCTTTTTAATGTTCGATTAAATCGTTCAACTATAGATGCTTTTAAAGGGCTATACATATGTAGAAAAATGATTAATGCAGGAGTTTTTCATTAAATTTTGAAATGAGCTATTGAAAAACTCTTTTTCATCATCAGTTTGTAAATTTGTGGGACTCCGACCTTCTTTTAGTATGGATTTCATAGCTTGAGTAACTTCAACACCAGTCTTTCTTTTAATAGGAATTGTCCATGCATATTTAGAAAACCCATCTATTACAGTTAATTAAAAATTATGTCCATTATTGCTTGTAGTATAAGCACCCATTTCAACTATTCCCTTAATTATAACACGTTTTCTTATAAAATTTTTTTCTGCTGGTTTATGAAGCTCATTAACTACTTGTGTTTTAATCATTTTGAAATTGTCAGAGATTCTACATTAATTAACGCCTTTAAAGTATCTTTCATTTCTTGTATATTTAGATCTATATATTTCATCAACTTCTCATTAACGTCAACAATTGCTTCATTTGCATATAATTCGGCTGCTCTCTTCAATCGCTCTTGCAGATTCGTAATTGTTTCATTCGTATACAATTGACTAGTGTTTGTATCTTTTTCACTTGTTATATTGATTATGTTGTATAACTCCTTTAATTCTCCTTGTAGTACAGCACTTTCCTTATGTATTTGCTCAGTTAGATTGTTGCTGACTAACTGGATTTTTTCATTAACGTAGGAATTACTTAAATGTATGATCTTGTCAGCTACATCGTCAATATATGCTTTATTGGTTGCATCATCCCTTTCTAGGGGGCTCTTAAGGTATTTCAAATTTTTAAAACTTAGATTGAAATCTCCACTTTCAGTGAGCTTAAAGCCCACGCCACTTAGACCTTGTATTCCTTGTTCCCCTTGAGGACCAGGTTCGCCTGGTTAGCCTCTAGGACCACGCTTGCCAGTAGATCCTAACTTTACCTTTTTAGAATATCTCCCAAACTTGTCAACACTCATTATTACATTAAAACTGAATCTGATTTAAGATGTTATTTATACTATAATGCCGCCTTCTTTTAACTCTTCAATAACTGATATAATTTCATTGTTGTGATTAGTATGCCCAGCACTTTGCGATGCTATTAAAAGACGAAGTCTATCCACAAGCTCATAAGGATCATTCCAATAAACGTAATCAATATTATTAACTTATAATTTCTAAGTACTTTAAGGCTCTACTTCCTTTTATTTGACCAGCCGCTTTATGGTCTCTTTTATATTCGTTAGTTTCTTTTAAGATAGCTTGATAATTTTGCAAGTTATCCTTACTATACAAAGTTTTTGCAGGTTGTTTCATAAAAAGCAATTCACATAGACCTAGCGTTATTTCATACGATTTTCCGTTAATAAGGAAAAAATATTCCTCAATTGCAATCTTGGAATTTCCAATTTTCCATTCGTTATCATCATCTTAATAAACTCCATAAGTGTTGTCAATTATCGGGCTTTTTTTAAGGTAGAGTTCTAAATATTTATCAACTATACCGCTTGATAAATTAAGAGGAGAATCTCTCTTTTCCATCAAAGTTCTAGAATGTGTAGGTGTTGCAAAGTTATCATCTTCCGACATTAAGGAATAATCTGAACGTTTTATAGGTGTACTGGTCGACTCCATTTTTGGAAGTTTCAGTTTAGGAGTAAGCTTTATATTACCATAATCATCATCATCATCATCGTCTCCATATTCATCTTTAATTTTAGTCTCATGCTTTGATTTTATTATGAACTCATCAAGTGGTTTTGTTATGGGCTTAAATGTCTCCTCAAGACGAGTTTCAGTTTCAACTCGTCCAGTTTTCACAGCGCGAAATTTCTTCTTAATAGCATTTCTAGTTTTGATAAGATTTTTTAATAGTTCGTCTCTCTTTTTTACCATCTTTGTAATGAGATTTGAAATGGTCTGTGAACTGGGTTATACTGATCTGAATGGGTCTATGGATGGCACTTATCAGGTCTGTGAACAGTTTTTGACAGCTCCGTGAACAACTTTACCAGCTCTATAAAACAGCTCAAACGGGTCTATGAACAGCTTTACCAGGTCTAAGAACAGCTCTTATCAGGTCTATGAACAGCTTTACCAGGTGTATGAACAGCTATATCAGGTCTACTATCAGCTTCAACAGGTCTATTACCAGCTTTAGCAGGTCTATGAACAGCTTTAACTGATTTTCTTTACTAGATCTTCTAAATTTATAGCGAAATGTATGTATCGATTCCTTTTCGATAACGTCCTTTGTTCAACAAACTATCTTTATCGATTACTAAAAAGCCATAATTGTCTCTCCAACAAACACCGCAAATACTACGAAATTTTTCGAAGGTCATGTCTGTGTTAACATGATCATTATATATATGCCTAAGATTAATATCATCTTGTTTAAATAAAATAAGAAAGTTAGCGTTGTCACGTATTAAGTGCTTCGGTATATGGGTGTAAGTCTGACAGAGATAGAAACTATCAATATTATTGTGTCGTCCCATGCAAAAATAATCACGTATGTTATTTTGTTTGCCACATGCTACATCATCGAAAATAAAAACAGAATTCTGTTTGGCGTCCTCAGGAGGTATGACTTCGCAATTATTAGAAAACGTGTAGTAGCGCAGACCAGTAATAGGACTTATCAGCTGCTCCAGATATTGATATTTAGGCTGATGGAGTGATTTTGAGTAGATTTAAATATTCTCGAACTTAAGTCCATTCGGATGTTCTATAAGCCCAATCATAAGATTGGTTTTACCGCAGTTTGAAGGTCCCACAAGAATACCTCTTATATTAGTAGGTATAAGCGAGCTATGTCTTTTGACTGCATTTGCAGATTTAATATCAAGATTTTTTATTGATAAAGAGTCCTTCTGCTTCACGAACTTCATTATTAGAACTGAAATATTTATTACACAACACTGAACTTTTATATCAGTCATCAACTCAATGTGCTGTTGTGAGGACGTCTAAAAGGTTTATCTTATCAGTTGAATGATTGATCATTCAAAGAATCAAAATCGTTCTCGCCAACGTAAATGTCGAAGAGGAGGCGGTTTGCTAAATACAGCAATTAGCAATTTACCATTTGAACTTCATTTGCCTGGATATCAATATTGCGGTCCTGGTACTAAACTACAAAAAAGATTAGGAAGGGGTGACTCTGGAATTAATTCTCTTGACGCAGCTTGTAGAGATCACGATATCGCATATTCTCAACATAAAAATATCGAAGATCGTCATAGTGCTGATCGTATATTATCCGGTAAAGCTTGGGAACGAGTGACATCTTCAAACGCATCCCTTTTTGAACGTAGCAACGCCTGGCTTGTAACAAACGCTATGAAGGCGAAAGTAAAATTTGGAATGGGGTTAAGAAAAAACCTAAAATTCACTCTAGGAAGCCAAAAAGAAAATTAACTCTACAAAAAGGAGTTCATGAAGCAAGAAATATTTTAAAGTTAAAAAAGCCTGATTCCTTAAAAGAAGCTATAGGTCTTGCACTTGCTGCTACTAAAAGTGTATTTAAGCGAAAGAAGAAGGATGTAAGACCACCTCGAATTATTCCGATTCCAAAGGCTGGAGGAGTGCTACCTCTAATTCCTATTTTTGCTGGTCTTTCAGCACTAGGTGCTTTAGTGGGAGGAGTATCAGGTGTCGCAAAGGCTGTTAATGCTGCAACAAATGCTAAAGAGCAGCTAAAGGAGAGCAATCGACATAATAATACGATGGAAGCTATTGCATTAGGAAAAAAGGGAAGCGGCTTATATTTGAAGCCATACAGAAAAGGACTTGGTCTATTCTTAAATCCACCCTCAAAAAACGTCTAAAACTGCGACCTAATCGAGCATTAAATGAAATCGATTTATATAAATATGCGAATAATTTACCACATTTTAGAGGTGTTTTTATGCTTGATGTTCTCCTCAAAAAGCCTAGAAAATATGAGTGTAGAATAGTAAATTTGGACTCTATATCAGGTCCTGGTAGTCATTGGGTAGCATATTACAAAAGTGAATCCGAAAAAGAATACTTTGACGGCTTTGGAAACTTGCAACCACCAAAGGAAATATTAAGCTATTTAGGAAAAAACATTGTTTACAATTATAAGTCTTACCAACATTATAATATGAAAAATTGCGGTCATTTATGTTTAGAATTTTTATATAATCATTACAATAATAATAAGTAACTATAAATTTATTAGTATAATTATACATTGTAAGATAACAACTATAAATAAACTTTACATAAAATAACATCTGCATTTCACTTTGAGCTACTATGTCATTAACACTGACTTTGACAGGGGATTCATCTGTGCTTACAGTTGAATACTTTCCTCCGTTGGACTTAAGTTCAGAATACGTTTGCGGACTTATTGATTTACAGACATATAATTCAATTCCTAATGTGGACAATAGAAATAACTTACTTCATCTGGATGATGATGATGAAATTAAAATTCCAGAAGGCTCCTATGAAATTGATGATATTGCAGGATTTATCAAAAAGGAACTAGCTAAGACGAAAACTAAACCTATAGTACAAATAACAGCTAATAATAACACCTTGAAAACAGAAATCAAAATTTCTATCCGAGTATTTTTGAATAAAAATAACTCTATTGGATCATTACTAGGATTTAGTAAACGCGTTCTAGAACCTAATATTTCATATCAATCTGATTTACCAGTAAATATAATAAAAGTTAATGTGATTCGAGTTGAATGTAATATAGTATCAGGCTCTTTTATAAATAATCAACAAGTGCATACACTACACGAATTCTTTCCTACGGTAGGTCCGGGATATAAAAAAATTGAAGTTCCCAAGAATGTCATTTATTTGCCACTGAACATCAAACGGATAAGTTCTCTTACACTGAAGTTCGTGGATCAAGACGGTGATCTAATTAATTTTAGAGGAGAAACGATTACAGTGAGATTGCATTTGCCGCAGCATGTTAATATACAATAATAGCATTGATAATAAATACAAACACAAAAGTGTTAAGTCTTCTAGTCAGCCTAAAGCCACACAACAGTCAGGAATAAAGCTAACAGTCGCTAACAAGCAATTCTTAAAAACTCTTGGTCTTAAGTTAAAAAATGAGTGAAATACTCGATATTACTCAAGGTGCTAGCTATGATAATAGTATTACAAAAGTTGAGTATCACAGCTACTGTCCGTTTTTAGCATCATATAAGAATAGCGATGAAGTTCGAATATCATTACAACATCAGGATTTGTATATTTTACCAAGTGAAACCTCCTTATATATAGAAGGCGCGATAACAAAATCAGATGGGTTGGCCTCAACAACGGCAAAATTAACTAATAACGCCATAGCTTTTCTATTTGACGAAATCCGCTATGAATTAAATGGCGTAGAAAGTGATAGCACGAGAAATCTGGGATTTGATACAACAATAAAAAATTACATATCTTGAAATCAAAATGAAAGCAATGTGTTACTAAATGCTTCCTGGTCTCCAGATAATTCAATATTACCTACAAGAGGATTTTTAAATTTTTGCATTCCATTAAAGTTGTTGCTCGGCTTTGCTGAAGACTATAAGAAAATTGTTATAAATGCTAAACATGAACTTATATTGATTCGAAGTAGAGGCGATGAAAATGCTTTTATATCGCCAGACGATGAAGTTAAAATAGATATTTGCAAACTACAATGGCGAGTACCTCACATAAGTGTAGCTGATGAAGAAAAACTATCGCTGCTTAAGTTAATCGATACTGGGCGACCAATACAAATGAGTTTTCGTAGTTGGAATATATTCGAATATCCTATATTACCTACAACTGTCGATCATAATTGGTCAATTAAATCAAAAAAAATCGAAAAAAACGATGCGATCTTTCAGATGTGAAGCTTCACTTAAATTCTGAAACATTTCCATATGAAGACTTAAACATTAAATTTGATCGTGAGAGATATGCTTTATTGTATGATATGTATACGAAATTCCAACAATCGTATTACGGACGGGCCCATCAACCGCTGCTTATCCGAGAGAAGTTCAAGGATACCGCTCCAATTGCTGTTATCGATTGCTCACATCAAAACGAGGTGATCAAATCAGGATCAGTCGATATTCGTATACAGTTTAAAACACTTAGTAATATTCCCGCAAACACAACCGCTTTTTGTTTGCTTTTGCATGACAGAATAGTCGAATATAGTTCATTGACGAGTGAAGTTAGAAAAATAATTTAGGGCTACAAATGGCTGCAATTGTGGATATCCAAGGATTTAAAGACGATCATAGCAAGTTTATTGTGAAGGAATTGGCAATTTTGACAAACGGAAACCAAATACAGCACTTTATTTTTCAACTTCCATACAGATTTAAGAATTATACACCTGCAAAGAGAAGAGAAGCGAAATGGGTGCATGATAATTACCATGGGTTAAATTGGCACGATGGATATATTCCCTATCATAAATTACATGCTATAGTGACTCCTTTAATAAGAAACAAAGTAGTTTATGTGAAAGGCTGTGAAGAGGCTTGCTGGATCAAAAATACATTTGATGAAGGAGTAATAGTATATAATATGGAAGAAGAATTGCAGTGTCCTAATATAGAATGTTTAAAATCTTTTTATAGTAACACCCTCTGCTGTTTATGTCATCAGGGACAATATGCCCAAAAAAATGTATACCTGTTTAAAAATATTTTAGATAATAGCAAGAAATAAGAAATAAATGTTTTATAATTTTATACTAATAAAAGTCTTTCTGTTAATGTTAAAATAGTATTTTATTAAGCGTATGTTTGGATATCATCTTCTCTTATAAATCTTTTATCGTCAAATGGACTCAAAGCTACTTTATTAATATATTCCGTATATATTGTATGAAATTTACTTCTAAATCCTAACATGTTGGCATAAACTAATTTTTTCTTATATAAACAATCTCTGTAATTATCTAGAGTTAAAGTATTTACAGCTGTTCTTTTAATACCTTTAGCTTTCTTTATTTCGGTTTTTTCTTCAATACTAAGAAGGTACATCTTAGATGGTAAACTTATAAACTCTGTCATAATTTTTCCTTTATTCTCATCTTTCATTAAACCAAAACCTTTTTATTTACTAACGGTATATTATAAGGATTGTCGTGGGGATATTCTGATGTATCGAATCTTTCATTAATATCTAAAATAATATCATTATAAAAATCGTTAACAGAAATAGAATATATAAAAGAATCTGTGTCCATATAGTTTAAGGAGACCATATCTTTGTATTTAGGCTTCATATATTCATAATGAAAGTTATACATTTTTAGCTTTGATAGCTCTAAGACTGTAAAGCCTAAGTAAATTGGTTTATTATAAATTGTGTGAACTCTTTTTAATTGAACTGCAGTCATTTTTGATGTAAAATGAGAAAGACTATGAAAATTTGGTTTCGCTATAAGAGCACGCAAACCCTGATGTCTACCACGGCTTTCCAACTCTGTTGCAATTTTTACATCTTTCCTTTTATCTACATTTTCCATAGTCTTTCCATACACCGAATTATTTAATAATTTAAAAAAGTCTTTTTCGAAATTATTTTTTGCGGCAGTTCGATGGAAATTATTTAAATAAATGTAGCTCTTAAACCAATTTGATTGTTTAAACATTAAAACTCGATGAATACGCTGCAGTTCTAATCCGTGCATTACACACTGCTGTAAATTTCTATAGTGGATAACATAATTATATTTATTTTCTAAATCAGCAATTAACTTTTTAATCTTGGCTTGAGGGGGTAATTTATTTTCAGGACACAAGGGGAGATCATTATGAGCATCATGAGATAAATCTGGATAAATTAAATCAACTTCTAAAATATATCCTACTTCTGAATTTTCAGGAATTTTCATTAAATCAATATTATCAAAGTTATCTACCCAAACAAACCCTGCATTTGGAAGTGATTCCGACATAGCCCATCCATATAAATTTTTAGCATCAAGATAAACCAAATATTTTGAATCGATTGAAGGATTAAACTTTGTCATATATTTATTATTAGCTAGAGAATGTCTTAAGGAACATTGTGTTAAACCTCCTCGAATACCTCTTTTCATGAAATTATACATATTTATCTCTGTTAACAATTCTAATTTAATTTGAGTGTGTTTTAACATCGCATCCCACGACAATCCTGGTGCTGTGTAATAATGACATGGGTCCAACTCATAGATATTTATGCATACTCTTCTAAAATTCCCAAAAATATCTGCTAGCAACAAAACATCACACTTAAATATTGTGAGATATTTCTACAATTAAATCTGTTCCATACGTTAACAGCATGTTGATATTCTCCTTCTGTGCATTCATTGTTCGTAAGTTTATTAAAAAATTGCTCGCGAGGAGGTAGACATGTTTCATTTAATTTATCAAAAGAATTTAAGTAATCATATGGGAAAACCCTCTTTCTCCTTATTAAATTAAAACATTCATCATCTTTAAATTCATTACGGATTATTGTAAAGTCTTCATCAGGCAGATTTGCCAGAGTATCTAAACTCGCAGGCATAAAACGAACGGAATCTAAAAACCGTAATTCAATCGTTTTATACTCAGATAAAATTTTCTCTGACATTGATATATATACCTCTTTATTTAAGGGAATAACGTTAATAGAACCTTTAATTTCATTTAATGATTTAATAAATAAATGACTGTCATAACCAGAAAAATTGTGTAAAAAAACTGGGAAAAATGTTGGAACTCTAAACCTTAGATTGCATTTATTATGAGCTGGACCCCTGTACTTTCCGGTAAGGTGACAATGATCAATAACCCTATCATTCGCTAATAATTGTTTACAAATATGACAGTATTGCTCTTCTCGTTGCATCCTTATTTCATCTGGTGACATGGGAACAAGCGGCTTACACTTTGAAACGTGATTTTTATAGATGTCTTTCACGTCGTCTGCTAATAACTGTACAAATCGACTAACAGCATCTTCACCTTGATAAATCCTGAACTTGCTTAAAGCGTCATCATAAAGGCAATGGATAAAATAAGAGAAAGCACAGGGTATATGCTCTTGAGTGTTGGTCGTTGAAGACAGCATAGGATTAGGTATGCACGTTTTTATTTCCTTTAGCACGCATTCAAAGTCAGCATAAATAACAAATGGCACACTTAACTTGCGTTCATACTTCTCAAATTCCAAAAAAGCTTTTTCCGAGGTAGGCATAGAAGTCACTATTTTACAGCATTCATTTTTATGTAAAGCAAAAGATTCTTCATTATAACAATGTTAAAAACACGAATTACAAAAGTAAATTTGTCTTTTATGATGTATTAGTTGCTCGTTAATCAATCTGGAAATATTCTTAATCCAGACATAATGATTTAGAGTTTCATCTTGAAGAACCAACAAATTTATATGATTTTCTTTCTCATTTGCTGTACAATAAAAAGGTCCCACAATTTGATAGCTACTTTGCACTACTTCGTAACCGAAAACATTCACGCTTATATTCGGATTGATCTCTTCGAATACTTTTATATCACACAAAGTCATGGGGAATTCCAGCTCAGTAAACTCCAATTTCACTTCATTTATAAGCTCTATTTTGCTATCTGATATATCAGAAACTGAATATGAAGACGTTCTATCAGAATTGTGAGTTGGTGGGTGTAGAGCTGATATAACAGCCCACTTAAAACAGTAAATATCATTATTTTTCACATTAAGGCATGCTTTCTTGTCCATTATAACCTTTGGTAAAGGTATGTAGGAAGAACCTCTTAACGGGAGATATTGGTTAATGTTGATTTCTAAATGAATTATTCGAATCAACGACCATCCACTATCTTTCTCTTGAAATTCTTCTGATTTGGTGTTAATGCAGTTAATCATATTCTTACATAAAGTTGATAAATCGCTGTTGTTTAATATGATAGTCATTTTGGATTGAAATGATTTTATTGAAGAAATAATTTCATTTTCGTCTTCTGAGTTTACAACTTTGATATATTCTGCAAAAAGTTCAATATTGAACTTATAAGAAATATGCTTTTCTAACGACATATTTAACACTTCCAAAAGTTGATGTTTAGATTCTTGTAAGAATTTATTTATATCGAGTAATCCTTCATCTCCATTTTCAAAAACAAATGTATCAATTCGTTCCCCGAAATTTTCCTTAACGCACCTAAGATGTTTATTTATAGGTATAGACGCTTTCTTTTTATGAGCATTGGTACGTAAATGATGCGTTCAGTCTTTTACTTAAATTTGTAAATCACATGCCTGACAAAACATATGTGTTAAAGCGTCCTTTAATGATGTTTTTAATGATGACATTGATGGTGAAACTGATAACGATATAGCTGTAGCCATATTTTTAGTATCTTCTTTTAAACGATGCGATCTTGTATACAATGTGTTGCTATGTATACTTTTTATATGCCTCTGTAGGTTGAAACCCCTTTTAAAGGTCTTTTCACACACTTCACACAAAAAACACTTCATTTCTATTATATTCCACTTCTTGTACAATTATAAAGAGTTCTTAAGTAGTCTTTTAGTATTAATGCACACTTTAAAAGTTTAAAATAAAGTTTTCTTATTCTTTAAAAAACACAGTCTTAAAAACATTTAATAAACCACGCTTGATTTAGTTTAGAAAACTCAGATCCAACTCTCAATATTCTGCTTCCATTAAATTCGCATCATGTTATTTCATTTGGCTGATAAAGCTGTACTTCGTAATTAAAAACTCAAAACAACAAACTCTTATTTTCAGCACGAGATCAGGTTCATCTACAAAACCTTATCACCCAACGACCTCAACATTGCCACCAAATTATTAATTTCTACGCAGTCACCAGCTCGCTTATCAATCACAGCTCGAGCAGAAAAACATGCTAAAACTTGCTTGGAAACAAATGATATCATAGAAATAAGAATTTGCAAATAAATTAAAAAATAATCTTCATCTATTTACTCTAAGTGGTGAAATCTTTATTACGCAATATTCTGTTTTCTTATTAAATTCGCATCATGTTATTTCATTTAGCTGATAAAGTTGTACTTCGTAATTAAAAATTCAAAACAACAAAATCTTATCTTCAGCATCAATTGTAGCCTCCAAGACCGCATATCCAAGTCCAGATCCAAGTCCAAGTCCAGATCCAAGTCCAGGTGCAAATCAAAGTAGAACAAAATCAATTGTAGCCTCCAAGACCGAAAACCCAAAATCCAAGATGGCCGACAGGTGCTTTATCTTACTAAACAATCACCGACCTTGACCTTTGACCTTCGGAACCCCATTCCCTTATCTCCAGCCATTTACTTATCTCTCTTCTCCTCCCCCAAAAATTGTTATGGGGTTTCTGCCTCACGTAAAATGAGCAAAAATGTGACGTCAGACCTCGATTTCCCTCACAATTTAACCATTTTTAAGGTGCTCATTGCTCATTTGAGGCAGAAACCCCATATTTTAACTACTTTTCTATCTTCCTTCCAGAAAGTTCCTGACTCCACTAATTTGAAAGAGACCAGAAACAGAGAGCTGATCGGTAAAAAAGGCTTCTTTGGCGGAAGAGGCGTTCAGGGGAACAAACTGTGAACAGTCCTCAGACAATGACCATTGAAAACGGGGGAGGTTCAAGTCACCCAGTACAATGAATTCATCGGAGGCGTAAGCGTTCTCAAGCATGGTGTCTAACTTTTCAATTACGGGCTCGTAGGCTTCTAGAGGTTGAGAGGGACGAATATAACGACAGAGAATATACACAATACACTTATTCAGTGTTAATTTGATACATACAAATTCAGATATTGAAGAGTCGGAGGTCCTAAACGGGGTGGCATCAAAACGGTTGTGAGCAGCTATGAGAACCCCACGGCCTGGTGGGTCATTGTTGCCTACACAACCGTCAACACGGAAAATGGTATAGTTTGGAGGGAATAGTTCGTTGTCGAGAATTCCTGGTATCAGATTGGTTTCAGTTAAGGCAAAGATATCGTGCGGGAATTTGTGGGAGTTTAGGAAAACATTGGATGTTTTTGTGCGAAATCCTCTGACGTTCTGGTAATAGACTGACAAGCTGCTTGGGAGAGGTACTTGATCGGAGACCGCTGGTGCATTAGGGGGGAGGTCAGAAGTAGAGAAAGCGGGGGAAGTTTAAGGAGTCGTTGCGACTTTTTTTTTAAAATGGAAAATGCGGCGAGAACTGACGTACGCCGCATAGGTGGATAGATCTTCTGAAACCTTATGGGAAGGGATATTGAATGATTCATGGTACCTAATGAAAAGATGCTGCTATTAGGTTAGGTTAGGTTAGGGTGGCGGCTATCAGCCCTACAACCGATCAGCCTCACATATACCTATAAATGGTCCGTTGTGTGACGGAATTCGGTTTGTCGTGCAGATAGGCTAGAAAAAGACGTACGTTTTCATAAATGCGACGGTCCCGTAAACGGGACAAGAGGTATCGTCCATCGTTGGAATCCGCAGAGCGCAAAGTCAATTTAACTGTAGGTGGGATTAGGGCATCGATAAATAAGTTATGTTCGGATGCAGGAGTTTTGGTTAGCGGAAAGGGCGGGTTAGCGGAGTTTGAGAAGGGGCGATAGTGAAAGAAGATGATGACTTGCAATTAGGACGGAAATCGAAGTAGAGGTGGTGGGGTGGTCGGAAGATGATGGCTTGTGTCTAGGTGGGCACTCGGAAGAAGTTGGGAGTGCGTGGTTGGGCGGATGGCTGGATATACAGGATTCGAGACAGTCGTGATAGGGTTGTCGGCTTGGATGGATGTGTTCGAGGGCTTTGCTGTAAGTGGATCAGGGGGGTTAAGGGTGTGAGAATAAATAAAGTTAGGATACTTGATTCGGGTACTTAGTTTAAAGTCTGGATATGCACCCATTTTGAATCGCCAATTGGAGTTTGGATCACTAGAATAAGGGCTAAAGGTGAGAGGTGTGGAAGAGTGATGTGAGATTATGTTGTTACTAGTGCTAATGTTCTTACGATTAGGCTGAATACTAAATTTATTTATGGGAGAAGGACGTTTGGAATTACCTTTGGGATAGTTAGTAGGATTTGGTTTAGTAGTACTTAATTTAGGGTTAGATGCAGAGGGCTTAGGGTTAAACTTAACATACTTCCTAGTTCACTTGGAAATTTCGATAGTCCCGAGAGTAAAGATTTTGCTGGTGGGGTTACTGATGAGCCACACATATTTTGTTCGGGATGGAGATCTTGAAGTTGCTGAATTTCCTTGCGTCCAAGGGTAACTTCAGGCAGCTAACGGGGATAAATGCAAAATTCCGGGGAAAAAAGCTATGTACCCAGGAAACGGTGGCGTTTTGAGGGGCACCCTTAAGGAGGAATGAAGTATGGTCGTTTGATGAAGATGAGTATTTGCTGCCTAGTCTCTTTAGTCACTGTTCCCATTCCAATACCGTCCAGGTGGTGCCAAATTTGTTAATTGTAGGTGCGGTGGAAGTGGATTGGGATGACACTGGCGGAGAGACATTGATGACGACACCAGTACCCGTTAAATCTGGAGCACGATCGAACCAACAGTAGCATCAACATCTGGAGCAGGCTGCGCCAAGGACGAAAGCGAGTTTGTAGGAACTACTTTCTCGTTTGATTGAGGTGGAGCTGCAGGAACCACTTTCACGGCTGATTGAGGTGGAGCTGCAGATGTTGAATTCGGGCGAGTGGGGCAGTTCCTATTCGGTGATGTAGTTCCTGAAGAAGCAGAATCCGAACCAGATGCAGCAATGGCGTCAGACAGATGAAAAGAAGAGCCGAGGGAGCCTTTTGAAGTTAAACACTTAATATCAGAGGAAACTGAGCCAATGAGTTTAAAGTTTCTTTCAATGGCTGTAGAGCACTGTATCTAGATCCTGCTTGACGATGGTGAACCGTAGATTGTATTAAGCGAAGGTCATCCAAGGAAGCCACCAGCCCACTTAACTTCGAAGATATCACATAAATCTTGTTAGAAAGCAGCGACGAGTCACTGCTCAAAGCCTCTGCGATTTGAATCAGCTTGTCCAGTTTTGAATTTAAACCGGGACAGTCATCGGGCGGAATCTGCAATCTGGCCAAGTTAGAAGATATCTCGTTGACCTTATCTCCTATAAGGTCGGTAGCAACGACTCCTTTCATAAGACGTAAAATATGGCAGGGCTTTATATTGGAGCAATCCTTGCATGTAGCAAGACCACCAGTAGATGGCTCCAGACATGTACCATGGAAAGTACCCCCACAAATGCCATCACAGGCCACACCATTGGTAAGTAACTCGATTGAGCACGCTTTGCAGATTGCCATTATGTTTGGAAGGATTGTCACAAAAATTTTTAATAATAAAAAAAGTTAAATAGTTGAATTTACACCAGATTATAGTAATTTCCAGAATTGTTATAATTTATCAATCAGGAAACATATTCTGTTAAACTGTACAATTCCCACCGCAAGCTACAATTTTTGTCAAAATACAAATAGATACTCTATGCATTCAGAATCATCTAAATCAGTCCACGCGTTACACATTTAGGTGACCCCCCCCCCCCCCAACCGAACCCTAGGTCAACATTTTCTCATATAGTAGCAATGGGGGAGCATATTGTACACAACAAAAAATAATTTTCCAAATAGGTGTGTGAATTAAGAAACACACCACCCCACCTCATACATTTTTGTCGTCGGTTCAGTGTTGCTCCTTATTATATACATCAAAAGAAAAATTATCCAAATCGGTCCAGACGTTGCAAAGTTGGCCTACCCCTCCCCTACCACCCCATCCTATCATACTGGGGTATCATACTCTATACAACATTAGATTTCTTAGATCTTTTTTTACATGGTACCACCCCACCCTAGGACCAACTATTTGTCATTGCTAGTAATGGGGCATCATACTCTATACAGCAGAAAAAGAATCATTCAAATCGGTCCACGAGTTACGAAGTTAGGGTTCGATAAAATGATTTTAAACAAAGTAAATTGATTGACTCTAGAGTTTAAAGAAAGTTTATGTTAGTTTATGTATAGAATCTAAGTGTGACTCAATAGACTCTAGAATAAAAACCAAGTAAATTAATGTCTACGGTTTACGTCAAAGAACCTGATTGAGTTTCAATGGATTGAAGTTGGATAGAGTTAATTGATCTCGTGTACGATTTATGTTATCGAACTTAATTTGGCTCAATAGGAGAAAATTAAATAAATACAAATATAACAAGAATTGACCAGCGTTGCGTTGTTTGTTGTCAAGAATCTGCCGGATACTAATATCGCCAGGTCTTCCAGGATTTCTTCCATAACCACTAACCGTAGGAGTGGTGATAGTTCCCCCCCCCCCCCCCTTCCATGTGGAGTTCCTCTGCATACTGCTCTCCTCACAAATAAGTCTCCCATGCACGAGCTAGCTTTTCTGCTGAGGAGCATAGAATCGGTTCAGTCACATAGTGATTTATTAATACCCATCATCCTCAGCCGGTAATAGCTGACTTCCATCTTAACGTAATTAAACGCTCCTTCGACCTCCAGGAAAGTACCCAGGGTGTATTCCTTAAACTCCAGAGATCTCTCAATCACCGACGCCACTACGGGCAGCACCGTCTCTACCGATTTCCTTTGTGTAGGCATGCTGGTTTTTTGACGTGTGATAGGCCTGCCTTACCACTCTTATGTGCACATCCTGTGGCCCCTATAGCACTTTGAGCATGAAGGATGATGGACTTATTGGCCTGAAAACTTTTGCTGCCACATGGCGTGCTTTGCGCGCTTTTTGAATCAAGATTACCCTCACTTCTCGCCAAGCAGACAGAGAAAGCTTCCAAGCTATATAAAAACTTTATTATATAAGATGAAATACTAACAAATCCGTTCAAAACTCGACCGGAGTAAGAAATATTAAAATATGTTGTGTTTCGTATAAAAGGAAGCTTAATTCATTTAGCTCTTCCTTAATAGCAGCATGCTGGAGGGTATGGACCCGTACATGTTCCATATACGTACAAAAAACCCGGCGACGACGACAAACCTCAGGGCAATGCGTCAATCACGGAAAAGGCGTGTAAAAGAGCGCGTTACTTAGATGAGGTGGAAGGCGTAGCGATGAGGTAAAACCAGTAGGACTTCCAGGACACCTGCGAGCTGTTCAGCAGCTATAAAGATCTCTGTCGCAAACCGTCTGAAGAATGCGGTAGTGCCTAAAGACGGGGGAGTCAAGAAATCGGTGGGAATCAAAGGACCACCAAGGCCATCAACCTCAGGTATGAGGAAGGAAGGCGCGGCTTTGACGATGGCAAAGACCGCCCGTATCTACCTGAAAGTTGCAGTGGTAGACACTGGCAACAAAGAGTGAAAGCTCACGGCGGATCAAATGCTCCTGGTGAAAAGGAAGCTTATGGAGGTCCTATTGGAACACCTAGCATCGAAGTCGGGAGGACCTGTCCCACAATACGACACGGCTGGCTGGCTGAGGGGAGTGAAGCTGTTCTGCTGCAAGGATCAGTTGGACTTCCTGAGAAGCAGCGTGTCGAAGCTGGGGGCGGTATGGGACAAGGCGAAGCTACATGTCATCCCAAGCATGGATATTCCAGAATATCCGAGGGGTAGGATCTGGTTGCCAGAGCCTGTCTTACCCGCAAAACAGCTTTAGACGGTTCTGAGATCACAGAATCCCACTATTCCCTGCGGGGACTGGAAAGTCCTTCGGATGGCCGAGCCGAAGCCGACGGGGAGGAACGTCATTCTGCAGCTGTGAGATGAGCCCCTGCCCCTACTGAAGCGTTGCTCGTTGACGGTAAACGTCTATCGGGGGACGCAACAGCAGAGTCCTGGGAAACCCGATCCTATGGAGGTGGCAGCAACCGGAGCGGAGGCTGGGAAACCAGCTGTCCAGGAGAAGCTGGCCAGAAGGAAGGCACTGCGGGCGGGGAAGAAATGGAGGTTGAACCTCCGATGAGGAACTAGGGGGGCCTGACCGGGAGGAGACGAACACGGAGGACCAGGTGGTCCAAATCAACCTCCATCACAGTAAGCTCGCAACTGATAGCTTTCTTATCCTCCTAGCGGAGGACAACATAAATGTTGCTTTAATCCAAGAGCCGTGAGTCAAGACGCCATACTGGGATTAAAGCAGGAATAATTTACCCTTTTCTATAAAAAGGGTGCAGGTAAGCCGAGGACTTGTATTCTGGCCAAGAAGGGCATTAATTTATTTTTATTGTCTAATTACAGCACTAACGACCTCACAGTAGTTCAATGGGAGGGCAGCAGCATGGCGCCTACATAGATCGTTTCGGCGTACATGTCGCATGACGTCTGCATACCACCTACTGAGGTTCAGATATTGGTGAAAGCAGCGGATGAAGGGAAGAGTGTTGGGTTGCGACGCCAACGCACATCATTTGGTTTGGGGAAGCACGGATATCAACGAACGTGGTGAGTCTCTATTTAACTTCATATTAAATTCTAGACTTAGTATCTGTAATAGGGGCGACAGGCCCACATTTATTACTGCAAATAGGGAAAATATTTTAGATATGACGATCGTAACGGAGTCAAATGATCTAAATGTTGAGGACTGGAGAGTATCGGGAAAGAGGTCGTTTTCGGACCACTGCTGGATACGTTTCCGAATCAATCTCCTCGCATCCCTTTTGGAAGGTTGCTGGAGAATGGACGGACGAGTTGAAGCCTTCTAGGATACGGTGATCCTCATCTGGATATTCTCAAGTGTTAGTTACACCTCCAAGTGGTAGCAACCGGGCAATGCATCCTAGAATGTAACCAAGTAACTAATGCGGGAGGAGATAACCTCTTGAAAAATTCCCCTAACTCCAGGAGAGTCTGCAGTGTTGCGTCCCCTCTGCAGGACCCAGGGGTAATTGGGTCGCGAATGGCGTTTTCCTCGGGCGCTTCTGTGGTAGTGGAGGTGGATTGTATGGGAGACCCCAACAGGTTGGCTATACCCACGGTACCCACAACACAACAGTAGCAGTTTTGGGAGAATTACCTTTCGAAGGAACTGTGGCGGCTATGGAGGCTGGCTCGCTTCCACCAGCTGAAACTGCTGTAGCAGTCCTGTAGAAGGGTGCCATTGGCATAATAACAACTAGCACTTCTTCCGGTGCGGCGGTGCAGAGACGGGAGACTCTAACGAGTTGGCTATCTCCGCGATACGCACACCAGGAGAAGATGCAGATCTGCCTTCCAAAGGGTTAACTGCGGTTAATCCGGAGGGGGTTTCTTGTCCTGGCTCAGGACTAAAGCGTTACGGCCTGGAACCCTTCAATATCGTAGACAGTGAAGAAGTAAATGACGTAACTAACGCATGGACCAAGAAGGAACACTGGAGACGGTAGGAAATCATGGATTTATGCAGATAGGCTAGGATTCTAGCCCAGTGACCCAGTGACCCAGAAAACCGAGGTAAGTGGCGACAGTGGGATAACTGGATACTCAGTTGCCCCCACTAACGGAGACTGGGAGGGGACGAAAAGGGACCCGGTTATGTGGTCTGTTTCGGCTAATCCCCAGAGAGGTGTTTTTAGTGAGTAAGAATCTCACACTACCGGAGGGCACGGGCTGTTTGGTGTCTTTTGGAAGATTTTCACCTCTCCCGCAAAAAAAAAAATTTAAAAAAATCCCTTTTGGAAACCCGGTCAGAGCAGACTGGGATGAATTTAAATGACGAGTAGCGCAAAGCGGACCAGCGCCAACTTGCGAGATTCTCGAAAATACCCTTTCCATTGATGCTTCAGTGGAGGAACTATCCAAAGCCTGTACTGACGCTTTTCAGGTAAGCTGTTCGCTAAGCAGACCAGCGAAGAAGTCTTACCCTGCTTGGTGGAGCAGGAGCCTGAGCGCGCTAAGAACGGAGGCGCGGAGGCTTTTCAATAGGGCAGAGTCAACAAAAACAACTGAGGATTGGACCACCTACAAAAGGGGTCTTAAAGAGTATAAAAACTCCATCAAAAAGGCCAAACGCACTTCATGGAAGGCTTTCTGTGAGCCTATTGAGAATGCAAGCGAGTCTACTAGGCTCAGGAAGGCCCTCGCAGGCAGTCCCAGTGTTCCCTCTTTCTTGATGCGGGGCGATGGTGCCTTTACAGAATCGGCGGAGGACACGCTGGAACTGAGCACGCATTTTCCCGGTAACTCGGAGGCAAATAGGGCGGCAAGTTGTGCTGGTAGACCGGCGAGATCGGAGCTACCAAGCCTGGATTCCGCCAGCTACATAGTAGCACAAGATAGGGTTTAATGGGCAATTAAAACTTTTGCGCCATATAAGTCAGCAGGAATAGACGGGATCTGGCCTATCATGCTGCAAAAAGCACAGGCTTCAGTATTCCGTTTCTTAGGGTTATATTCAAAAGTTGCCTCTTCCACTCCTATATCTTCTTAAAACATTAGAAAGTCTTCTCGGCGAATACTTGCGTGAGCGTATTTTACCAAGAGGAGTTAGGAGTAGCTCCCAGCACGCATATACAATGGTAAAGTCATTCGAAACTGCGCTGCATTTAGAAGTAAGCACAATTGAGCAGTCACTTAGTAACAGGGAATACACGTTGGGTGTGTTTTTTGACATTGAAGATGCTTTCACCAACGTCAGGGCTGAAGCAATTCACGATGCCCTAATGTCTCACGGTACAGACCACTCTGTCTGCCAGTGGACTGGCGCAATGTTGTAAAGCCGCTAGGTCCACACAAAACTGGGTAACCACGAGAGAGTTAGGTCCGTAGACAGAGGAACACCCCAAGGGGATGTGTTGTCACCATTATTGTGGCTCCTAGTGGTCAATGATATCCTGATCTCACTTGAAAGAGATAGTATAAAGGTGGTGGCTTATGCAGACGACCTGACCTTACTGGTATCAGGAAAGTTCCTAAGCACCCTGAACGAATTTATGGAAAGAGCACTAGGTAAAGTCCACAGGTGGGCGAAGATCTGTGGTTTATCGTTCAATCCTCAGAAGACGGAGGTAATCCTATTCACAAAGAAGAGGGTGATCGAAGCCTTCGAACCACCCAAACTAGCGGGTAATACCCTAGCACTAAAGACCCACACTAGGTATCTAGGGGTCATACTCGACTCCAAACTAAGCTGGGGCATGAACATAAATGAACGCGTGACGAAAGCGTCGATAGCATTCTACGTCTGAAAGAGGATGTTTGGCATGAAATGGGGTATAAGCCCTCGTATTGTCCACTGGATGTATACCTCCATAGTAAGACCTATTCTTATCTATGGCATAATAGTCTGGTGAACTGTTCCAGGGAAGGAGAGCAATCTAAAGAAAGCAAATAAAATTCAAAGAGCTGCCTGCTTGGGTATCTCCGGAGCAATAAGCACAACGCCAACGGCTGCAATGGGGACTATGCTCCATTTCCTACCGCTCGACATCCACGGCAAAAGTATAGCTGCACGCAGTGCCGTAAGACTGAAAAAGTCCAATTGCTGGAATAGCTGTGACAACGGCCATAGCAGTATACTAAGTATACTAAGGACCTATCCGGGAGGCTATCTTCAGGTGAACACCGACTACACCACCCCACTACTTAGTTTTGGGAAGGCCTTCTTCACAAGAATCCCAACTAGAGAAGAGTGGGGGGGATGACACCGGTGCTGAAATATAGAAATATATATAATAGAATCAGTTAAGAGAGAAATTGACCTTAAGGCTATTCAGCTCGCTAAGCAAAGATGGAGTAACTTAACCACATGCAACCTGTCAAGGCAGCTGTGGCCTGAATGGGATTTGATAAAAACCGCGTTTCTGCTAAACGGAAGCCCAATAAACCTCCGAAACATTGTGGCAGTTATTACTGGCCACTGTCCTTTTGGTAGACAGAACGTATGCGCGTTCCCGCGAATGACTTCTGCCGGAGTTGTGTGGACGAGGAAGAGGTGGAAAGCATTCATCACTTACTCTGCGAATGCCCGGGCCTAGCAAAAAGAAGGTACAATGCAATGGGCGTGTACTTCCTAGGTGGTATGGATGATATAGTCGGCATCGGGCTGAAGCAGCTCCTAAGGTTTATTAACAGCTGCGGCTGGTTTTAGATAAACCCGGCAATCAGGTACGGTTCCACGGATGTGGTCACACAACGAACCATTTATGGGTATATGTGAGGCTGATCGGTTGTAGGGCTGATAGCCGCCACCCTAATCTGACCTAACCTAATAGCAGCATCTTTTCACTAAGTCCCATGAATCATTCAATATCTCTTCCCATAAGGCTTCACAAGATCTATCCACCTATGCTGCGTACTTCAGTTCTCGCCGCATTTCCCAACTCCAAAAAAGTCGAAACGACTCCGTAAACTACTTTCGCTCCTAACTCCCCCCCCCCGCTTTCTCTCCTTTCCTCCCCCCGAATGCACCTGCGTTCTCCGATCAAGTACCTCTCCCCAGCAGCTTGTCAGTCTATTGCCAGAACGTAAGAGGACTTCGCACAGAAACATCCAATATTTTCCTTAACGCCCACAAATTCCCGCACGATATCTTTGTATTAACTGAAACCAATCTAACACCAGGAATTCTGGACAACGAACTACCATTTTCCGTGTTGACGGTTGTGTAGGCACCAATGATCCACCAGGTCGTGGGGTCCGCATAGCTGCTCACAACCGTTATGATGTCACTCTGCTTAAGACCTCCGACTCTTCAATATCAAAGTTTGTATGTATCAAATTAACACTGAATAAGTGTATTCTTTATAACGCCTCCAATGAATTCATTGTACTGGGTGACTTTAACCTCCCCCGTATTCAATGGTTATTGTCTGAGGACTGTTCACACTTTGTCTGTTTCTGGTCTCTTTCAAGTTAGTGGAGTCAGGAACTTTCTGGACAGACAATTAGACTTAATCTTTTCCTGAGACCCAGTTAACTCGGCTGCTCTCCTCCCTCGATTGTCACCATCCTCCCCTGTTCCTCGTTTTCTCGTACGAACACCCTCACGCCCTTTCAGTCTCCGAGTCTTCTCTTTCCTTCGATTTTCATAAAGGCGACTTTGAAAAATTAAATCATTTGCTCCTCAACTTCCACATTGGCACTATCCCTCAACATCTTCCAATTGACGTTGCTGTAGAGGCGTTTTATTCGGAAATACACGCTTGTCTTACACAATCTATCCTTCTTCATCCTCGTAAAAACTGATTCTCCTCCCCCGTTTGGTACGACAAAGAATTACGCTTTCTCCGCAACAGGAGAAATAAACGTTGGCAAACTTTTCTTCTAATCAGAAAGTTTCCTTTCAGTAAACACTTGGTGGAAGTCATTTATTTAAAAATGAAAAGTAAAAGCACTTGTTTTACCTTCCACATGTAGGAGTAAAAATTTTCTTTGGGATGGTGATCGCTCAAAAATATGAGCGCTCAAAGAAAAATGATGGATGTTTCGACCGAAAGTTCAAGCTGGTTATCATCAGCGTGGTACTTGCACTTTCCACCACGGACATCCATGACGGAAGGTCAAAAACACAACTCCCATAAGTACTCAGTTTTAAATCTAAGTATGAATTTTATGAAGAGGATTTTTAGTCCATCAATTCCATAAAATACCAATACTGGTTAAATATTGTTTAATCAGAAAGTTTCCTTTCAGTAAACACTTGCTGGAAGTCATTTATTTAAAAATGAAAAGTAAAAGCACTTGTTTTCTTCTAACCCAGACTACTTGTCTGCTTACACCTCTTTTTCTGAACGTTGTGATACCCTCTACTATGAGTACCTCCAACGGATGGAGACAGGCCTCATATCCGACCCCTAGCGTTTTTATAGCTTTATTAATTCCAAGAAGTAATCCAATGGCTACCCCTCCACCCTAAAGCTCAAGAATACCTCTTCGTTTGATCCTCAGGTTATCGCCAACCTCTTTGCACACTTCTTCAGTAAATGTTTCAGCCACAATTCCCTACAACCTGACCTTAACTTCTTTTCATTCTTGGACAAATGCACTCAAACGTCGTTTACATCTTTCGACCCTGACCTCGAATAAATCGCCGCCAGTATTTACGGGCTTGAGGACGACTTTCACCCAGGTCCCGACGGCATTCGGGCCATCGTTCTGAAAAAGTGTGCCATGTATCTAGTTCAACCCCTTACTCTGCTTTTCCGCCTCTCGGTCACTCAAGGGGTTTTCCCTCAATTATGGAAAAGCTCTTATATTATTCCCATCTTGAAAAATGGCTGCAAGAACGATGTATCCAACTACAGACCCATTGCTAAATTATCATCCATACCTAAACTATTCGAAAAATTGGTCTATGATTCCATGTGCTTCCACTGTGAGTCTATCTTCTTCCTCTCCCAGCATGGCTTCCTCAAAGGAAGATCTACAACCACCAAACTAACCGAATTCGTCTCCAAAACACTATGTGCCCTGGAAAACGGTAAAGATGTTGATGTAATCGCCACCGATTTTAGTAAAGCCTTTGACAAGATCTCTCATAACGTTATCCTGTTGAAACTTGATCGCCTAGGCTTCCCCCCTAGATTCTCTCCTGGATTCAATCCTACATCAACAACCGTCAGTACAATGTTCTTTTCAGCTCATCCATTTCTAACCCTATTATCGCTCGTTCCAGCGTCCTTCTGGGCAGCCACCTCGGTCCATTAATTTTCATCCTTAAAGTTAATGATGTTGATTGTGTCATCAAACACTCAGAGCTGTCCATTAATGCTGATTACTCAACCGACTCTGTTCTTCTCCAAAAAGACTTCGATTCGTTCACCACATGATGCATGCAAGCGTCTTACCACTACCTCGAGAATCTACATATTAACCAGCGTACCAGTCCCTATCGTTGCCTGTTTGTGTGACCTTGGCATAATCTGTGATAGTAAACTCAATTTCCGTTCCCATATTGATAGCATAATTAAAAGAGCTAACTCGGCACTAGGGTTTGTGAAGCGCTGGTCTAGAGAGTTCTCTAATCCTTATATTTCCAAATCTCTCCATATCTCCTTCGTTATACCTCTCCTTATATATGCCAGACAGGTATGGTCACTTTCCACTTTCCACCTTTCAATCCTGCAATCTTTATCCATCTATACCAATCCTTCCAACCTTCGGTCCACTCCCCTTTTTCGACTCGACCGGCATCGCACGAACTACGGTCAACGCGAACCAATTACTAGGACGCTACGAAAAGTAAACGACCTTCCCTCCTTTGACTTCCATCTGAGTAAATCATCCCTTCACAAAGCCTTATATCTTGATCCCGCCTATCTTCATCGCCTTTCTTAATTCTTCTTCCTCCCAATTTGTATTTACCATAATCACAGCTCATATTGCAGCTTACACTATCTGTTATGACTTATTATTTATTTATTATAGCTTGTAGTATTAGTGTTATGTTATAGCTTGTATTATTTATTTTTTATTTGGTATTATTATGTTATAGCTTGTATTAAGCTTAAATAAATAGAGGTGTATTGCAGCCAGCCTCTCCCGTATTTTCGTCCCTGCATTCCCAATTCGGCCAACTAGATCCTTCCTATTGTTAACTGGGCTTGAATAAACTTCATCCTTCATTGTTCCCCATGAGAAAAAGTCCAATGGGGGTAAGTTTATTTGTACAGATTCATCTGAAAGATATTACTACAGCATATATTGATATAATGAAAACTTACAGACTAAACTACGAACTAGAGGCCGAGAATAAATCAGAAAACGCAATCCAAGGACGGCCGTTGACGCTATCCACGACCCCACTGAAATCAAAATTGGCGAAGTGTTGGTTGAAGAGGCGTGACGTCGACGTGATGGGCTCGTGCATTCCATACAGAGTTCGATGGCTAGAGACTTGCAGGAAGTTGCGGTTTCTCAGAGTGCGTTGCGGGATAGAGATGTTCACGGCAGCCAGTAGATGGGGTGAATTTATCGTTCCCTGCAATAAATCGAACAAAAATAGTAATTTGGCGATGTTACGCCTCTTTTCAAGGGAGTCGAGAGAAATTAGCCCCAAGCGATCAGTATAGGAGGGAAGTAACCAGGGATCAATCCAGGGAAGTCCACGGAGAGCGAACCTGAGGAATCTGCGCTGCACTGCCTCGACGCGGTCAACGTGAACGGCGAAATAGGGGGCCCAAACAATCCATGTCCACATGTTCCTCGAATGAAAGGCGAGAGTTGAGGACCACGCCCAGGTCCTTCGTCTTATGGACCCTACCTAGGGTAACGCCATCAGCGGAGTAGTTGAAGAGGAAAGGACATCTTTTACAGGAGAAGGTCATAACGGTGTACTTCTCGGCATTTAGAGGAAGGCGATTGCGCACGCACCAATCGCAGAACACAGCCAGATCAGAGTGCAAAGCACTGCAGTCTACCTTGTGGGAAACAGTGCGAAAAATCTTAGCATCATCCGCGTCACACAGAATTTTGCTGTGTATCAGGAGAAGCGAAACATCATAATTATATAGAGCCGAGGATACTGCCCTGTGGCACCCCAGAGGTGACAAGGATTCCGTCAGAAAGGACACCCCGAAACAGGACGCGCTGGGTACGACCAGACAGGTAAGAGGATAACCAGTTAACAAAGCAGGAAGTTAACCCAAGAAGAGTCAATTTATAGGCCAGGATACCATGGTCAATCCTATCAAAAGCCTTACTGAAGTCCGTAAATACACAATCCACCTGTTAGCCCGCTTCAATGCCTGGTAGAGAATAATTAACGAACTCCAGGAGGTTAGTGGTCGCAGACTTAGATAGATGTTCAGCAACGTGTGCATCGTCCAATACTAAATCATTAGGCTCAAGGGAGGTAGTCGGGAGCCGCGTCAAGTGGGTAAAATCAGAAGTGGAAACATCGCAGGAGGAATCACTGAAAGACGTTCGGAAAAAATCCGCGAAAAGGTAGAGATTGAGAGAGCGTCGTCACTTCCACGTTCACGGTACCTCAAAGAGGAAGGATAGGCGTCACATTTACGCTTCGAGTTAATAAATTTCCAGAAGAGTTTGGGGTCACTACGCAAAGTAGTTCTAATGTTGGACAGAGACTCAGCATAGGAGTCCTGCAGGCGAGTATAGAAACGGTGGCAAAGGTCAGAGTACGCCAAATAGTCATCACGGCGTCCCGAGACACAGAACCTCTTCCAAGCTTTACCCTTCAAGTTCCTCAAATGTCGAGGGGCACCATCAAGCCAGGGACGAAACAGATGAGAGGATCCAAACCTAGGAATTCTAATAGGAACATGTTGGGTAAAATAAGCGTAAAAAATATCATAAAAAGCGCTCACGGCCAGATCGACGTCGCGCTCTCTCAACACGCCAGACCAATCACATGAAAGTAACCAGTCGTCCATGCACGAGAAGTCAGCGCGTTTGAAGCTGAAGTAGAAGTCACCCAGTAAGGGAGGAGATGCAACAGTTGTGTCGAAATACATGACGACCAGGAGAGCAGGGTGATGACTCGATTCGAGAACCAGAGGGAACAGGCATCTCCTCACAGTCGTACCATCAGGGTCAGACGAAAACACTAAGTCAAAAAACCTACCGGAATCATTAGGAATATCACAGCATTGAGCCAGGCCGGAGGAGGCTACCGAGTCCAAAAAGGACAGAGCATATTGGGGAGCAGATGCAGGTGAAGGAATAAGGCCATCATAATCAAGAGAGTGAGCCCAGCCGATGCCGGGAAAATTGAAATCACCAAAGAGCACGATGTCCTCCGAGGGAAGCAAGGAATCGGACAAACCATCGATGGATGCAGCGAGCAGCTCGTACACTGTAGATGGTGAAAAAGGGGGAATATAAACAGTTTACACAAATAGCCTTCTGGTAGGGAATCTCAGGGCCACACATAAGAAGGTCGCCGGAGTCGGAAATGTCGACGACCGAGCATGAGATACCCCCCCTGATCGCACACAGAACCCCAACACCGACTGGAGAGCAAGGGTCGGAAAGATGACGGTCCCGACGAAAGACCTGAAACTCAGGACCAAAAAGCTCCGAGTCAGAGATACCGGCACTAAGCCAAGTCTCAGTCAGGCAGATGATGTCGGCATCAGACGGGCAGGAAGAGGAGAAGAACAGTGCTGTTTTTGATCGCAGCCCATATGTCCGAAGAGAGCACAGCCGTAAAGACATCTTCCGGAATGAACACCTTAAATGAGGCGGTATATGTGCGACCAACATGGCCGTGAGCAGGGCTTATTCTCCTACAAGCAATCATACCGCCGGGAACACCCACCCGTGAAGAGATGTTATCGACAATATCGGTCTCGGAAGTGTCAGGTCAGAGTGAACACGAGACACAAAGACACATTTAGGCCGCTGCGCCGGCCTGAGCATAGTGACACCAGGGCGAGGCAGACAATCGCCCAACTCGACCTGTACAGAGCTTACGCCTGAGCTATGAGTGTCGACATTTAATAATGCAGTTGGCGAAGCAGTGGCAGCGTGGGTGACTGAACGGCGGGCACGTCTGCGGGCGGTGCGAGAAGGATGGTTTGTGCTCCGATCAACATCATGGGAGGCAAGCGTACCAATGGCTAACCCCTCATGGAGTCCAAGCGAGCCAGCGTTCGAGGGCTCGGAGACAGCCGTGATCACGGAGGCAACCGCAGTCTCGGAGACAGCTGTAGTCTCGGAGTTAGCCGGGACAATCGGGGACTTAGAGATAGCCAGGGGCTCGGAGACAGCCATGGGCACGGAGACAGGTGGGACGAAGCCAGGGGGCACGGACGGACCAGAGGAAACTTTACAACAAGAAAAAGAGCTCTCACGTCGGCGGCAATAGAGCCAATTAGGTCTCCATTGGCCAAAACCGAAACAGAGCAAGCGGAGACATCAAGCTTTACCTGCTTGGCGATACGGCGAATGTCCTCAACCAACGGCAACACCGGTGGGGAACCAAACTATGAAGCCAGACCGGGATCAAGGCCAACAACTGCAGCCTGAACTTCAACGAGGGAGTCGGAAATCGCTGAGGTTTTAGAGGCCAACTCATTTGAGCGATTCAAGAGGGCACCAGAGTTGGATTCTAGGACACCAACAGCGCACAGCAACTTATTCATTTTAGTGGTAATCAAACCGGTGTCCTCGGACAAAAGTTGCAGGTCACCCCAACGCGAGGAAAAAGGGCCAACCCTGTCGGCAACCAGAGCAAGGTCAGCAGAAAGGGCTTCCATCATGCACCTCACCAACCTAAGGACGTGGCAAGGCTTTATGTCTGAACACTCAGCGCAGGTAAAACCAGATGATTTAGTTCCACGCTTCAGACATGTGGCATGAAAAAAGTGGCCACAGACACCATGACAAGCCGCACCGTCCCGGGCAACCCCCAGTGCACAAGCCCCACACTTAGACATAAGAAAAAGTAAATAAATAAATAACCAGAAACAAAAAAGAGGAAAAATAGTGATGGAGACCAAGATCAAAACAGAAATGAGTAACAATTAATAATAGAGAACAGAGTCAATCGGTAAAAAGAAGAAAAGATAGTCAGATCGTTAAAATTAAGAGGGGGAAAACAGGAGAAAAAGAGAACGAACGAAAACAGACAGTAAACAGAACAAAGTCAAGCGATAAAAGAAGTTAATCGAGTTATACAAATAAATAAAGGGTAAGAGAAAAATAAATAAATAAATAAAGAAGAAGAAAGCGAAGACGGAAAACAGGATAAAATAGGAATGAGTAAAAAAGTATAAATAGAGACCAAAGCAGACGGTAAACAGAACAAAGTCGGGCGATAAAAAAAAGCTAATCGAGTCATACAAAAAAAGAAAAAGAAAAATAAATAAATAAATAAAGAAGAAGAAAACGAAGAAAAAAATAAAAAATATAGTCAAGTAAAGAACGGCAAACGGAAAAATAAAAGAGCAAATAAAATAACCAAAAGAAGACGGCAACAGGGGTCGCACCAAGGAAACAAAACAAAAGAGAGAACGAAGGCAAGCGAGCGATCACGTCGACAGCGCACCCAGCCAGAGGCAGGACAGACAAACGGGAACAGAGCACAATGGAAGGGTGGAGAAAAAAAATAAAAATAAAAAAAAGATGGTGAGGAACCAGCCAACAAAAACGCAAAACCAAACAGACAGAGACCAACAACCAAGAGCAGTCAACAAAGACACAAACAAGCAGGAAACCTGTAATCACCCGTATGACGCAAAGCTGTAGCTAAAAAATATCAATAGACATAACCGAATACGTAACAAGTAAGACAAAAAGAGAGAAACGCTCCGGTGAAAAAAACAAAAACAAAAATAAAAAATGCACAGCAGCAGGAGCAACGAAGCGGTGCCACAACTACAAAACGACTGAAACTACAACTACAAAAATTAAACAAAAACAAACGGAGCAATAACCGAAGATGTACAGTTGTAGGCGCAAAACACAGTAAGTACAAAAATCCACAACTGAAAACAGTAAACCAAAAAGTAAACAACTATGTAAAGTTATCACTGCAAACATAGAAGGAAACAAATGAATCAATCAACAGATCACTCCACAAATCCGAGAACAATCTATCAACACAAAAAATCACCAAATTTTAAAAATAAAAACAAAAATAAACTGCCCACAGAGCTGGTATCAGTAAGTAAGTGAGAAAAATCACAGCAAGTAAGTAAGAAAAATCACACCTAAACTAGAGAGCAAATCACTCAAAACGCAACGTCGCCGAAACAACAAAGAGGTTGAGCGCAAAAATTAAGTAACCACAACTGAGCAATAAAACGAAGATATACAGTTGTTGACGCAAAACGAAGTACAGTACAGGAATCCAGACTAAAACAATATACCGAAAATAAACAACCATGTTCCGTTGTCGGCATAAACACAGAAGGCAAGTAACCAATCGATTAACATATCACACAGCAGATCCGAAAACGGTTCACAGACACAGAGACAACCAAAAGTGGAAATGAGCGACCCACCGAGCTGATATCAGAAAGCAGATGGGAAAAAATCACGCCTGAATCAAAAACAAAAACAAGTAACTAAAAAAACACAAGTCCGGAAGCAATATAAAGGAGAAAAGCGTCACGAATAAGCCGACCCAAAAGCAACAGATCAACACTGAAATCAAACAAAATTCAATTTGACAAGCAAAAACAAGCAACTGAGCAAAACAGAAAAACACGTCCGACCACGACCAACGATCACAGGCAACACAGGTTTGGAAATCTAGCAAGCCAAGGAATCGGTGCACCTCTTCCATTCCAGCGATTAGGAAATTTTTTTTTCAATTTAGTATTACTTTCACAATGTAAGCCATATGCGCTGGTATTCCATCGTGTTGGTAAACATTCCTCATTATCCATAGGGTTCTCCTCTATTAGATCGGGCAGTGTATTGTCCAAAAAGTCCTCATAAATTTCACTACTAAGCACTTGCGGCAAAATGAATGGTCCTACCAAAACCTCCGTAAACTACAAGCCATGAACTGACGAATTTCACGCACACACATTAGGGCCAAAATGGTCTGGTTTTTCGATAAGTTTACATTGCTTCTTATGGCAGCATGGGGGGTGATTTTTCTTTAAACTCATCCTAATGCCTAAGCTATAACTTCTATGAAAAAATTGTTTTGTTCTACTTGAAGTAAACAAAACAATCTTTCGAATGAAGTAAAAATATTCATACCCTACTTAAGAAAATAATAAACATTTTTAAGCCTAAAAGTGCGGAAGTGGAAATTTAAAGAAAATGCAAGCGACAGAGCATGGTCGGACCATGACTTACTGCTTGCGTTTAGGATGAAAATTTGGTTTGCGACTAAAATTTCACGTTTAATCAAAGATTTCTTGTTATTTTGCTTAATAAGGTGTACATGTTTTTACTTTATTAGAAAGATCATTTAGTCTGCTTTAAGTTAATATAAGACTAATTTTTTCATATAACTAATAGTTTTGGCGCTAGGGAGAGTTTAAGGAAAAATGTTCCCCTGGCTACCATAAGAAACAATGTAAATATGACCATTCAGTCAGACCATTTACGACCACATGTAAAAGTCCAGTTCATGGCTTGTAGTTTACGGTGGTTTTGGTCCTACCAAATGGTTGCCGATGATACCAGCTCAAACATTGACACCGAATGGAATGCTGGAATGAGGTCACCTTTGCCCTGTGTGGGTTACTGTTCGACCAAGAATGGAGGTTATGGAAGTTCGTGATATCATTCCTGGTGAATTGACATTCCTCTGTTCACAGATTTCGGTCCAGAAACGCTCTGTCGTCAATGTCACGTTCGAGAAGCCAAGTGCTAAATTTCAGTTTTCTCTCGGAATCTCCTTCCAGGTGTCCTAAGGCTGGGTGATGATGATATGGACGTAATCTCCCTCGATAAATAACCATCCAAACCTTAGATGAAGACACTCCTAATCGCCTTGCGACTCGTTTCGTGCTCGTTTCAGGGTCCTGCCTCACGATGGCGATTATTTGCTTCTTGACGTCGGCAGAAGTTCCCGAAGTGTCGGGTTGTGTCTCCATGTCATGTGAAGTTAGACTTCCTGTTTCTCGTAACCTTTGGAAAGTTCGTGTAAGTACCCCTCGTTGGGTTGCTCGCCGGTTAGGGAATCTCCTTTGATATTCCAGTACAGCCACTCTCTCTTTTCCTTCTACTACACCATAAATGTAAATAATATCCGCGTATTCCTCAAATGTAAATTTTACCTATTTTTAATAATTTCTGCTTAAAAACACATATATAATTTCTGCTTTAAACAATTTTGCAGCAATAATTAAAACTGATTACCTGTAAACTCCAAACAAACACTTTCGAACCTTTATCTTAAAAATTTTGTTTATTTAAAGAATTTCCTACCTAAAGTGCAATAAAATAATTAGGTAGTCCGGGATTTCTAAGGACGCGGTTCGTCCTTCGTATACCTTGCCATGTTGCACCTCTTTAGAAAGGTAATAAGATGGGCAATGGAATAAAAATAAAAAAGGGTTGTACTAATTACAGGAATTTCCGAGAAAAATTGAAAAAATGCTGAATTTTAGGTAATCGCAAACCATTTTTATCGCTTTTAGAAGTGATTGTACTTGCAATGGTAGGAGTTAGATCAGTTGTGTTGACATTTTTGGAAAGCTTATTAGGTGAGTTGGTTTTTAGCGTTTGCTTGATGTCGCTATGTTGGGTAGATCAAGAGATAAAAATAAAAGAGTAATGTGCATACCATGAAAAACTTAAATTTATGAATCACCCTGTAACTCATAAACTGTTGAGATTGCCCCCCCCCCTGCCATACAATTTTTTGTTTGTCTAGTTGAGATCTATCACCCCACTTATTTTGGCACGCCAGATCTGATACACCCTGTATGTCACGACCGCTTTTCTTAGTAACTACTGCTGGTACAGGTATAGAAGTCATTTGCCCGCGCTTATCCGGGATTTTTATTTTTGCTCGTTTAGGAGAGATCCTACAATAGGTTTGGTATCATACCCTTGTTTTTGTTGTAATTTATATTTCCTTGAAATCACATGGAAAAGGTTTCGGAAAATGTATAAAACTTAGCTTTTTCGAGAAATCCATATAAGGGATTTTTAGGGTGCAGCGGCAATATAAAATATTTAGATAAGTTTCGTCAAATAAAAAAAATTTATTTACGAAATACTACACAGAATACATTTTTGTTTGAAATAGTGTCTAAATATACTATAGTATAGTTAATTTTTACTGATACAAGAACAACAAATAAGTTTCCAGTTAGGATGAGGTGGCAAGTACTCAACTTCTTGTTCAATGTACTTTCTTGCCAAATCACGGCAATTATCTTCATCTTCAGCCTTTTTCAATTCTTCCTCAAAGCGTGCTTTTTCCGTAACCTGTATTAAAAAAAAAATATTGCAGTTAAGTCTTTTATACAATAAAATAAAAAGCTTTTAAATAGGAACTGATGCCATTGTGTGTTGCAAAGTATTGTCGGTGGTTCGGAATCCACCTTAAATTATAGTTCCACTTGCAAGATTTGTCTCGAATCGGGTGAAATGTTTCTCCCGGGGATACGGAAACAAGAGATATATATCTTTTACTTAACTTATTTAATAATATTTTGCAATGACACATAAAAGAAAATAAAGTTATTGTTATGTAGTAGTTTTAGAATAAGCTTTTACGCAAGTTAAGAGAAATTACTGAGCGGCGACATCCTACAGTGTAAAAAATATAAATGAAGTGAAAATACGAAGGAATGCTAAACACAGTGTTGGCAAAAATAGAAAACAAATTTCATCTTTGAACGACGGATACGTAATTTTCCTAGAACGCGGATAAATTTAAACTATAGTTTTTCAAAATTGACCTCTGAAGTATTAGTATTATTTAGAAAGCTAGTCCAAACGTATACAGTTCGCCATGTTTTGCGTAAAAGAATTAACGTTTTATGATAGCAAATGGGTCTACAAATCTCGAATTAAGTGAAGCATATAGTCGACATATTTCAGTTCCTTGAGTCCCGTGTGGGCTCTATTCTAGAGCATGTTGAGCGATGCTGTTTGGTTCTTTTCTTTATGTGTGGCCTATCCATTGCCACTTTCGCCTGCGAATACTGAAACTCCCGTCTTGTCTTGTAAGTCTATGAAGGTCTTCGTTTGTAATGACCTCCGGCCAATGGATGTTAAGGATTCGCTGTAGACTCCGGTTTACAAAGGCTTGTAGCTTAGATGATATTTGATAGGTAACTTGCCATGTTGAACAGCCGTACAGCAGAACAGATTTTACATTCGATTCGAATATCCGGAGTTCTGTGCATTATTGCGCCATATCTCAGCAAGAGTAATAAATTCAACTCGAGACTTTACATCAGCTTCTGTTGCGCCGTCTACTGCAACTATGCTTCCGAGATAGCAAAATTTATCACCTTGTTCTATTTGCTGCTTTTCAAAAGAAATTTCGTTTTGTCTCCTGGAGTCCAAACTATAAGTTTTGTCTTAGCAGCATTGATCTTAAGCCACGCTCTGCGATCATCGGCATAGTCCAGGTGTGTAAGTTGGTGTAACAGTTTCCGTCTAATGCCTCGTGATGGGTGGTCATCTAGGGCGATGCACATTAAGTCATTAATGACGATCAAGAAAAGCAAAGGTGACAGTATTTATCCTTATCTCACTCCATTCAATACTTGGAAGGGCAACGACAGTTTCTTCTTGTTTAGGGCAGGACGGCTCCTGAAGGGGGCTCCGTTATGATGATAATAATTTTTCTGGGATACCTCTCATACGTAAAGCTGTCCATGTGCGAGCATACATGGACATGGATCAACGCTATCAAACGCCTTCTCAAAATTAATGAACAGTAGATGTAAAGGGGACCTTTTTTCGGCGGATTGCTCGATGAAAATTCGGAGAGTGTTGATGTGATCGCTGCAGGAGAAACCCTCACGAAAGCGTTGCCTCTTCATCATTTATATTGCGCTTGACAGTTAGGATGATTACCATTAAGATGATTTTAGCCAGAAATTTGGAGACTGCAGTTAAAAGATAGATATCGCGTCAATTGCGACAATTCTTTAGGTCGCTTTTTTTGGGAATTACGCATGTTTTCCATTGAGTATGATACGTCTCAGTTTCTCAACATTCCTAGATTTCGGGAAGAAGAATGTCAGTCGCAGCAATGGGATCCACCTTAATTAGTTCCACTGGTATTTCATCAATCCCTGGGGCTTTACTGAGCTCCATCGACTTAATTGTTTCTGCCAACTCCGATATGGGCGAAGTTGTGGTGTTACTACTGGCCAAAGCCGACGTATGTTCAGGATCTAGTAAAGAGATATTCGACTGTCTAAAGGCGTAGTTTAAGGCTCGACAAAATATTTTCTCCACCTCCGCAGTTGATGTTCCTCTGTGACTAAAAGGTAACCATTAGTATCTCTCACCAGATGTTCCATTGCAAGAGCCTTTCCAACATGTTTCTTGGCAATCTTGTATGGATCTCCACTGTTACTATGGTAGGCCGCTCCTTCCGCCTCTTCTGCTAGCGTGTTGATGTAGTTGCGTTTGTCACATCTTACATTTCTTTGGACGCCTTTCTGTAGAGATTGGTAAGCAGTTTTGAGATTTTTAACTGCAACGTCGGTAGAACAGTTCAGTTCTTGTATATTGGACGATGTGGCCCAAATGCGTACCACAGCTCACAAAGCATTTTTTCGCCCTCTCCCAATTTTTGTCGATGGAGTCGTCGGACGCAGTGCATCAGCTTTGAGGCGCATTGCGGTGGTGTATGCGCTGCGGATGTTCGGTGTTTTAAGCCTCATTGAACCGAAGCATATTAGATGTGTTACGTGAGCGTAGTGCTGACTTGCATAAGCGAAACTTATCGCTGCCAATATCAGCGTCGCGCTTAGACCGTACATCGAGAAGACACTTTCTACAACTTTCCGAAAAAGCAATACCGTCAATCTGATTCTCAGCTCTGCCATCTGGGGAAACCCGGAATGTTAAGTGGCATTTGTTTTTTTTTAAATAAGGATCATACCGATGCCAAGTTGCCGCGAGTTACAAAATTCAACAAACAACTCCACATTTGCGTTGTTGTTTCGGAGGACAAACTTCCCCATTACTACATGTTCCAGGCCGATGTTGCCAGAACCAATCTTAGCATTGAGATCACCTATGACTATTTTGATATCACCTTTACGAGCCTTATTAAATGTGTCGGCGAGAAGCTGGTAGAAGGCCTCCTTAGATGTTATATCCGCTTGCTCGGTCAAATTGAATTATTGAGATGTTACATACCCTGGTCCGGAATCTGGCAGTGATAATTCGGGCGGATATTGGTGACCAGTACAGTTTTGATTGGCGAGCACGCTTGGTTAGTAACAAGCCTACACCTGTCATACGGGCGTATCTATATAAACCAAATGGATACTTTGTTTAATAGTTCAGATAAGAAGAAAAAATTGATAAAAAGAGAAAAGAATATATTTTCAGACTCTTCTAGCAAACTCCACTAAATCATCATATTTGTTCCTGCCATTTAATATATCTATGATCTCGTCTACATTATCAGTAGCTAGGACACGAAACTCCGATTAAATAGGGCATGTGCCTATGAATGGCCAAAGGTCTTCTTTTTCTGATAGATTACAAAGAGAGCACTGACTGCTATCCTCCCTTCTCCTAGGGCTAGCATTTATTTGTATCAGTTCACATCTATTTTTAACAATTAAACTAATTTTTTCTATACAGTATTCATTTTTAAAATAATTTTGCTCTATGCTGTAGCTTAACTTATTATACAACTCATGCCTGATCGTAGATCCTGCCTTATCCCCAGCTTAAGGCTTGATCCAGGCATCTTCATCCTGCAATAATTTCATTAATTTATTCTTAGCACAATGTGCAGATTTTTCTTAAATTCAAGGCTACGCCATGTTTTTCAAACAGTTCCACCCAAGCATCAAACTAATAAATAAATATGAGCTCGCTTGACTGGCTTGACTCAAAGTGCTGTGCACAATTTCCTCACCTACGTTACTTCGGCACTTAAATCAAGTGTAAAAAACAAGTATAAACAATGTTACTTAATGGGAAAAGCTTTACAGTCAACCTAAGCGAGTGCAACCTAGATCTTCTTCTACCTACAGGTAAACAAAGCGCCTGACTCACCTAAAGAAGCAGCATTAGGCGGTAAACAAACCCGTGGCGCTTAAAGCAATTGAGCCATTCAAGAACAAATTGCTTACTTGCAATTTCTTCCGATAATTTCCTTAGCAATAATAAAAATCAAAACAAGAATCAAGATATTTTGCAATTATGAGCATGATCAAAGTCAACACTATAGAATAAGCATTTTAGCATAAGAAAATGTGTATATAAACACTAGCTTTATACAATAAAAATGTCAGTCAGTAACCAAGTCTTTGGACTTAAAAGTTGCTGCTATTTAGCTGCTCTTTTTGACCTTTATCTCGGAGTCTAAGCTGATTTAGCTGCTCCATTGGAGTTAAAGCCGATCGGCTGCTCCTAGACAATACCATTGGAGTTCAAGCCTATCGGCTGCTCCCAGGGAATACCACCGGAGTTAAAGCTTTGAAAAGTGGCTCCAAGGTAACTTAACTTGAGTGAAGGTCTTTAGGACTGATCAGTTGCGCTCTGAGGCACGACGCTGCTCAGGAAGTTTATCACAATATACATATATATATATATATATATATATATATATATATATATATATATATATATATATATATACCGCGCGGTACCAACTGAAACTTGTGCAGCGGTGCCAGCTCCAAAGAACTCGACAGCAATTGCTGCTAATGTACTTGCAACCCCCGGAAAATGCACCGTGGTAGCCAAACTGAAGGACGTAGTGAAGGCTGCCCCAAATGCAGCACCTCCCCCAAATCCAGTTCTCATGCGCCCAAGTATTAATGAGACCAAGAAGACTGGACCAGCTAAACCAGTGCCCAAAGGACCAGCGCCAGTTAGTGTAGAGGTAGTCGCAGGGACTAGCTACGCTTAACAGATGAGTGCTAACTCTAGAAAAAGTGCCAATATTATTATTCAGGGTAGCTACGTGACTCAACGCCAGCCTCCGGTTGACTTGGGAAAGTACCGGCCTAAGAGAGTCGCGGGGCTTCAAGGTCGTTTTGACTGTCAGTGGCAGGACGAACGATATGGTATGCACTTTGAGCACCTTCGAGGGTGCACACAAAGTGCATACATGAAGGGATATTTTCTCCTTCGGACTGGTTGGCCGCGGTATGTTTGAGGTCTATACGACAACCATCGACGCAGCTACTAAGCTGATGCTTGAGGGTGGCGACGTGGGTGGTAGGCGCCTCCAACCTTACCCGGTTTCAGTGAAGCCGACGAGAGTCTGCTTTTTCGGGTCTTCCTCCGGGCCAGGTCTGAGGATCTTGAGGCCTTCTTAGGAAGGTTTGGGAAGATCCACGGCAAGGTCCGGGCCGTGCCACTTAGAATCGGGGACGAGGGACTCGGCCGCGGCATCTTAAGTTTAAGTCGTGAAGCACACGTCACTTTGAACCAGGAATGCGTGCTCCCAGACGGCTTTTACTAGAGTGTTGCCGGGTCGATGACTTGGTTTGAGGTAAGCACGGCAGCGAAATGCCATGCTTGCCATCAGGCAGGACACTTTATTTCGGAGTGTCCTAAGAGGCTCAGGAAAGTGGCTGAGACCACTGTGGAGAAAACTCCTGTTCTAGCAGAAGTTCCCAAAACAGTGAGCTTGCTCGGTGCTGTGCCTGCTCTCTTGGAGCAACCTGCAATTAAGGTGTCTGTGGAAGTACTCCCAAAGGCAAATTCGACGCCGGCTATAAACGGTGCTACCCCAACACGGGAAAAGGCAGACACTTCGGACGAGGAGGCTACAAGTGGTAGCCAAAAGAAGAAGAAAAAGAAGAAAAGGATGAAGAGAAAAACTAAAGGCAAACCTGACAGGAGGTGATGCCACGATGCTGCGCACGCTCCTCGATAGCCTACACTATAAGAAGAGTTCGGCCAGGATCCTGACCATTCTCAGGCGTGAGCTTGGAGACCCAGCCAAGATCCTGCCCCAACTGAAACTGCTTAAGAAAGAAGGCTAAGTACAATGAGGTGTCGAGGTGTGAGCGCCTCTTCAACAAGGTCTCGAGAATCCTTGAGGATCTTGAACTGGACAGGACTCTTCATCATTAGAGTCGTACAGTCTTTGTCTGAGTTCTTGCAATTTCTTGAATGTGTAGGATAACATCGATCAATGCAGGAGGCTTGAGTGCACTCACTAGACTACACAGCATTTTCGAAGACATAAAACAATGAAACACGGACATTGCACTTATACAGGAGACGAATTTTACACATGACACATTTACACGTCTAGAACAAAATTCAAATCTACACAAGGGTTACACAGTTTTTGCCCCAGAAACACCCCGTAGAGGTTCCGGTGTGGCAATTGCTGTGTCCCACAGCTTTACACTGATGTCTCCTGTATACACATACATCTTCCCAGGTTTCGCGTCTTCCTTGGATTTCGTCTTAGGAGACAAAAAAGTAAGGGTAGTAAACGTGTACCTGCCGCATGACCAGGATACTGCAAGACAGGTGTTGGACTCAATCCTGTCGCATATTACGAACTTCGGTGGTGAAGTTATCCTTGGTGGTGACTTCAACTGCGCACTAGATTTTTCAACCGATCGTCATTCTAGAGTTCAATTCAACTCGGTGAACGCCACGCGATTGTCGAACCTAGTCAGACATAGCAACCTTGTGGATGTCTACCGTTGGCTTAATCCAATGACTAGGTCATACACAAGGGTTTCCCGAAATGTCCAGGGTAGCTTTCCGGGTTCGAGGATAGACAGACTTTACGTCTCGTCTAGCCTTCTTAACTTTTTCGTTAGTGTCACTCATGAAATGTGTTCATTAAGTGATCACCTTCTTGTTGTGGCGACTAGCACTTTGGTCGAAAAGCGAACTGCTTAGTGGATTTTCAAAAATAACTTGTTGAACTCGGAGCAGTTCATCGAAGAATTCATTCAGTTCTGGCACCAATGGCGTGATAACAAGAATATTTATTCAAACCTTAGGAATTGGTGGGATGTTGGAAAGCTTCAGATTCGCTCATTTTTCAAGACGAGATTCAATCGAAGCAGATATTATGCATCAAGTTTGACGGCCGAAGTTACCCGGATTGGCACGCTCCTGCTTGCGCAACCAGAGTTAGTCAATACAAGAGACTTAAAGAACGACTGACAGCACAAGACTACAAGCATAGCTTGGAGTTTGTTCTCCGAAACCCTCCGAATGGCCATGATCTCCTTGGATCAAGAAAAGGCGTTTGATAGCGTCTCGCATGAGTATCTACTGAGAGTGCTCAAAATATATGTGGGCTTCCGTCCAGATGGATTGAGATCAGCAGTGGTCTGTATAGAGATTCAGTGATTCTCATAAAGCATAATGGACATATATTGTCTCCTATTCCGTTTCGTGGGGGTATCAGGCTGACGACCTGTCTATATTTGGGTTTTCAAACAATATGAGCGATTAGCGGCCACTAGGGTTAACCTAAGCAAAAGCCAAGGCCTATGGTGTGGGAGGTGGTGGAAGCGTTCAGATTCTCCCCTCGGCATACAATGGACGAATACTTGCCTGAAATATTTAGGTGTATATGTGGGGCTCGATGGTAAAAATCTAATAGCCGCATGGCTCTGAAGAAACCCTCTCTCTATCTCTAGCTGAGAGGACGTGCAGTCGGTGTCAGTTATTTGATTAACTCGTCCATCGTGCACCATTTAAAATCGGAGTGCTTCGAAGAAGCCTTCGTGAAACTTTTAAAGGCGAAGGTAGTTAACGCCTTCTGGGGGGAAGACGATGGGTCGCTGAAAGTACGCTCTGCCGACCAGTAGCGGAGGGTGGTTTGGGTCTTACAAACATGGTCTGAAATTTCGTTGTCTTCAGGTACGGGCATTCCAACGAGTGTTCTGTCAAAGAGATAACTTAATTTCGCAACTGTGGCTAAGTTCTATGGAGGGTAGCGGCGCAGGGGAGCACTACTATCTGCTCTCGGTTCGCCCACCATATCCGCATGGCTGGTCCCAGGATATGATCTCCACGATTACAACCTGGGGCATAATAAGGCCAACATTTCATTTGCGATGGAATGAACTTGGGTACGGGGACTTCTCAGCAATTCCGATCAGGTTATACCCTGAGTTAGCAGATTCGGTGTTCAGTAATGCTCGAGGTGTAACGGCAGATACAGGACGCGAACACCATCCCAAAGAAAATTTTCACTCCTATTTGTGGAAGTAAAACAAGTGTTTTTACTTTTCATTTTTAAATAAATGACTTCCACCAAGTGTTGCTGAAAGGAAAATTTCTGATTAAACAATTAAACGAATTGGTGGATACAGCACGAGAGCGTTTTAGTCGTCTCTCCACTATGGAACCTAGCACTGATGTGATAAACGCTGTCGTTATTAATCGACCGCCGCTTACGAAATTCAGTACACTCACTTCACGTAGGCTGCGCGAACTCTTCGTAGGAGTAAATCCTACGGATACCTTAGGGGTTAATAGATGGCGAGCATATCTTGGGTTAGACTTAGAAGTAATGGGGACTATAACTAGCAGAGTCATCTATAGTTATCCGTCCAATTACAGAGACTCTGATGTGGCATTGAAACTGTCCCATCACAGCCTCGTGCATCTAAACAAGCTGTCGCATATCGATCGACGAATTCAAAGAGCCTGCACGGTTTGTGGTGGTGAATGAACCCTATTAAACAGATACTTCACATGCCCGACCTTGTGCGACATTAATAATCTTGTTCGCGATACGTGCCAGCATATCTGCCCGGGCCAAGGACATGTAACCAAGTGAATTGCTTGATATGTTTTAATTTAACACTTGCCAAATCGACAATTCATCTGTACTGCATGTAGTATATTGAGTCATTTTTTGTTATGTTCTTTTTGATCCTTATTACTGTGTCTTTGTAATGTTTTGTGTGATTTTTAGGGTAGCTAGTTTTTGTAGGATTTTTACGCTTTATAACAATTGTGCCAAATAAAGAGCCTTATATACTTTATTATTATTATATATATATATATATATATATAATAATAAATAGCTGGAATGCCAGCTGTTTCTTAATTAACAAGACAAAAGTTATTGCTTTTCATAAATTTATTTTGAACTAATTACAGGTATGAGTACATACTACTAAATTAAATAAATTCAAGCTAAAGTAATAGCGACACGAGTAATGCGAGCAAAGTATGCCGTAGCTGCCAACTGTTCCGTCGAACTAACTGATCAGTACCCAGCTGTAGGTTAATATTTTGTGATTTTGAGATCATGTGGATAACGGATGCTGGACCAGATGAAAGCAGTTGAAAGCAGACGTTTTGATTTATATTTTGCTTGAACATATACCGCCCGCCTCGTCGAAGACTAAAGTATTTAGGGCTCCGCCCGCCATGACGAACTATAGAAGAATAGGATATTACTTTGAAGTTGGTGATGATACTTCACCGATCGGTAACACGCATAATTTAACAACAGGACGTTTCAGCGTAGTATTCCGGCACCGGAGTGAAGCGACACGAACTCTGCCATCGGATCCCGGATGGAGTTGAGTGATGCGGCCAATTAACCATCTCGTAGGAGGGAGATTGTCTTCCTTCACTAGAACCAGGTCACCCACTGTGACGGGGCAGGTCTCCTCATTCCATTTAGAACGCTGCATAAGGGTATGCAAGTAATCTCGTGACCTCCTCTTCCAAAAGAGCTGCTGTATGTGTTGCACGGTTTCCCAGCGAGTTAATCGGTTGATTGGAGCGTCTAATGTGCTAGGTTCCGGAGGAGTCCTGATTGCAGTTCCCACTAGAAAGTGTCCTGGAGTTAAAACTTCGGGGTCTGCAGTGTCGAGACTAATGGGGAAGAGAGGCCTCGAGTTTAATACTGCCTCTATCTGACAAAGTGTCGTGGTTAATTCTTCAAAAGTGAAGCAATGATCACCAATAACTCGTCGCAGATGAGTCTTTATGGATTTTATACCAGCTTCCTACAAGCCTCCAAAGTGGGGTGATGCTGCAGGAATGAAGTTCCATTGAGTTCCATACACAGAGGGAGCATCTGCGATATCCTTATGAAAGTGCGAGTAGTGGAAACAATTTTCTTTTAATACATTGTTAGCTCCATGGAAGTTGGTCGCGTTATCAGAAAAAATGTTACTAGGAGCTCCTCGACGACTAATAAATCTTTTCAATGCGGCAAGGAAGCTTGGAGTGGTCAGGTCTATAACAGCCTCAATATGGACTGCCTTGGTCGCAAAGCATATAAATAAGGCGATGTATCCTTTGTATATTGTTCGTCCACGTCCTCGAGCTAGCCTCAATCGTATAGGCCCAGCATAGTCGACTCCGGAATTGTAGAAAGGTCGTGTAGGCGTGACTCGTTCTTTGGGCAGACTAGCCATAAGTTGACTGGTGGCCGTTGTCCGATGTCGAAAGCATACAATACATCGATGTATAAATCGCCGTACTAATCCCTTTAACCCAGTAATCCAGTACTTCTTGCGTATGTGGCTTAGTGTGAGGTTCTCCCCTCCATGTAGGGTAGAGCGGTGCGCTAGATCAATGATCAAAACTATCAAGGATGACGATTTCGGTAAGACAATAGGATGTTTCTGCTGATAGGATAAGCGAGAGTGATTTAGCCGACCACCTACGCGTAGAATCCCGAGGTCGTCCATGAATGGATACAGTTTTATGATCTTGCTCCTTTTATGAACAGGTCGATTAGCCAATAGTTGTACGATTTCTGCTGAATATTCTAATAATTGTTCTTGCTTGATTATTATATACATTGCCGATTGCAGTTCGGTAGTTGTAAGAGGACTAAGGATGCGAGTAGAGGTCTTGCACCTGGTGTTACTGATAAAGCGTAGGCAATATGCTACGACTCTGGTCAATCTTGTAAGAGAAGAGAATCGCTCAACTACATCCAAGTACGGAACTGATAAATCACGGGCAGCGTGATGCGATAACCGTTCTTCCAATAATTCTACTTTGACCTTTGGAGCCTTGGTAGTTGGCCAAAATGTTGATGAAAGTGAAAGCCATGAAGGACCTTGCCACCAATGCTGATTATCCCGAAGCTCATAAGCACTTAATCCGCGGGTAGCAAGATCCGCCGGGTTCTCTGATGACGCAACATAACTCCAAGTAGCATTTGGTAAAGAAGTCTGTATCTCGGATACACGGTTAGCTACGAATTTTTCCCAGCGTTGGGGGTGTCCCTTGATCCATGCCAAAACGGTAGTAGAGTCAGTCCATCCAAATACTGATAGATTGTTAAATTTCATAGAACTACGAACGTACACCAGTAGGCGGACTAGCAGGAGTGCGCCGCAGAGCTCAAGACGTGGTAAAGTTATACTCTTTAATGGAGCCACCTTAGTTTTAGCAGTTAATAAGGTAGTTTGAACCTCACCGAGTTCATGGGTAATGCGCACGTATACTGCTGCAGCATATGCTGATTCAGAAGAATCAGAAAAGCCGTGAAGTTCACAAGCGATTTGGTTTGTGTGATATCCGATCCAACGATTTACTCGGATTTCGTTGAGAGCACACAGGTTGGAGTAGAATGAATGCCACTGGTTTACTATGTCCTCATTGAGCTTCTCGTCCCAATCAAATCCAGACAACCAAATCCTTTGTAGTATCAATTTGGCCGAAATTACTACAGGGGCTAGCCACCCCAGTGGATCAAACAGCTTTGCAATGGTGGAGAGTACGATTCTCTTTGTTGGATGAGCATTAAAGTCTGTAGATTCCTTAGCCGTAAATCGAATTCTGAATTCATCTTTTGCGGGACTCCATTCGATGCCCAGTGTTCGTACGTGGTGATCAGGACTGATCTCCAAAGAATTCAGCAAACGTTGATCTGGCTTCAAAGAGGTCAGCAGTTCAGCAGAATTTGAAGACCATTTCCTTAGATTGAACCCTGCTCCCTTCAAAATGTTAAGTAGCTGTGACTGCCGTTCTAGTGCCTCATCAAGACGTTAGGACGTCCCATTAGGACGCCCAGTTAGGACGTCATCTACGTAAGTATCCTCAAGAAGAATGTCCGCTCCCATTGGATATTTTCTCCCATCATCTTCGGCTAGCTGATGAAGTGTCTGAATTGCAAGGTAAGGTGCGCATGACATGCCATAGGTAACAGTTTTCAGCCTGAAATCTTTAATCCCTTCACTTCTCTGATGACGCCAAACGATACGTTGTAGATTCCGGTCGGAGGGATGTACCCATATTTGACGAAACATTTTTTCGATGTCAGCTGAAAAAACTATTGGGTATTTTCTCCACCTAAGGATGATAGCGAATAAGTCTGCTTGAAGCTTTGGTCCAACATGAAGATAATCATTTAATGAGGATCCTCTTGCAGATTTGAATGAGGCATTGAAGACAACGCGTAACTTAGTGGTGTACTGTCTTCTTTCATAACACCATGGTGTGGACATGAGAGGAATGATCCGAGTGGTGAATGGGAACCGGTTCCATATGGTTTAAGACCTCATAATCATTCATGAAATCTCTATAGCCTACAGCATGATAGTATCAGAATATAATCGGCTTTCGAGGTGCAACAGTGCTTTAATAGCAGTTTGGCGTGTAACGTGAACGCGGCTAGTTTGTTGACATTTCAGGGGTAGTCGTACAGTATAGCGACCACTGGCATCACGGGATACTGTCTCTTTATTAAACTGTGAGCAATTCACTTCGTCTGCCGCTGATATGAAAGTCATCTCAGAGCCTTGGTCCAATAAGGCGCGGACGGTAATAGAATGACCAGCTGCGTTTCCTAGTATGACATTGGCAGTAGCAAGGAGGACAGTAGTATCTTCGTCCCCAACGCCAACCAAATGGGCATTTGTGGTCCTAGTATGTTCGCCATCTTTATCCCCGTGATTAACATGCGATTGTGTAGACGCGAGAGCATTATTATTGGATGTTACATTAGCCAGCTGAGGTGAAGAACACTCCGAATAATTCGTATTAAAATAAGTGGGAGTACCAATAGCCGAGGCAGAATTTAAATGAAGCATTGTGTGATGCTTTTGACCACAAAGTTGGCAGCGTTTAGTCACATAACATTGTGTAGTGAGATGAGAAGAGGCTAGACAATTGAAGCAAAATTTATTTTGCTCCACAATAGCGCGTCTTTGCGCTACAGATTTGCCCTTGAACTGTGGACAAAACATCAAAATGTGTTTCTGTGTGCATAGAGGACATTTGCGGGCCTGTGTGGCGATATGTACCTTGCGCTCCCTTCCGCGGTCATGCTGTGATTTAGACTGTTTGGTTCTGGATGTACCTACCATTGAACTAAGTGATTCTTGGGCCCTTACACGGCTTTCGAGAAAATCTTGGAGAATCTTAAATGCGATTTCCTTATCGTCGTGGAGTGCAATAGTATTTTCCCATGCCTTACAAGTCTCGCTGTCAAGCTTCTGGACCGTGATGTACACTAGCCAATCATCCCAACTTTCCACAGGACGCCCTAAATTTCCCAATGCTCTTATCACGTCATTGGTGCCATCTACCAACCGTTTTAATTCATTCGTAGATGCAGAATTAACCGCTGGAAGTGTAATGAGCGTTCTAATTAACGTATTTATAAGTATGCGTTTATTCTGGTACCATTTTTCAAGCGTTTCCCATGCGCTTTTATAATTTGTGGCGGTAACTGGAAAATTATGAATAAGCATTGCTGCCTCACCAGTGAGATGCGTCTTAAGATACTGCAATTTTTCAACCTGTGATAGTTGCGGATTTTTATGGATGAGAGATTCAAACATGTCTCTGAATGCTGGCCACTCCAAATATTCACCAGAAAATCTGGGAAGGGTTATCTTTGGTAAGTGTTGCGGCGCGGTAGAATAGCCTGAAGCTAAAGATTGTTCCGCAAAGCTTAAATTACCTGGAGATCCAACAGGTGTGTCTTCAAGAAGGTCCCTCAGGGTTGCCTGTGCTTCGATGTATGAATTTTCTATTTCGAAAAATGTGTCATTTTTAAAATAATCTTTTAATTTCTGTTCTGGAGAGGCGACGGTCATGATTGTTTCATGAATATTATTAAACCTCGTCCAATATTCGCTGAGCAGTGAAAGACGGCTTTGAATCGTAGATTTCGTTTGGTTCTTTTTTCCTAACTTATTAAAATTTGTCAGAAAGTTTTGAATTCCTTTCATTGGAGTTTCCAGCTTGGCAAATAAAGTATACAAAGTTTCTGGCATTGTTAATTAGATGTCTCAGAGGAACTAAGGTATTTGAGAATAAATAAACTTACCAAGCGAGATAAAGGTCTATTTTACAGTCCGAGCAATGTAATCTAAATTCATTCACTTATCTGTCTCGTCTTCAAGAACTATCACCAAACCTTAGGTTTTCTTTCACTCTAAGTAGAATTCAATAATTCACAACCATATAAAGTATTGCGATGGTTTTCTGTTTCTTCACAGTTATGTAAGATCAATTTCAATATTAAATCAATATCACTGCACCCTGCGAACACGTGTTCCGAATCGAATTGTATATTAAAGTCCCGGCGAGAAGTTTCCCGGCCGATGCACCAAAATGTTTCTTAATTAACAAGACAAAAGTTATTGCTTTTCATAAATTTATTTTGAACTAATTACAGGTATGAGTACATACTACTAAATTAAATAAATTCAAGCTAAAGTAATAGCGACACGAGTAATGCGAGCAAAGTATGCCGTAGCTGCAAACTGTTCCGTCGAACTAACTGATCAGTACCCAGCTGTAGGTTAATATTTTGTGATTTTGAGATCATGTGGATAACGGATGCTGGACCAGATGAAAGCAGTTGAAAGCAGACGTTTTGATTTATATTTTGCTTGAACACCAGCTTTATTATTAGGATGCAGTTCTACATCTTGGGTCTACAAAGTAAAGCTTCTTATTAAAAATTCCTGAGATTCAGGGGTATTAGTTCGATGAATAAAAACTATTTTATTTGGGTTGAAATTAAACTTTTTATTTATTGTATTTGTGACCTCACTGTTTGATGTATTTTTTCAGAATCATTAAAATCCATTGCAATTTTTGATACATCCGCCGAGGGATATATCCGCCAGCCCAGGAGAAGGGAGTGGGTTATACCTGAAAATATTCAAAAAGAAAAAAAATTGGGCGCCACGTGATCTTTTGCAGTCTTGCAGGCTAGATCACGAAACCTAATGAATATCGAAAAATAAACAAACCGAGTATGCTCAAAAGAAAACTATATTATATTCCAAGTTTATTGATACACCATTCTTAATTAAATTCATTGATAAAAGAAGAAAAGGAAAGGTAAAATCAAGTGAAATCACCCCGTCACCCCGCCACAGCTAAAGCCAATATACCTTTTTATGATTGATCTTATACTCAAAAAAATTTGTACTTATCTTTTATATATTTTACGTTTCCGTCTTTTAGCCGCTATTCCTCGATTAATTGCTGCCCTTTTTTTTATTAGAAACTTCTAATCGTACACGTGTCGTCCAAATCCCTCGCTTCTTTCCCCAATTTGGCGTTCTTTTCTTCTTCTATTTTTGTTTTTGTTTCTTTTAATTACACTAACTTTTCTTCACTTTTCAATAGTTCAAACTTTAAAATTACAATTTAATATTTTGCTGGTTGCGAAGAGATTGTCCGTGTCTTCTCCTCTACTCAGCCGGTCATATTTTTCCCCAACTTTTGCTTCCCAGTGTGCAGGGTTCAGCTTTCCGCTTCCCGTAGGCGTTGAGTGCGTTCGACAATAATATTGATGATATTTTAACATTACAATTGTTCGATAGGCTGAGGTGAATATTTCCTTCTGATACTGGCTTTTAAAGTATACTGTCGGGTTAATAAAGTGTTGAATTATATCTCCTTTACTTTCAGTAATTTGAAATATAATACATAAACATAATCTCAAATACACTAATTACTATCGGTAATGTACGCTGAAATGTAGTCCATTTGCAGGTCTTTGAATCTCCAAGTGGATGAATCTTAAGCAAAGTGCGGAAAACAAACGGTAACAAACAGCGCCTAGGTGGCATACGAAATAGGTTCTTCTTATTTGTTACTTTATAGAGTTATAGGAATTCCTTCTAATTTTTTAAAGTGGTCCAGAATGAAAAAGAGCTTCGAGGGGAATTTTATCGCCTTTTAACGCTAAGATTATCGCATTGCGTAGTAAGAAAAAGAGCGAAATCGTAAGATCCTCGGTAAGAAATCCTTGGTAAGCCGCTGAAAGTAATTAAACAATTGGCAGAATCACTAGTTCTAGTACAACACACAAATACACATAGCAAGAACGTTTACGGGAGCGTGAAAAATTTTGTAATTTTTTCTTACAACTATTGCATGTTAAAAATTTTATTATGTGACTTTGATCGAATATTTATTAAAGCTTTTTTAAAGGGTTTGTGCCTCACACTATTCAAACGTAGACAAAGTGTACAGACAGATTCAAGATATTTGAAATAAAATTTAATATTATAGACTGAACCGAATACATAAAATGAATTTTATTATGAATTTAAAATAATTTCATTAAACTATAAAAACAATGAAATATTGTTAAAACGTGATAAAGTAATTTGTAGTAACTGCTACAACTGCTTGTGTGAAGGTGAGAGCTTCTTGCTTTTGTTATTGTTTATTTTGATTTGATTTTTAACTAATTACAAATTAGCATTCTAGCATCTTTGGATTTTACCCGTTGCCAAACTTTCTTTGCTAATATTCGATTTGCTTGGTGGCGATCACCGGAAGCACGATTATTTGAAAGCTGCATAAAGTGGATTAACCCCTGGGTCATCTCTTTCTGTCTTTTTTGAAATTTGGTTCCTGGACAACAATACTGATACCCAGGTAGATGTAGGTCCACTGGGAATTTATTGATTAGAGAATTTACTGGTGCTCTTCTTTTGAAGGTTCTACAACGAAAAAGTCGGGAGCAGCATTGTAAATTTTTTCCAGAAAGTACATGCACTCCGCCGGGGCTGTTTTACCTATCCGGTGAAGGTACAATGGGAAGTACCTACGCCCGATCAACAGCTTGACGTGATAGTTGAGTTTACCATGTTTTCTGCCTACCCAGAGGTTTATCCATTTTATTAGCCTAGCGGTCCTAGGAGTACTGGATTTTTCAGGTAATCGTCCAGTAGCCGAAGGAGATATCTTGGCACATGAGATGTCTTCTTCAGTGCCAGCAGTACACCACTCCATCGTGCCACATTATGGCGTTTTTAACATCTAGCTTGACCAGAAACACCACTGAGCTGGAAAGGCGGTTGAGGTCTTCTGCCTTTTTTAAGATTTAGAGACCTCCAGGACCGCGTTTACTGTCGATTTTCCTTTTCTAAAGACGTATTGTCTAGGACATAATCAGTCCACGCGTTACGAAGTTATGCCCGGTCAGACATACAAAAAAAAAATAAAAAAATTTTAAAAATTTAAAAAAAAATAAAATACGCGTCGAACTTAGAACCTCTTTGGTTTTGGGAAGTCGGTTAAAAATAAAAAATAAGAAATTAAAAAAAAATACGCGTCGAACTTAGAACCTCTTTGTTTTTGGGAAGTCGGTTAATAAAATAGAAAGCTTTATAGTAAATTTATAATTAATTTTTTTACATCTGTTACCTAATATTTTGTTGGCCATCTATTATTTTTCAAAACAGCTGCACATTGCCTTGACATCGAGTCAATCAGTTTCTTACATGTAGAAAGGGCAATTTTGGTCCAAGCTGCTGTAACGGTGTTAAACAATTCTTCCTTATTACCAAATTTTTTTTCGAAACTTTTTTTTTAAGAGTCGATAGGGTTTAAGTTTAGACTGCATGATGGTGATTCCAATACTTCCACACTTTTTGACTTCAACCACTCTTTAATTCTATTAGCTGTATGCTTCGGTTCGTTATCCCGCTGGTATTTCCCATACATTCTCAAGAATTTGAAGGTACTGATTCTACTTCATTTTACCCTCCACACTCTTTTCCAGGAGGACGGCGACAATATTTCCTCCCATCTGATCCCATTCGGTTAATTTTTGTTTCATCCGACCACAAAATCCGTTTCCAGTCTTTGGAAATCCAATTTATGTGTTCACGAGCAAATTTTAACCGAGCCAATTGGTTTCTTTTAAATAACAGTGGCTTCTCGCAAGCAACTCGGCCATGCAGATTATGTTCAACCAAGCGGCGTTGTACTGCTCGCACAGATTGTGTGGTTAATTCTTCGGAGAATACTTCCTTATGTCTACAGCCGATTTCAAGGGGTCTTGCTTAGATAAACGAATAATTTTCCTGTCTGTTGCTGCTGATGTCTTTCGAGGCCTTTTCTTTTGGGGTACATTATTCACTGTTTTATAAAAATCCCAATGGTTAAATGCATCAAATACCAATTTTTTTGAACTTTTTAATTTTCTGGCTATCTCTGCATAGGAACAGTTCTCTTTTCTTAAATTTAAGATAATTGCTCTTTCTTCTGAGGTACAACTATTTTCGCCATAGTAAATAACATAAATTTCCCCGATAATTACATATAATACAGCGTTTATAATATTCACGTTTCACAAAACTATTTCACTTCGAAACTGTGCCCACCAAGGACAATAGTCTAGCGATTTAACACGAACACAGTAAAATTCTGGGAATGTTTCTAATTAGCTGTCCGCATTACTTTGCTACCCTAACGGTATTTGTTTTTCTGTACGAGAACACAAAGAGAGTTTTCTATAGAAAATATCACCATACACCGGAGAACAATTCAATATTTTTAAATTTAAATACTTTGAGTGGAATATTTGTTTAATATGTGCGGAATATTTTAGATTTATGTACCACAAGTCACCGTTTATAATTAGTTGGCCGCCACTGTAGGTATATTAACCATACATCGTTCTGAACAAAGAAGAAGTTACTACCCGTGAATATCCCGTAGCGTTCTTACCAAACTAGAAAATCCACTATAATGGAATTTCAAGATCTAGTTAGAAGATTTGAGAGTGCTCTTTCAAACAAAAGTAAAGACGTATCGATCTTAATCGACATAGAGGAAACGTTTAACAATACATAATACGGAAGGATTGGCTGACGCGTGATTTTTTGAGGCTGCTGTAACCATCAAAGTAAGAACGGTTCTCTAAAATTCAATATGTTGTATAAGTTATTTAAAAGAATATGAAATGGTAATATTAATATATATATACTGCTTACTTGGAAAGCTCTTAGTTCTTCAATCTGGTTTAGAAGCTCTTTACCAAGGGTGGAAGCTGCATGATTTCTTCGTAACTGCTTTTCATTTTCTTCCTGGAGTTCATTTTGATATATTTGCCTCTGAACTAAAGCACTTTCAAATTCTGCTTGCTTTTCTTTCAAACGTTTTTCTTCGTTTTCGCAAATTTGTGCAAGAAGTTGCTGATGAGCTCTCTGGAAGAAAATATTTTTGTTTTAAAATTAAAAGTGCAAGTATTGATATAGTTATTAAAAAATTAAAAATTTCTCAATGGTTGTATGAGCGATTTATTAAGCACGTGGATATTAGGAACTTTGATTGGTTTTTAGTAAAATACGCGTACTGTTAGTTACACTTTCCTTTTATTGAACTGAACTCACAACGAATATAATTTAGAAATCAAATTACAGTTCAGAACTATTACAGTGCGGAGCTAGAATGCTATTGCGTTTATGTATAATAACAATACTGGAATCCAAAATTAAGAACAAAGTTATTAGATCGATAATCTGAACTTTACATTTACTTTATTGAGTTTAGGTATTTAAACAGAATTAAATTCCATTTTATGTAATAATATAATAATAATTATGCGCTGGCCGTCGCTCACCTTGGCGAAGTCAAGAAAGGAGAATGCTGCGCATTGTGATTATGACTTAAAGATGTTTTGTAGCTGTATGTAATGTTGGGAGGTTATCATTGGTTGGTAGAACTCTCCTTTTCACTACAAGTCCCTTGAATAGTGATTGTTTCCTGCGTATAGTAATCACACGAGTCTTTACATCGGAGTCAGGATGAAGTTGAGCTACTCGGCCAACCATCGTATGAGAAGGAGGTAAGCGGTCCACTATCACGAGAATATCACCAACTTTTGGTTCAGATGTTGCAACATTCCATTTGTACTGATTATCTCCATTGCAACAATATGCCAAATGGAATGTTGCAACATCTTAACCAAAAGTTAGTGATATTGTGGTGATAAAGGACCGTTTACTTTCCACTTATGCCAGATGTGGTTTCTCCATGGTTGCTGGTTCATTGTTAAGCGGGACAATTGGTTTCTCCATGATTGTTGGTTCATTGTTAAGCGGGGCTCTGACCAAGAAATGTCCTGGGGTTAATACGTCACAGGTTGCAGTGTCGCTGCTAAGTGTGCAGAGCGGCCGTGAGTTTAAGTGGAATTTGATTTGACACAGAAAGGTGCTCATCTCCTCTTAGATCAACCGACCGCCGACCTATCATTTAAGATGGTGTTTTGCGCAGAGCGGCCGTGAGTTTAAGTGGAATTTGATTTGACACAGAAAGGTGCTCATCTCCTCTTAGATCAACCGACCGCCGACCTATCATTTAAGATGGTGTTTTGCGCATTTAATATTAGCCTTCCGCAATCCGCCAAAATGTGGGGCTGCAGCTGGAATAAAATGCCATCTATGCATCGAGACTTGTTTGCACTTTTTTGTATGGAGACTTGATTTGTTCTTAGCGACTTAACGAAAATCATATGAGAGCGAAAGCTCAGAGGTTTATACCTCGATCGTAAAGTTCAAATCGAGGAAGTAAATAGTTTGTATGATAACTTGAAGCTAATTTAAATGTCAACAGGAATAGGTCGAAAAGTAAATAAGTGCTTGTCGGTCGAGTAATGAAATAATTAAGTATCGGTGAATTGAATAAAATAACTAAGTGTCGGTCGGTTCAGTTAAACACAATAATTAACTGCTAAAATTAAGTTAAATAATTAGATGACGATTAAAGTAATAAAATAATTAAGTGACTATCAGCTAAGCACCATAATTAAGTTTTGGTCAATTAAATTAAACATTTGAGTGACTATTGATTGAGTAACATAATTAAGTGTCTGTCGATTATGTCAAATAGTTATGTAAGTGTTTGTAAATTGTATAAAATACCAATCAATTCATAACTGTCCGCCGATGAAACTACACTATAAGTATTACTATAAACTAGTATATATAGTTAAGAGTCATAAGTGTTAAGAAAAACTAAATCTAACCAAAGAGAGTGTTTGTTTTGGTGACAGTAAGTACTCCCTTTATGTGAAATATATTTAACACATAGCGCAGCCGGTAGGATCGAGGAAGCTTGGTTGGTAGAAACCGTATATGCTTAAAACCGTCGATCCAATATCGAACATAAGGGGATCCTTTGGCCACTGCCCCCACGCTTGGGCTACACAACTTTAGCTGCCTCTGCTCCAAACGAGCAAGGATTGCCTTTAACAAATGCACAAACGCACCATCTTTAAAGAGCTGAGGATTTTCCCGTGCCCCGAGAGAAACAATAACACAGGAATCATCCCACATGACCAGTGACACCCCTGCATATAACCGAAGATTATCGCAACCAATTGACACATCAATAGGTCTGAGAGGAAACTAGAAGACGGTGAAAAGCCTCCTTTCAGACCCCATCACAGGGAAACCTAAAGACGACTGAACCAGCACGCCTAACAACAGCGACCTACGGTAAGTGAGTAACTAAGTAGGCTACTAGCACCCCCCCCCCCCTTGCAACCACCAGCATTAATAAGTGCATGTCGGAGTCAAGAGATAACTCCCCACCGAAGGCAGCCCTGAGGACAAAGTTTCAAGCAGAAAGGACGTCCCAAACACAAGGCGAATGACAACGAGAGAAAGCCCGAATCTCCGAAAAACTCGCTGTGCCTCAGTGTGACGTTTTAGATAAAAAAAAACACACAAAACCGCGAGTATAGACTCGCATTAGTAAAAAAATATCAGGAGGTCACAGAGAGATTTAAGGCGGACATCGATGAATTAAAAGGACTCTCGCATTTGCTCGAATTAATTAAGGAAAAAAATTTAAATAAATTAAGTGAAATAAATAGTGCAGAGGACAGCGTATCTGTAAAACACTAATTATGTAAAGACACCAACAATCAGACCCATCCAGAACCGACCGACGAAGATTTCCTATACGATTGGCTGGAAGCATCCTTCACAGACACCATCCACGAGAAAAGCCTGCTTAGTCTTTCAGAGTATAAACTCGCAACAAAAGATAAATACTCCAAAACGGTAGACTATTCCAAAGTAGCCAAACTAACGCCAAAACTCGTTCCCTTGTTTTCGTGCGCAAATAGCACCCTGTTGAGCCAGGAGTTTCAGATCTTCATAATCTGCTACAAACAGACACAGCAATGCCTAACTATAGAGGAACAACCAGCTTTCATACAGATTTTGTCCACCAGACTCCGGTGTGAAGCGTACCAACTTTTCGCCTCAGATCTTCCCATTATCTTCAAAGACGTGGATAAACGTCTAAGCAGGGAGTTTTCACCTAGGGAAACATACTAAGAATTAGTGAACAACTCACTCACATCACTATGCGACAGTTATCCCTACAAACGTGTTGTGTGAGCTTAGATTGAGACACAACATAACCTAAATTTATCTTAACGTTTTTTTTGTTCTTAAAATACTGACTAGGGGGTCTCCACCAGGTTACTTTCCTTTTTTCAATATATTGCATATTCATCGAACATTTGAAAATCTCTATTCCCAAGGTAAGACAGCCACCATACCAATTGGAAAAAAGCTTTAATAAAGTTTTGACGAGGAAGGTACCGGAAGAACCAAAATGAAAACGGAATAGAGGGAAGAAAGCTCCAATCGAGGAGAGCTGAGGTCTTTTTGGAAAAGAACTGTCAAGGTGGACAGAAGTGCGCGCTGTAAAACACGAAAGTAAAAAAATTAGATAATACGGTGCATTGCAAAAAGCAAAATTTTAAGTTTGAGTGACATTAAAATATCCGGTTCAAAAGGGTTTGTGATTTTTAGGTGAAATTTTGGAAGGTATCTTTCTTTTAGCTATAAAATATTGAGGTTAACTGGATGGCGATCTCGGAAGGTTCACGAGACTTTCTTGGTATTTACCAGGGAATTGCGATGACGCAACGATGAAACTTAAACTGCTTAACCTCTATGGAACTGAATGTAATTACAAAGCAATTTTTTTTGGACCTGTTGTGCAGTATTAATAGGCTGTAATCCCATCAGAGTGCCGCGTGTTAACCCCACATTCTGGACCATACCTCAGTGATCAGCTGGTAACGTAAGCATACCCTATCTTATTTTTTTATAACTTGCATCTTGAAGCATTAGCGAAATTGTTATTTAGCCCTACAATTGAAGACGATGATGAAAGTACTCCTTCAGCGGCAGCAGAAAGTTGCAGTTTACCTGTAAATCTTGCTTCAAATGAGGTAACTATTAGTGAGCCTCCTTCAAAATACTACTGCGATAGTTATAAATTCAATCTGTTGCTAATTATTTTTCGAACATTAATAATTTAACAGCAACTAATCGGCTCCAGTAATGCCAGAATTGCTACTTTACTAGATTAACTATATAAAATCCAGCGGAATGAATTTTTTTCTTTAGACTACTTGTATGCATAATAAATTATAAATTTCATGTTTTTTTAAATAGATGAGAACCCGCAATATAAGAAAAGAATCTCGTCGAGTCTCGAGTTTACGTGTGTGAGCTGAATACTTCACGTAAACTAGTTATAAAATTTTCTTCAGTTACTATAATGGGAATTCTCAATACCTTTATTTACATGCAACAATGTATCCCGACATACAGGGTGGTCTCTTTAGGACGCAAAAATTACGAATCAAAAAAGTAAAAATTTAAAAACCATTTAGTAAGATTAGCTAAACGCTTTGTTGCCAATAATGGCCTAGTATGATTTTATAAGTATCTTGCACTTGTTTAGCATTTTAAGCAGATCCTTCTGTATTGAGACCGATCTCATTAATAGAATGCGTCGGCATGTTGCAAGCGTTGACATTTTCTTGCCTATTGCAAATCCGTGTGATATTATTCCCTTTAAGCAGGTTAAGTAGATTTTACATCTGATTGCGAAATTCAATGCTCTCTAAAATCATGATTTTCAACGTTACTCAAAGCAATTTGCAATATATTTAATTGCTTTATTTTTATACAAACAAAAAAATAAATCAAAATATTTACCTTGAAAAGGAATTTACCATAATTTACGAAAATAAATACTCAAGTAATCTAGTGTTAAGATATTGAAACTAACAGAACAATTTATATTTTTTATTTTCTTTACAATGGAATTTAGACTGTAAGAAACATTTTAGAAATAATGCCGGCAAACTAGCCACTAAATCGCCTTGAAATCAAATATCTCCTTAATGGTATTATTCTGCGCTCTTAGTTTTTTTTGTATAATAAGACAAGGTAGTACCTACCTTAAATTGGTTCAGTAAATATGTTCTGCCAAGGTTGCAAAATTTTGGTTTATAAATATTAATACGAATTTAACATTGCTTTTAAACGTTGGCAAAATTTCAATACTGGAATTTATTTTCAGGGTAATAATTTCTTTGGGCCCAATTCCCTATTAAGTAATTTGGCTTTTTACAATAAATCTACTCTCTTCCGGTTTGTATCTACTTATTTAGGATATTTATGACGGTGTTACCTTTAAAATTTCATCTAAAACTAAAATATAACACTGAAATCATATTATTTTGAAAATATACTCACTATAATTAACGTTAGCTACAAAGAAAAAATTGAAGATAAATACGATCCTTTGCAAGCTAACTTATTTCCGCACAAACAAGTACATAAATATATTAATTGTTCGAATAATCAAATTATTTGTTATTTTTGTTTTGAATTTCAGTGAGTCGTAATATACGTAAAATATAATTGAACATTATGAAGTGAATTAATTGCTATACCTTTAGATATCTGCCATCCCAGACATATCAAGCCTAAGTTTAATGCAGTATGTTCGGCTTGGTTAGTGTTTTTGATTAGTACATTACGTGACCCTTTAAACTTTCGGCAGCTCGAAAGCAGAGATATTTTATTTATTTGATTCCTTATGGCAATTAAATTGGTAGCATATGATATTGATAGCTTTTAATTTAAATAGATAATGAATTATAGGAATTAAAGTATACGATAAAGTCATCAGCATTTTTTTTTAAAGTCTATGAAGTTGTATATTGAATGTACTTTACTATTAAAATATAGGAAATTTGTATAAATGGTCCGCCCTATAAAATATCCGTTAGAAGATAGGGTAAATAAAAACGTAAACTAACCCTCTATGAGTTTTAGTAAATTACACATGAATAAATGCACAACATAAAACTATAGATAAAGTAAATACATATATAAATACTGAAGAATGGGGGGATGCGCCATTTGAAACGTTTTCTCACATCCTGTATTACTTTATTGCAATTGAAAATTACTTTTCTCTATTTTAATATTTATTTCTTTAAATGTATTTAAAATATGGTGAACATATATAGTATTTCATGAGAGAAAAACAAAAATATTTTACAAGTGATTTCGATATTGAAGCGACGGTAATCGTATGTCAGATCGTCGGCATCTATATAAATATTATAATATTATTATGAAGTTTTTTTTTATTCATTTCTGGGTTAGACACATGTCAACATACTAGTGCTATCCCGTATGCAAATTCGAATTAGTTTTTTTTTGGCCTGAAGTTGGTACTAGGTTATATATGTAGGAAACATTCCTTGAATTAAAAGGTATTACACCCTCAACGACAATCTTCGTTTTTTTTTGGAATTCATTTGATACTCCGGACGAATGATTAAGGGCTAGAAGCCAGCTTTATTCCTCTCACCTTTCTCTCTCTTCACTCCGTGTACGGACGGCCGTCGAGGTATAAAGGGACTATGTCGTATCCGGGCGTGACATAGTCATAGGATGGGGAGGGTTAGCCCAATAAGCCTCATACCAGCTAGAGGCTGAGGTTGCTTCTCGTCAGGAGCATTATAGCGGTTTTCTCTTTTTATCCTTTTCTTTTATCCCTTTATTATCTTTGTGCGTTCCTTTTTTTTTCTTGTCTCCAGTCTATCAGGACTTAAGAGTGCCCGCAATAATTGTTCGGGTGAGTGTACCGCGGAGTGTGAGGCAAGGACTCACCCCAATCCGACGAGCTTAGCACGGCTCGGTAGGCGGGCCCCTCTCCTCTGCGGTCATCTGACAGAGCCTGAACGGCTAATCCTACGCTCACCCCGGTAATCCTTGGAACCTTTCCCATCCCTTTCGGTTGTGCGTCACTACTAGGTTATGTTAATCTATTCTAGTGGTGACCACAGCCCTCAATCCAATCCATGTCCACATGCAGCCATCTGTTGGTTGACTGTGAACATGGATTTCCCAATTTACCGATAACAAAATGGCGCCCAACGATTGTGCCTAGTCCTGTTTAAGGACCTAGAAGGGAAGTAAAATTCCCTCTCTAGAGTACACGCACATCTCGTGAGACTTCACGTCCTCCTTGTTCGCTTCGGCAGGTTATTCGGACCGATTTCCCGAAGTAGAAGAGTTCACTACTACCGCCTTCACGGCTTATATACTTCTACTTTCCCTGGGCATAATCCTGAACGGATAGCCCTCAACTTTTTTTCAATACAGACCTTCCTGAACGGACTTCCTAGTAGTCATATGCACATTAGGCTACTCAAATTGCCTTCACGGCTTGTCTGAATTTACCATTCAAATTTTTTTTTATTACTCCTTTTCCCTCGACGACTATGTATCGACAGTCCAATGGATGAATCCGGGGAAGTGGCCTCAAAAGCTGAAGCGCTATAAGGGAACTGTGTCCTTTGGCTGAGACTAGCCACTGCAGATAACTCTGTAGCTAGCTTCAGTCTTTCCGAGCTCCCAATTGTTCCTGGATTCCTCTCCGTGGACTGGCGATCCTAGTCGATCGATTCCTATCCCTCTAATCAAACTTGTCTGAAGGAAGACTGGCTCGAGAATTCAGAGGCATTCTGGAACAACAAGCTTCGGGCTTGATAGCCGTCGTTCTTGTCTGGATGACTCTGTCTTCTCATAGTAGTCAGCCGGAATTTGGACAAGGTTTGATTTCTGATTTTATTCCCGACCTTTAAACTTTTGTCACCATCTGCACCTGACGGAGAAGCGCCTCATCGGCGGTCGTTCGGTTTTTGGAGGGGGAGAATGGTTAGAGAGGAGGGCGACCACATATTTTATACTATTTTTTTTCTCGTTTCAACATAATAAAATAACAGTTTTTGCTTGTTGGTATCTACCAACTATTGATAGCTTTGTTTGCAGTTGTGATCAAGCCACAACAATTTTAATTTTAACCATTTGGAGATACAAAGTTGTTTTACACTTCCTTTTCTTGTTTATATATTCTTTAGTTTTTTAGTTATAGATCCGTTTCCCTTTATAGTATCTAACATTGGACAAGAAAGAACTTAATTACCTAAAATTTTTTTTCTCTCATTTTATTGACATTTATTCTGTCTTGACTCCTTGTCAAGGAGGTTCAGCTTCGTTTGGGAACTCTAGATAAATTAGAATGCTGCGTTCACCACCAGAACGAGTCACAGGAGCAACTGCTCTACCACTTTGCTCAGTGTGCCAAAGTGGTGATTTCAGTCCCAGCACTTCTCCTGTCGTCACTCCTTGCGCGCATGTGTTCCATCAGAAATGTCTGGCACAGTGGCTCGAGCGATAGCCGAGCTGCCCCATGTGTAGACGAGCATGTTCACTTGAGGATAGCAGGGTCTACAATCCTAGCAGCGGAGTGGTGCCACGTACCAATACGGAAGGCATGGTGACCAGGTCACAAGCCCGAAGACCTCCTACGACACCGGCGGTCTCACCCACTCCCCTGTTGAACAGGACTGTCCCTGCGGCACCTCCCAGTTCGCGAACGCAGGAGTCAAGCCCTGAACAGGTAAGCCAGCCGCCATCTCCAAGCGTGCAAGCCTTATTAGCAGGATTGAGAGGAGAGCTATCTGATCTTATAACGCGACAGATCAGTCAGCAGCTGCAGGGTCTCCAGCTACAGCAGCTTCCCGGAAACATTGCGCCAGTACATCACCAACAATATCAGCAACCTGCAGTGCCTGTTTCTACTTATCGACCCGGCCAAAGACAAGGTCGTTACGTTGAGGGCAATAACGCTCGACAAAACAACCCCCGGTATAGACGACGCTCGGCTAGCCCCATGCGGCAGTGGAACTCGTGTACGATGGGGACAACTCACGACTGTTTGCAGAGGAGTTTTTATTCAGAGCCGAGGTGATGGCCCGCAATACGCTAGGCGGAGACTATGATTTGATGGCTGAAAAATTTGCTACCCTTCTGAAAGACAGGCCCGCGGAATGGTATTGGCTGTACCTCCGTTCACAACCAGAACCCAGGTGGGACGACCTAAAATTAGCGTTTCGCAGAGACTGGACACCACCCGAACCGGTTACGGATGCCCTTAGGCAAATGTTGGAACGACGTCAACAACCAGGCGAGCCGTTCCAGCACTATGTGCAGGACCTCCAGTCATTAAGACAGAGGCTTCGTTGGCCCATTCCTGAGTTGAACTTCCTGGACATTGTCAAGGATGACCTATTGCCAACCACGTGACCGCACATCTGCCAACATCACATATATAGCATGGCCCAACTGCAAGCTCTCGTGATGCCAATCGAAGCAGCTCTTCGTGGAACGAGGCCTAAGCATCCATATAACGCCCGGCGAGTCGAAGAGCTGAATGCAGACCCGTCTGGACAGTGGCGGCCCGACACACTCTCCGTTACGGCTCACGTCGGTGATGGTACCGAACTCGACGGCCAAACGGAAGCTTGCTCTGCGATGTCAAAGGAAGATCCTTGCTGGAACTGTGGTCAGGTCGGACACTGGCACCGGCAATGCCCTTCACCCAACAAGGGGATATATTGCTAGGGTTGTGGGATGCGCGAAGTGTATATAAATAATTGTAGGACATGCAGTCGAAAAAACTCGCGTCGGGGCGGGAACAACACCACCAGTTCTCGCCGAAGTCAGCCGCCGTCCAACTTGAACCTTCGAGCAATCGACCAACCATAGTCCCTGCAACAAAAGACCTTATTCCCACCAATAGCACCTCAACGAAAGAGACCGCAGCTCCAGGACGACTTACCTTAGCAATCAATAGAATAGCCACCCCGAGAAAACCCAACGAGTATCCACGTAAACCTCATCATGTTCGGCTCCAGGAGTATACAGCTGCCAGGGAGCGCATTTTCACAGAATCGGTTGAAGGTATCATGGCTATCCCCAATCATGGCACAACTCCAAAGCCCAAACGGTCCACTAGACGATTACGAGAATTCTGGTGAAGAGTCAGGGCCAACAGACGACGACTTGTATCAGGTATTACATCTCTACCGCGAGATATTCGGCCATATGCTCGAGTCAAATTGTTAGGGCAGGAAGTCAACGGGCTGCTAGATAGTGGAGCGAGCGTGAGTTGTCTGGGAGGACAAGCAGCTCGGAAGCTTATCCAGGAAGGCCAGGTGACATTTAAAAAGTACGCAACATCCGTCAATACAGCTGATGGAACTTCTCAGCAGGTATGCGGTCACCTGGACACGGATATAGAGTTCCGCGACAACCGACATATCATCAGGCTTTATGTCGTACCTAGTTTGTCGCAGGATCTATATCTTGGAGTCGATTTCTGGCAAGCTTTCCGGTTGGCCCCAGATATCATCTGCTCACTCTCTCCGTCACCCGAACTGGAGGCACCCGTTGACCCCAACGTCCACCGTCTGTCAGCCGATGAACATATGCAACTCGAACTAGTTAAAAGGTTGTTTCCATCGTACGCGAAGCAAGGCTTGGGGAGAACGTCCGTGTTACAACACACCATCGACGTCGGAGCAACACCTATTAAGCAACGACATTACCCGGTCTCGCCAGCCGTACAAACCTTGATGGACGCTGAACTTGAGCGGATGAAGAATCTCGGTGTAATTGAGGAGAGCCAGAGTCCGTGGAGCTCTCCAGTGGTACTGGTCAGGAAGCCCGGAAAGGTCCGACTATGTTTCGACGCGAGGAAGGTTAACGCCGTAACAACAAAGGACGCATATCCCCTCCCGCATATTGACGGCATTCTCGGAAGGCTTCCCCCCGCTAGATACATAACAGGATTGGACCTGAAGGATGCTTTCTGGCAAATACCACTGGAAAACAACTCTCGTGAAAAGACTGCCTTCACCGTGCCGGGACATCCATTGTACCAATTCACCGTGATGCCCTTTGGATTATGCAACGCGCCGCAAACCATGTGTAGGCTTATGGACAAGGTCATACCACCGGACCTGAAGGAGACAGTCTTTGTATATTTGGACGACCTTCTCGTAGTGTCGAGGGACCTACCTGAACACCTGACCACCCTTTTACGAGTGGCGGAATGTTTGCGGAAAGCAGGACTGACTATAAACGTCGAAAAGAGCAAGTTTTGCTTGAAGGTGATTAAATAACTCGGGTACATAATCGGAAACGGATGCATCAAAACGGATCCAGACAAGGTTTCCGCGATCGTGGAGTACCCCATCCCGAAGACCGTACGGCAAGTTCGTCGCTTTTTGGGTATGGCAGGATGGTACCGAAAGTTCATCTCGAACTACGCTGCGGTATCATCACCGATCACGGACACCTTAAGGAAGAGTGACAAGTTCACCTGGACCGCTGAAGCCCAAGATGCATTCGTAGACCTCAAGCACAAGCTAACAACAGCCCCATTGCTCGTCACTCCTGACTTCCGCAAGCCCTTTGTCATTCAATGTGACGCAAGTCAGGAAGGCGTCGGAGGAGTCCTTCTGCAAGCCGATGAAGAAGGCATCGAGAGGCCCATAGCCTACATGTCTCAAAAACTTAATTCCGCCCAGCGCAACTACAGCGTGACTGAATTAGAATATCTGGCCGCAGTCCTAAGTGTAAAGAAATTTCGTGCGTATATAGAATTAATGCCGTTCAAAATAGTGACAGACCATGCGAGTCTGAGGTGGCTCATGCGTCAAAAGGACCTATCCGGTCGGTTGGCCCGCTGGAGCTTGAAGCTGCAGGCTTTCGATTTCGAGATCGAGCACCGACGTGGCACTCAGAACGTTGTCCCCGATGCTCTATCCAGAGCGTTCGAACCTAACATTTCGGAGATCGAAGTATCTCCACTAATAGACCTCGACTCTCCGGAGTTCGAATCGGCAGAATATCGTGATCTGAGGAAACACATTATGACTAATAAGTCCAAACTTCCCGATGTTATCATACTGGACAAGTATGTGTACATCCGTAAGCTGCCACGTACCGGCGACTCTGTCTCGGAGGATGAGGCCTGGAAGCTGTGGATTCCTGCGGGACTCGTCGAGCAGACAATGCGTCAGGCTCATGATCCACCTCTTACGGCGCATGGTGGCATCAGCAAAACCCTGGAACGAATACGGCGATACTTCTACTGGCCTAAAATGACAACCCAAGTTAGAGCATATGTTAATAACTGTCAAATCTGCAAGGAGACCAAGGCTCCAAACTCCGTCCTCCTTCCACTCATGGGACATCAGCCAAAATCGGAACGCCCTTGGCAAAGGATCTACATCGATCTTCTGGGTCCATATCCCCGATCAAGAAGAGGAAACACTTCGATCCTAATTATATTGGATCATTTTTCCAAATTCCCTCTACTCAAGCCTCTGCGGAAGTCAAGCTCTCTTCTTATAGATAAATATTTAGAGGAAGAAGTATTCCACGTCTTCGGGGTACCAGAAACTGTCGTCACGGACAATGGCCCCCAGTTTAAATCTGTGGCTTTCAATAAATTGTTGAGCCGCTATGGAATACAACATGTATATACCGCTCTTTATTCCCCTCAGGCCAACGCAGCAGAACGAGTCAATCGCTCTATTCTAGCTGGCATCCGCGCATACTTATCAGGTAGCCATGACAGATGGGACGAACATCTGAGTGCTGTCGCTAGTTCATTACGGAGCTCAACCCACAAGGCGACAGGATTTTCCCCGTACCAAGTTTTATACGGCCAGCATATGGTGACACATGCATCAAGCTACGAGCTCCTGCGTAGACTTGGCACGTGGGCAGAGACAGATACCCACATAGATATGTCCGACATAATAGTCCTTATTAGGGAGAGCGTAAAAGCTAACCTAGACCGTGCATTTGACCAGGGTGAACGAAACTATAACACGAGAGCTAGGCCCATTACTTTCCGGCCAGGCCAAGAAGTCTATCGGCGTAATTTTACGCTTAGTGACTTTCAGAAAGGTACGAACGCCAAACTTGCAAAAAAATTCTTAAAAAGCAGAATACGAGCAAGAAAGGGCAACAACTTATACGAATTAGAGGATTTACAAGGGCAACAACTTATACGAATTAGAGGATTTACAAGGGCACCTAATCGGAATATACCACGCTAAGGATATCCGTCCCTGAGGTGACAACACTGTTGGGAGTGAGGTTGTGAGTCTGGCCACGCTGGAGTATATGTTCTCCCTTTCTAATGATGAAAAGTGTCTACGTAACGAAGCTTCCCTCTGACAAAAGGAGATGAAGTGTAGACGTGAGCTGAAGGAGGGAGGTACACATACACCAAGGTCCAGTCTGCACGGCAGGACCCACGCCTCCAATTCCGTTTATGTAGAGACACATCTCGGCTACTAGGTGAAGGAATCACCAGGGCGCACGCGTCTCTCATTAGGACGTCGGGGCTGCACTGGTGAATCTACCACTTCGGGGAGCCTAGATATACCGGCTACTCTCTCATTAGGAGTATGCCTGTATCGGACTAGGCAAGCCGAGATGATAAACCGGTCACGGCATTCAGACCAACTGCGATTTGGATTGGCCCAGGTATATCCTCCCCTCACCCACAAATGTCATATAAGCACTGAGCCCTCAGCAAATTTTACCGGTGATAACACTCTGGTTGCACCTCGTTCCAAAGCATGGTTCATGCATCACGCAATGACATCATTTAACAACTTTTCTTTGAACGGTCAATAATCACTTCGATGGAGTACCCTATACCCAAAGCTAGAACGGCAATACTACTACATCCGGCTAACACGTAACAGGAGCAGATGTCTCGTAGAGTTCAGGTATTCAACCTCTCCTTTGTTCCCTTTATTGTGTTAATCTTAATTCCTTTAGTATTCTTGATATTTTTTCTATATACATGAAAATACGTAACGGCCACTGAGCTGAATTGTTTTGTGACTCATTTTGCTTTTGATCATATCATCAATCCCTTGTCTAACGCCATAATTTTTGTTTGTGGTTCGGCCTTTCCGTATGTACGCTATGATAAGTGCAAATGCTCAATAAACAACAAGTCCTCTTGGTATATGCGAACATTAAAAGAAGTAAAGTCATCGAGGGCAGGTGTAATATAGACAAATATAGTACATACAAAAACAGAGAATCGAGAAAATTAAATATAACACATAGTCCTTGGTGCAAATTGAGATCAATAGAGTTCTGAATATGGTTTTGGGCGTGTGGAAATGCGGAAGATTAAAGAAGAGTTCCTTCGAACTAGGCAAGATGTTAGGGCCAGAATCCTTTTAATTTTTCTCTCATTAATATCCTCCTATCTCCCAATTACTTATGATTATAATTTTTCTTTTAAGTTTTGTTATTATTTTGTAAGTTTTTTTTTATTTTTTTTCTATCATTAATTCCTTTACGACTTATTTTTTTTATTCATTATATTTTTGTTTTCATTGTTATAATTTTTTTTACCCCAACTTCCTTTATAACGTTTTTACAAAAAAAAAAAAAAAAAAAATTTACATTGAATTACAAAAAAAAAAAAAAATTTACATTGAATTACAAAAAAAAAAATATATATATGTAGGAATTTCGGGTTGAAGAAATAAAATGCCACGAATTAGAGAATAATCCACTTTTATTTATACTCTTTTCGATCTGCTCAACTGCTCTTCACAGCAAAGACTGCTCCTCTGCTTTCTGTTATTTGCTCCCTCCGTTTTGTTCTTTTCCCTGAAGTTGGTTGCGCTTTATATGATCATTGCCAGATCCCACATTCGGTCATCCTGCATTTTCACCGGCCCGGTGAATAGCACGTCTTCTGAACACGCTGTAATATCGCTTCGTCGTCTGCATCTCCGCGAATAGCCTTTAGGTCCGTCATCACTAACGTCTTTATCTTCTTCATTAACCTTGGCATCTTCTTCGTTAACCTTGGCATCTTTTTCGTTAGCCTTGGCATCTTCTTCGTTAACCTTGGCATCTTTATCGTCTTCAGCATCATCACTTCTACCACCTACGTAGTCTCGTCTTTTCTATCTTCTTCGCTTTCATCATCTTCAGCGTCTTCGTCCTGTTGGTTGGCTTCATCGTGGGCTAGTATCATTGGAGAAGGGGGTCGAAGTAAAGGAGGAGGGCTAAATATATCGCTAAACTAGCGGAAAATTCATATCGTCTTTTTATGATTTCAGATTTCAGTCTTAAAGTCATGGATAAATTAATTCTAGTTAAGTTCATTTTCTTAATGGCTAAGAGGCGTTTCGATTTTCATTAAAGATAATCTGTGGTTAATCAATACTCAACAACCGTCTTGTGTGTTAGCTGCGTCTGTCTGCCTTAGTACTTCATCTGCAGTATCGTCTTCAGACTCATCTTCTTCTTCGTCGTCTGAATCGTAATGAATATAGGGCTTCATATAGTCGACAGCACAGGTTGTCATCTTGGGACCTTCATGTTGTCCTACTTTTTCCACCTCATATCTCTCGTTAGCAATTACTCGTGAGACTCGATAAGGACCCAAATATTTAGGTTTGATCTTAAGTCCCGTACCGAACTGGGTCCTGCATATAGCTACTAGATCACCTACGTGATATGTCATGGGCGTCTCTCTTCTATTATTGAAATTTCTCCTATTTTCTTCTTGTGCTTCCTGTATTCTTTCGGTGGCTAACTTTCTTCGTTCATCCCGCGAATCCTCGAATAATTTAATGACTTCTTGTTCCAATTCTTCCGTGAAACTGAGATCTTCGGGTAACTTCATTTTTGTTCCAGAAAGCAGTTCGAATGGTGTCGTGCTTATACTACGTTGATATGTACTATTAAGCCAGTTTTGAACCTTCGGTATATGCTTGTACCATTTATCTTCCGAATCGATGGCTAGCTTCGTAAGAACAGAAATAACAATACGATGTACTCTTTCTATTTGACCGTTTCCGCGTTTCACACCAGTCGTTATTTTAACGTGCTTTATTCCTTCTTGATTACAATAATCTTCGAACGCGGACGATGTAAATGCTGTTCCCCTATCTGTAACTATCCGCGAAGGATTGCCAAAAATAGATCTTTGCAGTCGAAGCTTTTTCAGAACCTCCAAAGTTGTGGTCGTCTTAGTAGGGAATAGCCACACGAACTTGGTAAATCCATCGATGATGCTCAGGATATACTTGTAACCTTTTTGAGTTTTCTCCATTGGTCCCAGATGATCCATGTGGTACGTCTCTAACGGGAGCGCTTCCTTGGGAATTGAGTGTAAAAAACCTTCCGATCGCCCTCCTTTTTTGGACAAGATGCATGGAATACAACAACTGATGTAGTCTTGGATTTTTCGTTTGAGCTTCGTAATAAAGAATTGCTGGGCTATTAGGTGTTCCATTTTTTTGACACCAAAGTGGCCCTTTTCGTGGGTTCTTCTGAGGATTTCTGACTGCATAGTTTTTGGTACTACTAGTAATTTGGTTCCGTCTTGACACTTGTATAGCACTCCTCCCTCGACAAAATAATCTTCGAATTCTTCATATTTGAGTATTTCGAATATAGCTTTTAATGTGCTATCTTTTTGCTGAGCTGCTCGTATTCGTTGACCTAGAGTATCTTGCTCGAGAATCATGATGGTAGGGTTACGGCTTAGAGCATCCACGTGCTTCATCCTACTTCCCGGGCTATGTTCCAACTGGAAGTTAAACTCAGACAGCATCATTGACCATCTGGCAATCTTGGGTACAACTTCCTTCTTTTCCATGGTGCATTTGAATGCCGCGCAGTCGGTTACCACTTTAAACTTAATCCCCAATAAGTACACTCGGAATTTCTTAATGGCTGTAATAACTGCAAGAACTTCGAGTTCGTAACTGCTATAATTTGCTTCAACCGTTGACGTTTTCTTGCTTAGGTAGTAAACGGGGTGTAGGCTGTCGTCTTCGTCTGACTTTTGTAACAATACAGCTCCGTAACCATGTTTGCTAGCATCAGTATGAACCTCTGTGTATGCTTCTGGGTTGTATATACTTAGCACTGGTTGTTGACATAGCTCCTCCTTTAACTTCTGAAAAGCTTGCTTCTGCCGATTCCCAAATTCAAATTTAGTATCCTTGCGAAGTAGATCACTTAGTGGTCGAGCGATAAGGGCATATCCCTCAATAAACTTTCGAAAATATCCCGCCAGTCCCAAAAAACTTTGCACGCTTTTTACTGTCGTTGGTTCGGGGAACTGGCTTATCGCTTTTATTTTCTCTAATCCAGGTGATACCTTTCCTTCTTCAATAACGTAACCCAGATAATTGATTGTTCGCTTCAGGAAATCACACTTGCCCCACTTGATGTTAAGACCACTGTTCGTTGCAGTATCGAGGACTTCTTCTAGAACGTTCAACGCTTGCATTTCGTCCTTGGCAGGTATTATTATATCGTCGACATAAATCAAAATTTTCCCCTGCCTTGATAGCGGGGCAAATACTTGGTTGATAAAGCGCTGGAAATTAGTTGGTGATATGCACAGACCAAATGGTGCTCTAGTAAATTCGTATTGTCCACAGGGAGTGACAAAAGCTGTATATTTGCGCGATTCTGCAGCAATAGGAACGTGAAAGAAGCCGTTCTTGAGATCTAAGGTTATAAAAATTCGTGCCTTGGCGAGCCTGTCTATTTGGTCTTCAATTCGGGGAAGGGGAAAATGGTCCCTCAAGATAACTTTATTAATTCGTCGATAGTCAACACAAATCCTCTTACTGCCATCCTTTTTGCTGACAATTACTATTGGACTTGCAAATTCGGATTGGCTTGGAGTGACTATGCCTTCTTTAAGCCACTCATCAATTTGACCATTAACAAGATCAAGTTCTACTTTTGCTAATCTACGTGGAGGTTGATTAATTGGAGTTTCGTCTTTCAGAAATATCCGCATCTCGTGATTTGTTGCATTTTCTGTTTTCTTGGGTGTGTAACCATTAGCAAGCTCTAATACTCGTTTACGATGGCGAGGATCTCTGATGTGCTCAAGATTTATTCCGCGTTCCGTTTCGATGTTTAAACATGTTAGTTCCTCCTTAGGTTGACATGGTCGTATAACTATACCCTGGTTAGATATGTTGACTTCGGCTTGGTCGAGTAACGTCCTGCCCAACACTGCTTTTCTTGGTAATACTCCCTTGCGTACAACATGGAAATTTTCAACAAATTTAAAGTCATCTATAGTGATATTAGCTTCAAAAGAGCCTAAGGTCTCCATACTATTTGAGCCCACTCCACGGAAAGATATAGGGTTCTTTAGTCCTGGTCCACCTAACATAAAGTGTATCTCTTCATCTACAAACGTTAAGTCGCTTCCTGTGTCAACTAATGCGGCTATGCTCACATTATTGATATCAACTCTTTTACACATATTTTGATCCTTCTGCGGTACTCTTTGCATTACTGCTACATCTCTTCTATTACCTGTATTGAGCTTGCATTCCGCACCCCTATGACCAAACTGATTGCAAGCAAAACATTTAACGCCTTGAGTTCTTTGCGGACATCTTTTGGCAACATGTCCTTCTGACCCGCAATTAAAACAACGCCTCGAAGAACTCGTCGAGTTTTTTGAAGTATAATTTTGCTTCGTTTTCTCTCTAACCTGTTCAAACACTTTAGCGTATACCTCTAGATTTCGTCGAAATTCAACTAGATCTCGAGAGCCGTATAAAATTAGCTTATTGCTTGGATTATCATTTATGCCGTCAGACACGTATTTAATTATAGCCGCATCCTCCAGGTGAGCCCTTCTACCTAATTCTCTTATCGCGAGGAAATAGTCTTGTAAAGATTCTGTGTTTAATTTGCGTCTTTTTCGTAACATGTCGTGTAGCTCAGCACTATTTTCTGTTATCTTGAACTCTTCCAATAAAAACGTTTTTAATGTATCCCACTTATGTAAACCTTCTCTAGTTCGAATTGCAATTCCGGCGGGTCCCTCTAACAAACGCCTTGCATAAACCAACAGTCTTAATTCGGTCCACTCAAATACTGTTGCGGCTTCTTCAAACTCTGCTATCCAATCGGTTATAGAAATGGTACCCGGACGGCCACTGAATTTCACCAGCGATTGCTCAATATCAACAAACGAAAACGTTTCGTTTGTGATTCCGGTCACAACACTAGAAGTTGGTAAAGTCTCTACTTGTCGTTGCATACTCTCGATTTCTCTATGCTTTAATTTTTCCTTAAAAGACTGTAGGGCAGCCTCTTTTACTTCTAACTTATGTTGTAGTTCCTTGACTAATCGTTCGTACGAAACGCTACAATCATTCCCATCCTCAACAGATTCTAACACTGTACTACACCTTTTTAGTTTATGTTTTTTGCCCATTTTTATTAATTTCAGATTGAGACACGTGAGATAGGTTTTGCACAAAAATCGTAAATATCAGTTGAGAATTGATTGTTTGTTTATCCTGTTTCATATGACATACGCCTGAGAAAAGAAAAACCACAGAAAACCTGCCTCTTTTATTTTGAACTAATCGGTTTGTTTATTTTGCTGAAATGAAAGATTTCCAATTTCTTTTGTGTTATATTTTTCAATAAAATTTATTGTAATTAAATGGTTATACTATAACAAACTTTTCACCTTATAATTTTTGCTTCCTCCAATATATTTTGCTTATTTTCCTCAAAAGCTTTCACAATAAAAGTTTCAATTTCAAATTTTAATCTAATTACTTTGACAGCTCGTTATCTGTAATTGCTAAATTTACAGATTGAGAATCTCTGGCATAAGTACTGTTGCATTGAGAAGTACACTTATTTGTGAGTGTGTACATGTACTTTACCGTCTTGCTATCGTTGCCTCAGCCCAGTTGCCGGTACTTGCTGTTCATATAACGGCTCCTCCTTTGCCCTTTTTCCTTAACTTTACATATAAGAAGATGCGATACACACACTAACCTGGTTTTTCCTTTTCTGATGCTTTCTTATTTCTTTTACGTCTTCTCCTTTAAACTACCAGAAAACACACGACCAGCCGGTATGCGTAATGCGTACAACACTTTTACTTTTCTGCTTACTGCAGGTAGTTTGAACTCAATATATCCTTTGGCATTTTATAATATTCGAACTCTCGAAATATCCCGGTTGAGCCCCCAGATTTGTAGGAATTTCGGGTTGAAGAAATAAAATGCCACGAATTAGAGAATAATCCACTTTTATTTATACTCTTTTCGATCTGCTCAACTGCTCTTCACAGCAAAGACTGCTCCTCTGCTTTCTGTTATTTGCTCCCTCCGTTTTGTTCTTTTCCCTGAAGTTGGTTGCGCTTTATATGATCATTGCCAGATCCCACATATATATATATAAAATTCCCCTCCCTTCATAAAGATGACATCAACGGCCAGGACACTTCCGTACACCACGTAGTACTGACTTCGCAAGCTCAGCTCGTGGAACCGAGACGTCTATTCTGAACCTGAGATGCTTGTTCTCTTCTGTCAGCGCTTGGGTCTCATGAATCGGTTGTAATGTCAAAGAATTTTAAAACTATTATCTCCTATTATGAACTTCGAAAGCGTGAAATTCCGCTACGAGACGATGGTCTGACGGTCAGGACGTAAGTAACCCCCCTCTCTCCCTTCTGAGGAAATATCCGGAGAAGATACACTTAGTTTAAGATGGGTACCTCGCGTGTCATGATGTCGTTCCATTCGCACTCGGTCGAGCAAGGCTGAACAGAAGCTTTACTAGATTCCCTGGGCTATCGAATAAGTAAGGTAACCCGGCAGTTTCATCTCGGCGACATTAGGGAGCGATGGTGAGAACCCCGTCAACGACATCGACCTATGTGAAAATCCGGAGGCCTGAACTACGCCAAGAGATAAACGCAGATCTCGCATGCGCAATCCAACAATTCGAATCTCGCTGCAAGGCATGTGTTGACGTTGACCAAAATGAGCCACCAATGGATTACATTATAAAAAAAAAAACTTATCAACGACGACTCTTAGAAATTTCATAAGTTACAACATCTAAAAAGAAGTATGGGGGCTCATAACCACGCTACATGTCAATGGCCAGATCACGATCAACTGATTAAATTTGGACTATGTTATGCCGAGAACTAAGCCGAATCTTCGGAAATGAAATCGTCATCAGTTTGAAAGCGACATTTGACCGACTACATGAGATACCGTAATGCGTTGCCAGATTGATGACATACATTGTGTACTCTCGCTACTGACTACGGTTTGGATTCAAGTAATAAACGAGCGTTCACAGAAACAACTGGAACCAAAGGCAAAACATTCCACGTCACCAAGGGCAACGACCAGCATCAGTAGATTAAGTTAGTTTTTTTGAAGTACAATATAGTGATCAGGTAACTATAAGTTAAGGGCAGATCACGCAGTCAAAAGTTTATGGACTAATTTATATTAATCTAGTTACGTAAATAAGAAATTGATGCACAATATTTTAGCTAATGGATAGCCATACCCAACTGCATATTTATGAACGCAATAGCAGGTAATAGGAGTATATGGACAAAATTTTTTTTGTAAAAAGACAAATTAAACTTTTATGGAAGGTTACCTTAGACTACAACTTACTGTTCAGAGGGTACTGTTAGAAGCTAGCTAGTAGTGTTAATATCCCCAAAGTCTCTAAAACAACGAACTTTCGTATACTCAGGGAATAGCGTTAATCAGCAACGATAGTAATTAGGTACACGGTATCGCCTATTCCCACCCCAATATCAATCTTCAGTGATTCCACACGCATCGAGCGCATAACATATTTTAGTCTTTCAGAAGCCTTGAACGACACATATATATGTATTTATATCATAATTAACAGTATCATTGCGTAGCACCTGTCTCATCTCGATTAAATACTCCAAATTTCCTAACCACATATGACATAGTCCTGTTTGGTGGACATCGGTAAGGGCTGAACCACAACGCCTCGCGGTAATCATTTATAATACAATTATCAATTTATCTAAGCCCGGCTAACTCAATCGTGAGACAAGATACACTCAATCTCAGGGCATGGGTCGAGCCACACGTGGGTCTCTGACTAACTATAATAAAAGCTTTTATGTTTAGGCTCTCCTTCCTTTTCCCATATCCCGCTCACCCTTTTCAGCTTCACTCCCCTTGAACTGTTATGAGATAATTCTGGAAGAGAATCTGCCCTGTTGTGTGAGCTTAGATTGAGACACAACATAACCTAAATTTATCTTAACGTTTTTTTTGTTCTTAAAATACTGACTAGGGGGTCTCCACCAGGTTACTTTCCTTTTTTCAATATATTGCATATTCATCGAACATTTGAAAATCTCTATTCCCAAGGTAAGACAGCCACCATACCAATTGGAAAAAAGCTTTAATAAAGTTTTGACGAGGAAGGTACCGGAAGAAATTTTGGAAGGTATCTTTCTTTTAGCTATAAAATATTGAGGTTAACTGGATGGCGATCTCGGAAGGTTCACGAGACTTTCTTGGTATTTACCAGGGAATTGCGATGACGCAACGCTGAAACTTAATCTGCTAAACCTCTATGGAACTGGATGTAATTACAAAGCAATTTTTTATGGACCTGTTGTGCAGTATTGATAGGCTGTAATCCCATCAGAGTGCCGCGTGTTAACCCCACATTCTGGACCATACCTCAGTGATCAGCTGGTAACGTAAGCATACCCTATCTTATTTTTTTATAACTTGCATCTTGAAGCATTAGCGAAATTGTTATTTAGCCCTACAATTGAAGACGATGATGAAAGTACTCCTTCAGAGGCAGCAGAAAGTTGCAGTTTACCTGTAAATCTTGCTTCAAATGAGGTAACTATTAGTGAGCCTCCTTCAAAATACTACTGCGATAGTTATAAATTCAATCTGTTGCTAATTATTTTTCGAACATTAATAATTTAACAGCAACTAATCGGCTCCAGTAATGCCAGAATTGCTACTTTACTAGATTAACTATATAAAATCCAGCGGAATGAATTTTTTTCTTTAGACTACTTGAATGCATAATAAATTATAAATTTCATGTTTTTTTAAATAGATGAGAACCCGCAATATAAGAAAAGAATCTCGTCGAGTCTCGAGTTTACGTGTGTGAGCTGAATACTTCACGTAAACTAGTTATAAAATTTTCTTCAGTTACTATAATGGGAATTCTCAATACCTTTATTTACATGCAACAATGTATCCCGACATACAGGGTGGTCTCTTTAGGACGCAAAAATTACGAATCAAAAAAGTAAAAATTTAAAAACCATTTAGTAAGATTAGCTAAACGCTTTGTTGCCAATAATGGCCTAGTATGATTTTATAAGTATCTTGCACTTGTTTAGCATTTTAAGCAGATCCTTCTGTATTGAGACCGATCTCATTAATAGAATGCGTCGGCATGTTGCAAGCGTTGACATTTTCTTGCCTATTGCAAATCCGTGTGATATTATTCCCTTTAAGCAGGTTAAGTAGATTTTACATCTGATTGCGAAATTCAATGCTCTCTAAAATCATGATTTTCAACGTTACTCAAAGCAATTTGCAATATATTTAATTGCTTTATTTTTATACAAACAAAAAAATAAATCTAAATATTTACCTTGAAAAGGAATTTACCATAATTTACGAAAATAAATACTCAAGTAATCTAGTGTTAAGATATTGAAACTAACAGAACAATTTATATTTTTTATTTTCTTTACAATGGAATTTAGACTGTAAGAAACATTTTAGAAATAATGCCGGCAAACTAGCCACTAAATCGCCTTGAAATCAAATATCTCCTTAAAGGTATTATTCTGCGCTCTTAGTTTTTTTTGTATAATAAGACAAGGTAGTACCTACCTTAAATTGGTTCAGTAAATATGTTCTGCCAAGGTTGCAAAATTTTGGTTTATAAATATTAATACGAATTTAACATTGCTTTTAAACGTTGGCAAAATTTCAATACTGGAATTTATTTTCAGGGTAATAATTTCTTTGGGCCCAATTCCCTATTAAGTAATTTGGCTTTTTACAATAAATCTACTCTCTTCCGGTTTGTATCTACTTATTTAGGATATTTATGACGGTGTTACCTTTAAAATTTCATCTAAAACTAAAATATAACACTGAAATCATATTATTTTGAAAATATACTCACTATAATTAACGTTAGCTACAAAGAAAAAATTGAAGATAAATACGATCCTTTGCAAGCTAACTTATTTCCGCACAAACAAGTACATAAATATATTAATTGTTCGAATAATCAAATTATTTGTTATTTTTGTTTTGAATTTCAGTGAGTGGTAATATACGTAAAATATAATTGAACATTATGAAGTGAATTAATTGCTATACCTTTAGATATCTGCCATCCCAGATATATCAAGCCTAAGTTTAATGCAGTATGTTCGGCTTGGTTAGTGTTTTTGATTAGTACATTACGTGACCCTTTAAACTTTCGGCAGCTCGAAAGCAGAGATATTTTATTTATTTGATTCCTTATGGCAATTAAATTGGTAGCATATGATATTGATAGCTTTTAATTTAAATAGATAATGAATTATAGGAATTAAAGTATACGATAAAGTCATCAGCATTTTTTTTTAAAGTCTATGAAGTTGTATATTGAATGTACTTTACTATTAAAATATAGGAAATTTGTATAAATGGTCCGCCCTATAAAATATCCGTTAGAAGATAGGGTAAATAAAAACGTAAACTAACCCTCTATGAGTTTTAGTAAATTACACATGAATAAATGCACAACATAAAACTATAGATAAAGTAAATACATATATAAATACTGAAGAATGGGGGGATGCGCCCTTTGAAACGTTTTCTCACATCCTATATTACTTTATTGCAATTGAAAATTACTTTTCTCTATTTTAATATTTATTTCTTTAAATGTATTTAAAATATGGTGAACATATATAGTATTTCATGAGAGAAAAACAAAAATATTTTACAAGTGATTTCGATATTGAAGCGACGGTAATCGTATGTCAGATCGTCGGCATCTATATAAATATTATAATATTATTATGAAGTTTTTTTTTATTCATATCTGGGTTAGACACATGTCAACATACTAGTGCTATCCCGTATGCAAATTCGAATTAGTTTTTTTTTGGCCTGAAGTTGGTACTAGGTTATATATGTAGGAAACATTCCTTGAATTAAAAGGTATTACACCCTCAACGACAATCTTCGTTTTTTTTTGGAATTCATTTGATACTCCGGACGAATGATTAAGGGCTAGAAGCCAGCTTTATTCCTCTCACCTTTCTCTCTCTTCACTCCGTGTACGGACGGCCGTTGAGGTATAAAGGGACTATGTCGTATCCGGGCGTGAGGATGGGGAGGGTTAGCCCAATAAGCCTCATACCAGCTAGAGGCTGAGGTTGCTTCTCGTCAGGAGCATTATAGCGGTTTTCTCTTTTTATCCTTTTCTTTTATCCCTTTATTATCTTCGTTCCTTTTTTTTCTTGTCTCCAGTCTATCAGGACTTAAGAGTGCCCGCAATAATTGTTCGGGTGAGTGTACCCCGGAGTGTGAGGCAAGGACTCACCCCAATCCGACGAGCTTAGCACGGCTCGCTAGGCGGGCCCCTCTCCTCTGCGGTCATCTGACAGAGCCTGCACGGCTAATCCTACGCTCACCCCGGTAATACTTGGAACCTTTCCCATCCCTTTCGGTTGTGCGTCACTACTAGGTTATGTTAATCTATTCTAGTGGTGACCACAGCCCTCAATCCAATCCATGTCCACATGCAGCCATCTGTTGGTTGACTGTGAACATGAATTTCCCAATTTACCGATAACAAACGTTAAATGCATACACGACCAGACTTAAAAAAATGTTGGTCCATTGTAAAGAAGCTACCGACGCCAAATACGGCAATGCAGTGTCAACGGTGAAGACTCAGAGGAGTACGCCAAAAATGCATAACAAAGCAGAGTACGCATTAAAAAGCGGAGTAAGTAACCCGCATTTGTGTCAATGGACGTCACTTGCAGCTTTTGTCAAAAGAAAGATCAGAGCGGTATTCTTGTGAGCCTCAGACAGAATTGTCTAATTGAGATGCCATGCGGACACTGCAAGTAGACAGTTTGACCTCTGAGGCCTCTGCCTTACATGTTAGTTTTTCTACTGCGACTGCGTTCTGTGAACACGCTTCGTCCGATACAAAGGTTAGTGGTACAGCAAACTCTTTGGGGTTAGTCTAGAAAGAAACTAGGAAACCGGAGCGCCATATTTGGACCTTCAACGTTGCAGTTCTTTGATAAGATATAATGACTTTTTGATAAGTATAATGACCACATTAATTACAACACTTCTTACACGTGTGCCACTTACAATGATATAACAGGTATAGAACACTGATCATTATACCTTGACGATCGTCATAATTAAGTTATTAGCGAATTGAATATAAAACGCAAATCGACTTCCAATTAGAACTACGGCGATACTGTTAATATTTATATTTTTATTGAAAATAAATATGCTTGTTAGAATTAAAAACAAAACTTCTATCTTTAACTAAAACTTTATTCGTCAAATTTTTTTAAGAGCAAAGTGTGTTATTGCACTATCAATGTCTATAGCATCACACACCTTTTGCTCAATAGACAAGATAGCCAGATTGGTTAGCCTTAAAGTACTCATTGTTGATCTTAAATAATTTTTCATCAATTTCAATTTTGAAAAACTCCTCTCACAGCTGGCATTGCTTATGGCAATTGTGAAGAATATTCGGAGCATTATTATAATATTGGGCAGAGTATCTTCCAGCCTGGATTTCACAATAAATATTAATAATTCAAGTGAGTCCGCATTAATTTATTTATTTTCGTTTCCTTTGGCAGCAATGAAAGTCCGCAGTCGAAGTCGTTCCAGCTTGAAGTCCTGCTCGTCAATTTCGGCAGATGCTTAGTCGAGATTACATTTAGTGTCGTCCGAATCTAGTAATACAGCCGGCGTTAGATAAGCAAACTTATCCGCCAAATTCTGTAGATGTTGAAAACGCTCACGAATTTCTACAATGTTTCTACCTAACGAAGAAAACAGCTTCCGTCTCAACTCATTTTCACAAGACAAGTTAGCATCTCTGGTTCCTTCTTGTTATGCGCTTCTGAGGTTCCATGGAAATGCCAAGTTCTTCACACATATTTTTTAACCGACTTCCCAAAAACAAAGAGGTTCTAAGTTCGACGCGTATTTTATTTTTTATTTTTATTTTTTTCTTATTTTATGTCTGACCGGGCATAACTTCGTAACGCGTCAACCGATTTTGATGATTCTTTTTTTGTTGGGTAGAGCATGTTCACCGATTGGTATCATGTCAAAAAAGTTTTGGTAGGGTGGGGGTGGGGGGTGAGGGTGAAACCTAACTTTGTAACGCGTGGTCCGATTTGGATGATTCTTTTTACGTTGTACAGAGTATGATCCCCCATTGCTAATAGCAGAAAAAAAATTGGCCTTGGGTGGGGGGAGGGGGGGAGGGGTAGTCTAACTTTGTAACGCGTGGACCGATTTGGATAATTCTTTTTCTGTTATGTAGAGTATGTTCCGTGGTTGATACCAGGTGAAAAAAATTTTCGGGGATGGGGGTGGGGGATGGTTGTGGGGGATGGGGGTGGAGGGTGGGGGTGGAACCTAACTTTGTAACGCGTGGTCCGATTTCGATGGTTCTTCTTCTGTTGTATAGACTATGATCCCCCATTGCTAATAGCAAAATAATTTGGTCCTATGGTGAAAGGTGTGGGTGGGGGGGGGAGGGGTGGTCTAACTTCGTAACGCGTGGTCCGATTTGGATAATTCCTTTTCTATTGGGTAGAATACGATCCTTGGTTGATACTACAAGAAAACAAATGTTGCTGGGGTGGAGGTGGGAGAAGGGGGGTGGAACCTAACTTTGTAACGCGTGGTTCGATTTAGATGGTTCTTTTGCTGTTATATAGAGTGTGATCCCCCATTGCTAATAGGAGAATAATTTGGTCCTATGGTGGTGGTGGGGGAGGGGGAGGGGTAGTAACTTCGTAACGCGTGGACCGATTTCGATGATTCCTTTTATGTTCGGTAGAGTATGTTCCTTGATTGATACCATGAGAAAAAAATTTTAGTGGAATGGGGGTGAGGTAGGGGGTTAAAATTAACTTTTAACGCGTGGACCGATTTGGATGGTGCTTTCTTCGTTATATAGAGTAGAAGACACTAAAAAGTGAAAAATAAAATAGTTTTTAAAAAAAAAGTTGAACCGACTTCACAAAAAGCGCTAAAAAGCATAAAATAATTTTTAATTTTATATCTATTACGACATTTTGAAGTCGGTGCAAATTAAACAAATAAAACAACTACATAACCACAATTGAACGTTTCAGCTTACGGGATCATAAGAAAGGACGATTAAATACTTTTGTTGTAGTTGTTTGGTTTGTTTGATTTGCACCGACTTCAAAATGTCGTAATAGATATAAAATTAAAAATTATTTAGCACTTTTTGTGGAGTCGGTTCAACTTTTTTTTTAAAAACTATTTTATTGCATAACTTACAGCGTTATCTGCCCATTCCTCTCGTTTCTCTATCAGTACCATCTGCAAAGAATTTACTTTCTGAGCGCACAGTCTTATGTCAAGTCAATTTGTTTGTAAATATTTTTGTGCGTCATTTACTTCATGTAGCACCAGTTGCCAGAGGCCCAAGAAACAAAGAAAGGAAAATGACTGCATCGTAACTCGCAAAATTCCTGCACTTGTTCTTGTTTTTAAGCTTCCACCACCCTCTGTCAGTTTTTCCAAAGTGACGAGAACGTCTTTGTAATGATGCCATGTCATTTTTACGGCATTGCCTCTTGCACTCCACCGCGTGTCTTTAACCCTTTTCAAACTTTTGCCTGTAGCTGTTATCAGAACTTCCCAACGATGTGTGGACATGGAAAAAATTAATAGCAACGTTCTAATGTGCCGAAAAAAGTTACTGAACTCGCCTCAACTGAGACAGCGTGTAAAGAAACCAGGTTTAACGAATGATTTGAGCAAGGTACGAATTCAACTTTGGGATTTATTTCTTTAATTCTTTGCTGAACTCCTGAATGCCTTCCAGCCATAACAGCAGCATTATCATATGCTTGACCTCTACAGTTGCTTATATCGAGGCCATCAGCTTCAAGCTTCCTCAAAATCATCCATGAAATTCCTTCAGCAGTTTTATCTTTTGTTTTAATGAAATCTATAAAAGATTCCACTACTTGTACTTCCTAATTTTCAATCACTACGTATCTTAATACCTGGCTTGTTTGATCTTTATGAGTGCTGTCGAATAATACTTAGCCTTTTTTATTTGTCCGATGATATGTTGGCGAACTTTATTTCCCAAAATTGCAATAAATTCGTTTTAGATTTCTGGTGACATTTTGCCACACATTTTAGATCTTTAGATCATTTTAGATGTTCACGAAGTGCAGGATCGTACTTTGCAATTAAATGCACCAATTCTAAAAAATTTCCTCTATTAATACTTGTGTCGTTTTCTGTATGGAGACGTAAAGCCAAAGTTCGTTTGGCAAGGAAATTTATGGTATCAAACATTCTGATAAGAATTTCTTGCCATTTTTATGTTTCCTTTGTTACTAAGTTTTGCTCTTTCTTGTCAATAGTCTGTCCTTTTTGAAGTCTGCCCATAATTTTCCATTTGAAATAATTTTGGTTGTGTAGTGCACTTGATTCGTGACTCGAAATCTTAGGATTTAATTTCCACCAAGTATTAAATCCATCAGGTGAGCAAAACTTTGATCCATTCGGTGTGTTTACGTTCTCAAATAAACGACAGCAAAAGCAAAATAATGATGCTTTGGAAGGAGAATAAGCCATCCAAGTACGTAAAACTTTTTCGCTTTTATCAGTGTGCGGTAAAACCATTCCTGGGTAAGCCGTCTTATCTCTCCTTTTGATGTTATTGAGCACGAATCTGAACGTGTTACTGTTGACGCTTCGGCGAAGTTAGTATTGATATGCTGAACAACTTCCTGGCCTTGCTGAATGAGATGCAATCGCATATTTTCATCTATTTGTTCAGGCCATTTTCCAATATCATCCAAGTTTTGGTATTCAATAGCAGCTATCGAAGTCTATGTCAAGACAATAACGATGCAAAATCTAATTGAGTTGGAATTTGATCTTCAGGAACAATGTATACATTTCTAACAGGTTCCAGATCAACAGTGTCAAGTTCTTGTATTTTTTTTATTTGTTCTGGGTTTGAAGGCCCAGTTGTCTTTGATGAATTTAAGCCCAACGTGGAATCTGACGTCTCAGGAACAGGACTTTTCACGTATTTAAGTAAAGCCCCTTCATTTTTTCTAATATTTTCCAACTACTTAGCTCTTCCTTTATTACGGTAAGATGCCCCACTTTCTTTTACTCTTTTCATTTTTGATGCTAACACAAAAAAAAATTATTGACACTTATATATAATAAATAATAAAAGTACAAGTTGGAGTCGTAAACGAAACTATCGTAGAACATTTCAAAATATTTACTAATAAATTAAAAAAATATATAACTTACTTTACTGAAATTTACTTGTTCTGATTTTTTATTTTAATAAATTAGAGCTTGAACAACATAGCTGATAGTCAAAAATACAATTACATAAATAAAAAACGTAAATATACATTCACATAGTTGAATGTATACGAACAATAAAATTTTTTACGAAGTTCAATAATTGAACAATGATAAATGAAATGATTCAATAATACTAATGAGCACTAAAATCACAGTTTGGAAAGCGTATAGATATGTATATACGATACGATTAAGTTAATGTGAATTGGATAACTGACGATTAGGGATTCACGATTCAGATCGATCTTTGTGGATCGACGATCTTTCACTCTAGAAAATCGCCATTAATCGTCGATTCTGCCGGGATCGATCCGAAGGGGCCGGAAATCGACGATTTAGCCAAATTTAGATCTAAGTTTGACAGTATACAATTGACAGTAATTAAGAAAACTTTTAAAAATGTATTTTTATTATTTGCTAATTTTGCTTCGCGCGAAAAGCGTAAAGAAAGGAATAAGTTATGGAATGTGTGCAATTAGGTAAGATTTATATGAAATAATGCATTTAAACGTCATGTAAATATCAATATTCTATCTAAGCATTCTGTCGCAGAAAAATTTTGTCAAAGCGTAATATTTGTGAGTGCAAGTCTTTAATTTAGCATTTTTCACATTTTAGAATTGGCGTCTGCGTCTCCAAAGAAATATACAATATATTTCGAAATTCCTGGCTACGAAGCATACCAAGTTGATGATATGGATTTTCGGACATTCATAAATTGCATTGCCGATGATAAATATGCATGGCTTTGCGTTTTGCGATTTATAGGTTTATTTAAATTGAATAACAAAAAGACAAAACAATTTCATAACACTTGAACTTCAAAACTTAAGGGGGTCCTCTACTCTCGAGGCCTGAAATTGAGCGGTTTTTTGGGGAATAAATTGCGAAGCATCTACCGAATACATTTTAAATTTTTTTTTTATTTCGAAGATACGTGTTTTGACTTTTCAATTTTACTTTTGAAGATGAAAAAAAAAATAACTCTCGCGACCTTGAAACGTCATTGATGTTGAAAATGCATGGGTCCCGCTTAAGCAAAGTTGTGGCCAATTGGGTAATCTGTAATCTGAAAATTTATATTCATTATAATCATAATTACGTTGGCTATGTTTTCCCGCGACAGATTTTTTTTATTTTGCAATTTGTAAAAGTTGTGCAACAATTTGTAAAAATTTCCAACTTTTACGTCATTTTTTGACCTATTAGAGGCTATAAAAATGGAACAAAATAAAATTTTGCAAATCGTACTCGGGAAAACATAGCGGTATGCTTTCTGAACAATTGAAAAAAAAAATTATTGAAATCGGACCAATACTTTTATCAGAAGTCTTACTCGGCAGCTAAAAAAACACTACTTTCGGGAAAACGCGTTTAATAATAAATTACGGTGCATAACTTGATTGTAGTAACTTACGAGTTAATCTGCTATACCGGGGCCGTAGAGTTCTCCTTCCTCATCATGTTGATGTTTTTGGTTGTCCACATTCTTCTCAAGAATGGACCGGTAAATTCTTTAGACAATGATTTTTAACTGGACAAGCGCCGTCGTGGCGCGCCGCGCTTAGTTTCTCGGAAACGGCCGGAGACGGGTACCTTTCTGTTCCCAGAAACATGCAAAGGAATGTGATTTTCATGAAATCCTTTCTGTGGCGTATTCTCAGATACATATAGATTGAAATTTAAAAAAAAAGTGATTTTTCGAAACCGCGAGAGTAGAGGACCTCCTTAAATGTCATTTCAAGAAGATGAAGTAATTAAAGTCAAAAACCCATCTTGAGTTTTAAGTAAATTTCAAGTCAGGTACTCAAGTATGCATGTTAACGTACTGACTGTTTTGTTTTATTTCAATTTTGTCAAATTAATTAAGATTATTATTATTAATCTTCTTCTTTATTTGTGGGAGAATCGACGAATCGACGATTCGCCGATTTTTGAAGAATCGATCTTTAGACGCTCCGATTCTAGCTGAATCGATCTTCCTTTACTGGTGTCGATTCGAATCGACAGATCGATCTTTTTGGTCAGATCGTGAATCCCTACTGACGATCCATCAATCAAACTTTCTTTGAATTATCAAAGCATTACTCACGGACTTCCCTGAAGAGTGGTATTATACAATATTGAACACTATTCTTTATATGATAGAAGTCATTCTCGTTGAACATTAGTCATAAACAATCCAAGCACAAAATAAAATACGGGGAATCCCTGCAAGTCAGTACAGACGGTGATGCCAGCCGCTACAATGAGCAAGATGTCATTATTATACATTCATTTAAAGAAAGTGGATTCCAGGATTTCTTCACAGTATAAGTAATGAAAAATTTCGTGCTCATTTCGATCGGTCCGAATCGTAGGTGCGACAAAAATATGAAATGGTTCAAATATTTACAAGATATTATTATTATTTATTGTGAAATTTTGCCGCCCCTAAAGGTGCCACCCGGGGCGGGCCGCCCCTACTACGCTACGCCACTGGCATCAGGTAATCTTGAATTAACCTGTTTTCATATCTGCAAGATCCCAAATAGTAGTCAAAATTCCGTTGCAATTGTCGGAAGAAATGCTCTGTCTATCACAAGAGCTAGACGATGGAGTCTTCCTGGCAAAACAGTTTACTCTTAGCAGGAACAAAGGCAGTTCCCATTGGTATCTTCAACTCTAGTAGTTACCAAGCAGTCCTAGCATGTCTTGACATAAATCTTGTCCCTACCAAAGACTACATCGTCGTCCCAATCGCCAATGGATCAGAGCAAAATATACCAGATGAAACTACACAAAAACAGACACGGCCAATGAGCTGGAACAATGGCGCTGGAGAACTCCTTCAGAAGTCTACTCCAACCGGTCACCAAGGTAAAGACAAGTCCAAATACGTAAGATGGTATAAAAGCCCAACTATGTAGAAACGCTTATGGGTTCTTCACGAAAACCCCAACGTCCGAGGCTTGCCTGGCACAGAAAAAAAGTCCAGGTGTAAGAGAAAAAACACAAACAAGCAGACTAATATGGCACAGGAAAGAAGTCCAGATCGATCCATCGCCAATAGGTGTAAGAGAAAAAACACAAACAAGCAGACTAATATGGCATAAGAGCCCAACAGCAGACTCTTGCGGGTCACTCATGAAAACCCCAACGTCTGCCGCTTGCGAGCACAACAAATATCTGACACCCAAAGGTAGCCCAGATCGCCAAGCTCTATCGCAAACAGGTTTAAAAGCGAAACTACAGACGTCAAACGCTTGGGACTTCCAACAAATGCTTGAACTAGTCGGTATCACGGTCCACCAAACCCTAACGGTTGAAACCAAAAGAAGTGTTATGAAGAACATTCCCAACACACGTTCTGCACAGACTTGTAGGGATGGGGGATCGAACTGAGAAAATCGATTTAGTACGGATCGATCTATAATTTTTTTCCGATTTCGTATATCGATTAATCGCCTTAAAAGGATCGATATCCATAGATCGAATAGATCGATTCGGTTTATTTTGATATTTCAATTTATTTCAGTATTTTGAAATTGCAAGTAATTAAACCTGTTTGTACATATGAAAATATAGGGTCATTATTAAACCAATTTATTAAATAATAGGAAACAGCCTTTGTAGCTAACAAATTTTGGGTATTTCAGAAATGTTGCTTATTTTACAAATCTTGGGTATTTCAGAATAGTTGCTTATTTAATCGGAAAACAATTCGCGATTATGGAGCAGAGTCTTTTTTGAAAGTACTCAGTCTTCATTAAAGGAACACAACTAAAAATGTACACCCGAAAAGTAAAAGAGAAGCACAACTTTTGTGCCACGTATTTGCAAGCGCAAACATTTTTTTTACTAATATCACAACATGTCCCAGAAACCTTCCAGGAATATTATGAGTATGTACGAAGAACATTGTCGTAAGTTTTCTGGGAAGGTTTTTGGTCTTAGCCCTAAAAATGTATATCTTGGGCACATTTTTTGAAAATATTCTGGGAATGTTTTATTCTTTCGTTTTAAACGTAAATCACCGCAAGTTAAAGTTGACAGTTCACTTTTATCTTCCTCCCTGTCTTCACCTTGCGAGAAACATGACTACCACTCAGTTGAAAATTTCAAAATGGACGCAGTTCTGGTTTACTATTCAAATGCTAATTGTGATCGAAAACACTTACACACTTTTCATATGAAAATGTTTTGATAAAAGGCTATCTAAGATTTTAAAGCACGCAAAATAAATTCTTCGTCTTTTTAATTTATTGTGGAAAGGTTTTTTACACAATTCACCATTGCGTAAATGTCTAAATCCATATTACTTTAAAAGTGTAAAATCTGCCTAATCTGAGACTTTATATTAAAAAAACTATTAATAAGTGTCAAATCTTTGATAGAGTAAAAATGGGCAGAACTCAAAAAGATGCTTCTCTCAGGAGATTAAGATCTACGTCGCATCTACGTGTATTCCACATGAGTTCATTACTAGGATTATATGTGACAGTATACAAACTTGTCTATTCCACTAGTTATATTCTACTTTGTTGATGTGGCAAATCCGCGTAAACGGAGTTGGGTCAATTCGTTGAGCGGTACGACCACCATCCCATGGGTCGCAGGTTCGAGACCAGGTCTCCCAGTGAGCTTTTAATAAGAAATTAAAATAATCCACTCAGTCTCTGCGCTGTTCTCTAGCTTCCCCTACTCTTATTCCCTTCCGGCTTTAGCCACGTCGGATAAAAAAAACTAATATGCGTTACATCTAGGATGTCGGTATACAAAATCCAACTAACTTTCGAAGCAATTACAAGTTGCATCGTGTATTCCAAAACTAATTTGTATAAAAACTTAAAATCGCATAATCGAATATCACTTATTTTAGATTTTTCTTTAAATAACTTATTTCTTTCTCATTGTGGAATCACCAAACCAGAAATAAAACATAACAAGCCACAACAATAAAATATTATAGCGATCACAAGCGCATTCACCTAATAATTACGATTATTTAAAAAAATTTTTACATTTGTCGGATTATTACACACATGAAAGATAAAATGAAAAAATATCACGACTTAGCTTGTTTTTTTGGTACGTCTTAAATAGATCGAAATCGGAAACAAATAAATCGATTCGAGCTGAATCGGTCCCACGTAAAATCGATTAAAAAATCGGCAGATCGAAGGCTTAAAGATCGATCTCTTGAGATCGAATCGAAGATCGCCCATCCCTACAGACTTGCATATTTCAATCTTCGGGTAAATTTTCTTTGCTGACCCAAAATGCATTAAAAAGTAACTTTTGTCTAGATGACTTATTTTCCAAGTACTCTGACTGCATTTAATGTCAACACACTACAGGCACTTATCTAGAAAAAGAGTCAAATTACAGCATGTGTGTGTGTTTAACAAGTTAATACTTAATTTTCATTAATTTTATCACCTTAACTTTATTAGCGCTAATTATAATTGCGATAATTTGTAAACGAATTTGTACTGTTCACGGTAATTAATTCAAATAAATTAAATGAAGTGATATTTTACTCGCTTTCTTTTATCTCCCTTTCTACTCCACAATTAAACAAAGTAGTGGCAGCGGTGGGATTACGCAACAGTGTCATCCAATTAATAACTGAATCATAATTAATCTTCGAAATCTGTCCATGCGTTACGAAGTAACTACCCCTCCTCTCCCTTACCACCACAATAGGACCAAATTATTCTCCTATCCAAATGGGTCCACGCGTTACAAAGTTAGGTTCCACCCCCCCCCCCCCCCTCCCTTCTCGTGGTATCAACCAGTGAGCATACTCTACCCAAAAGAAAAAGAATTATCAAAATCGGTCAACTCGGTTACGGAGTTAGACTACTACTCTCCCGCCCATTCCACCCCCCACTGTAGGATCAAATTATTCTCCTATTAGCAATGGGGGATCACACTCTATACAACAGCAAAAGAACCATCCAAATCGGTCTACGCGATACAAAGTTAGGTTCCCCTTGACGTGCGTGGGGTTTGAAAAAAGTACTTTTTAAATTTTAATTTCTGTCATTTTTTCCTCGATGAAGGGTCGAACATACGAATTACTAATAATTTCAATAACAGTGAAATAACATACATAAATGTAAAAAATATTTGAAACAAATTTCTGTTTGAATTTGATTATTTTAATTTCACAAAGAATAAATATACTAAGGCAAAGTGTACGTCCTATGATAGGAAATCGGTTTATAAAGCTTCCAAAACTGCAGCGATCGTTGATTTGTTCTGTTTTCGTCCGAATCACGTTTGTAAGGGCTTCAAGATTTTATTTTACCTGTAGTCCAATTTAAACTCTACATTACCATCTTCACATCTGAAAAATATCATATTGCTCGGTATTATTACTATTTTTCTATGAGTTCTCGGATCTTTGTTGTATTTTAAATAGATCGTAAATTTAAGATCGTAATTAACCCAATCTTTTTACACAACAAAACCGACTTTAATTGAATTAAATGCATTTAATTCTGACTTATGTCTTAACATTCCCATAATATATCTCTAAAAAGTGGCAATAAATTAAAACGTTCTTATAGTAGTAGGTCACCACTACTATAATCTAACTACTATTAATCGAACTGATAGTGTTGCTCTAAGTGAAGAATTATTGAATTATTCGTCTTCGGAATATCAATCCTCTCCTGAGTCAATTGATCTAGAGGTTGCTGTATCCGAGTCAACTTTCAGTGTAGCAAATCCTGAGAGAAACCGGAGAAGTTGTTTATAATTTGCTCGCCTTAAGTTAAGAGTTCATTTCGTTTGCCTTTGGATTTTTAATTACCTCACTGAAATTTTCTTTATTCACATTTTCTGAGTGTTGTATTTTACCATGTTAGATTTAATATACTCGTTGTCTGTACACCCCTGATTGTTTGTGTGGGCGTGTTTTGCATTTTTGTTTTTTGTTTGTTTGTTGTTTACTAATATTTTATTGCATGGGTTGTGGGAGCCTCATTCATCTCAATATACGTTATATTCTGGTGAATAGGTCAATTGATTCTAGGCTTCTGCCTATGAAGTGCACCTTCTGAGTTAGAAGGATTAATTCTACCAGTTAAAACCACACGCGGAAAAGCGATACCATCTCATCTGAGAAAGTAAGTAACTGAAGATTATAAAAATAAGAAATCATCTTATCAAATTGCAAACAAATTTAAACTTTCAAGATCTACAGTACAGGGTATATTATTTTCTTCGAGACAATTGGAAGTATGAAGAAAAAACCGATACCAGAACGACCAAGACTGACTACTTCAAACGAAAGTCGAACTTTAAGGAAAACAATTAAACAAAATCGTGCTGCAACAGAGTCTGGAAGCATACAGAGAGCATAGGGAAAAGTGTTTCTGTGGATACCTGTAGGTGAAGGATGAGAGAAATAAATCTTATAAGGTAAATTTTCTGATATTCTGTTATGGAACCCCGCAATGATCTCTAAATTTTAAGGCTAAGGAGAAACCATTTTTGACCAGTATCCAAAAAAAGAAACGCTTCGCTTTTGCTAAAGCGCACAAAAATTGGACACTTAATCAGAGTGATGAAGCACGCTTTGAGTTGGACATGCAATCCCATAAAAAACGCGTCATTCGAAAAAAAAACTGAAGCATTCCAAAAGTCGAAAAGTAAAATTCCCAAGCTCTGTAATTATTTGGGAGTTGGACATCTGTGCTTCACTAATACTACAATAAATAGCACTACGTACCAGACTATTCTGCGAAATTATCTTCTTCCATCAAAACCTGCTTTGGAAAGACCAGTAGGCGAATATATTTTCAGCAGACGGGGCCAGTTGTCTTACGGCAAAATTAACAAAGCAATGGTTTCAAGAACATAAAGTTCCACTAATGCAATGGTTTAAAGGCCATTGCATTAATGGAACGTCATGTTCTTGAAACCAAAGCCCGGACCTTTCTCCCATTGAGAACATATTACGAAAAATTAAAAAGGCAATACCTCAATGTCCCGATGCCCTAATGGATGTTCTTCAAAGGGAAATACAAAGCATTTGGGATTCAATAACACCAGCTGAGTGTGAAGAATTAGTAATCACTATGCCTTGATGTATGAAGGATGTTATCCGACGAAATGGTGATGTTTAGCAGGCTTAATTCTCTATGAATAGAATTCGGATTTCTTTTCTTTTTTAGTGAATTATGTTAAAACATTTGATGGATTTTTACATAAATTATAATTAATAAATTAACATGTTATTTAATTGTTGTCTTTCATATTTTGCAACTTCAATTTATTTGCAAATTAATTTTATTACATTTGGTAATATTTTATTATTAAAAATTTCAACGTCCCTCTTCTGTGCACATCTGCCTTTAAATAACGCACAACAAAATGCACTATAGTAAGCAAAATATACTCATAATACGATTTCAAAACATTCAAATTATTTCTCGATCGTTCGTAGTTTCTTTACAAAAGAATGTTGCTCCGAAATTGTAATTTGTACAAGGTAGACGAACCTTTTTGCCGCAAGTTCTATGATAGACGAAGATTTTTGCAGGTTGATGTCATAAAAAAAGTCGCATTATTGAAAGAACTTGCAGTCCTATTTTGATTGTGCAAGTTCTATTAGAATTCCTTATATCCTCAAATATATTCGCCACAAGTACTTCTATATAACTTTGCCAGAAGACTTTATTATTAAGAATTCATTTTTATTTTCGAACTGAAATCTTGGATAGACGAACTTTTTTGCGTTTGGGTAGAAGTAATTAAACATTTATCATAATTGAGATAAAACGTGTGACCACGACGTTTACGTAGTCGAATATTTCATTTCATATAAATATATATATGGGATCGAGGCTTCTTCATGAAAAGAACTTTGGAACGGAGAATCGGTAACGGCGCTGGTGGACCAGTGGTTAGGGTAATGGAGTATCATGCGCATGGTCTCGGTTCAAACCCAGCTAGCCCAATGGTTCTGTTTAATATATATATATATATATATATATATATATATATATATATATATATATATATATATATATATATATATATATATATATATAGTGTGTATTTCTCAAGCCTTTTTGAGAATTATCCAAATAAAATAAACCAAACGATGAGGAAATGAAATTAAAAACCAAACTTTTTGGGACTTAGCGATAACTTTATTTCAACTGCACTCTGTGACTGATTGCCTGCAACTAACTTTACAACTGGACTCAATTGCTGAAGATGAACAAAACGTTATATGTTATTTACTCACAAATACAACCTTTCTTTGCGCAAAAAATGTATACAAAACAAATGTAAATAACAAGTAATAGGAGTTTACAGATTGAACTTAGGAAATCAGTACATTAAAGATTTATGAACTTAACATATAGTGTTGTGCGAAACAATAGCAACCATTTCAATAAAAAAATTTAATGTGGTTTTTTTTCTTCATTTTAATAATGTACAATAAAAAAATATATCCTGTTTTTTCCTTTGATGAAACAATTACAAATGGTTTACTTCGCAAAAAATTAAAAGTTTAATTTAGTTAAACAAATGTAAAAAATAACAAATTTCAACATATGCTAGTGTGCGAAACAAAAGCAACCGTTTAGCTACTTCCTTAATACTTAGTATGATAGCCTTTATTTTTAATAACCTCAGCACACCTTCGCGGCATAGACGCTATTAAATTCATAATAATAGACTGAGGTATACTTTCCCATTCCTTTTTTAATGTATCCATGAGTTCTGCCTTATTTCGAAAACGTTGACCTCCGACTCGCCGTTTAAGGATCCCGAAGAGATTTTCAATTGGATTCAAGTCTGGTGATTGGGCCGGCCAATCAAGGACTTGAATACCATTATCGTTTATCCACTCTTTTACCAGCTTCGATGCGTGTTTCGTGTCATTATCATGCTGAAACACCCATCGAAGCGGCATTTCCTACTCGGCATACGGCAACATTTGCGTTTCTAAAATATTTTTATAAATAAAACGATCCATTTTTTCTTTTATTTCAAAAAAAGGACCCACACCGTTAGCCGCGAAGCAGGTCCACACCATCACACTACCTCCTCCATGCTTGGTTGTTGCCTTGCAATATCGTGGATTGAGTCGCTCACATTTGCGTCGTCTCACAGTAGTCATGCCGTCGGAGTTTATTAAATTAAATTTCGACTCATCGCTGAACAGTACAATTTTCCACTTTTCTAGGGACCACTTCAAATGCTCTGAAGCAAATTTTAACCTATAAATTTAATATCATATAGAGACGAAGGCCATAACATCAAACTTACCTTTTTTGCAAGTGTTTTCTGGTAAGCAAAGGTTTTTTTGCTGGTCTGTAGCTCCTTAAATTATTTTTCAAAGCGCGTTTCCGGACAGTACTGTCATCTATACTTAAATTTAAAGAGTTCACAATTTCGCGGGATGTTATAAACGGATTCTTTTTAATTAACGCACAAATTCTCTAATCAGTTCTGGGTGTAGTTTTCCGTGGTCGGCCGCCCAAATGCAGCGTGCTAATATTTTCCGTGGTTTTATATTTACGTATAAGTCGCGAAATTATAGATTTATTAACACTATATTTTTTTGAGAGTGAATACTGAGAATATCCACTCTTATATTCCGCAATAATTTTTAATTTGAAACTATCACTGAACTTATTACGCGCCATTATTCAAATATTAACTTTTACCGATCTGCTTCTGCTAACCAACCAGAAATTACTAAAATTACCTTGACGCAGTTGTGCAGCTGTAACATTTCTCTCACAGTGCAAATATTTTCACAAAAAAGTCCTTATATGAGATTTTTCCATTAGGTTGCTTTTGTTTCGCACACTAGCATATGTTGAATTTTGTTATTTTTTACATTTGTTTAACTAAGTTAAACTTTTATTTTTTTGCGAAGTAAACCTATTGTAATTGTTTCATCAAAGGAAAAAAACAGGATATATTTTTTTACTGTTCATTATTAAAATGAAGAAAAAAAACCACATTAAATTTTTGTATTGAAATGGTTGCTATTGTTTCGCACAACACGTATATATATATATATATATATATATATATATATATGGAGGTTCTGATTTCGTGTGCTGTCCATAGTTAGCCATGAAGGAATCTAAGGAATACGTCTTTTCAACCTTGTAGTATAGGGTATGTGACCATATTTGTAAGAAGCAGCGTTGGTTAATTACCAATATTCCCTGTCCCAAGAGACGATGCGTGAACAATTGCTGGGTACATGTAATATGCACGATAGTCGTTGTCACGACAGTCAATGAATATAGCCTATTTAATTTGATTAAGATGTCCCTGAGAGGTAGTTGCACCTTTAGTGAACAGCTTGTGTCCTCGTCCAGGAGATCGAAGAACAACTTAATTACGCATTCATCCGATTAGCCTTTGTTATTGTCGTGTTCAACAAACCAGCGTATCTGTCTTCCTCAACCTCTCAAGTGACTTTACTATATGATTTTATATTCGCCGGTTTTAATAATAGAAATTTCTAAGCCTAAAGTTGACTCGCAATATGGCAATATTCTTTTTCCGGGACCAAAGAGAGAGTTTCGTGTGTATAGATAAGCATTCGATTTCGACCATTCGTAACAGAAGGCTTGAGACTATTTCTTGCCTCATTTGTCTGGCCACGAGCTTGTCAGTTAAGTTGTGTAGGTCATTCATCTGGTAGGCTATTTGCCGTTGTCTTTCGATCAGTGGATTTAGGGGCTTTTGTATCTTGATTAGCAGTTTTGACTACGCTGATTTGTTGCTTTTCTAAATCAGCGAGTACCTGATGGTTAGCTTTCAAGTCATATAGGCGACTAAAGACTTCGCGTTCGTTGGCACTATCCATGGTACCAAACAGCGTACTCTGAAAAACTGATCTCGTTTTTCGAGGAACTGCTTGCTTAATTACTTAATGTTCGCAGAGGTCTCCTCTGGTGTTGTTTCCACATAGTTGATGCAAGTAGTGTTCGGCTCGTTCCGCAAGCGTGGTCTGATTATCCAACTCGGTCAGGTTTAATTCTGTTAATATATTTCACGTATAGTGGTAAACCATGAGGCTTCCTAGACCTGCGAATAGCATTCCTGTGTTATTGAGTAGTTTTACCGTGTACGGCCCGAAGTACAACTTCCCAAAATGGGCAATATTAATCCGGGGATGATAACGATTCGTATCATACCTAGAGAGAGGAATATTAAGCGTTAGTGTGGGTGTACGAAGTAAATTTTTGAGTGAATGTGTCTGGCCTTTCCTCTTAAGTTAGACTTTGTCCCCTATGTGAAAGGATAAGGATCGAACAGTTTTATGGTAGTACAACTTTAACCGTTGTTTACTGGCGAGTAAATTCTTACATGCCGTAGCGAATTACCTTTTGAGCTTGTACCGTATGATTTAGTAGTAGTATTTTTTTTAGGGAATGTTTCTGCCCTTTCCTCTTAAGTTAGACTTTGTCCCCTATGTGAAAGGATAAGGATCGAACAGTTTTATGGTAGTATAACTTTAACCGTTGTTTACTGGCGAGTAAATTCTTACATGCCGTGGCGAATTACCTTTTGAGCTTGTACCGTATGATGGGTCCAGGGTCTTGTTTTAAATTAGACGGAACATCCGCTGTGAAGCCGTAAAGGCAGTCCACGGGAGTTAAATTCGTCCCATCGTGTAAACTCTTGTTGTAGACGAATGCAGCGGTTCGCTGATATTGACCCCATGATTTGGGATTCTCGTTCACTATTCTACGCAGATATTCAATTAATGGCCTATGTGCGCGTTCGAGTGCGCCGTTTGACTGTGGGTGATATGCAGAAGCTCGCAACTTCTTCACCCTTAGCAGCTTACATACCTTTTTAAGTAACTCACTATTATTAGTAACTATCTGTTTGGGGATGCGGTAGCGTGCGACGATCTCGTTCAAGAACATTTGCGCTAAGGTGACGGCTTCCCCGTTGGGTATGGTGAACTAGTCGACAAATTTAGTGAGGTTATGCTCAAAAGTCACGATGTACTTGTTTCCGGAGTCAGTTTCCTCGAGTGGACCATATTTCCGGATATCACTAAGCATGTGCCTCCGCCAGTGCTTCCTTCGAATCCGCCCGTATGTTTTGTTCACACCATGATGGCAGTCAAAGGACGAGTTGTGATAATCATGGAGGATTGTCTGTATCTCTTTGGGGCTTGTGATTACTTCAGGGAGCTTGGGTTTGTTGTCGATTAGCAGATTAGTATCTGGTAGGTCTCCTTTTGTGACCTCTTCTGCGTTTGGAATTTATTCATTTTTGTTTTCGCGGGGCATGTTATCCCGTGTTTCGCGTCTCTTAAACTCTCTTTGAGCATTTTTCACTTGAAGCCGGGTCACAGGGTTGTATTTTATTTTATTTTTGCGAATAGAAGTTGCTTCTTACTCCGAGTCAAAATCCATTCTATGGTGGACTTGTTTCTTTACCGTTAGGTTTTGGCAATTTGAGTCTTCGTTAACTTCCCGTGGAATGCGACTTAAGGCGTCGGAATTTGTGTTATATTTTATTTGCTTAATGTTATATTGTAAGTTGTATACGTATAGCCTTCGTTATTCAAGGGAATAGCAATCATTAATTAATATAATTACTATTCTGTCTTTCCCACCTCTACTCGAATCCTTTCTTCAGACACAGAAATACTTAGATTCTTTCTCTTAAGTAGTCTATTTTATTTAGTAAACTATTTTTTTGAATATTTTTTACCCCTCTTACAATTAACCACCATAAATGTTATTAAATTTTGCCTATATATTTTGTTATAATCCTTAATTATTTGAATTTTTACAATAATCTTTTATACATAGAGGCTTTCTCTGCTTTCACAATTAGCCACTATAAGTCTTAATTAAATCCATAAAGTTTTTCTCCACTTTCACAATTAGCCACTATAAGGCTTGAGCCTGCACTTATTTAGCTTTAAAACCTAATTTCGACCAAACCTTCCAACCAACCTTGCCGCACCTTTTAGAAATAACTCCTTGATATTTCGTGACTTCACTGTTAAGAATTTTTATAGACTCTCTGCTTCTACCTCTCCAGAATCGTGAATAGCCGATCTACATAAAAAAAAGCTCTTCGCTCTTTATTTTCGTTTTTTACTTTTGTCTTTGAATTTTAGGCAAAGTAGATGTAAATGGCTCTCATTGGTTCGCACTGCCGTGACTTTTTCTGAGATTCGTTGACAGATTCGCTGTAGATTATTTGCGCTGAATAAGCGAGTTTCTTTCGCTTATCGAAAGCTTCGCTTCTACGGGGGTGTGAAAATAATATCGTGGTAACCTGAGCGCGTTGTTTTTCACGAGTTGGATTTAAATATGTTGCAACTTTGTTGTCGAACTCATTGAATTTTATGTCGGTTTTATTTACCGATTCTTATATGGCAGATTGGATTCGTTTGAATTTTGGCTTATGGGAAAGATAAGCAGAATCCAATATTGTAACATTCTTTCTCCCTGCAATTAAGGAGAGCAATAATCATTCATCTGACTGCAGTGTCGGGGATTTGGAATTCTGGGGGTGAAATTTTGATTTTGTCGAACGCCTCCTGACACTTTTCGGTAATCGTAGTAGGAAGACACCGAAGCTGAAATGAAGCTATCGTGTTAATTGGTATAAGTCATGTAGTCTGTCTCACTCTTGGAGGAATAGAACCACTTCCAGGGCTTATTCTTACTATTTTTTCGTTGTCTCACAGAGCTGTCAAGCCAAGATTGGTGCCGAGTTGTTAGCTTAAGTGATAGGAACACAATGAGCAAAACAGAAGGACAAAAAGTTATAGAAAGAGCTAACGGCATTATTAATATCAAAGAAATCAGCATTTTCAAAGTTATAACAAAAGTCAGTAGGGGCAAAAGTCAGTCATTGATGAAACATCGCATGAACAATATGCCTGCAGGAACGGTAGAAAACACTAGGTCAAGAAACTTTCCTTGATCATTCGAGATTCCACAAAAAGCGAGGTTATCTGTAAGGGACAAAGTACATTAATTAGCTGAAAAAAGGCGGCACTAAGCCATCATCCGAACGAGAAAACCGCAAAATGTTTTAAATAAATAATAAAGTTTTTCCTAAGCCCAAATTGGAATACGACGGGAAAAGTTTCTTTGTTCGCTCCAGTCTAAGTTGGTCTGCTGGAGACAGTCTATGCTGGTTAGGAGAGGTTGTTGCTGTTAGTTCTTGAGGCCGACATTCTATTGCAGCGACGTTGCCCACTGTCTCTGGAGCTAAATTGAAAAGCCTCCAAAAGTCCACTCCAAGGTATAACTCTTGTGTGAGACCAGGTACGATATACAGCCGCACTGTGTTTGTGCATCCTCGGAACGTTATGGGAATGTCCGCGTGACCAAATACCTCGGGTGATTCTTCGTTTGCTACAATTATCTTCGATCTATATCTGCTCCACTTGACTTGAGACTTGTCTAGGCGTTCCATTGCATTTAATCCCAATATGCTGACACTAGCTCCACTGTCCAATAGGCCCGTGATGTTGTGCCCAAGTAAGTTCACCTCGGCGTACGGCCGAATATCATGCGGTACTCGTAGGAAAACTGTAGCCAACCTCTTCCTATTTGCGCGTACTTCTTTCCAGAAGGCTTTAAGGCGAAGCGTCGAGCGTTTGTTTGTCTTGGTGGGTGGGACCTCTAGTCGATCATCTGTTTCCTTGAAGATCCGTCTTCTGGCCAGTTTATATTCTTTGAGCCTTTGGTGATTTGGCTTCAAAGGATAAACCGATGGCGTCGACGAGTTTGTTCCTGATGGGGTTTGACGCTGTAGGATTCGTGTTGGTCCTGCTTGAGTCCCAGCTATCGGAGCAGTGATTCTCGAGCTAGAGATTGGTATCAGCGGCGAAAGTAAGGCTGGTTTTGCACATGGAAATGACCGGGTTGACGGTACATGGATGTCGATCTCAGGTTCGGCATCCGAATTCAGGTCAATCAGGTTTATACGATCTCTTTCGCTAATGTTCGATGATTGTTCGCCCAAAATCAAGTCGGTTGGTAGCGACGATGTTAGAGGCGCGAACAATTCCGTCAAATCAGATAGTGATATCAAGTCAGGTGATGCAGTCGAATCAGGTAAAGAAGTCACATCAGATGGTATGGTAAAATCAGGCGGTAAAGTCAAGTTGGAGAATGTCAATTCAGGTAATGAATTCGCCTCGGAGTGAAGATGGGTGAGAACTGGGCCATCTTTTACTACGGATGGGAGTGTAACTGTCGCGTAGGAGCCTGGCTCTGGGTATTTTGGGGAAAAACGTTGTCCCTTCTCTCTGCCGGGTTCCTCAAGGGCACCGTCGGTCGAGGACTGCTGTTGTTGCCCTCGACCCGACGGAAGTTTTTCTGGTTGCACTGCGGGCATCTGGGTTTAACCACCCCCTTCTTCCCACATTCATAGCAGAAAAAACCTCCTCGAGGCAATACATATAAAAATGTCCGTGTTTGTCACAATTCCAGCAGATGGCTGAAGGCTGGCGAGGTTGTTCTACTGCGGCGACATATTCTTCTTCGAATGTCATGTCAACCTGTAACTCCGGAGACTCTGATGATTCGGCCATGTAATATTCGTCTAATCGTGCTCTCCCGTATGCAAAGTATGGAAGTTTTTCTGGTTGCACTGCGGGCATCTGGGTTTAACCACCCCCTTCTTCCCACATCCATAGCAGAAAAAACCTCCTCGACGCAATCCATATAAAAATGTCCGTGTTTGTCACAATTCCAGCAGATGGCTGAAGGCTGGCGAGGTTGTTCTACTGCGGCGACATATTCTTCTTCGAATATCATGTCAACCTGTAACTCCGGAGACTCTGATGATTCGGCCATGTAATATTCGTCTAATCGTGCTCTCCCGTATGCATTAGGTGGCAGATGGGACCTGATGCGCGCTCGGGTGATCTGGATTTCCATCACTAACGCCCTCAATTGAGCTATTGAGGTGGTGCGGTGGAGGCATATCTGTTCCTGAATTGTCGGCAACAGGTTCATTCGGACGCTCTCGACAAACTCCATATCCGTCATGGGGACACGGAGCCGGTTGCGGAGCTGTGCCATATCCTGGCAGTAGGACGAGAAGGATTCGGTGGGTCGCTGTCTCCTGTTCAAAATTCTACGACGAATGTCTATATCATTTGAATGTTCGCCCCAGTCTGATCTGAGAGCCAGCTTGACGTGCTCCCATGGCGGTGACGGATTCTACCTAAGAAGAGTCAAAATCCATTTTCCGACCCTTCCTCTCAGCAGTGCGTGCAAGTTTTCGATAAATAAATCAAAATCTCCTCGCGATGTATTGATGGTTAAAGTTTCGGCCCGGAAGATGAATTCGTCGACATCCAAGTTAGTGTTATCTCAGTCATACATGAGATTCCACCTTCTCATCGGGCTGGCTGATTGCCGTCTAGTAATGGGTCTTCGTCTCTCCTGCTGAAATGACCTTGGGTTTGGGCGCGTTGGCTCAAAAGTAAAGCGTTGTGGTTTTCCGAAGCGACCTCGACCTTTTCGTGCTGACCAGTCCGGGAACTCGTTTGTGGCCGATGACGTGGGCCTCGCGGGCCGTTGCGACCGAGGAGATGAATGGACGGCTTCATCCTGGAAGGAGTTCCTAATCCGTGCTGTCTCGGCTCGGACCGCTTCAGCGATGTGCAGACGAAGCGTCGCCAAGAGGGCCTCCGTAGCTACGAGTCCTTGGGATGCTGGTTGTGTTGGAGGAGCGTCACCAAGTCCGAGCTCCGCATTTGGAGTCCGTCCAGTCCTTTCCTCCGGGCTCCTTGAAGTGGCTGAAGTAGGTCTGGAGCTAGGTTGTCTGGATTCTTCTCATCTGGGCTGTCGGAGAGGCGGATAACGGCTGTCTGCTGGTTTGTCGTGTATTGTAACATCGAGGAATAGATCCTTTTGCGGGGTCATCATCTTTTAGTTCCTTTCGGCAGTTAGGACAATTACTACTTGTTTTACGCCACTGTCTCAAGCATCTTCGATGAAAGTCGTGACCACAGGTGGTCCGGGTTACCTCTTCCGTCGACAGGTCTTCCACACGGATGGGACAGACTTCCGCTGGGGCCGTTGTGATTCCTTGCGGTGATCTTGCCATAAACATGGCTGAAACTATGATGGCAATCTCAAACGAACGAACGAACTCGTGATTGAGGGGAACAGGGTCTTAAAGAAATGCAACGCAGCTCAGTGTTAAATTGAAGGCAATGCAGCATCAACTTTACAGATCAAACTACAACGCCGTCAGAAATCTTCCAAGTCCGACGAAATATCATAGAACGAGACTAAACGTCTCTGCGAAATAGAGCAAATCAGATTTAAACTTTTCACAAGCTCCTTTAAATAGAGCAAATCAAATCCGAAAAGTCTCCCAAGCTTAGAGAAATAGAGGAAATCAAATCGAAAAAATTCTCACAAGCTCAGAGAAATATAGCAAATCAAATCAAAAAAAAGTCTCTCAAGCTCCGAGAAATAGAGCCAATCAAATTCAAAATTTTCAAAATTTTCTCTCTCTCTCTCGACGACGCTCCCTCTATTTTCCTAAGGAAGGCCACCCAACTGAGTGGTCCTCTCTCCTCAGTAAGTCTGATAGTCGCCTACCGGGGAACAAGGATGAGGACACCTGTCATTACCCAATGAATGAAAGACATCAGGTCTCCGAGTCCGCTGGTTGGCTAGAAAAAGCCAGCCATCGACCTTCTCCGGAGACGTGGTGCATTTCATCCATCAGGCGATGCAGCCGTGCCTCCTGAGGGAAAAGGAAACAACAGGAAAGAAAATAAAGAAAAAAAATTTAAGAAAAGGAATAATAATTGTCAATAATTGTTTTTTTGTGAAGATGAAGTTTGCCTCGTCCAATCAACCAATTGCATTCTTTTGGAAATAAAAAAAGGAACGGACTCACCGAAAGTTTTTTTAAAATTATTTTCTGTTTATTATCCAAGTTCCTGCCACATGAAATCTCTTTTGCAGTGCAGGGATGTTCCCATTCAAATATGAGGTTCGTCCTCGAGTGCAGCTGATCCCTTTTTCTCGCTATAAGAAAAACCCGGATAGCAAAATTGTTGCTGGGATATGGGCTTTTTTTCGGCACTCGTTAGCGTGTGGTGCTGATTCAAAATGTGTCCTTTTAATCCTCTCCTTCGATATATGAATGTTCTGCCTTCAAGAAACCCTTATCTGGCTTATGATCCTAACAGGTTGCTTCGGCTTCCTTTTTTTTCCTCCCCTCGTGTTAATCGCCGTATAGAATTCTGCTTCCCGGAATGGCTTTACTTAGAAAATAAATTGCTTGTGTGACATTGCATTCTTGGCCAGTGATAACTCCTCTCCTACAACTCGATTATCACATAAACAATCAAATTATCCAGCCTTGAACATACATACAATTAGTGATGAAATCACGTAAAACTCGATCTTTCTGTTGACTCAAGCAGTTAGTAAGATGTCAACATAACATATATATTTCCCATTGCGCGTATATATCAATCGGGTGAATCGAAACTTTAAATCAGAAAATTAAATTACTTAACGTAATTGTATGGACCAGTTCTTACGATTTCTGAAGTTCTTCCGAAATTTCTTAAAACTTTCTATGAATAATTGCGTAAAACTTTAATTCATATAATAAATTCAAACGACTTGGGACGCTTGCACTGCAGCCACTGTTTCACTCGCAAATGGCTTTAGTTGGAATATTTTCTGGCGACGGCTGTGTATGCTGTGTCGCGCAAGCGTTACTTGTATGGCTGATGTGTTATTTGTGCATATAGTGATAGTGAACACACATTTTTCTCTCTCCAGCCAGAATCAAGTGTGGGTTTTGGTTAGCTGAGGTTGGGAGTGTGTTGACTTGCAACTGGCTTTTTCTTTGCAAATCCATAGTCGGCGTGTTTTTAAATTTCTAGGTTTTCGGGTGGAAAGTTTTGATTGCGACCATAACAGGGTAGAGCAGAGGAGGCTGAGAAGTTTGCTTGCACTTGATTCCCCGGCTCTGTTAGCGAGTGAGCCTGAGTTCCTTACGTGCTCCTAATGAGAGTGACGCAGGTGACTCTAGGCACCCTCTCGCAGCTTTACCAGGCGCCCAATGTGTGGCACGACCCATCTGCAGTCTCATGCTTTATCTGAGCTAGCCGGTCTTTAAGACTAGACGGATGCTGTGGTGAAGCGGAGAAAGGGCGAGTGCGGCGAGACCGGGTCCGTTAAGGACGACATCTCTTGGAGGGTTGTGAGCAGTCTCACAAAAATAGTTCACCAGTCATTAAGACGAAGGGAGCACTAATGCCCAAAGAAAAACGAAAAGGGAGTGTTGAGGGGCCAGTGGGCCAAGCCTAACCAGAAGGTCTCTTAAGGAGAGGTTAGGAGTGGAAGGTTGAGTCGGGAGGACATCTACTGTTCCACTAAGTGAACTAGGCCGCAGTTAATAACTCAATTGTGGAGTTCTCACATTCCACAATTCGAATCGCCGAATACCTTACGAAGGGCAACGGAATAGCCGGCGGCTGCGCTATTTGACAACGAGAAAAAACCAGGTTAAGTTGGGGAGCTCTGAAAGGCATGAAACATGTATTGAGAAGAGACGTAAACAAAAGCTTTACGCCGGTAAAATTTGCTGAAGGTTTAGTGCGGACTGACGAGGTAGGTATGGAAAGGGTCGATGGGGTGCAACCGGATCACCGTTAACGGCCGGTCAGGATAATTTAGCTGGTTCTTCGCCCCGCTCGTCAGGACTAAGATTCCTCCGGACATACTCCTTATGAGAGATCAGCCAGTGAAATCAGAGCCTGACCTCAGTAGTGGTCTCATCGAGACCCCCCCCCCCCCCACGATCAGGTCAAAGCTCGTGATTCCTGCCGTGCAGACTGGACCTTGGTGTGGGTGCGTACCTTTCTTCTTCAGCTTACATCACACCGGCACTATGGTTCTAAGACTCAGTACCACACACACACACACTCCAGTATGGCTATCCTCACGAAACTATCCCTGACTGTGTTGCCACGCTACCGGGCCGGATCCTTGCGGGACCGGTTCCCATCAAGTTAAATTGAAGGTCTTCGAGCTGAAAGACTTTTTCGATGGGTGTTGAAACTGAAGCCGGTGTTGGCCGTAGTGTGAGGCGAGAACACAAACTTCACGCCGGTAGAGATGCTGAGGGCTCTGGGCTATGCAGACTGAACAAGTGTTCAAGGACATACGTGTTGGTCCATGGGACCACTGACAGGGCTGACCTGACTTGGGCGATAAAACTGTTGGTGGTACAAATTGAGGCCTTGGCCAGGCGACAGAATGAGACACAAACACAAATGTTATGTCGGTAGAGTTGCGGAGGGCTCGGATCTTATCATTCAATATAGAGTGTTATTCATAGACACCGCTGGTCTTACAGTGCGAGAGTTAAAGTGTTTTTGGTTAGTGGTGCGAGTTGAAGCCTGACGGGGCTATAAAGTAAGGCGTAAACAAAACTTTACACCGGTAAGGAGAGGCTGAGAGCACGAAGCATGGTATACTATAAGGGTTGATATGGGAGGATAGACGTTGAGCAACCTGATCCCACATACTGGCAAGCCTGACCGCGCGACACGCTTCCTCACAATCTGGGCGAGGATCGCGATTCCTGCCGTGCAAACCGGACCTTGGTATGTGTATGCACCTTCCTCCTTCAGTTTACATCACGCCGATACTATGGTACTAAAACTTAGTACTCGTGGACGTTTACTATCGAATATCCTATCGAATTCCTTCAAGTAATCCAGCTCATACAAGGAATTGAGTTTTGTCACTTTAGAGCATTGCTTGATTCGGGATCTGAGCTTTATTTCGTCTCTAAACCCTTGGTTCAACAACTTCATCTCAAGAAAACAAAGGCATTTTTAGATATAACTGGTATAGGTTCTACCATCACCACAGCAAAATATAAAACCCCTGTCGTAATCAATTATCGGTGTAATGAATATCAAACTTCCTTTGATGCATTAGTAATTCCTAAATTAACAAGCAATCAGCCATGTCATCCCATTGAGCGTAAGAACTGGAGCATTCCGAATAACATAACTTTGGCAGATCCCAAATTCCACATTTCACAATCAGTTGACCTACTAATTGGTGCTGGTCTCTTCTTTGAATTATTGGCTGTGGGACAGATAGCTCAATGATTGCTGGTAATGGAACCGATGAGCTTGAAGAAGACTTGGAGCATTTAGTGCATACATTTTGGGAAATTGAGAACTGTAATGAAATTGAGCATGTAAAGCGAGATAGTTCTGGAAGATTTCATGTTCGATTACCCTTTAGCAAAAGTCCCAAACTGCTAGGAAAGTCGTTATACATAGCCAAAAAAAGATTTTTAAATTTGGAGCGCAAGTTTGTTAAGGATTCCGCCTAAAGTTGCAATACTCCCAGTTCATAATGGATGATTTACAATTACGACATATGGAAAAAGTCTCCCTTGATTTGCTTCCAGAAACTCATTATTTTTTACCTCATCACTGTGTCTTGAAACCTACAAGCAGTAATACCAAATTGAGGGTGGAGTTCGATGCCTCATGCAAGACCACGTCAGGGTACTCACTCAACGACGTTCTAATGGTTGGCCCAGTAGTTCAGAATGATTTATTCAGTATACTTCTTCGATTTCGGTCTTATAAATATGCTCTAACTGCAGATATCTCAAAAATGTATCGGCACGTGCGCATGCAGCCTTCGGATTGTAATTGGCAATGCATTCTATGACGTGCTTCACCAAGTGAGCCTCTTGAAATCTTTCGATTAGTTACCGTCACTTATGGTACCGCACCCGCATCGTTTCTCGCCAATTAGTGTCTTAATCGTCTTGCACAAGAAGAACAATTAAAATATCCGCAAGGGGCAAAAATTCATCAGGTTTCACACTAACTAAGTGGTGCTCTAATAGTATGGAGGTATTAACATCGATTGATAGTAGAAGCCTGGAGAAATATTTAAATTTGCCTGGAGACAATTTAATCAAAACGCTGGGAATGAATTGGCAGCAGCAAGCAGACCTATTTCGCTTCAATTATCAAGACTTCAATCAAGCTTCTTCTAAAATAACAAAAAGAACATTTCTATCAGCGATTGGTCGTTTTTTCGATCCCCTCGGTTTGGTTAATCCAATTATTGTAAAGGCGAAAATCTTTCTACAGAAAACTACACTGGGACGAATCGTTACCACATGATTTATACTCTCAATGGATTTCATTTCATGCACAACTTCGTCTTTTAAAAGGTATAAGGATTCCTCGATATGCATTTTCTTCTCCGGCCCAAATAGAAATACACTGCTTCGCTGATTCCAGTATGGTGGCATATGTGACATGCATTTACATTCGCTGTATAAAGGACAGTGGTATATCTTGCAACCTGCTTACTGCAAAATCCAGAGTGGCTCCTCTGAAAACAATTTCAATTCCACGATTAGAATTATGTGCTGCGCTTGTTGCTGCTGAGCTTACATCGTCAGTCCACAAGCTCTTTGCTCCACTTATAAGAAAGGTGTACTGGTGGTCTGATTCCTCTATCGTTCTTTCCTGGCTTTCATCATCCCCTGCGAAATGGAATGTATTTGTCGAGTATGTAAGATTCAGGAGCTAACGCAGGGCTATGAGTGGCGGCACGTTTTCTTAAAAAACAACCCAGAAGATATCAGTAGTAGAGGCGCGATGCCAGCTGATTTTATTGAATCCAACCTATGGTTCAGTGGACCTAGCTATCTCCATTCACCCGATAACTTATGGCCTACAACTTGAATCGAGATAGTTGAGAATCCTCCAGAGAGAAGAAAAGTAATAACTTCATTAGCAGCTTCACCATCCGACGACCTAGTTGAATCTTCAAAATTCATCAATTCTAACTTGAAGCTGGTTAATACTTTCGCTTACATCTATCGATTCTACAGAAATGCAAAGTGTTGTTCGATAAATGCTACTGAGCGCACGCGCGGTTCCCTCACGGTACACGAGTTTGAGTTCGCGCTTAAGGTTGTTCTTCGTCTCGTTCAAAGAAAACTTTTATTTGAAGACTATTGCCGATTATCCTCAAAACGGCCTTTGAAGCAAAACAGTATTATAAAGAACTTAGATCCATTTATAGACTCTGACGGGCTTATTCGTGTTGGCGGTCGTTTACGAAATTCGAAACTCTAGTACGAATCGAAGCATCAAATCGTCATCATTTTAGGTACCTTCATGTCGGTTGTCAGACTTTATTAGCCAACCTACGTAATAGATTTTGGCCTATTGGTGGAAAAGGAGTAGTAAAACAAGCTATTCGATCCTGCATTCGTTGTTTTCGACTGCGTCCAATGTTAATGGAACAGATCATGGGACAACTACCTAGATCAAGAGTGCATCCGCGTCGTGTCTTCTATCATACTGGCGTAGACTTTTGTGGGCCATTTAATATCAAAAACCGAATTCGTAATCACCCATCCTATAAAAGATACATCAGCCTATTCCTTTGTTTGTCAGTCAAGGCAGTCCATTTAGAGGTAACGGAAGGATTAACCACCGAAGCTCTCTTGTCTGTGTTGAGAAAATTCATCGCTCGTCGTCCACATGTTTCAGTTATTTATTCTGACAATGCCACAAATTTTGTAGGTGGATGCCGTCAGTTACAGGAATTGAGGGACATGTTTCACACACAACAGCATTCTGAGCCCATTCTAGAAATGTGCAAGAAAGATGGTATTTAATGTAAATTCATTCCTCCACGCTCTCTTCACTTTGGCGGCATGTGGGAGACAGCTATAAAGCAAGCAAAATATCATTTAAAAAGACTGCTGGGATTGGAGGCTTATTCATTTGACGAGCTTCAACGAGTTTCATGCCAAGTAGAGGCCGTTCTAAATTCCCGTCCTCTCGTTCCGCTTTCTAGCGACGTCCGAGACATGCAAGTACTTACACCTGCTAATTTTTTGGTTGGAGATCCTATGACGTGCATTCCTGAAGCTTCTTATCTAGATCTTAAGGCACGAAATCTTTCCAGATGGCAACATGAATACCTTCAAAATCTTCAAGTGCGCAATAAATGGAAGACGGTTAGTCCTGCTGTTAAGGTTGGAGCTATGGTCCTTTTGAAAGACGAAAACGCTCCTCCACTCAAATGGCCCTTAGGACGTGTCGAAGGCATCCACAAAGGGTAGGATGGCCATATTCGTGTAGTCATCATTCGAACTATAGCTGGACCCGTCAAAAGAGCAATCACCAAGGTTTGTCCCCTACCACTACTGGATGAAATTGATTCAACGTTGAAAGGTGATGCTTTTAAGGAGGTCGGCATATGTTAAGTTCATAATTCTTTAATGTACTGATTTCCTAAGTTCAATCTATAAACTCCTACTGCTTGTTATTTACATTTGTTTTGTATACATTTTTTGCACAAAGAAAGGTTGTGCTTGTGAGTAAATAACATGTAACGTTTTGTTCATCCAGTTGTAAAGTTAGTTGCAGGCAATTAGTCACAGAGTGCAGTTGAAATAAAGTTATCGCTAAGTCCTAAAAAGTTTGGTTTTTAATTTCATTTCCTCATCGTTTGGTTTATTTTATTTGGATAATTCTCAAAAAGGCTTGAGAAATAACAGTCAGTTCACATTTAGCGATCAAGCTAAATGTTAAGAAAACTTAAAGCTACTATTGTTAAACTTTAAAAATAAATAATAAAAAATTTAATATAACGAAGAGGCGTGATTATCTAGATGGGCGTTCATCTACATCTTTATTTTGTATATATTTTGTTCTCTTTTGACGACGTAGGAAGCCCATTGGAACAGAGGTCAATTTTTTGGGGCCCTAGTGGAAATCAAGTTCCGCAAGGCCAGTATCGCAAGATCCTGTTGAAATCTTATGGTAGATTTCTCAACTGGTGGATGTCTAACATTCCCGTCTGTGAGATTCCCGAGGAGAAGAATTCACATCCAGCCGTGGTAACATTCCACCTGCGGAATATATTTTGAAGCAAGACTTCAACTGCTGCAGTGGTAACGTTTCCACCTGCGGAATTATCGGCGAGCTAATTATTTCCTTATCGGCTTTATGTGAGCACAAAGTAACACTATCAAATCCTTTTTCATCTGACTGTTCATATTCACTTAGTTCAATACTATCCTTATCACTTTCGCATAAAAAACCTTCCATTCTTTTAGCCATATTGAGTAACATTCCCACACGTGATCTATATATTATATTTCCTTCCGATAAAATTCTATTGACGGATATTACAAGTAAAATAACCGCTACTGCATCTCATCAGTTCGTCGTGCCATGCATTTACTTTACGTGATACTAACTATTCAGATTTATACAAATTATAAACTGCTTCTAGAAGCACGTACACAAATGTAACATTGCTATGACAGTTCATTTATAAAAAGTTTCAGCAGTCAATATTTCCTGGTGGGTACAAGCTCGTCATTCAGTTTGCTCAAGAAAATTTATGATGAGTTGGACTCATCATTTCAGTTCAAGTGGTTATTCTAAATGGGGAATGTTATGGAAGCGTGCTTAATTCTGGTAAGAAAATCGGTACAAATGAGAATGTTTAAATAGAAATCAAGGAAACTTCTGATTGATTTGAACGAAAAGGTCTTCTGCTGTGCTTAAGTCGTTTTAGGCCCCACAATTTTTTGTTATTATTTTTTTACGAAATTGTATTTTAAGTTATAATTGTTTTGATTTGTACAAATGATTAGCTACTTGTTTTGTTATTTGATTTCTTTTATTGGGCTTCTTATTGTATTCATCAGCAATCATCGAAAAAAAAGCCCTGATGACTTACTTAACTTATCCAAGATTCAAATCAGTGGAACCAGGGAAAATCAATGAGGTAAAAAATATCTGATCGGCTCATTAAATATATCCGATAGGTTCAGTTACTTTGTCAGAAAGAAGATTGTTGAATACCTTTGTTAAGTAATTTAAAGTTACATATTTAATTACATTATTATTTTTTAACCATTCCTAGTTCTTTCCTTCCAGAACCTATTTCGATGATGTGTTAAAATATGAGAGAATCAGGAGCAAAGCTGACGACTCCGTTCTTCTTCGTCGTCAGCATATTAAGTGCGCGGGACAGCACCCCTTTTTTTAAATGATTAATACATACTTGAAACTTCGTGAGTGGCTTCCTTTTGGCGAGTCTAGCAAACTTTCTGTACGACTTTTTTCAAAAGTGTTGCGTTCTCAAGTGAGCATGATGGAAATATACCGAATACATGAGTTGTTCTTTCTTGATGAATACATACTTAGTTTTATTGCATTTACAAGATAATTTAATAATAAATTCGAAAAATATTTCGTCCGACAAAAATACTGCTGTGATGATCTCGTTTACAACCGCGAACATGCCGTACCTAAGCATTTTTGTTTTTCAATACATACATAACTCACTTTTGCTGAATTGTTTAATAATTATTAATGTTATCAAGTAGTCATAGTGTTCGACAAATTCCCTACTGCGTTGTCTCAGACCGATAGCTTAAATATGACGTTATCACGAGGTTATGTTTTCTGATTAATACATGTCGGACAAAAATAGCACTTGATTAATATAAGTTATAACATTAAATTGTATTGTCCGACAAGAAAAGTGATTCTTATAGTCAGTCCGACAAAAATAAATAAAAATAACATTTTGTAAAGTCGAATATGTACCTCAATAATAAGCTGTAAATTTCAAGAAATAAGTTCAAAATACACACATGTATTGTAAAATTTCTTGAAGAATTTAATTTTTTTAAATTTTAATTTCTCAACAAAAATATAGAAAATGTCTAGGAAACATTTCAAAAAGTTAGATAAAAATATATCAAAAATTCCAATTGAAGAACTAATATAATCTTGCAGAAAGTTATTAAAAAAAGTATGTATTAATTAATCATTTAAAAGAAGGGGTGCTGTCCCGCGGACTATTTAATTCTCGGCTGTCTCAGGGCCATGTATCGTCTTTCAAATTGACGAATTCCTCGGCTCTTTTCAAGGTCTTTCTTCTCCGGACTTTTGATCTAAGAATTCCATCGCGCACGAATTTGTACCTCGAGAAATTTTTATTAGCAATAGCCATGATAGAGCAATAATTAATGCTCAGCAAAATTAAGTACGCTGTCCCTTTCCTATCAAAATGTAAGGGGGCTATGTGCTATGCCAGATACATCTCTGTAAGTCATGGTGTTGGAGTGGTGGTTGCTTGCAGATCGAACTTTAACTGTAGCTTAATAGATGCTCCTGTCTTTTCAAGTACACTCACTATTTAACTCTTGGTTCGAAAGCTATCACTGGTTAAGCTCAATATATTTTTGCTCTGTTCCCCTTAATCTGACAAACTGGGTTGATACAGAATGGCATAGTCTGTATGCTATTCTAACGCTTAGCTTAGATTTCATCTACAATTTGACTAACCCAGAAGATGAAATTCTTCTTCTTGGTGACTTTAATTTACTCAATATTTTATGGTTACGATGACGACGACTTCCTTCCTTCATGTCATCCCACAGCTCGGGATTCTCAATTTCTTGACGCCATCGCTTCCTCTGGTTTACACCAAATGAGTGATGTATGGGGAAGCAGTTGGATTTTGTGTTTACTTCTGCTCGAGTAACACTATAGCACTGTAGTCGCATTAGCTACTAATCAATTATCCGCTATTAATAGTTTTCACACTGAGCGAAATAGTTTTCTAAATTTCCCAGTAAATGAGGAAATATTATTTCCTCATTTACTGGGAGATAAAATCAAGCAAAAATAACTTCTTTTTAGGTAACATTACATGGAAATAAGGAAAATTGTCTTAAATAATATAAAACTCAAAAATCTTATTTTAAGAAACACTTGCTTGTAACAATCTCAGAGAAAACTGAATGGCTAAACTTACTATAAAGCCCTCTTCTTTTAAAAATTAATTTTTAAGAAAAATTTTCTTAAATCAAGCAAATGTCTTCCTTAAGAGGTTAGATCTAGTCAGAATTTAAAAATAAATCGATTTTTGTTTTTTGGGATTTTCTTGAAAATCTTCCCTGAAAATTTCAAGTCAATCCGGGCTCTCTGCAACGCGCTTATGAGAACTTTAAACTTTAAACTCGTTTTTTCGAAACTATGCTTTCAAAGTCGGTGAACACTATAATTCAAAAACTACTCGACGGATTTGAATGAAATTTATATCACTTATTGTAAGTATAAAAAAATTTTATTTAATCGGCGGATTTAAATTTTGTTTTAAAACTTCGATTTTTTTTAACAATGAACTAGTGGTTTTTTCTCAACATTGTAAACGAAAAAAGAAAACAAAACACTTGCTTTTTACTTTTCCCCAAATTATATATAATTTGTAAAAAGTAAAAAAGCAAGTATTTTCTTTTCTTTTTTCTTTTACAATGTTGAGTGAAAAGTTTTTCCACCAAGTGCCGAGCAATAAATCGGTTAATTGTATAAAAAATGCTAAATTAGTGGTCAGGTACTCTATCAGTTAATACATCGGTCGCCTTATGGATTAATAGGAACTATTCACAAGAAAGTTGCAGCTCCTCACAAAGTAGTGTATTTGTATTGTATTTGTAACTATGTAATATTAGTTCTATTATTAATAATTCATCAAGATTTCTTTTAAGAATTTGAGTGAACTTTTTGAAAAAACTCTAAAAATATTTTAGATAAAAAAGTGTTAAATAACACTTCAAGAAAGATTTTATGCGATAAAATTGTGGAATATTACATCCAAAAAATTTATATGTCAACAGAATGTTTCACAAAAGTAGCGGGCAGTATTACAGAAATTTTCCCTCAAGAGAAATCAGGAAAGTACAAGAAGAGGAAAATTACAGAATCTGATGATCACGAGAATTTTCCCTCATCACCATCAAAATCGGTCGACGCGTTACGAAGTTATGCCCGGTCAGACATACTCTTCTTCTTCTTCTTCTTCTTCTTCTTCTTCTTCTGACTCTTTGTTTTTGTAAAGTCGGTTAAAAATGGACTTATTCTTTTAGATTCCGATCAAGACCAAGAAAACAAAGAAAATCTCCGTGGGAAACTGTGGAATTAAAGTGGAAGAGAACATAATGAAAACGGTTAGATAAAATTAAAAAAAATTGATAAACATCGCTTAAGTTTTAAAAGAATGGCCTATGTACACTGACGCAAGTGGTCATAAATTGATAATATTATTATGTGAATCCAATTTTAAATAATTGCAATAATTTTAGGTTGAAATTGACTTCGAGGAGATTTATTTTTCGAAGTCCTCTTTGTTATTCTAAAATAGTTTTTGAAAAAAAGTTGAACCGACTTCACAAAAAGCGCTGAAAAGCATAAAATAATTTTTAATTTTATATCTATTACGACATTTTGAAGTCGGTGCAGATCAAACGAACCAAACAACTACAACAAAAATATTTAATCGTCATTTCTTATGATCCCGTAAGCTGAAACGTTCAGGTAGTATTATGTATTATTTTCAATTGTGGTACTGTAGTTGTTTTATTTGTTTAATTTGCACCGACTTCAAAATGTCGTAATAGATATAAAATTAAAAATTATTTTATGCTTTATGCTTCGATTCAACTTTTTTTTAAGAACTATTTTATTTTTCACTTTTTAGTGTTTAGTTTTAGTTAGTTTTACTTTTAACCCCCACCCACATTCCACTAAACTTTTTTTCTCATGGTATCAATCAAGGAACATACTCTACCGAATAGAAAAGGAATCATCGAAATCGGTCTACGCGTTACGAAGTTATTACCACTCCCCTCCCCCACCACCACCATAGAACCAAACTATTCTCCTATATCTCCTCCCCAACCCCCCAACAATTGTTTTCTCGTAGTATCAACCAAGGATCATATTCTACCCAATAGAAAAAGAACTATCCAAATCGGTTCACGCGTTACGAAGTTAGACTACCCTCCCCCCCCCCCCCCCACCCCACCATTCACCATTGGACCAAATTATTCTCCTATTAGCAATAGGGGATAATACTCTATACAACAGAAAAAGAACCATCGAAATTGGACTACGCGTTACAAAGTTAGGTTCCACCCCGGCCCCCCACCCTCATCCTAACAAAAATTTTTTCTCGTGGTATCAACCACGCAACATACTCTACCCACGCGTTATGAAGTTAGACTACCCCTCCCCCCACCCTATTCCAAATTTTTTCTCCTATTAGCAATGGGGGATCATACTCTGTACAACAAAAAAAGAACCAACCAAATCGGACGTCGAGTTACAAAGTTAGGTTTCACCCCCACCGCCCAATCTCACCATACCAAAAAAATTTTTTGACATGGTACCAGATCTGACGTGCCAAAATGAGTGGTGTGATAGATCCCAACTAGACAAAACAAAAAATTGTACGGCAGGGGGGAGGGCAATCACAACCGTTTGGGAGTTACAGGGTGATTCATAAATTTCAGTTTTTCATTGTGAGCAGATTACTCTCTTATTTTTATCTTTTGATCTACCCAACTTAGCGACAACAAACAAACGCTAAAAATAGCTATCCTAATGACCTTTCCAAAAATGTCAACACTATTGATCTAACTCCTACCATTGCACGTACAATCACCTCCAAATGTGAAAAAATTGATTGCGATTACCTAAAAGTCAGCATTTTCATAAATTTTCTCCGAAATTCATGTGACTAGTACATAACTTTTTTATTTTTCTTAGAATGCCCATCTTATTACCTTTCCAAAACGTGAAACGTGGCAAGGTAGACACAGGATTAGAAAAACAGCTCCCTAGAACTCCCTGAGTACCTAATTATTTTATTGCACTTTAGGTAGGAAATCCTTTAAAGAAACAAAATTTTTAAGATAAAAGGTCGAAAATGTTTGTTTTGGTTTAGCAGGTAATTAATTTTAATTGTTATAAAAATGTTAATGTAATTTTGTTTTATTGCCTATATTAGCTTGTGTTAGCCAGGGTGGGACTTGTATCCTGGCGTTCTGTCACTTGTACCTGATGAAAATTCTGCTATAAGGAAGGGTCAGTCAGCAAGAACTCATATCATAGTTGAAAAACAAATTAATAAGTACATTTGTTTTTACACAAAAATTATTAAAAAATGGTAGAATTTACATTTGAGGAATACGCGGAAATTATTTACATTTATGGTGTAGTAGACGGAAAAGGGGCTGGCTGTACTGGAACATCAAAGGAGATTCCCTAACTGGGGAGCACCCCAAAGAGGGGTATTTACGCGGACATTCCAAAGGTTAAGAGAAACAGGAAGTGTTACTTCAGACGACATGGAGACACGACCCTAAGTTTCGGGAACTTCTGCTGACGTCGAGCACCAAATAATCACCATCGTGAGGCAGGACCCTGAGGCGAGCACCAAACGAGTCGCAAGGCGATTAGGAGTGTCGTCATCTAAGGTTTAGAGGGTTATTAGTCGAGGGGGAATTTGTCCATATTACCATCACCCCGCCCAAGGACTACTGGAGGGATATTTCCAGAGAAGACTGAAATTTAGCACTTGGCTTCTGGAACGCGACATTGACGAAAGGGCGTTTCTGGGGCGAATTCTGTGGACGGATGAATCTCAATTCACCAGGGATGGTATCACGAACTTCCATAACCTTCATACCTGGTCGAACACTTACCCACACAGGGCAAAGGTGACCTCATTCCAGCAGAGATTCAGTGTCAATGTTTGGGCTGGTTTCATCGGCAACCATTTGGTAGAACCACTCATTTTACCGAAAGTGCTTAATATTGAAATTTACGCGGACTTTTTGGATGATACGCTGCCAGATCTAATAGAGGAGAACCCTATGGATAATCTTAGGGGAATGTTTCACCAACACGATGGTGTACCAGCGCATATGGCTAACATTGTGAAGGTAATACTAAGTGAAAAATTTCCTAACCGCTTAATTGGACGAGCTGCACCGATTCCTTACTCCATTGGACTTTTTTTACGGGGAACAATTAAGGATGGAGTTTATTCAAGCCCAGTTAACAATAGGGAAGATTTAGATAGCCGAATTGGGAAGGCAGCGACGAAAGTACGGGAGAGGCTGGCTGCAATACGCTTTAAACAGGGACTTAGAAGGAGATTGTTAGCATGCATCCAAAGTGGCGGTGGACATTTTGAACGGCTTTTGTTACTTATCAAGATTAATTGTCATTATTTTAAAATTCAATAAAAAAGCATTTTAGAATTAATTTGAGTTTAATTTCTTTAATTTGTTAATTTTTATAATATTTTCCGATAGGATTTCTACTTATAAATTTTTACATATTTTCTCTAAGTGCACATGTTGCACCTTTTTGGAAAGGTAATAAGATGGGCAATCTAATAAAAATAAAAAAGAGGTGTACTAATTACATGAATTTCGGAGAAAATTTGGGGAAATGCTGACTTTTAGGTAATCGCAAACCATTTTTTTCACTTTTGTAAGTGATTGTACCTGTAATGGTAGGAGTTAGATCAGTAGTGTTGACATTTTTGGAAAGGTCGTTAGGATAGTGGTTTTTAAGCGTTTTTTTTTGGTGTCGCTATGTGGCCGTACTCATTTTGGCACTTCAGATCTCAAACACGCTGTATATTAGTTGTAGGGGATTTTGAACAACATGCAGCTGTCTATAACGAAATTTTTTATAAATAATAAAAAAAGTATGTTTTATGCAATATGTAATTTGTTTTCAAAAAAAAATTTAGTTTTTCGTTCGAAATCAAAAAATGCTTCTTCTGTTCAAATTTTTAAGGCAATGTTATTACATAAAAAATTAAAAATACAGTAAGCCAACAATATCTCTTTATTTTTATTAAACTTAAAAATGTATTTTCAAAACTTAAAAGTTTTAAAATTGAGTGAAAAAAAAAATTAGTACTTTGTAGTACCGCCCTTTGCCTTAATAACGTCTCGAACCTTATGCATGTATGCAACTGTACATAGTGAATATTTTTAGCAGAATAGTGCTATTGCACATCAACAACCGTTAAAAGCAATTTGGACATCTTGGAGACTATTTAGCACGAATTGAGCCGGGAAGATATGAAAAAGCAAACCACGTGCGGCTCTTTTTGTTGCGCGGGGTGTATGCCTTAAAGTTTTTTTTTTTGTGTTTAACCTTAAATATCCAACAGCATTTCAACAAGAATGACAATTTATTTAGTGTTTTTTTTAATAATATATGAATTCGAAAATATTTGCTCAAAAGTGTCAGCCATTCCTACTGATGTTTTTATTGCGGCCAATATGTTTCTTATGTAAACAGTTTTTTTTAACCGACTTTTATTTTTTTATTTTTATGTCTGACCGGACATAACTTCGTAACGCGTCGACCGAATTTGATGATTCATTTTTTGTTGGGTGAAGTATGTTCACCGACCGATTGGTACCATGTAAAAAAAATTTTTTGTAGGGTGAGGGTGGGGGGTGGTGGTGAAACCTAACTTTGTAACGCGTGGACCAATTTGGATGGTTCTTTTTTTGTTGTACAGAGTATGATCCCCCATTGCTAATAGGAGAATAATTTGGTTTCAGGGTGAGGGGAGTCTAACTTCGTAAATATGGAGCGATATGGATCATTCTTTTTTTTGGGTAGAGTATGCTCCCTGGTTAATAAATACCACAAGAAAAAAATGTTGGTGCGGTTGCGGGTGGAACCTAACTTTGTAACGCGTGGACCGATTTGGATGGTTTTTTTGCTATTGTATAGAGTGTGATCCCACAGCAAATAAAACAACTACAGTACCACAATTGAAAATAATGCATAATACTACCTGAACGATTCAGCTTACGGGATCATTAGATATGACCATTAAATATTTTTGTTGTAGTTGTTTGGTTTGTTTCACTTGCACCGACTTCAAAATGTCGTAATAGATATAAAATTAAAAATTATGCTTTTTAGCTATTTTTGGATATCGAAGTTTTCATAATTCTTTTGAAACACTACCATATGACTAAAAATGGAGAGGAATGTAAATGCTCTCAAGACGATTGTAATCAATCTTCTACTTTGCTACATATATTCAAAATACATGTAAGATCTCATAAATTTATTGAAAACAAAAACATTAATTTAAATAAAAGCAATGCCCAAAGAGAAGAGAATCAGAAGCATAGTAAAAATATTATGTTAAAGAAAAATGTCATATCAAGGAATAACATTAACATTATAAGATTCAAAAAATTATTGTCTCTAGCTGCTATTTCTTTAATTTGTAAAATTTCTTCACACAGTAAAGTTACTAACACATTAGTAGCAGGTTTAATTAAGAATTTCTCCGTTGTGAACAAATTCTCCATCTTTTATGTGACAGCGATAATCCCTATATAAATATGTACATGTAGTAATACATAACTCCTATTTAAAAGTTGTAATAAAATTAAATATATGAAGATATTAAGGAACAGTCTTACTTTCTGATACTTTTTTAAGTACAAAGAGAAGTTTTATTTTTATGTTAACTTTGTTGTCTAGTTAAATAATGGAAGTTTTCTTAATAACTTTATTTCACAACTCAAAATAGTTTGAAAAAACACCATTTCAAAACAATTTCAAGTAAAATGTAAACAAATTAACAATATAAGTATAGCTCTTTACGGAAAATTTGCTTAATTTTAACAGAAATAGGTTTTTAGAAATCTATTTCTTAATTTCAGAATAATTAAAACACAATTAAAGAAAATTTCGCTTGTTTTAAGTGAAAACAAGCTTTGAAATATAAAAAACTATTTGAAAACAACATGGCTTTTATATTTTAATTCAAGCAATGTTTTATTAAATGAGAGAAAACTGTTGCTTGGCTGTTTTTCATTGCTAGATTTTCTTTTTTCAAGCAATCTTTTTCTTATTATGAGAAAGTTCTTTATTGGTTGAAATAAGAGAATTTGTTTTGAAACAAGAAATTTTTACATTTCTTATTTCAAGCAATGTTCAATGTTTAAATTAAAAATAAGAAAAATCTTGCACGTTTCATTGTAAAATTTACTTCTTTCAAGCAGGTTTTCTAACAATTTAAGAAAGTTTTTCATTCAGTACATCCGCCCGTCTGTCTTTTTCTCCTATGATGGTACTAGTATTGCGGATTCCAATTGAAAGCAGTATGTTTGTGACTTAAAGAGATCAAACTTCTCTGAGATAACCTCTAATCTCCTTTCAGTTGATTTTTCGGCATTGCTGGATAAAAAAGATATTGATGTCTGTACCTCCATGTTTTTTAATAAGATTTATTTAGTTTGTTAGTTCCTTTGTTCCATTAAAATGGATGTGGTCTACTTGCTTCTCTCACCCGTGGTATAGTGCAGAACTTCGCAAACTTAGAAATACGACGAACAGACTGGGAAAAATTAACAACGTATGTTGATTTTGTGACCTGTTATGATAGCTTTAAGGCATTATTCTTCACGCTCTATAAGGAATACAAAATTCCTCACTCCGTAACTACATATACATATTTAAACTCAAGAAGTTTGGTTTCCACCCTCTCCTTCTCGACTGGTGTTTTTTTATCTAGGAGACAGGACATATCGAGTGTCGAGATGGTCTGATCTACCCTAACAATATAAAGATTTTCCCCTATGTTAACGGTAGTGGTGATACTGCCTTCATTCAAAGGGTCTTAGACACGTTCCTGGATTGGTGCGTTCACAATGGATTACTTCTAAATTTTGAGAAATGTGAGGAAATGTCCTTTTCAAGGTCAATCCACACGTTTTTGACTACAACTTTGTGGAGAATGGCCTCCGTCGCGTGCTATTCGTAACTGACCTTGGGGTAAAATTTGATAGGAAACTTTATTTTGATCTACACATTAATTATAATGCGTCTAGGGGCAGTTTAATCTTAGGCTTTATAAAGCGTTGGTCTAGAGAGTTCTAGGATTTACCAACATTGATTCAATTGTACTACTCCTTAGTTAGACCTATTCTAGAATATGCATTTTAGGTTTGGCTTCCCTATTACGCTGTTCATTCCAAACGTATCGAACCAGTGCATCGTGAGTTTGTTAGATCTTCACTAAGAGGGCTCTCTTGGGATGATCGGCTTAAACTCCCACCCTACACCGACCACCTCCATTTGCTCAGTTTGCTCTCACTTGAGAAAAGGCTTAAAAAAGCTGACTTGGTCTTTATTTACCAGGTCTTAAATTCAAATATTGACTCAGGTATTCTTGTTAGCAAGGCTTCCTTTAGGCAATCCCAACATAATCTCCAACGTCTTCCTTTGTTTCATGTTAACCCCTCCAGATCAAATTATGACAGGCATGAACCGATTAATCGTTTATGTAGGGCTTTTAATGCATGTCTAAATTTCTCAACTCTTTTAACTCTTAGCAGGGAGTCACTTAAGGACTATCTATTCTTTGTGCTCCCGTGACCCTCTGTTATGCATGTTTTGTGCTGGATTTCCTCCCCGTTTTCCTTCTTTTCCTTTATTTTGCTCGTTTTTTTTCCTATGCATGTTGGTGTGGGAGCTATATATTCCACCTTTTTGATGGAATAGGTAAATATTATATTGTTCTCCCTAGTTTCCTTAACCCTTGTAAGTATGGAGCTAAATAACGGTTCGATGACAATTGTCTAAACCAATTATATTTTGCAACGGGACGACACAATAGCACTAACTACAGTCACCGTAATAATTGAAGGTTCACCCACAAAACACAATAGAGACAAATGTTTTCAACAACATATTTATACTAAAAGTTTATGAAGTTGAATGTAATTTATTAACGTGTAGATAATTGCTTTTAAGTTTAAAGGAATTTAAAAAAAATTAGATAAGATTTAAAATTAAGCGAAATAAATAAGTTCACTCTAACGTAAAAATAAGTTAACCTATTTATTATATTTACGGTAGTAACCTGTCCATATTTATGTTAGCCGCTGTTCTTTTGTATCAATTTAAAAGCACTGTTTGTGCATTAAACATCTTCTAGCAATTTTGTTAAGGCGATTTCTCTCCAAGTCACTGGAACTGCATTTTTTTTTGTTATGATGTTGTTTCATACTATTTTCTATGGGAATATACTCTCCTAATAAGTGTTCCACAAAGCTTTTCTATTGGATTTAGGCCGTGCGCAGGCCAGTTTAAAACCACGATATTTTTCTCACTAAACCATTGTTTTGTTATATCAGAACAATGTATAGCGGCATTATCTTGCTGAAAAGTAAAATAGGACCGATCAGTGACTCTGCCTGACCGACTAAGGAAATTTCGATCACCTCAGCACAGAGGTCGGCAACCTGCGGCTCGCGAGCCACATGCGACTCTTTGGATGTGAAGCTGCGGCTCTTTAGTTCCATACGCAAATATTATTTATTTTATCGAAAAAAAAAAACATTTAAAAATCGTTCTGAATCGATTAACGAGGTTTAGGCACCGAGTCTATCTCTCAGCCACTTGTACTCGCTTTTCACCGCACCCCTCCCCCGTGACACGCGTCGTCACTGTCGTCAGTCCGTCGAAAGCTCTCGAATGACGCCGTCGTCGGATGTTTCTATGTAGGTTTTAATTCGCTTTCGACGCAAGACAATTTTGCGTCTTCACCAGTGCTTTGGCTGTGACGTATAGTTTGTTGTTTCAAGTAAAAGAGTTAGAAGCGAATAAACCTATTTTCAAACTCTGAGGATGAAAGTAGGTAGGTATTTGCAGTTTTATATTGTTTATATGTTTGGCAATTTTCATTGATATCGACATAGCTGGGCATAACACCTTTACTCGTAAACTGAGTATCTAATATTAGTCAAAATTAAAAAAAAAACTAAAATTTGTAGACTGCGCCGTGATAAACACGTTTTCACAAGTTCGTTCGTGCCAGTCGGCGATCACCGTACACGGGAGGCGACCACAGATGCGACGAAGTTATGTACTTATAGTCAATCAGTACGTGAGAGAGTGAGACAAACAGTGTTTCGTGTATAAAGTATTTATTTTAATAATTAAATTATTAGAGAATTATTTATTTTATTTAGGTGAGTATTTTTGATTGGGAAATATCATTGTAAAATGTTTTTTGATAAATTCATTATGCCCAGCTTCTCGTATGTATAGTTAATAATTGCAAAACTTGTCATCTGCTGTTTTGGATACCTAAATAATAATTTTAAAAATTCTTTATTACAGCTTCACCGCAAATTTAGAGACAATTCAAAAAAACATACTCAGTTCGCTCGTAAATATCCAGTCGGCGAAGAACGAAAAAAAGCTGTCGACGAGCTCAAAAAACAAAACAGCAATCAAGTTCCATGTTAAGTAACTGGACGCAATCTACAAGTAATGTTAATCTGGCAAGCTTCGCGGTATCACTAGAAAATGCAAAAAAAGGCAAACCATTCACAGATGGTGAGTATGTCAAAGATTGCTTCATACGTTGAAGTTGAATATCTTCCACCTGCAAATATGTTACATTTGAAGACATGATAGAATAGCTAAAATGTCTTCAAATGTAACATATTTGCAGGTGGAAGATATTCAACTTTCTTCTGCCTTATCACTTGCTATAAATGAGTCTTGCGACATAAAAGACACGGCACAAGTTGCCATTTTTGTCAGGTATATGTCTTCCCAAGGTCCAAAAGAAGAACTTCTAGGATTGCTACCGCTCTCGGGACAAACTAGATGGGAAGATATATTGCCGTGCAAAAATGCCTTGAAGATAATAAGATCGATGTAAATAAAATCGTTTCAATAGCAACTGATGGAGCCAGAAGTATGACAGGAAAAAATAAAGGGGGAACAACAATTCTTCAGAGCGAAATAAACCACAAAATTCTTACGTTTCACTGCATAATACACCAAGAAGTGCTTTGTGCTCAAACATTTCCGGACGAAATAGTTGAGGTCATGAATTTGGTAATCAAGATTGTTAACAGCATCTTGTCAAAAGCACTCTACCATCGTCAGTTTAAAGAATTCTTAAACGATATGGAGACTCAGTATTCCGACCTCCTTCCTCACAATAAAGTGCGATGGCTTCCCAAAGATAAGGTGTTGAAACGTTTTGCTTTGTGCTTGAATGAAATAAATACATTCCTAAATGAAAAAGACATTAATCACTCTGAATTAGAGAACGACAAATGGTTGCAATAATTTTACTTTATGGTGGATATCACAGCGAAATGAAATGAGCTGAATCTAAAACTGCAAGGAAAGGGAAACCCAGACTATGTTTTGGTATAAGAATTGGTTTGTTTTGAAGAAAAATTAATTCTTTTTGCAGAAGATATTCAAAGCGGTAATTTTTGACTCTTCCTACTCAAAAGGTTGCTGACCCCTGCCTCAGCATAATCTTTCGAGTTTATCTTCGGTTTTACCCAGGCCAATGGTTACTTATCCGCGAAGAAAAGTGCTCCCCAAATTAGAGTGGAGCCATCATCGAAGTTTCTAAGTTTATGTATATAATATTGCAAAATATCAGGACCATTTCGATCAAACTTTTATTCGTCGCTAAATACAACGGTTTTCCACTTTTCGTTGTAATCTATATATTTTGTTTCAAAATTCCAAAGGTTTGGCTTTGTGAAGAGCTGTCAAATGTGGTTTTTTCTGGCCTTTGGTGAAAACTAGCTGGCCCTGCATATGTTGGACATGACGAAATGTAACTAGTAGAGTCATTTCGTTCTTTTCTTCTGCGCTAAATTTCTGTTCTGTAACAGCTTTTTGTTTTACATTAATCTTTTCTTTTGTGCTTTTTCCAAAATTTTCCTTTGGTCGGTAAAAAGTGCTTATCACATTAACTGACCTACTTAATTTGAAAGATATTTTCCTATTCGAAGGTCACAATTCTAATATACAATTAATTTATTTGGCTCTTCTTGCATTAGAGAAACTTGACATGCAAAAAGAACTAAAAGCTTTATAAAATAACACAAATTTCTTTCAGGTGTTGCAACCGAGACAGAGTTGGATCAATTCATTCAGCCGCACAGCCACCATGTCAAGGGCCCAGGGTTCGAGACCAGATCTCCCCGTGAGCTTATATTAAGAAATTAAAATAATACACTCTGTCTCTGGGCTGTTGTCTAGCTCGCAGCAAGGCAAAAACAAGACTCAAGCTTCCTCACTCGCGTTACCCTAATTCCTTTCCGGCCAAAACCATGCTAACGCGTCAAAGGGTTGTCCCCTAGTATTTGGCCAAATCGTATAAAAAATAAAAACAATTTAATGTTTCCAAAATGAGCATTATTCAAGGTCAACAAATTTTATGTTCCTTAAGTAAAACTCTTATAAAGAACTATATTTTTCCGTTCTGAGTTTTTCATTCCCAAAGAGATTAAGTTCTTCAATAAAATCAATAAATGTCCTCGTCACAAGATTTTGTTCCCAATGAAACCAACCTAAAAATTTCAAGAAAAATATGACACGTTCCCTTCTGAAATAATATTTTATTGATGTTAAGAAGCTCTACAGTCGTAATCATGTTTCTGGCATTATCTGTAGTTAGTTACCCTACAAATTTGACCAATATCAAAGTTGTAACTAGAAAAAAATTTATTTTACTTCATAAATGGCCGTAACAAAACACAAACTATTTGCATAGCAGTTAAGCAGTTTTTCTCTTGTAAGGTAACTTTATTTGTAATCGATCCAAAGCAAGGAATGATACATCGAGCGTGGCATGCCTCTTTTATTGTTAAGTTAAGACCTCCAGCCAGAGAGAACTTTTCACCTTTGAACTTACTTGTATTGTTCTTTAGAGAAAACGTTTTATAAGATCGAAAAATATAAAATTCATTTAATAAAAATTCATGTCGGAATATTAAAAGCGAGAAAAATATTTTTGGTTCTCATTGAGAATAATTTTTTTATTTGATTTCTTTTTGATTTTGTTCAGATCAAAATAATTAGAGAACGACAAATACCGGTTTATGTTGGTTGCGGTTTCAAATCCTGATTTCTTTATTTATTATTTTCAATCCATACCTGTTTTATTTTTATCAAAAATATTTAAAAAAATGTTTTTCTCTGCTTGCAAATATATATACATATATATGATAACCAAGTTTCCTTACTTTACCAACTCACAAGTGCAATTATCATAAATAAACACCCTAAATAAAAACATTCAGGAGCAAATTTTCAAATTTTTTGTTTATGTAATTTGTTTTTTGTGAACCTATAAATATGTCGGTGACTGTATGTGGAAACAACGCAAACTATGCGACAAAACACCTTGGTCTCGCGCTGAAGTGGCAACTGTTTTACCCAAATATAGCAAACGTTAACTTATGGTAAAGTAACATAACTTCGGGTAGTTTTTCTTTGAAATAAATATTATCTTTTACAAAATTAATTTGTGCATTTTTTGAAGCTAAATTAAATTATTATCAATTAACAACAAAATTAAAGTGTTCAATCTTACACTGTATTAATTTGCTTTTGGTGTAGAACACTAACACGAAAAAGATCAATCAATACCTTCTCGTAAAAACGCCCATTTCAATCTCGCGTTTGCTTTGGCACGTGTGCGCACTTACCTCTTTCAGTTTAAGGAGATGTTGCTCTCGTTCCCTTTGGCCCCTGATTTCCTCGTTGAATATACATTCAAAATATGCATCTTTCTGTTGTTTAATTTTCTTTTGCAAAATCCCTTCTTTAAGTTGAATCTGCCAACAAAAAACATAATTATCTTTCCAATTGATTAGGTGTAAACTAGTTACTCGAAGTTCTTGTGTTTGTTTCATTTTCTTCTTCTTTTCGAGCTCTTCTGCGAAAGTGGCGTTTTTAAGTTCAGCTTTCACAAGCTTTTCATTTCTGAAAATGTTTAAATTTTATTTGTTAGTTTGGAAGGCATATCTATATAAACAGTATTATAACAATCGCAACGTTTATTTGGCATTCTATTCGCCCGTCCACTTTTAATCGCAGCATCACAGACACAAATTTTATTAATTAATTTGCAGGATCCAGCATTTTCGAGGATATCTGATATTTTTTAGTTTTTTTCTCTCGCAAAATTGACAAATGATTTGTTTTTAACACGGTTAATATTTATTTTATACCATGTCAAATGGTCCTTGTACAACCGGGTCTCCGACTTCTACCAAATATCAAGAGACGGTTGTCGATGTAATTCTATAGAGATGATATAAATTTTTTTTATATATTTCATTCATAAATTTATAAAATAAACTGCAATAAGATCGTGTTCACGGGAAATGCTTTATAAAATCAAATTAGCAGAGAGCCCCGTAGCAGTTATTAACCGACTTCCCAAAAACAAAGAGGTTCTAAGTTCGACGCGTATTTTTTTTTATTTTTTTTTTTTTTTAATGTCTGACCGGGCATAATTTCGTAACGCGTCGACCGATTTTGATGATTCTTTTTTTGTTCGGTAGAGTATGTTCACCGATTGGTACCATGTCAAAAAATTTTTTGGTATGGTAGGGGTGGAGGGTGGGGGTGAAACCTAACTTTGTAACGCGTGGACCGATTTGGATGGTTCTTTTTTTGTTGTACAGAGTATGATCCCCCATTGCTAATAGGAGAAAAAATTTGGCCTAGCGTGAGGGGACGGGGAAGGGGTAGCGTAACTTCATAATGCGTGGACTGATTTGGATAATTCTTTTTCTTTTGGGTAGAGTATGCTCCCTGGTTGATACAAAAAAAAATTTTTGGTGGGGTGGGGGCTGACTTCACAAACAGCACTAAAATGCATAAAATAATTTTTTGTTTTATATCTTTTCCAACATTTGGAAGTCGGTACAAATTAAACAAACCAAACAACTACAACAAAAGTATTTAATCGCCCTTCCTTATGATTCCGTGGGCTGAAACGTTCAGGTAGTTTTATATATTATCTTCAATTGCAGTTGGGTAGTTGTTTGCTTAATTTGCAGCGACTTCAAAATCTAATAGATATAAAATTAAAAATTATTTTATGCTTTTTAGCAGAGATAGAAAAAAAACTTTACCATACAGTACGTTAATGTTCTGTACTGTATGTTCAGTAAAACCGTACACAAACTAATACATAACCTGTAAAACACAAACCCTACTGTTCAGCAGAATTAGCAACTTTCCCTATTAATCGTCAAAAAATTTAATTTCCTCAAATTACGAGGTTGAATTCCAATTGAACTCACGAAAAATGCAGACTTGCATTTCACAGCGATTTTAGTGAAGTTCAATCACCTACGCGAGCATAGGAAAATCAAAATAAAACAAGCTGAAAATAAATGCAATCTTGTAATTTAATAAATTCAATCTTGTAATTTTTTGTATATATTGATTTGAAATACCTTAAGATTTTTTTGTATAAATATTGTACTTAGTTTAAGGAATGGGCAGAATAAAGTTTATTCTAAAGGTGTAAAGACGTTCTTTACTGTACATTTTTGGTGACCCCGACGTGATATGTTAAACGTTTTAGCATATCACGATTAGCAACATTCACCTTAATTAAAGTCATTCAGAGGCTAAATCTTAGTCTACAGAGTCAAGTACTTGTCCAGCAGCAGGTACATCTAGAAGCCAACAGTAATTTGCAACAATACGCAAATTGCTACAGTTTGGTATATTTATATTTGGTACATTTTGGAAACAGCAGTGATTTGCAACAAGAAGCAAATTACCACAACATCATCCGAGCAACAAACCAACAGGCGGGCTGAGGATTACCAACGGTTAAGATACAATCATCATGACTACCGTAGCTGAAATAGCGGCAGTGCAGTCTGAGACTGGAAAGGCAATCGCCCAACTGTTCGACAATTTCAAAAAGGAGAAGATCGAGAGAAGAACTCCTGATAACACGAGGAGTTATCAGCAGAGACTTGATGAGTTTTGGACAAAATTCAATCAAAACCATCAAACACTACAACAACTACATGATAAAGAGCCAGGTCACTCTTATTTCACGTTGAATTACTTCTTGCAGGTCCAGCAAGAGTATAAATTATTCTCTTCTAAACTACGCGAACGGCTGGAAGAGAAGAATAAGGAAACAGCGAATCAAGTAAAGGCTGATTCTAACCCAAGGTTATTGAAGTTCAACCGCCAACAAGAAGCCGCCATAACAGCGCTCGAGAGAATTATATGCAGTACACAAGGGGAATTATTGGTGCCACAATCAAGAGCCTATTACGTACAAAAACTGAAGACAGTAAACGAGTACTGGGCAGAAATAGTCTCCCAACATAGGGAAATCATTGGCGAATCTTCTGAAACTTTATATGATGTCAGTAACTATAATCGTATTGAGGATCTCTACCAAAACGTAGCCATACAACTGCAAGAAAAGCTAGATATACATGCCGGTAGCCCATCTAATAATGACAACGTCAAGCTGCCAAAAATAACCTTGCCAGTCTTTGATGGAAGTGTTATTAAATGGAAACAATTCAAAGATTTGTTTATTCAGCTTATACATAACAGATCAATAAGCGCTGCCGAGAAAATGTATTATTTGAAGGCAAACGTGACTGGAGAACCAAATCGGCTCATCGGACATCTGCAAGCTACTGACGATAACTACACATTGGCATGGAAAATACTGGTGGATCGATACGATAACCCAAGAGCTATTGTCACCGTCCTCTTAAACGAACTGCTCTCTCAAACTACACTCACAGCAGAGACTAGTACAGGCATAAAGAGAATACATGACACTAGTAAGGAATGCTTATTAGCTCTTGACAACATGGGAATCAAAACAAACGAGTGGAGCCCCATCCTCCTACACCTTCTACTGCAAAAATTAGATAAAGAGTCACGAAGACTTTATGAAAAATCATTAAAGTCCCCTCGACAACTACCAAGGCTTGAGGATTTTTTCACATTTTTGGAATCAACATTCCAAATGCTAGAAGCACTCCAAATGAAGGAGGAACGTAAAAAACCATCTTCACTCATGGCCGCGACCCAAGTATCAAAGTGTCCAATATGCAAGCAAAATCATAAGGTTTTCCAATGCAACAAATTTTTATACAGTTCATTGTAAAATCGAGTTCAGTTATTAAAGCAGCACAAGTTGTGCATGAATTGCCTGAAGTCGGGGCACATCATCAAGGAGTGTCCAGCTAGAGGATGTACCAAATGCAATGGTCGACACAATACCTTAATCCACATACAACAAACCAGTAATACTACTGCTACATCAAAACACAGAAAAGCTGAAACCCAAGTAACGAATACCTCGCAACAGAAGGATCGTATGACTTCACTAAAGACACAAGCTCAACAAAGAAAAACACAAACAGGTTTTTCAGAACAGGTTGCGAATCCTCGCAATGTAAGTTTAAATGCTTCTACAAGGTCTACAATTTTGTTTGCAACAGCTGTCATAAACGTCGTAAGTCCTACTGGAAGCACCATGCCCTGCCGGGTTATTCTGGATTCAGGTTCACAGCTTCATTTCATTCATGAACGATTGGTCCAAGACTTAGGACTGAAAGGTAAACTTCACAATAAGTGGCATTGGCGGCCTAGAAACCATCGCAAAGTTTGAAACTTCGCTCACCATAAAATCCAAGGTAAATGATTTCTCTTTACAAATTACCGCAGTCATTTTACCAAAGATTAGTGAATACCAACCTGCCATGTATATTAACACTTCTAACTGGAACGTTCCAAGCAACATCCAGTTGGCCGATCCCAGTTTTTTCAAGCCCCAAGCCATTGACATGTTATTAGGGGCGGACTTATATTTTCAACTCCTGAGAGAAGGACAAATAAGACTTTCCAATGATCTTCCGCTATTGCAGAACACCAATCTAGGCTGGATTATCACTGGAAGAATTCCACAAGAGGCATCGAATCACTTTCAATGTCATATTGCAACTCAGCCTTCCTTTACTAAATTAGAGAAGCAGTTGCAACAATTTTAGCTCTTGACAACATGGGAATCAAAACAAACGAGTGGAGCCCCATCCTCCTACACCTTCTACTGCAAAAATTAGATAAAGAGTCACGAAGACTTTATGAACAATCATTAAAGTCCCCTCGACAACTACCAAGGCTTGAGGATTTTTTCACATTTTTGGAATCAACATTCCAAATGCTAGAAGCACTCCAAATGAAGGAGGAACGTAAAAAACCATCTTCACTCATGGCCGCGACCCAAGTATCAAAGTGTCCAATATGCAAGCAAAATCATAAGGTTTTCCAATGCAACAAATTTTTATACAGTTCATTGTAAAATCGAGTTCAGTTATTAAAGCAGCACAAGTTGTGCATGAATTGCCTGAAGTCGGGGCACATCATCAAGGAGTGTCCAGCTAGAGGATGTACCAAATGCAATGGTCGACACAATACCTTAATCCACATACAACAAACCAGTAATACTACTGCTACATCAAAACACAGAAAAGCTGAAACCCAAGTAACGAATACCTCGCAACAGAAGGATCGTATGACTTCACTAAAGACACAAGCTCAACAAAGAGAAACACAAACAGGTTTTTCAGAACAGGTTGCGAATCCTCGCAATGTAAGTTTAAATGCTTCTACAAGGTCTACAATTTTGTTGGCAACAGCTGTCATAAACGTCGTAAGTCCTACTGGAACCACCATGCCCTGCCGGGTTATTCTGGATTCAGGTTCACAGCTTCATTTAATTCATGAACGATTGGTCCAAGACTTAGGACTGAAAGGTAAACTTCACAATAAGTGGCATTGGCGGCCTAGAAACCATCGCAAAGTTTGAAACTTCGCTCACCATAAAATCCAAGGTAAATGATTTCTCTTTACAAATTAACGCAGTCATTTTACCAAAGATTAGCGAATACCAACCTGCCATGTATATTAACACTTCTAACTGGAACGTTCCAAGCAACATCCAGTTGGCCGATCCCAGTTTTTTCAAGCCCCAAGCCATTGACATGTTATTAGGGGCGGACTTATATTTTCAACTCCTGAGAGAAGGACAAATAAGACTTTCCAATGATCTTCCGCTATTGCAGAACACCAATCTAGGCTGGATTATCACTGGAAGAATTCCACAAGAGGCATCGAATCACTTTCAATGTCATATTGCAACTCAGCCTTCCTTTACTAAATTAGAGAAGCAGTTGCAACAATTTTGGGAACTAGAACAACACACTGCATCCACCAGACGCATGACAAAGGAAGAACACGAATGTGAAGAGAACTATCAGCACACCTTTCAACGAACACCTACTGGAAAATTCATGGTTAGATTGCCTTTCCGCGAGAATCCCTCAAAACTTGGATCTTCTTTAGAAATGGCGACAAGACGCTTTTACGCTCTGGAAAGAAAATTGGACAGACAACCAGAATTAAGAAGACAATATAACGACTTCATGATCGAATATGAAGGACTTAGTCATATGCAGCCAATCCCAAAAAAGGATATACCACCTGTGCACTACTACTTGCCACATCATTGCGTTACAAAGCCAGATAGCTCCACAACCAAGCTACGGGTAGTATTTGACGCATCGGCAAAAACAAGTTCCGGCAAATCGTTAAATGATCTTCTTTTGGTAGGTCCAACGGTGCAATCAGATTTGTTCTCAATTCTAATTAAGTTCAGACTGCACAAGTATGTTATGACAGCCGATATATGCAAGATGTATCGTCAGATAGAACTTCATCCAGAAGACAGAAAGTTCCAACTTATTTTGTGGCGCAGCAAGAGAGATGAACCGTTAAGAACATATCAATTAAATACTGTGACCTACGGGACTGCAACCGCGCCTTTTCTTGCAACACGCTGCTTAAATCAACTATCACTAGCCGAACATGACACATTTCCTAATGCAGCATCTGTACTCGAGAGTGATACCTATGTTGATGACATCTTAACGGGAGCAGACACTATGGAGGCTATTCTAAAACTAAAAAATGACCTAATACAGCTTCTCAAAGGCGGAGGTTTTGAGCTAAGGAAATTCTGTTCCAATCATCCCGAGATAATACAAGACCTCGCAGAAGAATACAAGGAAAAAATGCTGGTCGTTTAGGAAAGTGAAGTCATTAAAACATTAGGACTCATGTGGCAGCCTACTGAAGATGTCTTTCAATATCAAACAAATAACACTCAGTCGGAGAAAGTGACAAAACGCACTGTGCTATCAGACGTAACACGCATCTTTGATCCCCTTGGCCTAATTGGACCGGTAACAGTTCTTGGAAAATTATTCGTCCAAGATCTATGGAAGTTGAATCTGTCATGGGATGAAGAGTTGTCAGTGGAATTAAAGAAAAGATGGCAACTATTTCAAGGTCAATTGGAAAGACTTAATAAGCTCAGGATCCCAAGGCATGTTTCGTATACGGACCCAGTTGAGTTCCAGTTACATGCCTTCTCAGATAGCAGTGAATCAGCCTATGGAGCCTGCTGCTACATTAGGACTGTCAATGATTTTGGACAGATACGGATTCGGCTTTTATGTGCTAAATCACGACTAGCACCCTTGAAAACCACAACACTGGCCAGACTAGAACTTTCCGCTGCCGTTCTTATGGTGGAATTAGTTGACCATGTCCGACAAGTCCTGCCAAAAACTCTTTCCAAAATATTTTATTACACCGACTCCACAATTGTACTCTCTTGGATCACAGCACCGTCATACACATGGAGTACTTTTGTAGCTAACCGAGTAGAGAAAATCCAGCAACTCACAACACAGCATCAATGGAACCACATCGAAGGTTCAAAGAATCCAGCCGACATTATCTCTCGAGGGATGCTCCCAGACAGCTTGAAAGAATCAACATTATGGTTTAATGGTCCAGAATTCCTATCGCAGCCAGCTGCAAGATGGCCTCAAAATAAATTTCAACCATTATCAGATGTCCCGGAAATACGAAATAAAAAGCTTGCTCTCTCTGCAAAGATAAAGCCAGAAGAGAACGAAGATATACTCTCATCTGCTAATCATAAAAATTCATTTATGAGGCTCCAAAGGATCTTTGCGTATTGCATTCGATTTTATCAAAATTGTAAACTACCAAAGGGGCATAGAACCACAGGCCATCTCACATTAACAGAAATGGATACAGCATTGAATGGAATGATTCGAAATGTTCAATACACATCATTCTTCAAGGAATTTCGCAATCTTAAAGAAAATAAGTCAATCTGTACAAGTAGTACCATTCAATCATTAAACCCATATCTGGACAGCTCCATGAACATAATTAGAGTTGGTGGACACTTAAAGCATTCTGAATTAAGCCCAGAAGCAAAGCATCAGGCACTTCTGCCTAAAAACCATAAGTTCAGTGAGTTATTACTAACACACCTGCATAAAAAACACATGCATGCAGGTCCACAAACATTGACAGCCATTGTTAGACAGAAATATTGGATCACAGATGTCCGAACGTTAGCCAGACAAATAGTACACAAGTGCATACGCTGTTTTCATTGCAAACCTACTACCATTCATCAGATTATGGGGGATTTACCAGCAACGAGGGTTGTACCAGCACGTCCATTCCATACAACTGGCGTAGATTTCTGTGGCCCAATCATGATCCATCATAAACTAAAACGAAAGATCCCAGATAAAGCCTATATAGCTGTGTTTGTATGTTTCACAACAAAGGCAGTTCACCTGGAGGTCGTCAGCGATCTCAGTGCAACATCATTTATAAATGCTCTTAAGAGATTTATCTCGCGCAGAGGATTGTGTGCAACAATTTATTGCGACAATGCCACCAATTTCGTTGGTGCCAGATCACAATTAAAAGAACTGGAAGCACTGTTTAAATCCCAGGATCTACAGAGATCTATTGGTGATTTATGTCTACAAAATCACATTCAATGGAAACCGATACCTCCAAGATCACCTCATTTTGGAGGCCTTTGGGAGGCAGCTGTCAAATCAGCCAAGGGGCACCTTTTGCGGCAAGTAGGGAATGCCAACCTTACGTTTGAGGAATTGCACACAATAATTGTGCAAATCGAGGCCATACTAAATTCGAGGCCCTTAACACCTATGTCAAGAGACCCCAACGACTTGGAAGTTCTTACACCAGGACATTTTCTTACTGACTCTCCGCTGACAGCAATCGCCGAACCAGACATAAGCGATCAAAACATCAATAGGTTAACGAGATTTAGGCGTTTACAACATATACAACAAGATGACAAAGATGGTCATCAGAATACTTACAAGAACTTCAACTTAGACATAAATGGAAATCTCAACAACCGGATCTTCAACCTGGCACCTTGGTCTTGATCAAAGACAACAATTTGCCTCCAATGAAATGGTCACTAGGACGCGTAATAGATACCTTTCAGGGATCCGACAATCACACCAGAGTAGTAACTGTGAAAACACAATCAGGAATCTTCAAAAGATCCATCCATAACCTGTGTCCACTTCCAATTACGGAAGACTTAAGTCCTCATGATGAAACAAACGACCAGTCAATTGAGCGACGTAGTTTTAATAAAGAGAAAAGACAAAGCACCTTCCTATTAACTCAAAAGTATGTTTCAACTATTCTTCCTGTCAAAAAAAAGAAGACTTAATTCTCACCATTTGAAGGGCAAATTTCTACCAATTAATTCAAATTGGACAACTTATATTTCAGAGCTAGAAATGGAAAGAAGAAAGGAGCAAGAAGAAAACAATACAAGGCCAAACAACGCACTATCAACAGAGTCTTTACATAGCCAACAATTCGCTCGGTCGGAAACAAAACGAAGGAGTGGTAATTCCGTCGCCATCAGACTCCTCCTGTTGACTTCATTGGTGCTACCTATAGTAGGAAAACCATTCACTTCTCCAGTAGAAGTAATACCTTTTACAAATAATCCAGGATTATATTTTGAATCTCTTGGTCAAGCTCAAATAATAAACAGCGAGTGGATTATCCTAGTTTATTATAGCCTTGAAAATTATTGGACCGAATTGCGGGGAATTAAGATATGCATAACTGAAATACAGGAACTATGTAAATTGACAACAATCAGGAAAAATCATTGCCTGGAGATACTTGCTCACTTCCAACAGCAACTCAACCACATAGAAGACGTTAACGAGATTTTATACAATCGAACGCAGCTGAATTAAGTGAAGTATTCTCTAACCTATCTCACAGTTACTCTAATATTATCGTTGGGGGCGATCTTAATGTAAACTTGTTGAATCGTAATGGTCTAGTTGAATCATTTATCTTCTTGTTCCAGTCTCTCCATCTACGTGTTGTAAATAATCTGCCAACTTACTTCAATACGGCCAATCCCTCGTTACTAGATATATTTTTTACTGCAGATAGCGATGCTGTTTCCTTCCATAATCAACTGAGTCCTCCATCTACTTTTGATCATGATTTCCTTTTCTTGACTTATAACATTAATATCAATAACTATCGTAAGTATAGAACTATATCTTACAGGAATTATGATGACATAAATTTGTCCCAATTGGCTGATGAGTGTAATTCCCTACCATGGTACGGTTCATCATCGCATGCATCACCAGATGACAAGGTTGAACAATTTAATGAAACAGTACATTATCTTCATGATAAGTATGCCCCTCTTCAGACACGTAGGATCTATAACAACGGTTGCCCCTGGTTTACAGCTGAGATTCGGTCCCTAATTGTCGAACGTGATTTCCAATATCGAAGATATTTAAGGTCTAAAACTGTTGCAAGCCGAACTCATTATAGGTCTGTTAGAAATATGGTGACTTCAAAAATCCGTGCGGCCAAAAGAAGGTACTATAAAAGGAAGTTTGATCCAAAGCTTCCTTCGAAGACTCTGTGGGGAAACTTGCGTAAGGCCTCTGTTTGTGGTGGAGACAAAGTTGAATGCAGTCTTGATCCAAACATGTTAAATACTTATTTTACTACTCTGCCCGCACTTCCATCATCTGGTATTGGACGACGGATTGCTGGTCATACCGAGGGTACCTCGGATAATCAGCGGGCCTACTTTAGTTTTAGGTGTGTTGATGCTGGTGAAGTTGTCGCAGCTATCGCAGCGGTCAAATCTGACGCTGTTGGACCAGACGGTATTCCCCCAAAATTTATTAAACTACTGTTGCCCTGGTTAATTCACCCCATTTTAGATATTTTTAACATCTGCCTTACCACTTCTCAGTTCCCCACTGCTTGGAAAATTGCTACTGTTGTGCCTATAGCGAAGACAAATCAGGCCAAGGTACCAAATGATTTCAGACCAGTTAGTCTACTTCCATTCCTAAGCAAAGCGTTCGAAAAATTATTATCCAAACAGGTCATTGATTATTTGGAGACATTTGGTCTGCTAAAGTCTTGCCAATCTGGTTTCCGTAAGGCTCATAGTTGTGAAACAGCTCTTCTGAGTGTTACCAGTGACGTTCGCTGTGCTTTGGATATGGATCATTTGTGTGTTCTTGCATTGCTCGACTTCTCCAAAGCATTTGATATGGTCAATCACTACAATTTGCTAGAGAAGCTGGCTAATAAATTTCAGTTCCACGACACTGCTGTGTCCTTAATAAATAGCTTTCTGTCAGATAGACTGCAGCGGGTTCGAGTGAAAGACAGCTTTTCTCGTCCTCTGTCCCTTGCGTGTGGCGTCCCACAGGGTTCTATCCTCGGTCCGTTGCTGTTCTGCATGTATATAAATGACCTCCCAGAGGTTCTTAAGGACTGCAGGGTGCAGCTGTATGCTGATGATGTACAGCTATATCTTAGTCGACCTATTGGGCTTATGGAGGACTGCATTGACAGGCTGAACTCGGACCTGAATAACATTGCGACATGGGCGGTTGATAACCGCTTGCTTCTAAATCCGCGTAAGTCTCACTGCATTGCATTCTATCGCCGGGATATTGACGTATCTCATATCCCTCCTGTCTTTCTGAATAACACAATGCTCCCATTTGATGGTAGGGTAAAAAGTCTTGGTGTTTTCCTCAACGCTAGAATGACATGCTGTGACCATATAACTGATGTGATGGGCAAGATTTATGGTGGGCTTCGACGGCTATGGTTGTCATCTGCTACTTTGTTGTCGAATACACGCTCGTTGCTTGTGAAATCGTTGCTACTGCCTTACTTTATCAATGGCAGCCTACTTTTCCCACGTCTTTGTTCTATCTGTTCAAGGAAAGTCAAGGTGGCTTTTAATGACTGTGTAAGATTCATATTTCGTTTGAGGAGATTTGATCATGTGTCGGGATATAGTAACCATCTGCTGGGTTGTTCGCTGGAGCAGTTTTTATTGCGTAGGCTTGTGACATCCCTTTACCAAATTATTACGTCAAAGAATCCTGGTTACTTACATGAAAAATTGATTTTTTTGAACTCCCCAAGGCGCTCTGACCTGCTGATACCTAGTTTTCGTTCTTCAGTCATGGAGGATTCTTACTTTGTTCGTGCAATCCGTGCTTGGAATCGTTTAACAGCCGATATGCAGCGTGTAGGCTCGGTGCGGAGTTTTAGGGATCTAGTAACGCAGTACTGTATTAATATAGATTAAGTTTGTTTGGAACTTTTTCCTTTTTCTCTCGTTAAGTGCGGTCTTGGCTTCTCTAGTGTGGTTTGTAGCTTTAAATCGTAACATTATTACTTTGAAATTGAGTTATTCTTCTATTTTTCTTTTGTATTAAAAATATTACATTTAGGTATATATAGTATTTACTAAACTTGATATAGTTTTAAGGATTTTTCATTAAGTAATTCTTTTGTTAAATTGCTCATTAACATATTGTTTGTTCTCCAAAAACTTTTATAAGTACTATTTAAAAGAATGTATTTTCTTATTGTACTTAATCCACTAATAAAGTTGAATTGAATTGAATTGAATTGAAGTGGTTTATACAATCGAAGTGGTGTTCGGCTTACTAGATTCTGACTATGCGAATTATATAAAGGGAGAAATTCAGAAAACACAAGAAAACGAAGACTACTTGATGCAGTTAATTAGAAATCAAACATCAGTCCTGGAAACTACTGCAAATATTATGAAACGCGGAGATAATGCAACCCAACAACAGTTCCAGGAAATTCAAGATCATATCCAAGCTTTGCACAAATACTTGGACAACTCAAATTATGAACAAGAGTCATCACGAACCTTCACCTCGGTAACAATACTGACCAGCCTAGTTCTACAAAATTACCATAAAACGCAAGAATCCTTGCTGGATGTTTTAACTGATCTTCACCATAACAAAATCAATCCATTGTTGCTCACACCTATGCAACTTCGAGAACAAATCACATTGATAAAGGAACATATTCCCTCCGCTTTGACAATCCCCGGATATGGAAAAAATGACATTTTGCTGCTCTATAGCTTAATGACAGCGGCAGCAAGAATAACAGATGCATATGTACTATTTGATGTAAGGATACCACTTCAGCAAGATGAGTACTTTCAGTTGTTCCAATTAATTCCTGTTCCTACGCTTCACGGCAACAATTTTGTTCTGATGGAACCATCGACAAACTACCTCATTGTCAATCTACCCAGAGACAGGTACTATCCCCTAGCTCAGTCAGAACTGGACAAATGCCAATATGTAGACGATGAGCGATATCTGTGTAAACAAAATCATCCTATTTATAATTTGAAATCCAATGTCAGTCATTGCGAGATGGAATTACTGAATCATCGGCAGTCACTATCACCAATGTGTCGGTTCCGAAGTGCAAGCAAATCCAAAATATGGATACAACTTCACACAAACAACAATTGGTTATTTTCTTTGGATACCGAAACCACGTTTAATGTTATTTGTGGAAACAAGGTTTCACTTAAAACCCTCAATGGAAGCGGAATATTGAAGCTGCGACCCGATTGCCTAATCAAACAATCATCTATGATAATCAGTGGACATGGCCGTTATGAAACCAAATTAACATCTTCGTTCATCCCACGAATTAATATAACTGAATTATTGGAAGATCATCTTAGCTCAGACAACAAACCGCCGCAACCACTAGCAGAACTACATTTAAAAGGCAACACCCAGGATATGAAAGAATTGACTTCCAAGATCAACGCATTAAAATCAGCTACTGGAATTCCCAACAGCTTAAACTCCCACGATGTTCATCATTACGCCGTCAATTATCTTCTAGTAACGACTTTGGTTATGGGATTAAGTTATGCACTCTACTCAAGATGGACGAGACGGAAGACGACCCAGGAACCTACCTTATCCTACATTCGTCCTCTTCCACCAGTTCCAGCCTCCAGAAGTAGCCTGCATCATAACGAGGATTTTGTGTTGCACGACAACCCAAGGGGGGAGGATGTTCAGCAGAATTAGCAACTTTCCCTATTAATCGCCAAAAAATTTAATTTCCTCAAATTACGAGGTTGAATTCCAATTGAACTCACGAAAAATGCAGACTTGCATTTCACAGCGATTTTAGTGAAGTTCAATCACCTACGCGAGCATAGGAAAATCAAAATAAAACAAGCTGAAAATAAATGCAATCTTGTAATTTAATAAATTCAATCTTGTAATTTTTTGTATATATTGATTTGAAATACCTTAAGATTTTTTTGTATAAATATTGTACTTAGTTTAAGGAATGGGCAGAATAAAGTTTATTCTAAAGGTGTAAAGACGTTCTTTACTGTACACCTACCTTTGCTTAGACTGTTTGTGTATTAATACACAAACAAAATTCCGTACGTTATCCGTTGAACGCAAAGATCTCAAACACTAAGTTAGGGTACTGTACTATATACACAAACATTATTTTCTCTTTCTGAGTTTGTGTATGCGAACAGATTCCTTATAGAATACAAAATTCACTGAACGTACGGTATATTTAGTGTACTTTGGCTTTTGATTCACTTAGCCCTGTGTGCTTTTATTTTTGCGTTATTTCTTTGGTTGAATTTTTTATCAAAGTAAAAAACTTTTAGAAGTGGTATCATCGTTTTTAATTTCTGGGTTTTTGTTTAATAGCCAATTCAATATTTCGTCTGTTCACTTCTTTAGTTAACTTAGTTTTCATTTCATTGTTTTTAGATTTTAAACCACATTTTTGCTTTATATAATTGGAATATAAAACTGAATGAAATACTTTTAAGTGTCTTTCCAAATTTCCAGTGTGTTTATTTAAAATTTTACCACAGCAATTTCCGTTATTACACACTATTTGATTCATATCATTTTCTTCGAACAAAGCTAATAGTACGCTAAACATACCGTACATTTAGTGAATTTTGTATTTCGTATGGAATCTGTTCGTGTACACAAACTCTGAAAGAGAGAATAATGTTTGTGTATAGTGCAGAACACTAACTTAGTGTTTGTGCTCTCTGCGTTCAAAATATAACGTACGGAATTTTGTTTGTGTATTATTGCACAAACATTATAAGCGAAGATAGAGTTTGTGTTCTTTTGAGGTACCGTATGTATTACGTACCGTTTTTTTTTCAATCTCTGCTTTTTAGCGCTTTTTGTGAAGTCGGTTCAACTTGGCATAGTTTGGTGGAGCTGCTATCGAGCTATACGACACTCTGGTATGGTAAAAATAAGAAGGTGCCTCTATTTTCTCAATATCAACTTCTTGCATATGTTTAAGCGTAAGGTATTCTTCCATGAAATCCACATATTGCTTCCTTAGTTTAACAGTTTTATTTAATCTCCGTTCTAATGAAATAAATCGGCGAACTGCTACGTCTCTTAATTCACCCAATTGTGTAGGACTGTCAGCAAAGGGGACTCTAACAATATATCGCCCCTCTGGATTTCGTTGCCTTGACTGACTAAACTGTAACTCGCATTTATTTTCTGCTGGAGGTGTGCTTAATCAATTTCTTCGGTCTTCCAAAAATTTGTTATGGCTCTCTGGGCTCTTGTGGGTTACCTGACTTTCCCCATTGATGCCCTGTATGCACATAGAGTCTAGCATCGTCTTCAGCTTCCTGATCACCTCCCTAGTAACTATGTTGATGCGGGATCCAGAATTTGCATTCCAAACCTTTCAGATTTGGTACAGTACTTAATAAAAAATAACTACGATGTACTTGATAAGTAAGTAGTGGCTAGTGATATTGATTGGCTGTTTAGTTTTGAATGCATCGCTCTGGATTTCTGTGCGGAATTCTCTGCATTCTCTACATATGGTACATCCTTCTGAAAGGCATTTTGGCATGATTGTGTCCTGGTCTCATATAGTTTATGCGTAAATTATGCTTCCTTAATAGGTTGAAGTGCCCATTTGCTGTCATGTTCAAGAATACTTTGCAGGCAACGAGCCGGTGTTGTCCTTTGCAGGCAACACATGGTGCAATAATTGAAGTGAGAGACCTGACTGCGTGACACCGAGTATGGTCTTCTGAAAACTTGGCCTTAGCTCCAAGTGCTTCATGAGACTGAAAGCGAGTCTCTAAAAATGTTGAAAAATGATCCATTGTTTCCCTTGGCTTCTCTAACGATTGCGTGTATTTTTATCCAATTTCTTAATTTGTATATTTTTATAAACCCATTAAGCACCCCTCGTGACATCATGTAATGATTTGATGGTGGCGTCAGATGAATTTTCTGATACTTGAGCTGGCTGTGAGAGCAATTTGTTAACTAACATGGCAACCAACAATTTAGTCTTCTCGTAACGATCTTGGTGCATTTCCCAAGGTGATATGTAGTTTTCATTCCACAGTGACAGATGATGGATCAGCTTTTCAGCTTCTCCTGAATCATTAGACTTCAAGTACCATAATTTTGGACAATTTGCAATTGGCTGATTGTGAACCATCTATGTAAAGAGGTCCCTGAATTGTCTCCACTTTGAATAGTCTTCGTCGAACCTTGGTATTGTAATTTTAGGTAAATTTAAAGCTATGTCAGTGTTAGCTCTTGTCGTTGTTAGTTGACAATTGTATTATTGTTTGTTGGACTTGCTCTTCGAGTTGAATGTATTTATTCACATCAAATGTTGTAATGGTGGGATTCAGCTTGGGACCATAGTTGCCTGATGGCACTAATTTTAAATTCGCAATATTGCCTTGTTTGCTGATTATCTAGTGAAATTCCGGCAAGTATACGGGACAATGATTCCATTACTATCTTCTGCCTGCACATGATTGGGTTGGCCTCGCAATCTCGACCGTTGAAATCTTGAAATTACAAATTACCGATATTTCAATACTCGAAAATCAAAATATCGAAGCTCAAAATCTCGATTCTTAAAGTACTCAAATTCAGTGTACTGGGCTACATTATGATAAATAATACACGCGGCCGCGTGTACACTGAATTTTTTATTCTAAATAACTCGTTATCGGTGTTTACTGCAGTTATGTATATTAGGCATTTAAATAATATTCAAGTCGAGGTCACCAATGTTTTGAGCTGAAACTCTTTTGTTCCAGCTGATCGAATTAGTCACGGTTCTATGTACTTTGGCTAGTGATTGAATTCGGTTTTTGTACCGAATTCAAGTCTAAGCAGATTTAGTTAAAGGGTAGTAAAGGTTCTATTTACCTTGGCTATTGTTATAGTAAGTTTCACTTAGGTGGGAATTTCGAACAAAAAGCACAACCTGCAATAATAATTTAACATGAGTTGCATTCTTACAATGACCTAAATAAACAACATTTAAAAATTAAAACTGCATAAGAAGTACAAAAGTTAATAACCCGAATAAATTCTACACGACTAATTTTCATATTGAAATTGAATTAAAGAAAGTTTGCAAAGCGGAAAAGTTTTAAATTGAATTGTACTTGAAATAAAGTTTTGAACTGTATCATGTTCCGCTTGGCATGTGAATAACTGAATTCTTAAATTCGAAACATATATTCTTATGAAACTAAACACCTTTATCTTTCCGAATTTCTTTAACTTCTTATTTGTCTCTTCTTCTTATTTCTTAGATTTGACCTATTAGAAACCGCCGGAATTATATTATTCAAACTAAACTTTTTTTTTAATTTGATAGCTACATCTTTCAAAATCGGAATTTTCTTGCGATTCATGCTGGAATTTTTACTTTCTTTCAGAGAAGGGTATATCGAAGACAGGTATTTGGTTTTCATTTTTTTTTCCTTTTGATTTTTTTTCTATTATTTTACTGTAGTACCCGTTATTTATTGCTATTAATTTAATAGTTTTCAGTTTCAGTTCAAAATTGTCTGGTGCCAATGGAATAGATATCAACCTTTAAATAATAGAATGAAGGCTGACATCTCGTGGACCATGGATGAAGGGAGTAAATAGGAATTACTATATCACAGAACGTTTTCCTTCTAAAAATCTTAAAATTAAAGGTATTGTTAGTAATACTAATTGCCAAGTCTAGAAAATTAATTGTTATATTACCTAATTCTAATGTAAATTTTATATTATCGTACAGTTTATTTAAAATATTCTTCAAAAAATATTTAAGTTGTCGCTCTGTGCCTGTCCAAATACATAAAATATCATCTATCTACATATTTATACCAAGTACATCAAAAAGCATTTAGAAGGAAACAAAAAATAAAACAAAGCTATTATATTATGTTTTAACTTTACAAAAAAAAAAAAAATTTGTATTCAAGGTACCGCCACATTTGTTGGAACCCGTCCCAAAAGTCGTGCATTTGCGATGACCATCAAAAATTTTTATTGGTTCATCTAAAATCAATCAAACAAAAAAAAAAGTTCAATAGTGAATCTAGTCCCTGATCTAAGGATTTTTTTATTAAAACTTATATTTTTTATAAATAACATACTAGCGCTTCTTTCCTTAAAAGTTCGTGAGAAAATTATCAGAGGCCGTCATTTTGCTTATTTTCAATCAGGCACTAGATTAATTATTAAACTAATGATTTTTTTTATTTGATTGATTTCAGCTGAACCAGCAAAATGTTATGTTTGTTACCGAAAAGAACGACTTATGGAACGGAGTAAAACATATATGGCGATAACTTTAATATTTAATATTAATATTTAATATTTATTCTTAAAGTTTAACTTTGTATTATTTGTTTCATAAAATAAATTAAACTACTGTAAAAAAATATTTATAATATTCATTTTTTTACCCTAAGGCGCGGTTTACATCTGACATTTTATTCCTAAGTAATATTTTCTGAAGAATATTCATCTTTGAAATATGTTTACATCTGCAACCAATATTCACATCATTTCTTACTTGAACAAAGTTTGAGAAAAAGTCAGAAGTTAGTTGCGTGAATATTTTGCTTGATGGTTTACATTAAGCTGAATAACTGCCACAAAAATTGCAAAAAGGTTTACATCTGCTACATTGAATTTATGCGATTAATTACATGAATAAAATTCAAGAAAATTCGGTTACCTCAACTATCGACACGATTTATACTTGAAAAAGAAAATTCAAACTTTTCAGTACTTATATGTACATATGTACAGAAAGCACTCGCATATCGTATAATAAAATATGAGACCGTCAAAGAAAAAGGTAGCTGCTGCGGCAGTTTTATTAAATTGTGATGAATATAAAGATATTATAGGTACTCGGACGAAACGTCTGTGGGTTCAAAAGTGCATATTAAAAAGGGAAGCGTGTGGAGCATTTAAACAAATTATGAGTGAATGAAAAATTGAAGATCCGATACAAATGCGGAATTTCTTGCGAATGACAGAAAATTTCATTAACATTATTTGCCAGTGAATTTAGAGCATCAGTCCTTTCTACTCTATCATGATATTTCGAAGAACTAGTATCTCAAAGCGTTGGAAACATTTCATATTCGATAATGAGTAACCTCCCTGTCCCATAATTCTTTACCTTCCATGCCGTTAGACAAAAAACATACAAATACATATATACAGGGTGTTCAGAAAATGTGTAGGAAACGCTATACCAATGGGTTCTTTGAAGTGTCCTGTTCACAATTTGCTCCCATACTAACCCCCCCCCCCCTCATATAATGAACACTTCCCATTCAAAATCGCCTTTGAAAATGTTGGTTCCTTCAAAGGAGGTGTGCTCACTTAAATCTTTGTAAGTCCTTTCAAGGACATCACAAGATCTACATTTAAAGCTTTTTTGAAAGCTTTATCCGTTCTAATGGTACCCAACATGCCATACTCCACTTACAAATTTTCCAGTTATTGGACCTCAAACATGAATATTGGGAACATTTTGCACAAAATGTTGGTACGTTATTCTTGATCCTGTCAAATTAGTACACCAAGAATATCATTTTTTTTCTTTCGTAAAGAGGCTCTCAGAAAGCTCTTTACAACGAAAAAAAGGAGTAACTCGATATCTGCAGCCATTCAAAAGTTATTAACATTTTTATGTTGCTCGAAAAATGCTATTTTTAAATTAAGTGTTCTACGTGGCTCCCATCCTGCACAACACACATTTCTGCTCTCGAAATAAGAGACCTTTTGATGACACCTCCAAGTCTAGGTTTATTTCTGATTTGGTCGCAAGCTGTACAGATTTTTTGCCACAATTGCTCTACTGATCTTATTTCTGAATCGTGGACATGGTCCTTTAAATGACTCCATAGATAAAAGTCTAATGGATTCAGATCAGGAATCTTGCTGGCCAAACACGCCGCGACCAATCCATCTCGTTCCATAAGCTTCGTTCAGGTACTGTCACACCTGAACCGAGAAATGGGCAGGAGTGCCATCGTGCATAAACCACATACGTCTTCGTAAGGCTAGTGGAATATGCTCGTCTAATTCTTCGTCAAGGGGGCCACGTAAGCACTCCAAATAAGCATTCCCATTAATAACGGGTAACTGAACTGGTCCCAATATTTGACCAAATATTTATTTTAAAGGAATATTGATGCCTATTTGGGAGGATTGGCCCGCCCGTAAATGGTGATTATGGAAGTTGGCAACCCCATCTTTTGTAAATGTTGCCTTGACAGTGAAAAGAATTTTTGAGAAATATTCTCTATCACTTTTTTGGCGATTTAGCAACCATTCACAAAAGCGATTTCTACTTTTATAATCTCTTTGCTGAAGGCCCTGCACCGGTTGGAAATGGTATGGGTGATACTGGTGCCTTCACAAAAATTATGAACTGTGCTGTTTGCTAGACCAATCCTAATGGCAATTCTTCTTGTGCTTATGCGTTCCGTTCTTATGGTGGAATTAGTTGACCATATCCGACAAGTCCTGCCAAAAACTCTTTCCAAAATATTTTATTACACCGACTCCACAATTGTACTCTCTTGGATCACAGCACCGTCATACACATGGAGTACTTTTGTAGCTAACCGAGTAGAGAAAATCCAGCAACTCACAACACAGCATCAATGGAACCACATCGAAGGTTCAAAGAATCCAGCCGACATTATCTCTCGAGGGATGCTCCCAGACAGCTTGAAAGAATCAACATTATGGTTTAATGGTCCAGAATTCCTATCGCAGCCAGCTGCAAGATGGCCTCAAAATAAATTTCAACCATTATCAGATGTCCCGGAAATACGAAATAAAAAGCTTGCTCTCTCTGCAAAGATAAAGCCAGAAGAGAACGAAGATATACTCTCATCTGCTAATCATAAAAATTCATTTATGAGGCTCCAAAGGATCTTTGCGTATTGCATTCGATTTTATCAAAATTGTAAACTACCAAAGGGGCATAGAACCACAGGCCATCTCACATTAACAGAAATGGATACAGCATTGAATGGAATGATTCGAAATGTTCAATACACATCATTCTTCAAGGAATTTCGCAATCTTAAAGAAAATAAGTCAATCTGTACAAGTAGTACCATTCAATCATTAAACCCATATCTGGACAGCTCCATGAACATAATTAGAGTTGGTGGACACCTAAAGCATTCTGAATTAAGCCCAGAAGCAAAGCATCAGGCACTTCTGCCTAAAAACCATAAGTTCAGTGAGTTATTACTAACACACCTGCATAAAAAACACATGCATGCAGGTCCACAAACATTGACAGCCATTGTTAGACAGAAATATTGGATCACAGATGTCCGAACGTTAGCCAGACAAATAGTACACAAGTGCATACGCTGTTTTCATTGCAAACCTACTACCATTCATCAGATTATGGGGGATTTACCAGCAACGAGGGTTGTACCAGCACGTCCATTCCATACAACTGGCGTAGATTAAAACGAAAGATCCCAGATAAAGCCTATATAGCTGTGTTTGTATGTTTCACAACAAAGGCAGTTCACCTGGAGGTCGTCAGCGATCTCAGTGCAACATCATTTATAAATGCTCTTAAGAGATTTATCTCGCGCAGAGGATTGTGTGCAACAATTTATTGCGACAATGCCACCAATTTCGTTGGTGCCAGATCACAATTAAAAGAACTGGAAGCACTGTTTAAATCCCAGGATCTACAGAGATCTATTGGTGATTTATGTCTACAAAATCACATTCAATGGAAACCGATACCTCCAAGATCACCTCATTTTGGAGGCCTTTGGGAGGCAGCTGTCAAATCAGCCAAGGGGCACCTTTTGCGGCAAGTAGGGAATGCCAACCTTACGTTTGAGGAATTGCACACAATAATTGTGCAAATCGAGGCCATACTAAATTCGAGGCCCTTAACACCTATGTCAAGAGACCCCAACGACTTGGAAGTTCTTACACCAGGACATTTTCTTACTGGCTCTCCGCTGACAGCAATCGCCGAACCAGACATAAGCGATCAAAACATCAATAGGTTAACGAGATTTAGGCGTTTACAACATATACAACAAGTATTTTGGCAAAGATGGTCATCAGAATACTTACAAGAACTTCAACTTAGACATAAATGGAAATCTCAACAACCGGATCTTCAACCTGGCACCTTGGTCTTGATCAAAGACAACAATTTGCCTCCAATGAAATGGTCACTAGGACGCGTAATAGATACCTTTCAGGGATCCGACAATCACACCAGAGTAGTAACTGTGAAAACACAATCAGGAATCTTCAAAAGATCCATCCATAACCTGTGTCCACTTCCAATTACGGAAGACTTAAGTCCTCATGATGAAACAAACGACCAGTCAATTGAGCGACGTAGTTTTAATAAAGAGAAAAGACAAAGCACCTTCCTATTAACTCAAAAGTATGTTTCAACTATTCTTCCTGTCAAAAAAAAGAAGACTTAATTCTCACCATTTGAAGGGCAAATTTCTACCAATTAATTCAAATTGGACAACTTATATTTCAGAGCTAGAAATGGAAAGAAGAAAGGAGCAAGAAGAAAACAATACAAGGCCAAACAACGCACTATCAACAGAGTCTTTACATAGCCAACAATTCGCTCGGTCGGAAACAAAACGAAGGAGTGGTAATTCCGTCGCCATCAGACTCCTCCTGTTGACTTCATTGGTGCTACCTATAGTAGGAAAACCATTCACTTCTCCAGTAGAAGTAATACCTTTTACAAATAATCCAGGATTATATTTTGAATCTCTTGGTCAAGCTCAAATAATAAACAGCGAGTGGATTATCCTAGTTTATTATAGCCTTGAAAATTATTGGACCGAATTGCGGGGAATTAAGACATGCATAACTGAAATACAGGAACTATGTAAATTGACAACAATCAGGAAAAATCATTGCCTGGAGATACTTGCTCACTTCCAACAGCAACTCAACCACATAGAAGACGTTAACGAGATTTTATACAATCGAACGCAGCTGAATTAAGTGAAGTATTCTCTAACCTATCTCACAGTTACTCTAATATTATCGTTGGGGGCGATCTTAATGTAAACTTGTTGAATCGTAATGGTCTAGTTGAATCATTTATCTTCTTGTTCCAGTCTCTCCATCTACGTGTTGTAAATAATCTGCCAACTTACTTCAATACGGCCAATCCCTCGTTACTAGATATATTTTTTACTGCAGATAGCGATGCTGTTTCCTTCCATAATCAACTGAGTCCTCCATCTACTTTTGATCTTGACTTATAACATTAATATCAATAACTATCGTAAGTATAGAACTATATCTTACAGGAATTATGATGACATAAATTTGTCCCAATTGGCTGATGAGTATAATTCCCTACCATGGTACGGTTCATCATCGCATGCATCAGGTTGTCGCATGACAAGGTTGAACAATTTAATGAAACAGTACATTATCTTCATGATAAGTATGCCCCTCTTCAGACACGTAGGATCTATAACGGTTGCCCCTGGTTTACAGCTGAGATTCGGTCCCTAATTGTCGAACGTGATTTCCAATATCGAAGATATTTAAGGTCTAAAACTGTTGCAAGCCGAACTCATTATAGGTCTGTTAGAAATATGGTGACTTCAAAAATCCGTGCGGCCAAAAGAAGGTACTATAAAAGGAAGTTTGATCCAAAGCTTCCTTCGAAGACTCTGTGGGGAAACTTGCGTAAGGCCTCTGTTTGTGGTGGAGACAAAGTTGAATGCAGTCTTGATCCAAACATGTTAAATACTTATTTTACTACTCTGCCCGCACTTCCATCATCTGGTATTGGACGACGGATTGCTGGTCATACCGAGGGTACCTCGGATAATCAGCGGGCCTACTTTAGTTTTAGGTGTGTTGATGCTGGTGAAGTTGTCGCAGCTATCGCAGCGGTCAAATCTGACGCTGTTGGACCAGACGGTATTCCCCCAAAATTTATTAAACTACTGTTGCCCTGGTTAATTCACCCCATTTTAGATATTTTTAACATCTGCCTTACCACTTCTCAGTTCCCCACTGCTTGGAAAATTGCTACTGTTGTGCCTATAGCGAAGACAAATCAGGCCAAGGTACCAAATGATTTCAGACCAGTTAGTCTACTTCCATTCCTAAGCAAAGCGTTCGAAAAATTATTATCCAAACAGGTCATTGATTATTTGGAGACATTTGGTCTGCTAAAGTCTTGCCAATCTGGTTTCCGTAAGGCTCATAGTTGTGAAACAGCTCTTCTGAGTGTTACCAGTGACGTTCGCTGTGCTTTGGATATGGATCATTTGTGTGTTCTTGCATTGCTCGACTTCTCCAAAGCATTTGATATGGTCAATCACTACAATTTGCTAGAGAAGCTGGCTAATAAATTTCAGTTCCACGACACTGCTGTGTCCTTAATAAATAGCTTTCTGTCAGATAGACTGCAGCGGGTTCGAGTGAAAGACAGCTTTTCTCGTCCTCTGTCCCTTGCGTGTGGCGTCCCACAGGGTTCTATCCTCGGTCCGTTGCTGTTCTGCATGTATATAAATGACCTCCCAGAGGTTCTTAAGGACTGCAGGGTGCAGCTGTATGCTGATGATGTACAGCTATATCTTAGTCGACCTATTGGGCTTATGGAGGACTGCATTGACAGGCTGAACTCGGACCTGAATAACATTGCGACATGGGCGGTTGATAACCGCTTGCTTCTAAATCCGCGTAAGTCTCACTGCATTGCATTCTATCGCCGGGATATTGACGTATCTCATATCCCTCCTGTCTTTCTGAATAACACAATGCTCCCATTTGATGGTAGGGTAAAAAGTCTTTGTGTTTTCCTCAACGCTAGAATGACATGCTGTGACCATATAACTGATGTGATGGGCAAGATTTATGGTGGGCTTCGACGGCTATGGTTGTCATCTGCTACTTTGTTGTCGAATACACGCTCGTTGCTTGTGAAATCGTTGCTACTGCCTTACTTTATCAATGGCAGCCTACTTTTCCCACGTCTTTGTTCTATCTGTTCAAGGAAAGTCAAGGTGGCTTTTAATGACTGTGTAAGATTCATATTTCGTTTGAGGAGATTTGATCATGTGTCGGGATATAGTAACCATCTGCTGGGTTGTTCGCTGGAGCAGTTTTTATTGCGTAGGCTTGTGACATCCCTTTACCAAATTATTACGTCAAAGAATCCTGGTTACTTACATGAAAAATTGATTTTTTTGAACTCCCCAAGGCGCTCTGACCTGCTGATACCTAGTTTTCGTTCTTCAGTCATGGAGGATTCTTACTTTGTTCGTGCAATCCGTGCTTGGAATCGTTTAACAGCCGATATGCAGCGTGTAGGCTCGGTGCGGAGTTTTAGGGATCTAGTAACGCAGTACTGTATTAATATAGATTAAGTTTGTTTGGAACTTTTTCCTTTTTCTCTCGTTAAGTGCGGTCTTGGCTTCTCTAGTGTGGTTTGTAGCTTTAAATCGTAACATTATTACTTTGAAATTGAGTTATTCTTCTATTTTTCTTTTGTATTAAAAATATTTCATTTAGGTATATATAGTATTTACTAAACTTGATATAGTTTTAAGGATTTTTCATTAAGTAATTCTTTTGTTAAATTGCTCATTAACATATTGTTTGTTCTCCAAAAACTTTTATAAGTACTATTTAAAAGAATGTATTTTCTTATTGTACTTAATCCACTAATAAAGTTGAATTGAATTGAATTGAATTGAAGTGGTTTATACAATCGAAGTGGTGTTCGGCTTACTAGATTCTGACTATGCGAATTATATAAAGGGAGAAATTCAGAAAACACAAGAAAACGAAGACTACTTGATGCAGTTAATTAGAAATCAAACATCAGTCCTGGAAACTACTGCAAATATTATGAAACGCAGAGATAATGCAACCCAACAACAGTTCCAGGAAATTCAAGATCATATCCAAGCTTTGCACAAATACTTGGACAACTCAAATTATGAACAAGAGTCATCACGAACCTTCACCTCGGTAACAATACTGACCAGCCTAGTTCTACAAAATTACCATAAAACGCAAGAATCCTTGCTGGATGTTTTAACTGATCTTCACCATAACAAAATCAATCCATTGTTGCTCACACCTATGCAACTTCGAGAACAAATCACATTGATAAAGGAACATATTCCCTCCGCTTTGACAATCCCCGGATATGGAAAAAATGACATTTTGCTGCTCTATAGCTTAATGACAGCGGCAGCAAGAATAACAGATGCATATGTACTATTTGATGTAAGGATACCACTTCAGCAAGATGAGTACTTTCAGTTGTTCCAATTAATTCCTGTTCCTACGCTTCACGGCAACAATTTTGTTCTGATGGAACCATCGACAAACTACCTCATTGTCAATCTACCCAGAGACAGGTACTATCCCCTAGCTCAGTCAGAACTGGACAAATGCCAATATGTAGACGATGAGCGATATCTGTGTAAACAAAATCATCCTATTTATAATTTGAAATCCAATGTCAGTCATTGCGAGATGGAATTACTGAATCATCGGCAGTCACTATCACCAATGTGTCGGTTCCGAAGTGCAAGCAAATCCAAAATATGGATACAACTTCACACAAACAACAATTGGTTATTTTCTTTGGATACCGAAACCACGTTTAATGTTATTTGTGGAAACAAGGTTTCACTTAAAACCCTCAATGGAAGCGGAATATTGAAGCTGCGACCCGATTGCCTAATCAAACAATCATCTATGACAATCAGTGGACATGGCCGTTATGAAACCAAATTAACATCTTCGTTCATCCCACGAATTAATATAACTGAATTATTGGAAGATCATCTTAGCTCAGACAACAAACCGCCGCAACCACTAGCAGAACTACATTTAAAAGGCAACACCCAGGATATGAAAGAATTGACTTCCAAGATCAACGCATTAAAATCCGCAACTGGAATTCCCAACAGCTTAAACTCCCACGATGTTCATCATTACGCCGTCAATTATCTTCTAGTAACGACTTTGGTTATGGGATTAAGTTATGCACTCTACTCAAGATGGACGAGACGGAAGACGACCCAGGAACCTACCTTATCCTACATTCGTCCTCTTCCACCAGTTCCAGCCTCCAGAAGTAGCCTGCATCATAACGAGGATTTTGTGTTGCACGACAACCCAAGGGGGGAGGATGTTCAGCAGAATTAGCAACTTTCCCTATTAATCGCCAAAAAATTTAATTTCCTCAAATTACGAGGTTGAATTCCAATTGAACTCACGAAAAATGCAGACTTGCATTTCACAGCGATTTTAGTGAAGTTCAATCACCTACGCGAGCATAGGAAAATCAAAATAAAACAAGCTGAAAATAAATGCAATCTTGTAATTTAATAAATTCAATCTTGTAATTTTTTGTATATATTGATTTGAAATACCTTAAGATTTTTTTGTATAAATATTGTACTTAGTTTAAGGAATGGGCAGAATAAAGTTTATTCTAAAGGTGTAAAGACGTTCTTTACTGTACACCTACCTTTGCTTAGACTGTTTGTGTATTAATACACAAACAAAATTCCGTACGTTATCCGTTGAACGCAAAGATCTCAAACACTAAGTTAGGGTACTGTACTATATACACAAACATTATTTTCTCTTTCTGAGTTTGTGTATGCGAACAGATTCCTTATAGAATACAAAATTCACTGAACGTACGGTATATTTAGTGTACTTTGGCTTTTGATTCACTTAGCCCTGTGTGCTTTTATTTTTGCGTTATTTCTTTGGTTGAATTTTTTATCAAAGTAAAAAACTTTTAGAAGTGGTATCATCGTTTTTAATTTCTGGGTTTTTGTTTAATAGCCAATTCAATATTTCGTCTGTTCACTTCTTTAGTTAACTTAGTTTTCATTTCATTGTTTTTAGATTTTAAACCACATTTTTGCTTTATATAATTGGAATATAAAACTGAATGAAATACTTTTAAGTGTCTTTCCAAATTTCCAGTGTGTTTATTTAAAATTTTACCACAGCAATTTCCGTTATTACACACTATTTGATTCATATCATTTTCTTCGAACAAAGCTAATAGTACGCTAAACATACCGTACATTTAGTGAATTTTGTATTTCGTATGGAATCTGTTCGTGTACACAAACTCTGAAAGAGAGAATAATGTTTGTGTATAGTGCAGAACACTAACTTAGTGTTTGTGCTCTCTGCGTTCAAAATATAACGTACGGAATTTTGTTTGTGTATTATTGCACAAACATTATAAGCGAAGATAGAGTTTGTGTTCTTTTGAGGTACCGTATGTATTACGTACCGTTTTTTTTTCAATCTCTGCTTTTTAGCGCTTTTTGTGAAGTCGGTTCAACTTGGCATAGTTTGGTGGAGCTGCTATCGAGCTATACGACACTCTGGTATGGTAAAAATAAGAAGGTGCCTCTATTTTCTCAATATCAACTTCTTGCATATGTTTAAGCGTAAGGTATTCTTCCATGAAATCCACATATTGCTTCCTTAGTTTAACAGTTTTATTTAATCTCCGTTCTAATGAAATAAATCGGCGAACTGCTACGTCTCTTAATTCACCCAATTGTGTAGGACTGTCAGCAAAGGGGACTCTAACAATATATCGCCCCTCTGGATTTCGTTGCCTTGACTGACTAAACTGTAACTCGCATTTATTTTCTGCTGGAGGTGTGCTTAATCAATTTCTTCGGTCTTCCAAAAATTTGTTATGGCTCTCTGGGCTCTTGTGGGTTACCTGACTTTCCCCATTGATGCCCTGTATGCACATAGAGTCTAGCATCGTCTTCAGCTTCCTGATCACCTCCCTAGTAACTATGTTGATGCGGGATCCAGAATTTGCATTCCAAACCTTTCAGATTTGGTACAGTACTTAATAAAAAATAACTACGATGTACTTGATAAGTAAGTAGTGGCTAGTGATATTGATTGGCTGTTTAGTTTTGAATGCATCGCTCTGGATTTCTGTGCGGAATTCTCTGCATTCTCTACATATGGTACATCCTTCTGAAAGGCATTTTGGCATGATTGTGTCCTGGTCTCATATAGTTTATGCGTAAATTATGCTTCCTTAATAGGTTGAAGTGCCCATTTGCTGTCATGTTCAAGAATACTTTGCAGGCAACGAGCCGGTGTTGTCCTTTGCAGGCAACACATGGTGCAATAATTGAAGTGAGAGACCTGACTGCGTGACACCGAGTATGGTCTTCTGAAAACTTGGCCTTAGCTCCAAGTGCTTCATGAGACTGAAAGCGAGTCTCTAAAAATGTTGAAAAATGATCCATTGTTTCCCTTGGCTTCTCTAACGATTGCGTGTATTTTTATCCAATTTCTTAATTTGTATATTTTTATAAACCCATTAAGCACCCCTCGTGACATCATGTAATGATTTGATGGTGGCGTCAGATGAATTTTCTGATACTTGAGCTGGCTGTGAGAGCAATTTGTTAACTAACATGGCAACCAACAATTTAGTCTTCTCGTAACGATCTTGGTGCATTTCCCAAGGTGATATGTAGTTTTCATTCCACAGTGACAGATGATGGATCAGCTTTTCAGCTTCTCCTGAATCATTAGACTTCAAGTACCATAATTTTGGACAATTTGCAATTGGCTGATTGTGAACCATCTATGTAAAGAGGTCCCTGAATTGTCTCCACTTTGAATAGTCTTCGTCGAACCTTGGTATTGTAATTTTAGGTAAATTTAAAGCTATGTCAGTGTTAGCTCTTGTCGTTGTTAGTTGACAATTGTATTATTGTTTGTTGGACTTGCTCTTCGAGTTGAATGTATTTATTCACATCAAATGTTGTAATGGTGGGATTCAGCTTGGGACCATAGTTGCCTGATGGCACTAATTTTAAATTCGCAATATTGCCTTGTTTGCTGATTATCTAGTGAAATTCCGGCAAGTATACGGGACAATGATTCCATTACTATCTTCTGCCTGCACATGATTGGGTTGGCCTCGCAATCTCGACCGTTGAAATCTTGAAATTACAAATTACCGATATTTCAATACTCGAAAATCAAAATATCGAAGCTCAAAATCTCGATTCTTAAAGTACTCAAATTCAGTGTACTGGGCTACATTATGATAAATAATACACGCGGCCGCGTGTACACTGAATTTTTTATTCTAAATAACTCGTTATCGGTGTTTACTGCAGTTATGTATATTAGGCATTTAAATAATATTCAAGTCGAGGTCACCAATGTTTTGAGCTGAAACTCTTTTGTTCCAGCTGATCGAATTAGTCACGGTTCTATGTACTTTGGCTAGTGATTGAATTCGGTTTTTGTACCGAATTCAAGTCTAAGCAGATTTAGTTAAAGGGTAGTAAAGGTTCTATTTACCTTGGCTATTGTTATAGTAAGTTTCACTTAGGTGGGAATTTCGAACAAAAAGCACAACCTGCAATAATAATTTAACATGAGTTGCATTCTTACAATGACCTAAATAAACAACATTTAAAAATTAAAACTGCATAAGAAGTACAAAAGTTAATAACCCGAATAAATTCTACACGACTAATTTTCATATTGAAATTGAATTAAAGAAAGTTTGCAAAGCGGAAAAGTTTTAAATTGAATTGTACTTTCAATAAAGTTTTGAACTGTATCATGTTCCGCTTGGCATGTGAATAACTGAATTCTTAAATTCGAAACATATATTCTTATGAAACTAAACACCTTTATCTTTCCGAATTTCTTTAACTTCTTATTTGTCTCTTCTTCTTATTTCTTAGATTTGACCTATTAGAAACCGCCGGAATTATATTATTCAAACTAAACTTTTTTTTTAATTTGATAGCTACATCTTTCAAAATCGGAATTTTCTTGCGATTCATGCTGGAATTTTTACTTTCTTTCAGAGAAGGGTATATCGAAGACAGGTATTTGGTTTTCATTTTTTTTTCCTTTTGATTTTTTTTCTATTATTTTACTGTAGTACCCGTTATTTATTGCTATTAATTTAATAGTTTTCAGTTTCAGTTCAAAATTGTCTGGTGCCAATGGAATAGATATCAACCTTTAAATAATAGAATGAAGGCTGACATCTCGTGGACCATGGATGAAGGGAGTAAATAGGAATTACTATATCACAGAACGTTTTTCTTCTAAAAATCTTAAAATTAAAGGTATTGTTAGTAATACTAATTGCCAAGTCTAGAAAATTAATTGTTATATTACCTAATTCTAATGTAAATTTTATATTATCGTACAGTTTATTTAAAATATTCTTCAAAAAATATTTAAGTTGTCGCTCTGTGCCTGTCCAAATACATAAAATATCATCTATCTACATATTTATACCAAGTACATCAAAAAGCATTTAGAAGGAAACAAAAAATAAAACAAAGCTATTATATTATGTTTTAACTTTACAAAAAAAAAAAAAAATTTGTATTCAAGGTACCGCCACATTTGTTGGAACCCGTCCCAAAAGTCGTGCATTTGCGATGACCATCAAAAATTTTTATTGGTTCATCTAAAATCAATCAAACAAAAAAAAAAGTTCAATAGTGAATCTAGTCCCTGATCTAAGGATTTTTTTATTAAAACTTATATTTTTTATAAATAACATACTAGCGCTTCTTTCCTTAAAAGTTCGTGAGAAAATTATCAGAGGCCGTCATTTTGCTTATTTTCAATCAGGCACTAGATTAATTATTAAACTAATGATTTTTTTTATTTGATTGATTTCAGCTGAACCAGCAAAATGTTATGTTTGTTACCGAAAAGAACGACTTATGGAACGGAGTAAAACATATATGGCGATAACTTTAATATTTAATATTAATATTTAATATTTATTCTTAAAGTTTAACTTTGTATTATTTGTTTCATAAAATAAATTAAACTACTGTAAAAAAATATTTATAATATTCATTTTTTTACCCTAAGGCGCGGTTTACATCTGACATTTTATTCCTAAGTAATATTTTCTGAAGAATATTCATCTTTGAAATATGTTTACATCTGCAACCAATATTCACACCATTTCTTACTTGAACAAAGTTTGAGAAAAAGTCAGAAGTTAGTTGCGTGAATATTTTGCTTGATGGTTTACATTAAGCTGAATAACTGCCACAAAAATTGCAAAAAGGTTTACATCTGCTACATTGAATTTATGCGATTAATTACATGAATAAAATTCAAGAAAATTCGGTTACCTCAACTATCGACACGATTTACACTTGAAAAAGAAAATTCAAACTTTTCAGTACTTATATGTACATATGTACAGAAAGCACTCGCATATCGTATAATAAAATATGAGACCGTCAAAGAAAAAGGTAGCTGCTGCGGCAGTTTTATTAAATTGTGATGAATATAAAGATATTATAGGTACTCGGCGAAACGTCTGTGGGTTCAAAAGTGCATATTAAAAAGGGAATCGTGTGGAGCATTTAAACAAATTATGAGTGAATGAAAAATTGAAGATCCGATACAAATGCGGAATTTCTTGCGAATGACAGAAAATTTCATTAACATTATTTGCCAGTGAATTTAGAGCATCAGTCCTTTCTACTCTATCATGATATTTCGAAGAACTAGTATCTCAAAGCGTTGGAAACATTTCATATTCGATAATGAGTAACCTCCCTGTCCCATAATTCTTTACCTTCCATGCCGTTAGACAAAAAACATACAAATACATATATACAGGGTGTTCGGAAAATGTGTAGGAAACGCTATACCAATGGGTTCTTTGAAGTGTCCTGTTCACAATTTGCTCCCATACTAACCCCCCCCCCCCCCCTCATATAATGAACACTTCCCATTCAAAATCGCCTTTGAAAATGTTGGTTCCTTCAAAGGAGGTGTGCTCACTTAAATCTTTGTAAGTCCTTTCAAGGACATCACAAGATCTACATTTAAAGCTTTTTTGAAAGCTTTATCCGTTCTAATGGTACCCAACATGCCATACTCCACTTACAAATTTTCCAGTTATTGGACCTCAAACATGAATATTGGGAACATTTTGCACAAAATGTTGGTACGTTATTCTTGATCCTGTCAAATTAGTACACCAAGAATATCATTTTTTTTCTTTCGTAAAGAGGCTCTCAGAAAGCTCTTTACAACGAAAAAAAGGAGTAACTCGATATCTGCAGCCATTCAAAAGTTATTAACATTTTTATGTTGCTCGAAAAATGCTATTTTTAAATTAAGTGTTCTACGTGGCTCCCATCCTGCACAACACACATTTCTGCTCTCGAAATAAGAGACCTTTTGATGACACCTCCAAGTCTAGGTTTATTTCTGATTTGGTCGCAAGCTGTACAGATTTTTTGCCACAATTGCTCTACTGATCTTATTTCTGAATCGTGGACATGGTCCTTTAAATGACTCCATAGATAAAAGTCTAATGGATTCAGATCAGGAATCTTGCTGGCCAAACACGCCGCGACCAATCCATCTCGTTCCATAAGCTTCGTTCAGGTACTGTCACACCTGAACCGAGAAATGGGCAGGAGTGCCATCGTGCATAAACCACATACGTCTTCGTAAGGCTAGTGGAATATGCTCGTCTAATTCTTCGTCAAGGGGGCCACGTAAGCACTCCAAATAAGCATTCCCATTAATAACGGGTAACTGAACTGGTCCCAATATTTGACCAAATATTTATTTTAAAGGAATATTGATGCCTATTTGGGAGGATTGGCCCGCCCGTAAATGGTGATTATGGAAGTTGGCAACCCCATCTTTTGTAAATGTTGCCTTGACAGTGAAAATAATTTTTGAGAAATATTCTCTATCACTTTTTTGGCGATTTAGCAACCATTCACAAAAGCGATTTCTACTTTTATAATCTCTTTGCTGAAGGCCCTGCACCGGTTGGAAATGGTATGGGTGATACTGGTGCCTTCACAAAAATTATGAACTGTGCTGTTTGCTAGACCAATCCTAATGGCAATTCTTCTTGTGCTTATGCGGGGATTCTCAGCAACTAACCCCGATACACGGTCTTCAATACCAGGTATTTGCTGTCATAGGAACCGGCACGACAAGACCCAGTTTCTGCTAACTTTCAGCAGATAGCCCCAAATGTTGAGCTATGTGGAACGCGTCTGCCGGGGTATCTTTCACGATACAATTGTCGGGCTAAAGAAGTACTCCTTCCAGTCTCACCATAAATGAGCAGCATGTCCACATTTTCTTCGTTTGTGAAGAAATTGTTAAGCATTATGTTAAATTCAAAATCGTAATCCGTATCCAAAATCTAAAATCGAAAACCAAATCCGTAGTCCAATTGTCGTTACCGTAAATCTGAAAAACCAGAAAATTCAAAAACCAAAACTAATAAAAACCCAAAAACAAGCAAATCGAAATACAAATCTTTAAAAAATTCAAGCACAAGTCGTAACGAATAAACAAAACAATCCAAATAACGCATTAATAGCTCAGATATCAGATTTTGATGGGGGATGGATCATTTTAGGTGTGTGGGGGGTTGTATAGAAGAAAATGTTGATCAGGACACTTCAAAGATTCCATTGGTATAACGTTTCCTAGACATTTTCCGAACACCCTATATACATATGTATTAATCAGCACTTTAGGAGTGAATCACCACACCACAAAATATTCACTTAAAATATTCTGAAAGTTGAACGCAATCCTACTCCAGCAAGTTATTCTTGAAGCACAACACATATAAAAAATCCACAAAAACAGTTGTAGTTCCGTCAGTTTCCGAATTTTATTCACTTCTCGCGTAGCGCACGAATATTTTGGCCGCGAATAAATGATCGTTTACACTTGGAATTTTATTCACTCTCCTGATATAAGGGGAATATTCTGCATGTGCCTAGAACTTATTCTCTTTTCCGTTTGAATATTCTTGATACAAAATTTCAGGAATTAAATTCACTTGTGCATCAGCGAGGTTTACATCACCTTTTTGAATATCTTGCTTGAATAAAAAGTAAATAAAAGCGGTTGAATAATATTCATTCACTGTCTGAGAGAGAAGTTCGCGAAAAAATTCCGCTCTTTTATATGTCGACAACTTATTTTTATGAACACTCACTATTGCATTACGCATATCTTGGGATAAAGGCTTACCACGCGTCATAATGGACAATCAAAACTGTAAAAAACTCAACAAGAACTGACGAATTCCAGGCTGTGAGACCTAATACACTTCCTGATATGACAAGTCCACGAAAAAGCAATGAAAGATGCAGTTAGTTAGTGGTGGGCTTTGAATTTTAGTAGGTGGCCTCGCTCGGCTGGCTGTCAGAAAGAGACACCTTCTCTGTAAGTAATGGAACTCACTATACTGTCATCCCAGTGGTGAGTGAAGTGAAGACGCCGGTCAGGACTATGGTACTTCCACGTAGTGCGAGGCGGAAACTGGTATTCGGTGGGTTTGACACTGATTAGCAGGCCAAAACCTAGTCCAACCCTAGCCAAGGTGGAACAGCATACGCCGAGGGCTGCGTGGCTAAAGGGGAGCTTAGTCGATAGTATGCGAACTCTGAATACCGGGCGACCTCCAGTTTCAATCTAGCCTTCTCGTGGTAATGCGGATCTCTGCCACGGGTGCCACGGGTCCTTTCTCCGCAAATCGTGGGACCAAAAATGGACATTTTTAAAATCAAAAGTAAAAGTGATGAGAAGGAAGCGGAGGAGAGGCTGCCAGACGACAACCTAACGGACATCGAAGGCAGCGGTGGGGAGGTGGCGAGCCCGAGCGAAGGAGAGGAGGAAAGGCTTCTCAAATCGCCAGGCAAGGACCAGGGGGATAAATCCGGTCTCAAGAAGCCACCGAAGAAAACTTCGGAAGGAATGAAGAAGAGAAGGCGGTGCCAAAAGGCACGCCATGTCCTGATGAAGCTGGAGAAGATGGACCCGGCGTCCATCAGCCAAAGGGACAGGAGGGAAATGATGCGGGCGAGAAATCTCCTGGCATCAGATCCATACCATGTCCCCTATACATATAAGAAACCTGGCGAAGGCGACAAACCTCAGGGAAGTGCCTCTATCACGGGAAAGGCGTGTAAAAGGGCGCGTTCCTTAGATGAGGTGGAAAACTCCGCCAAGAAAACAAAAGAAGTCCGACAGATCCCTGTTCATGGTAATACCAGTAGGACTTCCAGGACACCTGCGAAGGGCGCTGCAAGCTGTTCAGCAGCTACAAAGAGCTCTGTCGCTAACCGTCAGAAGAATGCGGTAGCACCTAAGGATGGGGGAGTCGAGAAATCGGCGGCGGTGGCAATCAAAAGCCCACCAAGGCCATCAACCTCAGGTATGAGTAGCAAAGGTACGACTTTGACGATGGCGGAGGCCGCCCATAGCTACCTGAAAGTTGCAGTGGTAGGCACTGGCAACAAAGAGTGGAAGCTCACGGCGGATCAGATGCTCTTGGTGGAAGCTTATGGCGGTCCTAATGGAACACCTAGCGTCAAAGCCGGGAGGATCTGTCCCACAATATGACACGGCTGGCTGGCTGAGGGGAGTCAAGCTGTTCTGTTGCAAGGATCAGTTTTCACTGGACTTCCTGAGAAGCAGCGTGTCGAAGCTGGGGGCGGTATGGGACAAGGCGAAGCTACAGGTCATCCCAAGTACGGATATTCCAGAATATCCGAGGGGGAGGATCTGGTTGCCAGAGCCTGCCTTACCCGCAAAACAGCTTTTGGCGGTTCTGGGATCACAGAACCCCACTAATCCTTGCGGGGACTGGAAAGTCCTTCGGATGGACGAGCCGAAGCCGACGGGGAGGAATGTCATACTGCACTTGACAGATGAGTCCCTGCCACTGCTGAAGCGTGCAGAATTTAAACTGCACTGTGGCTTTGTAACGAAGCATTTTGCTTCGTACATAAATTCACGCTATCGTCCATGTCATTTTATCGACATTTTACTTTTTGCCCAAATCTCGTCATTCATGTCCATAAACAACTCCGAAGTTCCATGGCATGCAGGTGGGCATGACGTAATCCATAAAATATGCAAGCCCGATTATTCCCACTAGCTGCGTTGTCATTTTAATTTCTTTGCACATCAACCCATAATCAGTTGGGTGTGTGCGTCTCCGTTGCAAAGCATTGGTCCAAGCAGTACAAAGATGCCACTCACAAATGCTCCAGTGAAAGGGCATGAAAATGTGCGTGACGTCATCTATCCGCCAAGTCATAGGGAACTTGTGCGCGATAACCAGATTTAGCCAGATATTCTGCTGGCAGAGTGGGTTTGTAAAATTCACACATTGTTCTTCTCTGCATAACAACCCATAATCAGTTGGGTGTGTGCGTCCCTCCCGTGGCAGACACCTTGACGTGGTGGGAGGGCTTAAGTTGCGATACTCAATGGAGCTATGCTGACGGGATAGGTTTGGATTAACTGGACCTATCCTTGTAGGGTCTCCCATGTCAGAAAGACTATTGATGAGCAGTGCACCAAGAGCTGCCGCCTCCCCCCCCAGCTGCAATACTATTCCTCTTGATCCCGTGTATCCCATCCCTTTCCCGTCTCCTTTTCCCCCTGGGCTGGATTAAGGTGTCATACGTAACTTGCCGAGAATCAGCTTGGCTGAGGGCCCAGGGAAAACAAAAATAGCTCAGTCGTGAACGGTGTATCCGGATACCTGGCGACCTCCGGATCAGCCAGCCTTACCTGCGTATAGCGGATCTCTAAAGCGGACCTAAAGGGGACTCAAGGTCAGTGATCCTGGTGATCAACAAAGAGTCCCTGGAACCTTTGGCTAAGGTAAACGGGGTAGTGGACTGTGGCTTCTCGTCCATTACCCTTAAGGTATATAAAAAGGATGAGGAGGAAGCCAAAAAGGAATCTTCGGATAACGTCACAGCTTCGACAGAGGCGGTGACTAAAGAGATTCCTCCCATACGTTATAATCCGCCTGCACGAGCTCAAGAGAAGGACGCCATGTCTGAGACGGAGCTTTCACGCAGGCTACTAAGGGCCTCCCTGGATGAGGAACAGCTACTCGCTTCTGAACCAGAGGAGCTAGATAACAAAGCAGTGGGTAGCAGGAGGAATGGTTCGCGGACTATCCATACCGGGTTATACGACCCTCTACAAAAGGAATGTGGGTAAGCCTAGATCTTGTATTATGGCGAAGAAGACGCTAAATGTTTTTCTTCTCTCCAACTATAGTAATGAGGATACAGTAGCCGTCAATCTGGAAATGGGATCGAGGTGCTACAGGCTGACGTCCTCTTATCTGGCGCACGACTTCGTGGGGCCTCCGCCGTCCGATTCTGTAAAGAACCTTGTTGCTGATGCTGAACAACGCAGGGTTGGGCTCATACTGGGATGCGACGCCAACGCACATCATACGGTGTGGGGCAGCTCCGATATCAACGAGCGAGGTGAGTCTCTTTATGATTATCTTTTAAACACTAACCTGCTCTTATGTAATGTGGGGATAGAACCCACTTTTATCACAAGGAATAGGCAAGAGGTTCTAGACCTGACTCTGGCCTCGGATAATGTCAAATCTCTCATTAAGAATTGGAGGGTCTCCAAGGAACACTCCTTCTCTGACCATAGGTACATTCAGTTCGATCTGGATGACCGGCCTTCGAAACCACCAGTCTTCAGAAATTACAGAAAGACTGACTGGAACTTATATAGGGACATTGTGGACGCGTCACTACCTTCTGACCCACCTATCCCTCCAAATAACAAAGAGGAACTGGATGGGCTAGTTGATAAGCTCACTAAAGTTCTAAATGGTGCTATGGCTCAATCCTGTCCCCTTAAGATACCCAGAGGCAAACAGAAGCCTCCGTGGTGGAATGTAAACCTAGTGTTATATATTTTTCTTTTGGTTCCCTGATATTATTGTCCCGGTTGTCTTTCAAACACTTTGTTTTCTATACGTTTGGTTTTCTTTTATTTTAATTTAAGTGGTTAATTACACTCTTATACGTAGACCATAGCACGTATTAACTCACACAGTATGAATACAATATAAATCTGGTTTACTTAATTAATCGGTTTACACATTTAAATTGTAGTCACTAATTTAAAAATTTATATAGATCTTAACACATGTCACTAGATTCTATTTTCTATCGGTTTGTTTTTTATTCTTTATTCCTCGATAATCTAACTTTCAAAAACCGCGACTCCACCGTTAAAACATACTCTTTCCCGCAACGTTTAAAAATCAGACAACTCTCCGACAAAGTTTAAAATCAGACTCGCTATTCTTATTTTTTCGCCACGACCAGTTACCTGTTTATTCGACTGAGCTTTTTGATCAAGGTAGAAAGCTTTGAGCTTTCGCTCTTGATCGTATAACTTCCGCTTAGTCGTTAAACATTAGGCAAGCTTTTGATCGTGTGTGTGAAAGCTTTCTTTCTCTCACTTTTTGGCTTGGAAAGTTCAAGCACCGATAGACCTTGGCTAAGGCGATGTACTTATTGGAATTTGATGGCGAGGCGTTTTTAGCCTGAGACTTGGAATTTTACCCAGGTGCTTTGCCATCATTTTCAATGTACTTTTGCCTTACTTAGATTTCTAGGAAAATTTACCCGTTAGCCACTTCGTGAAAGGGGATATGCAATTTCCTCTGGAATTTGTTTACGAAGTGGCTACTTGATGGTAAATTTTATGTTTCTTGTTTGTGGTCATATCCGTTATCCGATGTTGTTGACAAAAATGTCCAGCATCGGGTTTCGGATCTGACCTGTAACATTCCTTCCTTCTGGGAAGAAGATAACTATTCTTTGGAGAGGAATAGTTATCGTTTGAAAAATGATTGGTCAGGGATATATTTATATTTAAAAGGCTGGGTTACGGGGACAATTTACCTAGTTTGTGCTGAAACTCTGTACCGCGCGTTTTAAAGTGTAAAGTTTTTTTTTAAAAAAAATTTTTTTTTGTATCTGTAATGAATTTCGTCGAGCTCGTGAACCGTAAGGGACTTCGGATTAAGTCCGACCATGTGGTCGAGGTTCGAGGTATTACCATAGTTGGAGTGGCAAGAAATTGGAAAGGTCCCCTCCGCCTCGTGCTTATCCGAGAGGGGTTGCCTACTATCACCATTTGGACGGCTCCTGCCGTTGCCAATGCCACCCACAAGGTGGAGCTGACGCTGGAGAAGGGTGAGCGTTGGGTTGCTAACGGTAAGTAAATTTATTATTTGGATTTATCGATTATTATTTTGTTTTCTCTCTTTTTTTTTTTTTTAGGTGGTGTTATTTCTGTAGTTGGGAAGAGCCTCTACTGCGGAGCTCCATTTGTACCCCCCGTAGAGGTTGAGCGTGGGGTTGACGACAGAAGGGAGCCAGCCGAGGTCGAAGCCTCCGGACCCCATTCCAGCACCGTCTCTGAGGAATGGTGGGACTAGTTTAGTCATATATGAAAATACTTTTGTGCCCCTTCTCTCGTTTTTTTTTCTTTTTGGGAAAATAAATTTTATTTTGTTTTCTTAAAACTGGTTTCTGTATATATATAAAAAATATTTGTTTTTATTGTGTGGTTTTTTGGTGGATTCTTTATTGTTTCTATCAACGTTGGAAGGGAATTGAGGTTTTAATCGGCGGTTTGTTAATCGGCGTTTTTGTGAGTTTTTATTGTTGCGTTGGTTTGTGCTGGCATTTTTGGATGAGATTTGCGTTGAGAGAATTTTGCATTCTCTATTTTTAGGTAAACTATGTGCTGAAAGGACAAAGTTTTAGTTGTTTTATTGTTTTCAGGGTTTTTTTTTTTTTTTTTTTATTAACCCATCCCATCTGTTTTGGGACTTAAGTGGTGTAATTAGTTCTGCGCGAGAGCTTTATTGTCTTGAGGAAAATAAATAAATTTCTTCATTTAATTTAGTTGTCTTTTTCTTTTTATTCCCTCTTTCCTAAAGTTATTTTGGAGTTTGCCGTTTTTCTTTTTTGTTTTGGGTTTTGATTTTGAGTAATGTTGATTTTCTTCGTTGGAGCGCTTGGGTGAAATCTACTTTGGGGGCAGCAATTTCTATTGTTTTGTCGTTTGGCATGTTTTGGTTACGCGTTGAAAACGGCGTTGGATGAGATTTGAAAAGGGAGGTTTATATGATGTTGGTAAATCCAAATCTGGTGGTTGAGGATGAAGGTTTAAAGAGGTGTAATCGTCATAGAAAAATTTACTATTAATATATAAATTTGTTTTTTTTTTGTTTTTTTTTTTTATACAAGTTGGATTGATTTAACTCGTGGAAGTGTTTGGGGTCTTTGAGGTGTTTGTGTCTTAGGGAGTGTTTGGGATTTTTCTATTGTTTCGGGGAGGGTGGTATAGCTTTGCTGCATTGGTATCTCGTTTTGAGGGGGCGGTGTGTTCCGCTGGCTTATCAATAGTGTGACTTTGGGAGCCACATATTTTATTAGAATATACCCTGTTATGACTAACAGCAGTATGCCTGAGAGTGATAGGGAGGTAGTGGATAAAGTATGGGGGACCTTGGCTTTCGTGTTAATGCGAACCTTTTCTACCTGGGTGCGAATCTCGTCTAGGGATTTTGTGCCTTGGTGTATTAATTGGTTCGTATTGTCCCCAAGGAGTAATAAGGAGTGTTCCTGTGCCTGTGGTTCCGGGAGTGTGGCCATAAAATTTTCCAACTCTATTTTAGTTTCGTTGGTGTTGGGGAAGTAATCCGGTTGGGAGATTTTTAAGGGGTGAAGATTTTTGGCTTCATAATATATAGTGTTTGGGCCTATTTGTAGTTGACAGGCTTCGTTAATTACTAATATTCCTTGTCTGCTTAGACGATTAGTGAGTAACCGTCGGGCACAGGTGATATGCACTATTGTTGGGGAGGCTAAAGAATATAACCAAGTATTGGGTCTTTTTAATTTGATAAGGGTATCTCTGGGGGTTAGTTGTGCCCTAAGGTGACATCTTGGGTTTTCTTCTAGTGGATTAAATAATAGTTTAATAACACATTCAGTGGACAGGGTTGCTTTTGTTATCGGGGTGTTTAGTCTGCCAATATATGTGTCTTCTTCTATGTTTTTGGACACCTTTTGATACTGACGGATATTTGACGGTTTAAGTAGTAAAAATTCCTGCGTGTGAATTTGACTTGCTATGTGCGAGTAAGTTATCTCTGGGATTAGTGAATGGTTATTTTCAGTATGGATTGGAAAGCATCGTATTTGTTGTAGTTTAAATTTGGGGATGTCGAATATAGGGAGGGTGAGGCGAATTACAAGTTTTTCTTGTAATAAATGAGTTCGAATCTCGGTTGTCTGGTAAAGAATTGAGAGGCAGCTTTGGGGGTTCTGGCAGGCTGAATGGGATTTATGGTAAATTTCTAACAGCCCACCGGGTGAAATTAGTAATGGGTGTATTTGGTTATTCCTACTTGATACAATTATATCTAATAAGGCCTGATGTCTAAACTCTAGTTCGACCATTTGGAGGAGGAAGCTAGAAATAATTTCCTGTCTTAACTGTCTAGCTTGCAGGTCATCCGTCAAGTTGTGCAGATCATTTATTTGAAGAGTTATTTGCCTTTGACGTTCCACCAGTGACGTTAAGGGTTTCTGGATTCTATCAAAGGTTGTCTTTACCACGCTAATCTGCTGTTTCTCTAGGTCGGCGAGTGCTTGGGTGTTTGTTTCGAGTTCGTCCAAGCGACTGTACACCTCGCGTTCGTTTCCGCTGTCCATCGTTCCGAAGAGGTAATGCATGGCATTTCCTATACCATCGAATATCGATCTTGGTTTGCGGGATTTTGGTACGGCCTCCTTAATGACGTGGGTGCGTCTCTTAATGTTCTCCATCAGTGCATGAACATGTTTTTTCTGCATTTCGCACAGGCCTGTTGCTGATGAAGTATTTCCACAGAGTTGGTGTACATAATGCTCTGCTCGTTCCGCCAACATTGTTTGATTTTCCAATTCGGACAGATCCAGTTCCGTTATGACGTTCCAGGTGTTATGATACACCATCAGGCTTCCCAAGTCTTCAAAGAGTACTCCGGTGTTGTTCAGGGGAGTTATTGTATATGGCTCTATCTCGCCTTTTGCCACAGGGGACAGGAACAATCCGAGTATAATGATTGCCAAGGGCATGTCTATGGGGAGAGGAAAGGTTTGGGTTAGATAGTTTGTACTCAAATTAAAGGTATTAAAGTTTAGTACTTATTGCAATAAATGGGGGAATTTAGGTATTATTTAGTTGGTTTAGTCGTAATACGGCTTCAGCCTGTTATTATGGACGGTGACTATTCTCTTACCAACTCGTATCGTGGTATTCACTGAGCTGGGAACGCCGGTTACCGAATAGGGCCCTACCCAGATTTGACAGAGTTTATGTTTTCTATTTTCGCTCTTGAGGAGGACCCTGTCTCCTATATGGAAGGATATAGGGCGTATAGTTTTGTCGTAGTAACCTTTCGAGCGTTGTTTACTGGCCAATATGTTTTTCCGAGCCGTTGCATAAGATTTTTGAAGCTTATACCGTAATATGTGGTAATAGCTCTCGTGGTTATACACGGGTTCTGGGTCCCGTTTAAGGTTGGAGGGGACATCTGCTGTAAAGCCGTAAAGGCAGTCCATGGGAGTTAGTTTCGTCCCTTCGTGCACACTGTTGTTGTACACGAATGCAGCGGTTCGCAGGTATTGGTCCCAAGATTTGGGATTTTCGTCCACTATTGTTCTGAGGTATTCAATTAATGGTCTATGTGCACGCTCTAGTGCGCCATTAGACTGTGGGTGATACGCTGAAGTTTGGAGTTTCTTCACCCTTAGCAATTTACATACCTGTTTGAATAAATCACTCAGAAAATTGCTTCCCTGATCGGTGACAATTCGTTTGGGGATGCGATAGCGCGTTACTATTTCGTCAAAGAAAATTTGCGCTACTGTTACAGCTTCTCCATTTGGTATGGCATACCAGTCGACGAACTTTGTAAGGTTGTCCTGGAACGTTAAGATATATTTATTTCCGGACTCTGTTTCCTCAAGTGGACCTACCATGTCGAGGTAGACCTTGTCAAAGGGTTTTTCTGCGATGTCCGTTATAACCATCGGCATTCGGAATTGTGGTGACGCTTTCATCTTTTGGCATTTGGGGCATCGTTTAATGTATTTCTTTATATCACTAATCATGTGCCTCCACCAGTACTTTCTTCTGATCCGTTTGTACGTTTTAATTACGCCCTGGTGGCCGCCGAAAGGAGAATCATGGTAGTCATGTAAGATTGTCCTGATTTCCTCGGGGTTTGTAATAAGTTCAGGGGTTTTTTGTCCATGTGTGTCTGGATCGTTTCCTGGTGGGTCCATTGGTTTTAGTTTTTGTTCGGGTTTTGGCGGTTCGTGATCCTGGTTGCTTAACGAGGGATCCTGTGTCTCGGGGCTCTTGGGTTCTGCTTGAACATGTTTTGTTTGAGCCCGAGTCACCGCGTTGCATTTTAAGCGACTGTGGGGGGTTGTACCGTTTTCTTCCTCCGAGTCTGAATCCATTTTATGGTGGACTAGGGCCTTTACTAGAAGAGTGGTGTCTTCGGTTTCTTCCCGCGGGATGCGACTGAGGGCGTCGGCATTTGTATTATATTTTCCGGGTTTGTATTCGATTTTGTAATCGAATTCGGAAAGTTTGTGGTGAAATCTCACCAAACGGGAAGTTGGGTCTTTGACGTTAAAGACGCCTTTGAGAGGCTTATGGTCTGTGTAGACCGTGAATTTTCGGCCTTGTAGGTAACATCTGAAGTTACGGGTGGCCCAGACTATGGCTAGTAACTCTTTCTCTATTGTAGAGTAGTTGCGTTCAGCCTTATTTAGTGTACGGCTGGCATAGGCAATAGGCTGGTCACGTCCGACTTCTCCTTGGGAGAGGACAGCTCCTAAGGCCTCGCTACTGGCGTCCGTGGTTAGGTTGAACGGTTGGGTGAAATCGGGATAGATTAGAAGTGGAGGGGAAATTAGGGATTTTTTAATTACTTCAAATGCCTCTTGACATTTGTTAGTCCAAGTAAATTTCACGTCCTTGCGAAGCAAATTCGTGATTGGACGTACTATCTTTGAGAAATCGGGTATAAATTTCCTGTAGTAGTTGGCAAGTCCCAGAAATGATTGGACTTGTCTGACTGTTCGGGGAACGGGGAATGTTTGGACGCATGCCGTTTTGCTGGGGTCTGGGAGTGCTCCTTTGCTGGAACACTTATGGCCTAAGTATACAACCTCTCGTCTTAGAAACTGACATTTCTCGGGTTGCAGTTTCAGGTTGTTCTCTCTCAATCTGTCGAAGACTTTGCGGAGCTTTTGATTGTGGTCCGCCAGGTTTTTCCCGTAGATGACTATGTCGTCTAGGTACACAAAGCATTCCAGGCCTTGTAAACCTGTTAATACGAAATTCATTAGACGTTGGAAGGTAGCCGGGGCTCCTTTGAGCCCGAACGGCATACGCTTGAATTCGTAGTGCCCATAGTTTGTGCTGAAAGCCGTCTTTGGCCTATCTTTGGGGTCGACTAATACTTGGTGATAACCATTGGCCAAGTCGAGGGTAGTGAAGTATCGGGAATGACCTAGTTGGTCGAGTATGTCCTCGATACGTGGTAGTGGATAGGCGTCGCCAATCGTTTTTTCGTTTAGCTTGCGAAAGTCGACGACAACACGCCACCTTTTTTCACCATCAGGTCCCGCTTTTTTGGGGACGACTAAAAGAGGTGAATTCCATGGACTCTTGCTCGGTTGGACTATGTCATTATCCAACATTTCTCGGAGCTGATCGTTGATTACATTGCGTTGGGTTTCAGGCAATCGGTACATCTTTTGATTAATGGGTGCTTGGTCTTGCACCAGGGGAATGTCGTGGGTGATGGCTTTGGTATGAGTGAGCCTATCACCTATTAAAAAGAAAATATCATCGTACTCATAACATAGTTTGGTTATGGCGGATGACTCTTCCGCGCTTAAGGTGTCGTCCAGGTTGAGTTCTTGTACTAACCTGGCGAGGCGCGGGTTATGTTGGGGTTCGTCCGGATCGTCACTGTCCGGGTATAGGTATTTAATGTGCTGCAGAGTGGCCATCTTATCGGCTCTAGTAACTCTGTTCTTGTTTTTATTTTTCTTAAAACTACTGTTCTTGAACGTTGGAGTTTTGTGGGCCTTGATACCTACGGGTTCAGGCATTCGTTGGAACTCGCAAGCGTTTGTCGTTTGTATTTTTGGCTTTGAGCCTCTGGGCGATGAAGTTTGCAGATCTGGGCTGTCATTGGGTACCAGACATTTGTTGTACTCACAAGCGCCAGACGTTGGGGTTTTCTTGAGGGACCCGCAAGCGTCTCTGGAGGGGCTCTTATGCCATTTTACATGCTTGGACGTGTTTCTACCTCTAATTGGCGTTGGGGCTACTGGGTCTTTGTGACCGGTTAGAGTAGACCTTTTGTGGGGATTGTCAGCGCCATTATTCCGGCTCATGGGCCGTGTCTCTCTGTATTCTTTGTTTTCTTCATCTAATTTTGTTTCATCCGATCCGTTGGAGATAGGGATGACGGTGTAGTCTTTGGTGTGGACAAGCGTTATGTCGAGGCTTGTCAGAACTACTTGGAAATTGTTAGCGTTGAGGATCCCAATGGGCGCTACCTTGATTCCTGATGAGAGTAAGCTATTTGCCAGGAAGACTCCATCGTCTATCTCCTGCGATAGACAGAGCATTTCTTCCGCCAATTGCAACGGGATTTTGACTACAATCTGGGATCTTGCAGGTATGCAAACAGGTTTGTCTAAGACTATCTGGTGCTGCCTTATTTCGCAAGCCGGATCTTTGGTAGTTCTTTTATCCGAGTGGTGTTCTTGTGTGCTACAGCCAGCATTCTCCAATTGAGATGCCTTAAGGACACTGCAAGTAGAAAGCTTGACCTCTGGGGCCTCCGTGCTACCTGTTAGTGTTTCTACTTCGACTGCGTTTTGTGAACACTCCTCGTCCGATGCTAATATTAGGGGTATAGCAAACTCTTCGAGGTTAGTTTCCGTGCGAGGAAACCTGAGCGCCATATTTGGACCTTCAACATTACAATTCTTTGCTAAGAAGTCATTTCCTAGCAAACCGTCGTCCGTGAGACCTGGAAGGTTTTGTATGACTTGGAAATTGCAGGGTATCTTGTGTTTTAGAGTGAAGTTTCCCTGGCAGCTTCCCAAGGTTTTTCCAGTTCCAAACGGCGTTTGTAGTGTGTACACCTCCTCGGTATTGATGTCGTCGAGGGACTGTAGTGCTTTTTTCTTAATAATACTAACCTCAGCGCCAGTATCCACTACCAATTTGGTTTGGCCGTGTAGGCCGATGTCCAATGGAAGTTTTACGGTCGAGATACTAGTCTTGGGCGTCTGAGGTGACCCTTGTTTGTTTTGCGGAGGGTTTATAGTCGAGCCGGGGAGTTTTGGGTCGACTGTGCGTCGTTTCCCGGATTCTGAGACTCCCATTTCTGTTTTTGTTGGCAAACGTCTACAGAGTGTCCGCGTCGGCCACAGAAATTACATTTGACGCTTATGTTATACACTCGGGGGCCGCTGGATGGACGTTGTTCTGGAGTCGGTCTGTTTTCTCTTGGGGGCCCTCTTGCATGGGCTGTATCTTGGATTCTAGCAGAACGATTTGTTCTGCAATCGCGAACATCATGCCCATAATTTTTGCAATTCACGCAGAAAGGTGTGTTTTTGCGCTTTAGACAGTCGGAGTACGTATGACCCCGTTTTTGACAGAAGCTACATGTGATGTTCTGTGCCGGTGTACTGAGGTTCGGTCGCCTGTTTCCAAACCTGTGGTCTCTTTGCTGAAATGAAGGGCGTTGTGATGGATGGGGAGTTAATGGTTGGTTTTGGTAATTTGGTGGTGCTGTCCTAGGGGGTACCTGTAAAAAGTTTATTTGACCATGGGCTAACGGGCTGGTCCCTGTGTGTGTGTCATAACTTTGTGTGTGTGGTAATGTGGGCATTTGTGAGAGTGGGGATTGTATAAATAGGGCGCTTTGCTGGAGCCTCTCCATGTCCAGCGCCTTTTGTATTAGTTCGTCCACTGTAGCATCGCCTATTGTAAGGAGATACTGGCACAAATGCGGGTTTCCTACTCCGCTTTTTAGTGCATTTTTAGCGAAGTCTTCTAACTGAGTCTTCACTGTGGACGCTGCATTGCCGTATTTGGTGTCGGCAGCTTCTTTGCAAAGGACCAGTAATTGTTTCAGTCTGGTCGTATATGCATTTAACGTTTCTAGGGGTAGTTGTCGAGTTGTGATTAGTTTATTTACCAACTCTTGATAGGTTTCCCTAGGTAAGTAGCCCTATTTAGACGTTCTTCCACTTCTTTGAAGGTGGGTGGCACGTCTGAGGCGAAGAGTTGATACGCTTCACCTCGGAGTCTGGTATGCAAAATTTGTAGGAAAGCTGCTTGTTCCTCTGTGGTAAGGCATTGCTGTGTCTGTTTGCAGCAACCTATAAAGGTTTGGAGCTCTTGGCTCAACTGAGGGCTATTTGCGCCAGAGAACAAAGGAACAAGCTGTGCCGTTAGTTTGGCTACTTTGGCGTAATCTACCATCTTGGAGTGTTTGTAGGTTGTTTTGGGTTTATACTCGGGTAGACTAAGCAAGCTTTCCTCGTGACTGGTGTCCGTGAAGGATGCTTCCAGCCAATCGAATAAGAGGTCTTCGTCGGTCGGCTCGGATTTGGTCTGATCGTCGGTGTCTGTTCCTGATGAGGCTCTTACAATTACACTGGCCTCTTTATAATTTTCCCTATTTAACCTATCTTCCTTAACTAATTCGAGCGAGCGCGAGGTTCCCTTAAATTCGGCGATGTCTGCCTTAAATCTCTCTGTATCTTCCTGATATTTTTTAACTAAGGCGAGCCTATCCTCGCGGTTTTGTGTGAGTTTTTTATCTAAAACGTCACACTGAGGTACAGAGAGTTTATCGGAGTCCCGCGCTTTCTCGAGAACCCTATCTAAATATCCATTTAAACTTACTTTACTAGCGGTTGTAGGAATGGGTAAAACTGTGCCGCTCCTAAGCTTTCTTCCTTCGGCTTCTTTCGGCGAAGGGGGTGGACGTTCGCTATTAGTCGGGGACGTCCTCTCAGCCGGAAACTTGGTCCTCGGTGCGGCTTTCGGTGGGGAGTCGCCTTCCGACTCCGACATGCACTACGTGTTGTTGGTGGTTGCAAGGGGGGCTAGTAGCCTACTTAGGTACTCCCTTGCCGTAGTTCTCTGTTGATAGGGGGGCTACTTCAGCCGTCTTTTGGTTTCCCTGTGATGCGATCTGAAAGGGGGCTTTTAGCCGTCTTCTGTTTTTCCTCTCAGACCTACCGCTGTGTCGTAATTGGTGGAGGCGAGTCGTCCCTTTGATCGTCTCGTTATTTAAAGTTGCGGACGGGTTGACCTTTGAGTCGTCCGATGTGAGGGTGGCTTTCCTTAAAATCGTCCTTCTAGGATTGGTTTCGGGAGCACCGCTGTCTCTGGAGGATGATTTCTGGGTTTCCTTCTGTTCCTCTCTGGTCACGGGGAAATGTTCGGCTCTTTTAAAGATGGTGCCTTTTTGCACTTGTACAAAGGGTAACCGCTTGCTCGCCTGGAGCAGAGGCAGCTAAAGTTGTTTAGCCCTGAGCGTTGGGGGTGACTTACTGGGCTATTGACTACCCAGCAGTGGCCAAAGGATCCCCTTTTATTCGATATTAGATCGAGGGTTTTAAAGCGTTTACGGTTTGTACCAACCAAGCTTCCTCGATCCTACCGGCTGCGCCAATTTTGTTATATATTTTTCTTTTGGTTCCCTGATATAATTGTCCCGGTTGTCTTTCAAACACTTTGTTTTCTACACGTTTGGTTTTCTTTTATTTTAATTTAAGTGGTTAATTACACTCTTATACGTAGACCATAGCACGTATTAACTCACACAGTATGAATACAATATAAATCTGGTTTACTTAATTAATCGGTTTACACATTTTAATTGTAGTCACTAATTTAAAAATTTATATAGTCCTTAGCACGTATTAGTTCACACAGTATGAATACAATATAAATCTGGTTTACTTAATTAATCGGTTTACACATTTAAATTGTAGTCACTAATTTAAAAATTTATATAGATCTTAACACATGTCACTAGATTCTATTTTCTATCGGTTTGTTTTTTATTCTTTATTCCTCGATAATCTAACTTTCAAAAACCGCGACTCCACCGTTAAAACATACTCTTTCCCGCAACGTTTAAAAATCAGACAACTCTCCGACAAAGTTTAAAATCAGACTCGCTATTCTTATTTTTTCGCCACGACCAGTTACCTGTTTATTCGACTGAGCTTTTTGATCAAGGTAGAAAGCTTTGAGCTTTCGCTCTTGATCGTATAACTTCCGCTTAGTCGTTAAACATTAGGCAAGCTTTTGATCGTGTGTGTGAAAGCTTTCTTTCTCTCACTTTTTGGCTTGGAAAGTTCAAGCACCGATAGACCTTGGCTAAGGCGATGTACTTATTGGAATTTGATGGCGAGGCGTTTTTAGCCTGAGACTTGGAATTTTACCCAGGTGCTTTGCCATCATTTTCAATGTACTTTTGCCTTACTTAGATTTCTAGGAAAATTTACCCGTTAGCCACTTCGTGAAAGGGGATATGCAATTTCCTCTGGAATTTGTTTACGAAGTGGCTACTTGATGGTAAATTTTATGTTTCTTGTTTGTGGTCATATCCGTTATCCGATGTTGTTGACAAAAATGTCCAGCATCGGGTTTCGGATCTGACCTGTAAGACTAGGGTCTCTTAGGAAGGAATGCAGAAAGACCTTTAATCTGGCAAAAGCCAATAGGGAAATGCACTCGTGGGACTGCTATAAAGACAAACTGAAAATTTATAAAAAGCAACTCAGGAAGGCTCAGAGAAAATCGTGGAGAATTTACTGCGATAAAATAACGGAAACCTCTGAGGCCTCCAGACTGAGAAAAATCCTAGCTACCAATCCAAGTATTCCTAGCTATCTACTTAAGGTGGATGGTACTTGGACCTCATCAAGCGTAGAGTCTCTAGAGATTCTCTTTGAACCTCATTTTCCTGGAAGTACCGGGGGGGTTGTGATACCTCCCTTATGTAACCTTCCTCGATCTCTGGAGCTGGCGGATGTGATTACGGAATCCAAACTCCGGTGGGCTATACACAGCTTCATGCCTTTCAAATCTCCGGGTCCTGATGGCATTGTTCCTGTAGAGCTCCAGCGCAGCTCCGATCTCATACTAAATTGGCTGATGGTATTATATAGGGGTTGCCTTGACTTGACCTACATCCCGGCACTGTGGAAACAAGTTAAGGTTGTGTTTATTCCCAAAGCGGGCAAAAGCTCGCATGCCACTCCCAAGGACTTTAGACCTATAAGTCTATCATCTTTTCTTCTCAAAACCTTTGAAAGATTAGTCGATATCCATCTACGCGGTAGTATTCCTCAGTGTCCGCTATCGGCGTCCCAGCACGCGTACTGTAAAGGGAAGTCTGCGGAGTCTGCTCTGCATTCTCTCGTGCGCACTATAGAAAAATCCCTTGACTGCAAGGAGTTCACTCTAGTGGCCTTTATTGATATTGAGGGAGCTTTTAACAACGTCAGTCCGGGGGCAATCATGGATGCACTCGCTTCTCTGGGTGTGAATGCCAATCTTATGTCATTGATCGGTCAGATGCTTCATGGCAGGACCATCAGCTCAAAGCTGGGAGAGGCTCATACCATCAGAACGGTGAGCACGGGCACACCGCAAGGTGGGGTCCTATCTCCTCTTCTTTGGAATCTGGTGGTGAACAAACTGCTTCTAATCCTGGAAGAGGAGGGCTATGGAGTGGTTGCCTATGCGGACGACATCGCTATAGCTATCTCGGGCAACTTCCTGCCTGTCATAAGGGATCTTATGCAGAACGCCCTCACCAAGCTCACCAGGTGGGCAATGGGGCGTGGGCTTTGTATTAACCCTAACTAACAAGACCGAGGTGGTCATCTTTACTAGGAAACATAATATTCCTCCCGTTGACCCTGTGTATCTGAATGGCACCCGCCTAGACTTTGCCGAGGAAGCTAAATATTTGGGTATCATCCTAGATAGAAAGCTCAGCTGGAAGTCTAATATTCAAGGGTCAAGAAAGCAACTACAGCTCTATACTCCTGCAAAAGGGCCATCGGTGGTAAATGGGGATTTCAACCCAAGCTGACTCACTGGCTCTATGTTGCAGTCATGCAATCTTGTTGTATGGAGTGGTGGTCTGGTGGCCAGCACTGGACAAGGCCACTTACCTCAACGCTTTAAGGAAGGTGAATAGATCGGCCTGCATCTGTATCACCGGAGCGCTACGGACCACTCCTACTGATGCTCTGGAGATACTTCTTCATCTACTCCCTTTAGATCTGATGGGTAAACAGATGGCAGCTAATGCTGCCGTTAGACTTAATGCCACAACTCAGTGGTCCAATACTAGAGTTGGGCACTCCACAATTCTGGACTCCTTTTCGCTCCAAGTGGGGCATCTTGACTACACCACCCCAGCTTCTCCTTTGTCAAGCGTTTCTTATTAACCATTCCAACCAGGCTTGACTGGGAGGGGGACACCAATCCCTGTGGGGAGTCCATTCAAATTTATACAGATGGCTCTAAAGTACGGGGCAGGGTGGGGGGTGGTGTTTTCTCAGAGGCACTGAACATTAGCATATCCTTCCGCCTTCCAGACTACTGTAGTGTGTTTCAGGCGGAGGTCATGGCTATTCAGGAAGCTTTGAAGTGGCTAAAGGAGAACGAAGTTCCAAAGGACATCTGTATCCTTACAGATAGTCAGGCTGCTCTGCTATCTCTTGATTCTGTCCTATCGACATCTAGGACTATTAACAGCTGTCGCTGGTATTTAAATGAGCTGACCGAACGGTATCAAATTCACCTGTGCTGGGTCCCGGGGCACAGGGACATTCCAGGAAACTGCGTAGCGGACGAGCTTGCTAGACGTGGTACCACCCTGGAGATTGAATCGGAAAGGACTACTCTTGGTTGGCCCTTGGCAACCTGTAAGATGTTGCTTAGTAGGAGAGCAATCAACTTAGCGAACCACAGATGGACAAACGGCACTACGTGCCATACGTCCAGACAGATCTGGCCTAAACTGGATCTAAGGCGCTCCAACTTTTTACTCTCGAGGGGTAGATCTGACCTCAGAATAGTGACTGGGGTTATCACAGGCCATTGCCTTATTGGCTTACATGCGAAGAGACTGGGGATCCCCTCAAATGACTTCTGTAGAAGTTGCATGGATGAGGAGGAGGAAAGCATTTTACACTTCTTCTGCCCGTGCCCTGCACTGGCACGCAGGCGAAAGTCCTTCTTAGGAAACTATTTCTTTGATAGTCTCTGTGATCTGGCGGCGTTGACGTTGCAGATCTGTGGCGCTTCATCGACAGCTCCGAATGGTTCCAATGAGGAGGTGGAGGGAATCCTTGGATTCCCGTGGCATCACAATGGGCCTTTTGAGGTCTAAGTGCGCCCTTTAAGGCAGCCAGACGAACCTAACCTAACCTAACCTAACCTGGGTGTGTGCGTGTACGTTGTATAAAATCGATTCATAGTGAAAAGACAGAAAATAGTGGTGGGGAATAAATCTGGGCTTCGCCAAAAAGTATTAAAGCGAACCGCACAGTAAGGAAATCGAGCAGTAGTATCTCACAAGGGATCCAGTTCGTGTCAAAGTTTGCTTAGATAAAGAAGCTACAGTTCCTAAGCACTAGTGGCTTAAAATTGGACAATAAAGTCCGTAGTTCCGCTAGATTGTCTGTGGTGACAACCTGTCAATCTATTCCTGATATACCGACCTTCTGTGGTGACAACCTGTTGGTCGTTATACATTGCTTATCCGTAGTAATATTAGTTCCGCTAGATTGTCTGTGGTGACAACCTGTCAATCTATTCCTATCATACCGACCTTCTGTGGTGACAACCTGCTGGTCGTTATACATTGCTTATCCGTAGTAATATTAGTTCCGCTAGATTGTCTGTGGTGACAAACTGTCAATCTATTCCTATCATACCGACCTTCTGTGGTGACAACCTGTTGGTCGTTATACATTGCATGTCCGCAGTAATATTAGTTCCGCTAGATTGTCTGTGGTGACAACCTGTCAATCTATTCCTGATATACCGACCTTCTGTGGTGACAACCTGTTGGTCGTTATACACTGCTTATCCGTAGTAGTATTAGTTCCGCTAGATTGTCTGTGGTGACAACCTGTCAATCTATTCCTGATATACCGACCTTCTGTGGTGACAACGTGTTGGTCGTTATACATTGCTTGTCCGTAGTATTAGTTCCGCTAGATTGTCCGTGACGACAGCCCTTCAATCTATTCGAATCCCCATACATTAAGAATACGACGTATCCAACGTCAGCGTCCTCTGGCGAAAGAACCACCGTCCGTACTGCATCGCATCTCTCTCTCTCACTGCAAGTGTCGACCATAACCCTCTCTCTTATCCCACTTTCAGTAGTATTAGCAATACAAAAAGAACTAAACTAAGAAACAATTGCTTGTTAACCGAAAAGAAAGAAACCTTGAATAAAATAATTTATTATTTATTTTGTAAATGAGTCTTTTCAATTAGTTAAGAACCTTGGACGACTCCAGAGCTCCCGGCAACCCCTCTATTGAGGATTCAGGGGAAAAGACAAAATTGGCCCCCTCTCTTCACAAGCGTTCAATGTCGGATAGGGATAGAATTCTCTTTTCTCTTTCTTTCTTCTTTTTTCCGTATAGTTCTTATCTCTAACAAAATTTCATATTGGTATATATATCTAACTTTAACAAAATTCCATTTCTGTATATATCTTATATCTAACCAAAATTCATATCCGTATATATACATTCATTCTAAAATTTCCTTTCGGTATATATCTTATATCTAACAAAAGTTCATATCGGTATATATTCTTAAATCTAACAACAAGTCATTTCATTATTTTTATTAACTCTGACAAAATAATATATCGGTATATTGAAGTAAGAAAGAAACCAAACAAAACAGTTACTTAATTTTAAATTTTTTTTACATTACTTATGTCTGGCCTTGGCTATCATTTGGCCGGTCCTGGTCTTTATAATGTTCTGGGTTAACAGGCGGCTTCTTTTGTATCGGTCGGTCTTCTTTCGGAAAGGTATCATCTGGGTTGACAGGCAGCTTCTTCTCTCTCGGGTGGTACTTCTTCGAAACTGCATTCTCTGGTCTGGCAGATTATTACTTCTGTCTCGTTCGGTATTTCGGAGCTAATTTGGCGGAGAATGATTTTATGGCGGAGAATGATTTTATGGCGGAGGAGAGTTGATGTTCTTTTTTCATAACATGGTCCCCAATGGCCGGTTCCCAATGTCGGCGTCTTAAATTGTAATTATGTCGTTGCTTTTCTGATGCTTCGTGCATATTTCGCCTGACAATATCGTGTTAACGTGGGTTTTATCGGTTGAACATTACTGACTGTATTCTGTGAACGTATTGTGGGTAATCGCAACTCTCTTCCGAAGTTCAGATAGGCTGGAGTATACCCAGTGGATTCGTGTGTACTGGTGTTTATTGCCAGCATAAACTCGGCGATATATTGATCCCATGTACGGTGATCGGATTGGATGTATTGAGCTATCATAGTGTGAATAACTCGGTTGACTCGTTCGGTTGGATTAGCCTGAGGCGTATACGGGGGAGTCGGTCGGTGTTTGATGTCAAATTCTTGAAGCGTATCTCTGAACAATTTGCTGGTGTACTGCGGTCCGTTGTCCGTGATCATAATTCGGGGACAACCAAACTTGGATATCATTCGGTCCTTAAAAGACTTTACTACGGCTGGAGCGGTGGCTTGTCGTAATGGTTGAATCTCGACCCATTTAGTGAATTTTTCCTGGAACACCAGTATCATGGTGTGACCCTGTTTTGATCTTGGTAGTGGTCCTATAAGGTCGAAACTTACTACCTCCCATGGGCCTCTTGGTTGTAATGTGCTCATTTTACGAGCGGTTTTCTGTTGAGTTGGTTTATGTTTTGCACATATAATACAATTACGAACATATCTGGCAGCTTCTCGGAACATTCCCGGCCAATAATATAATTTGGCGAGTCGGTTTATGGTTTTGGCTACCCCTAGATGTCCGGCGGTTGGTGCGTCATGGTTTTCGTATAGTATTTTCGTTCGAGATGTTCGTGGTATACAAAGTTTCCATTCTTGCTCTGGATTCGGTTCATTTAGATGATTACGGTCGGATATATATCGGTATAGCTTCTGGTTATGGATGCAATACTCTGGAAAACTTTGCCGGTCTTTCTCTACATCTGCGAATTTTTGTCGGTACCATGCACAGGTTTCTTCCGGAGTTAGAGTGGCCATTTCTTTGGCTGGTACGCCTCTTCGGTATTTGATTTCGTAATCATATTGCTGAAGTTCTACGACCTATCGTGCTAATCGTCCGGAGGGGTTATCCAATGTCTGGAGCCACTTAAGCGCTTGGTGGTCGGTTATTACTGTAAATTTGTACCCTTCTAGATACGGTCTCATTTTCCGTATTCCCCATACTACTGCCAAGCATTCCTTTTCGGATACGGAATATTTCTTTTCGGTGTCGGTTAACGTTCGGCTTGCATATACAATGACGTGTCTATACCATAATGCTACTCCCAGAAATTGTCGGAGTTGTTTAATAGTGGTCGGTGCTGGTATCTCGGTTATGGCCTTTACTTTTTCTGGATCAGTCCTAATGCCTTCGGACGTAACGAGATGTCCTAAGTATTGAAGTTCTTGCTGGCAGAAATTGCATTTGTCGGGGTCGGCGTAAATTTGCTTTCCGGAGACGGTAGAACACTTCTTGCAAATTTTCAAGATGTTCCTGAAAGGTTCGGCTTAGCACGATAATATCATCCAAATATACGAATGCCCTGGTGTCCATGTCTGGTCCTATGACGGTATTTAGCAATCTCTGAAACGTTGCTGGTGCGTTGCTGGTCCTCTGCCTGGTACAGTAAATGCAGTTATTGCTTTACTTTCGGTTGCTAATGGTACTTGCCAATAGCCTTGGTGCAGGTCCAGTGTAGAAATATATCTTGCCTCTCGTAATTTATCCAAGATATGATTAATCTGAGGCAGCGGGTATGCATCTTTGATTGAGATCTCGTTGATCTTCCGGAAATCGATGCAAAAACGGTATTTGCCATTTTTTTTTCGGGCTAGAACTACTGGTGAGCTATATGGACTGTTGGACGGTTCTATTATATTCTCGGCTAACATTCGGTTGACTTCGGTATTTATTATTTGCTGCATTGCCGGATTTCTTGGAAAATATAGGTGTTTAATCGGTTGGTCGGTTTTAAGTCGTATCTTATGTTCGACTAGGGTCGTCGTGCCTTTTATCTGGTTAATTTTTCCTAATTCGGTTGTTAGGAACTGCTCAAGTTGTTCCTTCTCGGATAAGTTCTCTATTCCGATCGGCTGTACGGTTGTGATTTCTGGTGTTGTCTTTATTTGACTCGGTATATTGGTGAGGTGTATATGTAACCCACACTTATGTAGTAAGTCAATACCGATTAAGATTTGGATTGTCATCGTCGGTAGTATGTGGAATTCATGGTTTATTTTTCATTTGTTGATTTCACAATTTAATTTTATGGCTTTGGAAACTGGTTCTAATGTTCCATTTGCCAGTCGAATGTTATGTCTTTGTATTCGGATTATTTGTCCCTTTTTCTTTTCACAATAGTCCGCCATTTCTTTTCCTATGTATGAAAGCATAGACCCCGTATCCAATAGTGCGGTAAATTCCTGATCGAAAATTTTAATAGGCAGGAATGGACGGTTATCTTCGTCTATGCTGTGATCTGGGACTGGTTTTACTGGGGCCCCATTCTGTTTGGACCGACGGGGCCTCGGTGGTGGTTGTCGGTCCTCCTCTCGTTTCCCTGGAACTGACAATCCTTACTCCACACTCCTAAGCTTCCACATTTCGAGCAAAATAGCTTGGGACGGTTGTCACATCGTTGTCTTGTGTGGCCGGGTTGTCCACACCTCCAACAGCACGTATTTGTGTTATAGTGTGGATGTACGGTGACGATGGCTAGTTCTGGTCGGTTGGCGGGCTGTATTCCTCGTCGGTTATGGTCCATAGGTCGGTTATATCCGTAATTTTGATTTCCCAGTGGCACTCCCCTTCGGTTGTTATCCGTCGGTCGGTTGTATCCGGTTCTTGGATGACGATGATGGCTTTGTTCTTTTTGAATTGCCTCGTATTCTTCTCCTAAGTTTTGCAATTCCGTGATGCTGTTGAAATCTTTTCTTCGAATATACAGGCGGACGTCTGGTCTTAGGTTTGAATATATTCGTTCAAGCTGTGATTCCGGTGAGGATACCCCTACTCGTCTACTTAATGTCTGCGTCTCGCTCAAGTAATCACGGATTGATTCATTTTGTTTCATATTCTCGGTGACGGTAAACGTCTATCGGGGGACGCAACAGTAACGTCCTGGGAAACCTGAGCCAATGGAGGTGGCAGCAACCGGAGCGGAGGCTGGGAAAGCAGCTGTCCAGGAGGTAGCTGGCCAAAAGAAAGGCATTGAGGGCTAGGAAGAGATGGAGGTTGAACCTCAGGTGCAGGAACTAGGGGGGCCTGACCGGGAGGGCACTGAGGATGCAGGTGGTCCAAATCAACCTCCACCGCAGTAAGCTAGCATCGGAGAGCTTACTCATCCTCCTAGCGGAGGAGAACATAGATGTTGCTTTGATTCAAGAGCCGTGGGTCAAGGAAGATGCCATACTGGGATTAAAGCACAAATTATTCACCCTTTTCTATAAAAAGGGGGCAGGTAAGCCGAGAACTTGTATTGTGACCAAGAAGGGCATTAATTTATTTTTATTGTCTAATTACAGCACTAACGACCTCACAGTAGTTCAATGGGAGGGCAGCAGCATGGCGCCTACATGGATCGCTTCGGCTTACATGGCGCATGACGTCTGCATCCCACCTACTGAGGTTCACAGACTGGTGAAAGCAGCGGATGAAGGAAAGACAAGACCTGTTGTTGGGTTGCGACGCCAACGCACACCATTCGGTTTGGGGAAGCACGGACATCAAAACGTGGTGAGTCTCTATTTAACTTCATTTTAAATTCTAGACTTAGTATCTCTAACAAGGGCAACAAGCCCACATTTATTACAGCAAATAGGGAAGAAATTTTAGATATGACACTCGTAACGGAGTCAGATGATCTAAAGGTGGAGGACTGGAGAGTATCGGGAAAGAGGTCGTTTTCGGGCCACTGCTGGATACGTTTCAGAATCAACCTCCTACCAGAGCCTCGCATCCCCTTCAGAAACCCGATCAGAGCAGACTGGGATGAATTCAAAAGACGAGTAGAGCAAAGCGTTGCAGCGCCAACTTGCGAGATTCTCGAAAACACCATATCCATTGATGCTTCTGTGGAGAAATTATCCAAAGCGTGTACTGACGCCTTTAAGGAAAGCTGTCCGCTAAGCAGACCACCCAAGAAGTCTTACCCCGCTTGGTGGAGCAGGAGCCTGAGCGCGCTAAGACGGGAGGCGCGGAGGCTTTTCAATAGGGCTAAATCAGCAAAAACAGCTGAGGATTGGACCGCCTATAAAAGGGGTCTTAAAGAGTATAAAAACTCCATTCAAAAGGCCAAACGCACATCATAGAGGGCTTTCTGTGAGTCCATTGAGAGTGCAAGCGAATCTGCTAGGCTCAGGAAGGCCCTCGCAAGCAATCCCAGTGTTCCCTCTTTCTTGATGCTGGACGATGGTTCCTTTCAGAATCGGCAGAGGAGACACTGGAACTGCTTATGAGCACGCATTTTCCCGGTAACTCGGTTGAAAACAGGGCGGCGAGTTATGCTGGTAGGCCGGCTAGATCGGAGCTACCAAGCCTAGACTCCGCCAGCTACATAGTAGCACAAGACAAGGTTGAATGGGCAATGAAAACTTTTGCGCCATACAAGTCACCAGGAATAGACGGGATCTGGCCTATCATGCTGCAAAAAGCACAGGCTTCAGTTATTCCGTGGCTTAGGGTGATATTTAAAAGTTGCCTCTCCCATTCCTATGTCCCTCTAGCTTGGAGACAGGTCAAGGTGATCTTTATCCCCAAGGCAGGAAAAAGTGGACACATAATCGCTAAGGACTTCAGACCAAAAAAACTAAAAAACATTAGAAAAACTTCTCGACGTATACTTGCGTGAGCGTATTTTACCAAGAGGGGTCAGCGGCTTCCAGCACGCATATACAAAGGGGAAGTCAGTCGAAACTGCGCTGCATGCAATAGTAAGAACGGTTGAGCAGTCACTTAGTAACAGGGAATGCACGTTGGGGGTGTTTCTTGATATTGAAGGGGCTTTCAACAACGTCAAGGCTGAAGCAATTCACGATGCCCTTATCTCTCACGGTACAGACCACTCTATCTGCCAGTGGATTGGAGCAATGCTATCAAGCCTCCAGATCCACACAAAACTGGGCAACCACGAGAGAGTCAAATCCGTAGACAGAGGAACACCCCAAGGGGGCGTATTGTCACCATTATTGTGGCTCCTAGTGGTCAACGATATCCTGATCTCACTTGAAAGAGATGGGTGGCTTATGCAGACGACCTGGCCTAACTGGTATCAGGAAAGTTCCTAAGCACTATGAGCGAGTTAATGGAAAGAGCACTAGGTAAACTCCACAGGTGGACGAAGAACTGTGGTTTATCGGTCAATCCTCAGAAGACGGAGACAATCCTATTCACAAAGAGGAGAGTGATCGAAGCCTTCGAACCACCTAAACTAGCGGGCAATACCCTGAAGACCCACACTAGGTATCTAGGGGTCATACTCGACTCCAAACTAAGCTGGGGCATGAATATAGATGAACGCGTGAAGAAAGCGTCAATAGCGTTCTACGCCTGCAAGAGGATGTTTGGCAAGAAATGGGGTATAAGCCCTCGTATTGTCCACTGGATGTATATCTCCATAGTTAGACCTATTCTTACCTATGGCATAATAGTCCGGTGGACCGCTCTAGAGAAGGAGAGCAATCTTAAGAAAACAAACAAGATTCAAAGAGCTGCCTGCTTGGGCATCTCCGGAGCTATAAGCACAACGCCAACGGCTGCAATGGAGACTATGCTCCATCTCCTACCGCTCGATGTCCACGGCAAAAGTATAGCTACACGTAGTGCCGTAAGACTGAAAGAGTCCAATTGCTGGAAGAGCTCTGATAACGGCCATAGCAGTATACTAAGGACTTATCCGGGAGGCTATCTGCAGGCGAACACCGACTACACCATCCCACTACTTAGCTGGAAGAGTGGGGGGATGCCACCGGTGCAGATATATCGGTCTTCACGGATGGGTCTAAGGCGGAGGACGGAGTGGGAGCGGGAGTCTTCTCGGACTGCCTAGGCATATGCAGTAGGTACCGGCTACCGGACCATTGCAGTGTATTCCAAGCAGAGATCTTGGCCATAGAAAGGGCGGCAGAAATAATACATGGACGCCCAAACCTACCAATGGGTAGCAAGATCTGCTTGTACATCGACAGCCAAGCAGCTATCAAGGCGCTGGACTCAAACTTAGTCAGATCACGGCTGGTCGGCAGGTGTCTGGCTGGTCTCCGGACTTTAGGGGCTAGACATAAGGTAACTCTATGCTGGGTCCCTGGGCACAGTGGTGTTCAAGGCAATGAGGCAGCTGATGAGCTGGCATCATTACTGGCCACTGTCTTTTCGGTAGACACGCAGAACGTCTGAGCGTTCCCATGAATGACTTCTGCCGGAGCTGTATGGACGAGGAAGAGGTGGAAAGCATTCAGCACTTACTCTGCGAATGCCCGGGCCTAGCAAAAAGAAGGTACAATGCAATGGGCGCGTACTTCTTAGGTGGCATGGGCGATATAGCCGGCATCGGGCTGAAGCAGCTCCTAAGGTTTATTAACAGCTGCGGCTGGTTTTAGTTAAACCCGGCAATCAGGCACGGTTCCACGGATGTGGTATCACAACGGACCATTTATAGGTCTATGTGAGGTTGATCGGCTGTAGGGCTGATAGCCGCCACCCTAACCTAACCTAACCTAGTGGTGGGCAACAATTCTCGGTTGATGGGCCGAGTTCTATAGACACATCCTGGCAATGACGGGTTGGTACGTGTGGTCACTCTGCGGACAAAACGAGGCATTCTAAAGGGAGCTATCAATTGGGGGGAGGATGTTCCGGCACTATCTAATAAGTTCAAACTTTCGTGTCAATTCTTATTGCTTAAATTCTGTAAGCTTCTGTATCATTTATATTCACTTAATTACGTTACCGATTGTTCTAACTATAAATCTATTGCAGTTAATATTATATTACATTGAATTACATTATTGTTCGTAGTAGCGTGCCGTTTGGATTTGCATTGTTAATACATATATTTTGTATATATCAAGATAAGTGGTTGAATTGTAACTGATCAGTTAGTTTAACTTTACTTTGGAAAATTAAAATCAAGTAGGTTTTTGGTTTCTGGTTCTAGATCTCGTCAGAACAAGTTCTTCTCAATAAATTAAATTTTAAAATTTCAAGTAAAGGCTTTGTTTCAATATCTTCATGGGCGTAAGAGTATAGCAGAAACTGGAAGCATTTCTACGATATTCTGGAGAATATCAAGTCAAGCAACGATCACACCTATCGGAATCACCCTTCTTCAATCAAGGTGTCATCTGGTCCTTCAGTTAAGAATTAGCAACAACATCTGGTCCTTCAAGACGGATAGAAAAAGCGAATCAAGGTTTCTAAGATAAGTAGAAATATTGTACGATATTCACAAAATATAAATTGGTGATAAAATGTCAATCACCAGGTGCATGTCATGAACTCTAAGTAATATACGCAATTAAGCAGTGTAAATTAATTATTTAAAAGAAAATCTTGATAATAAAAGTCATCCTGGCAACGTGCTCGCCAAACAACAGAATTTCGTAATTCATAGTGCTGTTTCTAAATAGCCATTCGATAAATTCTCCAAAAGCAAAAATTAAAGTAACATTATTGATCAGCACACTTAAAACAGTATATTTCATGAAGCATAATTGACATAACGATTCGCCAATTAATTTATAAAGTACAAATTGGTAAGCCACTGTCAGCAGTAGTCGGAGCTTCAAAGAAATCGCATTTTGGAAACATCGACAAAGTTCAACGGTAAAACTGGTTGTTATTATTATCAAATGGTTTATTTTCATATACTCATGAAATCGAACTTGAACATTCAGTGATTAAGTATCAAATCTTAAAGTTTGAAATAGTATTTTTGGGTGCCTAGTATTCAGTTGTAATAAATTCTTCAAATTGGTTTGAGAAAACAAACAACTAAATTTCCTAATAAACTACAGTGGAAATTTTTTTTTAAATATACTGCTTTGAAATCGCAATTACGTGCTAATAGAAAATTATTCCTATTGAATTTAAGACTAGTGAAACCATTCAATTGCAGACTAGAAAATAAAGGTATAGATTTTATTATTTGAATTTAGTGTATAATTAAAATAAACATTTCCCGGAAATCTTAATTTATTTGGTTTGTAAAACAATTGGAATAGACATTTATTGCAAAGTGTCAAATTAGTATCAAAAGTTAGGCACTTTTCTGAATATTACGAGTACATCATCTTCGAAATTAATTTCAATGGCTGATAAAACCGAATTAGTACAAAAACGAGGTCGCGTAAAGGGTACATTGACCCGTATGAAAACGTTCGCTGACAATATAAATCAAAATACGTCTCTGGAGGATATTTTAATTAGATTAAAGAAAATTGATGAAGTATGGTCCGAATTCGAAGCAATTAAAGATTGCCTAATGCTGATTGATGAGAATGCATCAGAAATGGAAGAATACGAAGATAAATATTTCGAAATTAAGGCAATGTCAACTCGGGCTGTTAATTCCCGTGATCCTGTCCCAAACCAAAACCTTTCCATTTCGGATCAATTCAATTCTACAATGAATCAATTCTTCACGCAGCAGCAAACATTGTTGCAAAATCTTGATCGTAGCCATTCTCAGGGAAATACAACTCGTTTACCTAAATTGAATATCCCAGTGTTTTCTGCGGATTATAGGGAATCGACTTCCTTTGAAGATTTATTTGAAGCCTCTATACATTCTAATCCTTTGCTGACTGGGACTCAGAAACTTCAGTATTTAAAAGGCTTATTAAAGGGGAATGCAGCTAGTGTCATACGTCATTTAACAGTAAGTGATAGCAATTATGCCGAGGCGTGGGAAAGACTCAAAGCGAGATGTAATAAGAAGATTCACATCAACACATCATTAATCAAAACATTCCTTGACATCAGTGTGATTAATCAGCCGGGTATGAAATCCTTGCGAAATTTGTGTGATACATTTGATGAAGTCTTACGCGGTTTAAAGGCTTTGGGCAGTCAGGCAGAGAAAAGAGATCCGTGGTTGATCTATGTCGGGTTGACAAAATAAGATTCCGCGACGAGAGAACTTTGGACGCAAGAGATAGCTGACAAAGACTTTCCAAGCATTGAAGAATTTTTAAAATTTTTATCAAAAAGATGCGATGGCTTGGAAGCATGTGGAGTAATCAGTAAACGACCGGCCTCTGCGCTTAAGGTTTTACATACCACACCTTTGGAAAAGCAGTTGACATGTCCACGGTGCGATGGTAATCACCTTATTTATATGTGTGATGAATTTAAGATAGCACCGCCGGAAATCCGAAGATCATTTGCAGCAGAAAAGTCATTATGCTTCAGATGTTTAGCAACAGGTCATTCTGTACGAACATGTCGTTCTAAAATGCGATGTAATCGGTGCAAGGGAAATCATCATCCTTTATTGCATCATATTCCTTCTGGTCATACGAGATTGGCAACACATTTCCCTCAGTCTGAATTATTAACCCCATCATCGTCTAACACAATTGCTTCCGAAAATACTTCATCAGTTATTTCAACCGACGCAAACAATGTGATCGTGGAAGATACGACTTTCGATTCCTTTAATACGTACATTAGAAATCAATCAACAGGCAAGGAATTGTACGCACACAAAAGTCACATTAATCAAGCTTGTTTACTTCCCACGGTTCTGGCAAATATAAGCGATTAACAGGGGAGATTCCAGACATGCCGAATGCTTTTAGACTCAGGGTCCCAAGTGTCACTGATTTCAGAGTCATGTTTACAAGTTTTAGATATTACGTTAGTCTCGGAACAATCCGCCCACTTAATAACAGAGTGGAAGGAATCCAAGGAACCATCCTTTTCCGACCACGCCTATATCAAATTTGGGATTACACTTCATAAGCAGATGTGTTCTCCTTATAAAAACAGGCTCAGGACAAAATGGGATCTCTACAGGATGATCCTCAGCAATAGCCTGCCTATCACAGGTCCACCTGTAATGGAAAACAAACAAACCCTTGACAAGGTGGCGGTAATGCGGCGACCCAAATTTCTTGCCCCGACAGGGTCCCAAGAGGTAAGCCCAAACCTTCGTGGTAGTCGAGTGAGATCATGACCCTAAGAAGGGAGTGTCGTAAGCTTTTTAACCAAACGACTAATGAACTAATGTCTGGACCTCTTATAAAGAATACCTCAAAAAATTCAAGAAGTTGATTAGGAAAGCAAAGCCTTCGTGGGAGGGCGTCTATAATAAAATCGAAAGCTCCTCTGAAGCGAGTCGTTTGCGGAAAATCCTCTCAACAACGCCCATCATCCCAAGCCTCTTGACCAAAGTGATGGTAGTTGGACTACATCCACTCTTGAGTCGCTGGAGTTACTTGTCAACACGCATTTTCCGGGGTGCCCAGCAACCAGTGGTGTTGAGTTGCCGTATACTCCGAGCGGCCAAGAACTGGTCGACAAGATACTTAATGTGAGAAAACTGAAATGGGCGTTAAGATGCTTCAAGTCCAATAAATCACCGGGATTAGATGGCATCATCCCAGCTGAACTACAATTAGCTTCCGAGATACTGTTTCCGTGTCTAATGGTCATTTATGAGGCTTGCCTTAACCTCACCTATATTCCATTCCCATGGACGAAGGTGAAGGTGGTCTTTAACTCTAAAGGATAAAAGCCTCACATTATAAGCCCAATGATTTTAGGCCCATAAGTCTCTCCTCCTTCCTGCTCAAAACCTTGGAGAGACTCTTAGATATATATATATAAAAGAAACATCCTTCCAGGTTGTCTCTTTCGCAACATGCATACACTAAAGGTAAGTCCGTAGAGACAGACCTGCACGAATTTACCACAATCATAGAGCTTTCGCTACTACAAAAAGAATACTCACTTGCAGCTTTCCTTGATATTGAGGGTGCCTTTAACAATATCTGGTCAGAGGCGATAATGGCATCCTTGAGGAGGCTTGAAATTGAACTTATTGACCTCATGCTAATTAGCAGGGTCATTGTCTCATGTTTGGGAGGATCCAATATCCAAAGAGTGGTAACTAGAGGTACCCCTCAGGGAGAAATCCTTTCACCACTCTTATGGTGGATGAGTTACTCAGAGACCTGTAGTTGTCACAAGGTTATCGCCTACGCCGATGATATTGCCCTGATATGTTCATGTAAGCACACCAACACAATGGCTGAAGTGTTACAATACGCCCTCTTCTAGATTTTATCATAGAGTGATGGGTGTTGTCTGGGTATAAACCAGAACAAAACAGAGTTAATACTCTTTCTCTCGGAGGCATAAAACACCTCCTATTAACTGCCCTACACTAAACGGGGTTAGGCTGAAACTGTGTAATCAGGTTAAATATCTATGTCTATTCCCAGACAGAAAACGTACCTGGAAGCCTAACATCCAGGAAAGAGTACGGAGAGCCACAGTAGCGCTTTACTCGTGTAAGAAGGCTATAGGGAAAAATGGGGTATGGAGCCACGCATTGTGCATTGGCTCTATACAAGTGTCATACGACCTATACTTATTTATGGGGTTATTGTCTGGTGGCCGGCAGTAAATATATCGACCCAACACAAAGCAATGGATAAAGTTCAGAGGATGGGTACACTGCTAATAACAGGTGCCCTTAGAACCACACCTTCTAAAGCCCTGAACACTATTCTCCATCTTCTACCGTTGGATCGTTTTGGTAAGCAAACCGCATCCTCGCCGCCATTAGGCTTAACTCAATCCAGACCTGGAAGCGAACTGCCTTCGGTCACTCCAAAATATTGGACAGAAAAACTGCTAGCAATATCGACTGTACCTCGGCCAAGACTTTCTTTGGAATAAAATTCGAATCCTTCTTTCCAACCAGATCGGACCGTCCTCCCAGGTCCTCTCCAATCCGTAATAAAATATGTCCGAAAAATAAAAGTCTAGTAATGAAAAGTCCGCACAGGCATTCCGTCGACTTGTCTGCGTGAACCTGTTTTAACTCGGACTTCATAGTCTGTACAGATATCTGTACGTATAAAAGTATGTATCGTGTGGACCCACCATTACTTCAAAAAATACGCAAACATACATGCTTACTTTCGACTTTCATGCATACCTGTGACTTTTCTAACGCACCGGCATTTGTCTGTACTGCTTTGTTGCACAGACAAAATTCTATAGAAGTTTATAGTAGTCTGTGTCGTGTGGACCCAGTATTACTCAAAAAAATACGCAGAAATACATGATTACTTCCGACTTTCATGCATACCTCCGACTTTTCTAACGCACCGACGTTTGTCTGTACTGCTTTGTTGCACAGAAAAAATTCTATAGAAGTTTATAGAAGTCTGTGTCATGTGGACCTACTATAATGGTGGGTCCACATGATACATACTTTTGTTCGTACAGATATCTGTACGAACAAAAGTATGTATCGTGTACACCCACCTTTAATGAGATTTAAAAAACTTTGCGTTTTGCAACTGTTGCAATGATATCTCGTAAAATAATTGGTCGATTAACTCAAATCTTTCATAAAAATCTTTGAAAAACGTCGCTATCGTCTGACGAAGGCTTTTTGAAAACTTTCATTTGAAAATTTTTTACAGCTGTTTTTGACCCTCAAAACATTAAAAAACACACTTTTTTTAAAGGTCGACTAATTTGCGAAATTTCCTAAAACAGTCAATTTACTTTAACTAATCTGAACGGAAAGTACTTGAAAGCTCTTGCCCGCAATGGATAAAAATAATTCGGTAATATATGGACTGGAATTTCAGGCAAGATATTACTGATATACATATAGAGGTATGATTAATTTAAAAGTGAACTTCACACTGAAGTGAAGACAACAGAATTTCATCCATCTGATGACAAAATTCTTGCTACAGTTGTAGACAGGAAAATTCTAATCTTTGACTGACCAGAGTCAAAAACTCTTGTAGTTGCAAAGTAAATTGTTGATCTATATCACCGTGCCTGGACAATTGAGGACTCTTACGGGCATCTTCTTTGAGATTTGGATTGTAATCAAAATAAACAGTGTTACATTTTTACGGGAGGAGACGATGGATGTCTAAAAATTCGGGAATGCCGGATGGCAAACGAGCCAGATTTGGAATGTTTGGTTTAATACTTATTTGAAAAATATAATTATTATACATTATTTAAAAAATATAATTATTGAACTTTCATGTTGTTTTCTCGTCGTTTTCAAAAAAGATTCCAACAGAACCCCAGAAACTAAATCTTTTTCGATTTTTTGCTTTAAACAGCTTTCATGAGATGAATCGTGTCAACCGTTTTGATATGAACTTTTCGTAAGGGGTACTTCAAGGTCGAACAAAGGTCAAACCAGAAACAATCAAAATTTGAAATTTTTTTTTTCAAAATATAAGAATAAAAAAGTTGAACCCAAAAAACCGCATACCAATCGCAGCATTGGTATTCTTACGACTCATCCTCGAAAAACAGTATCAAAAACGGCGTCGTAGGGTAGAAGACCCCCTTAAGAAGAAAATTGAATATAGCCAATTATACAAGTAAATAAGATAAACATGTTATATCCCAAATTGAAGAGGAATAACGCTTTCTTAATAGTAGTAAAAATTTATACGTTAATACCATTGTTAGTAAATTAAAGTCTGGAAATAACAGTCACTTTTCACTTCACGCAATTTATTGTTAGAATGTCTTTACATATCTTACATTAAAAACTAGTGCGACTTCGGCTTCCAAACCAACTCAACTGCTTTACGCTTAAATGATTAATCCAACAACGGAAAAACGAATGTAATTAAGAAGCAATGCAGAAATTAATACAAGGGCAAATCTGAAATCTCTTTACAACTATTTACAATATAAAGATGACAAAAAAATGCAATAAACCAGAGTGACTGATAAAATGGTTTGTAGAACTTTAGACGAAGAAAAACAATTCAAGCAAATAATAATCTTTTAAATAATTAATGAATTCTAATTAAATGATAAGCCTTTTGATTAAACAGACAGAAGATAAGAGCAGAAGTTAGAAGCAATTGTTCAAAATAAGAATTATGTCGCAGAAATGCCTAGATCTCGTACTAAACTACATTTTAACACAAAAGAAATTGCTTACCTCAAACGCTCCTCAACGGCTTCTTTCTTCGTTATTTCCAATGATGCTTTACGTTCTAATATTTGATTATCGAGCGCCTTTCTGTTCGTCTTCATAAGTAATTTTTTAAGACAATCTTCAAACTGTTGTCTTTTATCCTACACAAAAAAAAATTTATAATTTTTTCAGTTAGCAAGTGTTTTTCTTGAAATCATACTTGCTCTGCTTGTATACGTTTTCTGACTTGCAGCCACAAGAAGTCATCAGCTCGTTCCTGTAGCTCTTTTTCTCGCTTCTCTTTTATTTGAAGTAACTGACATTCCTTTGTTTCTTTTAACAGTCTATTTCGTAATGTCAGGCGAATTTCATCGCAATTATTCCTTTAAAAAATATTTATAATTACTAGTTTTGACTGTTTCTACTAAATTTCCTTACCAAAATAATGAATATTTATATCTAAAATATTGCAAGCGGCATTGTTATTATCAGATCATATATAACATACTTCTATCCGTAGTATTTACTTTATTACATATTTATGTTATTTTTAACGAAAAAAAAGTAAAACAGACACAATTTGGTTTTATTTCATCTAGAAACAACAAACTCATGTTTTGACTAATGGATTATAATTGTAAGCGCTATAAAGAACCTGAAATATCTTTAAACCAGTAAATTTATTTTTCACAACATTTAGCGAAGATTTAGTAGTCCAAACAAAGGAAAAATCCCTAGAAACACTTCTCCAATGAAATGTCAATTCGCTAAAAAGACAATTCGCTGTGAATCCTGGAAAAACTAAAAGCTTAGGCTTTTCCAGAGGCAGTATCCCATTTTTAACCGACTTCCTAAAAACAACAGGGCTCCAAGTTTGACATGTATTTATTAATTAATTTCTTTTTATTTTTTTTATTCGTAACGCGTGGACCGATTTTAATGATTTTTTCTCCGAGGGGTCAAACCTAAAAACTTCGTAATGATTTGGGTAATTATTTTTTGGTTGCATAGAGTACGATCTCCCATTGCTAATACTGGCCAAAATTTGGTCCTAGGGTGTGGTGGGGAGGGGAGGGGTAGTCTATCTTCGGCACGCGTGGACATAGTTGGATGATTATTTTTCGGATGTATGTGACAGGACACAATTTTAAACGATGGGGTTGTAGTAGAGAAGGAGTTGGATGTCAACTTATTAATGCGTAGACCAATTTGGATGATTCTTTTTATGTTATATAGAGTATAATGCTCCATTCCTAATATTAGGACTAAATTTTACACTAGGGTGGTAGTGGGGGGAGGGCTAGGCTAACTTTGTAACGTGTTGACCGATTTGGATGATTCTTCTTTTGATGTGTAGAATATGTTGCTCTACTAGTACGACGCCAAAAATGTATGTGGTGGGGTGGTGTGCGGAGGGGCGTCAGCCAATTTCTTAATGCACACACCTCTTTGGAAGATTCTCTTTTGTTGTATACGTTATGATCCCACATTACTACTATATAGAAAAACTAGTCCTTGGTTCGGGTGGGGGGCGGGGGGTTGGCGTAACCTACAGTTAGAGCAGAGGCGGCGCCTAGCTTCCTAGACCGATTTTGATGATTTTGATTCTGCTGTACAGAATACGCTTCCTGATTGATAAATGATAACAATTTTGTACCTAGAGTGACTACGATGATTCTCTGACTGCGATTATTCTCTCTTGCTGTATAGAGTACGGTAGCGCACTATAGTGAGGTTCTTAAGGGCCCACTCGTGCTGGCTGTTGTCTACAGGAGCAAAGAATCTCATGTCGAGATGGGGGTTGGCATCAGGGCCACATAAAATTTATCGCTTGTGCGAATCAGAGCTCCTTTGATCTCTATAAGCTGGCGATATCTAGAGTAGGGGAGGTCTGGCTAGGCGCCAGGCTCGAAGCCATACCACGGGACGAGATCCCAAGTAGGCCGAGAGCACAGGCTTGGATCCCAGCAGAACCCCCCGACCCTGCCACCATTCTAGGCTTCATTAAGTGCAGCAACCCCGAGCTACCAACCCCCAACTGGAGGAACCCAAAGGGGACTTAAGATCAGTGATCCTTGTAATTAATAAGGAGTCCCTGGAACCTCTGGCCAAGGCAAATGGGGTAGTGGACTATGACTTCTCGTCCGTCCCCCTCAAGGTGTACAAGAAGGACGAAGAGAAAGCCAAAGAGGAATCATCTTCGACAGCGGTGGTGGCTAATGAGATCTCTCCCGAATCTCAAAACCTGCCTGCACAAGCTTTAGAGAAGGACATCATGTCTGAGACGGAGCTGTCGTGCAGGCTCCTAAATGACTGTCTGGATGAGGAAAAGCTTTTAGCTTCTTATTCAGAGGAGCTCAGTATCACAGTGGTGGAGGTTAGTAGTGACTGTGCTTCTTATGCTACTGTTACCACAGATTAATCTTCACCACTCCAAAGCAAATCTGACAAATGACGGTGAAGATATTGTTTTAGTCCAAGAGCCGTGGGTCGTTGGACTTGTTCGCGGACTATCAACACCAGGTTTCACGACCCTCTACAAGAGGAACGGGGGTAAGCCTAGATCACGTATAATTGCGAAGAAGACGTTAAATGTTTTCTCCTCTCCAACTTTAGTAACGAGGACACGGTAGCTGCCAACCTGTAGATGGGATAAAGGTGCTACTGGTTGACCTCTTCCTATTTGGCACACGATTTTGTGGGGCTTCCGCCGTCCGACTCTGTGAAGAAGCTTGTTGCTGATGCTGAACGACGCAGAGCTGGACTCATTCGGGGGTGCGACGCCAATGCACATCATACGGTGTGGGGTACCCCCGACATTAACGATCGAGGTGAGTCTCTTTATGATTTCTTTTTAAATACTAACTTGCTCTTATGTAATGTGGGGACAGAACCCACTTTTATCACAAGGAACAGCCAAGAGGTTTTAGACCTGACTCTGGCTTCGGATAACGCCAGATCCCTTATTAAGCTCCGACCATAGGTATATCCAGTTCGATCTAGATGACCGTCTTTCGAAACCAACAGTCTTTAGTAGTTACAGAAAGACTGATTCGAATATATACAGGGCCTCTGTAGAGGCCTCACTGCCTTCTGATCCGCCTATTCCTCCAAATAACAAAGAGGAGCTGAACGGGCTACTTGATAAACTTACCAAGGTCCTAAATGGATCCACGGCTCAATCCTGTCTCCTTAGGAGACCCAAAGGTAAACAGAAACCTGCGTGTTGGAATGCACACTTAGGGTCTCTTAGGAAGGATACTGCGATAAAATATCGAAAACCTCTGAGGCCTCCAGGCTGAGGAATATCCTAGCTACCAACCAAAGTATTCCTAGCTATCTACTTAAGGCGGATGGTACTTGGACCTCATCAAGCGTAGAATCTCTGGAGAGTCTCTTAGAAACTCATTTTCCAGGAAGCTCCGGGGGAGCTGATATGCTCCCCCTATGTAATCTTCCTCCTTATCTCGAGCTGGTGGATGTGATTTCGGAGAACAAACTCCGGTGGGCTATAGACAGTTTCATGCCGTTCAAGTCCCCGGTGCATGTTATTGTTCCTGCCGAGCTCCAACGCAGCTTCGATCTTATACTGAAGTGGTTGATGGCATTGTATAGGGGATGCCTTGACTTGACCTACATCCCGGCACTGTGCAAACGAGTCAAGGTAGTGTTTATTCCCAAGGCGGACAAAAGCTCGCATGCCACTCCTAAGGACTTTAGGCCTATAAGTCTATAATTTTTTCTTCTCAAAACTTTTGAGAGACTAGTTGACATTCACCTAAGCTGCAGTATCCCTCAGCATCTACTATCGGTGTCCCAGCATGCGTACTGTAAAGGAAAGTCTGTAGAGTCTGCTCTGCATCCTCTCGTGCGCACTATAGAGAAATCCCTTAATTGCAAGGAGTTCACTTTAGTGGCAAGGGGGCAATCATAGATTCACTCGCTTCTCTGGGTGTGAATGCTTATCTTATGTCGCTGATCGGTCAGATGCTTCATGGCAGGACTATCAGCTCAAGGTTGGAAAAGGCTCATGCTACCAGGACTGTGAGTACGGGCACACCGCAAGGTGGGGTACTGTCTGGTGGAATCTGGTGGTGAATAAACTGCTTCTAATCCTGGAAGGGGAGGGCTGTGGAGTGTTATCCTACGCGGACGACATCGCTATAGCTATCTCGGGCAAATTCTTGCCTGTTTTAAGGGATGTTATGCAGAATGCCCTCACTAAGCTTACCAATTGGGCGAAGGGGTGTGAGCTTAGCGTTAACCCTAACAGGACTGAGATGGTTATCTCAGTCTCAGTGGTTCAATACTAGAGTTGGGCACTCTACAATTCTGGACTCCTTTTCACTTCAAGTGGGGCATCTTGATTAAACCACTCCTAGCTACTCCTTTGTCAAGCGGTTCAGACCGACGATCCCAACCAGGCTTGACTGGGATGACGACACTATTCCCTGTGGGAAATCCGTTCAGATTTACACGGACTACAGGGCAAGGTGGGGGTAGGGTTTTCACAGAAGCATTGAACGTTAGCCTGTCCTTCTGTCTTCCGGATTATTGCAGTGTGTTTCAGGCAGAGGTCATGGCTATTCAGAAAGCCTCGTCTTCGATGAAGGGGAACAAAGTTCCTGTAAAAGACATTTGAATCCTTACAGGTAGCCAGGCTGCTTTTTTATACCTTGATTCTGTCCTACGTCTAGGACTGTTAATAGCTGTCACTCACACTTAAATGAGTTGGCTGAGCGGTCCGAAATTCACCTGTGCTGGGTCCCCGGGCACAGGGATATTCCAGGAAACTGCGTGGCAGACGAAATTGCTAGACTTGGTACCACCCTGAAGATACAGCCGTATAAGACTACTCTTGGTAGGCCTATGGCCGCCTGCAAACTGTTGCTTGGCACGAGGGCAATCAACCTACCGAAACATAGGGCAATCAACCTACCGAAACAAGTATCTTCTCAAATGACTTCTGTAGAAGCTGTATGGTCGTGGAGGAGGAAACTATTTTCCACTTCCTTTGCCGGTGCCCTGCACTGGCACGCAGGCGGAAGTCTTTCTTGGGTGACTATTTCCTCTATAGTCTTGGCGATCTGGAGACGATTGACGTTGCAGATCTCTGGCGCTTCATCCATAGCTCCGGATGGTTCCAGTGAGGAGGTGGTGGGAATTCTTGGATTCCCGTGTAATCACAATGGGCCTATTGAGGTTTAAGTGTGTCCTTCAGGACAGCCAGACCTAATATCCAAGTGCAACATATTTCAAGAGTGTGGCAAATACCCAGTTAATTGCGCTCTGCAGGAATCGAGAATTCTATGGCCAAGAATCAGTGAAGTATACCCTGAAAGTACCCCAAGTCGGAACCTGTAGGTACAGGAAAGAAAACAAGATAAAAGCAGAAAATAAATTTACGATATATTGGTATGATATGAAACGCTGGTGCATTTTAGTCTCTATTTTTCCATATATTTTGCATATTGTGTAAATACTGTATTTTTTGCAACGAAATTATAAAAGTTTTTTTGTGTACGATAGTGCATATTTCCTGAAGGAATTTGCTCTTAGACAAAATGTCGAACATAATTTGTGTGAAATTGTGATATTTTGAAGGAATCGAAGGCGCAGTGAACTACTTACCCGGTTATTATCCATTGTGTGCCTTTTAAGACAATTCACTTTGAGTTTATGATTTTGTTGGACTTGTACACACCTAATTTTAATATATATATATATATATATATATATATATATATATATATATATATATATATATATATATGTATATATATATATATATATATATATATAAATGATCTCAATGATCTCAGGGGGCATTAATACACCCCTCCCTCCCTGAAAGTGTAATAAAAATTTGACGGAACGAGTTGCGTACACGGATCCGTGTGTTTATTTATTTATTTATTTACATAGTTTCATCATAGGCTGATTACTCAACAACAGAAGAGAAAGCAAAAATGAAAGTGGAAGCGAAACAAAAAAAGAAAAAAAGCAAAAAGAAAAATAACAATAGCAAACGAAAACAAAAATAGACTAAAAATAACGATCCAAATATACTTATCAAAACACTTACAAATTAAAATATCAAAAGAAAAGAAAAGTATATAAACTAAATAAAAATATAACAAAATAACACATTTAGCTTAAAACGACTCTATCGGAGCTGATATCTCACATTTAACTTAGAAAGATTGAAATCGAGACGGTTGTTAAAACGATTAAAAAGGCGAGACATTGACGACAATGACTCATTCAAACCATAGTTAGTGCGGTGAAAAGGAGCCTGGAGAAAGTCACTATGTCTAAAGGAACGAATAGGAACATGGATGTTCAACTTAAACAGCAGTTCAGGTGAGTCAACAAAACCCTGCAAGATATCAAATATAAAGGAAGTCCTAGATCTGTTGCGCCTATCCTCTAGGGAGTCCAAAGAGAGTAGCCGAAGTCTTTCTTTATAGGCGGGGAGAAGCATACCACATGGGACAAGTATACTCTAAAACGGGCCGGAAGAAGGTACAAAAGAGAATCTTGTTGACAAAGGGATTATTAAATTCCCTAGACCATCTCTTAACGAATCCCAAGGAAACGTTGGCCCTGTTAACAATGTAATTGATGTGATCGATGAAAAAAATCAAAAATAACACCATGATCCTTTACTATATCCAGCCTGATTAGCAAGCTCCCACTGACAGAATAGTCGTACAACAATTGAGCTTTCCTTCTTGAATACGAGACAAACGTACATTTATCAACGTTCAAAGGCATATTGTTCGCAATACAACACAAAGAATTAAAAGATTGAAGATCACAGTTCAGCGTAAAACAATCCTTGAAGTCTGAGACAACACGAAAAATGTTAGCATCGTCAGCATAACATAACATTTTCGAGTTCGATAAGATGGAGCCCATGTCGTTAATAAAAATAATAAATAGAAGCGGATCCAAATAGCTGCCCTGAGGCACCCCAGAAGTGACCGAAATTTCACGAGAGAGGGAACCGCGAAACAGAATACGCTGTGTTCGGTCGGAGAGATAAGAAGAAATCCATTGGACGAAAAGAGAAAGAAAACCTAACATAGTAAGCTTCAAAAGAAGTAACTTGTGGTCAATGCGATCAAAGGCCTTACTAAAATCGGTATAAATACAATCAACCTGTTCACCATCCTCAATGGCGGACATGCAATAATTAGAGAACCCAACAAGGTTAGTAGTCGCTGATCTCCCTTTAATAAAACCGTGCTGAAAGGATCCCAAGAACGGTTTACAGTGAAAAGCAAGGACATCACAGATCATTGCTTCGAAAAGCTTGGGGATGGCAGACAAATTAGCAATAGGCCTATAATTAGAGATATCATCCTTCTTACCCTTTTAAGAGCAAAAATGGTAGACGATTTCCACAGTTTGGGAAAAATACCGCAGGACAAGGACAAGTTAAACAAAGAAGAAAGAATAGGAGTAAGATAATGGGCACAATTCTTTAGGATAGACACGGGAACACCATCGGGACCGGGTAAAAAACTGTAGGACAACTTCTTAATATGAATCATAACTGAAGCATTGTTAAAGAACAAATCCTTAACCGATAAGGAGGTCGGGGAATAATTCATCAAAAAATTAAAATCTCCTAATCTAATATCACAGTTATTTGTTGAGAAGGCAGCTCCAAAGAAACTAGCAAAGAAGTTGGCTGCAGTCAAAAGGGCATCCGTGCGCCGATCACCAATGCGCATAACAGAGGGGAAGCCATCGCTCTTACGCTTAATATTAATAAAGTTCCAGCACCTTTTGGGATTAACACAGATGGACCGCCCGGTCTCAGTAAGATAATTCCATACGCAAGCTCGGACTCAGAAGTAAAACGTCCACGCAGAACCGAGAATATAAGATAATTTTAGTCACTACCAGGAGGCAGAACCTCCTCCAGGCCTTGTTTTTAAGATTTTTAAGATGTTTTAAAGACGCCTTAAGCCCAGGTCGAAAAGAGTTAGGGTTCCTAGAACGAGATACGGGAGCACAACGGGTGAAATATGAAAACATAAAATCGTAAAATAACTCTAAAGTAACATCAATATCGCGTTCTCGAAAAAGGCAGTCCCAGGGGATATCTGCCAGAATTTGATTCATTACAGAGTAATCAGCCCTTTTAAAGTCGTAACAATAAATATCAGAATTGGAAGGCACATCTAAACAAAGTTCAGAGCAGAAGAGCACATGAGGAGCACGATGGAAGTCCGATTCAGAAAGCAAAGGAGAGACATCTCCTCACCATGGTTCCATAGTAGGGATGGGGGATCGAACTGAGAAAATCGATTCAGTACGGATCGATCTGCAATTTTTTTCCGATTTCGAAGATCGATTAATCGCCCTAAAAAGATCGATGTTCGTAGATCGATTCCATTTATTTTAACACTTAGAATATAGAACGAGAGGAAAGGCTATCTTAAGTAAAAACCCTGCACGTGGGATAAGTATTTTTGCTTCAGGGCCAAGTGGCGAGTGCGTTAAGGGGGAATGACGCCTGAAATGTCAAATTGGAACGAATGTCGCCTTGAAATCAAAGTCGTCTCCGTAATACTGAAATATTTGGGGCATAAGCAAAGTGTTTTAAAATAGTAAAATTAAGTAAATTAATAAAATATGTTCGGGCAAAGTTATATTATATTAAAAGTGTTATAAGAATATATTTTAAAAACACCTAATTTAAAATATCAAAATGAGTTGGCCCCTCCTGTATACAAGCATAATTTTACTACTTTCATGTCGAAACGCACACATTGCTCAGACTCTACTACATAAAGAAAAATGCTTAGATTTTTCCGAGTGATGTCCTTTCCTCTAGTTCGTTATTCTAAGTTTTAACACCAAGTATTATCTTCACCAAGTGATTAATTTTGCAATTGAAGAAAAATAAAAATCAGTGATGATTGTTCAGAAGAAGACCTTGCTCCAGACTGGATACCATATAGCGGAAGGACGGAGTGAGCGGACGTAAAACTTATCCTAGTTAGCAGCGAGAAATTTTCAAGGGCTTTAGATTTAATCAGGGATGCACTAAAATTAAATGCTGCCAACTACACTGTTTGGCAGTATATGTAATAACAATAACAATATTTTAGGTACGAAATTTTCAATTTACAGGATTATTACACAGATTAATGTTGATGCGAAAAAATTTCCACGTGAGCTTGCTCAGTTTTATTAGCGTGTCGCGTCTTGTCTTAAATGGATGGGAATCGGAAGTAAATAGATCGATTCGAGCCGAATCGGTTCCGCGAAAAATCGATTAAAAAATCGGCAGATCGAAGGCTTAAAGATCGATTCGGCCGGATCGAATCGAAGATCGCCCATCCCTATTCCATAGTCATCCGTGGAGAACACCAAGTCGAGCAAGCGTGCAGAAGCATTGCCAATAGAAAGAAAAGTACCTTGATGTTGGGGGGCCCGCGATATATGCGGCAGCAAGCAATCATCATCGGCGGAACACTCCCAGGCTATGGATGGCATATGGAAATCACCCAGCAGCAAAAGGTCATCGCAAGGAGACATAATCTCTGAAAGCCATTCCACAGCTGAAGACAAAAGTTCATACACCGAGGACGGTGCAGCAGATGGAACATAGAGGGTCATAACATAAATGATCTTGTTACGGGACTGTAAGGAGATGCAGACATACTCCAAAGACTCAGCACCAGGAATCTCTACCGAAGCTGACGACAGCCCACTATGCACTGCACAAAGGACTCCACCACCAACAGGAGCATCCCTACAAGAAAAGTGCCGATCACGCCGGAAAACCTGAAATTCAGAATCAAAAAGTTCCATGTCAAGAATCTTACCACAAAGCCAGGTTTCAGAGAGGCATATAACGTCGAATCCAGAATTTGCCGAGGCAACAAAAAGTCTATTCATCTTAGAACGCAAGCCAGGTACGTTGGCGTGTACTCCGTATACTCCGCGATGCGAATAGACGGTACTTACAAAACATAAATTTTTTTTAATTTCTGAGATTTTTAACGTAAATCATGAAGGTCGGTCTAGTTTTGGATTTTTTATCCGCAAAAAACCAGGTGACCGCGAAAGTGTATAATTACCAAAAGTGTTTTTATAAGCACGATAATGCATCTTGCGTGAGAAGATTTACCTCAGACGAATCCGAATTGTCAGAAGAACTTTTGATTACTTGCTATTTCACTGGAATTGAAGGCATGGCGAAGGACTTTCCCGTTGATTATACATTGTGCACCTTTTAAGATGTATTTCTTGTGGACGTGAAATCCTCGTGAGTTGCGGGGTTTATAATTTTGGTGTAGATATAGAGCCCCGACACCGATGAAGAGTAAGACTTTTATTGGAAATTCTGGTTAGACTTTCCGACTAGTAATAAAACTTTTGTGCATTCTGGGGTTATTGTATAGAGGAATCATTGACATTACCCTATAATGTACTAGAAATCCACCAAAAAGTTAGAACATATATAATTAAAGATTTAAAGTTGATTAATTTATGATGATACTTGGTGTAGTGAAATCTTTGATAATGATTAAGAAGATAAAATGATACGCTTGTAACATGAATTTATATGCATTTTTGGCTGATTCGATTAGAAATATGAAATTATATCCTCTTATCTAACGGTCTTAGGAACATAAGCTTATACGACTTTTTTTTTGTATGCATTGTTTATAGTTATTGATGTATAACTTTGTTTTGCCTCAGAGCCCCCATTTGCAACGGGTAAATATTTAAATAAATCAATTTGTTTCATGAGCCGTAATTAAGCATTTTTACAATTCTACTCTCTCCTCGTCGTCCTTCCTGTTGGGTGGTCAAGATTACGTCGATGGTGGGCCAGATGATGGGAGTCACAACACCAGACGAAAGCCGGTAAGTTTCGCAACGGCTGCCGTATCCTTTCCTTCTATTTTGTTATATTGTCCTTTCTCAGATTTAGTCTTTCAGTTTCGTTCGTTTTTTCCTTCTTTCTTTCTTTCTGTTTGAATGAAATTTTTTTTCCCTATTCCTTTTTGGTTATTTTCCCTTTCAATTCCCCCAATCGGCATGATTTATGTTCGATTGTTGTGTGACCAGGGGCAGAGATTGTTTGATTTTTTTCGAACCACCCCATTACTCTTTCGCAGTGCTAACCTGCAAGCATGCCGTTCCCCATCTCTGCCCAGTGTCCAGCGGAGGCCGTGATCCTGGTTGACATCACATTTTCAGTTGATGTCATCCAGAGTCATAGCCTGCCTTGGGCAATCATCCAGCAGCAATGTTGGTCCGAACGCGCAACAGCATCCTTAAAAATCCCTGACTACCTAATTATTTTATTGCATTTTGTGTAGGAAATTTTAAATAAACAAAATTTTTAATACAAAGGGGACGAAAATGTTTATTAAGGGTAACTAATTTTAATTATTGCTGCAAAAAGTTATAAAAATGTTAGTGTAATTTTTATTTTATTGCTGATATTAGCTTGCGTTAGCTAGATTTCACACATTCTGTTACTAATCCCTGATGGAAATCGATAACTTCGGGTGTTCTTAAGATAAAATTATTAAACATTGGCAAAATTTTCCGAGGAGCGGTTGGCTATAATACACCTTAAACAGGAAATTAGAAGCAGATTATTGGCATACAAGTGAAGTAGGATATTTTGAACAGCTTTTGTAACATAATAGCACTCATTTTAATATGTTTTGAATTCAATAAAAAGATTAGGGTTTATTAATTTATAAGTTATTACTATGAATTGGTTTCTTTAAATTAAAGATTTTTATAATATTCCATGATAGGTTTCCCACGTGTAAATTTCTACATCGTTTCTCTACGTGGACATCTTTGGCATCTTTTTGGAAAGGTAATGAGATGGGCAATTTTATAAAAATAAAAAATAGAGATATTAATATTACACGAATTTCAGAAAATTTGGAAAAATTCTGAATTTTTGGTAATTTCAAAACATTTTTTTTATTTTGGAAGCGACTATACCTGCAATGGTAGAAGTTAGGTCAACATTGTTGAGAATTTTGGAAAGATCATTGGAATTGTAGTTTTCTAGCGTCTGCTCGAAGTTTCTACGTTCAAAGGATAAAAATAAAAGAGTGATGTGCATACCAGAAAAATTGGAATATATGAATCACCCTGTAACTTGCAAACGATAGAGATCGCCCCCCCCCCCCCCCCCCTTCCCCAGTCATACAATTTTTTGTTTGCCTACGTTGGATCTATCACCCCACATATTTTGGCACACCATATTTGTAACGCCTTGTATATAGCCTTCTAAACTCATAACTCTACTTTTTGCCGTATTCGAGTAAAAATAGTTGATATGTGCCACTTGTAACTTAAGAAAACTTTTTCAAAGACTAATATACTGTGCGTTATTAATTCAAAATATTTGAATAATATTAAAATAAAATTACTTACATATACTGCTGAATTCTTTTCTTTTTAACGAATTCTTCAGCTTGTTTAGCTTTTTGAATCTTTAGAGCCATTAATGAATCTTGTCTTTCACGAACATGTTCTTCAACTCGAGCTTTTACTTTGTGAATAAACTCTTCTTCATACTCAGCTTGTTCTACTTCCAATAATAAACGAAGCCTACAAAAATTAACAAAAATTAAATTAAAATCACACCGACCAAATCCGTCAAGTAATTAAATTTTTAAAGTATCGAAAAAAGTATTTTTAATAATGAACTTTTCACAAAGTAATTATTGTTTCCATTTTTATATCGGTGGCATTATTTCTAAGAGTCCAAAAGGAAGTAACTTTCGGAATCCTGTTGGTGAAATATTAAGTCCATTTCAACCGTTTGCGAGTTACAGGCTGATTCATAAATTTCGTGTTTTCATGGTATGCAAATTACTCTTTTATATTTATCTTTTGATCCACCCAACACAGCGATATCAAACAAACGCTAAAAACCTACTAACCCAATGTCACTACCAAAAGTGACAAAAATGGTTTGCGGTTACCTAAAATTCAGCATTTTCTGAAATGTTCTCCAAAATTCATGTAATTAATACACCTCTTTGTTGTTTTTATTAGATTGCCCAAAATGGTTCAATATGCCCAGGTAAAGAAAGCGTGTAGCAAATAATAAGTAGAAAACTTATCGGGAAATATTTAAAAATCTGCAATTTAAAGAAACTAAACTCATATTAACTCTAAAATCCTTTTTATTGAAATCGAACCGTATTACAATTAATCTTAGTAAATTACAAAAGCTGTTCAAAATATCCACCCCCACTTTGGGTGCACGCCAACAATATCCTGCTAAGTCCGTGTTTATGGCGTATTGCAGCCAGCCGTATTTTTGGCGCTGCATTCCCAATTCGGCTAACTAAATCCTCCCTATTGTTAACTGGGCTTAAATAAACTTCATCCTTCATTTTTCCACGTAAGAAAAAGTCCAATGAGTTAAGGTCTGGAGATCTAGCAGACCAAGGGATCGGTGCACCCCGTCCAATTCAGCGGTTAGGAAATTTTTCACTTAATATTACCTTCTCAATGTTATCATTATACACTGGTGCTCCATCGTGTTGGTAAAACATGTCCGTTCGATTATGCACAGGCATGTCCTCTATTAGATCCGGCAGTGTATTCTCCAAAAAGTACGCCTAAATTTGAATGTTGAGCACTCGAGGCAAAATTAACTGTCCTAAAAAATATTTGCCGATTATACAAGCCCAAACATTGACACTGAATCTCTGCTGCTAGTTTCCGGCCAGGTATGGTGGTTATGGAAATTCGTGATACCATCCCTTTTGAATTGAGATTCATCCGTTCACAGAATTCGGTCCGGAAACGCCCTGACGTCAATGTCGCGTTCGAGAAGTCAAGTGCTACATTCCAGTCTTCTCTCGGAATCTCCTTCACGTTAATTTTGGAGCGTTTGAAAAAAGAACAAAAAATGCAAAATGTAATTGAGCATTGACGTGGCCCAATTTAAAAATTTTGGAAATACGGCCACGTCAATGCTCAATTATAATTTATCATTTGCATTTTTTTTTCTTTTTTCGGACGCTCCAAAATTTTTCAGCGCCATCCATACAGAACCAGGAGGTAAAGAGAAAAAAATAAAAAAAATTGTTGTGATTGCAAATAATAATAAATAAAAAAACAAAACAAAAATTTAATAATATCATTTGTACTTTTTTGACAATCCCTTTGGAAAGAAACGTCTAAAATTCACACTCCAGGTCACGATGACCCCCTTAATAATTCTTGATGATAAAGCAGATTGTTTAAAAAAGGTTTAAAACTACATTAATTGTAATTGTATTTGCCCGTTGGTTGCTTGGATGGCAGCGCTAATTTTGTTGACATAATCGCAAACAGAGCTTCTTTTGAATTATTTTGAATATAATCCTTTTTTGCATTAATTGAATCGTAATCTAAGTACCATTGGAAGATGAACTACTAAAGTGCACGTACCAGTGAAGACGGTGTCAGAAAGCACATAGGAGAGTAGATTTATACATTCTGTTTTAGGTATACATTTTTCGTTTCTGCAATTAGTTTATGCCTCTGTAAAAGAATAATCATTACAAAATCACTAACACAACTATTTCTTTCTTCTTGGAACTTTTGAAACTATTGGACTACACTCGGAAATTGAAACTGCAACAAATAACAAACTGCAGCGAACCTAACCTCCAAGTATCATCCGTGAGTTTTGCACAACAGAAGGTAGTTTACTAAATTTTTTTGTAATCCCCCATGGAAAAATTTTGACTTAGGGTTGGAGTGGGGGAGGGATAACCTAACTTTGTAAGGCGTGGACTTATTTAGATTATTCTGAATGCATAGAGTATCTGTTTGTATTCTGACACAAATTGTGACTTACGGTGAGAGTTGGAGGATAGGCGGCGCCTAGCTTCAAAAGGCAGATACCGATTTTGATTCGGTTGTGCAGAATACGTTTCCTGATTGATAAATGATATAACAATTTTGTACCTAGAGTGACTACGGTGATTCTCTGACTACGACAATTCTCTTGTAATGTGAGCCATGCCTTATCCATTCAACGTGCATTTTATACCCTGTGGTTGTCGCCCCTGCTAGCTGCCACGGAAGTAATCTTTTGGGGAAGAAGGAGGTAAGTGAAAAAGAAAAACTTTTAAATTTTATCTTATTTTATCCGCGACATCCCTTATGTGAGACAAAAGTAATATTCTGGTAATTTATTGTAGGAAAACAATAAATTCGAGAAGCCATCGTTCACGATTAAAGTCTCAATCAGTACGAAGATACAAAGTGGTGGCCCAAAAAAGCAGATCACGATCAAGGTCTTAATTACCCCATGATCGCAAAAGTTACAACACGGTGAAAATCATTATCCCGTAGCATTTTACCACATCGACGACGGTGTGTTTTTATAAATAATATTCAATTAAGAATTCGAGTAGCGTAAGAGTTGTGTATACATAGTAATGAATTGTTGAGTTAACCTATTTAAGTTTGCTTTATATTAATTTTCCTTTTTATGCCTAATTAAATTTAATATGTTATAAATAATTTCTTTTAATTTCAGGAACTCTCTAACGCTTCTTCCCCTTCTTGCTTCCCTCCTCCCTATATGCTAATGTTTTGATTTAATTTTTTTTTGTATTTGTTTTTTTGTTTCAGCACCCTTTATAGGTTGGGCCTGTACCCTAGCCAGGTACAGGGATGGTGTGGGTTAGTGACCTGAACTATCGCTATGGGGGTAATCTTTCTTTTGTTTGTATGTTCAAGATAGTTCAGGGCGGCTACGAACAACTGGTGACACCAGACCTGTTGTTCCTCCTTCAATATCTGTTTCTTGTTTTTTTTTTTCTTCTTTGTGGCAGACCTGAAAGAAGGATTCTACAACCTTTCTTCGCCACAGGCACGCGAACTTCTGTTTGCGATGTGTGATAAGATGTCCAAGGACCCTGACCCCATACCGACGAGCTAGGACGTGCTGCCAGCTAGCGCGTGCCACTTGGACTTCCTGCGGCAACTTTACGTTGAATAAATTTCGCACACACATTACATATATGGCGCCCAACGCGAAGCATGCCTTCCCTAGGGAACACTCCAGCATCTTCTGGAGGCTTTGCGCCTCAAAAGAGATGGCATGTCAGCTTAGGCTGATCCGCTGGTCCTTATCGGACTTAGGCGATGTTGACCTGAACGTTTGTTGTGTCTTCCCTTTTTGTAAAGCACCTTCGAGGTCTAGTGCCTCTGTCCTGATATGTCTAAGAGTGTGCATAGGCATGTCAGCTTTTAGCAATAGGGACACATGTTAGCCAACTCTGACCTGTCCTCGGCATGGGAGAACTGATGCTCGGGATTAGTGCCTGTGTCTTTAGCGATGTCCGATGTTGCACTGACATGCCCAATCTCCGGGATCATTATTGCCTCATGTCGTAGGGAGCTGGTGAGTCTGACGAACACCCGACTTAGGCAGTAGCCGGCGTGACTCTTCACTTGGTCGACTACGCTTGAACAGCCCCGATGCCGTCTTGGTAGGACCGTGAAAGTGCTCGTTGAGTTCGTTTAAGCTTAGGGGTGATACCCAGCTCCACAGGCAGAACAGATGTTGTGGGTTTTGGGAACTTTTTGAGTTCTCACACTCCAAAATTTTTTTTATATATTTGTTTTCCTGCTTTCAATATTTTTCTTTTTGGTGAATACCGTAATTTCTTCTTATTTTTTTTACCCCCCAATCTTTTCTTTGAATTTTTTTGAATTTTGTTTTTGTGTTTGTTTTCATTCCTTCCTTCCTCCTCTCACCTTTCCCATCCCTAGCAAGATGGAGAAGAAGCTTCTGGAGGAACCTGAAATAAATTTTTTTATTGATTTTTTTTGATTTCTTTGATATTTTTTGTTTGTTTTTTTAATTTCGGTTAAGTTGACATTTTTTTGAATTTTGTTTAAATCAAATTTTTTTTTGAAATTCTGATTTTGGGTGATTAACTTTTGATACAGTTTTGCTTATGGTTTTTTTTTTTAAATTTTGTTCTTATACTTATATTTTTTTTGATTTATCATTACACTGAGTTTTTTTGTTCTTCTATTTTTCTTTCTCTGATTTCCTTTTCGCTGCCTGCAAGCTTGAGTTTGAGCTGCGACCTTTTTATTTTTTTTTGTTGCCTTCAAACTTGGGTTTGTGTTGCGACCTTCGGAGTTGGATCTCCCGCACATTTGGCTGAGACCTTCTGTCTCATAAGTTATTATTAATTACATATACGCGGCTACATTGCCCATCGTAATTTTATCGTTGGCTATTGTCTGAAGCAAGAAATTTTTTTATATAATGTTTCGTTCACCCGTGGTAAAGGCCGCTGAATCGGACTGTAGTGGTGCAAGGCCAAAACAGACAACAGCTCCCTCCTCTCCTCCGGTTACCAGAAGCAAGAGGCAGAAGAATTTTAACCAAACTTTTGCACAGGAGAGACTGTCGACCGACTCTGTCACTGGTGTTGTACAGGCATCAGGGCCCGATTTCTCAAAACCTCCACCAGTGCATAATGTTAGTAGGCCTCCCAGCGAGTCAGGAAGAAAAGCACCTAGCCTGAATTACAATCCGGGGCAGCCTGTCTTTGGGTCAAGCCAGTCATTAGACGGGGCTTGGGCGTTTCCTCCTCCGGAACAGGCCTGACAGCTCGAAGACTTACATCAGCTTCGGCTTTCCCCTCGCCAAGCTCGAGCTTCAAGCAACTCGGAGACAGCTGTGATTACCGCTGATCAGCTGGTCATTCAGATGGAAAATTTAAAAAAGGAAATGTTGGGTTTGCTAAGGACGAATCTGGCCCAATCCATTTTGGAGAGGTCAGTAGTCCGGCCAGTGCCGCTAACGCGTACCCAGCTACCTCCAGGAGTGCAGTACCGCCCCCAGCTTTGGAATACGACCCTCCTCAACCACCCCAACCTAGACAGAGGTCCGCGCCTAGAACGGCAGATTACCAACCCAGACGCCCTTCCATCGTAGCGTCTTGGGGGATTTATTTCTCTGGTCGTAACCCAGCCTTCACCAAAGATGATTTTTTGTTTCGTATAGAGCGACTAGCCTTCAGGTCTCAAGTGTCTGATGAAGAACTCTGTGGCAATATTCACCTCCTGCTAAGAGAGGACGCAGAGCAATGGTTTTGGAACCAGTTTTGCCGCGCCTCTCCAAACTTTGACTGGGAGCTATTCAGAGCTCGCATCAGGCAAGAGTTCGGTCCTACTGAAGCAGACTTGGATTTGATGCGGACTCTGATGGAACTCCGCCAGAGTTCGGAGAGCTGCGACAGCTACCTCCGCAAAGCCCGGTCGATTGTGGGACACATGAGGACACCACCACCGGAAGTCGATCTAATCCAAATTGTCAGGGACAATCTGCATCCCCGTATCGGTCAGCAATTCTCGACGGCTACAGTAAGATCCATGGATCAACTGCAGAAACTATGCCGTATGGCTGAACGCTGGCTGCAAAGACGCAAATTATATAGACCCTCAATAAGATCGGACGTACACGAACTTAATTTTTATATAGTCCAGGAAGCAGAGGATTCCCCTGGCTTCCCTGGGACTGGAATGGAAGAAGTGAGGCGCACCCCAGACGCGGCAAGTCGTGTGGCTTGTAGGAACTGTGGCGTTGCGGGACACTCCTTCCACCCTGATAGTGATACCTGCACCTGCACTTCCCACCCTAGTGGTCATCGTGGAGTGGAAGAAGTGAGGCGCATCCTTGAAGCTACCGGTCGCTACACCTGTGTTCAGCCTGGAGTAGTGTCACCCAAGTGCTCCAGATGTAACCCGGAAAACGCCAGGGCGAGTGGTCGAAACAGGGGACCCCACTCGCCGAAGATAATGATCAGCAAAGCGACTTCGACAACCCCCTGATTCCCCCTGCTAAAACACAATCAACACAGACTGATCCAACGCATCGAGAATGCGGTACATAGACAGATCCCTTTTGCCTCATGCGAGGAATGTCCTTTCATGAGAGGCAACTTAGTTATGACCTCGTGAGAGCTCGTATTTTTGCTGAGGAAGTGAGGCTTCCTCTCAACAGGAAAAGACGACGATGGAAGATATTTAGAGAGAGAACACGCGTATTAAAAAAATCTCGACAGTCGTTGGTCTCGACGGTTATCACCAGTCAAGACGACGGTCGTCCTTATGTAAAAGTCGAGATAGGCAACGAGTCCATCTTAGGTTTACTCGATAGCGGTGCCAGCGTTAGTTGCTTAGGACAAGGAGCCCTAGAGTTTGTCCAGCGCTCAGGCTTAAAACTCTCCGCCTTGTCAGCCTCAGTTCGTTCCGCTGACGGTACTAGCAAGTCCGTCCCCGGCACAGTCAGAACTGCTATAACCTATCGCGAACAGACAAAAATTCTTACCTTGTTCGTTGTTCCTGGCCTAAGCCAACAACTATATTTAGGAGTCGACTTCTGGCGAGCCTTTCAACTCGCACCAAATATCATATCCTCTCTCGATGTACAAACTTCTTCTTCGGTTGAGACGAACTTTCACTCCCTGAATAACTCAGACAGAACAAAACTGGATACAGTCATTGCTCAATTCTCTTCTTTTACAGCTCTAGGTTTGGGAAAGACACACCTAGAAGAGCATATCATCGATACCGGCGACGCCTTGCCGATAAAACAAAAACATTATCCCATTTCTCCAGCAATCCAAAAGCTGATGTACCACGAACTCGACCGCATGTTGGAGTTAGGGGTAATTGAAGAGTCCAACAGTCCCTGGAATTCCCCAGTTGTACTTGTACGTAAACCTGGGAAAGTCCGGCTCTGTTTGGACTCTCGCAAGGTGAACCTAGTAACAAGAAAAGACGCCTACCCCTTACCCCACATCGACGGATTGCTTGGTCGACTGCAGGATACGCACTTCATTTCGTCCATCGATTTGAAGGACGCCTTTTGGCAAATTCCTTTAGAGAAGTAGTCAAGGGAGAAAACTGCGTTTACAGTGCCCGGCAGGCCGCTCTACCAATACACCGTTATGCCTTTTGGATTGTGCAATGCCCCACAAAGAATGTGTCGATTAATGGACAAAATAATATCAGGCCGCTTGCGCGAACACGTTTTTGTTTACTTAGACGAACTACTAGTCGTATCACCTGATTTCAATTCACACCTTCGAACACTAAGAGAAGTAGCTGATTGCCTTCGCAGCGCTAAACTCACGATTAACGTCGAGAAAAGCCGCTTTTGCGTCAAGCAGGTCCGCTACCTAGGTTTCATGATTGGAGATGGAACTCTGAGAACTGACGCCGAGAAAGTAGCAGCGGTGGCGGATTTCCCTATACCCCGCTCTGCTAAACAAATCCGTAGATTTCTCGGAATGACGGGTTGGTATCAGAGGTTCATCCCCAGCTATGCGACCGTGGCATCTCCAATTACGGACTGCTTAAAGAAGAGTAAAAGTTTTTCATGGACAGAAGAAGCACAGCAATCATTTGAGAGTCTCAAACAAGCAATGTGTAATGCGTCGATCTTGACAACACCGCATACCACGAAAAAATTCTACATTCAATATGATGCTAGCACATCTGGTGTCGGCAGCGTACTGTTTCAAGTCGATGACTCAGGTGCAGAAAGGCCAATAGCGTACATGTCGAAAAAGCTCAATCCAGCACAGCGCAATTACAGCATTACGGAACTCGAATGCTATGCTGCGGTGTTGAGTGTTCAGAAGTTCCGAGCTTATGTTGAAGGACATCCATTTACCATTATTACTGATCATGCTAGTCTGAAGTGGCTGATGAGTCACTCGGATCTTTCCGGACGTTTGGCTCGATGGAGTTTAAAGCTGCAGGCTTTTGACTTCCAGATCGAGCATCGTAAGGGTTCGCAGAACGTGGTCCCTGACACCTTGTCCCGAGCACACACTGAAACGGCAGAGGAGTTGAAAGTAAATGCAGTTCACGTAGACTTAAACTCACCATACTTCTCCATGGAAGAGTATGAGCAGTTGAAATCGGCTGTGCTTGCTAACCCAACACAACTCCCTGATCTCTGTGTCTCGGACGGGTACGTATATAAGAGGACCCAACCCCGAAGCGGTGACTCGATACGGGAGGACTTAGCCTGGAAGCTTTGGGTTCCGTCCGGTCTGGTGGAAGACTTAATCCGTGAGGCTCATGAGTCACCTCAGTCAGCGCATGGAGGTTTTCACAAAACATTAGCTAGGCTCCGCGAGAAATACTACTGGCCCTACATGGTAACACATGTACGCACATATGTATTGAGTTGTCAGGTATGTAAAGAAACTAAATCCCCTAATACCATCCTGCGACCACCGATGGGCAAACCTCTAGAAGCCCAACGTCCCTTCCAATTTCTCTATATTGACTTCCTCGGACCATATCCTCGCACTAAACGTGGAAACACGGTAATTTTTGTTGTACTCGACGGCTTTACTAAGTTTTTTTTTATCAAGCCTATGCGTGCTTAGCGAACAGATCTAGTCAATGCTTTCTTGGAGAAAGATGTCTTGTCTGTCTTTGGAGTCCCCGAGACGATCTTCTCTGACAATGGCAGGCAGTTCGTCTCCAATAAATTCCAGAAGCTGCTGTCTGAATATGGTATTAACCATGTAAAGACTGCCAAACATTCTCCCCACCCTAATGCTTCGGAACGAGTGAATAGGTCCATCCTGTCAGCCATCCGTGCATACTTGCAAGATGATCATAGTGCATGGGACTTACACCTCCCCGCCATAGGAAGCGCGTTACGCACTTCGGTATACCAGTCTATTGGCATGGACCCGTATTATGCACTCTTTGGCCACCACATGGTACAGCACGGCTCAGCCTATCCAATCCTGAGACAGCTAGACCAGCTGAAAACTGGTGATATAGCTATGTTACCTAGTACAGACCGTCTCCAATTGATTCGTTCTCGTTTGTCAGACCACCTCCAGCGTGCACACTAAAAACATGAGAAGGCCTACAATACTCGCTGTCGTGACGTTACATACACTCCCGGCCAGGAAGTGTACTGTAGAGTTTTTATACAGAGCGACATGCAGAAAGGCATTAGTGCTAAGCTGGCTAACAAATTTAACAAAGCCAGAATTGCCAAGCGCGTGGGACAGAGCTTATATCAGCTGGAGGACATGCAAGGCAAGTCCTTGGGAACATTCCATGCCAAAGACATCCGGCAGTGAAAGCTATCCAATCATAGACAGTCCAATTTTAATCGTCCGTCCGTCCGAATTTTGTTGTTAGGCCGTCCGTCCGCGTCCTAGACAGGAATGCCCGGCTCAGTCGGTAGAGCATGAGACTTACTTTCAGGGTCGTGGTCGTGCCACACGTTGTTTTAATCATGCAGTGAGGAAGATCTGAACTCTCCAGCTTCTCATTATAGCTTGGAGGGGAAAGAGCTGACTCCCTGTTTGAGGTGGAAGTGACCGGCTATCCTTCTTCCTCTCATTAGGGAATGAAGTGGTACCGGTAACTGACACGGCAGCGTGCCAACGCCAGATCCTGAGGTAATCCCGTGCCGCTGATGAGTCCAAGTAGAGCCTGTCTCACTCTTTTCAGCTCCTCTCTCATCGGATCGTTAGAACTACAGGCCTTGAGAGAGAGAGCAGTGTTGTAATGTGAGCCATGCCTTATCCATTCAACGTGCATTTTATACCCTGTGGTTGTCGCCCCTGCTAGCTGCCACGGAAGTAATCTTTTGGGGAAGAAGAAGATTATTTCGTGACAGCTGCCAGAGGTGATCAGCAACAGGAGGTAAGTGAAAAAGAAAAACTTTTAAATTTTATCTTATTTTATCCGCGACATCCCTTATGTGAGACAAAAGTAATATTCTGGTAATTTATTGTAGGAAAACAATAAATCCGAGAAGCCATCGTTCACGATTAAAGTCTCAATCAGTACGAAGATACAAAGTGGGGGCCCAAAAAAGCAGATCACGATCAAGGTCTTAATTACCCCATGATCGCAAAAGTTACAACACGGTAAAAATCATAATCCCGTACCATTTTACCACATCGACGACGGTGTGTTGGACGCAGGAAACATCCTCAACAGAGTTGCTATTTAGAAAAATCTGGATTAGGCTATACGACTGAAGACAACAGTACGGAGATTTACTCCAAATTTGGGCAAATCGAGGTTCCTGCTTCGTAAACTTTGGGAGCTCCAAAGATGCCAATTTTGCAAAGGAACAGTACTCCGGTATGGAAATAGATGACAGACGAATTAGGGCTGACAATTCCATTACAGCGAAAGCTAGTACACCTGCTCCTGGAGTATAAGGTTTTTAGTTTATTTACCTAATAATATATTTGTACATTTATTCAATTGATTTACATAGGCATGGTATAGTTAAGTTTTGACATATTGAACCATATAGACTATATAGGAACATTAGCGAAACACTCAGAATTACAGTGCTTCATAAAGCCTTTCGTAACAGGTCAATAGTTCCATTGACCCCAAAACAGATGTGGATGCACTATTCGGATTCAGGTGATCTACTTGTGCATCACTGAGTTTTAGTGAACAGTTTTTATGGCAAGCAAAATAAAAAGTTGAGCTAAAAGTGTGCAATTCCTGCAAGTCAGTCAGGCTATTTATAAAAATTGCTATGTAAGCAATGTCACAAGCACGTTAGGTGACAAAATATGGTACAGAATCTCAGATACGCTGAAATAAGGATTACTACAACCTCAAATACGACAAAGACAGTCATCCGGCTCCAAGTCTATGCCGAGGTAATTCAAGCATATCGTTAATCATTAGCCAAAATTTCAGATTCGATTAGGATTTTAGCGTATTTTTAAAGTGTGTAGTTCCCGGATTTTCTTACAAAACATCTTTCGCTACTATAAGAGTTAAGTTTTTTCAAGTGTTTAAATTACCTTAATTTCAAAACGAAAAGTCATGTTTGTTGCAATATTCAACCTGTGTAGTTAATTTTTTTTGTTGGAGTGAAAATTTGAAGTTATTCAATTCTTTGATTCATTAGCAATCCACCATATATAGATCTTGTTACAAATTAATTTTCCATTCTTGACAGTATTTTTGTGAGACTTAAACTTTATACTTGATTTTTGAGAGATCAGATTAGTAAATGTTATTATGTTTGTGCACAAACATTAGTTAAAGAAAGAATTGCAGACCGACATCTGGAAGATGTAATTTAATTCCTATAGGATAAAAAGTCGATAATTAAGAATTTTAAATCGGGTGTCGTGAATACAGTAAGTGACTACCTATGTTAATGAGGTGTAATATTCCAAAGTCTAAAATCTGTTTAGAATTGATTTATCATTTTATTTGAAACTAAACATTAGTATTATATAATATGACCGCCGTATAAATATCCATGAAATAGCAATGAACAAGATTTTTACATCTTAGGATTACATCAAACCTTAAAATTTTTTTTTATTTGATCAAAATATGCATTTAAACTTCTCAATATAAATACTATTTAATATTTCTTTTTATAAATAATATTCAATTAAGAATTCGAGTAGCGTAAGAGTTGTGTATACATAGTAATGAATTGTTGAGTTAACCGATTTAAGTTTGCTTTATATTAATTTTCCTTTTTATGCCTAATTAAATTTAATATGTTATAAATAATTTCTTTTAATTTCAGGAACTCTCTAACGCTTCTTCCCCTTCTTGCTTCCCTCCTCCCTATATCCTAATGTTTTGATTTAATTTTTTTTGTATTTTTTTTTTTTTGTTTCAGCACCCTTTATAGGTTGGGCCTGTACCCTAGCCAGGTACAGGGATGGTGTGGGTTAGTGACCTGAACTATCGCTATGGGGGTAATCTTTCTTTTGTTTGTATGTTCAAGATAGTTCAGGGCGGCTACGAACAACTGGTGACACCAGACCTGTTGTTCCTCCTTCAATATCTGTTTCTTGTTTTTTTATCTTCTTTGTGGCAGACCTGAAGGAAGGATTCCACAACCTTTCTTCGCCACAGGCACGCGAACTTCTGTTTGCGATGTGTGATAAGATGTCCAAGGACCCTGACCCCATACCGACGAGCTAGGACGTGCTGCCAGCTAGCGCGTGCCACTTGGACTTCCTGCGGCAACTTTACGTTGAATAAATTTCGCACACACATTACACTCTCTTACTGTATAGAGAAAAGTGGCGCACTAGGGTCAGGTTAAGAATTTTCTAAGGTGAGGGTACTAAAGAATGACCGTGACTAATTTGGTAATATGTTGCCGGATTTGGATAATTTTGTTAGTACACTAGCAACTTTTGAAATTGCTTTGTTCATACGAGCAGCATTCTTCGAGTCATATATATGAAGACACTAAAAAGTAAAAAATAAAATAGTTTAAAAAACATTTTTACCAACTTCACAAAAAGCCCTAAAAAGCATAAAATAATTTTTCATTTTATATCTATTACGACATTTTGAAGTCGGTGCAAATTTAACAAACAAAACAACTACCCAACCGCAATTGAAGATAATATATCAAACTACCTGAATGTGTCAGCTCACCGAATCATAAGGAAGGACGAATAAATACTTTTGTTTGGTTTCTTTAATTTGCACCGACTTCAAAATGTCGTAATAGATATAAAATGAAAAATTATTTTAGGCTTTCTAGCCCTTTTTGTGAAGTCGGTTCAAATTTTGTTTAAAAACTTTTTTTAAATTTAATTTGGTGTTGTGGAATCAAAGGGAACGCTGTATCCAATGCAAAATTCACATTAAAATCCCCACTTAAGATCATCGGAATTTTATCGTAGTCTCTTTTAAGAATCCGCGATACTTCTGGTGTGTACTTTATTAAATTCTCGTGGATGAATTCAATAATCGTATTTATTGATTGTTTGGGAGAAATGTAAATTTCCACTATTATAACTTAATTATCATGCTCAAATGTGATTTCACAAGCACGTATCCCACTTTAGAAAGCTGAACAGACAATGATTCCAGTTGTGCATTGAGATCTATTTGTGGAGTAATAACACGGGCTTCGTCATTTATATTATGGTAGATTGCAACTCCGCCTGCCCTCGTATGTGTATTGTACTATATTGTAGTATATTGAACTACAATATCAAAATTTGTAATTCATCCATCCAATTCGATTCAGGTTCAGCCTTTGAAACTCAGCTCGGAATTCAATTGTGGATAGTGGTTCCTTCCACGAAACGAGATGTAAGCCTTCAATCGATGTTACTCGTGATAGTGCGACGTACAGGACCTGTTGAACGTGTGTTTTGTCATATTCATATACAATCTCACCAAATGGTAAAAATAATGATACAAAACACTGTAAATCTGTATTTTATCTCATTTTCCCGCAGGCTAAATCCTATAGATGTATATGTTTGTCTCTTTCTAGTGTTGCTTTTTCGGGGATCCCACTGTTGTATAAGACAATACGTCTGCTTCTAGGAAAAAGAGGTCGTTGTATTCTCTACAAATATTAAATATTTAGGTATTTTCCTCATAATTACAATGATTGAGACCTTGGCGTTTGGTCTTTACTGTTTCCAGAAAGAATTTTCTATCAGCTTCAGTTTTTGCTGAGGAGAAAAGTATCTTCCCACAAGCTATAAATTTATCCAGTTCTTCTGGATTTCCACTGTAAGTGGGTACTAGAAAATGAATGTCAGATAGGCTAACAGGTGTAGCCGCGTCGCGTCGTCTGGCATTTTGTCGTAATAAGGGAGCTCTTGAAATCCCGAAGTTAAAATAGGTCTTTCCCAAGTTTTACCCCGAGTAGGAATTCGACTTCTTGAAAATGTGGTGCTAGGCCGCTTAATAGTAGGAAGCTTTCTTCTTCCCGTGTTGTAAACTTAGGGGAGTCCCTTATCACCTAAAAATAAGGGGACGCTAGACCTTGTTTAAAAAATTTTTCCCCCTTTCTTTTCAAGTAAAGGTAGCAAGCGTGCTAGATTCACAAGAAGATCAAAAAACAGAAAAACAAAAGAAAATTCGCTGGGTTTCAGCTCCTTTTTTTAAAAACGTGGAAAAAAAGATTAAATAAGTATAATTTCACATTAAGTTAAACTTCACGAAAACGAAAAAAAATTTTGCATCTCTGCAAAACCAGAGATCGATACGAAGGGGTAAATCCAGAAACTATTCGCTCAATTGCCACCCAAAATCACCAATATTCAATCAAAACACTTTCAACAAAGTTGTTATTGCTTAAATTAAACTTTCATAACAAATTTTTTCTTTTATGTAATTATTTACTTCAAACAATTTTATTCGATCTAACAACTGATAACAATTTTTTTAAATTGAAAATTTTATTTGCTTACTTGTAGTATTTAAATCGTATAAGATGATACATGCGTCGGTCATCCGGGCCGACGTGTTGTTGTAGTTTTCAAGCTGAATAATTAAAGTTGCCAAAATGTAATCCTTTTTGTTGTTTGTAGTAAGAGACAGTCCGTCTCTCTCAGGATCTCACCAGTGAGGGGTCGGGACCCTCCGTCCACCGACATTTAATTAAAATTCTTTTGTGGGGTATTATCTCCCTCTTTTTTTTCTTTTCTTTTTAAACACTATTTAGCTTTTTATTGAGAAGCTAGTAAATCTCACAATTAACGAAATAAAATTTTTTTGTTTAAAGCACTGTAACTTGTTAGCGCTAAACTATACGGTTTTTTTTAACAGATTCGTGACGGTTTATTTTTATTATTGTTTATTCCTCGTTTAGCATTAATTATTTAAATTATTTTCACTTGGCGCAATCCCCCCGCTGCCACCAATGTTATAACCCGTGTGCTTTCGCCACGCGAGAAGAGCGACACAGAGGGAAGCTGGGATAGGGATTCTCAGACAAAAAGAATCACTCGTTTCTAAAAAATTTTTATTTGACACAATTATTTAAGATATTAAACCGGGATCGTAACGTATTTATAGTTTCAACGAGAAAACTTGTTCAAACTAAACTGAAGCACTTTAAAATTATAATAAACAATTTTTAGATTAAACAAACTTAAGTACGCGAGCACGACTTTTCTTGTGCGACAGAGTATCCCAGACGTCGACGAGTTTAGCGTCGAAATAATATTTTATTAAACTTTTACTTAATGCTGTACTGTCAGCGAAAATATCCCACTTACTTCATTAATTCAGAGTTATTTACCCTCAAACTGACCAATCAGACAATTCTTGTTATGTATAAATATTCTGACTAGAAATGTAGCACAAAAAGGATAAAAGATAAGACATGCGCCTTATGAAATCTGATGCTCGCACTTCAGAAAATGTGTGATAAGACATGTGGGTTAATTTGAATCGTGAACCACCCCACTGCTCCTGCCAGCATTCCGCCCCCCATCTATGTTCACGCTTCTGCTGACAGATAGGGATGGGCGATCTTCGATTCGATCCGGCCGAATCGATCTTTAAGCCTTCGATCTGCCGATTTTTTAATCGATTTTTCGCGGAACCGATTCGGCTCGAATCGATCTATTTACTTCCGATTCCCATCCATTTAAGACAAGACGCGACACGCTAATAAAACTGAGCAAGCTCACGTGGAAATTTTTTCGCATCAACATTAATCTGTGTAATAATCCTGTAAATTGAAAATTTCGTACCTAAAATATTGTTATTGTTATTACATATACTGCCAAACAGTGTAGTTGGCAGCATTTAATTTTAGTACATCCCTGATTAAATCTAAAGCCCTTGAAAATTTCTCGCTGCTAACTAGGATAAGTTTTACGTCCGCTCACTCCGTCCTTCCGCTATATGGTATCCAGTCTGGAGCAAGGTCTTCTTCTGAACAATCATCACTGATTTTTATTTTTCTTCAATTGCAAAATTAATCACTTGGTGAAGATAATACTTGGTGTTAAAACTTAGAATAACGAACTAGAGGAAAGGACATCACTCGGAAAAATCTAAGCATTTTTCTTTATGTAGTAGAGTCTGAGCAATGTGTGCGTTTCGACATGAAAGTAGTAAAATTATGCTTGTATACAGGAGGGGCCAACTCATTTTGATAATATTTTAAATTAGGTGTTTTTAAAATATATTCTTATAACACTTTTAATATAATATAACTTTGCCCGAACATATTTTATTAATTTACTTAATTTTACTATTTTAAAACACTTTGCTTATGCCCCAAATATTTCAGTATTACGGAGACGACTTTGATTTCAAGGCGACATTCGTTCCAATTTGACATTTCAGGCGTCATTCCCCCTTAACGCACTCGCCACTTGGCCCTGAAGCAAAAATACTTATCCCACGTGCAGGGTTTTTACTTAAGATAGCCTTTCCTCTCGTTCTATATTCTAAGTGTTAAAATAAATGGAATCGATCTACGAACATCGATCTTTTTAGGGCGATTAATCGATCTTCGAAATCGGAAAAAAATTGCAGATCGATCCGTACTGAATCGATTTTCTCAGTTCGATCCCCCATCCCTACTGACAGATGAATGTTCAGCGGAGGCCGTAATCCTGATTGACATCAGCTGCTCTGGTTGATGTCATCCAGGGTCATAGCCTGCTTTGGGCAATCCCCCAGCTGCAGGATTGGTCCAAGCCACACTACAAGGGATGGCGCCCACCGAAGTGGCTTTTTAACCTCTTCGGATATACGGCCCTGGCCTTAAAGGCCTCGAGGAATACAGAACTTGGTTATGAAATCCTGTCTCGAGGTCTGAGCCATCGTTTTTTCGTTAGTTTTCCAGGTGACCAGATCCTTTGGTACCGCAGTGTTTTGGCTGATTGCTATTCGATTTACCAAAGATCTAGCCGCTTCAACCCAGTCGGCAGAGACTCTTCAAGAAAAGCAGACCGGTGTCCAACTGTCGGTCTTGTAGAAGCTTTGTTCGACATTCATAGAGCTCCTTTCCCATCCTTTATCCCTTTTGCTACACTTTTTTTCGTATTTTCGTTTAATTTCTTTTCAGTTTTTTGCACCTTAGGAATTGCTATCCTTCCTTTCATTTCCTTGTCATTTAGGAGCCACGGCTGCTTGGCTGATGGTTCGAGTGTTTCCTGAAGTAATCGGTGGCTGGCTTTTCCTAGCCATCCAGCTGACTCGGAGACCTGATGATCTCGACCCATTGAACGATGACAGGTGACCTTATCCTTGTTCCTCGGCAGATGTTGCTGAGAGGTTCACTCAGGTGAGAGTGACTGCTAGGCGTTTTGAAAAGGAGGAACGTCGTAGTTGAGAAAGAGAGAGTAAAATGATAAAGAGTAATTGAACTTGTAATGTTATACTTTATTTCGTAAAAAACTGTTTTAATATATAAACTAAAAACTGACAAAGTATTCAAAAGCTGTTCTCATATCTCTATACTTAAACATATATATTTACATATATTTAAGAAAAAATTGTTGTGACTGCACACACTGGGCTACTACTTTGTGTTACTGAAACAGTTTTATTAGATTAGATTGTATAGGTTCGTTCTTAATAACATTTGTACATGCCTCTCTCGTGTAGTTGTCATTGGAATTACCCAAAATTACTTCGATATCCTTAGTCAACCCACAAAACCTCCGCACGGGCCTACCTACGGGATCATCATAATCACTTTTGATGGCAGAGATATATATAAATTATTTTCAGTAACGAGTTTTAGAAACTGAAGCACCATATAAATAGAAAATTAAGTTTTGGCGAAAATATGTCGATGACATTTTTTGGATATGGGAGGGTTCTTAGACAGAACTACATTATTTTTTAGAATGGTTAAATGAAATAGACCAGAATATAAAATTCACAATGGAACTAAAGAAATATGAAGCTAACTTTAATAGAATCTACCGAAATGGCCTTGTGAAACATGTTGATAAATAAAAACAAAACGTTGTCGACAACCACGTACTTTTATTTCACAATATTTACTAAAATCAAATCCGACACGTGTTTCGATCTTGCGATCATTATCAAGGAGTGCTGTCTTGCTACTGATCAGAAAGTATGTCAAATGCATAGACACAGTGGACTAACGGGTTGAATTATTTTCAAATATACAGTTGAAAAACGGAGAATATATCAAATCTAGTTGCTCATTTAACAAATGTTTATTATTATAAATAGCTTTTTTAATTTCAAACGATTCTAAAAGATCCATTTTTAAACCTTTATTGTCAATGTGTAAAATTTTTAAATTGTTAATATCACAAGAGTGATTATTGTCATATAAATGTTAAGCTATCATAGAGTCATTTCTTTTATACTTGTATGAGCGCATATGTTCATTTAATCTTGTTTTAAAATTTCTCCCCGTCTGACCAATCATACACTCACAATTATCACATAAAATCTCGTATATTCCAGATTTACTTAAGATATCCTTCTTATCTTTTAACTTTTTAGATTTAAATATATCACATTATAATAATAAAATTACATTTGACATTTTTAGAAAGCCTACATATACTGATATAGCGATCCCATCTAGCTCAAAACATCCTGTGAACTCAAAAATGTCAAATTTCCAATGGTGGAGAGATTGTGTGAGGTGCCCATGTCACAAGAAGAATTTAATAAGGAAGTCAATGTGATTAGCACAATTGCAGAAAAGAATTGATATTCAAGTAGGTTGATTCCAAAAGTAATAGGGATTAAAAATAAATCAATTTTACTTAGACTGAAAGCTCCAGGATTGAATAATGAAAACTATAAAATAGTATAGTTGAAATTTCCCTTTTTAGGAAAAACAAGTTATAAACTTAAATTAATTAATGTTTCATTTTATAATAAAAGTTCCATAAGGGATTTATTAGTTAATACGAAAGGAAAAATAGATAAATTGTGAAAATCTGGAGTATGTGAGATATATTGTGATAATTGTGATTGAAGCTACATTGGTCAGACGAGAAGGAATTTTAATAGCAAAACATATGAGAGAGTACGAGCACACTTGTAAAATATGTAATCTTAAAGTGTTGCATGTTGAAAACAAAGGTCGAAAACTCAATTTACTTGAAAGAGGCTTTAACACAAAACAAAAATTTTATGAACGAATATATAAATCCTATACAGTCTAATCTAATAAAACTGTTTCGGTAACACAAAGTAGTAGCCCAGTGTGGCTACAGTCACAACAGTTTTAAGTGTTCTTTAACAATATATGTAAATATATATGTTTAAGTATGGGGATGTGACTACAGTTTTTGAATACTTTGACAAGAAATGATCCGAGAGGATCGAAACAGCTGTAAGTTTTTGGTTTATATATTAAAAAAGTTTTTTGTGAAATAAAGTATAACATAACAAATTCAGCTACTCATTATAATTTATCATGTTTCACAAATAGATTCTATCAAATAAAACAGAGAGTTAGTTTCAAAAATTGCTTACTCATCTGGCAAGTTTTGCACAATTGTATTCCGACTTCTTAACTTATTATGTTATTTGGAACTATTGGGCTTAGTAGCTGAGGTATACAATTGCTCTATTAGTCTTCTACTCAAGGTTGATAGTTTTTATTTCGGCATACATATTTTTACTTTTGTTTGGTTCGATACCTTTTACGACTGCTTAGTCGTCAGTTAGTTAGATGTAAGTAGCACGATCACCACTCGGTGGCGCCTAGGGATGGGGGATCGAACTGAGAAAATCGATTCAGTACGGATCGATCTGTAATTTTTTTCCGATTTCGTAGATCGATTAATCGACTTAAAAGGATCGATATCCATAGATCGAATAGATCGATTCAGTTTATTTTAATATTTCAATTTATTTCAGCATTTTGAAATTGCAAGTATGTAAACCTGTTTCTACATATAAAAATATAGTGTAATACCAATTTATTAAATAATAGAAAACCGCTTTTGTAGCTTACAAATCTTGGGTATTTCAGAAATGTTGCTTCATTAAAGTAACACAACTAAAAATGTACACCCGAAAAGTAAAAGAGAAGCACAACTTTTGTGCCACGTATTTGCAAGCGTAGACATTTTTTTACTAATATCACATGTCCCAGAAACCTTCCAGGAATATTTTGAAAATACGTCCCCAAAGCATTTCTATGTCTGATTTCAGAAGCGATTTCAGGACATTTTATAAGTATGTACGAAGAACATTCTCGTAAGTTTTCTGGGAAGGTTTCTGGTCTTAGCCCTAAAAATGTATATCTTGGGGACGTTTTTTGAAAATATTCTGGGAATGTTTTATTGTTTCGTTTTAAACGGAAATCACCGCAAGTTAAAGTTGACAGTTCACCTTTATCTTCCTCCCTGTCTTCACCTTGAGAGAAACATGACTACCTTTCAGTTGAAAATTTCAAAATGGACGCAGTTGTGGTTTACTATTCAAGTGCTAATTGGCATCGAAAACACTAACACACTTTTCATATAAAAATGTTTTAATAAAAGACTATATAAGATTTTAAAGCACGCAAAATAAATTCTTCGTCTTTTTAAGTTATTGTGGAAAGATTTTTTACACAATTCACCATTGCTTAAATGTCTAAATCCATATTATTTTAAAAGTGTAAAATCTGCCAAATTTGAGACTTTAGATTAAAAAACTATTGATAAGCGTCAAATCTTTGATAGAGTAAAAATGGGCAGAACTCAAAAAGATATATATGCTTCTTTCAGGAGATTAAGATCTACATCGCATCTACGTGTATTCCACATGAGTTTCTTACTAGGATTATACTTGTCTATTCCACTAGTTATATTCTACTTTGTTGATGTGGCAAATCCGCGTAAACGCAGTTGGATCAATTCGTTGAGCGATACGACCACCATCCCATGGGTCGCAGGTTCGAGACCAGGTCTCCCCGTGAGCTTTTAGTAAGAATTTAAAATAATCCACTCCGTCTCTGGGCTGTTCTCTAGCTCGCAGGAATGCAAAGACAAGACTTTCAAGTTCCCTCACTTCCCTTACCCTAATTCCCTTCCGGCTTTAACCACGTCGGATAAAAAAAAACTAATATGCATAACATCTAGAATGTCGGTATACAAAATTCAACTAACTTTCGAAGCAATTACAAGTTTCATCGTGTATTCCAAAACCGATTTGTATAAAAACTTAAAATCGCGTATTCGAATATCACTTATTTTACATTTTTCTTTAAATAACTTATTTCTTTCTCATTGTGGAATCACCAAACCAGAAATAAAACATAATAAGCCACCGATGACAAAATCATGCTGTAGTCACTAAACTACACAGTTAACACTGAAATATTATAGTGATCTCAAGTGCATTCACCTAACAATTACGATTCTTTTAACATTTTTTTACATTTGTCGAATTATTACACAACTGAAAGATAAAATGCAATAATTTACTTGACTTAGCTTGTTTTTTTAGTACGTCTTAAATAGATCGAAATCGGAAACAAATAAATCGATTCGAGCTGAATCGGTCCCACGTAAAATCGATTCAAAAATCGGCAGATCGAAGGCTTAAAAATCGATCTCTTGAGATCGAATCGAAGATCGCCCATCCCTAGTGGCGCCTCGGGCTGCGTCACCATGTCTACCCAATGCACAATTTGCTACGTTGAAAACTTGGCTCCATCAATGGACTCTATCGAAACAACGTGTTGTCACATATTTTATCGGAAGTGTATAAAGGAGTGGTACCTGTCCAATTTGTCGCCAAGAGGTCCGCTGTAGCGATTATCGTAATTATACGGAAACTAAAACTAAACGTTATAATACTCGGCAAGTTAGCAAACAACCACTTTCCCAACCCAACCCAGTACAACCTTCAAATCGAAACTTTTTCACTCTTTACCAGAACTATTTTTAAGTACCTTTAGGATTCATATAAATATTTATTTATTTTGGTTGTTAACATCAAGGAATTGCAGAAGTTACAGGTTACAGCAAATACATTTTGGATCAGCGGTAAGTACTAAGATTATGTTCATTTCATAATATTATTAAATGCTTAAAATTATAAACGAAAGGAAAATAATTGTCCATGGCTTTAAAAGATCGGTTAGTAAATTACTATCGCCAATTAGTTCCTGTAACCCGCCAGAAACAATTAAGCTATAATTAAAGTATTAATCAGGGTGGCCACTTTTTTTCAAGATAAAATTTCCTGACTTTTCCCGGTTTTCCAGATAATATTTGAGTATTTTCCCTGACTTTGTGTTGCATTGCCAAAATATATAAAGAATTTTAAAAACTTTGTTTATGCTTTAATATTGTATAATTCACGTAAAAATCAGATAGTTGCTTGTGTTTCAGAGTCATAGAAAAACGTTATTGTTGTTTTATAGAAAACGAGAGATATATAAATTATATAAATTTATTTCATTGATCAAAAAGTAATTGTTGGAAGTATTCAATTCAAGCGTCCATTTTTGTCTATTGGCACTCTGGCGCTTTCTTTGTCATTTTTCAGCCGTTGGTAACTTTTTCGACCGTTGGTACTCATTTAAATAAATTAGTGCAATTTGATTTAAATCAGGTATTAACACTTTTATTTATTCCTGGGTACGTACCATCCATTCCTACAGTAATGTTATAGAAGTGGAATTTGAATATAATATGGAAATTAAGGAAGGTATTATTAAAGAAAATAGCAGCTGCCAGTTTCTGTAACTTTCGTGAGTATTTTCTCAGACGCAGTGATGTAAATATAGTGAAATTGCCTACAACAACAAATTCATTTAATTTTACGTCACAAAGTGAGAAAATACTCAAATGAAAGTTAAAGAAACTGGTTACTTATTAATTGATTGTATTTTAATATTAATGACTTCGAATTAAAAATTTACTTGTGAATTATTTATAATTGCTTTAAGGGATAGAGTATTTATTAATGACTAGCAATTATCAGCAACTCATGATTCTCAAGAACTTCTAAATTTTAAAGTTTGATAAAATAACACTGACTGTTTATATTGATCAGAATTGTCCCTCTCAAAGTAGATATACATTTGAAGAATACTGGAAAATACAAATTTAGCTTAAACTAGTTGCTTTATACAGTCGACTCTCGATAAGTTGAAACTCAAGGGACCAGGGAAAAATTTCAAATTACCAAGAGTTTCATACTCTCTATAATTTGAATTTCAAATTATAGAGAGTATGGAAGCCCGGACTTCAAATTATTGCATGTTAACGGGCAAGATACTATTCCTTCAACTTCAAATTACCGAGGGGACCAATTAATATTGATTTAATTCAATTTATCCAGTATTTTTCAAGGGGAAGGGAAAACAATTCAAATAATCGAGAGATTCAAATTAACGAGTTTCAACTTATCGAGAGACGACTTCTGCGTTCAAGTTTGACTTACCATCTTGTTCTATGGCACGCCGTTTTGCTATTTATTAAGATAAAAAAAAATTGGTTCGAAAGAAAAAGTTTCAAATAATAATTGTTCACCGGACATTTAAAGTTTATAAAAATAAATTACAATCATGTCACGCATAATTTTAACTCAATGAATTAACATTATAAATAGAAAAAATTCAAATGTTCAATTTTTATTATGCTAAGATTAAATTTTAATTCGGCGAAATATTATTTTACTTTAACATAATAACAATTTTATATTAAATTTATTTCAAAGTACAATTAAAATTCATGGCATTCTAATTATGAAAATGTTTAAAAAATATTCCCATTAAAAATTATGTACATAATTTAAAGTTCCCAATTAATATTATGTACATAATCTTAATCCTTAAATTTTAATTCTGGAATTAACATTATACACGTTATTTCATAACTTTAATTAAAATTATGTACATAATGTTAATTCCAGACAATTAAAATTATGTACATAATGTTAATTCGAGCCAATTCAAATTTGGATATCATTTTCATTCGAGTCCATTAAAATTTGGACTTCATTTTCATTCTATTCAAAATTCGAATAGAATGAAAATGAAGTCCAAATTAAAATTATGCGTGACATGATTGTAATTTATATTTATAAACTTTAAATGTCCGGTGAACAATTATTATTTGAAACTTTTTCTTTCGAACCAATTTTTTTTTATCTTAATAAATAGCAAAACGGCGTGCCATATTGTTCTTACTTTTGTTTTCTCAAAGCTTCTAGATAAAAATTCTATGCATTTCAGGCCACATGAATAAATTTTTGAGTAATTTCTATTTTTTCTTGTCTTTGGTCAATGAGAGATTGTTCGGAAAGGTTGTAAAGGTTGAAAATTCTATCTTAAAGAAAGCATTTAAATGTGAAAAAATCGAAACCATTTTAAAAAAATTTAGGACTCGCCCACCGAGGGTTCCGAACTTTGGAAGGTTGCTGATTCCTAAAAGACCGTGCTAGTTAGATACATTGCTTTATTTTCCCTGTAATATTTACATAAACCTACATATATCAACTTTAATTATTTCAGGGTGTGACACTTTTCAACATAAGTCGGAAACTATCTGGGTTAAAATGAAATGAAAATATATTTTATAATGTGCAAATGAAGGCTTTTCATATGATCCTCTACTGGACTTAGTAACTTAGCACTTTAAAATTGTGAAGCCCCCTGGTCCATTTTGCAATAAAATTATTTTTTGAATTTTTTCATTCGCAATAAAGGTGGGCAAGCATTATTTAAAACTATTCCAAAGTTCAAGTCGATAGCATTAGTAGTTGCTAAAATGCAACTGTGACAGACAGACAGACAAGCAGACGAAGTCGCACCATAAGGCTTCCTTTTTTCCATGTTAGTACGGAACCCTAAGAAGGGCGTAACTCTTCTTACTTTATTGCTTTTGGAATAATGTGTAGACAGAAATCGTCAAGTCGACGAAAAACTATTCATTTTCTGTTCAAATAATCCATAATAATAATAACCATGCCAAGGTACCCAGGTTCGAGAACAGGTGTATTCGTGGGTTTTTAAAAATTGAATTAAAAAATCCATTCCGTCTCTGAGCTGTTGTCTTGCTCGCATCAATCCAAAAATAAAACATTCAAGTTTCCTCACTTCCCTTATCCTAATTCCGTTTGGGAAAAGCCATGCTAACGCATCAAAGAGTTGTCCCTTAGGCTTTGGCCACATAAAACGACAAAAAAACATATAAAAGACAAAGCCGCTTATATTTTATCGCAATAGAAGGATGGAGATGATCTACATAGTGAAGAGTACATAAAACTCAATAAGACTATTTCGATAATGGTTGCGGAACCATAAATAGAGATGGACGATTTACGATTCGACCTAGATAGATCGCTCTTTGAGCTTCGATCAGCCGATTTTCGAATCAATTTTTCGCGGGACCGATTCAGCTTGATCCGATTTCGATTTATTTATGACGCGCTAAAACTGAACAAATTCATTCGGGAATTTTTGTGCTTTCATCTTGCAAATGTAAAATTTCGTTACAAAAAATTCCTAAATATTAGATGCATGCGATTGTGACCACTATGATATTTTAGTGTTAGATGTATAACTCTGTGACTATTGCATGATTTTGTCATCGGTAGCTTTTTGCGTTTTATTTCTCGTTTGGTGATTCCAACGAGAAGGAAATAAGTTATCAAAAATAATTGATTTTTGAATGTGCGATTATCAGATTTCATTCAAATTGTTTTTAGGGTATAGTCAATTTCATAGGATTATAGGGAGTACCTATCGGACTTTCAGGAATCATCTTCAACGCAAAGGAGCAGGCTATCCAAATCTCATATTCTACAATGACTTTTTTGAATAGCATACAAAGTGGATATGTGATAAAATGTTTAAATAACATATTTGAATTTCACGTTGACAATTTAGATTATACAATATACAGGTTATGCCATTACGTGTACGCAAGATCATTTTTACCTTTGGCAAGGTGAAGACAAGGAGGAAGATGAAGTTGAACGTTCAACTTTTACTTGCGGTAATGTCCGTCTAAAGCGTTTGTGAATAAGATTTTTTGAGTTTATGTACAAATTAGAAGAGAATTTTTAATTTTTTTTACTAAATAGAGACAGAACATAATAAAGAAATCTCGAACTATAGACCAATTGCTAATCTTTGTTGTGTTTCCAAGATTTTTGAAGCACTTATTTGCGATGTTCTATACTTCCTCTGCAAACCGTTTTTGCAGCCGTTTCAACATGGCTTCATTAGAGGTAAGTCAATAACCACCAATTTATTGGAATTTTCAAACTTCTGTATTTCTGCAATTGAAGGTGGTAAGCAAGTTGACTGTATTTTTACTGACTTTAGCAAAGGTTTCGATAGAATAAATCATAGAATTCTTTTTCTCAAACTCTCCCTTCTTGGGTTTCCGCGAGTTTTTGTAAATTCGATTCATTCGTACTTGTCTGAACGCACTCAGCGGGTTTCTTTTCGTGAAGTTCTGTCTGATGCTATTTTCAACACTTCCGGTGTACCGCGGTAATCCCACCTTCTGCCATTGTTATTTATAATTTATATTAACGATGTATCTACAACTTTGTCTCACTCAAATATTCTTTGTTATGCCGAAGACGCTAAGATATTTCGCACTGTGTCTGACAATGCCGATTGCCTACTTTTATATTCTGACTTAGACGCCTTTCAGAATTGGTGTTCCATTAACGACCTTCCCCTTAATATCGGTAAGTGTACATCTATGTCTTTCTCACGAAAAAGGTCTCCCTTTCAATTTAACTTTACCATTGATGGTTGTCCTTTAATAAGAGTTACAAAGACTAAGGACCTAGGTGTCTGGCTCAATTCCCAATTTTCTTTCGAGGATGCCATAGTCAACAAGGCTAATATGACTCTTGGTTTAGTGAAGAGGTGGTCAAAGGAATTTGATAACCCTTATATTACAAAGCTCTTATATTACATTTTTGTCCGACCTATTCTGGAATATGCCTCTCCAGTCTGGTCACCGCTCTATGTGACACATATCAATCGCATTGAAGCTGTTCAACGGAGGTTCGTTAGGTTCGCTCTTCGAGGCCTTCCTTGGAATAACTCCCTTATATTACCTCCTTATGTTGATAGACTTGAACTCTTGCACTTGGACACACTTGAAAAGAGACGCCGTAACGACAGGATTCTTTTTGCTTTCGACTGCGTTCGGGGGTCCATAGACTCTTCAGTTCTCTTGGCTTGTTTTGGCATATCGGTTCCGGCTCGCTCCCTGAGGAATCATGACTTTCTTCAGTTACCTGTTCATCGCACTAATTATGGATTAAATGAGCCTATCACATCGATGTCGCGATTTTTTAATTCCTCTTTAGATTGTTTTGATTTTCATCTATCACGTAATCATGTGAGGAGTCAGCTTTGTTGAGGTTACTTTTTAATTTATGTGCTTTTTACTTTGTGTTTGCTTTTTATTCACTTTGGCACTTTTATTTTCTGTATTTATATTTTGTGAATTCTCTCCTTGTTCTTTGTTTTTTTATAGTTTGCTATACTGTTTTTATTTAGTAGTGTATTTTGCAATTTTTCTCCTTATGCTTTGATTGTATATAGTTTATTATACTATTTTTATCTAGTTTTTTTGTGGTATTCAGCACATTGATGAAATATTGTAAATAAATAAATAAACAAATAAAAAATAGATAAAGAACATAATGAAACAATATCAAAATATCAGGTTTAAGTTAACAACTAACTTCTTATGATTGTTTTCTGAGCTTAATGCACTTTCTTGTTAGCCCTACGGTCTAAGGTTAACAATGAGCTAATGCGCAACACACAATGTTGTAAAGAAGGAGTGGTGGCAGACGGAAGCGTTTACTGGCAAGCGCCCAGCTGGCGGCGTCTCTGAAGAAAAAGGCTTCTAAGAAAATCCACCAACCCATAAAGAGATGTCGAAGCATTTTAATGTTTCAGTCGGGGTCATACGATATGCCATAAAAAATATTTAAAAAGTTGACAAAATTAAAAAAACCGAAACGCCATTACCTGAGTGAAGCAACCGTTGAAAAAAGGTATCGTCGTTCTTGGGGACTGTACAACTTGCTCAAATGCGATAAATGGAAAAAATTTTATTACGTAAGCCGTAAGAAAACAACTAAGGATTTGAACGTTTTAACAAAACCCTCTCATCCACGTGGTTTCATCAGAATTCAGCTCTGTCGCACACTTCAAAATGGACTCTAGATTTTCTGAAAGATCAAGGAATTCCGGGAACCCCTCCCAACATATGGACACCATTATTGCCAGATCTTTCACCATGCGATTATTTTTTATTATATTAAAACCATCCCACAGCTTAAACGAGTTATACAGCAGGAAGTTAAGAAAATACCGCTCGAAATGATACAAAAAGCATTGCAACGGCGGCCAAAATGATGTAGAGCTGTCTGCTGCAATAAAGGATTATATTATGTCAAATAAAATTATTTAAAAAAAAATTAATAAGTATTATATTAATATTCAAGTTCGAAATCGTTCTATTTTATTTTTACACTACTTTGAGAAAAGCAAGTTTAGCGCGTAATAATTTATCATCCAAGGCTAAACAAATTGTTTTGAAGCTATAATAATCTGGCGCTTTATGGTCAGCTTCCTTTCTTTTGACATAATGGTATATAATGGAAGTGGCAACATTAAAATTTTCCAACCAACGAACAAACAGCACACAATTTTAAAGGAAATAATTAAGACTTTGAGTACTTGATGTAATCTTCACGACGAGAAGACTGTGGCAAAATAGATAATAAAGTGTCTTCTTCATATGAGTTATGGACTGTATGCAGATCACAACTTCCCAAATTGAGAAAGATTCGTCCCTTGTGTATTTTTTTTAGTTCGCGTTTTATTTCTTGAAAACTTTTCTTTTGTCCAGTCCAGTGAAATTTGTAGCAATTTTCTGAATTCAAGACCTTTTGATTCTTCAATGAAACATCTCATCAAGTCAGTTGCAGTCGCATGGCTCAGAAATAATGGTCCATGATATCTAGAACAGACTTAATTGTTTTTAAAATTCCAGAAACGTACAAAAACGTCCATTTGTTCCTTTTGTGTTATCTTATTAAGTGATTCATCAAAACCAACTACAATATAATTACATTAGGACAAAAATCCTGAAGTTCATGAAAGAAATATGGGGTAAGACCAAAATTGACAGTGTATGCGATTGTAGTCCTCTGAAGTCGCCTTTTAGATGCTCTTGGCTTGTTTGGAACCCACTGTGGTTGTGGAGGAGAAAGTGGTGGATGATTTTCAAGATAATTGGCAATAAACAGAAAAAGGATAATAATAGAATAGGATAATATAGAATTATTATCATGAAAAATACTATTAATGAAATCTATCTAGTAGACATACATATTAACCTATATAGAAATATCGAAGTTTACAGAGTTCAAGTTTTTCTACTGTTTATTTCCGTCTGTTTGATGCAAACATGCCGTGGGTCCCGGGTTCGAGCCCAGATGACCGTGAGCTTTTATTAAGAAATTAAAAAATAATCCACTCCGTCTCTGGGCTGTTGTCTGTCTGTTATCTATCACTTTGCACAAGCAATTAACCACAGTACATCTAATAATGGAATGAATAAAATTGTATTGTGAGATTTTCTTAAGAATTCGGCAATTCCACTTTTATAATTAATTAATTAATTTCAAGGAATATAAATTGAAATATTTTTTCCCTTTAAATTTCTCAGAAATAGACTTCGAGTGATAGCTCAATCAGAAATAACTTAAATTCCCTGACTTTTCCCAGTTTCCCCGATTTTCCAGAGAGTGGTCACCTTGACATACGTATCAATTTAAAGATTAAATTTTTTTAATCAAGTCTAACTAAATCCCAATTTAATCGGGCAGTGTCTATTAACCACCCTCAAATTGTTGTGTAATTTCCATGTACACGGAAATACACGGAAACTACGTCAAATTTTTATTAGACTATCTGGGAGGAAGAGGTGCATTAATCAGGCTTTAAGTTGCTTTATTAACCGCTAGGTTTGAATCTTGAACTGGCTGTGCTAAATTATTACCACTAATATGAATATGGAAGTGACTATTTGCACTTATCGTGTACTTACGTGTAGTTCCATACATTTCCGTGTACACGGAAATTACACGACAATTTGAGAGTTTTAAATAGACACTTCCATTGAGTCGGAGGAATTTGTGAGCAGAACTCCAGTTTTAAATATAGTATACGTTCAAGACCGTTAGTTAGTTAACTGTTTAAAATTTGTCAGCATTTTGTAATGTTAATTTACTAACGTCGCCGATAAGTAGAAGTACTAATAATTATATTCCTTCGGGTTTAAATTTAAGTAGTTCTTGATTCTTTATAATGTATCTGGATTTATCTGCAGAATTCATTGAGCAATAGAAAGACATTATGAATAGAAGAAGGTTTAATCTAATTGGTTGAGGAACATAATGATGATCATGTGTGAAAAATTCACTTCGTAACTTAAATAAAACATGAATTTCATAATTATGTGTTAGTTCATTTGTGTGCATGATTCCAGGGCTGGTCGTAGCCGACTCTACCTTGACCGCCACACCTCAAGATATTACTCGGATCGTTAATGTTAATGTTAAGTACTTGTGATGTATGTAGGTGTTTTCGACATCGGCTCGGATAGTGGTGTGTTGAAAGACCCTTACCTTAGGGAGGAGATTCTTTCCTAAGCGTTTCCATTTTTACTATAGAATTAACCCTTCTAACTCAGAAGGTGCACTTCACAGGCAAAAGCCTGGAATCAATTGACCTATTAACCAGAATATACCATATATTGAGGTGAATGAGGCTCCCACACCAACAAGCAAAAACAAAAAAATGTTAGTAAACAAAAAACCGAAACACGCCCACACACTGCAACCAAGGGTGCACAGACAACAGAGAACGTTTAAGCAAATCCTTAGTAAGAGCCAGCTTAAAAATAGGACACATATTCACGGCTCTACACATGCGATTTATAGGCTCATGCATACCATAGTTAGACCGAGAATGGACAACATGTAGTAAAGGCAATCTCCCTAAACTATACGGGCAATGCCTGTAAGTAACCAAACTTACGAGAGTGCGAGAATCTATGTTCAAGTTCAAAAGCTGGTGAATAAAGACTAGGTCAGCAACTTTACGTCGTTCCTCCAACTAGTGCATATTAAGCAACTGGAGGCGATCCGCATAAGGAGGAAGCCTGAGTGGATCACTCCACGGGAGATCCCTTAGTGCGAACCTAACAAAATTCCGCTGCACCGACTCAATGTGTCTAGAATGAACAGCATAGCAGGGAGACCAAACCTGAGATGCATATTCGAGAATTGGTCTAACAAAAAAAAACAAGTGAATTAAGGTCTGTCGATCAGAAAACTCCCTTCACCACCGTTTAACAAAATCCAGAACTGAATTACTCCGAGACACGATATAATTAATGTGCAGAGTGAAATCGAGTTTTTTTGTCTAGCTTTACACCAAGGTCAGTAACGGACTCCACACTACGGATAATAGTTTCCGCAAAGGTATAATCAAATACGAGCCGATTGAGGTTCCTAGAGAATGACATAACTTTACATTTATCTAGGTCAAGTTGCAGGCCATTTGGGGCACACCACACCTTGAAGGTATTCAAATCATCCGAATGAATGCAGGCAGAATCATAACTGTTTCTAACGCATGAAAAAATCTTCATATCGTCTGCGTATATTAAGACTTTGGAGTGCTTAATCAGAGGGACAATGTCGTCAATGGCAAGAATGAACAGCAGCGGCCACAGGTGGCTGCCCTGCGGTACACCAGCTGAAGCCCTAACAACTCTAGATAAAGTTTTACGGAAAGATACACGGTATGACCTATCTTTCAAATAAGAGCGGATCCAGTCAAGCAATAGAGGCGGAAAACCCAAATTTTCAAGTTTCATAATCACAGAGTGAGGGAGCTTATCAAATGCCTTGCTAAACAAAGCAAATTTATCGGCTATATCGGGCGCACTGCAACTAGAGGATCTATTGTACCACATTGTAGATGGATAATTATCAGATTTCTTCTTCATATTCACAAACTTAAAAAAAGTACGAGGATCATTATGCAAGTTATTGCGAACATTATCACGGTATTCCATGTATAAATGTGGAGGTAACGCTAAAAAGCTGTCATAGCAATCAACAAAATTACAATAAGCTGACGCGTTTCTACAGCGTAAGTAATTTTTCCATAGTCTATTTTTTTTATTCTTAAGGCTCCGTAGTTCTCTAGTATACCAGGGGGGAAAATGACAGGATGATCTCGAGTGGTACAAAGAATTAAAACATGGAAACACATTCGTCGATATCCCTACCATAAAAAATAGATGGGAAATCAATTGAGAGGATCCTGTTTGAAATATCAGAGAAGTTCGCCCTTTTAAAATCAAGAACGTAGTTATCCACGTTGGGGTCAGCAATATTAGAACCATCGTAGCAGAAGGAAATGAAAATAGGCGGATGCAAACTGTCAATAGCGGATAAGTTACGAGAGATCGATTCGACTATTGTGTTACTCGAATCAGAAGCAAAGATAAGATCTAACTGTCTTCCCATAGAGTTCTTTACATCACTCATTTGGTGCAAACCAGAGGAGGACATGGCTTCAAGAAAAAGGGAGTCTCTAGCAGTAAGACAATTTAAGGGAAGGTAGTCGTCGTCATCAGTGTTCAATACCCATTGAACGTTGGGTAAATTAAAGTCACCAAGAAGAATTATTTCGTCCGCTGAGTTCGTCATGTTATTAATAAAATCGAAGCTAAGAATTAAAATGTCAAAGAGACTACGGCCGTCTGCATCAACGTAGCTTCTTAACTCTGACGCGCCGTCTTAACTTTTCGAGGCCGTTTCAAACTGTCTCCAACTTTCCGAGACTGATCCAGATTGTATTAACTCGACTTTTACCTTTTAAGAGAAAAAAGCGTTGAAATGTTTACAGCTTATTTAAAAATGTAATTCTCTCCCAATCGATATAGTGAAAAGGGAATGTGATATTGTAAAGAAAATTCAGTGAATTTGTCGTATTTTATGTAAAAATCTCCTTTTTTGTTTCACAAAACTATAATTTAAAAAAAATTTCCGTAAAAAATGAATTGAGGCAGTTTGAAACGACGGGAAAAGGTTGAGACACTATGAATCGGCAGTGAAAAATTAGGACACTTTGGAACGGTGCGGCAGACACTCTGGACACGCTTCCGAAAGTTAAGACAAAGTCGCACGGCAGCGTCGAATTAATACTCAACCCAACACCCAATATTGCAACTTAAAAGCCTAGTCATTGGGTAATGTGAAATGGAGTAGTAATTATCTTCTGTACCTTGATATGTTGAAGCATTTCTCGAAATTTGCAACTTTTTTCATCAAAAACTTTTAGGTTTAGTAATCTATATAAATTTTTTATAAGCTCAGAAAAAGATATTAAGTATATTTATAAAAGATTTTTTTATATTTTGCATTAGTTCTTGTTGTAAGATATTTTATACCCACGAGACTTACGAGAGACGGTGATCACTGTACCCGAAATAAGAGCGAAAAAACGAATTTGCTTGTTTTCGTTGTTTCTCGTTGATCTCGGGTTCAAACCCATATCTAGCATTGTCGCACTGTCACCTAACTTACATATGTATTCAAAATATCAAAGCTCAAAGAAATCTTACTTCACCAATATTAATGTCCGGTTTATTTGTGTTCGCAATGTTTGCAGCGCTAGGTTTGAATTAGATACACCTTTCAAGTAAAACAAAGTGTAAATAGATCTACTATTCGAGAAACTTATAAATCAAAAATTTCGGTAATAATTTCTTTTACTATAAAACAACTTTACCTAGTTCTTCTTTCTTCAAGGTTCTGGAGATAACAGTTTTTAGCAGAATGGACCTGTGAATAGATAAAATAACAATTAAAAACAATTTTAAATTTAGTATTAAAACATAAAAAATGTTATTTCTTAAATATAGTTTTTTTAGATTACTTCTCTACCAGAATTTTGTTGCCTAAATCACAAAAAAAAAGTAACGCAAAGCCAAGCAAGGTTGATAATTTAATTATTAGGAGCAATAGGAAACAATGTATGCCACTTACATAGGTACAGGTTGTTCCAGTCCTGGCGTGCGGAAATGAGTGGGGTGATAGATCTCACCTAGCTAAATAAAAAATTGTATGGCAGGGGACGTTCTTTTACAAATACCTGATAGAAATGTTGCTATTAAGTAGGGTCACAGTGAGCAAGAATATTGATCATAAACAAACACAAATCGATAACTATGGATGTTCTTAAGATAAAATTATTAAAAAATTTCAGATTTACTTTTGAGGAATACGCGGATATAATTTACATTTATTGTGTAGTAGACGGAAACAAGAGAGCAGCTGTACTGGAATATGAAATGAGATTCCTTAATCGACGTGCATTCCACAGAGAAGGATTTTCTGTAAGTGTAACTTCAAACTGGACGGAATTGCGATCTGAAACATCGAAAAATTCTGCCGACATCGAGCAGCAAATAATCACCCTCGTTAGGCAAGACGTGGTCGGATACTAACCCACATTGGACAAGCAAACCTCCTTCCAGCCCAAATTCTGAGCCAATATTTGGGCTGGTATCATCGGCACTCAGTTTGTCGCATGTGCTTAAAATACACTAAATACACTACTAAATATATTATAGAACATCGCTCTGGATAATTTTAGGACAATGTTTTACCAAACGATGAAGGATTGCTAGAGTTCCAGAACTTACTCCATTGATCTTTTTTTATGGCTAAAAATCAACCATTAATCAAGCGTAGAAAAAGCATTTCCTCACCTCACATGAGCCTGCAAAGTTTGCTTCTAGTGCTTATCACAATCCCATTCGCACCAACCAAGACTTCAAAGGTTAAAAATGTAGTAAAAATTAGCTCATGGACACATCGACCCTAATCTACTTCGAGGACGTCGCAAAAATGTCAATGATAACAGATCGCTGGAATATTATGGCCTACTATAACTTAAACAACTATTGGAAGGAGATTACTCAATTCAGCAACCAACTTGAAAAACTTAAAAATATTTGCAATAGCTTTCAATCACCTGACTATTGTCAACACATTTTATCACAGTTTAATCGTCAACTAAATGTAATAAAAACCAACAATATGATATTACTGAGGAGAAACGGAAATGATATGAGGACTAAACGATCACCGCTCGACATTGTTGGAACGATCGGTAATAAGCTGTTCGGAATTCTTGACCAAGAATACGCCAATGAGATGTCCAAGACGATTGAAAGAGTACAACAGAATGACAATCATCTTTTGGAATTAATCAAGAACCAAACTTCTATCATTGATTCCACTGAAAACATTATAAAGAAAGATCGCGAATTCTCAGATAAGCAATTCGCAAGGATAAACGATTACTTAACTGAAGTACAAAAGGCGATCCAAAATACAAATAAGGTTTTATCTGAACAAGAACTTTTACAAATGTTCAACACAATCTCTATTCATTCAACTTTAGTTATGATTAATTTTCAAAAACTGCAGTCAGCATTGATAGACATCGTAACCGATTGCCATAATGGTAAAATCAATCCTTTGCTACTCACCCCTGAACAACTTCGGAAGGAACTCTTTGTTATAAGAGAAAATTTTCCATCAACCTTAACAATACCAGGTACAGCAGACCACGCAGATCTCCTACAACTTTATAGCTTAATGACGGTCCAAACAAGAGTCACCACGGAATACGTATTATTCAACATTTACTTACATTTAGTAAACAAAGAAATATTCCAAATATTTAAACTATTACCAATTCCAGTCAAAATTGATGACGATATCCATCAGGTGAAGATCTCCACTGACTTCATTGCAGTAAGCCTACATCGCGACTATTATTACATGATGACAGATGAGGAAATCTCAAGATGCGCAACAACTCTTCAAGATGTATATGTGTGCAACAAAAAGCATACAATTTTCCACAAGTCAGCTGGAGAAGCAACATGTGAACTCAGCCTACTGAATCAGAATATCAAATTGCCGGAGAGCTGTAAATGAGAATCAACGAATTCAATGCCTTCTTGAATTCAGCTTCACGACCCAAACAACTGGATCTACTCGTTCGAACAAAAAACAGTACTCAATATACATAGTATGTGGTATTCAAACATATCAAACAATCATACAAGGACTAGGTTTATTATCATTCAAATCAAGTTGCATTATTAAACAGAACTCAATTACTATTTCATCCCACATTCAGTACTCTAGTAAGCTGCATCACTCATTCATCCCTTTAATGATGCTCGATATTAAACAACTTAAGGGTCATCTCAGCAAACAAGAAGTAAAGACGACTCCAGTCAATCTGTTATTGCGAAATAACACTGAAGATATAAACCAGCCAAAAACTGTGATACAACAACTCCAAACGAACGAGCAGCTACCACACACACACGTGTCCACGGATATCCACCAATATACCATAAGCTACCTAGCCTTAGCAGTCATCCTAATATCTCTCGTAGCCTACCTACTACATCATAGAGGAAGATGTCGCAAACCCACCAACGAAGATGCAAAACCAGAACCTCCACCACGTCGATCCAATTTCCAGCTAGGACAAAGTCAGTTGAACATCAACGATCTTCAACGGCCGGGAGTATGTCAGCAACCTCAACAAATTAAAGTCATTGACCAAGCCAATCAGCAATACAATTAACAGGGCATTAACCGCAGGAAAATTCAACCATCAGCAGCAGCAGAGCATTAACCGCCGGAAAATGCGAACATCATCAGCAGGGCATTATCCTTCGGAAAATGCAAAAATTGCACCTTATGTAGGGTGACTAAAATTGTCAATTTGAAGACCTAGCATTTAAGTTAGCATAAAACTTTGTATAAATATAATTCTGAAATAAAGCTTTTTCATTCATAAAGTTAACGTGAACCAAGCCTTTTATTATCACCCAGAGTGAGGCTGCTCTGGGCACGTTATTTTACCTTGAATCTTGGCAGCACGCAAAAAGCTCCGCGCTGCGGTAAACAAAACAGTTGTACTCTATTATTAATTAAATGGACTTAAGGCAAAAGTTTAAAAGTGTTTAGATATTTAATTATCAAATTTTGAATACGAAGTTTTACCGAACCGAACAACTGTCGCAGTAACTGTCTGCTCTTTGTCCAGCTCTCAACGTCAAGGGGCTCGGTTGAGAAGTGGCATGGTCCTTCCAGGACCAAAAGAACAATTGAGTTTAGATAAGTTTTTAACTGATATTTTGGAGAAAGGGTGGGGATAAAACAAGCTCTCCGTGTTTAATTGCGATGCTCTCGACAAAGGGTTAAGCAAACAGGGCGAGGAAAGACTAGCACAAATAGAGAGATTTAAAAAGGGGTCCAATAAACTTAAGGAAGAGCTTTTTCAGATTGCCAGATTCTCGCGGTCGCTCAACTGTGACCAAACATGCAAACGAGATACAAACGATATTAACTGATTATCATTTACCACCAGCTGGGTAAACCGCTGTCCACATGCAAACTGGAACTCTTACAGGAGTCTCTCAGGATGGCAAACATAAATTGGCAGGAGGAACACACCTGTCTGATTACCCGACAGATATGGCCAAAGCTTGACCCTTAACGGTCAAGGGAGCTCATCTTACTCGGACGAAAACAATTAGCAGTACGGTGGCCGTTATCACGGGTCACTGCCTCATAGGCAGACACGCCGATAGACTGGGCGCGCCTTCAAACGACTTCTGTAGGAGTTTCCATGATGAAGAGGAAGAGCAAACCATACTCATTTCCTCGGTAACTGTCCGGCCCTAGCCAACCGTAGGAACCAGTTTCTGGGCTCCTCCTTCTTCAAAGAGTTAACCGAGTTAGGCTCCACTGATGTCAGAGACCTGGCTCGATTTATCAGAAGTTCAAAATAGTTCCCCACGATGAGTTAGGTACACCCTTCCCAACCTAGTCAAATCTATTTTGGCCTCCCGAGAGCTGGTCTCACTGGAGACAGGGAACTGGCTCGGTGCACAGGGGGAAACATGTCCACCCTCCTATTACTTAGGTTATTTTTTATGGGGGTTGCTAAAGTTTCTGTAGCCTCAACGTGGTATCACAATGGGCCTCGTTGGCCTAAGTGTGCCTTTCTAAGGCAGCCCCTTTAACATAACCTAACCTAACTGATTATCATGACTCTTCCTTTGGCGGCCATCAGGGTGTGTACAAAACTTATAAGCGGATTCGAAGGAAGTACTGAGGGAGGCACATGCTAAGCGATATCAGGAAATACGTTAAGCGTTCCTCAAAATGACAAAAGATGAAGGCGTCACCTCAATGTAAAATGCCTACGGTTATCATGGTCATCTCAGAACAGCCCTTCGACAAATTCTATCTCGAAATTGTCGGTCCACTCGAGGAAACCGACTCCGAAATTAAGTATATCTTGACTTTCCAGGATAACCTCACTAAATTTGTTGATTGGTACGCCACACTTAACGCCGTCATTGTATCGCAAATCTTTTTCGACGAGATTGTCGCGCTCTACCGCATCGCCAAACGAATAGTCACTGATCAAGGAAGCAACTTCCTCAGTGACCTGTTTAAGGTATGCAAACTATTACGGGTGAAGAAGTTACAAACTTCTGCCTAACACCCACAGTAAACACGAAGATACAAAATTAACTCCCATGGACTGCCTTTACGGCTTCACAGCGGATGTTCCATCCAATTTGAAACGAGGCCCTGAATCCCTGTATAATCACGACAGTTACTATCAAACCTTACGATACAAGCTCCAAAGGTCTTATGCCACGGCACGCAAAAATTTGCTGGCTAGTTAACATCGATCAAAAATATATTACGATAACGCTGTCCAACCTTTATCCTTTCACATAGGGGACAAGGTCTTACTCAAGAGCGGAAGTCGAAAACACAAGGTCTCACAAATCTGGGTAGCACCATATCTGGTAATCGGTATTTCATCCTGTGATGATTGGCGACGGCCTCCAAGCGTGCATGACGCTCCCATCATGCCGGCTCATCCGGGCAGTGTGCTTTGCATAGCAGACAGTCGCCGCCCGGTTCTCATTTTCCCATTTATCCCATCCCTGATCCGGGGAGAAAACCTCTCAAACCTACCAAGCCAAGGTTAAAATGTCATCGTGTCGAGGGCTGCATGGCAGCGGGTAGTAAAATGCCCTGTCGTAAACGATCTCCTTGGGGCACCAGGCGCACCCCATTGTATATAGCCTTGCCTTTGACATGGGGGCTCTGCCAAAGGTCGACTACCTTCCCGCCGGACTCGAGGGACCAATAAATGGAACAGAACAACAGCAACAAAAAACGAAATAAAACAATTAACGATGTAGCAGAGGAGGGGGGGGGGGGGGGGGGACGCGCAAGTGATACCCATTCTGACGCTGCACGCCAGACTCAAAAGCCAGTCAGATCTGGTGACGAAGAAGCGGTGAAGGCTGCCGCGGATGGCGTTAAAGCTCAACGTCAGACGAATACGACCTTCTGGTGCGATGCGCAGGGGGCTAGCACGTAAGAGGAAGGCAGCAGAGGCTGTAGGCGGAACACCTGCTCCTCCTCAGCAGCCTGAATCCGCCGGCGGACAGGCAGGGAAGAAATCAGTGGACGGTTGGAGTGGCAGCAATGCACGCTTCCGCCATAATCTGTCGAAACCATCCGGTTCTCGCTTGGGCACTAGGCTCTCTGCTAAGGTACAGGGGACCTGCAACGCTGGGACTAGACCAGCAGAGACGGCGGTGGCAGAGCGCAACCGATCTGATGGCGACTTTTCGGGGGAACAAGTCCGCAAGAAAAAGAAGATGGGTAGAGCAGGGATACAGCCACTCAACAGGAACCTGCTTGCAGAGATACCTATGGTTGTGATACCCGCTGAATATTCAAAAAACAGGCTGATTAATGAGCGGATCGAGCACTTGACCAGGCCATAGACGACACTACGGCCGAGGAAACTGCCCCATAATTCTGAGGATCCCGAATATCAGGGGGCACATTGAGGCTAACCTAGGCTACTGCGGGCACCAGAGGCTGGTTGGAGCGGATGATACCAAAGCTTACAACTTGGGAAGAGGCCTCCCTTAAGGCGATTGATTAGAAGGACCTACCCAAGCTGTACAGGTTAGTAGTGTTTATCCCCACAAACAACGAGGATCCGGCAGCCGTCCTGGGGAAGCTTGAGAAGCAGAAGCAGCCGATTCCAGCATCATCTTGGCGAGTATTGGGCCGTAAAGCGGAACAAGGCGGACAACGCTGGCACTCTCCATTGACTATGGGTCCATGCGAGCACTGAAAGACCGGCAGATGAGACTCTTCTTTAGCATCATCTCTGTGCCGTTTAAGGCAGCCAGTGAGAGAGCGAAAGAGGAGGACACCGTCGCTCCGAAACATCCGGATGAAGCTGGTCGAAGCAAACCTACAACACAGTAGGGCTGCCTCGGCAGTTCTCTGTAGGCTGCTGGCCACTAAAGCTGCAGATCTGGCCCTCATCCAGGAACCTTGGAACTGCGACAAGCTGGATTTGGAATCGTTTATGATACCAAGGACAGCAGGCCGCGGATCTGTGTTGTATATAACAAAACGAAAATTAACTGTTTGCCGTCCACAGACTTGTGTACAAGGGACCTTACAGCTGCGAGAGTGGATTTATGTGCGGAGGGACGCAGACACTGGATGCTAATCTGCTCTGCGTACTTCCCATACGACTCCACTGAACCGCCACCGACGAGTGAACGCTGGGATCTTATTGAGTCGACAAACGCGGCGCACATGCTAATTGGATGCGACGCGAGCTTACACCACAACTAACCTATTCGTACTAAACCGTGGATCTGACCCTACCTTTGACAATGGCCGCAGGAGGGAGGTAATTGACATCACTCTTGCCTGTAGCTACATATAAGAATTGGTTAGTGACTGGAGAGTGTCTGACGAGCCATCGTTCTCCGAGCACAGGCACATTATCTTCAGAGTTGGAGAATGTGTCAATGAAGTAAAGGAATACCTGAACCCTAGGAACACCAACTGGGTTACGTATAAAGAGGAAATAGGTTCATGGGCTCAATCAAGTCTACGCAATATGTCGAACTTGCTGCAGACCTCGTAAACGATGCCATATGGACGGCCTTCAGGGGAAGCTGTCCGGTGTCAGGTCCCACAACAGGAACGTTCCTTAGTGGACGAGGAAACTTGCGAGACTAAGGACTACTACCAGGAGGCTGTTCAACACGGCGAAAAGAGGTGGGTGCTGGGAAGCATACAGACAATCTCTAACTGCCTACAACCAAGAACTGCGCCGTTCTAAAAGATCCAGCTGGCAAAAGTTCTGTCAAAACGTTTAGGGTGCTCGCGAAACTTCATAAAGCCCTTATGAAAACTACCTAGGCACACTCCAGAAACCGGACGGGACATACACCCAAGCCATGGAAGAAACGGAGATTCTATTACAGTCCCACTTTCCTGGTTCGAGGGTGGAAGATCCGAACGAGGCAGACAGGCCCAGCATTACAGACACCCTACCCTCGAGATCTTACGTTGAGTCTCCTCGACAGGACGATCAGGGGCTGCGTCATAAGAGGCTGTCCGCAGGCCGGGGTGCTGTCACCCCTCCTATGGTGCCTTGTTATCGATGAGCTACTGATGCGCCTTGATGAGCGGGGCTTCTTTGCACAGGGCTATGCAGATGACATTTTAGTTATGGCATCCAACGATATGGTGAACAACATTATAAGACAACTACAGGGGCCACTAGACTTAGTCGCAACCTGGTGTAATGAGGCTAACCACAAAGTCAACCCTGTCAAAACGGTCGTCGTTCGGTTCACTAGGAAGAGGAACACGACGGGTCTGACTGAACCGACGTTCCTGGGCACTGTGCTACCCTTCAAGCATCAGCGATTACTTGGTGGCACAGAGCAAAACTTAATGTGATAAAGACTTAGCTTAGCAGACTGCAACGTATGGCCTGCCAATGCATCACTGGAGCCATGCGCACCTCGCCAACGGCTGCACTCGAAACGATGGTAAATATCAAACCTCTTCATATAGAGGTTGAAAGCATGGCTCTATGTGCGGCCTACAAACTAGAGGGAGATGGTCTCCTTGGGGGAAACATAGGTAAGGGTACACGGCAATAACGGAGATTCTTGAAGCCACACCTGAGTTGGCCATGTTAGCTTATCAGATCCCGGCAAGATTCTCACCATTCCAACCACCCCTAATACGGGTGGAGGATCGTGAGACCTGGACGCTTCCTGCTGTTCATCCAGGGGAACTAGTATGGTATACGGATGGATCCAAGACTGAATCGGGCGTTGGGACAGGGGTTTGGAGTAACTCTCCTCGATTCAGTTTATCACTGGTCCTGTGAAAGTACACCACGGTATTCCAGGCTGAGATCTTCGCTATACTGACATGTACTTACGGTTACCTAAGAAGAGAAAATAAAAACAAAAGCAAATAAGAACGGTCGCCGTGACCGTTACGCTGATTTGCTAGATGCGCCCGTGTGAGGCGGTGCTCTCTGCGCTGTGCGTGACGATGCTCCTTGCAGACTGGTTGACATCCCGAACTCCGAATTTGAGGATTTATGTATCGCTATTGGACTGCCTGGTAAAACTGTGTTCATTTCGACCGCTTATATTCCTTCAGGTTCCCCGTCTAATGTTTATGAAAGGTTTGCCTCCGCCTGGATGACCTCTCACACGCCTTGATGCCTTCTGATGAATTATTGCTTTTGGGTGACTTTAACCTGCCTGATGTTGGCTGGGAGCTCTAACACGCGGATGATGGCTTGGTTCCTTCTTTTCGGTCAGGCAATCAGTTTGCTTTTTCTCTTATAGATAGCCTTGCTTCCTCAGGTTTAACACAGACTTGCAGTATAACAAATGATCATGGAAGGTTCCTCGACTTCGTTTCTGCTACTGATCCTGCTAGTACACTGGTAAGACGATGCTTGGTGCCCATTGTTCCTGAGTCGGGTCATCACCCTGCGCTTCATATTGCTCTTTTGATTGATCCAGATATGGTGGCTTCTTGTGTACCAGATGACGTGTGTTATAACTTTAGTAAGGCTGACTTCTCCGTAATCAACAAGTGGCTCTCAGCTTGTGATTGGAGTACCGTCCTCAATGAACGAGACATTAATGTGGCCGTAAGATGTTTTTATGATTTAATGTCTATCTATTTTACTTATTGTGTCCCTTTTTCTAAATCGAATAACTTACGTTCTAACCAGCTTTGGTTTGATAATTCCTTAAAACATTTAAGGAATGTTAAATGTAGGGCCTGGAAGAGGTTTTGTTTCTCTAGCAGCGACGCTGATTATTTAACTTATTCCAATTTACGCAGTCAATTTTTATCTGACTTAGTGTCTTCTTATAATAATTGTATTAACAGAATGAAAGCGTTTTTACGAGTCGATCCTAAGCGATTTTGGAAGTTCGTGAACTTGAAGCGCAATTCTGATGGCTATCCATCTTCTTTGTGTTTCGGAGACAGCGAAAGCAATGAGCCCTTTACGACAGCAAACCTTTTTGCGGATTTTTTTAAAACTGCGTTTTTGGAGGATACCTGTGATATTAGCTTTAAGGATTTTACCCATTTGACGAGGTTTACACCGACTTCTCTCGAATCGAAAGACCTTTTACTTGACGAAGTTACGAATTTGAAGAAAATCTCTACCTTGACTGATAGTTTTTTAATTGGTCCTGACGGTATCCCCGCCTCACTCGTGAAAAGATGTGGTTACCGTTCTTGCTCCTATTCTGTGTTATTTATTAAATCTCACAACTCGTTGGGGTGTTTTTCCGAAAGCTTGGAAAACCTCATTAATTATTCCCCTTCACAAAAAAGGTGATAAATGTGAAATCTCGAACTATAGGCCAATTGCTAATCCACTGCAAGCCGTTTCAACATGGCTTCATTAGTCAACTTAGGTAAGTCAACTACCACCAATTTATTGGAATTTTCAAACTTCTGTATTTCTGCAATTGAAGGTGGTAAGCAAGTTGACTGTATTTTTACTGACTTCAGCAAAGCTTTCGATAGAATAAATCATAGAATTCTTGTTCTCAAACTCTCCCTTCTTGGGTTTCCACGAGTTTTTGTAAATTGGATTCATTCGCACTTGTCTGAACGCACTCAGCGGGTTTCTTTTCGTGAAGCTCTGTCTGATGTTATTTTCAACACTGTACCGGTGTACCGCAGGGCTTCCACCTTGGGCTATTGTTATTTATAATTTATATCAATGGTGTATCTACAATTATGTCTCACTCAAATATTCTTTGTTATGCCGACGACGCACTGTGTCTGACAATGCCGATTACCTACTTTTAAATTCTGACTTGGACGCCTTTCAGAATTGGTGTTCCATTAACGACCTTCCCCTAAATATCGGCAAGTGTATCTACATCAATGTCTTTCTTACGAAAAAGGTCTCCACTTCAATTTAACTTTACCATAGAGGGTTGTCCTTTAACAAGAGTTACAAAGACTAAGAACCTAGGTATCTGGCTCAATTCCCAATTTTCTTTCGAGGATCATTTTGATGCCATAGTTAACAAGGCTAATATGACTTTTGGTTTCATGAAAAGGTGGTCAAAGGAATTTGATGACCCTTACATTACAAAGCTCTTATATTGCATTTTTGTCCGGCTTATTCTGGAATATGCCTCTCCAGTCTGGTCACCGCTCTATGTGTCACATATCAATCGCATTGAATCTGTTCAACGGAGGTTCGTCAGGTTTGCTCTTCTAGGCCTTCCTCGGAATAACTCCCTTATATTACCTCCTTATGTTGATAGACTTGAACTCCTGCACTTGAAAACACTTGAGAAGAGACGCCGTAACGACAGGATCCTTTTTGCTTTCGACTGCATTCGGGGGTCCATCGACTCTTCAGCTCTCTTGGCTTATCTTGGCATATCGGTTCCGGCTCGCTCCCTGAGAAATCACGACTTTCTACAGTTACCTTTTCATCGCACTAATTATGGATTAAATGAGCCTATCACATCGATGTCGCGATTTTTTAATTCCTCTTCTGATTGCATTGATTTTCATCTATCGCGTAATCATGTGAGGTGTCAGCTTTGTTGAGGTTACTTTTCACTTTTTGTAGTTTTCAGTTTTTATTTTTTTTTTCACTTTTATATTTTATTTATTCACTTTAGCACTTTCGTTTTCTGTATTTATATTTTGCGAATTTTCTCCTTATTCTTTGTTTTTATATGATTTGTTATTTGTTAACCGTCTTAAACGTTTCTACGAATAATCAAATTAAAATCTCTTGAACGCTTCGTGGCATGCTACCACAATCTACGATCGAGATGAAGATCGTAACGCAAAGCCAGAACAAAATCAAGAATACGACGAAGAAAAACGCCTTTGAGACGCCTTCCATTTTAACATTCTACTTCATTTTAAATTGTTTAACGTAAGAACTCCCATCTCAGCTATTAAACGTGCTTAAACCTACGAATAACCAAACGACAGGACTGCACTACATTTTGCACAGTCCTTCATAATTTAAAAGAACGAAAAAACGACACTTGCGAAAATAAGATGCCGTTCGAGTCAAATGGCAGAATACAAACTCGAAACAACTCTTGTGAAATTCAGTCAGAGACTGTACAATCTAGATTCAATCTCTTTAATGGCATATCAAGGAATTCCTCCTGATGGCAAACTGAATTGCTGTTACACCTTACATTTAGCTCCTCCACCCCGCGATCAGGGGACAGGATTATGAGAGAATCCTCTAGTGAGAGAGTTAACCAATTTAAGTAACTTTCATGCTGACACTCCAGAATCTAGGAGGACAATTATAATTACATTTTCTTTAAATGCTTTAACGAGGATCCAAAAACTTTTTGTACAAAGCTACACCTTCACACTTTCACTATACAGGGTGTTTCAGATCTGACATGCCAAAATGAGTGGGGTGATACATTTCACCTAGATAAACAAAAAATTTTATGGCAGGAGGGAGGGAAATCTCAACCGTTTGCGAGTTACAAGCTGATTCATAAATTTCAGTTTTTCATGGTATGCACATAACTTTTTTATTTTTATCTTTTGATCTACCCAACACAGCGACATTAAACAAACGCCAAAAAACTACCATCTCAATGCCCTTTCCAAAATTGTCAACAATGCTGATCTGACTCCTACACTTGCAGGTATAGTCACTTCCAAAAGTGGAAAAAATGGTTTGCAATTACCTAAAATTCAGCATTTTTCCAAATTTTCTCGGATATTCACATAATTAGTACAACCCTTTTTTATTTTTATTAGATTGCCCATTTTATTCCCTTTCCAAAAAGGTACAACATGTCCAGGTAGAGAAAGGGTGTAGAAACTTATAAGTAGAAAACTTATCGGGAAATATTTGAAAATCTGCAATTTAAAAAAACTGAACTCATATTAACTCTAAAATCCTTTTATTGAATTCAAAACGTATTACAATTAATCTTAGTATGTTACAAAATCTGTTAAAAATTCCCACCGACACCTTGTATGCATGCCAACAACGTCCCTCTTAAAGGCGTATTACAGCCAGCCTCTCCCGTATTTTCGTCGCTGCATTCCCAATTCTGCTAACTAAATCTTCCGTAGTGTTAATAGGGCTTGAATGAACTTCATCCTTCATTGTTCCTCATAAGAAGAAGTCCAATGGGGTAAGGTCTGGAGATGTAGCAGGCCAAGAAGTCGGTGCACCTCGTCCAATCCAGTGGTTAGGAAATTTTTCACTTAGTATTGCCTTCACAATGTTAGCAGTATGCACTTTGGATCCATCGTGTTGGTAAAACATGCCCGTTTGATTATGCACAGGCCCACCTAACCATATTTATGGGACCGCCGCATCTATGACAATGTACGTCTATTTCTAGCCTATCTGCACGACAAACCAAATTCCATCTGTGTTGACAGTAAAACCAGCACCAACATCATGTTATGTATACATCAAGAAGGCCTGCCCACAGAGCCAACCGTGTTACACCAACTTTTCACTAAGTACAATGAAGCATTCAATATCCCTTCCCATAACGGTTCAGAAGATATATCCACCTATGCTGCTCCTTAAACTATTTTCGCTCCTAACGCCCTCGCTTTCTCTATTTCTGCCTCCCCCTAGTGCACCCTCAGTGTCCGATCAAGTATCTCTCACTAACAGCTTGTAAGAGTGTTACCAGAACGTAAGAGGACTTCGCACAAAAACATCCAATATTTTTCTTAACTCCCACAAATTCCCGCACGATATCTTTGCCTTAACTGAAACCAATCTAACAACAGGAATTCGCAACAACGAACTATTCCCTCCAAACTATACCATTTTCCGTGTTGACGGTTGTGTAGGCACCAATGATCCACCAGATCGCGGGGTTCTCATAGCTGCTCACAACCGTTATGACGCCACCCTGCTAAAGACCTCCGACTCTACAATATCAAATTAACACTGAATAAGTGTCTTCTGTACATCTTCTGTTGTTACATTCGCCCCTCTCAACCTCTAGAAGCCTACGAGCCCATAATTGAAACGATCGACACCATGCTTGAGAACGCTAACGCCTCCGATGGATTCATTGTGCTGGGTGACTTTAACCTCCCCCCGTATTCAATGGTCATTGGCTGAGGACTGTTCACACTTTGTCCCTCTGAACCTCTCTTCCGCTAAAGAAGCCTTTTTACCGATAAGCTCTCTGTTACTGGTCTCTTTCAAGTTAGCGGAGTCAGGAACTTTCTGGACAGACTATTAAACTTAATCTTTTCCTCAGACCCAGTTAACTCGGCAGTCGCGGAAAGCAACCATCTCCTCTCCTCCCTCGATTGTCACCATCCTCCCCTGTTCCTCGTTTTCCCCTACGAACACCCTCACGCCCTTTCAAGCTCCGAGTCTTCTCTTTCCTTCAATTTTTGTAAAGGCGACTTTGAAAAATTAAATCACTTGCTCCTCAACTCCAACATAGGAACTATCCCTCAACATCTTCCAATTGACGTTGCTGTAGATGCGTTTTATTTGGAAATACACGCTTGTCTTACACGATCTATCCCTCTTCTTACTCGTAAAAACTGCTCCTCTTCTCCCGTTTGGTACGGCAGAGAATTACGCTCTCTCCGCAACAGGAGAAATAAACGTTGGCAAACTTTTCTTCTAACAGAGACTGAGTCTGACTATTCTTCCTACTTGTCTGCTTGCACCTCTTTTTCTGAACGTTGTGATACCCTCTACCATGAGTATCTCCAACGGACGGAAACAAGCCTCATATCCGACCCCAAGCGCTTTTATAGGTTTATTAATTCCAAGAAGAAATCCAATGGTTACCCCTCCACCCTGAAGCTCGAGAATACCTCTTCGTCAGATCCTCAGGTTAGCGCCAATCTCTTTGCACACTTCTTCAGTAAATCTTTCAGAGACAATTCCCTACAACCTGACCTTAACTACTTTTGAATCTTGGACAAATGCACTGAAACGTCGTTTACATCTTTCGACCCTGACCCCGAACTAATCGCCGATTCAGGGTATTGCCGGTCGAGGGTGATTATTTGCTACTCGATGTCGACGGAATTTTCCGGATCGCAATTCCGTGCTGTTCGAAGTTACATTTCCGGTTTCTTTCAACCTTCGGAAAGTTGACGAATATACCCCTCTTTGGGGTGAATGCCGATTAGGGAATCTCTTTTCATATTCAACTACAGCCACTTTTCGTTTATCTACTTCACAATAAATGTAAATTATATCCGCGTATTGCTCAAAAGTAAATTTTGCCAATTTTTACTAATTTTATCTGAAGAACATATTTATCTTAAAAACATAAGAACATTGTTATCGATTTGCTTTTCAACTATGATTGATACATAGTCTTGCTGACAAGCAAAATTTTATCAGGTATTAGTAACAGATGGCAGGATACTATGGTGTAAACTCTGTCTAATACAAATTAATATCGGCAATAAAACAAAATTACACTAACACTTTTATAACTCTTTGTCTATTACGGTAACATGTAAGTAATGAGACTGAAGTTTGGATTATTTAAACGAATATTCTTAATTTCTGAAATATATTGTGTATTTGAACTTTTAGTTTCAATATATAATAGTTTTTTTTACTGATTCAATCTCAAAATCATTTTAGGTTAAATTAATTTGAAAAATTGATATATACTACCTAAACCGGACGAAAAAGGTAGTAGCTTTCTGTACCTCAAAAAGTAACACTGGGGCAAGCCCATTGACCACTCAGGCTTGCTTCGCTTGTGCGCTCAATGCCGCATTCTTGGGCAATCGGCTGCTCTTAAAATATTACACATTAAATTGTCTGGAGTACACATTATACACACATGCACATTATACACATTAAATTGTCTGGAGTAAAAACGTAAACAAAGCTCAAGGGACCACAAAATAATGAATACTTATTATTATAAATGACCGTTGTTTAACAAGGAGTATAGTATTTTAAACAAAAAGACCTTAATAGTACGTTGTGCAACAAGGGCGGAAGGACGGAGACATTATTAGTGGGTTTTCCCTATTTCTGCAGTTATGCCTGACTTCAATAGATGCCGTAAAAGTGAATTGCCGTGTTTTATTTGAAATAGCCGTGTAATATTTTGAATTCCCGTGGGATAGTGAGAAATCAGCCACTTACCTACCACAAGTCCGTGTGATAAGGTAGTATTTTCTCCGCATGCGTAACAAAAGGATTATTTTTCTTTCCACAGTACTGCTGTGTACTTTCATTACTTAATTTGTTAATTTTAATAGACTTACATACGACAATAAATCACCGAGGTTGAACCTTACTTTGCAACGCGCTGACAGATTTGGATGGTTCCATTTTTCTTGTGTAAAGTATGAATCCCTATTTCTAATAGGAGAAAAAAATCTTGAGCTAACTAGGGTGGGGGGGAGGAGTATTCTAACTTCATAGATTCTTTTTCTGTAGGGTAGAATGTGTTCCCCGATTGGTACCACGAGAAAAAACTTCACAACAAATTATACAGTTATACTTGATAAATGAGGGAATGAAACTTAAATCCTTCCCCATTCCGCAATTTTTTCATTTGCTCAGAAGCTAATTATACCTACCTATATGTTAATATATATATATATATATATATATATATATATATATATATATATATATATATACATACACTATACTGACCCTTTAAGTTCTAAGATTTACAGGTGCCTGAAATTGGCCGCTGTGACGTAAATCATGATATATGTAAGTAGTTCTTATTTTAAAAGCTTTTATTTAACTTCGCATGTTTGTTGTTGTTTATATTTTGAGGTGACATTTCGCAAGTCAATTTTGAACCAGTTCTCCTTACCATAGTAGGCAGGAAATTATTACACGTGAAAAAGTCCGGTGACAAAGCAATATCCAAGATCTAAGATGGCGCATTATTCTTTACTTTACAACCCCCTTAACATAGGTATCAAATGAAAGGGATTGACAAGTAAAATGTGATAAATTATGTGGTCATTCTAAATGAGATGGGGTACCGTGATAATGCTCATAGAGTTGTAATTGGAATTGGTACCGTAACCTATAGCCGTATTAGTGGTATTTAAAAAGAATTCTGCAGGAAGAAAAGCGGTGCTTACTTCTGCTGTGCCATGAACATATGGAGTGACTTATAAGCTATCTAATATGGGTACAATTTTACTTTCAGTGGAGGAAAACCATTTTTAATTTCCAATGTTTACTGTTAATTTTCTGCAGTTGCGAGCAGAATAAAATAACCATATATATATACGAAATGACATATTTAATTTTAATCTGTTATATTGTTGTAAGGACACTGTAAGAATCATTGGAATTACTGAAATAAAGATTTACAAAAAAAACCTTGTTTTAATCTGCAAAATCCTTACCCAGAAAGAGAGATCAAATGATTGTGAATATTGTCATCTATTTCTATCGCCTGCATTTAATAGCCGACATGACGTTGACAATTAAGAAAACCGGGTTAAAAAAAGATGTTTACACAGAAAGGGACAACTAGCGAAAAGTGATACCATTTTCTTGAAGAAATTTCAGAGCACCAATCACTCCAGTATTATACAGTCGTGGAAATTCGAATAAACTCAGTAGGATTTTTTAATTTTTAGGGTTTAGAATTAGAAAAAGACATAAAATAAAAAGTTTATTTGGCATATATGTATATATTTTAACCTTTAATACAAAAATAACTTTCCATTTTAATTTCTTAAAAAATAAAACATCTTCGAAAATTACTAAATAAAAGTGGAAATTCGCATAAATTCAGATAAGTAAAACAACGTTAAAATAATAATACTTAATATTTTTTATGAAGATCAATATCTAGTGTGTCCACCTTTGTTTCTTATTACCTCAAATATTCTTTGTAGCTTAGAATTTACCAAGGTTTTTAACACATCTTCTTTTTTGATTGAATCTTTTAGCTGAACAACTCTTTTAAACTGCCTTCCGTTGGCATAAACACGAACTGCAAGAGGTTCTCTATTGGATTCAATTCGGGACTTCTTGCTAGCCAATCGAGAACCTCAATATTTTTTTCTTTAAACCAGTCTTTTAGTTTCTTCGATGTGTGTGTTGCAGCGTTATCTTGCTGGAAAACAAAGTCAACGCCGCATAATTCTTCAGCACGATTCATCATCCCGACTTCCAACAGCTCGATATATTTATCGGCATTCATTTTTGGGGGAATCCATGCAAGATCTGTTTTGCCGTTTTCCGCAAAAGCAGCCCATATCATTACTCCTCCTCCACCTGAAGCGTGGCTCATACTTATTTCCTCTTTGAGCCGTTTATCTTGCCAATAACACTGAAAACCGTCAGGACCATCCAAGTTAAATTTCTTTTCGTCGCTGAAAAGTACTTTTGTCCATTCGGATTTCCAGTGCATATACTTTCGCGCAAAGTTGAACCTAGCAGTCCTATGATGTTTAATTAATGGCGGTTTTTTAACCTTTTTTTAAAACAAGATTTTCGTTTTTCGAAAGGATTTGACAAACACGTCGCACAGTATTCGATATGGCCAATTTAGGGGAAAAAAGGTATATTTACAAAGTTAAACAGATGTTTAAAGCAATATGTTACATAAGTCGCACACGTTATGAGTGCAAAAAGTACCCCCCGAACAATAACCAATAACAAGATCTGTTTTGACGCGTCTAATCAGTGTGCTCGCGACTCTCAACGATTAAAGTGTTATTTATGTGGTTATACATTCATTTTATTCAGTCTAGCTATGGATCCATCTTCTTAAGGTGTGGCTCTACTAATATAACAATATTATTTATAATATTACTTTGTAGTAAACCCATAAGCCATTTGTAATTACATTATAGTAAATTACTCCTCAAAATACCGGATTTTAATAACAAAAATATACTGTAAGGTATTGCAAGGATTTCAAATCTATTTTAAACATTACTTTAGTTAATGTATTTTACACTAAGTATAAGATTAGAGTGCGGAGCCTTGCGAGTTTAATAATAATTGTATTTTTTCAACAGATCGGCGAATAAGCAGAGAAGAGCTCTTTGAGATATGGCGTTCTACGAAACTCACAGACCATTGGGACAAATGTCCGAAGAAGCTTCAGAGGCAAAAAACAAAGAAATGAGAAAAGTCAGAGAAGGCTATACTTGCAAAAAAAAATAGACGTCGTACAAACTACGACTTGATGCGTTACATGCTCGTAGCTTCCGACCCTCACATAACACTTTTGAGTAATCTCGGACAAAAAATCTTTGTTAAAAACTTAATATGATTTTTTTAAATCAATAAATAAATAGATAATTCATTATATTTGTATTATATTACTCCATTAACCATAATAAAAGTTACAATTAATAATTTAGCAATAGTTGTATATTTTTGTCCCCCTAAATTGGCCATATCGAATACTGTGCGTCGGCTGGAAACGAGTAGATCTAATTTGGCCACAATCTGGCTAGAAAACGACTTGTTCTTCACAGCTTCATGGAAGATCAATCTTTTCTGGCGTGAGGTTAGCTTTTTGTTGTTATCGTGTTTTCCATTTTTCCCGTACGAATCACACATTTTTTAAAAATGACAGACTACGGACTGCGATCGGCAAATTTTTTCGGCAATCTGACGTGTGGACAACCCAACATCCGCATAAGCAGCAATTTTCGCCTTTTCTTCGCTAGATAAAACTTTACCACGCGGCATAGTGTTGTATGTTACTTGTGGGAGAACTCATGTACCCATGCTGCCATCAAGCCGTAGCATGAGGACATGAATTGGATGGAGGGATGTGAGAACCCTGACTAAGTCTGGACTCGCACCCAAAAGGGATAGGAAGGTTCAAGGGACTACCAGGGTGAGCGTATAAATAGCCGTGCAGGCTGAATAGCCTTGCCGAAGAAGTGAGGGGCCCGCCTAGTTAGCCGTACTAAGCTCGTCGGATTGGGGGGGTCTTGCCTCCTCCTTCGGAAAACTCACCCGACAATTAATTTGCGGGCTCTCTTTGAAACAAAAACTCGAGACTATGGGAACGCAACGGTAAACTGGGGATACTGGGTAGAAAAAACTTGGGAGAGAACTAAAAGAAGTTATGCCACCTGACGATGAAGCCTACTCAGCCCACAAATGTCAAGGGGCTTGTTGGGCTATCCCACCCCATCCTGTGACTAAGCCGAGCCCATACTATCTGGCATAGTCCCTATATCGTAATGCTGTCCGGTACTAGGTAGTAGAGGAAGAGTGTATGGAGAGAAGGATCAGCTCATGTTCTAGCACGGCGTGCTCATTGCCCGCGAGAGGTAGAAAATTCTAGCCAGAGTTAAAAAGAGTTTTAATTGAAGCCGGTTGAAATAGCATTAACTACGAATTGAATCGTTGCGTTATAATTTCCTTGTGAACGTCCGGGTAAATCTAGATGTGGATTAATGTCACTAAACACACTACACATTAATCTCATTTAGTTCAAACTTGTAACCGATTCCGATCTTTAAAGTATGCACATATAAATCGTTAATATTTTCTGGTAATTTTCAAAATAATCAAGGATTGGGTGATCGTCCAAGGTGGGGGCTGCTTAATTAAAATGTTAAGACAAATTACATTCTCCGTTTCTAAAATGTTAAGACAAATTACATTCTCCGTTTCTATATTAAAATCCAATGGTAGTTCGTAACGAAGCTAATGGAAATTTTGGCTACTGTTTAATTCAGGATCTCACCAATTCCATATTCAAAATTCTTAACTTAAAAAAATTTAAATAAAAAAAACTAATGGCGAAAACTCTTTAATTCTTTTATTGGGTTATTTTATACGCATCACCAGTCCGACGCCCAGTGGCTTCTGATGTCGCCTGCTCTTATGACTAATTAATATAAATGGCTAGATGTGCCAGGAATACAGGTTATCTAGCGTGATAATTCATTAATTACGTGGGATATCAAGGGGTATATCCTCCCAAACTTCTTCAAAAAAATAATCCAAAAATCTTCTCCAAAAGTAGTAAGGCACTTCAATAAAACACAAATAATATGTATATAGTAAACTGATTGGCAATAATTAAGTTCCAATGTGCTTGGTGAACGAAATGACCACGAATAACTTCCTGAACAACATACGAAATAGCATAAAAATCCTTGATAGATTAGATTAGATCGATACCTGAGTCACAGTACCAAGTTGTGGCAAAAATAAAAATGGCCCTCAGTCAGATAAAAGCAAAGTGAGCAAGCTAACAAACGAATGTAAAAATTCCTCCTCAACAATCACCAGGCATCAACCAAATTGAATACGTTTGGGATATTTGTTTGTTTTCCTCCTTTTTTTTGAAAATAAAAAGAAACATCATATGACCAGCATACGTGTCCTTCAATACAAAATTAAAATTTGTCTCCTAATGTTTCCCCAAATTGCAAAGCAGTGGTTATCCTACCAAATATCGAAATAAAAAAAAAGAAACACTTGTTTATATAGATTTAAACTCATTAACTAAGCGGTACGCTAAAACTTGTTTCGCTTTATACTGTGTTATAACTGCATTTTGTCTTTTTTTTTTTCTTAAGTTATCATGTTATTAGGTTTGAAGTTATAAGATTTGATCGAAAATGGCTAATGCAAGAGAAATCAAATTTTGTTTTGTTCTAATAATGAGAATAAAAATTAATATGATACATAAAATTGATATATTAAATCTACCTATTTTAATAAGTTTCACGTATACAAAGTAGTCTCTGCCTTCGAAAATAACAAAAGTTCTTACTGAATTTACCCGAACTTCTACCTAATCTGCACGATTACAAAGTACCAAATGCAAACAACACAAAACAAAATAATATAGTTTTTAAAAAAAAAGTTGAACCGCCTTCACAAAAGGCGCTAAAAAGCATAAAATAATTTTTAATTTTATATCTATTACGACATTTTGAAGTCGGTGCATTTGGAGACATTGCACCATGTGGTGATCGAATCGAGGTCCTTTTGGAGAAGAAGAGAGTCAGTTGTGGAGGAGATATGTTTAATTATTTTCATGTCATCGGCATAAATGGACAGCTCTGAGTGATTGATGACACATTCAACATCATTTATTGTAAGGATGAAAATTAATGGACCGAGGTGGCTGCCCTGGGGGACGCCGGAACGCGCGACAATAGGGTTAGAAATGGATGAGCTGAAAAGAACATTGTACTGACGGTTGTTGAGGTAGGATTGAATCCAGGAGATGAATCGGGAGGGGAAGCCTAGGCGATCAAGTTTGAACAAGATAACATTATGGGAGATCTTGTCGAAGGCTTAACTAAAATCGGTGGAGATAACATCAATATCTTTACCGTTTTCCAGGGCACATAGTGTTTTGGAGACGAAGTCAGTAAGGTTGGTGGTTGTAGATTCTCCTTTGAGGAAGCCATGCTGGAAGAGGCAGAAGATAGACTTACAGTGGAAGAATATGGAATCATAGACCAATTTTTCGAATAGTTTAGGTATGGATGATTATTTAGCGATCGGTCTGTAGTTGGACACATCGTTCTTGCAACGAGTTTTTCCATAAATGAGGGAAAACCCCCTTGTGTGACCGAGAGGCGGAAAAGCAAGGTAAGGTGTTGAATTAGATGCATGCACACTTTTTCAGAACGATGGCCGGAAGGCCGTCAGGACCTAGGTTGAAGTCGTCCTCAAGCTCCTTGATACTGGCGGCGATTAGTTCGGGATCAGGGTCGAAAGACGTAAAGGACGTTTGAGTGCATTTGTCCAAGAATGTAAAGTAGTTAAGTTAGTTACTAAAGAAGGGTGCAAAGAGGTTGGCGATAACCTTAGGATCAGACGAAGAGGTATTCTCAAGTTTTAGCGTAGAGAGGTTACCATTGGAGCGCGTTTATAAAAACGCTTGGGGTCGGATATAAGGCTAGTTTCCATCCGTTGGAGGTACTCATGGTAGAGAATATCACAACGTTCAGAAAAAGAGGTATAAGCAGATAGGTAGAAAGAATAGTCAGACTCGGTCTGGGATAGAAGAAAAGTTTGCCAACGTTTATTGCTCCTGTTGCGGAGAGAGCGTAATTCTTTGTCGTACCTTGAGGAGTAGTTTTTACGAGGAAAAAGTGCGATAGATTGTGTAAGACAAGCGTGTATTTCTGAATAGAACGCCTCTAAAGCAACGTCAACTGGAAGATGTTGAGGGATAGTGGCAATGTTAGAGTTGAGGAGCAAGTGATTTAATTTTTCAAAGTCGCCAAAGTCCAGAAAGTTCCTGACTCCACTTACTTGAAAGAGACCAGAAACGGAGAGATGATCAGTAAAAAAGGCTTCTTTGGCCTAAGATGTGTTAAGGGGGACAAAGTGAGAACAGTCCTCAGACAATGACTATTGAATACGGGGGAGGTTAAAGTCACCCAATAAAATAAATTCGTCGGAGGCGTTAGCGTTCTCAAGCAGGGTGTCAATCGCGTCAATTATGAGCTCGTAGGCATCTAGAGGTTGAGAGGGACAAATATAACAACAAATAATCTACAGAAGACACTTATTTAGTGCTTATTTGAAACATACAAATTCTGATATTGTAGAGTCGGAGGTCTTTAGCAGGGTGGCGTCATAACGGTTGTGAGCAGCTATGAGAACCCCGCGACCTGGGGGATCATTGGTGCCTACACAACCGTCGACGCGGAAAATGGTATAGTTTGGAGGGAATAGTTCGTTGTCGGGAATTCCTGGTGTTAGATTGGTTTCAGTTAAGGCAAAGATATCGTGCGGGAATGTGTGGGAGTTAAGAAAAATATTGGATGTTTTTGCGCGAAGTCGTCTTACGTTCTGGTAATAGACTGACAAGCAGCTGGGGAGAGGTACTTGATCGGAGACCGCAGGTGCATTTCTTAGTCAGAAATAGACAAAGCGGGGCCGGGGGGAGGGGGGGGGGGGGGGGTTATAGGGAAAGTAGTTTAAGGAGTCGTTGCAACTTTTTTAGAGATGGGATGAGAACTGACGTACGCAGCATAGGTGGATAGATCTTCGGAAACCTTATGGGAAGGGATATTGAATGATTCATGGTACTTAGTGAAAAGTTGGTGTAAGACGGTTGGGTATGTGCGCAGGCGTTCTTGGTGTATACTTAACATGACGTTGGTGCTGGTTTTACCGTCAATACAGACGGAATTCGGTTTGTCGTGTAGATAGGGCAGAAATAGACGAACGTTTTCATAAATTCGGCGGTCCCGTAAACGGTATAAGAGGTATCGTCCATCGTTGGAATCCGCAGAGCGCAGAGTCAATTTAACTGTAGGTGGGATTAGGGGTTCGATAAATGAGTGATGTTGAGATGAAGTAGCTTTGGTTAGCGGAAGGGGTGAATTAGTGAAGGTAGAAGTAATTTGACATGGGGTAGAAGTAGTTTGAGATGGGGCGTTACGAAATTACTACCCCTCCCCCTCTCCCACCAACACCATAGGACCAAATTATTCTCCTATTAGAAATGGGAGATACAGTAACAAAAGAACCATCCCAATCGGTCCACGCGTTACAAAGTTCGGTTCCACCCTCCCCCATCCCTCACCCAACCAACATTTGTTTTCTCGTAGTATCAACCAAGGATCATGGTCTACCCAATAGAAAAAGAACTTATTCGAGATAAAACCAAAATATCAAAGTGCATAATAGGCAAGATATGCTATAAAAACAACTGAAATCTAGATGCTGTTATTAACAGATATCCACAAACAGTAAATAATGGGCGTATCCACTGTAAACATAGGAATTGAGATTAAATGGCAATGGCCCAATGTACGCGTTGTGCGTCGCGGCACGCGTTGCGTCGTTCGCGGCAGACGCGGTGAAAATTTTGTAAGACCAAATACACGCGTCGCGTTGCTGTGACAGTTGTTCTGATATTTGTAAGCAAGTCATTTAAGCTGTAAAGTTGAACTAAATTCTTTGCGAAAAAACACATAAATGGATATTATGGAGTTGTTAGATATAATGAAAATTGCGATAGTTGTTTACGAAGCGTATAAAGAATACAAGAGGATACGTGAAAGAAGCAGTAGACGATTCTGGGTGGGAGAATTGTATGGTGACAGGATGATAAGTAGATTCTTCGAAAAGACAGTCAAATAAATGAAAGAAAATGATGTGGAACAGTTTTATGTAGCTACGAGAATGAAGCCTGAGACTTTCGACGCACTATTAAATCTACTGAAAGAAAGATTAACTAAAACCAGCATTCCAACGCCGATTTCTCCTGAATGTAGACTTTTCTTGACGCTCATGTAATATTTATTTTATTGTTAAATCGCAGCACTTTTCAACACAAATTTTGTTGCAGATATCTTGCTCATGGGGGGGGGGGGGGAACAGTTAATGGAACCTTTATTAAATATCACAGGATATTTTTCCACCGTACAAATTAATTTTTCTTCAAAACTATTAAAATCCATTTTGCAACGTTGGAATTCTTTGCAAATATCGCGGCAAAACTCTCAAAAGGAACTGTCAACGCGTCTGCCGCGCTCCAAAAGTAGAAAATAGGCCAACTCACGCATCGACCGCGGCAAACGCGCTAGCCATTTGGCCTTGTCGCACCTAAACGTGAGTATTCTACTGAACTGTCAACGCGCCGCGTGCCGCAACGCGTGCATTGGGCCATCACCTAAAGTCTTTCGGTTTCGTTTAAAAAGGAGACATAAGTTCTTACCTTACTTGATCGAGCTGTCAACAGGTTCAACGGTTGAAAAAATTTAAAAAGAATAAGACGCCGCTTAAAAGACTCGAGTGAAAATATATAATAAGTGTCACATCGCAATCGTTGTCTGCACTCAACAATTTTAGAAATTCTATTGTAGTGTGAGACTTTCAAACTAATTTTTGACATTTAGCCAGCGCCACCTAGAAGTCGGCAGTCTGAGCTACCTCTGTTTCTAGTCAGATGAGATGAAAGTGTTGATTCTTGAAGAAGAAGGAGACGATTCATTAAGTGTGACCCGGGGCAGATGGACAGCTGGAGGTACGTTTCGATTTTGCATTTAAATTCCATATTTATCTGAGCCATCGTTGCTCGGATAATTTTCTCAGCATTTTATATCAACTCGTAGTATAGTAAATAACAAAACGTAGACCACAAAAACGCAGAAAAACTCATCCCCATTGAATTGGTAAGGCGTAGGCAGGTTTATGGAAATCCTGCCATCCATACATAAAAAAATCAGGACCTGTCCGGCATTTACCTCGTTATTATTCAGCCCGATAAGACGGTCAAAAGGAAATTGAAAAATAAAGGTAACGCAAGTCTTCTCCCTATTGTGAGCAAAAAATGGAAAAAAACGTCAGAAATTTCCTCTTCTCCTGATAGGATCTTCATTGTACGCACAAAGGGATTACGCCCTGTGGTGTTATGATTCTGCTCCAGACCAAAAAAGAAAAGGTTAAAAGTCATTTGAAAGGAGGTGTCGGGAAGTCCACATGCCCCCCCCCCTGCCCCCTTATTACAGTCCCAGTGAGGACCACATAAAAACTAAGAGGGATCCAGAGAAACCCGCGTCTGGATGGACACCTATACGCCAGTACCTAAATTTAACAACCAGGAAAGTGTTTCAAGGAGGATGTTCCTGGAATAGTGGGTCCAAAATTTAGCAATTATATACTCTATTTGAAAAAAAAGGAAACCAAACCGTCTAATGAATCGCACAAGGAGAGCGATTACCAGTAAAGTAGATTCGTCAATTTTAGCAGTGTTTACGTTTTTGCGCACGTTTGAAACTATTAGTAGTATTATTTCATAGATCGTGTGAAACTATCAAATGAGCTGTACAAAAAGATTACTTTTTTTTGTCTTTCTAGATCGACAAAGTCGAAAACATTTTTTTACTGAACAATTCCCACTTGCATTATCTTATAGTAAACAAGTTTAAGTTCTTCTTTTTGGTCCGGGACCTATAAACATAATTTGATATATAGAATATAATCCTTTCAGTTGAAACTAAAAGTGCATTCCATTTACTTGAGGACAATCTGGGTAGACTAAAGTTAAATTTTTTTTAAAAAATTACAAAACTTAACTATCACTATTAATCTAATTTTGCAAATTGAGCTAAAAGAAAAAGAAATAAATTGAAATGACTAAATTTGTTTCCTAATTAAGAAAAATTAGGTCAAACGTTTTTAGGCTGTGTAAGTAATACGTGGTTAATCGCCTTCGAAAAATGAAATGAAATTGTTTCAAGTAAGTTTAAGTAAGGTAAATTAATTAAAAAGAAACTAGGTAGTGCCATAACGTTTAGCCCTTACACGTTTAAAATATAGTATTTATTTCGAAGACGAAAAAGAAAAGAAAAACATTTATGAAGTAAAGAAATATATTTTCAATAGAAACGAAAATATTGGATTAGGTTTGTTTAATTCAATCAGTTAAATTTGTTATTGCCAACTCGTGACTTTTAAGACCCCGAATTAATTATATTCAGAAATTTTGCGAAAGTCGCGTTTTTTCTCAAATAGTCTCATAATATTTCAATAATAAACGCTTCGAACGGAATAATATGTAAACTAGAAAACGCTCTAGTGTGTGAAAATTTCAAACGATTTAGGTTTATACCAACGAGAAAAAAAGAAAGAAATCAAGAAAATATTTTTGTAATAAGGCTTCGATAATACTGAATGCATTCATTTACGATTTAAAAAAAAAGGAAAGGAAAATATTGGTTACGTTTTCTTTTAGCATTTCAAGATGACTTACAGGAGGATAAGCTCTCATGTTTAATCAGGAAATTATGTTCTTTGGTATAAATGATATGGTAACATTAGGAAGTTTACACGATTTAATTAGGAAGTAATGTTTTCTTGTTCTTTAGTACGAATCTTATGATAAGGTTATTAAGTTTTCCTAGTTTACTTAGGAATTACGATATACGCGATGATGTTTGTGATGCCTTAAATCATTTTTTTATTTCAGGAAACCCAAGAAGACTCCGTTTTGAGTCCCTTTTCCTCATCCCTCCTCCTGATTTCCTCATGTTTTAACTTATATTTATCTTAATTCTATTTTGTTTACAAAATACACATTACATATGTATGAATAACATGGGACAGTCTTCGCTAGTCGTAGGGACTTCCTTACGAAAAGTTCATATCAAAACGGTTGACACGATTTAACTCATGAAAGTCGTCGAAACCTAAGAAAAAATTTAAAAAGATTTAGTTTTATTGTCTCTCCGGCTATCGCTTGGCGAACGGAATTTTCAAAATTCAAAAATTTGCCCACAATCGAACTTAAGTTTGAATATGGCGAACCATATTAATATGGCAGGCCACCCATGCCATGTTTTGGGGAAAATAAACATAGAGTCGGAGGGGAAGGAGATCCGGCAAGCGGCCGACGGCAGTGAGTGTTGTTCGGTGAGATAAGTCAGACGTGTAAGAATAAAAGTAATAATTTTGTTCTGTTGGATACACGTGGAAGGAAACCGGCATGGCGAATAGTGAAGCTAAGTATCAGTAAAGCTAAATTATATAATTTTTTTTCATTTCAAAAAAATAATAATGTTTCGTTAATTTTATGCAGTTAAAAGATTTTTTTTGCTCATAGATAAGGTACATTTATGAATTGGTTATTGAGGTTGAAAAGTTGTTAATGTGATTGGAAACGTTACTACGAATGTTGAAGCGGTTGTTTTTGTAATTGAAATGCTTTTTTCTGAATTTAAAATGATTTTGAAACTTTTGGAAAGTTTAATTTCTTGTACTTAGTTGTAGAGGATTTTGAATTTTAAGTAGTTGCTCTTGGTGTTGAATTGGTTGTTATAGAAAATCGAGGCTTAGCTCAGAACATAAGCTAATTCTCCATACAAGTTCTATCGTATTTTCCGCAACATATTATATGGAGCACCCTTGTATGATTCAGCTCATTACATAAATTAATTACAAGTTATGCAAAATAAAATCTTAAAAGTGCTATTGACCTTCCAATATCACCATTCTTTAAAAAAATATATTGATGTATTGTAACGCTGAAATTATCTGATTTGAAAAGTTGGTGGAATTCGCCGCCCTAACCTTTTATAATAAATGTCGGGACTTTTCTAAGCCACTTATCCGAAAACTGCAGTCAGCTTCCACTTAGAATAAAATTTCTGGTACAATTTAGAATGATTTTGATGTTTTTCCTTATACATACCTAAAATAAGTTAAAAGAAAATAAGTAAAAAAACCATAAATAAGAAATTACATCTAGTTGTACGGAATGTTACTGTATTCTAATCTGTTTAAACTGTATAAATATCCACAATGTTTGATAACAAGTGACAGTTTTTTTTAGACAGCCTGGTTAATTTCCGCTTCGCATTTCGCGGTTCCAATTGGCGGATATATGGTAATAGGTATTACATTAACACTGAAGGAATTTATCTACTTTATCTAGGTTGTCCATTGGGATTATTCAGAATTCTAAACTCTCACACCTATTTGAATTATATGCGATTGAATACTGACTCAGATTATACCTTATATATAAGTGAATTGAACCAGATCGGTGGATTATACACCTTTATTTACAACTTAGTGCATTTAAGCTCGTTTTTTCTTTATCTCCAAGTAAAATTTCGAGTTTTTTTTTTGTTGCATTAAAGTTATAAGGTAATCAAATATCAAATAGAACCATTTTAATAGCTATAAATGAAACTTATACATCTGTAAACCTTTAAGAATATCGGGATTTGGTTTTCTTTGTTCTTCAGTTAAGTAGACCTACGTGTTCTTAAATCTGGTATTGCCTTATTACCATTGAAAGTTATTTTCTATCTTTTCTGATTTATTTTAGAATTATTTTCAAAATACCTTAACATATTTTTCGTTTACAAATACCCTTCGGAAATATTTTACTCATTGTTGCGGTACCTCACAGGTTAATTACTACATTTAGGCTTGTTTTTTCTTTAATTTTTTTGTAAAATTTTAATTCGCAGGTTTTTCGTTTGAATTCAAAATTATAGAGATAGTCAACTATCAGATACTGAAACTAAACTGAAGCGATTCATAGTTGTTCCTTTAATAAAAGGGAGTAAAGAAACATTTTAATAGCTTTAAATGAAGCTAATACATATATAAACCGGAAGAAATTTGGGATTTAGGGTTTTTTTTAATATACCTACGTTTCCTTACCTCTGGTATGGTTTTATTACACTTGAAATTTATTTTCTATCTTTTAAGATTTAGTCAAAAGTTATGTTCAAAAATTCTTAAACATATTTCTCAGTTATAAGTACACTTTGGAGATATTTTCCTTATTTCTGCGTTAAGACTTTAAATGAATTAAATACATTTATGAATACCAAAGAATATTGGGATGTAATACGTGTTCTAACATCCTTCATTAATTTTTAGGGCCATTCTAAACTGTGTTCAAAATACGTTGAATATAATTTCCATAAGTTTAAATACTTTTCGGAGATATCTTCCACATTGTTGCAATACCTCGCAGGTTTAGAAAGTTTTGAAATGTTCGTTACATATTTTTTTTTAATAAGATAAAGCCTATAGAAGAATAATAAAGGTGGAAGTGTATTGTAACGGAAGAATTCCAGTTTTTGGGTTAATTGACAGTACTTCATATTAAGTCAGCCTTCCAACTTTGTTGAAGTTATACTGTCGTGGTGATTTCTCGGAATTTTTTTTTCTCCAGTGGCTGAAAGAATATAATGAAGTGCTATACCCCGTTCAGATTCCTCCCGACATCCTCTCTCTCTAACACCTAGTCCGGACAACTGTCCGAGTTTTGAGGGACTATGCCTTATTGCTCAATAAGCCCTTTAACATCTATGGTCTGAGGTTGCTTTCTTCGTCAGGGGCATGATTAGGCCGATCCTTTTTATCCTTTCTTTTTCTGTTATCATTTTAGAATTGTGCTTTCTTTTTTTTCTTTCCTGAGGACTTAAGAGTGCCCGCAAAATAATTGTTCGGGTGAGTGTACCGAGGAGTGTGAGGCAAGAACTCACCCCAATCCGACGAGCTTAGCACGGCTCGCTAGGCGGGCCCCTAACAACTTCGGTCACCGACCAAGCCTGTACGGCAACTTACGCTCACCCTTATATTTCCCATAACTTTCCCTATCCCTCTTGGTTGTGAGCTACGACTATGTTGTGACAAAGAAGTTAGTGGTGCTCACAACCCTTAATCCAACTCATGTCCTCATGCTACCACTTCATGGCAGCATGGGTACATGAATTCTCCCACATTACCGATAACACTTGTCTAGGTTCAGGAAAGCTCCTAGCTTCACAGGCTGGACATATGTTGTGAGTTATGAGAAAATTTTTTTTGCGTTCTCACATTCCAAAAATTTGTTTTTTAATTTTTTTTCTCTTTCTCTTTTTTTGGTGAATACCTTTAGTTTTTTTATCTTAACTAAAACCTCCCTTCTTTTCTTTCACCTTTTTATTGAAGTTTTTTTTTAATTTTCCCTTGACAGTTAGTTTTTCCTTCGGAGTTGGTACTCCCGCACATTTGGCACAGACCCTAAGTCTCACAAGTATACATTTTTTTTTGTGTGTTTCGGTACAAGCATTATCTTGCTGAATTTGATTAAAAGACTTGTAAGAAAGTTTTCTTTATTTAAATATTCCGTTATCCCGTGGTGAAGCCCGAAGCTAAACCCGACGGTCGAGGTGCCAGGCCTAAACAGGCACAAGCCCCCTCCACCCCGCCACGAACGAGGAGTAAGGCGAAGCAGGCTCTCGACCAAGAATATGCTTCCCGAAGACTTAGTCACAGGGGCTATAGCTGTGCTGCAGCCGAACATGTCTTAACCTTCTCCGGACTTCAACCCAAACAGACTGTCGGCCAACCCCGAAAAGTTTCCCGACCAGTCTGCAGATCGGGCACAGCAGATTTTTGAGTCGAGTCAATCGTTGTACGGTGCTTGGGCCTTCCTTCCATCCGAGCAGGCTCATGCGATAGAGGACTTCCGCCTTCCTGAGATTGACCCCATTCCTCAGTAGGTCTGCACAACACAGAGCAGGCTCAAAAGCCTGAACCGACAAATCAGCATCAACGTTTCCCTTATTCATCTAGAGCGCACAGCATCCCGGAAACTTCAGTAGTTACTGCCGATCATTTGGCCACCCAGATGGCTGATCTGAAGGACGAAATGTTGGGTTTGCTAAGAATGAACCTGGTTCAGTCCATACTGGAGAAGTCAGGTCCGGCAATCAGTCCTACAGAGGCCCATTATTCAGTCAATGGCAACCCCAGGCTTATGAGCATGAGTCTCCTCAGCCCCTTCAACCTAGGCAGAGGCCCACACCTAGAGTGGCAGTATTTCAAGCAAGACGCCTGTCTGTCATGGCGTCCTGGATTAATTTTTCTGGCTGTAACCCGGCTTTCTCGGTAGATGACTTCTTGTTCGTCAGTGATTGATTACTTCAAACAAAGTCCAGTTTACATGTGTGACGGTCGGTGTAATTTTTGAACAAGTCCCTTAGTTTCTCTCCTCACCTCGCAATCTGCACTTTTTTGTATTTGACTTTCACTTCCATAACTTAGGCTATCCTCCTTACAACTAGGTTGCTTGGACATTAAGAAACATAGCTAGCATTGCTTTTGGACAAGAAGGAAATGGCATAAAATCAATTGTTACAAAATGTAATTCAACTTGCAATAAATTCCTCTTCCCCTATCTAAAACCCCTCTAAAACGTTCTTTTATCGGGCGTCAAAGGTAGCCAGAAGCGTACGACAAGCCCAATTTGTTCACCCATCAAGCTAAATCCGTTGCCCGCCTATTATTTTGTCATTATCTGAGTAATGCCACTAGAACGTTCTAGTCATCAGTCGGGCAATCAAAACGGCCCATGCAACCAAATAATGATAGGATCAGATGGAGTAGCGGCTGCGAGAAGGTGTGTGCGTGTGCTTGCCGGTGGAAGAGGATGGTGACGCAAACAAAACGGGGATTAGTCAAGAAGTACATCTCACTAAAGTCGGTTAAAACAAGCATTAATTTTTCTGAATAGTTAGTAGTTAAAAGAAAGAAGGTATAATACAAACATCGAATTTATCAGTTGCGGCAAATTTTAATAAACGTCTACAGTCTGCAACAGCTGCTTTTAATGTAGCCTGGGACTTTCTTAAAAAAAAAAAATAGAATACAAAAATAGAATACAAAATTAACCATAGCAATAAAATTTTTATGTTATCGTTAACCGATATGTGGTTTCTCGCAATAAAAAAAACTTCTGCGATTGCCTCAAAACACTCCGAATTATATGATTGATTTAGAGTTTGGCCTGCAACATATTTATATTTACACGTTGAAGTTACACCTGAAAGACTGCCTCAGCAATTAGCAGGACAAGTTGTTCGTCAAAATATCTATTGGTACTCTGCCTGGCAAGAACTTGCTAGCTGCCATAATTTTAAAATATATTGACGTGAAGACACATACGCAAATATAAAGAACTCCCTAGAAGAACTAATTGACAGAGAGGAAACTAGGATTAGGAATGCAGCCATTGAAAAATACAGGCGGTCTTTGAGGCACGGCTTATACGGTGGGATTGATTTTTTAAACTTAAATAGCTACGTCCGAGAGGAATTCTTTGTTAAAAAAATTAATTTGATCTGTAGATATCGAAGGGGGCTTTTAAATTTTGGAGATCCAGCCAAGATCCTGCCTCAACTGAAGCTGCTTCTGGCAAAGGACAGAAAGAAGGCCAAATATAATGAGGTGTCGAGATGCGAGCGCCTCTTCAATAAAGTCTCGGAAATCCTGGAGGATCTCGAACTTTACAGGACTCTTCATCATTAGAGTCGTACAGTCATTGTCTGAGTTCCTGCGATTTCTTTTATGTGTAGGATAACATCGGTCAATGCAGGAGGCTTGAGTGCAACCACTAGACTACAAAGTATTTTTGAAAACATAAGACACTGGAACACAGACATTGCACTTATAGAAGAGACGAATTACAAGCCAAAACAACAAAACTCAAATCTTCAGAAGGGTAACACAGGTGTTGCTACAGAAACACCACGCAGAGCTTCCGGTGTGGCGATTGATGTGTCCCACAGCTTCAAACTGATGTCTCCATCTTCCCAGGCTTCGCGTCCATCTTCCCAGGCTTTGCGTCTTCCTTAGATTTTGTCTTGGAGACAAAACGCTAAGGGTAGTAGTCGTGTACCTGCCACATGACCAGGATACTACAAGACAGGTGTTGGACTTAACCCTGTCGCATATTATGCACTTTAGTGGTGAGGTTATCCCTGGGGGTGACTTCAACTGTATACTAGATTATTTAATCGATCGTCATTCTAGATTTGAGTTTAATTCGGTGAACGCCGCGCGATTGTCGAGCGTAATCAGACACAGCAACCTTGTGGATATCTACCCTTGGCTTAATCCAACGACTAGGTCATACACAAGGTTTTCCCGAAATGTCTAGGGTAGCTTTTCGGGTTCGAGGATAGACAGACTGTACGTCTCGTCTAACCTTCTTAACTTTTTCGTTAGTGTCACTCATGAAGTGTGTTTATTATGTGATCTCCTTCTTGTTGTGGCTATTAGCACTTTGGTCGAAGAGCGAAGTGCTTACTGGATTTTTAACAATAACTTGTTGAACTCGGAGCAGTTCATGGAATTCATTTCGTTTTGGCAGCAATGGCGTGATAATAAGAATATTTATTCAAACCTTAGCCATTGGTGGGATGTCGGCAAGCTTCAGATTCGCTCATTTTTTGATACGAGATGCAATCGAAGCAAATATCATACATCGAGTTCGACGCTCGAAGTCATCCAGATTAGTACGCTCCTGCCCGCTCGCACAATACGGCAGACTTAAAGAACGACTTACAGCACAAAACTACAAGCATAGCTTGGAGTTTGTGCTCTGAAACTAGTCGCGCTGGTTGCAAGAGGGCGACTTTCCAACCGAGTACTTTTTCCAAATAACTCGACGTCGTACCGTGAAGTACACAATTCTTGTCGAATCAGGCCAGATTCTATACAGAGAGGAAATTGCGAATTATATTCGCAATTACTATACGTGGCTTTATGCTGCATCGACGTTGCCAACATTCTCGTCCAACGATGAATTATTTCATGATGTTCTTACTTTTTCTGATGAAAGTAAAGAATTCCTGGACAGAATTTCTCCTGGTTATGATGGTCTAACTCCAAAAGTCTTTGTTCGTTTTAGGAATCTTTTGATTTCTGGCCTTTCGGATGTCTCTAATTCTGCATTTGTTACACATACCGAATTTCCCTCAAGTTGGCGGAGATCCGTTATGCGTCTAATACCTAAGAAGTGCGATCTTCAGAGATTAGAAACAGAAGGCCACTTACTCTGTGTAATGTTGACTACAAAATAGTTTGCAAATCACTGGGAACTCAACTTCGCTCAGTGATTGCCTAAGTAATACACCCGTCACTGTAATACTGCGTTCCAAGTCATAGTGTCAACGACAACATCGCTGTAGCAAAGCATCTTTTAGTCTACCATGAAAAAACTGGTTCGGCCATGATCTCTTTCGATGTGTTTGGGCTTCCGTCCAAATGGATTGAGATCATCAGTGGTCTATATAGAAATTCAGTGATTCTCATAAAGCATAATGGGCATATATTGTCTTCTATTCAGCTTCCTTGTCAGGCATGCATTATATCCTTTCACTGTAGCCGCTGTTGGTAAGTCTTCGTCGATCGTTGAGGGAATATTCAGTTCACTTATATTTATATATATTTTCACCACGAAAGAGGATGCATTTCCAGTTTCTTGTAGAGTTTTCAAACAATGTAGCGTACGCTGACGACATGTATATTTTCACCACGAAGGAGGATGCATTTCCAGTTTCTTGTAGAGCTTTCAAACAATACGAGCGACTGGCGGGCGCTAATGTTATCCTTAGCAAAAGCCAAGGCCTTTGGGGTGGGAGGTGGCGGAGTCGAGCAGATTCTCTCCTCAGCATATGGACGAATACTTGCCTCAAATATTTAGGTGTATGGCACATGACACTGAAGAAACTCTCTGGAGTTATGAATTTGTGGTGGACTAGACTGCACCCTTTCTCGCTAAAAAGACGTGCAGTCATTGTCAATTATTTGATTACTTCGTCCGTCGTGCACCTGCTAAAATCAGAAAACTTCGAAAAAGGCTTCGTGGAACTTCGACAGGTGCAGGCCATTGACGCCTTCTGCGCAGAAGACGATGGGTCGCTGAAAGCACGCTCTGACGACCAGTAGCGGAGGGTGGTTTGGGTCTTACAGATATGGTCGTGATTCCAGCATTCCAGCGAGTGTTCTGTCAAAGAGATAACTTAATTTCGCAGCAGCTACGGGTAAGTTCTATGGGGGTAGCGGCGAAGGGTAGCACTACTATCTGTTCACGGTCAGTCCACCATATCCGCATGACTGGTCCCAGGATCTGATCTTCACAATTACAAACTGGGGAAGACTAAGACCAACATTCCATTTGCGATGGAATGAACTTTAGTACGGGGAATTCTCAGCAATTCGAATTAGGTTGTGTGATTAGGTAGTGATCAGTAATGCTCGAGGTGTAACGGCCGATACAGGACAACTCACAGTTCTTGGAGATATCATTGATGCTTCTGGGAACACACTTATACACCTCCACACCACACATTGAAAGGAATTGGTTGAAAAAAATGAAAAGGAAAAAACACTTGTTTTTCTTCCACTATTAGGAGTGAGATGGATGTTTCGACCGGAGTGCAAGTGGTCATCATTAGCGTGGCGCTTGCACTCCTTACCAAGGACATCCATGACGAAAAGTCAAAAACCCAACTCCTATAAATACTCACTTTTAAATCTGAGTATGAATTATATGAAGAGGATTTTTAATCCATCAATTTCATATAAAACCAAAAATGGTTAAAAATTGTGTGATCAGAAAGTTACCTTTCAGCAGCACTTGGTCATTTGTTTAAAAATGAAAAGGAAAAAACACTTGTTTTTCTTCCACTATTAGGAGTGAGATGGATGTTTACCACTTGGTATTAGGAGTGAGATGGATGTTTACCACTTGGTTGATACACCACGAGAGCGTTTTAGTCATCTCTCTATTAGGTAACCTAGCACTGAGGTGATAAACGCTTTCGTAATGAATCGACCGCCGCACATAACATTCAGTACAATCGCTACACGTCGGCTGCGAGAGATCTTCGTAGGAATAAATCCAACTTATAACATAGGTGTTAATAGACGGCGCGCTCATCTTGGGGTAGACTTGGCAATAATGGTGACTATAACAATTACAGAGACTCTGATGTGGCATTCAAACTGCTCCATCATAGCCTCGTGCATCCAAACCAGCTGTCATATATTGATCATCGAATTCAAAGAGCCTGCACGTTTTGCGGTAGCGGTAACCAGGTGAATTGCTTGATAAGCTTTATCCTTATACTTGCTAAGTCAACAATTCATCTGTACTGCATGCGGATCGAGCCTGGCAATAGCCCGCTAACCCATCATTTCACACGCTTTTACTTAAGAACCACTGCGTTGCCAGATTATGGAGGCGTTTACGCCTAGAGTTACTGACAACGGAGTCCGACACATTCAACTGCACCTGGCAACCTTTATCGTCACTGGGAATAACAGGCCACAGACTTACAGCAGCTTGTCAACGAAGCTTCTCTTCGCTTTGGTATTGCTGCAAGTACCTACTGCGGCAAGGACAAGTGACACGTTGGATTCGTAAAACTGGGAAGATGATGGTAGCAGTTTGCAGACTGGTTCCACGGGAATCTAGTTGGTTCGAAGTTTATGTGCGTTCGTTTAGAACACGTTTGAATGAGTGGCTCCCGAAGTACGAACTTCACTCGGTGCTGCATCTACCCTCTGGGAACAGTCAGACAATCATGTTCTTGCTAATATTTTCGATTTCGGTATTTTATTCGTTCGTTAAGCACTAGGTTTAGTTTCAATATTGTTTTTAAAAATTGTTTAAGGAACTTTTCTTAGAGCTGGCACTCACTTCGAGACATTTTAAATTTTGTTTATTTCCTTTTTTAAAGGTTTGTTTTTGCCTTACAGTTTAGAGTAATTTTATTTCTTTTATGTGTAATTTTGTTAGAATTTTAGGATTTTACTTTTGTGTCGATTAATGCAATAAAGAGCTATTATTCATAAAAAAATATTCTTATTTGTGCCAAAGAAAACGGATATGTTAATTTGTGTCATTTAAAAGAAATCTGAAAAACAGAGAATTTTGCGCTAAAAAGCGACTAAAGTGTGTCAGTTGTGTGGACCTTAAAGAACATTAATTAAAGTGAAGTGAAATTTGGATATTTTTGAAAAAATTAGGTCATTAACTAAATCTATTAAATTTACAAAATTCAAGAATTTCGTGACATTTCTTTACAAATTGTTATTTACTTTCGGTTGCCATAGTGATCTTTTAATCTGTATCATAAAAAGTAGGCGAGGTAAAAAAATTCAAAGTGAGATTGCTACTGCCCTCCAAATCAGTGTCAGTAGCAGTAGTAGTGATACTGAGGGAGTAAAACAAAAAAGAAGGAGTGAGAGGAAAAATGGACCTTGGAGCTTTTTTAAAAATGCAAGAGCCCACTGAAGAGGCTAGAAAAGGGCGCACTGAAAAGGCTAAAAAAGTAACTGGTGTGAAGCACTGAAGAGCAGCAAGCGACACTCGTCGCAACAACATCAGCGACAGTTTCAGCAGCCTCCACTGCTAAAGTTTCAGTGACATCCGCTGCTTAACTGTCACTGGCATTCGCTGCTAAAGCGTCCGCGTCATCAGCCACCAATGTTGTAGTAGCACCCTTTGCCAAAGTGCCAGCGGCATTGCCCGCGACAACATTAAAGCTTGCTAACATTATGAGAGCAGCTTCAGAAGTTGCACCAGCATCAAAACGAGCTCCAATGTGCCCAAGTCTTTCTGCAACGAAGAAATATGGGGAAAGCAGACCAGCGCCATCAGTAGCAGCACCAACCAGTTAAGTGACTACCCTGCTACTAAGCAGGAACCAGCTACGTCCAGCAGGTAAGTGGTAGCTCTACTAGAAGTGCATTTATAACAATTTCAGGTAGTTATGTGACTTCTCGTCAGCCCCCAGCTGTAGTTGGCAGGGGCGGTACTTGCAGGGGCATTTTGACGGTTCGGTATGTACTTTGAGAACTTCCGTGAAGCTACACAAAGTGCACACCTGCGAGCCCTGTCACAGGTCGTCCCATTGAAGAAGATATTCTCCTTTGCTCTGGTCGGACAAGTTATGGTGGAGGTGTATACTACCAACATTGACGCATCCCCGAAGAGGATGCTTGAGGGCATCGATGTGGGCGGTAGAGACCTCCAACCATACCCGGTCGACCAGAGTCTTCTATACCCAGGTCCCACTTCGAACTCAACCAAAGGACCTCGAAGCCTTCTTGCGAAAGTTTGACAAGATTCACGGCAAAGTTCGAGCAGCTCCACTCAATGGCATCGTCAGCTCTAGCCGGGAAGCATAAGTCTCCCTAAATCAAGGATGTGTGCTTTCAGAGGGCTTCTTCTGGAGCATGATTGGGTCCAGAGATTGGATTGAGGTGAGCTCCGAGGCAAAATGTTTCGCTTGCCATCAGGTAGGGCATTTTGCTTCAGAGTGTCCCAAGGCGGAAAGGAAAGTGGCTAAAGACAGTGTGGAGGGTACTCCTGCACCTGCAGTTGTACCCGCAGTAGTGCCTTCGCCCTGCTCTCTTGTAGGAAACTGCAGAAGCTGTGCCAGAGGAAAGTACTTCAGAGACAACTCCTGTCCTGGCTGTAAAAGCTGCTACCTCAACACGGGTTGAAGCAGTGAGCTCGGATGAGGAGCCGAGGGCGAAGTTTTGAAATATCCTCAATAGCCTGCATTATAAAAAGAGCGGGGACAGGATCCTGACTATTCTCAAGCGTGAATTCGGTGATCTAGCCAGGATCCTGTCCTAGTTTTGCAGCAAGAAACAAAGAAACGGCCTTGCTATAAAGAGGTGTCGAGGCTCGAACAGATTGCAGATGCCCTAGAAGAGCAACGCCTGGACAGGGCTCTTCTGCAATAGAGTCGTGCTATCATAATTTCAGCACTGTCTTTTTCTTGAATATGTAGGATAACCTCAATAAATACTGGGGGCTAAAGTGCACATATACGTCTACACGCAATATTCGAAAACAGTAAACATTGGAATACATTGCACTCTTACAGGAGACAAATTTCACGCTTGACACATTTACACAATTAGAATGAAACACTCAAACACTCCTCGTAGAAGGCTTCGTTAAACTTTTGCAGACAGAATTCATTGACGGATTTTTTGGGTGGGACAGTAGGGGTGGATTGGGTCTTACGGACATGGCGATTTGAAGATAGCTTGATTTCTCAGCTGTGGGTAAGTTTCTTGGGCGGTGTCGGCGTAAGAAAGCATTACTATCTGCTTTCAGTTCACCCACCCTATCCGCATGACTGGTCCAACAAACCCGGCTCCTGTATACACAGACATCTGATCAGGTTTCGCTCCTTCCTTAAAATTCATCTTGCAAGACAAAACTATAAGGAAGCTAGTAAACGTGTACTTGCGTGACCAATATATCGCAAGACAGGTAATTGAGTCTGTCCTGTCGCATCTTTCGGGTGAAGTTATCCTTGGGGGTGACTTCAACTTCACACCGGATTCAGCACTCGACCGCCATTCCGGAGTTTTCGACCGTTGGATTAATCCAACGACTAGGTCATATACAAGGGTTTCCCGAAATGTTCATGGAAGCCTTTCGGGTTCGAGGAAAGACAGCCTTTACGTCTCGTCTAACCTTCTTAGCTTTTTTGTCAGTGTCACTCATGAAGTGTGTTCACTTAGTGATCACCTTTTTTTTTGTGGCAACTAGCACTTTGGTCGAAAGGCGAACTACTTACTCGATTTTCAACAATAACTTGTTGAATTCAGAGCAGTTCATTGAAGAATTTATTTAATTTTGGCATCAATGGAGAGAAAGGAAACATGACTACGCGAACCTTAATCATTGGTGGGATGTTGGAAAGCTTCAGATTCGCTCATTTATTGAGACGAGATTCAATCGACCCAGGTATATAGCATCGAGTTTGACGGCCGAAGTCTCGCAATGCGAGAGATTAAAAGAACGGCTGAGAGTACAAAACAACAAGCATAACTTGGAGTTTGTACTCCGAAATCAGTTGCGCTGGTTGCGAGAAGGCGAGTCTCCGACCGAGTACTTCTTCGAGACAACACGAAGACGTACCGCTTATTGTGAAGTTAACCCGATTCTAGTCAAATCTGGGCAACTCCTACATAAAGACAAGCTTGCGGACTATATCCGCACATACACACAGCTATACGCTGCACCGGCGTTGCCAACATCTACGTCCGCTGAAAGTAGAGAATTCCTGGACGGAGCACGAACCCTTGATGATATGCTCATTGCTACGAAGGATCTTCGCCGTCATACTCCTCCTGGTTATGATGGTCTAACTCCAGAATTTTGTCTACGCTTTATGAATATTGTGATTCCAGATCTACCAGACCTAGACGTCTTCAGTTCTGCAGTGGTTGGACATACCAAATTTCCCTCAAGTTGACGAAGATCCGTTATGCGTAATCATGCATAATCTTGAAGTTTTCTAGTGGTTGGATGTTTCCAAATTATTCGTTGGAATGTGCGATGATCAGGATGTATTTCAATCATTATATTCATCATTTCTATATTAGCATTCATTGCTATCCTATACTTCCTTCAATTGAGCAAAGTTACGAACAATTTTAGTTGCAATGTAGGCCCCTTTAATAAATAATCGTTGATTGATTTTCCATTTGTTGTCTTTTCTGAGGCGTCGAACACCACCCTTAGTTTTGTTGTGGTGCTATCCTTAAAAACCGCATAATGCGGAATGTAGTAATGTGGTTCACTGTCGTTGTAGTCTCCTTCTAATTCAGGATTTTTTACAAATTGTCGCTGTAAAGTAAAAAATCGCTTCAGTGCGTGTGGTCTTGATTGACCCAATATAGGAAACTCGTTATTTACAAATGGTAGTTTGACTTGATATTTACCATTCCTTAAACGTTTGTGTGTGAGTTGAAAAATGTTTTGACTTTCTTCTTCTTTTTTGCTAAGAATGGGTTGCGTTGGAAGTTCTTCTAATTCCCGAAATCGCTTCAGTTGCGTATTTAAATCGATGTCAGCGGTAGTTACTCGTTATTTCGTTCTCAAGTGTCGTTGAAGTAGGTCCTTGTAAAATCCAGTCAAATATTGTGTTCATAGCAACTGGTGCGGTATCTAGTCCTCGTCTTATACCTTCTTGAAGGATTTTTGCATAAATGTTTGCTCCTAATAAAGCATCCACTTTGTCTGGTTTCCAAAATGTAGGATCGGCAAGCTGTAAGCCATCGATGTGTTGATAATCCTTTTTGGAAACCAATTTAGTCGGCAATGTATTGGTAATTCCCTTCAAAGCAAGAAAATCTTCTTCTTCAACGATAGGGTTTGATCTGCAAGATCTCAATTGTAATCTCGTTTAATGCTGTGATGTAGCAGCTGAACTAGTGTTTAAGCCGGTGACTGCTACCGATGTGGGCGAGCGAATAACACATAATTTCTTACAGGCACCTTCAGTTATGAATGAAGACTGTGAGCCACTGTCTACAAGACAACGTATAACAGTAGGTTCACCGAATTCACTATTTGCTATTACTAACGCTGTTGCTAACAATGCATGAAAATTTTCCCTGGTTACAAAAGTCTGAGTAATGTTTAACTCATCAGCATAGTTGGCTGATTGTAACGCTACTGGAATTATATTACCCAGTTCATGATTAATATTTTGTACTTGGGTTTGTAGTGAATTGCATTGGTTTTGTACGAGTGTGTTTCCGTATTCATTGCTCTTAGATTTTAATGAAACAGTTGATTGTTCTCTATTGGAGTTCTCGTGTAGGGTAGAATGATGCCTTTGATTGCATTTGAAGCATTTGTATTTACTATTTCATTCAGGTAGAAGATGATTTTTACACAAACAGTTTTTTTCGTCTTGCTTCAACATTCATTTTCTGATACCTTGAACACTTTGGAACAAAATGATTTCCATCACATGCAGGACATTTGTTTCCTCTTGAGGAATAACAAGTTAGTGTTGTTTGCCTTTTTGGCGGTTTTGATTATGTTGTTTTGGTCACCGGGACATCCGCGATGGATTCTATAATTTTTAAACGTGTATTTAGAAATGTAGTAAATTGTTTGAGAGAGCTTCAGTATCATAAAAGGTAGTTTTTGTACTAGAAGAAGTATTAACAATATGTCCCATGAATTTGTATCTACTTCTAAACCTTTTAATTGTTGTAGACATTCCTCCGTCGTATCAAGTAATGATTTGATTGCCTTGCTGGATTCTGTGTGCTGTTTGGGTTGATTGACTAATGCTTTAAGTTGATGATTTACTAGGATTCATTTGTTTTCATAACGACTCTTTAATTTGTTCCAAGCGGCTTCATAGTCCTGATTTGTGATAGGAGTGTTTCTTAAAGTCTTCTCCGCTTCACCAACTAGACCTGCTTTCAAATGATGTAATTTTTGCACATATGTCAATCTTGTATTATTATGAACCAACGAGATGAAAAGGTCATGAAACGATCGCCGTAATTCATAGTCACAGTTATATTTCGGTAATGTGATCCGAGGCAGCGTTGACTCATGTTGGATCACAGTGGTGGTGTGCATTGTAGTAGTAGTGTCAGCTTCTACTTCTGAAACTGTAGAAAATTTGCGAATATTTTCCACTAACTCGCTCATATATTCAGTATATTTAAGTTCCGACGCACTGTAATAATTTTCTGATAAATAATCATTAGCTTCTTCTGTGCTTGCCTTAGTTAATGTTTCATTAATATTTAAATCAATCGCGTTATAGTCTTCCCATATTTTTCTCAAATCAGAAATTCTCGTTTCATAAAAACCTTGCGTACGTTTGTAATGTGCAGTATTCTTTCCATTTTCTATTAATTTATCTAAACTACCTCTAATGATCCTTTCTCTAACCAGTAATTCCGTTTACGAAGACATATTATCGTTTATTTGTACCCGTTAACCGTAAATAGCAGTAAAAATAATTCAAAACAAAGTTTAACACCCTTCAAAATTTTACCAAAAATAATGCATTAAAATTGCAATTTCACTCGCTAACTAATTTTAACAAAATTGAATATGTTCCACGTTCCTGGATGGAACCACCAATAAATGTTTGTAAAAATGTAAAAAAAAATAGAAATTGAGAAAAAAAACTGTGTAGCGAAATAATAACAAATTATTTTGTGTAACTTATATTCAATTTATTAAAATTAATTAAATTCATTCAAACACAATTTCACCCCAGTTTCATGTGTCAGGTGTCTACCTAACATGAAATTGACAGTTCGCGATGTTTATAATTTGTTTCGTGCGATGTCCAAGTTTTCGCGTGTTTTCAGTGTTTTAAGTGAACAAAACAAGTAAGTTTTAATTTTTGTATATGTTATTGTGTTTTGTAACTAATTTGTGCTCGTTCAAATCGTGTAATTAAAACAATTTACGTGTGTTGATAAAATTTCACAGGAGCTGTCACAGGTTGAACTTCAACTGTTTGAATTATACTCTAAGACATCCATAGAGTATTTTTATTCAATCAGGTTTGATTAAAATATGAATTTTGCACGTAATTGTTATAATTCGATTTGCCGGTTCTTGTTGTTGTTTTCGCCAAGAAGTTGATTTGTGAGAATTCAATGAACTTCTTGCGTGAATTCAATTTATGTTTTCAATCTTCGTCTTATTGTTCATGTTTGTTTCTTAATTCAATGCGAATAATCATTCTTTTCTTCATTTCAGGTGAATATCTGGGTTTTGTTTGTGCCTGTGGATAACCCAGGCACTCAGGTAAACAACTGTATCAATTCAATTATTTATTGCAAATTTTTTAATTCAATTTCTTTTGTCGTTGAGAAACACTAACCTGTTTTAACTCACAGGAGTTACAATTTCAAGCTGTAAAATTAACACTTCACATCAAGATCTAACAAGCACGCACAATACAATGCACTTGCGAACTATAGACGCTCTGGTCTATATAATAAAGATTCACGTTTCCTAGCAACGGTCTCATTAATTTCGGTTTTCTTCCATCTAATAGGCCAAAAATATTTATTTTGAATTTAAAAAAAGGAAAATTTTAAATTACACCGGATGCTGCCCTCAAAAACGAGCCATAGCGGGTGAGAAAAACAACCCCCCCCCCCCACTAAAAAGAAGGGGCAGCGAGACGTCAAGGTCTTTCTTGGCGTCTTTTAAAACATCGCAGAGCCCACTAAAAAGGCTAAAATAGGACTCACTGAAGAGGCCAAAGGAAGATATGTCACAGCTGTAGCCACCGGTCTACCTGTGACAGGCGTCACGCAATTACAAGCCACAACCATGGCTTCAACAACCGCGGCATTAGCCGCTCCCGTGCCAGCGACTGGCGTTGCTTCAACAACAGCGACAACCGGCGCTCCAGTTCCAGCGACTTCCGTCGCTGAAGCTTCTGCAGCAACCGCTGCAAAGACATCAGCGGCATCCGCCGTCAAAGTGCCAGCAGCAAATACTGCTAAAACCACTGTGGCAATAGCCACAAAACCAGCGTCAGCATCAGCCCCGCGACCAAGTGAAGTCGGGAAAGCTACTTCGAAAGCAGCGCCACCGCTGAACCCGACATCTCCTTTACGTCCGGTGCCGGTGTACAGTGCCAAGAAAGCCGGGACCAGCAAACCAGCGCCACAACAAAGAAGCCCAGTTAATACAGTAGAAGCTCCTTCAAAAAGGGTTCACATGCAGGCTGTTTCAGATCTGACCTGCCAAAATGAGTAGGGTAATAGACCTCAACTAGAAAAAAAAATTGCATGGCGGGGGGGGGCAATCTCAACCGGATTTTCATCGTATGCACATTACTCTTTTATTTTAAGTTACCCAATATACCGACATCAAACAAACGCTATAACGACTATCCCAACGACCTTTCCAAAATTGTCAACAATCTTGATCTAACTCCAACCATTACAGGTACAGTCACTTCCAAAATTGAAACAAATGTTTAATCAGAAAGTTTCCTTTCAGCAAACACTTGGTGGAAGTCACTTATTTAAAAATGAAAAGTAAAAGCACTTGTTTTACTTCCACAAATAGGAGTAAACATTTTCTTTGGGATGGTGATCGCTCAAAAATATGAGCGCTCAAAGAAAAATGATGGATGTTTCGACCGAAAGTGCAAGCTGGTTATCATCAGCGTGGTACTTGCACTTTCCACCTCGGACATCCATGACGGAAGGTCAAAAACACAACTCCTATAAGTACTCAGTTTTAAATCTGAGTACAAATAATTTATGAAGAGGATTTTTAGTCCAACAATTTCATAAAATACCAATACTGGTTAAATATTGTTTAATCAGAAAGTTTCCTTTAAGCAAACACTTGGACTTTTTGGACCATTATGGAATGCGCTTTATATATATATATATATGTATATATATATATATATATATATATATGTACCATTACAGCCCCCCAAATTGAAGAATGTGGTAGAATAGAAGCTGCCTCTAAGGCCTGTTAATGTAGGGGTAGTAGCAGGGACTAGCTACACCCAACAGGTGGGTGGAAGTTCTAGAAAAAGTTCACATATTATTATTCCGGGCAGCTATGTGACTCCACATCAGCCTCCGGCTGACTTGGGATAGCCTCGTCCTAAGACAGTCGCGGGACTTCAAGGACTTTTTGGACCATTATGGAATGCACTTTGAGCACGATCGTGGGTGCGCACAAACTGCATACCTTAAAGCCCTGTCACTGGTAGTCCCGATAGAAAATATTTTCTCTTTCGGACTGGTTGGCCGCGGAATGGTGGAGGTATACACCACCACAATCGAGGCAGCCACCAAGCTTCCCAAAACAGTGATATCGGTCGGTGCTGCGACTATTCTCTTAGAGCAACCTGCTATTAAGCGTCTGAGGAACCCCTCCCTGAGGCAAATCTGACGCCGGCTATAAACGATGCTACCCAACACCGGAAAAGGCAGACACTTCGGATGAGGAGGTCACAAGTGTTAGTGAAAAGAAAAGAGGATGAAGAGGAACACGAAGTGAAAAAGACTGACCAGGAGGTGATGCAACTACCGAAGAAGGCAGTGGGCACTGGGAGGATCTCGGGGAAGAGGCTATACCTTGCGCTCCGAATGCACCGTCAGTGACCCCTGTGGATGCCACTGAAGTTCTCTCGGACGTAGAGGATGTCTCTCCTCTCGACCCGGCCGGTCCAACCCAAAGCTGCTATGAATCGTGTGGAAGTTCTATTTCGATTAGTAGCCGCTTTCAAGTGGATCCTGCCTTGGTGGAGGCCCCGACGGAGACGCTGCGCTCTCTCCTCGACATCCTTCTCTATAAGAAGAGTTCAGACAGGATCCTGACCGGGTCCGTAGACGAAATTCGGGCCCGGGGGGCACCACATACGAGCCCGCGAAATTAATTTCGGGCCCGGGACTAAGCGTTTACCGACCCATATACAATCGAATGAGTGACTTTCAATTTAAAATCTGTCTAGTATATTACACTTTTTCGATCGTGAAACATTTTTTTATATGTATAATTAAAGCGTACTACATGACCAGGATACTACAAGACAGGTGTTGGACTTAACCCTGTCGCATATTATGAACTTTGGTGGCGAGGTTATCCTTGTGGGTGACTTCAACTGCATACTAGATTATTCAATCGATCGTCATTGTAGAGTTCAATTCAACTCAGTGAACGCCGCGCGATTGTCGAACCTAGTCAGACATAGAAACCTTGTGGATGTTTACCGTTGGCTTAATCCAATGACTAGGTCATACACAAGGGTTTCCCGAAATTTCTAGGGTAGCTTTTCGGGTTCGAGGATAGACAGACTTTACGTCTCGTCTAGCCTTCTTATCTTTTTCGTTAATGTCACTCATGAAGTGTGTTCATTAAGTGATCTCCTTCTTGTTGTGGCGACTAGCACTTTTTTCGAAGAGCGAACTGCTTACTGGATTTTTAACAATAACTTGCTGAACTCGGAGCCGTTCATAGAATTCATTTCGTTTTGGCACCAGTGGCGTGATAATAAGAATATTTATTTAAACCTTAGCCATTGTTGGGATGTTGGCAAGCTTCAGATTCGCTCATTTTTTGATACGAGATGCAATCGAAGCAGATATTATACATCGAGTTTGACGCTCAAAGTAATCCGGATCAGTACGCTCCTGCCCGCTCGCACAATACGGCAGACTTAAAGAACGACTGAGAGTACAAAACTACTAGCATAGCTAAGACTTTGTGTTCTGAAACCAGTCGCGCTGGTTGCGAGAGGGCGACTTTCCAACCGAGTACTTTTTCCAAATAACTCGACGTCGTATCGCTTCTTGTGAAGTACACAATTCTTGTCGAATCAGGCCAGATTCTATACGGAGAGGAACTTGCGAATTATATTCGCAATTACTACACGTTGCTTTATGCTGCATCGACGTTGCCAACATTCTCGTGCAACCATGAATTATTTCAAAATGTTCCTACTTTTTCTAATGAAAGTAAAGAATTCCTGGACAGAATTTCTCCTGGTTATGATGGTCTAACTCCAAAAGTCTTTGTTCGTTTTAGGAATCTTTTGATTTCTGGCCTTTCGGATGTCTCTAATTCTGCATTTGTTACACATACCGAATTTCCCTCAAGTTGGCGGAGATCCGTTATGCGTCTAATACCGAAGAAGTGCGATCTTCAGAGATTGGGAAACTGAAGGCCATTTACTCTGTGTAATGTTGACTACAAAATAGTTTGCAAAACACTGGGAACTCAACTTCGCTCAGTGATTGCCTAAGTAATACAACCGTCACAGTAATACTGCGGTCCAAGTCATAGTGTCAACGACGCGCGTTTCGAACACTTTGTGTTCATTTTCAAGGTGCAACAATTAAACTGAGTACAAAAATCAATCTAATTTTGGAAATAACATAATCAACTTGCAACAACCCTTACAATAATAATAAATAAGTTAAAGCTCAATTAAAGTATACTATCATACTATAAATTACAATGCAATAATATGTAATCTAACTAAACATTACTAAAGCTACTACCACTAGTCGGAGAATTAGCCGTTGTCCTAAACATTTTGGTCAATTTAGTATCCACTAGACCATTATTATCGTTTAAAGCCCGTTCTTTATTCTTCGCGATGAAAACTGACTCCGCCGTTAAGGTTAGAGCGGCTTCCGCCGCTAAAGTTTCAGCAGCCTCCACTGCTAAAGTTTCAGCGACATCCGCTGCTAAACTGTCAGTGGCATTCGCTGCTAAAGCGTCCACGTCATCAGCCACCAATGTTGTAGCAGCACCCTTTGCCAAAGTGCCAGCGGCATTGCCCGCGACAACATTAAAGCTTGCTGACGTTATGAGAGCAGCTTCATAAGTTGCACCAGCATCAAAACGAGCTCCAATGTGCCCAAGTCTTTCTGCAACGAAGAAATATGGGGAAAGCAGACCAGCGCCACCAGCAGCAGCACCAACCAGTTAAGGGACTAAGCAGAAACCAGCTACGCCCAGCAGGTAAGTGGTAGCTCGACTAGAAGTGCATTTATAACAATTTCAGGTAGTTATGTGACTCCCCGTCAGCCCCCGGCTGTAGTTGGCAAGTCTCAGCCTAGATCAGGCGGTACTTGCAGGGGCATTTTGACGCCCAGTGGCAGAACGATAGGTGCGGTATGTACTTTGAGAACTTCCGTGGAGCTACACAAAGTGCACACCTGCGAGCCCTGTCACAGGTCGTCCCATTGGAAAAGATATTCTCCTTTGGTCTGGTCGGACAAGTTATGGTGGAGGTGTATACCACCACCATTGACGCATCCCCGAAGAGGATGCTTGAGGGCATCGATGTGGGCGGTAGAGACCTCCTACCGTACCCGGTCGACCAGAGTCTTCTATTCCCAGGTCCCACTTCGAACTAAGCCAGTGGACCTCGAAGCCTTCTTGCGAAGGTTTGACAAGGTTCACGGCAAAGTTCGAGCAGCTCCACTCAATATTCGAGGGCATGGACATCCTCAGCTCTAGCCGGGAAGCATACGTCTCCCTAAACCAGGGATGTGTGCTTCCAGAGGGCTTCTTCTGTAGCATTATCGGGTCCAAAAATTGGATTAAGGTAAGCTCCGAGGCAAAATGTTTCGCTTGCCATTAGGTAGGGCATTTTGCTTCGGAGTGTCCCAAGGGGGAGAGGAAAGCGGCTAAAGACAGTGTGGAGGGTGCTCCTGCAACTGCAGTTGTGCCCGCAGTAGTGCCTTTGCCCTGCTCTCTTGTAGGAAACTGCAGAAGCTGTGCCAGAGGAAAGTACTCCAGAGACAACTCCGGTCCTGGCTGTAAACGGTGCGACCTCAACACGGGTTGAAGCAGTGAGCTCGGATGAGGAGCCGAGGGGAAGTTTCGAAAGATCCTCGATAGCCTTCATTATAAAAAGAGTTGACTATTCTCAAGCACGAATTCGGCGATCTAGCCAGGATCTTGTCCTAGTTTTGCAGCAAGAAACAAAGAAACGGGCTTGACATAAAGAGGTGTCGAGGCACGAGCGGATTGCAGATGCCCTTGAAGAGCAACGCCTGGAGATTGGTCGCTGAAAGCGCGCTTTGTCGACCAGTAGGGGTCAGAGCATTCCAACGAGTGTTGCGATTTTCAAAACTATAAGGAGGCTAGTAAACGTGTACTTGCCGCATGACCAATATATCGCAAGACAGGTAATGGACTCTGTCCTGTCCTGTCGCATCTTTCGGGTGAAGTTATCCTTGGGGGTGACTTCAACTGCACACCGGATTCAGCACTCGACCGCCATTCCGGAGTTTTCGACCATTTAATTAATCCAACGACTAGGTCATATATAAGGGTTTCCCGAAATGTTCATGGAAGCCTTTCGGGTTCAAGGAAAGACAGCCTTTACGTCTCGTCTAACCTTCTTAGCTTTTTCGTTAGTGTCACTGATGAAGTGTGTTCACTTAGTGATCACCTTCTTTTTGTGGCAACTAGCACTTTGGTCGAAAGGCGAACTACTTACTGGATTTTCAACAATAACTTGTTGAATTCAGAACAGTTCATTGAAGAATTTATTTAATGTTGGTATCAATGGAGAGAAAGGAAACATTGGTGGGATGTTGGAAAGCTGCAGATTCGCTCATTTATTGAGACGATATTCAATCGACCCAGGTAAATAGCATCGAGTTTAACGGCCGAAGTCACTGGAATTGATACGCTTCTGCCCGCGAAACTAGAATTGCTCCCGTAATGCGAGAGATTAAACGAACGGCTGAGAGTATAAAACAACAAGCATAGCTTGAAGTTTGTACTCGGAAATCAGTTGCGCTGGTTGCGACAACACCGACCGAGTACTTCTTCCAGACAACACGAAGACGTACCTCTTCTTGTGAAGTTGACCCGATTTTAGTAGAATCTGGGCAACTCCTACACGAAAAAAAGCTTCCGGACTATATACGCACATGCACACAGATATACGCTGCACCGTACTACTATTACTACTATTGTGATTCCAGACCGTCCAGACTTAGACGTCTTCAGTTCTGCAGTGGTTAGACATACCAAATTTCCCTCAAGTTGACGAAGATACGTTACGCGTCTAATATCCAAAAAGGCAGATCTTCAGAGGCACTTACGCTGTGCACTTTCGACTACAAGTTAGTTTTCAAAGCACTCGGAACTATATTAAGCTAAGTGTATATCGGGCTCTACGGTAAAACACGTTATAGCCGCATGGCTCTGGAGAAGCTATTCGGAGCAGTGAATTCTTGGGGGACCCCTTTCGCTGAAAAGGACGTGCAGTCGTTGTCAATTATCTGATTACTTCATCCATCGTTCATCTGCTTAAGTCCGATAGCTTCGAAAAAGGCTTCGTTAAACATTTGCAGGCAAAAGTCATTGACGCATTTCGTAGGGATGGTGGGGGGGATGAAGACGATAGGTCGCTGTAAGGACCCTCTGTCGACCACTAGCGGAGGGTGGATTGGGTCTTACGGACATGTTCGTTAAAACTCGTCTTCAGGTCAGGGAATTCCAGCGAGTGTTTCGACGTGAAGACAGTTTGATTTCTTAGCTGCAGGTAAGTTCTTTGGGCTGTGCCGGCGTAGGAAAGCATTACTATCTGCTTTCAGTCCACCCCCTGTAGTAATTGACGGAGTTGCATCTGATTCCTACGTTGCCGGTGTACCTCAGGGCTCAGTTCTTTCACAAACATTATTTCTTCTTTTTATTAATGATCTTTTATCCCTAACTCTCAATCCTATTCATAGTTTCGCGGCGACAACACCCTTAATTTGATTCTGTAGTGAATTCAGGTGGAAATGCTACAGAAGTCAATCGAGAACGCATGTTTAGATCATTAAGCAAGGACATTTCTATGGTCCTCGCTTGGAACAGAGCAAATCGTGTTTCGTTTAATGCATCGAAAACTCAATGCTGTTTAATCCTTAAAAAACGCCCAGTTCACCCCCAATCTATTTCAGTCGATGGAGTAAATATACCCAATTCGCCCTACCTAAACGTCTTGGGTATTCAGATGTCCAGAAATCTTAGCTATCCTTATCATATATTTGCCATCTCCAAAAGTGCGATGAAATGCTTCGGTTTTCTGCAGAGATGTAAGAAATATTTCACCCCACCTGACTTAGCGCTGATCTAAAAGTCCCACATTAGGCCTAGACTTGAATATAATTCACATATTTGGGCAGGGGCCGGAAACGCCGCATTATCCATGTTAGACAAAGTCCAGAGTAAGACTATTGAACTAATTGGCGATTCCTCAATCTCTGTGAGCCTTGACTCACTGGAGCATCGACGGAATGTCGGTTGTCTCTCACTTTTCTATCGCAATTTCCATGGCCATTGTTCTAACGAAATGACTAGCCTGATTCCTTGTAGACACATGACAAGCACGAAGGCTAAAAAACAGTTAGACAGAGAAAAAGGAGAGCAACAGGTATGTTGGCACCTGTTACTCCCAGCTGCTGAACCATCATGAAAAGTAAACAAGAAAAAAAAATTACGTTCGTATTGACGATTCAGTACACTAACCCTCGCCATCTCTGCATCTGGCTAGGATGCAGGCCCAACCTGGAAAAAAAATATTGAAATAAAAATTAATAACTGGATCACTCACAAGCCAAATCGATTAACTGCATTCTGAATTTATTTTTACCGTTGGAATATAAATACTTTTATTTTAAAATTCTTTTTAGAAAGTAACACAAGTATCTTAATAAATAGGTCACTCCACAACTTAAGATACGATATACTGAATTCCTGGTTTTGTTTTCAAAAAATTTTTTACAATATGTAAGTGCTTATATTCTGACAGTAAGAAAAAATTCAGAATGGAGTTAGTTAATCGATTTGGCTTGTGAGTGATCCATTACTAAGAAATCACAACATGAAGAATGTGGGAGAAGGGATGAGTGAATCAAGATAGGGAAGAAGCTTCATTGGGTTAGGTTTTCTGAATAATGTAATTTTCAATACCAAAAAAAGTAAAAATATATTACAGGAAGAATTCATGATAAAAAGAAATTTTGCTCTTTGGTATCTAATAATAATACACTTATGTATTTACAGAATTATTACTTAGGCGTAAATTTACTTGTAGCCTACGGACTGATGTACGATTTCAAACCTTACTTTGCTTACTACCCTTAAATTTATAAAAATTTACAGGAAAACTTAATCAAACGAATCTTAGAAATCTCGGATAAGCAATTCTATAATAGTGTTATTGTTCGCAAATTCGGATGGGTTCGTAAACTGCAAGGCAGACAGGAAGGGAAATGATTCGACTATATATGTATGTTCGTAATTAAAAAAGTAAGTAAAGCACGCTGAGTGCAAGATTAATCTGGTACAGTATCACTTAAGACTTATCCATACTTGTCCTATTCGTCTGGTTGAGTAAACCAGCTTGTTTTCACGCGTCACAACCTGGGAGCCGGAGCAGCCAATAGGCTTTAACTCCAATGGTATTGCCTGGGAGCAGCCGATAGGCTTGAACTCCAATGGAGCAGCTAAATTAGCGTTGACTCCGAGATATCGGTCAGAAAGAGCAGCTAAACAGCAGGAACTTTTTAATCCAAAAACTTGGTTAATGACTGACGTTTTTATTGCATAAAGCTAGGGTTTATATACAAATTTTCTTATGCAAAAATGCTTATTCTAGACTGTGGACTTTGACCATGCTCCTAATTTCAAATATCTTGATTCTTGTTTTGATTTTAATTACTGCTAAAGAAAGTATCGAAACAAATTGCAAGTAAGCGATTTGTTCTTGGATGAATTGCTTTAAGCGCCACAAGTTTGTTGACCGCCTAGTGCTGATTCTTAAGGTGAGTCATTATTTTGTTTACCTGCAGGGAAGAAGATCTATGGTGCACTCGCTTGGATTGGCTGTAAAGCTTTTCTCATTAAATATGTGTATTGTTCATATTTGTTGTTTACACTCGATTTCAGTGCTGCTGACCGAAATTAACGTCTGTCAGAAAAATGTGCACAGCACCTTTGAGTGAAGTAGAGATGGGTAGTAACTCAAATCTGAACCGGCTCAAAGATCCGGCTCTCAAAAGTGAGTCAAGTGAACCGGATCTCAGTTTTGTCCCGTGACGGATCCCGAAAAGTCATTTCTCAACATTTGCATCAGTTTGATTTGACTCTTCTTGTTGAATAATGAGAATGAGCGCTCATAAGAAGAGAGTGATAGATAGAGGAATACTTGAAAAAACAGGAGAACGTGAAACTAAAAGTTCTGCAAGAACTACCACTAAAGCGTACGCAACACCTCGGTCTTCGTTCTAGAACAGTGATGTCCAAACCCAAACCTATGCCAGCGAGAAAGGAAGCTTTTGAGCTTTTAAATTCGTATATGCACTTGTTTGGCTGTATTCAGTTTCCTATTTTTGCGTTTTTTAATTGTTAAAGCATACAAAATTTAAAAAAAATCATATTTAAGTAGTTTTGTAAGCAATTATACAATATCTTAAGATATACAACCTTTTGCAAACATCTTAAGGTTCTAAATTAAATAAACAGTACGTAAGGCTTCTAAAGCTTTTAAGCATTCCTCACATTAAGTCGGTTGAGTTTGGCCATCACTGCTCCAGGGAGAGACAAAATGTCTCAAGCTGAAAAATTTCAGTGACTCTTTCGAACCGACTGTTGGAGCCGGATCTTTTAAAAGAAGCAGATCCGAAGAGCCGGTTCGTTCAAAAGATCCGTTTTGCCCCTTTTCTAGACTAGAGTGAAGCGAGCTCATGTTTACTTTTGAATGCAATTGGCATCTGAATTGCGTTAGCACATTGGGGATTAATTATATGATATATTACATAATTGTCTCCCAAAAAAACTTGTAACTAATACCTTTGAGTTGCCAAATTAACTTGAGTTGCCAAATTAACTGAAGTAAAGAAGTTTACTATCTCGTTCGAGAGCTATCCACATACATGTCAAAACAAAGAAAGCAAACGTCTTAGTTCCGAATTAAGATAATTGCATTTATAATTCCTTCGGTTTGTCTTTTTTTTTACTTTTTCACCTCTGAATCTATACAGAACATTTCTATTTTCAAACATAGTCCGTAACTAGTTTTATTAATTTATCTGCGAAATAACAAAATTAGAGTCAACTTCAGGTATTCGTTAACTATTCGTACATCACGAAAAAAATTCTTTAAAAAGAAAATCAATCTCTTATAAGCGGTCATTAAAGTTAGAGCATCTATAATCAAGTAACATTACATGTAACGAAAATGTCCTGACGGGTAATAATCTACTTAAAGAATCTATGGATTACAGACAAAATCTATGTGTTGTCAATGTGAAATTTTAATGTCAAATAATGCTAGGAATCGGGAGTATAAAATATAAATTTCAAATAAATTCTGTACATTGCAAATATAAAATACTGGCTACGAAGGGAGATTGGATTATTATTAAGATAAGCCAAAATTCATCGAATTCAATCCGTCATTGGTCGTTCAAATTCAATGATTTGGGTTTCATATATCAAATTATGTTGCAACAAAGCTGCAACATATTCAAATCCAACAATTAAAAACCGAGAAATATTTAATGAGTTGGATTTCATACAACGAGTTACGTTGCCGTGTATTCAAATCCAACTTATGATAAACAACGCGCTCGGGTTACCGTCAACATTCCTTTCACACGGTAGCCAAACACACGATAAGAAAAAGAAACTTGCATTATCAGCGCGAACGAAACGATCTACAACGACTTTGTCCACAGAATGAATGACTCTTTTCTTCTGTAGATCGGTTACCAACGATTCTATGAAGATAGAATCAGCGAGTTTTGTTTTTGACACCCAAAGGAGTTGGTTGCGTTCAGGTTGGTCGAAGTTTAAACAATATTCTATATTTTAAAGTGGCAATAAATATTAAGCTAATAAAAGATACTGAACATTTTACAGTGGAACTAATTATTAAGCTGATAAAAGAGATTGTGCCTTTTAAAGCGGAAATAAATATTAAGTTAATAAAAGATACTGTGTATTTTAAAGTGGAGATAGTTATTATGTTAATAAAAGACGTTGAACATTTTAATGTGGAAATAATCGTATTATTAATCAAAGATATTGTGCACCCTAAACGTCCATGGCGGTTCTAGGTAAGAACAAAATATAATATTATTATTGTAAAACAATCGTTACCAGTTTGGTGCTGCGTTGAGTGGCCTTCGTTGGTGATCCCTTTAACAATAACAAGGTGTATAACAAAAAAATTTCGCAGCCGGTAGGATAGGGGAAGCGTGTTTTATATAAACGTAACATCTTTAAAAACCTCTATCCTACTTCGAACATAACTGGTACCCTTAAGCACTCCGGGTAGCAAATAGCCCTGAGAAGTCACCCCCAACGCTTCCGCAAAGTACAAGCCAGCACCATCGGTGGAACTGTGTGGGCTCCGTCCCAGCCCGAAGAAGACGATACCAATCAACACATCACCAGTAGCAGAGTAGAAAAGGGAATCGCTGAAGCAGGCACAAACCCCCCTTCTCCCCAACACAACTCTAACAGACGGTAAACAAGGGAAGTAATGAAGGCCAAAAGCCCCCCTTGCAACACCCCAGTTCCTATCAGTGGTTTACGTCGGAAGACAACCACTCCACCCCCGTACAATCACCCATCGAGGAGTCTACAGCAGACCTCCCCGCAACCTCACTGACATTAGAGGACACCACTGAAGAATCTCCAAAATCCCCGAGTCCTCAACAGGGTTCCCAGACATCGGTCTTCACTGAGCGAACTCAGGACATTGAACCAAAACTAACCCCGGGACAACCAGGGACAAGCTCAGCAGGAATCACCCTCAGGAGCGGGAGCAGGAGCAATAAAAATACATAATTTTAAGAATTTGTACGAGTCCGCGCGAGAATCCGAACGCTTAGTGGCTCTTTGTTCTAACCTCCTCGAAAACCGGACTACAAAGTCCAGCGAGGAAAGATTAAAAGATCTAGAGCGTTTTCAAAAGGAAGCCGCACTTTTTCGAGCCAAGCTAGACGGATTCTCGCGCATACTCTCTCCTGAGGACAATATAGAAAACGATTTAGTAAGCCCAACTGAGGAACACCTTAGACAATCGTTACAAGACTCCCTGCAAACAATTATTTTAAAACAAGGTCTGAATCAATTTCTCGCACAAGACTCACCCGCCGTGGACTCGAACCAGAACTCCACCATGGCAACCGATTATGCAAAAGTTGCCAAATTAACTGCTCAATTGTTCCCCCTACTCTCTGGAGAAAATGGTCACAACCTAATGTCGAATTTACAAACATTCCTAGGTTGTTGTAGACAGAGCCTCCATTGCCTAACAGGCTACGCGGAAGTGCTTACCAACTATTTTCCGCCGACATGCCTACCGATATACGAGACGTGGAGGACAGGCTGAACCCAGCCTACCTACTACGCGAGGCTCTCTCTGTCTTCGCCATTAGGGTGAAGCAGCTGCCGCAGCAAGCACAGTTGTCAAAGTACAGCTAAAGGACTTTGCCAAAAACGCGCTCCGTAGCGAGTCCTAAACCCTCACTTATGTCAATACCTGTTGACCATCCCAAACGGCACGTTGGAAGATCTCATCCAAAAGGCATTGGACATGGAGAAGTCACATGACCAAAAGGCTGGTCCCAGAGCATTCAACATAAAGTTTAAATGCAAATTCTGTGGTCGCCGCGGTCACTCAATAGAGGATTGTCGCCAAAGACAGAAATGGGAGTCCAAAAATCAGGGAAACGAAGACCAGTCGACACCAAACTCCCCGGTTCATCCAAAGTAGTAGTCCAGTAGAAACAATAAAATTCATGCTCTCTTAATCTCCCCAAATTCACTCTCATTTTCCATAAATACCATTCAACTTGTCCGAATCTGCAGAACTGTCTCTCAGTTCTGTACCAAGCAGCCGCGCTCAAAACTCACCCGTTACAAGATAACTAGTCATCAGATAATCAGATAAGATGTTTTCCAATCCAAGTAGATTCAAACCATTCTTTGGTTCCTGCATTCGGATATTCTCACGTTGTCAGCCAAATTCAAACACAAGAATTCTTCTTAAGTCAGAAAACATGAAAACAATCCGAAAGATTTCAAAAGAAATCTCTGAGGACACGTATACTGGCCGATTAAGTACTCCAATCACAAAAGCAGCAACGTCAGAGGAGTGCGTAATTAAACTTCTGTTCAATTCACTCGAAGAAAATCCACGGTGCAGACAACGTGCCCAAATACCACACGCTCATCAAGTCAAACAGACCCAATTCTTGGCTCTTTTCGTTAGCGGCAACCACGGTGGTACATATAACATTCACCCACCATCTACTAACTCATCGCCTCTCAGGACAGGGAATACTAACAGTAAATAACCCTTGTCAATTACACATAGGGTAGCATACCCTATACTACGAGGCAGAAAGTAGACATAGTCTAACTTTTTTCCAACCAACATACTTCCCCAAGACAAATGAAACAAAAAGGGAACTGCCTCTGTACTCTGGAGACAAAACTCCTCATGTACTTTCAGCCACTTCAATATCCATACTATTCGGTCTAATGGCTTATGGCCTAATAAACTACGCGGTTCCAGGGCTCACTCAATGGGCCAACCGACGTAACCCGCAACCCCCAAAAGAAGAAACATAGATGGAAGAAGTATTACCAACCCGAGCTCCGTTTAGTAGCCAAGAGCTAGATCGATACAGTTGGTCTAAAACAAGGCCTAAGCCAGAATAACAACTATAAGAAAGGAAATACAGTATACCGCAGAAGGGTTCTCACGAGACAGTGCCCAACTAGAGACATACTGGCACACTAGGTGTATAACACTATAAATTATAAATATAACACTATAAATTATAAATATAAAATACGGATTCTCGAGTCCAGCGCGAAATGTTAGTATGAGGAAACTAATGAAAATGACTATCTGGCGATTTTTAACCGACTTCCCAAAAACAAAGAGGTTCTAAGTTCGACGTGTATTTGTTTTTTTTTGTCTGAGCGGGCCTAACTTCGTAACGCGTTGACCGATTTTGATCATTCTTTTTTTGTTGGGTAGACTACATGTGTTCACCGACTGGTACCATGTCAAAAAAATGTTTGAAACCTAACTTTGTAATGCGTGGACCAATTTGGATGGTTCTTATTTTGTTGTACAGAGTATGATCCCCCATTGCTAATAGGAGAAAAAAATTTGGTATAGAGTGGCGGAGGGGGAGGGTTAGTCTAACTTCGTTACGCGCGGACCGATTTGGATAATTCTTTTTCTGTTGAGTAGAGTATATTCCTTGGTTGATACCACGAGAAAAAAATGTTGGTGGGGTGGGCCTGTAACCTAACTTTGCAACGCGTGGTAATAATTATTTTTAGTATGTATAATGGCACTTTATTTGGCACAATTATTATAAAGTAAAAAATCCTACAAAACTTTAGCTACCCTAAAGAATGTACAACAATCAATACAAAAAGACACAATGGTTAACAATCGAAAAGAACATAACACATGACACAGTATGTTACTTTAAAAATATTACGTAAAAATGACTCAATAACTAGAAAGCAAAGAAATAGTAAAAAAAAACGTGTACATACCGTGACATACCTCCCGCGGACACAAAACGAACGCTACACAGTCACTGAACAGTCTTCTGAAAACTAGCCTTAATAGGAAAATCTCATTATGGCTATTAACACGTATGCAATACCAGTCCTTACTTACTCCATACTAGTTTAATGATAGTGAAAGAAAATTAATTTAAGTGACATATCAAAAGGATTAAGAGACATTATTGAAGTGACAATTATAAAATTTATAAATTTATTAAATAGGATAGTAAAATAAAACAATAAATAAATTCAGAAAGAAAAAAGTTGGTTGTGGATAAAGTGTAAGCAATAGATCCCTGGCTAATGAAGTACGGCATGATCCCCTTAACATACTATAACAAATTTGTTTTATTTTAAAAGATAAAAAATAAATCCTATTTATGTTAGCAAATTACAAGGATTTACTCCACAAAAATAATTTACTAAAGAAGAAAATGATTATCAAAAGAAAGCAACATTTGAAAAATGTGCTGAGACACTTGCAACTTAATTAAATTTTTCCGAGACCTAAACAATGCTAGTCCAGTAGAAAGAGGCGCAAAAAAGAGAAAAACAAATAATTCGTTACAGCACTCTGACAGCGGAATATTGTCGAACAAGCTCTTGTAAAAATAGAGAAAAAATAAATCGATTCGACAGCAGCTATCCGGGGTGGATTTTTAGGGGTTGAAAACAGTTTTTCCCGATTTCTGGCTAAACTGTGCATCCTATCGATTTGTGTTAACCATTTTCACCTTAACCTCAAAATTTTTCGAAAATATTGCGGAAAACCGGTTTTTCAATTTTTTATATTTTTCTTTGACAAAAAAAACTTCTATGAAGCTGAAACTTTGGCAAAAGATACCCTTTAGTGTTGCAAAAAGGCAGTAATTTGTTCAGACGGAAATATTTAGAGGTTGTTGTTAAATTTAACTTAAAAAAAAAAAGCGAAATTTTTAACTGCGATTCCTCTTAGAACTACGATTCCTACGAAGTTCCGTTTTGGCTCACTTACTCGTCGTTATGTCTACTTTCGATAAATGGTATACTGCAATGGAAAAATGACCAGTAAATTGAAAAAATTTAAAAAAATCGCTTTTTTCGTGGTAATTTGCATATTTATCGTTAAATAATTGTTATTAATTAATAAAACCATTCAAATTTTTTTAATCACGTTAATGACGATTATTCAGAAACAAATTAATGAATACTTATATACCAATGTTATGTTATATTATAAAAATAAATGGTCAAAGTTATTCTGTCCATTCAAAATTTCATTTATTTCGCATTCAGTGAGTTTACTCTTACCAAAAGCCCTAATACGGAATTCCGATAAGATAGGACATATCCCAGTAAAATTAACTAGATTCTTGTCTTCATTTAAATTACAAAGAGAGCAGAGAGAACTACCCTCATTTCTAAACGGACTAGCATTTAACGTTAAAAGCCCTCCTCTATACCTAGGTACATATAATATTTATCTTTTCTGTGGAAAATTCATTAAGTTAGTGTTCTCATTAAGATATTCTTATTTGTTATAAAGCTCATGTGTTATTGAGCTTCTAGCCGTGTCAATAAATCTTTCCATAAGTTTGAATGTTTCCTATTCTACAATGTCAGTCAGTGTAATTTTTAAGCAATCAAAGGACTGCTCAGTGACATTTACTTCTACATTGTGACAGGTAGCCTGTTCCTGCCAGGTATTATGCCAAAAAATATTCCAACTAACTACTTTTAGGACTTACCGATGAAGAAGTCCCTGCTCCTTGTTTTCTCCTACGAACACCCGCATGCACTTTCAAGCTCCGAGTCTTCTCTTTCCTTCAATTTTCGTAAAAGCGACTTTGAAAAATTAAATCACTTGCTCCTCAACTCGAACATTGCCACTATCCCTCACTATCCTCGAACATTGCGACTATCCTTTCTTACACAATCTATCCCCCTTTTTCCTCGTAAAAACTACTCCTCATCCCCCGTATGGTACGACAAGGAATTACGCTCTCTCCGCAACAGGAGAAATAAACGTTGGCAAACTTTTCTTCTATCCCAGACCGAGTCCGACTATTCTTCCTACCTATCTGCTTATACCTCTTTTTCTGAACGTTGTGATATCCTCTACTATGAGTACCTCCAACGGATGGAAACTAGCCTCATATCTAACCCCAAGCGATTTTATAACTTTATTAATTCCAAGAAGAAATCCAATGGTTACCCCTCTACCGTGAAAGTTGAGAATACCTCTTCGTCTGATCCTAAGGTTATCGCCAACCTCTTTGCACACTTCTTCAGTAAATCCTTCAGCGACAATTCCCTTCAACCTGACCTTAACTACTTTTCATTCTTAGACAAATGCACTCAAACGTCGTTTACGTCTTTCGACCCTGATCCCGAACTAATCGCCGCCAGTATCAACGGGCTTGAGGACGACTTCAACCCAGGTCCTGACGACATTCCGGCCATCGTTCTGAAAAAGTGTTCCATGCATCTAATTCAACCCCTTACCCTGCTTTTCCGCCTCTCGGTCACTCAAGGGGTTTTCCCACATTTATGGAAAAACTCGTATCTTATTCCCATCTTCAAAAAAGGTTGCAAGAACGATGTGTCCAACTACAGACCCATCGCTAAATTATCATCCATACCTAAACTATTCGAAAAATTGGTCTATGATTCCATGTTCTTCCACTCTTCATTCATCAGCTATTAAGTGGTGCCATAGACCGTCCTTCAATCCTGCAATCTTTACCCATCTATACCAATCCCCGCAACCTTAGGTCCACTCCCCTTTTCCGACTCGACCGCCATCGCACAAACTACGGTCAAAGTGAGCCAATTACCAGGATGCTACGAAAAGTCAACGACCTTTCCTCCTTTGACTTCCATCTGAGTAAATCATCCCTTCACAAAGCTTTATATCTTGATCCCGCCCATCTTGATCGCCTTTCTTAATTCTTCTTCCTTCCAGCCCGTATCTACTTTAATTAGAGCTCATATTGTAGCTTTTACTATTTATTTATTATATCATAATTTATTATAGCTTGTAGTGTTGGTATTGTGTTGTAGCTTGTAATTGTATAAAAAACCAAAAAGTAAAAGCACTTGTTTTACCTTCCACAAAATAGGAGTACAAATTTTTTCTTTGGGATGGTGATCGCTCAAAAATATGAGCGCTCAAAGAAAAGATGGATGTTTCGACCGAAAGTGCAAGCTGGTCATCATCAGCGTGGTACTTGCACTTTCCACCACGGACATCCATGACGGAAGGTCAAAACCTCAACTCCTATAAATACTCAGTTTGAAAACTAAGTACGAATTTTATGAAGAGGATTTTTAGTCCATCAATTTCATAAAATACCAATACTGGTTAAATATTGTTCAATCAGAAAGTTTCCTTTCAGTAAACACTTGGTGGAAGTCATTTATTTATTTTGTGGAAGGTAAAACAAGTGCTTTTACTTTTTCGTTTTTAAATAAATGACTTCCACCAAGTGTTTACTGAAAGGAAACTTTGTGATTGAACAATATTTAACCAGTATTGGTATTTTATTTTATATATATATATATATATATATATATATATATATATATATATATATATATATATATATATATTAGAGACGTCAAAATCCAGATGCAGATAATTGGGTGTATTATTTGGTAGACAAAACAATTTTTTAATAAAAAACCGTAGCAAATTCTCCACGATGTCAGACTGCGAAAATCCCCAAACTTGCGCTCCATAACAGAGAATCGCTCTCGAAGCAGAGTTGAATATTTTAAATTTGTGTGTATGCTTTACTTTTTATTTCCCTAACAAATTTTTCCACGTTACATTAATAGATGTCTTTGCAGAGTGCAAATGATTCTTTAAGTTCGTCTCAAATGAAAGCTTTGGAGTTCATGTGATGCTTAAATAGGTATACTCCTTAACAATTTCTATCGGTTCATTACTATACTGCCAGTTTTCACTACTTTTTCGCGGTCCATTTCCTCGTTGGAAGATCATTATTTTAGATTTATTTAGGTTTACTAGTTGTTTCCACAAGCAGCAGTATTCTTCTAGGCAATTTATCATGCGCTGAAGTTTATGTGGATCATCTGCTAGTATAACCATATCATCAGCATATTTCAGCACTTTTAACGTAATGTCATCCAAAGTTAGACCTACCTCCACAGAGTCTTCTAAGTCGTTTATGAAAAAGGCAAATGACAATGCGCTCAAAATGCAGCCTTGTTTGGCTCCAGATTTTGTTTCAAAACTTTCTGATAATATTTCACCATTCCAGACGTGAGCAATAGTAGTTCCGTAAATTGTTTGCAAGATTCGCACAAATTTGCTTAACATCCCAATATTAGACAATTTATAGAAAAGTGCCCCTCGATTAATTGTATCGAATGCAGCCTTGAAATCCACAAATAAGGTGGGTTGTATGAGTGGGAGAGCTTTATAGCATTTACTAGATTAAAAATATTATCTATATTGGAGTAGCCCCTACGAAAACCCGCCTGAATTTCTTTCAAGACATTGTTCGTTCTTTCAGAGAATAATGCTCTATTATACAGAAAACCCATAAAAAGATTTAAACTTGCATCCATAAAGGAGATACCACGATAGTTTTCAACTCTATTGACGTCACCTTTTTTTTGTATTGGAAAAACTGTAGATCTTTCAAAGCCTTGAGGAATTTTCGAGGTATTATATACCAAATTAAAATAATCCGACAATTTTAGTAGCAAGCATTAAGGAGCGTTCTTGAAGAATTCATACGGAATTGTCTAATCCAGATGCCTTCCCGTCCTTGGTCCCATGAAGCACAAGGAGAAGCGCATCTAAGTGAAAGTCATTATCTAGCAAACAGCGGCGTAGCATAAAGTATGGGTGCGTACTGAGTTGGCGGATTTAACAATGTTTTGATGTTTATATCAATGTTACAGCCGATGGAGAATTTGCCACCAAATGTTTCTCTTGCTAGCCTCCACCAGCTTTTGGCGTCCTCTACCTGGCTCAGTCTTATTGTGAGATTTTCATAATAGGAGATCTTTTTCCTCCTACATAACTCTTTTCTGTTTTCGTGTTCATTTTTGGAAAAATATTAAGCCACTTAAAGGACATTTTTTTTGCTTCGTTGTCAAACCATTTCTGTTTAAATGCAGGTTTAGTAATGGAATTTCCTACAGCAGCACTTTACTTCAGGAAAAGCGCTAAAAAGAATAAAATTTTTAATTTTATATCTATTACATTTTAAGTCAAGTGCAAATCAAACAAACCAAACAGCTTCAAAAAAGTATTTAATCGTCCCTCCTTATGATCCCGTGGAATTGTGGTTGGGTAGTTGTTTTGTTTGTTTAATTTGCACAGACTTCAAAATGTCGTAATAGATATAAAATAAAAACTATTTCATGCTTTTTAGCGCTTTTTGTGAAGTCGGTTCAACTTTTTATACTTACTTTTATACTTATTACTTTTATAACAAAAAAATTCCAATAGTCAAAATTCTGTGGTAAGTGTCGAAGGGGCACTTACTTTCATAACATAAAGGCAACGACATTGTTTTAAATCTCTGAACAAGATATCATGTTTTGTACTTAAAAAAAATTTACATACTTGTTTGCACCAATAGTATTAATTTAAACATTTCTAGCAATAGTCATCGTTGTCACTGTCGGAATAATTGAATAGTCTGTGCAGAAACAAAATTAATCACCGATATAGCCAGGAAAACTTTAAGGCTGAAGTTATAACAGCATGACTTAAAAAGGGCTCATAGGATCGGTGGTCCTTTCCAGAACAAATATTATCTTATATTTACAACAAGTTTTAGTCTTCGACTCGCCTTCCTTCTTTTAAAAATTTAATTGTTAATGAGAAGTGGTGGGGGGGGGGGGGGGGGATTCTGCTTTTTTTTGTTCTCGAAAATTGTTAGGTTTACAGAAAAAAGGCAATGGGCCAGCAGTGCTGGATTTTTTATAGGAAATCTTACTAAATTTTTCAAAAATTTCTTCATGCACTTTCGGATGCAACGAAAATTGAGTAATGGCAAGAAATACAGAAAAAAGTGTAAGTAAAAACTAATGTTCAGTGAAATTTAAAGCTTAAATGTATAGCTACAGAGAAACTCCTTCTTTGGTCACTGATCATAGGCGAAGATGCTTAAAAGGTACATAAATTCAGATCTATATAATTTTGAGCTTTAAATTTCACTGAACAAATTTTTGCTTTTTAGTTCAGTGATTTTTAAATAAAAGCTTGGGTACTTTCAATAATGCATGTTTGCGCATATTTGCTTTTGCATAAAGTTCATTAAAACCAGAAGTCAACACATGCGTTTGTACAAAGTTCATAAATTAAAACGTCCGAAGCTAATGAGCGCAAGGTTTAAGTGCTTTCATTGATACAAATTTGAGTGTGCAAATGTTGGTGATAATTAATAAGCATTTTAAATAATTTGGAATTTATCTTGTGAGTATTTTGTAATTTTATACATTTTGGTAAAATGGTATCAAAAAGATATATTCGACGAGTACCCAGCAGAAATTTAGTCACGTAAAAATCGATGGAAAATGTACAGAAGTTCCACTTGGAATCGATGTGCCGATTCCCTGTAAACTAATATGCATAACGCCTAGGATATTGGTCCACAAAACTCAACTTACTTCGACGTATTCCACGTAATTTTTAAAACGAAAATTGCATTTTTTAAACGATACACTACAAAAACATTAATTTTTAACCGACTTCCCAAAAACAAAGAGGTTCTGACCGGGCATAACTTCGTAACGCGTCGACCGATTTTGATGATTCTTTTTTTGTTGGGTAGAGTATGTTCACTGATTGGTACCATGTCAAAAAACTTTTTGGTAGGGTGGGGGTGGGGGGTGGGGGTGAAACCTAACTTTGTAACGCGTGGTCCGATTTGGATTGTTCTTTTTTTGTTGTACAGAGTATGATCCCCCATTACTAAAAGGAGAAAAAAATTTGGTCTAGGGTGGGGGGAGGGGGAAGGGGTAGTCTAATTTTGTAACGCCTGAACCGATTTGGATAATTCTTTTTCTGCTGGGTAGAGTATGTTCCGTGGTTGATACCAGGTGAAAAAAATTTTGGGGGGGATGGGGGTAGGGGGCGGGGGTTCAACCTAACTTTGTAACGCGTGGTCCGATTTCGATGGTTCTTTTTCTGTTGTATAGAGTATGATCCCCCATTCCTAATAGGAGAATAATTTGGTCATATGGTGAAAGGTGTGGGTGGGGGGGAGGGGTAGTCTAACTTCGTAACGCGTTGACCGATTTGGATAATTCTTTTTCTATTGGATAGAATATGATCCTTGGTTGATACTACGAGAAAACAAATGTTGCTGGGATGGAGGTGGGAGAAGGGGGGTGGAACCTAACTTTGTAACGCGTGGCCCGATTTCGATGGTTCTTTTTCTGTTGTATAGAGTGTGATCCCCCATTGCTAATAGGAGAATAATTTGGTCCTAAGGTGGAGGTGGGGGAGGGGGAGGGGTAGTAACTTCGTATCGCGTGGACCGGTTTCGATGATTCCTTTTATGTTCGGTAGAGTATGTTCCTTGATTGATACCATGAGAAAAAAAGTTTAGTGGAATGGGGGTGAGGTAGGGGGTTAAAACTAACTTTTAACGCGTGGACCGATTTGGATGTTTCTTTCTTCGTTGTATAGAGAAAAAGACACTAAAAAGTGAAAAATAAAATAGTTTTTAAAAAAAAAGTTGAACCGACTTCACAAAAAGCGCTAAAAAGCAAAATAATTTTTTTTTTATTTTATATCTATTACGACATTTTGAAGTCGGTGCAAATTAATCAAATAAAACAACTACAGTACCACAATTGAAAATAATACCTAATACTACCTGAACGTTTCAGTTTACGGGATCATAAGAAATGACGATTAAATACTTTTGTTGTAGTTGTTTGGTTTGTTTGATTTGCACCGACTTCAAAATGTCGTAATAGATATAAAATTAAAAAAAAATTATTTTATGCTTTTTAGCGCTTTTTGTGAAGTCGGTTCAACTTTTTTTTTAAAAACTATTTTATATATTCTATTCTTCGAGGTTTCATTTTATTTGGATCTAGTTTCATTTGATTTCAAAATGGTTTCAATCAATGTGAAAATGGTTTCTTTTAATCTAAAAATGGTTTCATTTAATTCGAAAAGAGTTTCATTTAATTCGGAAATGGTTTTATTTAATTCAAAAATAGTTTCGTTTAATTGGAAAATGGTTTCATTATACCAAAAATGCTATATTGATATTAATTCCTAAAAGATTAGAATTTTGCATTTGTCATGCAATGCATGGATTTTCTGGACCGAATTCAGACGGATGAATCGCAGTTCACCGGGGATGGTATCACAAAACTTCCACCACCTCCAATCCTGGTTGAATACTTACCCATAGGCAAGGGTTATCTCATTCCAACCCAAAGTTTGGGCTGGTATCACCGGCACCCATTTCATAGGACAATTCATTTTGATGGAAGTGATTAAAAGACAAATTTATGCAAACTTTTTGAAGAATAGATTACCAGATCTGAGGGTATCCCTCTGGATAATCTTAGTGCAATATTTTAGCAACACGATGGCACCACAGCGCATACTGCCAACATTGTGAAGGTAATATTAAATGAAAAATTTCCCCAACGCTGGATTGGACGAAGTGCACCCATTCCTTGATCTGCTATATCTCCAGATCTTACTCTATTGAACTACTTTTATGGAAAACAATGAAGTATGAAGTTTACTTAAGGCCTGTTGTCAATAGATACAAATTGGTTAGCAGAATTGGAGCTGTAGCGAAGAAAATATGGAAGAGGCTGATGCAGGCAATCAGAAAGAGATTATTGGAATGCACCGAAAGTGGCGGAGGACATTCCGAACAGCTTTTAAAACATACTAAGATTAATTGTAATAAGTTTCAAATTTAATAAAAGGTATTTTAGGGGTAATTTGAGTTTAATTTCTTTAAATTGCAGATTTTTATAATATTCCCTAAAAGATTTTTACGTATAAATTTCTATATCCTTTCTCTACCTGGACATGTTGCACCTTTTTGGAAAGGTGATAAAATGAACTATTTATTAAAAATTAAAAACAGATGTGTTAATTATATGAATTTCGTAGAAAATTTGCGACAATGCTGAATTTTAGGTAAGTGCAACACATCTTTTACTTTTAGATGTGACTATACCTGCAATGGTAGGAAATGAACATTGTTGACAATTTTGGAAAGGTCATTAGGATTGTAGTTTTAAGCGTTTGTTTGATGTTAGGTACTGCGTTGAGTAATTCAAAAACTAAAAATAAAATAATAACGTGTACGCCGTGAAAATCGCAAACTTATGAATAATTGAACTTTTTATTTGACTAAGATGAGATCAATCATACCACTTATTTTGGCACACCTTATGTGAAAATAGTATAAAGGCAGATCAGGGCTTTTTTGACTGAGCATTGTAACTAAGCAATGAGAACACCGGGTCGAGCTAGTGTCGCGGACTTTTAGACTATAAGACCAATACCGAAGTTACATGACAAACACACACTTTTCAATTTTCGAACTGACATGTAATCAGAAACTAAGCCGAAACGTGTACTTAAAGTAAACCGAGTTCGGTTTACAAATTTTGCTTGGTTGGGTACACTTTTCGGTTTGACGTCCATGTAACTAGCGACCAGTAATAAACTCAAACACCGAACTGGCAACTAACACACTCATATGACATTTAAATTTCTTTTTTTCAAGGTGTCATGTAACAAGAGACCCAAATTGCGAACTCAGTTCAAACTGAGTTCGGTTTACTTTCAGTTTGTCATGTAACTTGGGTAAAGTTCCCTTCAAACTCTCGATTGTGAAAGATATGAAGTAAGGGAATTTGGCACCTACTTTTCCAACCAAACAACTTAACCGTTGCTCTGGTCTTAGGAGAACTCCGCTGCAAATATTATATGATGACACATTCCTTTGTATAAGTTCATTCGGGTGTAAGAGAACGACATATTAGTTTGACATAGAATAAAAGTATGCACTATATTACTTCAGTAACGTTTTTTCATAATGCTGAACGAACTAAATTTTAATCTGTTTTAATCTGGAAGAAGGTTTCGAACTGTTTAAGCGAATTGACATAATGAAGCTTTAGGGAAGCTTAGCAGGTACAAACCAATTTTATAACATCTCCACAAAAAACAAATAAATTAAAGCAAGTAACAAAGTCACATACACGTTTTGCAATCTTAGCTATTCCTGGCCATGGAGTAAAGCATAATTGCATAATTTGGAATTTAAAATTTTCTTCTGTTCATAGGATCACAAAAATCAAGCGAAATTCTATGACATAATTTAAAAACTTTCTTTTGAATCAGTTTCCTCAAAAATTGTATTAAACAGAATACCGGTTTGACATGGAGCGCTATCGCTGCAGTGATAACATAATCCGCCGTTCCTCGAGTGGAAAAAACAGTTTAAAATATAAAAATTCCATTACACAACTTTTCCTTAGCTTTAGCAATTATTTCACATGATTTGAGGTACAACTGTATTATATGAAAATTAAACTTAAAAGACGTTAATCGATAAACTCTTACCAATTTCTTTATTTGGGTATATAGATTTTGCCTATTTGTTCTGTCGACAAATTCAGCCCGAATCTGTCTCCTTAATTTTTCAGCTTCCTCCTCCTTAACGAGCTGCTGAAGTTTACTTTTACTAATCATTTCAGAAAATTTCAAATATATTATCTCCGCAAAGAAAAAGTCTTGTCAAATCGATTAAATAGTTTTCGTATCCAGGACCAACCAACAGAGCATACTAAGGTGAGCAAAGTAATCTATTTTTCGGAATGTTTACGGAATCGATTTCTTATTTCGTATATAATAAATGTTTTCCTTTAAAATATATTACATATTACTTCTGAATTGCGATATTCCAGGTGATTATGTATAAATTGAATAATGTTTTCCTTAAAATTGCTCCCTAAGGCCCGGGGGCGAAATTTTCGCTTGCCTCTAGGGCATATAAGGCGTCACGGAAAAAATTACTGTAGAATTTGAGTGGAGACTCTAACTCTCGAAGTAACGGAATTCGGGATAAAATTATAAAAAATATTACATGATTTAGGAAAGGAATCATCTAGAAAACTTCCGAAAAAAGAAGTAAGTTCATATCCTAAGAGTCGTAAACTAAGGGTCTATTTATTTCAGATGAAAGTATTAATAAAAAAAACATAATTAAAATGATATATTAATAAGCTGAGGGATAATTTTCATACTTTCCGCAAAAAATCTCAAGAACTGTCACAATGTCGCTACAAAAAAAATGTACACTCATATAAATCGCCGTGAAAAAATTTCGATCTTCAAGGCACTAGGTTAATATAACACCTGGGCTGAAAAGTCCCAGGCCTAACAAAGAAAACGCGGTTTTTTTTGTTCAAAATTGGCTTTATTCATCAACGTAATCTCCATCAAGAGGCACACAATCATTCCAGCGTCGCTCTAGCATTTCAATACCACTTTTGTAGAACGATTTATCTTTTGACTCAAAATAGGCCTCAGTTTCAGCGATAACCTCTTCATTCGAGCGAAATTTCCTACCGGTGAGCATTTTTTTGAGGTTTCCGAACAGCCAGTAGTCGCTGGGAGCCAAATATGGCGAATACGGTGGATATGGGAGCAATTCGAAGTTCAATTCATGTAGTTTTGCCATTGTTTTAATTGACTTGTGACACGGTGTGTTGTCTTGATGACACAAAATTTTTTTCTTTGCCATATGCGGTCGTTTCTCTGCAATTTCGGCCTTCAAACGCTCCAATAACGGTATATAATATTCACTGTTGATGGTATTTCCCTTCTCAAGATAGTCGATGAATATTACACCACGCACCCCAAAATACCGAAGCCATAACCTTTCCAGCCGATTGTTGTACTTTCGGGCGCTTTGGACGAGGTTCACCAGTTGCTCTCCACTCAGATGACGATCGTTTTGATTCCGGAGGGAAGTGATAGATTCAGGTTTCATCCATTGTCACATATCGACGCAAAAATTCCGGTTTGTTACGTTTAAACATTTCCAAACACTGCTCAGAATCATCAACACGTTCTTGTTTTTGGTCAACAGTGCGCAAACGCGGCACCCACTTTGAACAGAGCTTTCTCATAGTCAAATGCTCATGCAATATAAAGCCAACACGTTCTTTTGATATCTTTACGATGTCAGCTAACTCACGCAACTTCACTTTTCGATCATTCGAAACGATTTTGTGATTTTTGTTATTTTTTCTGGTGTTATCGCCTCATTTGGACGTACACTGCGTTCTGCATCATCGGTGTCTCTACGACCACGTTGGAAGTCAACAAACCAACGTTTTATTGTTGTTTTCGATGGGCCGGAGTCCTTATAAAACTTTTCAAGCCATTGCTTCGCTTGAACGGTATTTTTTCCCATCCAGAAGCAGTGTAAAATTAAAACACGAAATTGTTTTTGATCCATTGTTCTGAAAATAACAAAAGTAGTGTTACTCTTAGCACAATATTTCACAAACTTATAAGTAGAATATCATGAAATCTTAACAGCTTTCTTTTGAAGGTTAGTACTAACTGAAAAAGCGGTGAATGCAATACGACTAGCGCCATCTATGTGTTAGGCCCGGGACTTTTCAGCCCATGTGTTATGTACATCTTTTCGTTTGAACAGAATACTGCTTTCCGAAATTGAAAACACAACTTGCGATCACACTTTTCGAATGGGCTTTTTTTACAAAGTTTTGGTATACGAAATAACATTTTCGCGCAGCAGTAAAACAAGTACGGTTCGATATTTCCCCTTCTTAGTTGATTACAGTGAATTCGAAAACTTTATAATTTCTCGTATCGTAGTGGTAAGTAAACAAATTCCTCGAATTCAATGAATTAAATGAAATGTCGAGGTCCAGGTGTTATGAAAAGATACCTCCACTCAGTCTGCATACCAATTTAGAATCGCCAGTGTAAAGATGCAATGACACTTCCTATTGAGGGGGACCTTCCTCCCACTTCGACCCGGTAGGAAAATAGGAATCAAATTTCGCTTCAAAGAAAAGCTAATTTGAACCTTATCAAGTGCTTTGTGATGGGTCACTATGTCCAATGCTGGCTACCATATGACCACCCCCATGGGTCGTATGACACTCGTGTAGAGCCAGTGTACAATATTTGGCTCTATACCCCATCTTTTCCTATTGTTCTTTTACACGAGTACAATGCTCCTATAACTTTCCGTACTCTTTCTTTTTCTAACCTCATGTAGCAGTTCATAGGAGGAACATTATGTTTCCCAGATAAGAGTATTAACTCTGTGTTATCCGGATTTATACCCAGACCACACCCATCACTTCATGAAGATATCTTGGAGAGGGCCTGTTACAATACTTCAGCCAGTGTAGGAGGGTGCTTTCTGAACTAATAGTCAGGGAAATTTCATCAGGGTAGGCGGTAACCTTGTGACCAGACTGCTCCAGATCTAGGAGTAGCTCATCAAGGGTTAGGCTTCACAAGAGTGGTGATAAGATACCTCTCTGAGGAGTGCCTCTAGTAATGACACTTTGTATATTAAATCCTCTCAAACTGGAGTTAATGATCCTGCTTTTTATCAGTATATTAATAATAATATTGAATAGAGATCGATGTAGTTCCATTATTTCCTCTCTTCAATAATCAACTATAATCCCTTTTGCAGCTGCAGACTTGAAATTATTTCTTTTAATTTAAATTTTTTATTTCTAATTAATTGACAAACTAATGTTTGAATTGACGTGACAACTGGATATATCCAAAATATTTGGAAATTTTAAATTTCCTATGATTACATAGCGGGCTTTAAAAAGATTTCTGTCGAAATTTGCCAATTTTGTAGTGATTTTAACAGCCAAAATCACCTTGAAATCATGAAATCATGCAGTTTAACGCGATTTATTTTCAAACTTAAATTTTCGAAAAAAGTCAATTTTTTTTATTTCAAAGGGACCTGTCTTAAAAAATTGCGGTGTTATTTTTTTACGTTTGGGTTTAAAATAGTGGCAAATGTGTTCCCTTTCAAAGTAAATTTAGCGTGAACAAAAATCTTTAACCGTTCTCAAGCTATATAACCAAATTTCCAACTAATACCTGCAATTTTAAACAAAAATTAAACCAAATTTTAACAGAAAGAGTAAAAAGAATCAATAATTTAGGAGGCAGGCGACGATTTTTGGCGAAAGTTCGGGGTAGGAATTCTCCTCCAGACAACCAATCCGTTTCGGCTCAGTACCAGAATCGACCAGTCGACGTTCACCAGCTCAGATCAAGGAGAGCAAGCGGAAGCCAGAGAAACGAGCAGCAGTCAACGAAAGGTAATTTATAGACTTACGAGGATAGTGGAGCGTGCTTCCCTTGTGTGAGACACCTGTCTCCCCAGTGTGCTTTCCTGGTTATCTAGCTATCGTCCTCAGCAGCTTCCCTGGTTATCTAGCTTTCTTCCGCACCAGCGTGCTTCCCTGGTATTGGACATTCATACAGTTTCTCTGTACTAGCGTGCTTCTCTAGTACATGACTATCGTATAGTTTCTCTTCTACTAGCGCGCTTCCCTGGCACAAGTCATTCGCACAACCAGCGTGCCACCCTGGTTATCCAGAAATCCCCTTTGTACAAGTCTATCGTCCTGACCGTAATAATACGTCCTATCCGTCTAGCAACATTGTCCGTCGTAATCTAGGCGTTATTTTTCTCCGTACAGATTGATCCTTATTAATCTCTTTATCTTGTAGGCAAATTTCTCATCCGGGCCGCAGAAAGCCCCCCCCCCTTCGAAGGGAAGGCTAACAGAGCCCAGAGCAGTTCATCTATATCATACCGACCGACCTTACGCAGCGTGAAGTAGGTAACCTTATTAACTTCCCCGATATAGGGAAGATATTGTAATGGGGCCGCTTTTCAAAATTTTCAGTTTTAAAATTTTCTTCGATTTCAAAGCCACCATAGTGTTTTACGCATGTTTTTGAACACATGTTTATGTGTGTGTGTGTGTGTGTTTGTTTTTTGTTCGACCAGGAGGTGAGGAATCTTCTAAAGATACCAGCAGCTGGGATCAGTTGGTGCGTCCACCTTCCTTTCGTAGTGTTGTCCCATCGGGTTTGCCACATTAACATCGAGATCTGCCTCTCTTCCTTTTTAATCTCCTTTTTCCTGCGGTTTCCCTGGCTCGTTGTTATTCTCGTGTAAATGCGTCCCATCTCGTCCGCAAGGATGTCGATCGGGATCATACTAGCGATGACACAAGCTGCTTCGTCCGGTACCGTTCTATAGGCACTTATAGCTCTTAAAGCACACAGTCTGTAGACTGATGAGAGTTTTCTTCTTGACTCTTGCACCGCTAATGCTGCCCAGATTGGGGAGGCATATAGAAGCACAGAGCTCACCACTCTTAATAGCAGGGCTCTTCTATCTAGTTTGGGGCCACCAACATTTCGCAGCATCCTGGAAAGAGCCGCTTGTATGTTCGAAGCTTTTTTGCTTACATATTCCAGGTGCGATTTGAAATTTAGCCTATTGTCCAGCATTACTCCTAGGTATTTCAGTGATTGTTTAGACCTTATTGTTTGATTGCCCACCTTGACATTGATGTATTCCACCATTTTTCGGCTTGTGATTAAGATCGCCTCCGTCTTTTGTTCTGCTAGTTCAAGACCTGCAGACTCAAGCCAATTCTTAATCTTGGCGATAGCTTCATTTGTTGCCGCCTCTATTTGGTGGGTATGTTTCGCTGTTGTAACAATCGCAATTTCGTCTGCGAACCCTATTATTTTCGTCTCTTGGGGTATCTGTAGCCTAAGAACTTCATCATACATAACGTTCCAAAGAAGGGGACCTAGGACGGATCCTTGTGGTACCCCTGCGGAGACGTTATAGTATTCCATTCCTGCATCACTATTATATCTAAGTTTCCTGTGGCTTAAGTAACTTGATATGATCTTCAAGATGTATGTCGGGGCTTCCATTCTAATGAGGGAATTCTTTATAAATTCCCAGTTGGCCGAGTTAAAGGCGTTCTTGACGTCTAGTGTAACCACTGTACAGTATTCCTTGGTTCCCCATCTCTACCTTTCACCTTCTATGGCAGAAGTGGCGATGTCCACCATCCACCATTTTGTTTTCATCTACGGTGGAGCGCGCTTTTCAAAATCCAAATTGGTACTCTGATAAAGCACCTTTTTCCTCAGCTATCGGGAGTAACCTGTTGTAAATTATTCGCTCCAATATTTTCCCCATTGTGTCAAGGAGGCAAATTGGGCGGTAGGATGAAGGTTCTCCAGGTGGTTTATCTCCTTTTGGTAGCAGCACCAGGTGTTGCAGCTTCCATTGTTCTGGAAACACGCCTTCTATTAGACATCTTTTAAAAACTTCTATGAAAATGTCCGGTCTTTTGAGAATAGCCGTTTTCAGGACTTTGTTTGGGATTCCGTCTGGTCCCGGCGCTTTGTTGTCTCCTATTTTATTGAGCACCGACTGAAGTTCTTCCGCCGTAACTGTTGGGATTTCCTCTACATTAATGTCTTCTACGACAGTACGAGCAGTCGTTGGACGCTGTGGGAAAAGCGTCGTTATTATCTCTCTCAGCATTATTGGGCATGTAATCTGGGGAGATTTTTGTCCTTTTAATTTTGACATAACGACTCTGTAGGCGGTTCCCCATGGGTTAATGTTAGCCTCTTCGCACAGGCGTTTGAAGTTTTCTCTTTTACAAAACTTCAATACAACAATTTCAGAATGCATGTGAAAAGGAAGAAATCACAGATTGCCGTATATCAATGCCTGTTTGTGACAATCACGTATTATTAGAATTCAAAAATATTTTAAATGAATTAAAGTTAAAACCCGAAATAACGATATTTCTTCATCGAAATTCCAGGATGCTCTTAATTGATCCTGATGATATTCAGCAACTCATTAAGGAATACCATAATTCTCCATTAGGTGGATACCAAGGATTGAATAGAACAGTCAAACGTATAAAAATGTCTTATTATTGGCCTAACATGCTGAACGGTATAAAAAATTCTGTTCGTAGATGTGTGTCGTGTCAAAAGAATAAACTAAGTCGACTCAATCACATACCTATGAAAATAACTACTACGAGTTCTCAACCCTTTGAAAAGGTTGCTCTAGATATTGTGGGTCCACTTCTAGTTAGCTATAGAGGACATAAATATCTTCTTACTTTCCAAGATGACTTGACCAAATTCTCGGAAGCTGTCCCTATACCTAACGCTGAGGCTCATACTGTGGCGGAGGAATTCTTCAAAAATATCGTGTGTAGACACGGTATCCCTGAATCTCTACTCACAGACCAGGGTACTAATGTCATGTTTACAGAAGTATGTAAGCTTCTGAAAATAAAATATGAAATAAAGAAAAACCTACGAATGTGGGCAATATTCAAAAGCCGATAAGATAAACATTAAGCAAGTAGTACTCCGATTAGAACTTAAACAATGCATTTTTTTTATTTTTCGTTGTTAAATTATATACATAAGGTATAGCTGATAGAGAGATTACGGCATAATAAGATGAAATCTACTAGTGTACAGTTTATTTAGAAAAGAAAAAAGGGAAAATATTCTATTGGATTTAATTGTAGAAGTAGTCGTAAAAAAGAGATAAGAAGGAAATTAGTTTTCTCCGCTCAAATGGATTTTTTTTGTGTACCAACTAAACTCACTTTCCCTTAAAAATTTTTTTTCTTTTTATGCTCTCAAGGAGTCACTTTGTTCCGTTTTTTTTTTTGTTTATCGCCTATTGTAGCTAGAATTAGTGATAATCACGCAAGACTTCTAGTGCTCTAAATGAATATGTTAAAGACGCGAGTCACTGTATGAATCCCAAACGTCAAGGAAATTAAAGGAGTACAAAGTAAGAAAGTTATAGGAGTACAATGCTCCTATAACTTTCCGTACTCTTTCTTTTTCTAACCTCATGTAGCAGTTCATAGGAGGAACGTTATGTTTCCGAGATAAGAGTATTAACTCTGTGTTATCCGGATTTATACCCAGACCACACCCATCACTTCATGAAGATATCTTGGAGAGGGCGTGTTACAATACTTCAGCCAGTGTAGGAGGGTGCTTTCTGAACTAATAATCAGGGAAATTTCATCAGGGTAGGCGGTTACCTTGTGACCAGACTGCTCCAGATCTAGGAGTAGCTCATCAAGGGTTAGGCTTCACAAGAGTGGTGATAAGATACCTCTCTGAGGAGTGCCTCTAGTAATGACACTGATCCTGCTTTTTATCAGTATATTAATAATAATATTGAATAGAGATCGATGTAGTTCCATTATTTCCTCTCTTCAATAATCAACTATAATCCCTTTTGCAGCTGCAGACTTGAAATTATTTCTTTTAATTTAAATTTTTTATTTCTAATTAATTGACAAACTAATGTTTGAATTGACGTGACAACTGGATATATCCAAAATATTTGGAAATTTTAAATTTCCTATGATTACATAGCGGGCTTTAAAAAGATTTCTGTCGAAATTTGCCAATTTTGTAGTGATTTTAACAGCCAAAATCACCTTGAAATCATGAAATCATGCAGTTTAACGCGATTTATTTTCAAACTTAAATTTTCGAAAAAAGTCAATTTTTTTTATTTCAAAGGGACCTGTCTTAAAAAATTGCGGTATTATTTTTTTACGTTTGGGTTTAAAATAGTGGCAAATGTGTTCCCTTTCAAAGTAAACTTAACGTGAACAAAAATCTTTAACCGTTCTCAAGCTATATAACCAAATTTCCAACTAATACCTGCAATTTTAAACAAAAATTAAACCAAATTTTAACAGAAAGAGTAAAAAGGATGAATAATTTAGGAGGCATGCGACGATTTTTGGCGAAAGTTCGGGGTAGGAATTCTCCTCCAGACAACCAATCCGTTTCGGCTCAGTACCAGAGTCGACCAGTCGACGTTCACCAGCTCAGATCAAGGAGAGCAAGCGGAAGCCAGAGGACTTACGAGGATAGTGGAGCGTGCTTCCCTTGTGTGAGACACCTGTCTCCCCAGTGTGCTTTCCTGGTTATCTAGCTATCGTCCTCAGCAGCGCTCTTCCCTGGTGTTGGCCACTCGTACTGTTCCTCTTGCAACAGCGTGCTTCCCTGGTTATCTAGCTTTCTTCCGCACCAGCGTGCTTCCCTGGTATTGGACATTCATACGGTTTCTCTGTACTAGCGTGCTTCTCTTGTACATGACTATCGTATAGTTTCTCTTCTACTAGCGCGCTTCTAGTGCTCTAAATGAATATGTTAAAGACGCGAGTCACTGTATGAATCCCAAACGTCAAGGAAATTAAGAACGTATCGTTCAATATTTTAATGATTTGGGGAGACTTACCTATTGCAACAATTGTGCACAATTGTATCCTAGGGTCGCGATTCGGAACCAGCAACCAGTAAAAAAAAATTTCTTTGAGGAAACGTGTATAGACGTCCAATCGAATTGAGCTAGAGTAATTCTGTCTGCCTGAGGTCAATATTCATCTTTACGATGAATATTGACCTCATTCTGGTACTAGGTCGATTGGTCGGTCTATCTGCCGCTTATTGATTATAACGACGCTTACAAAATTTCTTGTCAGTTTGAGGTCATTTTAAGTATTGTTGGTATAAGTTTGCTGCCTGGAGAGCTATGGCTAGGTGATTGTAAACTATTAGCTCCCATTATGATAGTGAATTTGCATTAATTTTAGACTGAAGTTTGTTAAGACAAATTATGATTTAAGTGAGGTTTGTAATGACGTTAATTGAAAACAGCATTGCATACTACTTAGTTTAAGGCACTAATTATAGGACTCTTGTAAATCTAATTAAGCTATTCAAGTAAAGAAATGAAATTCTGTGAGGGGAAATAATTTGTCAGTAGGGATTGAGTCATGTTTTCTTTCGATAATATAATTATTACTTTTATATGAGGTAGATTTCTCGTTTTTATTTCAGGAACCCTCACAGAGGCTTCTCCTTCGTCGTGTTTCCCTCATCCCTTCTCCCTCTATCCTAATGTTTATAATGTGATTTTTTTTAATTTTTTTTTTCATTTCAGCATTCCTTATAGGTTGAGCCTGCATCCTAGCCAGATGCAGGATAGAGGTGGGTTAGTTCCTGAACTGTCAGTAAAGGGGGTAAATTTTCTTTTTGTGCAATTTTCTTGACAGTTCAGCGCGGCTAGGAACAGCAGGTGACACCAGACCTGTTGTTCTCCCTTTCTATCTGTTTCTGGTTTTTTTTATCCTTTGTGGCAGAACTGAAGAAAGGATACCACAAACTTTCTTCGCCACAGGCACGCGGAATTCTGTTGTGGATGTGTGATGATGTTCAAGGACTCACACCCCATACCGGCGAGCTAGGACGTGCTGCCAGCTAGCGCGTGCCACTTGAACATCCTGTGGCAACTTCACGTTGCACATATCCCGCACACACATTACAATTATATCAAAATATTACACGAGCAAAACCCTGAATAACAGAATACTATTAGCACTAGTTAAAACAAAGCTAACACTTATAACTGAGTATAGGCAAATTATAAATATGAACCAAAATAATAACACTAGTAGGAAAAACAGACAGCACAGTGTAATGTGAGCCATTTTCCCTAATATTTCGCGCCATATGTGTGCTGAAGTGGGAAGTCACTTTTACACACAATTTTTGAGTTACCTAGTACTTCTGTAGTTGTTGTCTCCTTAAGCTGTCACGAATGCTGTGCTTTTGGTAAGAAGAGGTATACATTCCGTGTCAGCTGCCTGAAGACGACAACTGCAAGAGGTAAATGAAAAAAATACTTTTAATTTTATTCCTTTTTATCCGCGGCATCCTTATGTGTAACGAAGGTAATATTCTTTTAAATCATTGTAGGCAAAATTATAAATAAATAAAAATTTATGCAGGCACTGCCATTCAACAGTTCCCTCGCAAACACCCCAGTGCGCCACAGATCGATTCCTGGTGGCACAGACATCCTTAAACTCGGGGGGGGAGAAAACACCATACCTAGGTGTAAATAGACGAAAAGGGAAAAAGCAGAGAAAAAAAAAAATTTCAATAGGAGAACCAAAACGAAAAGCAAAAGTCAGGTATGTTAGTGCGTTCTTAAATCTAGATGAACGAAAATTAAAAATAGTGATTTCCCTAGACGGATCATAAACCCAAGCATCCCACTATAGTGGAGCCGCTGCAGGAAGCAATTAGTTAGGGCTTCACGGCACCGAGACAAGACCGAGACTTTGGCAGATCTCGGTCTTGGTCGCGTCAAGGTGAAGACGATCTCGCTCTCGTCGCAATTTCGGCGAGATAAAGGCCAGTCTCGGTGCGATCTCGCTCTCGGCAAGATAAAAAAAGGGTATTTCGGTGGGATAACGGGGAGCGAGGACAAGTGATATATCTATGTATATATGCATTTTCTTCATATTCCCATCGCCAAAATAAGGTAGCAAAGGCTCTTGTTTACTATTGGGGATAAAGCGCAAATATCTGAAGAAAAAAATAAAGTAGAAAGAAGCGATTGGGGAGAGCAGTGTATACTTATATGCCCTATAAATCACACAATTGAAATTTTTCGGAGCGGCATAAAAACTGAAACAAGTAAAAAAAATTGTCCACAATAAAATAATAAATAATAATATCTCGTCCACTCTCGTCACCTCAATCTCGCTCTCGGTATCGCACTGTTACCAATGATATTGGTCTCGCTACCGGTCTCGGTATCGTGTCGAGACCGATACCGACAGCGAGAATTATCTCGAGTATCGTGAAGCCCTACAATTAGTCAGTTGATCGCTCCATAACTGGTCCCCAAGCAGGAAATCGGGAGAGCGAAAGGAGTGGTAGTGCCGCGGAATAGTAAGAGAAGCACGGCCTAACCGGCCTCAGTAGGCTCAGGTTTTTGTTTATATACATATTCATATATCTGTATTTATTAATTTGAGCCAAGTAAGCATGGCATAGTTAAGAACTAAAGTAGTTAAAGTTTAAGAAGAAAAAAGAAAATTTTGAAATGATGTGAGTATTGGTCCTAATCCAGGTCTAAGCCCAATATTGGTTAAGACCAGTTTTAAAGTATTAGACTAAGTAGAGTATATAGGAACAGTAACGAAAACACGCAGAAGTATAGTGCTTTATATAGCTTATCTTAAGTGATCAATAGTTCCACTAACCTCAAATACACTATTCGGTTCCATGTGATCTACTTGCGCCTAACTGAGTTTTAGTGGGCAGTTTTTATTACAAGCAAAAAGGTGATTTGAAAATGTGCAATTTTTGTAAGTCAGTCAGGCTATTATAAAAATTGCTATGTAAGCGATGTCACCAGCACGGTGTGAATCTTTGTACAGATTTTATTTCATTCCATTATTCCAAATTGTGTTTTATTTAGAAGATAAAAGTTTTTACAGAATCTCAGATACGCTGAGATACGGATTACTGCAAATCAGATACTGTAAAGACAGTCATTCGGCTACAAATCTATACTGAAATAATTCAAGCATATCTTTATCTTTAATATTAACCAAAACTTCGAATTCGATTAAGATTTTAGCGTATTTTTAAAATGTGTAGTTCCCGGATTTTCTTGCAAAACACCTTTCGCTACTTTAAAAGTTAAGTTTATCTCAATTGTTTAAATTACGTTATTTTCAAAGAAAAAATTCATAATTGTCACAATATATGTCGCCTTTAAAATTGCCGTCTACCAAAATGTCGCCAATGAAAATACCGCTAAACAAAATAAAAAATTGCCGTTCGCCGAAATATCGCAGAAATATAAGACCGATTTTCAGAATGTCGTAATTTAAAAGGTCGCTTTCAAAATACCGAAAACAATTGACGAAATGATTCTTTCCGCATTTATTAATATGCTTTCAATGTAAGCAACAAAATTTGCTTATTAGCAAATGTTATCATCTATATCCTTTAGTAATTTACCACACTCGCGCTGCAACTAGCAATCACCTTCTACTATATTACGGGATTTACCTACTTCACTTATAACAACAAAATTTAATGATTTGCCTCTTATTAATTAGTATTTATTGTTGAAGAGAAGGAAGAAATTCAAAGAGACAAAAGCAATACTAGAAAAAATAAAATAAAAAATGTGTATAAAATTACTTGGGATGGGATTTAACAAAAGAAGGAAAAAACTAAATTGGAACCTGAAACATTTATTCAATTAAAGATCGACCGTTTTGCAGAATGGTTCCCTTGCGACTGATTGCTTTAAACTTTAAAGACTGACTGTAGTAACTGTGACTTCTACTTTATACTCGTTTACTTCACATGCTATCTTATTTAGTTGAATATCAAGCCGCTAGAATAACTGCAGTTGCGTCAGCAACAAATACAACTTCAACTTCGATTTTTACAGTACTGACAACATAATAATTCTGAATGGCCTGTAAGAAAATCCAAAAAAAAATTATGGTCTGTCATATTTTAGATTGGCGACATTTTCGCGACATTTTACAATGAAGATCAGTTTTCTTTATGGTCGAATTCTCCCAGTGGCGAATTTATAATTCTCGATTAAAAATGTGGCGACATTTTTCAAATTTTGGTTGTTGGCAAAAGGCGACATTTCAAGTTTGGCGACATTTATTTTGGCGAAATTTTTATGTGTTCTCAAAACCGAATCATAATGTCATCATAGACAATTACACTCTTATTAGAAACGATAACGAAAACGGAACTATGATAAGAATACAAAAAGAATATAAATACGAGACTAACGAAAATAACAGAAATACCAGTATCAGAAGCGAAAGTAAAAATCTGGAGGAATAACGAAGCGAAAACACTATTGATAGTAAGCGTATATATCTCGGCCAAAGTAACGGCAATGCAATTCGAGAACCTAATAAATGCCTTCATTAAAATTAATACAGAGTTCGATGATATTATCATAGGGAGGATTTTAATGCCAAACATACGCTTTGGGGGATCCATATATAAACTATTTTGGAAAAGTAATATATGACAGGGGGAATAACGTAGACTACGAAGTAGTCTCACCATTCAAACCTACATTTCCACTTAGTGGATCAATTATCAATTGCTTCTTATGGCAGCCGGGGGGTGATTTTTCTTTAAACTCGTCGTAGTGTCTAAACTATTGCTTTTATGAAAAAATTGTTTTGTTCTACTTGAAGTAAACAAAACAATCTTTCGAATGAAATCGAATTACTTAAGAAAATAATATACATTTTTAAGCCTAAAAGTGCGGAAGTGGAAATTTAAAGAAAATACATGCGACAGAGCATGGCCGGACCCAAAGATTACTATTACTAGATAAACGGCTTCGAACAAACTAGTGAAAAATTTTTGGTTGCTTTTGTATATTTCCCATATCGGGCAACCCTACAGTCAGAATAAAAAATTTGTTTTCCGGGAGAGTTTTTGGATAAGAGATACGTATACTTCTCATATATGCATTTACAAATATCAAATTTACTTCGCTCATTAAAAGATCAGAATACATCGACAGTTTACGCACATAGGTAACTAACTCAGTCATGTGATTCACATGAATTCTTTTTATTGGTCGTACTTTTTGGTACATTTTTCTCTTCGACATGATTTGGCGGTACTTTTTTGACAGGAGTATGTGATTCTCTCCGGATGAGAACAGAATTTTTACAGGAATAAGTGATTCTCTCAAATAATTTGACAGGAGTAAATGACTGCACACTACCTGTACTCTTTATTTGCATGTATATTCTTATGACTTTAAAATCTGGATATATTTCGTTTTACTGCGGTGCCAGTGTTACTTTTTCAAGACTAGCTGGGTATTTTAGGGAGCCGGTTATCTAGTAGTAAGTAATCTTTGGTCGGACCATCACTTACTACTTGCGTTTTAGATGAAAATTTGGTTTGCGACTAAAATTTCACATTTAATCAAAGATTTCTTGTTATTTTGCTTAATAAAGTGTACATGTTTTTACTTTATTAGAAAGATCATTTAGTCTGCTTTAAGTTAATATTTAGTCTTTTTTTCATAGAACTAATAAAACTATTGTAATGTGAGCCATGCATTACATTTCTGCCATTTGACACTCGGTGGTTGCCGCCTCTGTTTTACTTCCTGAGTAACGAACGTGACACAGCCAACTTCCATTTTAGGAAGAAGAAGGCAAGTCACTTCATTTCAACTAAGTGGATTACAGGCAGCAACACGAGGTTAATTCCTTTTTTCATTATAAATTTCTGAAATTATCTGACCAATCATTGCTCAGATAATATAAACCAACTAAAAATAAAATTGTGTTTATAGCATCCAAGTGGGAGTCGGCGAATTTTTACTAAATTGCAAATTGTTGAATACTCGTCAGTCGCATACGGTAGCAAGCCATCATTATTTTGATAAGGTGATTTACGGCCCAGTTTAAGTGGTACCCACACTCAAGGGTCGGACGCAGCTTTTAAAGTGTCTGCAGTGCCAAAAAGCACATATCCAGTAACCCGTGGATTACTTACATCATTGCTACCGCCCCCCTTGTAAATCATCCACGAGAGCAAAAAGAATGGTAAAACTTTTTATATTTTAACTATAAATGAGAAATTACAAATTTCTCCCCCCCCCCCTTCTTAGAACGTTTAAAGAGGTATTATCGGGTGGGGGAAAGACTAATGCTCTCCATGAAGTTCGGAATTATCGGAAGTAAAACCGAATTTATAGTTTATGTTCTATATTATCTAGGCGATAAGCTCAGGTATTATTCACGTAGTCAGTATCTAAGAAGAATCGATGATAGCTTATCTACCGCGCACTAACGAACCTTTAGAATTTGAATTCTTGGATTTTTTGTATCTATAGTTAAGTTTTGGTTCAATCAGAAGTTTCAAATTGATATAGGTTTAGCACCCATCAATGAATTATAATAATTATAATTAGTCGGCAGCCCCACAGTAACGGGTCAAATTGTTTGTAAATATTTTAGTCATGAAACGCGAAGTCACGTATTTACAGACCTAATGTTCTTAGGCTTTCCATGGATCTTAGCTAGATGCATCAGTTGTCAGTTCCACGATATTAATTTATGAGCTCTCTTCGATTCATTGTTAGCACGATCAAATATTTTTGACTAGAACATATGGTATTTGAGTTTTCATTCGGAAGAACGCTTAGATGTGATCCTAGTACAAATCATAATAGGAATTCAGATTAATCGTAAAATTTTTTTTGATTTTGCTTTACTAAGTCTCGATAGAATCAAAGATTAAGGAACTAACATGTTTAAGTTTGGTTTATATACATTTTAATATATTATATCCTGTTGGACTGCATATGTTGTAAATAGCTTCTTTTAATTTCAGGAATTCCCTAACGCTTCTTCTCCGTCTTGTATCCTTCCATTATCGCTTCTCACTATTTCCTTGTTTTTTTTTATTTTTATGTAATGTTATAATATTTTGATTTTGTTTCAGCACCCTTTATAGGTTGGGGCTGTACCCTAGCCAGGTACACGGATGGAGTGGGTTTTAGCCTGAACTGTCAGTCTACGGGGTAGATTTTTTTTGGAGTATTTTCCATGACAGTTCAGTGCGGCTCGGAACAGCAGGTGACACCAGACCTGTTGTTCTTCCTTCAAGTTCTGTTTCCCGTTTTTTTTTCTTTTTGTGGATGTGGGAATCGGATGTTCAAGGACCTACACCCATACCGACGAGCTAGGACGTGCAGCCAGCTAGCGCGTGCCACATGAACATCCTGCGGCAACTTCACGTTGCACATTCCGCACACACGTACATTACAACATGGCGCCCAACGCGAAGCACGTCTTCCCTAGGGAAGACACTCCAGTATCTTCTGGAGGCTTTGCGCCTCTGAAAAGATGGCTTGTCAGCTAAGGCTGATCTGCTAGTCCTTCTCGGATTTAGGCGATGCTTGGCCTAAACGGCAGTCATTTCGACTTAAATTTTTTTTTTGTAAAGCACCTTCGAGGTCTAGTGCCTCTGTCCTGATATGTCTAAGAGTGTCCATAGGCATGTCAGTTTAGGGACACATTTTAGCCAACTCTGCCCTGTCCTCAGTATGATATGACCGGTGCTAGGTGTTAGTTCGGGTACCTTGAGCGATGTCCGATGTCGCTCTAGGTATGACTAACTACCAGATCATCGGCATCTCATGCTGTTGGGAGCTGTGGAGTCTGACGAAGGCCTGTCTTAGGCAAGGTCCGCCGAGTCACTTCACTAGTCGAGTACCTTGTACGGCCTCGATGCTGTCCTGGTATGGCTAGTGGAAGTGCTCAGTTGGCTTGTCTAGGTTCAGCATAGCTCCAGCTCCACAGGCAGGACAGATGTTGTGGGTTTTGGGAACCTCATGTTCTCACAGTCTAAAATTTTTCATACACTTTTTTCCTGCTTTCAAAATCTTTCCTTTTGGTGAATACCGTAAATTCTTTTTTTTTTACCCCCCATTCTTTTCCTTGATTTTTTTTTTGAATTTCGTTTTTGTGTTTGTTTTCATTCCTTCCTTCCTCCTCTTACCTCTCCCATCCCTAACAAGATAGGAGAAGAAGCTTCTGGGGGATACCTGAAATTATTTTGGTTGATTTTTCTTTGATTCTTTCAAAAACATTTTCGTTTTTTTTCGGATGTGTTGAACATTTTTTTTAAATTTTGATTTTATTTAAATTACATTTTTTTTGGAATTCTGATTTTGGCTGATTAAGTTTTATGCAGTTTCGCTTGTTTTTTTTTGAATTTTGTTCTTATACTTACTTTTTTTGATTTATCATATCTCTGATTTTTTTGTCCTTTTATTTCTTTCTTTGAGTTCTTTTTTTGCTGCCTTCAAACTAGAGTTTGAGCGGCGACCTCATTGTTTTTTTTTGTTGTGGTTACCTTCAAACTTGCGTTTGTGCTGCGACCTTCGGAGTTGTATCTCCCGCATCTTTGGCTGAGACCTTCTGTCTCATAAGTTTACTTTCAATTACATACACACATACATTGCCTACTGTAATTTCATTGTTCTTTATTGCCTAAAAAAAAAGAGAATTTTGTTTACATAATGTTTCGATCCCTGGTAAGGAAAGCGACTACAGCATCGGATGGCCAAGGGACTAAGCCCAAAGAGGTAGTAGCTCCCTCCTCTCCACCGGTGACGAGAAGGAAAACGCAGAAATCTCTTAATAAGACGTATGGCTCTGCGAGACTGTCCTCGGATTCCGCCCAAGGAGCTACCTCCCCGGAGCAACCCCAGCCTAGCCAGAGGCCCTCCCCTAGAGTGGCAGGGTACCAAGCCAGACGCCCGTCCATTTTAGCGTCCTGGGGAATACACTTTACTGGCCGTAATCCGGCTTTCTCCGTTGACGATTTCCTATTCCGGGTCGAGCGACTAGCTTTCAGCTCTCGTGTTTCAGACGAATAACTCTGCGCTAACATACACTTGTTGCTCAAGGAAGAGGCGGAACAATGGTTCTGGACAAGTTCTGTCGCGCCTCTCCGGACTTTGACTGGGAGCTATTCAGGGCTCGCATCGGGCAAGAGTTCGGCTCAGCCGAAACGGACCTCGACCTGATGCGGACTCTGAGCTCGGAGAGTTGCGACAGCTACCTCCGTAAGGCCTGGGCGATAGTGAGGCACATGAGTATGCCACCGCGTGAGACTGAAGTGGTACAAATCGTCAGAGATAATCTACACCCCAAGATAGGTCAGCAGTTTTCTACGGCTACAGTTAGGTCCATGGATCAACTGCAAAACCTATGCCGTATGGCTGAACGCTGGCTACACCGACGCGATCTGTTTAGGCGATCGACAAGACCTGACGTACATGAAATCAATTATGACATAGCCCAGGTGGCCGAAGATTCGTCTGGCTTCCCTGGGACACTCCTTTCATTCCTGTCCAAGTGAAACCAGAAGACTCTTTTGCTACACCTGTGGTCAACCAGGAGTAGTGTCACCCAAGTGCTCCAGGTGTAACCCGGAAAACACCAGGGTGAGTGGTCGAAACAGGGGACCCCACTCGCCGAAGTTAATGATAAGCAAGGCGACTTCAACGACCCCCTGAATTACCCTGCCATATCACAACATACACAGACTGATCCAACGCATCGAGAATGCAGCACACAGACAGATCCCTTTTGCCTCATGCGAGGAATGTCCTTGCATGAGAGACAACTAAATTATGACAAGGTAAGAGCTCGCATTTTTGCTGAAGAAGTGACTCTTCCTCTCAACCGCAGAAGACGCAGATGGAGGAAATTCAGAGAGAGGAAAACGCGTAATGAAACAGACTCAACAGTCCTTAATATCTACAATTATTACTAACCAGGATGACGGTCGTCCCTACGTGAAGGTGCAAGTAGGCAACAAATCAATCCTCGGCTTGCTCGACAGCGGTGCCAGCGTGAGTTGCTTAGGACAAGGAGCCCTAGAGTTTGTCCAGCGCTCAGGCTTGAAACTCTCCGCATTGCCAGCTTCAGTTCGTACCGCCGGCGGTACTAGCCAGTCCGTCCCCGGCACAATAAGAACTGCAGTCACCTTTCGAGGACAGACAGAAACCCTCACCCTGTTTATAGTGCCTGGCCTAAGCCAGCATTTGTACTTAGGCGTCGACTTCTGGCGAGCATTTCAATTTGCGCCAAACATCATTTCCTCTCTCGACGTGCAGCCTTCTTCTTCGGTTGAGACGAACTTTCACTCCCTGAATAACCCTGACAGAAATAAACTAGACACAGTCATTGGTCTATTCCCTTTATTTACAGCTCTAGGTTTGGGAAAGACACACCTAGAAGAGCATATTATCCACACCGGCGATGCTTTGCCGATCAAACGAAAGCACTATCCCATCTCTCCAGCAATTCAAATGCTGATGTATGAAGAACTCGACCGTATGTTGGAGTTAGGGGTAATTGAGGAGTCCAACAGTCCCTGGAATTCTCCAGTTGTACTTGTACGTAAACCTGGGAAGGTCAGGCTCTGTTTGGAGTCTCGCAAGGTGAACCTAGTCACTAAAAAGGATGCCTACCCCTTACCCCACATCGACGGATTGCTCGGGCGACTGCAGGATACGCACTTCATTTCGTCCACCGATTTGAAAGATGCGTTTTGGCAAATTCCTTTGGAGAAGCAGTCAAGGGAGAAGACGGCGTTTACAGTGCCTGGCAGGCTGCTCTACCAATACACTGTTATGCCTTTTGGGTTTTGTAATGCCCCACAACGAATGTGTCATGCCCCACAACGAATGTGTCATGCCTCACAACGAATGTGTCGCTTAATGGACAAAATAATTCCCGGTCGTTTACGCGAACATGTCTTTGTCTACTTGGACGGTTTATTAGTCGTATCACCTGACTTCATAACACACCTGAAAATTTTACGAGAGGTACGCTGTCTGCGCAGCGCTAAATTGACGATCAATTGACGTTGAGAAAAGTCGCTTTTGCGTCAAGCAAGTCCGCTACCTGGGTTTCATGATTGGAGATGGAACTCTGAAAACTGACCCCGAGAAGGTAGCAGCGGTGGCGGATTTCCCTATACCACGCTCTGCTTAGCAAATCCGTAGATTTCTCGGAATGACGGGTTGGTATCAGAGGTTCATCCCCAATTATGCAACCCTAGCAGCCTCCATCACGGACTGCTTAAAGAAAAGCAAGAGCTTCTCATGGACAGACGAAGCGCAGCAATCGTTCGAGAACTTAAAACAAGCTATGTGCAGTGCACCAATCTTAACGACACCTGACTTCTCTAAGATGTTCTATATTCAATGTGATGCTAGTACATCTGGTGTTGGCAGCGTACTGTTTCAAGTCGATGACACAGGTGCTGAAAGACCCATAGCATATATGTCAAAAAAACTCAATCCAGCGCAGCGCAACTACAGCATTACTTAATTGGAGTGCTATGCGGCTGTGCTGAGCGTAAAAAAATTCCGAGCTTACGTTGAAGGACACCCATACACCATCATTACTGACCATGCCAGTCTGAAGTGGCTGATGAGTCACTCGCATATCTCTGGACGATTGGCTCGATGGAGTTTAAAGCTGCAGGCTTTTGACTTCCTGATTGAGCATCGCAAGGGTTCGCAGAATGTGGTCCCTGACACTCTGTCCCGAGCGCACACTGAAACTGCAGAAGAGTTGAATGTAAGTGCAGTCGACGTAGACTTAAACTCGCCATACTTCTCCATGGAAGAGTATGAGCAGTTGAAATCGGCTGTACTTGCAAACCCAATACAGCTCCCTGACCTCAGTGTCTCGAACGGGTACGTATATAAGAGGACCCAACCCCGAAGAGGTGACTCGGTGCAGGAGGACTTAGCCTGGAAGCTTTGGGTTCCGTCGGGTCTGGCGGCAGGCCTGATCCGGGAGGCTCATGAGTCACCTCACTGCGCTCATGTAGGCTTCCATAAGACGCTAGGCAGGCTCCGCGAAAAATATTATTGGCCCAACATGGTAACGCAAGTGCGCTCATACGTCTCTCAATGTCAGGTTTGTAAAGAAATCAAGTCACCTAACACCATTTTAAGACCACCTATGGGCAAGCCCTTGGAATTTCAACGTCCATTCCAATTTATTTATATCGACTTCCTCGGACCTTATCCCCGCACTAAACGTGGCAACACAGTTATATTTGTCGCATTAGACGGCTTTACTAAGTTCGTCCTAATTAAACCTATGCGAGCAGAGCGAGCAGGCTTAGTATGTTGCTTCCTAGGGGAAGATGTCTTCTCTACCTGAATCCATCTTCTCCGACAATGGCCGGCAGTTTTTCTCTACCATCTTTCAGAAACTACTGAGCGACTATGCCATCAAACATGTCAAGACCGCCAAGCATTCGCCGCACCCTAAGCACCGAGCAAGTCAACATTTTGTCCGCCATCCGTGCCTACCTGCAAAATGACCATAGTTCGTGGGACTTACACCTTCCCGCCATTGGGAGTGCCTTGCGCACTTCAGTACATCAATCCACCGGCACTGACCCGTTTTATGCTCTCTTTGTCCACCACATGGTACAGCATGGATCAGCTTATCCCTTACTCCGACAACTCGATCAATTAAAAACTGGCGACATAGTAGTGTAACCCGCCGCAGACCGCCTCCAGGTACTTCGCTCCCGCATAGCAGACCACCTCCAACAAGCACATTACAAGCATGAAAGAGCCTGTAATACTCGCTGTCGTGACATTACGTACACTCCCGGTCAGGAAGTGTATTGTAGGGCTTTCACGCAAAGCGACATGCAAAAAGGCATTAGTGCCAAGTTGGCTAACAAATTTAACAAAGCCAGAATTGTTAAGCGCGTGGGACAGAGCCTATATCAACTGGAGGATATGCAAGGAAAGTCAATTGAGAGAAACACTGCACTGAGCACTGAGAAAGATCTGAACTCTCCAGGGTCTCATTAGAGCTTGGTGAGGACAGATCTGAATCTCTGCTCGAGGTGAAATTGACCCTCTCATCAGGGAACGAAGTGATACTGGGAACTGCCACGGCAGCGTGCCAGCGCCAGTCCCTGGGATGGTCTTGTGCCATCGATGACTCCTGGTAGATCCTGTCTCACTGTCTTCAGCTCCTCTCTCATCAGATCGCTAGAGCTACAGGCCTTGAGAGAGAGACTTGCATTGTAATGTGAGCGATACATTACATTTCTGCCATTTGACACTCGGTGATTGCCGCCTCTGTTTTACTTCCTGAGGAACGAACGTGACACAGCCAACTTACATTTTAGGAAGAAGAAGGTACGTCACTTCATTTCAAGTAAGTGGATTACAGGCAGCAACGCGAGGTAAATTCCTTTTTTCATTATAAATTTCTGAAATTATCTGACCAATCATTGCTCAGATAATATAAACCAACTAAAAATAAAATTGTGTTTATAGCATCCAAGTGGGAGTGAGCGAATTTGCACGGCGGGTTAGATAGGGGCAGGAGAATAAAACTTTAAGCCAGCTGCTAAGACGCTAGTGTAGAAGATGAAAGTAAATCAACTTCACCTATCATAGAAATGCTTTTCTTCAAATCTGTAAACAATAATGTAATTAAATTTTTAATTTGTTACTGTTAATATTTTTTATTGCCAATTTATTTTGAAAAATGAGACTTGATATTTTAAGTGCCTTAATGTAGTAGGTATAATTAATTTGTTACTGAAATAAGATTGTCTGTTATTTCAGACTTAAGGATAGATAATTTTGAAAAAATTTGTCGTTATATTAAACAAGCGTACAGGTGCTCATGATAAATTTTAGCTTTTGTGAAATTTTAAATGGTTAAGTATTAGGATTCAGTACAGGATGCTTAAATTTTGTTTCATTATCAAAACGAAAGTAACATTTTTCTGTTATCGTGGTATCAAAAACAAGTGTATTAATTGATTTATAAATCATTTCGGTGTAGAAAAACGAGATTATAAACAATCTCACCCAATTTTAGAAACTGAAAATAATCCGAAATGAAGTTCGGAATTATCGGAAGTAAAACCGAATTTATAGTTTATGTTCTATATTAGCTAGGCGATAAGCTCAGGTAATATTCACGTAGTCAGTATATAAGAATCAATTTCAAAATTTTATTTTAGTTTGTAACTAAGAAGAATCGATGATAGCTTGGTGTTTTACTTTTCTGGGGTTCTGTTGGAATCTTTTTTGAAAACGACGAAGAAACAAACATAAAAGTTAAATAATTATCTTTTTCAAATAATTCCGCGTAAAGTTATGTCATTGTACGTTAGTGATTTACAAGTGAAAGTGCAGTGAACGAATTGACGTTTAATTAACTTTAAAAAGCCAAACAGCTGCAATTGTTGTATCTCTTTCAATCTTGTTCTTCATAGACCAAATTCGGCAGCTATCACTTTCTTCCAAAAAATTAAAGCGAGAGAAATTTACTCTTTTGCTTGAAGAATCCGTGTGCATAAAATGCAATACATTCTCAGGTTATAGTGTCCAAAGCAAGTCGAAGGCCAATGCCATGTTGAAAGCTCAATGTTCCTAGTACCAGGCCCCTGGCTAAAACATACAATTTGTGAAACAACCGCCATCTACCGGTGAAAACTAAACACACTTTTAGCTGCTGAAAACTAAATTTTTAGCGACGAAATTTCGCAGCTAAATTTCCATACAAAATTTAGCCTCTAAAGCCCGGTATCAAAGTATATATAGTTATTATTAGTTATTCTTTGCCCGGTATTGTGTTCATTTATCGGCTAAATTTTTAGCTAAGTTATTTGTTTTGAACTATACTTTTGACAATCAGCTGTACATTTTTGTTTATATTTAGTCAAATAAATTTGTTAACCGAAATGTGGTCCTGTTCAGATAAATCTAAAGCTAAAACATATGGTTTGGCAAACAGCTGTCATCTATATGTGAAAATTAAGCACACTTTTATCTGCTATAAACACAATACCGCGAAAGTTCGCAGCATACAAAATTTAGCCGCTGAATCAATAAACGCTCTTTCGTTAAGTTAACCTTAACTTAAAGTTGCCTTTCGTTTACGGGTGGTTGTAAAATTGGCTGAGAATTGTTGAGCGTATTGTGTTCATTTAGCGGCTAAATTTTTAGCGGCGGACCTTTTTTCACGCTAAATTTTTGACTGCAAAGTTCTTCGTTTTGAATTATAGGTGGCTACTTTTGAAAATCAGCTGTCGCACATTTTCGTTTATATTTTGTGTTTTACAGCTTAGTCTATTAAATTTGTTAACTGAAATGTCTGATGATTGTTTATTGACGAAGATAAGGTCCTGGTCAGATAAATCTGAAGCTAGAACATACAATTTGGGAAACAATGTCACCTACAGGTGAAATCTAAGCACACTTTTAGCTGCTAAAAACACAATACCACGTTTTGGCTAAATATTTAGCGACGAAATTTCGCAGCTAAATTTCCATACAAAATTTAGCCACTAAGTGAACACAATTCCAGGCTTAAAAGCGAAAGTGATATGTACAATTCTTTGTTTTTAAATTTTTAAGATATAATAATTATATAATAACGAGACCCTAGTAATTTTCTTAAATTTTTCTTGTAATATCGATACAAAAGTCGCGACCCTGAAATGTGAATAATATTCGATTACGATATTTATTTTGCTAAACGTCAATTTTGGAAAGTTGCTTCAACTGCAATGTAATTACGAAAATGGTGGATAGATTGGGTAACTAATGTTGCTTTTTATTTAATAATTCAGTTTTGTGATTTAAATGATTAAGAGAATATTTTTGTGTGTTAATGAATATATTTTACAAACAGCTACCAAAGTTTTTCCGAAGACAATTTGCTGCATTCAACAGAAAATTGTTGTACAAGAGAACTGTCACACTGACATTTTTCGTGTGTTGATAATTTTATATGAATTATTTTAAAAATCTCTATTTTATTTCTTATAGCAATCACACAGATTTTTATTTTATAAACAATGTTTTGCGATTACAATTATTCTTTTATCAGAGAATTTCTTCTAAATTTAACTAAATAATCGTGATATTTATCTGCAAAGACGGTAATTCCGCCCTATATTTTTATTTGCTTAAAAGAATTTCCAACAGTTAGGTTAATTATTCTGTAGGGAATACTAAAGTCAAGACATTTTTCTAAACTATATATGCTTCAGTTGGTTGTAGGCTATTTTCGCGATAAATCTAAAATAACATGAAATGTTCTAATAGGTATAGTAATTACATGACCAACGTGCATTTTAAACAATCGTCACCCAACGATATCAATTGTTGGTCAAATGAAATAAGTTTATACTTATTGGTATATTTGCACCACCCTATTCAAAGATTTACAAATGATTACTCCAGCGAACTATTTGGTTACGGATTGTGTGCTTCGGTGAATGCACATCTTAGAACATAAAGCTAAACAGGAATGGCAGTATCACGTCTATGTGCTGTACGTGTGATCGGCATCTGATCGTAGGAAGAAATGAGGAAGGGGGGAAAGGCTTGAGGTACTGTCCTCTTATTTTTGTTTACATTTTTAATGGAACCAAATATAAAGTCTGTTTGTTTCGCCGCATGAAAATTGCAGAAGTAGTGTAGAGTGTAATCGATGTGACGTCAGAAGTGTAGGAATTTGCCCTACACTAACGTCAGCGAAACAAACATTTTAAGTGCAATTTTCTGTCAATAACATTAAACGGAACGGTTTTGGTTAATACAATTTTTTAATATCACAAATAAAACGAAAAATAATATATTACCGACTTTAATGCAGGAAATTATGTGTATACTCGTCTGATAATTAATTAAAATCACTTCAATTAAGACCGGCTTTGTTTGTTTCCACTTTTTTGCAGCGAAACAAACGTTGTGCAGTTGCACTAATAGCGTTTTCGATGGGACTTCAGTGCGAAACGAGTTTCGATTTTTTTCTAGCTGTGTCGCTGTCAAAACATGTTCGATGGGACTTTTGACAGCAAAACTGCTAGACTCAGTTGTCCACTGATTTCCCCTTCCTGGCACTGCGGTTTGCTTTCAGTGGAGCCAGTTTTACAACACAAAAGGTCTGTTCATGTACTTTTTGATCAGAAATATTCTGAGTAAAAATATTAAATAGGAAAAGTTACCAAATACCAAGAGTACGTGAACAAGTTTGAGTAGTCTTGGACAAAACTAAAGCAATAACTGTCAAAGTGACAATTAGTGGCTTTATAACAAAGCTTAAGAAAAGTTCGGGTAAATTTGGACTAACATTTTTAAGTAGGGGAAATGTTGCGTCAGCAAATTGGTTGGTTGACCAGCTCTGCCTAAAACGTTCTCCAAGCGATATAATTTCATATAACAATATTTTAAAATGTTTTATAATAGATTTTCGCTGACGTTTTATTAAAATATTTTTTATTGGTGCGCACAAAGTCGGAAAGAAATGTTTCATTGATCAGTGGGCCACTACAAGAAAACGTCAGAAACAGTGCGTCACGGACACCGTGCTGAAAGAGTCCCATCGAAAACGCTATAAGTTTACACCGAAAACGAAACAAACGCCGTTTGACGTCAATTTTGCACAAAGTGCAGGCAGTGCAGAAATAGTGGAGCGAAACAGACCTATTGCGTTGCCCTTATCATCACTTTCGGATCGCGGATAATTTTTAGAAGGGGGCAGCACATTTACCGATTTAAAACAAAATATTTTAATTATGTTTATATAGATTTTTCAAAAAGAATATCACTTTCTAAAAATCATAATTGATGTACAACCGAGTTTCATTGTTAAACCACTTTCTGAAGACCAGTTCACAAATGACTCAAAATAATAATCATTACAGTGCATTGATCAAGCTTATTGCAGAAAGATACTTAGTAGACTTTTTAAATCCGTCATCGAGAAGGTGGAACAGTTTAAATGCATAAATTATAGAACATTTCAGAGCTTTTCACAATTGTTTTTCTAAATTTTGTTAGATAGTATTAAAATTAAAAAATCTATTTCATCTTCTTTGCGCATAAAATAAAATTTAAAATAGAAATATTAGTTAATTTTGAATTAATACAATTTGTAATTATTCAAAAAATATATCAGCCCCGCTTCAAAAAATCTCAAATTTGACTCCTGTCATGGGCTACAAACTCATAGAAAACCCTCACTTCTACAGAAAGGGAAATGCCGACGTTTTCCTAGCATACTGCCATTCCTGTTTAGCTTTATGTTCTAAGATGCACATATTGTGCTATCTATTTATAGGTTTCTTTGCTTGACGGCACAGAAATTCAAAGAAATAGTGTAGAGCGTAATCGATGTGATGTTAAAAGTGTAGATATTTGCTCTACACTAATCTTAGCGGAACAACCATTCTAAGTGTAATTTGCTGTCAGTAATATTTATCTGAACGGTTTTTGGTTAATTTTTTAATATCAGAAATAAAATGGAATATAATATATTGCACTAATTGTAAGTTTACACTGAGTCAAACAGTGCAGGTAGTGTAGAAAAAGTGGTGCGAAACAAACATACCTAATATAAGCTTTAGTAATAATAACATCACACCAAAAACATTTCATGTAAAGAAGGTTGCCAAGACTAAGGTATACTTCAACTACATGTAGGAAATTGCTTAATTTTCTGATTATAAGGGCACTTCCAGTACTATATTCTAAGAGCCAAGCCATAATTTTTGACCACGATGTAGGGTTTCTAGAGTTAGGGGTTGTAGAGTTAGGCCTAAAAAATCTATAACTTTCACCCTCCAACCCTCAGAATTTTCTTTAAACTGGTCCTAGTGCCTAATCTATTGCTTCTATGAAAAGATTGTTTTGTTCGACTTTAAGTTAGCAAAACAATCTTTCGAAAGAAGTAAAAATAGTCATACCGTATTTAAGAAACTAACAAGCATTTTTAAGCCTAAAAGCGCGGAATTGTACGGAAGGAGCAATTTAAAACAAATACAAGCACGAGACCATGGACCAGGAAAAGAGGCAACGATACAGAGTGGGCTAAGAAAAAAAAGCTGACGTACAAGAAATACAGCCCGAAAAAATAAAATGAAATGAAATCCCACCAAAAACATTTCATGTAAAGGAGCTTGCAAAGACTTGCAAGCTCATACCGCTTTCACTGTTAAAAAGTTATCAGATCTCATGTGGAGCCAAGCCTCTAAGTCTACAAGGCCTAACTCTCGAACCCTACATCTTGGTCAAAAAGTATGGCTTGGCCGGTTCATGGATCTAATGCATGACACAACATTAAAGGCCAGTGACTTAATTTCTTTCATAAGTCCATAGGAGTGACTGTGCAACGGCCGCGAAACTGCCAAGCCATACTTTTTGACCAAGATGTAGGTTTTCTAGAGTTAAGGGTTGTAGAGTTAGGCTTTGTAGGGTTAGGGGCTTGGCTGCACATGAGATCTGATAACTTTTTAACAGTGAAAGCGGTATGAGCTTGTGAGCTTTCGCAACCTTCTTTACATTAAATGTTTTTGGTGGCATGCAATTAACATTCCTCTTACCTTTACTGCTTCCCAATTTCCCTTATTCAGCATCCGCTTTTTCCTTCTAAAATTCGTACTTCAGAATAACTCATATTTTCGCAATAATAAATGAAACATTGATGATATGTGATCTTGACCACTGGCAAAATTGTACTGAGAATATAAACAGTTATGGAAGCAAATAAGTGGAAACAACTTGGGATATAGAGTTTTAGTGATATAAAGAGTTTTGGAAACAAAGTAGGGATGGATGTAAAATAATTGAAAATCTAACATTCAGGCCTTTATAAATAGGGGATATACCGTGCTTTGGAAACAAAGTTCCTATTTATTTCTATTTTCTTCCATCCAACATTCAATGTAGTACAATCGTGCTTCATTGAATGCGTTTAACGGGTCTCCACTGCTGAGCATTTGGCTGCCTTCGTTGAGATCAAAGTTCAGCACAGCAGGCATAACACTGCTGCTGGCTTTGTTTTCACAGAGGCGGCTTTGCTTTGCATCTGTGGATCCCGTTCGTCAGTCCTTGTGTTTGTGTATGTTTTCGTTTTGTTTTGTTTTGGGCAAATTAAGACCGGGACTATGCAAAAATTTTTATTTAATTTTTGCAACATTCGTGGCTTGAAAAGTAACCATTTTTCGGTTTACTGCCACTTGATCGCAGAAAATCCGGCAGTTTTTGCACTAAACCAAAGGTTGTTTCCGATTCTGATATTAATCAGTATCACATTCCTGGTTATCACTTAGTGCCTCTTATCCTCAGAGGGGAATCGCGGTTTATATTAGAAATGATGTGCCATTCTCCCATCTCCCTCACTTCTCTTCTACTAATCCAGAATTTAATTATGTCTGGATTAAATTTAAACTCTATCGGCACATTATTCACTTCTGCTTTTTATACCGCAGCCCGAATATGTCTGACACTGACACTGTGTGCTCCTTCGATAAACTGTCTTCCGATATCGATAAGATTTTGGAATTATCCCCCTCTTCTGAAATCGTTCTTGCTGGAGATTTCAACGTCCATAACACACAGTGGCCCAGGCATTCTTCTACCACAAGCCCGTCTGGAAGACACGTCGAGTTATTTAGTGAGTCTTTTAATTTACAGCAACTGGTTGAGTGTCCGACTCCTGTTCCTGATACTTTGGGGCACAACGCGCATCTCTTAGATCTATTTCTAACATCGCATCCAGAAAAATACTCGGTTTCGGTGACGTCCCCCTTGGGTAATTCGGACCATTGTCTAATCTCCGCCCAATTCTCCATCTCCTCTCTGACAACCACTAACCTAAACTCCACCAAAAGATTAGTGTGGCATTATGCTGATTGGGCGGGACTTAATAAATATCTCAGAGAGCTGGATTGGTCTGATTGCTTTTCTATGAAGGACGTTAACAGAAGCACCGATTATATCTTGAACATCCTATGGTTTGGAATGCATCGCTTTATTCCTCATAGCTTCAAGAACATCAAACCAACTAACACCAATTGGTTCAATAATGACTGTTCCGCAGCCATTAAAAAGAAGGAAGCAGCCTTCGAGGCATATAAATTGTGCCCTTCAGAGGAATTCAGACGTATCTATAGAGATGCGCGGAATATTTGCAATTCAGCAATTACCCGGGCTAAGTTCAATTTCGACCAGAGCATCAGACGGAAGGTATTTTCTACTCAAAAGGGTAGTAAGGGCTTCTGGTCTCTAGTTAAAACCGTAAAGAACAATTTCACCTGTTCGTCAACACCACCACTCATTTATAATGGGAATGTTTTTACTGACTCATTGGACAAGGCCAACCTGTTTGCTGCTAATTTTGCTGCTAACTCGTACTTGCCACCTTCATCGCAGCCACTTCCAACTCCATCACAGTGCACTAGTAGGCAGAAGCCACTACACTTTCGCACTCGGGAAGTTTTTAGAGTACTTTCGAAACTCGACGTGTCCAAAGCTACTGGGCCTGATGGTTTCTCGCCCCTTGTTTTAAAATGCTGTGCCTCTGCTTTGGCTAAACCTCTGCGCAAACTTTTTCACCTGTCAGCCGATACTTAAAAAAGGAGAGGCATGCGACATCTCTAACTACAGACCAATTGCACTAACTTCGATCATATCCAAAGTTTTTGAATCACTCATCAACTCTCAGTTGTTGAAATATCTAGAAAATAACCATCTTATCAACGATTGCCAGTACGGTTTCCGAGCTGGCCGCTCAATCGGAGACTTACTAACGGCTCTAACGGAGCGTTGGAATCATTGTCTCCATAATTTCGGTGAGTCCGAAATCGTCGCTCTTAATATTTCAAAGGCTTTTGATAGATAATTTAACCGAAAAACAACACTACACATTCAAAATTTACCTTTACCGGTACCGTCAAATTTTTGAAAAAACGCTTTTTTCAAGTCGAATGCATTTCGATGGGCACTCCCATCCTCGTCAGCGACAACCGCAAAACTAAAACAACACAGCTGAGTCTGGTCAAGTGCAGCTGGGGTCAACGTTCGAGGTCCGTTTTGTTTTTGAGCTGACTTTACAGATTTCAAAAAGTGACGATCGTCTTCAAAAATTTGACGGTACCGGTAAAGGTAAATTTTGAATGTGTAGTGTTGTTTTTCGGTTAAATTATTTATAAATAGTGCCGTCGTGTTCAAAATACAAAAAATGTGTGCTTTTGATAGAGTCTGGCATGCTGCCCTTTTAGCCAAGCTTCAAACATTTGGTATGCACCCTACCCTCGTTAAATGGATAGAGAGCTTTTTGTCAGGCCGTTCAATCCGTGTAGTAATTGACGGAGTTACATCTGCGTCCTACGAAATAAATGCCGGTGTACCTCAGGGTTCAGTTCTTTCACCAACCTTATTTCTTCTTTTTATTAATGATCTTTTGTCCCTTACTCTCAATCCTATTCATAGTTTTGCCGACGACAGCACCCTTGATTTCGCGTACTCATTTGAGATTCTGTAATGAATTCACGTGGAAATGCTACAGAAGTCAACCGAGAACGCATGTTTAGATCATTAAACAACGACATTTCTATGGTCCTCGCTTGGGGCAGAGCAAATCGTGTTACGTTTAATGCATCCAAAACTCAATGCTGTTTAATGTCCCTTAAAAAACGCCCAGTTTACCGCCAACCCATTTCAGTCGACGGAGTGAATATACCCAATTCACCCTCCCTAAAGATCTAGGGTATTGAGATATCCAGCAATCTTAGCTGGACTGATCATATATTTGCAATCGCTAAAAGTGCGATGAAATGTTTGGGTTTTCTACAAAGATGTAAGAAATATTTCAACCCACCCGACTTAGCGTTGATCTACAAGTCCCACATTAGGCCTACACTTGAATAATATTCCCATATTTGGGCAGGGGCAGGACGCACCACATTGTCCGCGTTATACAAAGTTCAGCGTAAGGCTGTTAAACTTATTGGCGATTCCTCAATCTCTGAGGGCCTTGACTCTCTGGAGCATCGACGGAATGTCGGTTGTCTCTCTTTTTTATCGCTATTTCCATGGCCATTGTTCTAACGAAATTGCTAGCCTGATTCCTTGTAGACTCATTACAACGCGCGATACAAGATCTACAAGTCGCTCCCACCCCTTCGGGTCAAATTTGGACGTACCGTCAAATTTCGGGAATCTTTTCTTAGCAGAACAACACGAATGTGGAACAGTTTACTATCTTCTGTTTCCCCTCGTCTTATGAGCCTGAAACTTTCAAACGGGGCGTACATCGACACCTCCTTCACTCAACCTCCTAACCCATTTCCCTCAACCTTAATTCCTTTCCTGCCAAGGCTGTGCTTTAGCATCATAGGGCATCCCCTGAGCTTTGGCAACATCATATATATAAAAAAAACAAGTATATTTGAATAAAGGCCTGCCAATTTAACAGAAATATTCTGTCAGATCAATTTTTTTGCGAAATATCGAGTTAACTGTTAATTGTTTCTTGTGTTCATTTTGGCCTCTGTGTCTTTTTGGAATTGTTTGAGCAGTGCGTCTTAAGATAATGTTATCTTTATCCAATATCCATTTCCGACACACATTACACAGGAGCAAAAGTGCCCGACAATACTTACGAACGGATTGCAGCATCCGAAAACTGTGCAAGACTTCCAACAATGAGGTTGAAGATAATCTCAAAGAAAAATACCACTTTTTCAGAAATATATTTAACTGCGATTTTAACATCGGGTTTAAATCCCCAGCGACTGAAGTTTGTTCAGGGTGTATTCGATTGTATTTCGAAACGTCTGGAACTGTCCTTTGATTGTCAAAAAAATCTTGTATTGCCTCTTGTGCAAGATCAATCTACTTATTTTAGTCGCCAACTGTACCAATACAACTTTACAGTTTGTCAAGGGTTCCTCAAACCAGAGAATCGGTGACAACATACACCTGGTTGGAAAATGTGAGATATAAGGGCTCCAACGAAATCGCTTCGATTTAATAGTGCCATCTTTCGGACGTGGATTTGACAAATATCAATAAATTAAAACTATATTCTGAAAAAATTAGAATATAACGGTGTTCGGAATACTGGCAAAATGGTTATCTTCCAGCTTATCTCACATTTTTGCTTCCAGATAGGATATTCGGCCGTATCGAGAAAGTTGTTAAAACTAGAAAAGCAATCATTCAACCGGAACGCTATTTGGACATTTTTAGATTACATGGTACTGTTAGAATTGTTGGAGAAGAATCATCAAAATCGGCGTTACAAAAGCGTTACAAAATTATGCCCGGCCATACATACAAAAAATACGTGTCGAACTTAGAACCTCTTTGTTTTTGGGAAGTCGGTTAGAAATGAACAATGAATGGTAGACGAAATTGTTGAAGTACGCAATTAGCGGCCTTGATACTGAAAAATAATTTTTTTATTTGTGCGGGTTATTTAGAAAAAATAACAGTGCCAAAGACATGACTTATTATTTTTATTCTCCGATTCGTCAGATTCAAAGAGATCAGCTGTTTCCTCGATAGTTGCATTAACTGGAGTTGAAACTTGAGGGTGGTGATGTTGCTGTTTCAAAAGTAATGCAGATGCTGGTGGTTTTAAAAATTCCACACTAAGGGATTAAGTTTTAAATTTTAATACAATTTTGCGTCAAATAACAATCATGAATAGCAAAACAATCCCTTTATAAGTAAAATTTGTGACTAATTCTCAGAACTCAAAATCAATCGGATTCCAGATCTGCATATTCATAAGGATCTTAAGTTGATGTTGTGATCTAGATTAATTAGATGGATAAGATACCACTCAAATGCAAAACAAGCAAGCATTAAGTTTATGTGGGCGGGAAAAAAACAAAAATGTCAATTTTCATAGAAACGCAAGTTTGTTTGGAAAAAAATTATTATTTTTTTAATATCATATTTAAAATTTTTTTTTATCATACTTAAGATGACAGCAATAGGTAACTTTAATGGTGTCGGTGTTGTTGAACATGTACTGGCGGACGTTACCGAAACAAACAGAACATATTTATTAGAATAGAGTACATACTACCCACGGACAAGTGAATTCGTGCGGATAAAATATTTAAGGCGATTATTTTTTATGAAATGAATTACACAATGAAATTTAAGAAATAATTTTCGAACAAAAAGTAAATATTCTCCAGATAATTAAAAACAAAATTTGAAATGGTTTTTACACAGTTGGTATATAAGAAATCCAAAGTAATGCTTTTATACTAAAGATACAAGTATATTCGTACTCCCTGTCACACCTAACAAGTGTATGCGTACTTGGTTGCATAATACGACCTATAATCTTTTGACGTTAGACTTTTTTTAAATGGTCATTTATGGTCCTAACTAAATCTTTACACTCGTTTGGAGTTATTTGATTCCAAATATCCTAAATCGTACTTTTTAATATTTTCGTTGTCCGCGGGCGACGATATAGACAGTAATTTTTAATAAAGATCTGGTGGGGTTGATAGATCTCACCTAACCAAACAAAAAATCGTATGGCAGGCGGGGGGAGAAACTCAACCGTTTAGGAGTTGCTGATTAAATTTGCAACTTTCAAGGTATGCACATCACTATTTTTTTTTTTATCTTTTGCTCTACCTGACACAACGGCATAAAATAAACGCCAAAAAGCTATTCTCCCAATCACCTCTCCAAAATTGTCAACAATGTTGGTCTAACTTCCACCACTGCAGGTACAGTCACTTCCAAAACTTGAAAAAGTGTTTCGCGATTACCTGAAATTCAGCATTAACCCGAATTTTTTTCCGAAATGTAATTCATGTAATTAATATACCAGCTTTTCTTAATTGCCCATCTTATTACCTTTAAGACAAACCATGCCAAGTGTGTACCCCAATTTTCACTTAGTAATAAAGTTAAATTCTAATTACTTGAATCTAATGTTTATGTTATTAGTAAACATTCCCTAGAACAATTTTCAAAAATTTTAATTTTAGCATTATTTTTTATAGTATTAAAAATTGATCATACTAAAATTTTAAAAATTTATTTCATAAAAACTATTTACCGAAACTTAATGAAATTTTACAGATACATTAAGAAACGGTCTAATTTCCAAGAAATATTTTTTTTTTGTTAAATAAACAATATTTTATTTATGCTTTCTACATAAAATAATTTTTTCTTTGGTTTTTTATTACAATCATATGATATTGAAATTTTCAAATTCGAAGGAAAATTTCACTGCCCGATATTATTTATAACAAATTTAATTTTTTCATTACGTAGCGGCGAGCTCTACCGCTGTAGCGCACTATCGAGCTCGGCGCACTCTTACCAGTACTTCGATCAAACTGCGGATATATATAAAGAGTTCAATATCACAATGTAAATAACTAATTTTTTTCTTATTATAATCATTTATTTGTTGATAAATTTTATTGTTTACATTTTTTTAATTTATTTCTGTCAGCTAAAAATTTACTTAAAAACATTTGTATATTCAATGATATTCTATAGGTACATTGACATGTCATTTTATCACTAAACGATTTCTTCTTTATTATACATATAAAATACATAGCTTATATTAGGTTTTCGCATTATTTTTTTTTAGTCTTCTGATTTCGTACGATGTACGATCGGAGGAAATCTTGCATTTGATGGTTTCTGCATTTATAGCTTCATATTGATGAAACTGTCGTGTACTCTTGATGGCTACAATATCTTCATATCTTTCAGCAACTTGTTGGTCATGAGTATCATGTACTTCTTGGGAACAGTATCCAAAATGTATATTTTTGAAGAAATTTTCAGCCCATTCAAATAATTTTTTTGGTGCTGTAATGAATTTATTATTACCTTGAAGGCATTGGTAGGCATTTCTTTTTACACTGCCTCCTAATCCATCACATACTCCTTTACCGTGTGATGTAGCAAAGAAATTCCATTCGGTATCAATATTAAAATCAACTCGATGATGAGCTAAATTCATGAAATTGAATTTATTTTTTTATTGTGAACCAGCTCCTTCCGAGAAATATGCAATTTTTCTAATGTTATCAAAAAAGTGAACAGAGTTAGCATCATGACTTATCTTTTCTAATATAATCACGTAATTGATGTGCTTTTTCTTGCCGTTTTCATTATAATAAGCAACGTATGGATGAAGTGTCGCTTGATTATTTGCCCAATGATGTGACATCGCATCTTGCACGAAAAAAGAATAATTCTCGGCGAAATCCATGCACACCGTTATTTCTCCAGCTTCAATGATTTCTTTTTTCTTCATGAAATAAGCCGCTTGTGATTTAGCCAGGAAATCATGTTTTAGTAGTTCTGGCCACTTGTCTCTTAATGACTTCAAAAACTCTTCTTTCTCGTAAGTCTTTTGAACTTGTTCACTCCTAAAGAAACGTAAAGAATGAAGGAAATTAATAAACTTGTTGAATTCCACTTACCTATCTGTGCTTATCCACTTACTGAATGTCACTTCTTTTAAATCATGCTAAATGAGCATTAAGGTGCTTAGCTTCTGTATTACATAATTAATCCCGGGACATGCTGAGAAAAAACCTGATGACGTTGATTCTTCACAAAACAGAGCTTTTCATTATTTCATGAGACTTATCAGAGAATAATGTCCCCCCTTTTTTTAGTTCCTCTTTAAGCCCATTTAATTGTAAGACCATATTTTGGTGTATTTTGCATACACAAACATTATGGGTTCCACTTTGGCCTGCTAAAATACACTCACGCGGTCGCAGAGCTCGGAATTTACTGATACCAATATTTATGTCTGAATGAGTTTCTTGAAATTGTTTGTGGATCACATTAAGATTAGATAATAATAATCTCTTTTGTTTTTGCACTTTTTTTTCCGTCTTGGACTACAGAAATGTAATCTTTCATTCCTGCCATTATGCGACTGACATCGTCAGACAAAAAAAACGACTACTTCCTTTTTTATTGTTTCCGATAAAACTCTTCCTTTTTTTATCAGGCCGTGCAGCAAATCCTGATCCTTTTCTAAGCTGCACTGCTCGATATGCCATTCTGCGTGACACCTGAAATTCGCAACAAATTTTGTCCAGTAAGGTGGAAGTGTAGTCAAAATTTGAATTTGACGAGCTCTATCACGATCTTGAGATAATGCAATTTTTATATTATTGATAAACAGTCCGGTTTGATCCACAAGTTCACTTTCATTACTTAATTTATGAACCACAGTAGCAATTGTTTATTTACATTCCTTCGAACTCACTTTACACTTAATTTTTATCGGTGGTTCACCAAGTTCAGTTAAAATGCTATTCACTTTTTGAACTTTCAAAATGTTGTCCACAGTTTTGCACTCAAAGAACGGATCTATTTTTTGATTATCATTGTCTAATTCACTTAACTCTTCATTTTCATTTCTCATAGGCTTTTGGTTTTCATTAACTTCACCGGATAATGTAACTTTGCCAACTATAACTAACTAACTATATTGCTCTTTCACAAGGATTGCAGATATATAAACCGATAAAACTATGGAATGTGATTGAGCGGTTATTGGTAATATGCACAAGATTTTTTCTAATACATTTATGGTTATTTTTATTCAGAGGATTGCAACATTCATTTGCACGACCCATGATTAATTATTTAAATATAAATCGCAGACGATAAGTTTAACGAAAAACAACAATCAATCAGCACAAGTGAGAAATGAAAAACGAAATGCAACTAGCAAGTTTAAGAGTAAGAGTGCGCCGAGCTCGATAATGCGCTACAGCGGCAGAGCTCGCCGCTACGTAATGAAAAAATTAAATTTGTTATAAATAATGTCGGGCAGTGAAATTTTACGCTTCTAATAAAAAAAGAAAAAGAAAAAATATCTCATGTAGAAAGCATAAAAAAAGTTAATTGTTTATTTAACAATTACAAAAAAAAAAATTATTTCTTGAAAATAAGACCATTTCTTAATGTATCTGTATAATTTCATTAAGTTTAGGTAAATAGTTTTTATGAAATAAATTTTTAAAATTTTAGTATGATCAATTTTTAATACTATAAAAAATAATGTTAAAATTAAAATTTTTGAAAATTGTTCTAGGGAATGTTTACTAATACCATAAACATCAGATTCAAGTAATTAGAATTTAATTTCATCACTAAGTGAAAATTGGGGGACACACTTGGCATGGTTTGTCTCTTTCCAAAAAGGTACATGCCCAAGTAGAGAAAGGATGTAAAAATTTATACGTGGAAAACCTTTTTTTGGGAATATTATAAAAATCAGCAATTTAAAGAAATTAAACTCAAATTGACCCTAAATTGCTTGAAGTCGAAACTTATTACAATTAACCAATAACCCCACCCCAACCGATTTCGATGGTTCTTTTTTTGATGTGTAGAATATGTTGCCCGACTGATACGACGACAAAAATATAAGTTGGGTGGTGGGCGTTACACAATTTCTTAATTCACACACCTATTTGATAGATGCTCTTCTGCTGTGTATTGTATGATCCCCCATTGCTACTCTATGGAAAAATATTGACCTAGGGTTGGGGTGGGGGGAGGCGAAATCTAACTTTGTTACGCGTGGACTGATTTAGATTATTCTGAATTAATTGAGTATCTATTTGTATTCTGACAAAAATTGTGGTTAATGGTGAGAGTTGGAGGATTATTATTATTATTATTAGAGAGTGGATCAAGGACTATCAGCATCCTTTAGTCACTCCGACCAAGTTGGTCTTTTCTGACCTCATCCAGGTTCAGTATTAAGCTACTCAGCCAATCTTTAGTTCTTTAATTAGACCTAAAATTTCTTTGGGGGCTGCCTCAGCTATATCTGATGGTGGGCTTTCCCATCCCCACCAAGATTCTGAGGTGTCATCTTCAGCCAGCCCTAACTTTTTTAGGTGGTAGCCCAGGAGGCAGTGACCAGTTTGAAGTCCTGTTATCAGTCTTAAATCCGGTGTGCTGAATGAGAGCAGCTCTTTCATTTTCTGTTTTGAGTAGGTTATAAATCTCTTTGCCTGTCTTAATCCTGGGATATTTGTCCAGTGTGAGTGCTTGCGTTCGTCCTCCCATGAAAATATATAGAGTTTTATTAAAAAGCATCTTCGATATCGTCCGTCGCCCGCGGACAATAGAAATATTAAGGAGTACAATTTAGGATATTTGAAATAAATTAACACCAAACTAGTGTAAAAATATAATTATTAACATAAATGATCATTTACAAAAAGTCTAACATCAAATGCGACGAAAAATTTTGTTCTCAATTATCTAAAATACATCTACTTTTAGTTGGAAAATAGTTTCTTTTATAAATTTCATTGTGTGAATAATATAATGCAATGCTAAGAAGTCGTTTGTTTTTCCGGTCCTTGAATGAGCTCCATTTGGAGCTTAGAAAGTATTTAGAGGGAAAAATATAAAAAATATAAAAATAAAAAAACTTTATTGATATTAATAGTGTCAAATTTTTTTCTGACTGTATTTTCAAAATATGGCAACTTCGGGCATTTTCATTAATAATACTTTTTACTATACAAATATTAGTAATATTTTTATAAAAATTTGTATTTGCGATACAAGTAAATTAAAAAGTGCCGAATTGGCGTAATTGAATACCAATTTACACAATAACGACCAACTTCTGTTTAAAAATTCATTATAGAAACACGGACTAACAAGATGGTACAATAAGTATTTTTAATTTTTTTTTGTTCGTGAGCTTTTTAGTTGAACTCAGGCTATCATAAATGAAGGCTATACATGAGCATAAAAAAACAAACGTTCTGATTCGTGTGAAACAATAAATAATAAAATGTCTTTATATCACAATAGAATGGATTCGTCTTTTTTCGAGTTTTGGAAATTGTTTTACTAAAGATTGGGATTGGGTTTCGTTTTCTGGAAGGCCTGAATTGGTTTTCGGATTAGGATCAAATATTCAGTTTCGGTTGGGCAATATTCCCAGGTATTAGCCTTTCGACAATTTGTTTTCAACTTTAGCATTAAATTTAATTCAAATACGCCTATTTGTTGCTCAATAACTTTATTTAAAGGCGTTTTGTACCTCGATGATTTCGGTGACTTCCTTAATAGAGTATGTCACATCACATTGCCCTAAAGACCGAGTAGGCCATGCTATGTTTCTCCGGAATAATTTCCGTAATCCTGCTCTTTGCCCTTTCACTTAAGGGGGGCCGTGATGGAATAAAAAATTGCAAAGTTTTGCGATTTTTTTTGCAAAGGATTGGGTTTGGGATACATTACTGAGTGTACTCTCCACTATTTTTATAAAAATTTTCCAAAATATTATCTCCATTGTTCCACTAAATGTTGGTGAAGAATTATCTCAAAATGACTTTTTTTTCATATCAATATGAATGTCGCTATCTATGTAGTGGTTTTAAATTTTTTTGTTTTTAATAAAATGGCGGCGGTCGTATTTTTAATTTGGCAAAATTTTGAAAAAAAGTTGATCTAAAATGGACCGGTATTTTAATTGAAAATGAACCGGAAATTATCCATAAAAATGTGCAGTCTCTGGATAGCCCATTGCTCCCACCTGAAAATGTTGTCTTTATTTTAAATTTGGGAGAAATTATCTTGGAAAAAATTTTCAAACGAAACTTTTTTTTATATGTTTAATGAATGTAGTGTATTAATAGTTCTATACATTTCGGATGTTCGTATTATTAATATATTGTTCTTCACGCTTTATTTTTAAGAAGTCCTTCTACTCCTTGTGGCACGGTATCAATGCACGCTTTCATGCAGGATCCGGTGAAATCCGGTGAGTTCCCTGGCTATTGAACAACTGTTCATCTTCAAGGAATTTCTTAACTTTTTTTGCTTTATGACACGGGGTATTATCGTCCACGGGGTATTATCGTCCCATCCTACGACCGACTATGTCTAGCCCGTTTCGTGACATACTCCCCGTAACTCGGGCAGTTGTCCGGAACTATATGTCAGAGAGAGAGATGTCGCCGAAAGGAGGGTCATTAGAGGTCTACCACATCGCGATTACTTATTACCAATGGCGAGAAATTTCACGTTAAATTCAAAAAGGGGTATTAATCTGATGAACAGAACGCAACGTTAATAGTAGGATTCAATATATGGATTAGAGTTTTATATGAATATTGAAATTCAAACAAGTCTTAAAGATCATGCGAATTTTCGAATTCCATGCAAATATTACAACTTGATTAAATTTTAGAAGTTGGGCTGAACTTAGAATTCAACGCAGTTGTTCGAACTTAAATAAACATTAGGATTCAGGTCGAACTTAGAATTCAACGCTGTTGTTCAGGTGAACACGAATAAAAGTTTTTTTTATATAGTTTCCTTTTTGTTTTCTTAATACACAAAAGTAAATTGCTTTCACTTGGTGTAATAATGTTTCTTTTATTTGGCAAAAAGGTTCTAAAAAATATATAATTAACCGTACAAGACTTCCAAATTGTACGCACTTTTACTTCAGATAGACAAAAACCACATTTATACTGTTTATTAGTATACTGTTAAGATCAGAAAAATATACTTATGAAACCAATTAGTATGGAACATTAAATGTAAATTCCTATTAGGGCCACAATGACTTTAAATCTTGTGAATTGTTATTGTCTAATTAAATTGCCATCAAGGCGATATCAATGAAAATTTACTCGCACGCCTTTATTCACCAGGCTGGCTAGTCAGGTGGTACTTATGTTTCCCAAAAACAAAGAAAATCCCCGACGAAGCTTTCCAAACTGAATTCTTATGCACATTACTCTTTTATTTTTGATCTACATGTTAGGCCCGAAGACCGAAAACGCTCAGTGGACGGAAAAAACGGCCACATCGCGTTCTGGCTGCCTTTAAACGCACAGAACGCGTTTTGGCTGCTTTTAAACGCTCGCAACGCGTTCGGGTAAATGTCAAACGGCCAGAACGCGTTTTGACATTATTTGTCAAACGTTCAGAGCGCGTGGGGAGATTTTAGTTTCCGTGGCACGCCGATTTGACGATGAATTTCCATAAAGCACCCCAAAATAAAACGAAAATAATAAATAAATTTTTTTGATATCTGGCTTAGTTTAGCAGATATTCGATCTGAAAAGTGAAGTGATTTCCAAAATGGTTTTATCTTTAGAAAAGAAGTTGAAAATTATATCTTTAAGTGAAACAAATTTATCAAATGCGGAAATAGGCAGACGCGTTAAGTGTTAATGAGTCTTCTGTTCGGAGATTTTTAAAGAAATACCAAGAAAGCGGTCAAATAGGAAGGAAACAGGGCAGCGGAAGGAAACGAGCACCTTCGGAAAGGGAAGATCGATTGTTAGTTAGTTTAAGTGTGAGGAAGCGCTTTGCATCATCTAGGGATCTTAGAAGAGACTTTATTGAAGCAACTTCTACGACAATTTCCGAAAGAACAGTTCGTGGACGCTTACTAGAAGTGGGTCTGCAATCTCGAACCCCAGCAAGAAAGCCTATTTTGAGTGCGAAAATGAAGGACGCAAGGCTTAAATGGACTACTGAACGAAAAAATTTCTCAGAGGACTACTGGAGAAACATTATTTTCTCAGATGAATCTAAATTCAACTTATTGGGTTCAGATCGGGGGCCTAGAGTTCGACGAAGGGTCGGAGAAAGATATCGACCAGAATGCATAGTTCCAACAGTAACATTTCCCTCCTCCATTATGGTTTGGGAATGCATAACAGCATATGGTGTTGGACGTCTCTTGATTGTTGAAGGATCCGTTAACGCAGAAAAATATAAAAGAGTTATCGATGACGGCGTGATACCCACCATTGAAGAGTTTTCTGACAGAATATCAGAACCTGTATTCCAAGATGATTCTGCACCTTGCCATCGTGCTCGGTCGGTAAGTGTATTTTACCTTTAATTGTGAAAATTATGAATTTAATCATTGTTACATTTCATATTTTTCATGACAGGTCACAAATTACAAGGAATATTTAGGCTTAAAGTCACTTCCCTGGCCATCGAACAGCCCGGACCTTAACATCATTGAAAATGTGTGGGCCATCATGAAAAGAAAAAATTTTTCCAAAGGACCAAAAACAAAAGAACAACTTAAAAAAGTCATCGAGGATGTGTGGTACAATGAAATTGATGCGGAATTTTTAGTATCGCTTTACCATTCCCTACCACGACGTGTTGAAGCTGTTATTAAAGCAAAAGGTGGAAGTGTAAAATATTGACGCATTATTTCAATAAAATTTTTATATTAATTTAATTCTGCTTTTGTTTTCAATTACCATCAGTTGTATTTGAAGCTCATACAAAATTTCATTTATTTATCTTTAATGTTCTCCTACCTGCGGTACGCATCAATAACCCAATCCCTTCGCTCGTTTTCACAGCAAAACATAGAAGGTATTTACAATGTAATTTTTAAATGGGTTTATTATGATCGAAATTCGTTAATTTTTTCTACCTGGTATCGCAACAAGTTGCTGGGTAAAAACAACCACTAATGACCAGGGCATTCCAGAAAAGAGAAGAAAAATGGCATGTGAACTTCAATCAAATGGAATTTTTTCACGCTCGGCTTTTCTTTTTTGCCACAACTGTATATATATATATATGTATATATATATATATAAATTATTGGCAACGTGTTTCCAAATTTGTTGGTTTTGAAAACCAATATGAATAACGCAAATTTTTGGCCGCAAAAATCGAAACAATATTTTCTTACTATTCTTCAATAAACTATGTATTTCTAAAGATAATTGCATTAAATTATTTTAAAAAGAGAATAAAACATGTAACACAATTTTTATTTTTATTTTTAGTAAATAGTGAAGCAAATGCCAGGAGGATAGCGATGGTTGAAAGCTGTTTTGGCAGCTCCGGCCAAGTAAGTCTTAAACTTATTTATTAAAACGCTTTTAAATTAGTACGCGCTTTTTGGATTTTTACATTAATTTTCATGTAACAATATTAACACAATAGTGCGGTATTATTGTATTTCTTTTATGAACTACAATATTTAAATAAAATTGTTATAAAAATATTTTTTACAAATTATAAGAATGTAAGAAAAGTATTTATGTTAATTCAAAACAATTTATAATAAGTAAATTCAAGCATTTCTACAAACCTAGTACTAAAAGATATAATTTGACTATACTAAATGTTCTTTCCGACCATTCCAGCCACTAGTATTCATATTGCATCGGAAAAGTTCGAACGTAAAAACACCCACCACTGAGTGCTGATCATTGTCGGTCGTCCAAAAGCATCTGTCTGCTGATTGTTCTTATCACAATCAGTGTCTCTTGGTTTGTCGTTCTCTCGTTTCAGTCCATAAAATGTAAATAATATCTGCGTATTTCTCAAAAGTAAATTCTTCCATTTTTTAAAAATGTTTGTTTAAAAACACCTGTACTTGTCGATTTGTTTTCCAACTATGTTCGATATTCTTGCTGTCTGACTTTCTTTTATAGCAAAATTTCGATCAGATATGAGTTACAGAATGCCAGGATACTAGGGTGTGTGCAGCAATAATTAAAATTAATTACCTGTGCACCCAAAACAAATATTCTCGACCCTTTGTCTTAAAAAGTTTTCTACCTAAAATTTCTTACCAAAAGTTAAATACAATAATTAGGTGTCAGGGATTTCTAAGGATGCGGTTTTTGTAATCCGTTCTCAACCTAGACATGTTGTACCTCTTTGGAAAGATAACAAGATGAGTAATCTAATAAAAATAAAACAAAGGGGTACTAAAAAATGAATTTCGGAGAAAATTTAGCAAAATGCTGCATTTTTGGTAATTTCAAAACAATTTTTTCACTTTTGGAAGTGACTGTACCTGCAATGGTATTAGTTAGATCAACATTGTAGTTTTTTGGCGTTTGTTTGATGTCGCTGCGTTGAATATATCAAAGGATAAAAATAAAAGAGAGATGTGCATAGCATGGAAATTTCAGATTTATGAATCACCCTGTAGCTCCCAAATGGTTGAGATTGTCCCCCCCCACCCTGCCATACAATTTTTTGTTTGGTTAGGTCAGATCTATCACCCAATCATTTCCGCACGTCAGATCTGAAACACCCTGTATTATATATATGGAAAACAATAAGTATTTCATTCCTTTCCTTTTTAAAATGTTAAACAATGTAGGCAGTACTTTAGTAGTAGTTTAAATTGTCGTAATAGACAGAATTAAATATTATTTTAGGCTTTTTGGCCCTGTTTAACCGACTCCCCAAAAATAAAGAGGGAGTAAGTCTAACTCGTAACGACCGATTTGGATAATTCCATTTCTGCTCAGTAGAGTAGAGATACCACGAGAAAAAAAAGTGGTGGGGTGGGGGTGGAATCTAACTTCGTAACGCGTGGACTGATTTGGATTGTTCTTTCGCTGTTGTATAGAGTGTGATCCCCCATTGTTAAGAGGAGAATAATTCTGTCCTTTGGTGGGGGGTGGGGGAGGGGTAGTCTAACTTCGTAACGCGTAGACCGATTTGGATAATTCTTTTTCTTGTTAGGTAGAATATGTTCCCTGGTTGATACACGAGAAAAAAAAATTTGGTAGGGTGGGGGTGGCAGTGGGGGGAACCTAACTTTGTAATGCGTGGACCGTTTTGGGTGGTTCTTTAGCTGTTGTATAGAGGATGACCCCCATTGCTTATAGGAGAATAATTTGGTCCTATGGTGGGGGTGGGGGAGGGGTAGGGGTAGTCTAACTTCGTAACGCGTGGATCGATTTCGATGATTCCTTTTCTGTTGGGTAGGGTATGTTCCTTGATTGATACCATGAGAAAAAAATTGTAGTGAGATGGAGGTTAGGGTAGGGGGTTGAACCTAACTTTTTAACGCGTGGACCGATTTGGATGGTTTTTTTGTAGAAGAGTAGAAGACAGTAAAAAGTAAAAAATAAAATAGTTTAAAAAAAAGTTGACCCGACTTCACAAAAAGCGCTAAAAAGCATAAAATAATTTTTAATTTTATATCTATTACGACATAAGTCAGTGCAAATTAAACAAATAAAATAACTAAAGAACCACAATTGAAGATAATACATAATACTCCCCGCACGTTTCAGCTCACGGGACCATAGGAAAGGACGATTAAATACTTTTGTAGCAGTCGTTTTTTTTTGTTTGATTTGCACCGACTTCAAAATGTCGTAATAGATATAAAATTAAAAATTATTTTATGCTTTTTAGCGCTTTATGTGAAGTCGGTTCAACTTTTTTACCATCTTTGAATATTAGTAATTCAAAACGGAAGATTTTTAAATATGCAGTGCTGCATACGTAAATAAGCCATTTTTATTTAAGTAAATTTTTTTGTTATTAATACATTAACAGAATACAAGAATATACACTTATATTATATATACATTTATATATATATATATATATATATATATATATATATATATATATATATATATATATATATATATATATATATATATGGTATATATATACATACATATATATATATATATATATATATATATATATATATATATATATATTTGCCTATCATATTTCATTAACATTTTCTTCTTCCTTTTCCTTTCTCATATCACCCCACTAATTTCTTAAGATTAAGGAGCTTATTTACGTTCTAATTTATTTAAAAAATTAAAAAATCTAAATTTATTTCATCTTTTCATTTAAATGAAACGCAAAAGTCATATCTTTATATATACAAGTATATATATATAAACCATCATTTGGAGACTCCTGAATACTGCACACACTAAGCAATATTTTTCTTACAGTCTGTTTTACAGTGCATCTCAGTGCATAGAATACAAAAAAGCACATATTTTAATTTACTTTCACTATTTTTGTAAACATTTTCTATTCTTTAGCATCATTTATTTTTTTATATTCTAGTCGCTTGCTATTCCCGGCCGTGTGCTTGTTGGAGAAGGTGTTCTAACAAAAATGTGTCGCAAAAGACCGAAAAGTAGGCAATTTTTTCTTTTCAATGATATCCTAGTTTATGGAAATATTGTAATTGGAAAGAAAAAATATAATAAGCAACATATTATACCACTTGAAGAGGTTCAGCTTGAGGGACTTGAGGATAATGGCCGTATGTAAAGCTATTTAGTTTAAAAATATCTGTAAGATTTCTTTTATAGAGTATAGAAATGGTTGGCTCATTCGTACGACAACAAAGTCCTTTGTAGTATACGCTGCTACAAGTACAGAAAAACAAGAATGGATGGCTCATATAAATAAGTGCATAGAAGATCTTTTGAGAAAAAGTAAGTTTAATATGCTCAGTAATTCTAGGTATATTTTTAAGCATTCTACAATTTACGGAAATCGTTTGCAGTTAATTTTGAATTTTGAATTAATGAAGTTTTCCATTATCTGTTAATGAAATGATTATTAAAACCTATATATTGAAGTTACATAATTTCTAAAAAATGAAGCGATAAAATCTAAATTTTTAAGGGAATGCCAAGGGCTTTTTAAATAATCCACAGGTAAATTTTAAGTATTTAGAAACTCGCAATATCTTATTAATATGCTTACAACACTGCCAGTTTTCAAAAAAGCTTTACCCAGCGAAGGAAAAATCCCATTTTTATTAAATATATCGCTTACAACATGTTTGCTTAAACTATTGACATGAATATTCAGTCTGCTAAATTTAAGTAAACTTAACTTACTGTGTAGTAAAGAAAAACTAAAAGATTTTAACAGGTTTTGGTGTGTGCGTAACCCAACGAAAATTTGCATTACTTTTAGGACGCATATGCATCTCACGTAGGTGTTAATCATGATTATAGCTCCGAAGAGACCGGGTGATTTCATTTTAGAGACCATTATTAAACAGGTATTGTAAGGGTAGCAAAACAGGGTTATTTTCAAAAATTGATTCAAAAAGCATTACATAAATTGAATTAATTGTTTATCACAAGTTATACCTATGCTATCTAGGTTTCAGAAATCATTTTCTAAGAAAATCGCATTTAAAATTTTCCAAAAAACTTTCAAAATATAATTTTGGCAGCTTAATTACTAACCGCCAATATGCGATTCTGCAAGCCCTGCTAATGATTTTCGGGTGGAAATTCGTGAACCTTCGTGACTCGGCAAAAGAAACGTAAATCGCGCACACTGCAACTGAATTTATTCGTAAGGTTTGTGCCAACTAATTTCTCATTAGTCATTACAAATAAATCCCGCGATATACGCTGCAATTTCGACAACATTCGTTTTAGAGCAAACGATTACATCAGCGAGTTGAGGCTGTCATTGGTATTTTGTGTGAAGCCCGTTACATAACGCTGTAGAAGATTGTCGCTGCTAAGTCCTTGATACACAATATAAATTGCTTTCAGTACCACTCGGTAATTTTCGGTGTTTATTTACGGGTACATTAATTAATATATTTATGAGGGAGTGGAAACCTGCCATTGTTGAACTCCAGGGATGACAAGAATGGTTCGGTATGACAGCATCAGAATATTTCCCTTTTCTGTCGATATCGAATTCAAGTTTTGAATTTAAATTAATTTTTATTGTCCAGTTTAAGCATTTTAAAGAACTATTACCTAATTCAAGCATTAATTGAATGTTCTTGTCAATTTTATTTAAAAATAGAGTCAATTGTCTTTCCGTCCCTCTCTATATGCAAAATATGTCATCAACATATCGGTACCAAGCAAATACGTTATTTGTCAGATTGTTGTCAGATTTGAATATAATATTTTAAATATGGTTCATATAAAATTCCGCACAGAATGGTGCATGATCCAAAGATTTTTGCGTTGACAAAAAGGGTCGGAAACTGTTTACGAATTTGTGAAGTCACTTTTCTCAGACCCTTGTTTTTCCATCTATGATTGTTCTCCTTCAAAGGATTCGAAACAATACTTTATATCTTTCAACTTATCTAGCATTTTAACTAATTGTGGCGATATCTGAATGTATACTGATTGTGAGAATACTCTTTAACGCGCCTCTACAGTTTCTTATGTTATGTTATGTTCATCTGTTCTAAGCAAATAAAATAGCGTTTAAAAAAAAATGTGAACCGACTTCACAAAAAGCGCTTGAATGCATAAAATAATTTTTAATTTTATATCTATTACGACATTTTTAAGTCCCCCCCTCCCCCACCCTACTCTAACAACAGAAACAGAATTATCCAAATCGGTTCAGGCGTTACGAAGTTACACTACCCCTCCCTCCACCCTAGGCCAAATTTTATTTCTCCTATAAGCAATGGGGGATCATACTCTGTGCAACAACAAAAAAGAACCATCCAAATCGGTCCACGCGTTACAAAGTTAGGTTTCACGCTCAGCCCCACCACACCAAAAATTTTTTTGACATGGTATCAATCGGTGAACATACTCTACCCAACAAAAAAAGAAATATCAAAATCGGTCAACACGTAACGAAGTTATGCCCGGTCAGAAATAAATCTACACGTCGAACTTATAATCTCTTTGTTTTTGGGAAGTCGGTTAAAAAGGCGTGCGCGGGCTTTCAAAAATTTACACTTAACATTGCTTTGCCACTATAAATTATGCATGATTTTAAAGCTAAGGTATGACACTTTCATTTGAAAAAACATGAAAAAAATTCATGATCAAGTATTTTTTTAAAAACCAAAAAATATTTTTCAAACTCAATTTTTTTTTTTAATTTTTCAAAAAAGGTATGATCACGAGAAAAAGTGCAAAAATGCAAAAGTTTACCACCCTGTAACTTCTACACAAATTTGTTTTTTTTAAATCCTTTAGCACGATAATTACTTGTACCAGTAACAATAATTTGGTGAAGTTTGAACAAAATCGGAGACATCGAATTTTTTCACCTAGTACACGTGAGGAATTTTGCCCCATATAGTGATTTTGATTCGGTTGTACAGAATACGTTTCCTGATTGATAAATGATAACAAATTTTGTACCTAGAGTGACTACGATGATTCTCTGACTACGATAATTCTCTCTTGTTGTATAGAGTACGTTGGCACACTAGACTCATGTTAAGAATGTTCTAAGGTATTAAAGGGTGATCGTGAATAATTTCGTAATATATTGTCGGATTTAGATAAGTCTGTTTCCATTCTTTAGAATGCACTACCACTGCAACTTTTGAAATTTCTTTGTTCTTACTAGCATCATCCTTCGAGTCGTATATATGAAGACACTAAAAAGTGTAAAATAAAATAGTTTTTTAAAAAAAAATTTGAACCGACTTCACAAAAAGCACTAAAAAGCATAAAATAATTTTTAATTTTATATCTATTGCGACATCTGGAAGTCGGTGCAAATTAAACAAACAAAAGAACTACTCAACCACAATCCTTATCGGTCACAGTAGATAAACAATGAAAATATTACTGACATGAAAGTACACCAATTAAAATTTTTCACAATGTTCTTAAAGTTATTGTTTAATTAGGGGTGTTCCTTACTTTGGTGATGTGTCGGTATTTCCACCCTTAAATTTATCACCCAAAATATTATCTGATAAATTGGTAACGGAGTTGGATCAATTGGTTGAGCGGTACGACCACCATGCCATGGTTCCCGGGTTCGAGATCTGGTCTCCCCGTGGGTTTTTAAAAAAATGAAATATTAAGAAAAATCCACTCCGTGTCTGGACTGTCGTCTAGCTCGCAGCATTAGAAAAACAAGACATTCAAGTTTCCTCACTCCACTTACCCTAATTCCCTTCCGGTCAAAGCCATGCTCAAAGGGTTGCCCCTAGGCTTTGGCCACATCGTAGGTTAGGTTAGATTAAAGTGGCTGCCTAAGGCACACTTAGGCCAAGGAGGCCCATTGTGATACCACAGATTGAGGCTAAAAAGATTTTAAAACCTCATAAAAATACCTGGAGAAGAGCCAGTTCCCTGCCTCCAGTGGAACCAGTTCACGGGGAATCAAAATAAATTTGGCTGGGATGAGAAGGGTGTTCAGCCTTAACTCGTCGTCGCCCAGTCTATCGGCATGTCTACCTATGCGCAGTGGCCCGTAATAACGGCTACGGTACTGCTTATTTCTTTGCGTCCGAGTAGGATGAGCTCTCTCGAGATCAATATTTGCAATCCTGCGATAATCCTGTGAGAGTTCCAGTTTACAAGTGGCCAGCGGTTTACCCAGCTGGTGGTTATTGCCGAATCAGGACGAGTGCTAGTTCTACAGTTACCCGGAACATTACTATGTCCAGGCACCCAGATGAGCCGCATTTTTAGGTGCTCATTTAGAGCTGAGCGACATGTTACAACCATTTTGGAAGTAGTGTATACTCCCGTGATTGATTTAATAGCGGCCTGACTATCTGTGAAAATACATATGTTGTCTCTAGGTAGCGTTAAATGATTCAGGGTCCGCGGCTACCTTTATAGCCATGATTTCCGCCTGAACCACGCTGCAGTAGTCAGGTAACCGGAATGAGATATCGAGGTCCAAATGTTCCGAGAAGATATCTCCACCTACTTTGCCTTCTAATTGGAATACAATCACCCCATACATAAGAATAGATCGTATGACACTTGTGTAGAGCCAATGCACAATGCGTGGCTCCTTTTCCCTATTGCCTTCTTACACGAGTTGTAGCCTTCAGTACTCTTTCCTGGATGTTAGACTTCCAGGTAAGTTTTCTATCTAGGACTTTACTTAGATATTTAACCTGCTTACACAGTTTCAGCCTAACTCCGTCTAGTATAGGGCAATTCATAGGAGGTGTTTTATGTCTCTGAGAGAAGAGTATTAACTCTGTTTTGTTCGGGTTTATGCCCAGACCACATCCATCACTCCATGATAATATCTTGGAGAGGGCGTGCTGTAACACTTCAGCCAGTGTGTTTGGGTGCTTTCCTGAACATATCAGGGCAATATCATCGGGGTAGGCGATAACCTTGTGACCAGACTGCTCCAGGTCTATGAGTAACTCATCCAGAGTTATGTTCCATAAGAGTGGTGAAGGATTCCTTCCTGAGGGATACCTATAGGGACCACTCTTGGATATTAGATGCTCCCAAACGTGACACGATGACCCTGCTTTTTAGCATGAGGTCAATAAGTTTGATGAGAGGATCGTCAAGTTCAAGCCTCCTCAAGGATTCCATTATCGACTCTGACCTGATATTATTAAAAGCACCCTCAATATCGAGGAAGGCTGCAAGTGAGTATTCTTTCTGCAGTAGCGAATGCTCTATGATTGTGGTAAGTTCGTGCAGGGCTGTCGCTACGGACTTACCTTTAGTGTAAGCATGTTGCGAGAGAGGCAGCTTGGAAGGATTGATTGTGTCTTTAATATAGATATCTAAGAGTCTCTCCAGGGTTTTGAGTAGCAAGGAGGAGAGACTAATGGGCCTAAAATCGTTGGGTTTATAGTGTGAGGCTCTTCCTCCTTTAGGAGTAAAGACGATCTTCACCTTCGTCCATGAGGATAGAATATAGGTGAGATTAAGGCAGGCCTCATAAATGACCATTACCCACGGAATCAGTATCTCGGAAGCTAATTGTAGTTCACCTGGGATAATGCCATCTAATCCCGGTGATTTATAGATCTTGAAACTTCGTATCGCCCATTTCAGTTTTCTCTTATCAAGGATCTTGTGAACCAGTTCATGGCCGCTCGGAGTTTCCGGCAACTCAACAACACTGGTTGCTGAGCACCCCGGAAAGTGTATGTTGACTAGTAACTCCAGCGACTCAAGACTGGATAAAGTCCAACTACCATCACTTTTAGTTAAGAGGCCTGGGGTGATGGGCCTTGTTCACAGGATTTTCCGCAAGCGACTCGCTTCAGAAGTGCTTTCGATTTTATTACAGAAGCCCTCCCACGAGGATCGTTTTGCTTTCCTAATCAGTTTCTTCAATTTTTTAAGGCATTCACTATAAGAGTTCCAGACATTAGTTCTTTTCGCTTGGTTAAAAAGCTTGCGACACTCCGTCCTTAGCGTCATTATTTCACTCGACCACCATGGAGGTTTGGGCTTACCTTTGGGCTTACTTGTGGGCTTTAAGCTCCAGTGTGGCTGTTATAGTGTCCTTATCACTGAACTGAGGAAGGATAAGGGCATTAATATCATTCTTAATGAGGATACATAACCTTGGTTTACCTGCACCTTCATGTTGAGTCCGCAAACCTTGTCTCTGACGACTCGAGGTTCTTGGACAAGGATGCCACATTACCACTTCTTAAAACAAAACAAAAATCTAGAACTTCAATATGTGCTGGCGAGAGGTTAAAATTTATACACATTAGATGTGCCAAGGGTTGAGGTGCATTTTTCAAATTTACTACCAAATGCAATGTATGTAAAAATATGGTGCCAATATTCTAAATCAGTACCAACAATGACTAATTTTAAATTAAATATGGCTGAATAAGAAATACTATTGCTTTAAAATTTCTCACACATTGCGTTTTGCACATCTTTATTATGTAAGTACACACTTCTCTTCTTCTTTAAAATAAAATGAATCTATTTATTACTATCATTATTGTCATTATACACACAATAAGACACGGTTTAAACCAATTATAGAAAAAATCGGAAGAGAAGAAATCAATGCGACTTGATGCTTTTGTTACTCTCGCTACATCAAATCGTGAAAGTGTGCTATGCGTATTTTTCGCATAGAGTATATATAGTTAAATTGCGTATATTTAGAAGACCTTGCAGCGAAATTAACAAATCTGAACTGTACATGAATGTTGGTGCACAGAAAATCTCCATTTTTTCATAGTCAATTAAAAAATGTGGCGTATGTATTCAAAATGAAATGCACCTCAATCGGTTGCTTCATAAGTTGTCAATTTATGCGAGTTCAATGGCGATTTCAGAAATTGTTCAGAGGAACTGTTGCTATAATAATTGTTATATGATATTCTCTGCTTGTACTTTTATTAAATAAAAATCTTTATTGATGGGATCACGGAACTTATTCATTCACAACAAAAACGCAAAATATAAAATCTTAATCTACGTTGCTTATTATTTAATTTTTTGAGAAACTTTATCCTTCACTTTATTCCTTGTAGGTGGGAAAAAACCAGTAGAAAATCATGCTGCTGTTTGGGTGCCTGATAATGAGGCTGCCGTTTGTATGCATTGTAAAAAGACACAATTTACAATGATTGTTAGACGGGTAAAACATACTATTGGTAAATTGTTTCTCGTAATATACTTAATTTACTTAAAGCACCACTGCAGAAACTGCGGCGCTGTTGTGTGCGGTCCCTGTTCATCAAAAAAGTTTTTATTATCCCAACAAAGTACCAAACCAGTAAGAGTTTGCTTAGGATGTTATGATCAACTTAGTAAATCTAAAATTGAACAGGTAATATACTGATTTAAAAAATCAGTGAAGATAACCATTTGGAATACATTTTTAAGCAGACAAAATCAGCAATGACCAATTCTAAATCGAACAATAATGCAGATAGTTCAGCCGATGAAGACTCGGATGATGAGGAAGAACATAAACAAACACATGATGAGGTGAGTTAAAATGTTGATAGCAATATTATCATATGTTTTTTTTTTTTATTATTGTAATTATTCGCAGAGTTTTAAAAGTTACAAAGGGAAATTTTGTTTACATTAGCATATGCTATACTGAAACATCTAACCCCCGACTTAAACATGAAAGCATATGTAAGTCATATGTCGAGTTGACATTTTATACCGCAAAATTGCTAACAGTAAAATAAATTTTCTCAAAGAACTATAGCTCGTTGCTCAAGAAATATGACGTTAAATAAATTATATGTTATGTTTTCAAATATTATACCATCCTTGTCTTTTTTTGAAATCTGGAAAATTTCATTTGTCTGAATATTTTTTCAATGTCAACAGTGTAGACGTATCTGTACCTTCGCGAGCGTAGAAATATTTGTGCGAGATCTTGTTGAAGCTTTGATCCAGAATGGAATAAGTTGTTTAAGCTCATCCTAGTTTCTATTTTTGATGAAGCGTCGAACACCACGCGTAGTTTTGTAGTGCTACTATCTCTAGGTAATAAACGCTCGCCGTGTCTCCTTTAAATGGTTTTGCTGGGCTCATATGCCCTAATTCAGCATATTCGGTAAAGAAATTGTTGTATTCTCTGAGGTTAGATGAATTCTCCTTTAGCTTATTTTCAATTTGTAAAAGTCTAGCTGTCGCCTTCTTTCTGGAGTCTCCCAGTTGTCCAATGGTCGATTTAAGAGGAAGCTGGAAGATGTACCTCCCTTCTTCATCTCCCGAATGAGTTCCTTCGTAATGTGCGTTACATGCATCATCACTATAATTAGGGTTCACGTTATACTCGATTTCCTGAAATTTTCCCAACTTCTCATCTATTTCTGCAATGGAGAGCAAACTGGAGAGTTTGGTTGTCTCACGAGTATGCCTTGGTATATTCCCAAAGATAATTCAATTCAATTTATTTAACGTGAAATTTGTACAAAAAAAAAGTAGATTACAATACTAAAATGACAAAAAATGACCAAAGTGAATTAATAATTGAAAAGGTAGAAATAGAAAAAAAGAACAAACAAGAAAAAGATGAAAGGAATTAATTAAAATTAAAAAGAAACAAAAAGAAAAATCAAAATTAAGATATTGGTAATGTGACTGAAGCTGCGCCCTGAACACCCTCATCGAATCCGCACGCCGTACAACAAACGGAAGAGAATTCCATAAGGTGATGGCATGAACGAAAATAATCGCCTGGATTGCAAACACGAGTATCCAGGTACTTGAAGATTATTCATACGAGAAGAACGTAAAAACACTAGCTTGTCCTTCAGAACATCAGGCTTGCCTGTACGTATTAATTTAAATAAAAATATATTCAGCCTCATTTTTAAGTAAGAAGAAAACGAGCATCCGAGGAACAAATTGACAAACTGCGTTACATGGTCATACCGTCGAACTTTATATACATAACGTACGATTGAATTGAAGCAAACGTTAAGCTTGTTCCACGATACAGAGTCAAGGTTACCAAATATAATATAACCATGTGTAAGAACAGGCAGCAGCAGAGATTTCGCCAAAGAGAAACGTACGCTTTCTGTAATGAAAGAGGCGCTACACCAGAGTTTACGGAGACCGCTATATACCTTAGAGACAATACTGTTGATGTGGTCAAACCATGTTAAAGTATTTTTAATGATAACACCCAAATTTTTTACTTTAACTAAAAAAGGGATTGCCGTCAATCCGATCCTTAAGGAGGGGAGGGAATCAGTATTCATATGCCTTTTGAAGAGCAATATAGCCTGAGACTTGACGGGATTAAGTTTTAAGTGATTATCCGAAGCCCAATCAGAGATTGCACTAAGATCCTGATTTATCTGCCAGATGCAGTGCTCAGAAAGCCCCAGAGGGCAGCTAAGATATACCTGAACATCATCTGCATAAATTAATATCTTCACGAATTTGAGAATATTAGGAAGATCGTTTATATATAGACTAAATAGCAGCGGTCCAAGAATCGAAGCAGATTAAGTATAGTTAGCCTATCATTATCAATTTCTCGCCGGACATCTTCAGTTAATTTTAGTAAAGCTGTAGTACAACTGTGATTCGCCCTAAATCCATTCTGCCAAGCAGAAAGAAGCCCATTATTATTAATAAATTTAGTAATGCTGTATGCAATTAATTTTTCCATAGCTTTAGAAAGACACACTAAAATGCTAACAGGGCGGTAATCAGTACATAGAGATGGATTTGGCTTCTTAGCTATAGGTATAACAAGTGCATTCTTCCATAAAGACGGAAATTTAGATGCGGTAATACAAGTATTAAAGATATGCGTAATAAAAGGAAGAATACATAAAACTAAAAGTTTGATGAATTTGATAGGAATATTGTCTAATCCAGTAGCATATGATTTAATAGATTTAATAGCTGAAAGAACTTCAAGTTGCGAGACATTACGAAAAGAGAACATATTCCCTTCCCACTCGCCAATTTTGTGTCCTGAGCAGCTGGTTGTTGTTTTTAATGCCGCATAAAATGATGTTAGCATATACATCGGCTCCAAGAAGTAAGTCAATGAGTCCTGGTTCATTGAAACTTGGGTTGGCTAATGTTGATTCCTGTCACATGAGATTTAGGAAGATATGTGTTGAGTTTGGAAAGCACAAGCGGTTCAATAGACATATATGCGTTCTCTTTTTGTCGAAGTCGGATCTTGATGTTGACCTTACTAGACGATTTCACTGACTCTGCGTCCCCAACTCCTAGAATCGTGGCTTTGATTCTCAGCTTCTGAAGTTTTAGTACCTGGACGGCTTCTTCCGCTATGAGAGATCGTGAACCAGGGTCGATCAATGCCCTAAATGATTCATTTTGCCCAAAAATATTTTTTACTTTCAGTAAAGCAGCACGGAATCTTTGTGTTATTCATATGACAATTGACAGTGCTGTTGTGGAATTTCGGGTGTTCGACAAAACATATAAATCACAACACCTTTCAGTCTTTAATTAAAAGTTTATTCAATAGCCAAAGAAAAACTTCACTTTTACAGAAAAAGATTTACAATAATTTAGTATAAAGTTTGTAACAGATTTAGTGACTGATAATTTAGAGTAACAACCGCCGATCCGAGCTACAAGATATGAACTTCCGAACTCAACTGTCTTTTCATAGTCAAGATAGGTGGTCAGCGACCGAAGCGCGTTGGAATTTGAGGTGTTGGGTTTCTTTCGAATGAAAATGAGAAAGACGCAGAGTTGGCAAAATTAAGCTGCATTTCGTGGAAAAGGAATTTAAAGTTGATGTTGGACGGTTTGTGTTCCACAAGTGGTTGGAGTGGGGTTGGTAGATTTTGATTTGGATATTCGTAATGAATTTTGTATAGTTTGTATTTGAGAAGTTCGAGGTTTTGGAATTCTTTTTAGCTCGGGTCGCTGTTGATTTTTTTTTCTTACAAAATCTTGGTTTTGGTTTACATTTATATATGAAATAAATTATTAATGATACACTCATTATTAGGACAACACTTGTTAAAGAAATCATGCTATTGGAATGTTGTTTAATTTTTCTTATAGGTATAGTTTTACTATTAATTTTATTCATTTTCAAACGAATCTTCTTCAAGTTTTGTATCTGGTGTGAAATATCAAATGAACTTGAGTTGAAACTTTTAATATTTTCATTGAGAACATTTAAATGGTGCTCATCTATTTCTAAATCTGGATATTTAATTACATAAAAGAAATTGTTAAGTATAGCTTCTCTATTAAATTGGAATTTCGTATTCAAGATGATAGACTTTGATCGTGCTTGACAATTAGCTTTAATATTTATTATTCCAGTTCCCTTCAGAGTTTGTTGTATCGTTGATCCTTGCATTGTAGAATGATACTTTCGTTCGCAGGTGCAATATAGATCCAGGAATTGGCCTTCGCTAGTTGCAAAAAGATTGAATGGGTAAGTGCTAGTAACCTTGAACATGATTTTGGAGTTGTAATCGTCGGGTCCAATAAACATCGTTCGCAGATATTTTTTGAGTTAGAAAGATGGATCGGCGTTGTTTGCTCGAAGATGAAATTTACTTTTGTGATTTCCAAGCAATCTTTCAATTCTTCTATGTCGTACAAAAAGTAATGCTCCTTGATGGCGTCGATTATCAAAAACTGTTTCTCTGGTATTAAAATTTCATATGCATTGTCCTTAATTCTTCGAGGCATACTGGTTATTTTATAAACATCAAACTCTAAACTTGTGGTTAATGGGATTGTCAAGAGAAAGTTTAATTTTTTATTGCTATAATATACATTTACTTTTAAAAATTTATAGAGAAGGGCAATATTTTGCAAGTTTGATGTTATAGGTAAATTTAAGTTTTTATTTAAATGCATTTTTATCTTTACAATTTCCTTAATTAAATATTTATTGTTTATAACATATGGGTGTAAATTGCCTTTCATAGCGTAAGTTAAAATTTCTATTAGGTGTATTTGGATTACAGAAAATCTATCGGTAATTGAGACAAATATAACGAATACTTTATTAATTGTAGTGATTTGATCAATTTTGTTTTCGATTTTATTTAATCTATAGATGTTTTTGCTAAGCTTATCATCAAGTTCTTGAATAAATTTAAAGGTTTGATTTATGTAATTCACTACAGATTCCTTAATAGTTATATGGGCCTTTAGTAATTCTTGAATGTGCTCCTGATTTTGGTAAAATGTTTATATTTGTTGGTCATAATATTTGGCGTCATCATCATATAATGTGCCGAATAATTGTTTTAATATTGTCCCTACTATGTTAAGAACTGCTCTTTTATTTATTACGTCTAAATCGTATCCAAGGACATGGCTTATTAATTCATTTTGGGCCTGTAACGATAACAAAATTTGCTGAATTTCAGGGAGATAGCTAGTTCAGTCTGTACAATTATTGTGTGGGTCGCACAACTGATTAATTCTTTCGCCCAGGGAAGTAATTCGATGATATTGTTTACTTATATCTTCAAAGTCTACATCGACCAACAAATTCCATTGGTCGTTATAAGTTTTCCACTTGCCAAGGTTCTCATATAAGAACATTAAGGAACGTCTCATTTATAATGACTGAGGAATAGCAGCAGTATAATAGGATAAAATTGTTGACTGTACTTGATCGAAAACATCTCGTTTAAGTACCTGGAATTTGGGAATCATTGATAGTTAGTGTACTGTTAATTTGATATATAAATATTGTAAAATTGTATAGTAAACACCTTATAGCTTTTATTATTTATAGAATTGTTATTGATTCGTTGATTGATTTAATTTAATTTGAGACGGTTGTTATGTACAAGAGTGGGTTTATTATTTACTAGTATGAGTGAATTTACACCTCTTGTTGAAACAATTTCGGATGGGCCGTTCCATACCGAAAGAAGTTTTCTACTTTTTCCTTTTGGAATCGCCTCATTTTTTAGGAATACTAAATCTCCAGGATTAAAGGCTGAAGGTTTTAGATTTTTATCGTAATATAGTTTATTTTTTTCTTTAGCATGGATGGTACTTTCTCTTGCTATTGCATTGGCATGTTGAAGCCGTGATTTTAATTCATTCGTATATGTTTTGTAATTGTATTGAACTTCGGGACGATTCGAAAAAACTGAGGGAATTACTGGCTTTCTACCAAAGAGTAGTTAAAAAGGGGTGAACCCTGTTGTTGTATTTGGAGTCGTATTATTGACCTAAACCGCGTATTTTATCCAGTGTCCCAGTTATCTTGACTTTTGTTAATAAAATTTCGCAAGTACTCGGTTAGGCTGCGGTGGTTTCTTTCGCATGATCCATTACTTTGCGGCCTGTACGCACTAGTTTTAAAAATTGGATCCTTGATCAATTAAAAGATATTTTGGAGTCGAATTACGCTATCTTCAGAGAAGCTAATAGACTCAAACGCCGGAAAATATTACATACCGTTTTCACCAGAAATGGACATACGTCAAAGAGGTGATGCTCCCGCTGAGAAGGTACCTAGCCTTGATTATCTCATGAAAACCGGATCGCACAACAACCAGCAATGACATTAATATTAAAAATTTTCTTTTCTTTTCTTTTCCTTATTATTACAATTATCTGTTTATATTTACTTGAATTTAATCGACCAGTTAATTTGGTACCTGTTATTGCTTATTTTTATTCAATAGCTTTCCTTATTTGCTATTTACTACATTACTTGCTTTGTTTTTTCTGCCTGCTGCTGTGTCTTTTGTTTGTTATGTATTATTTTATTTTACTTGATTATGGATAATTTAGATTCTAGTGCTTCCATCTCTGGTTGTCTGAATAACACACGGATTTTGTTGAGGATCTTATCTGAGCAACAGACTGGATTTAAGGTCTGCCATCTCAATGCGCAGAGTCTTTATCCGAAGATTGATGAATTTCGACACACCTTTGGTGGCAATTCATTAGACATTATCTGTGTCTCTGAGTCCTGGCTTAAGCCACATATTAATGATAGTTTGATTTCACTGCCTTGTTATAAGGTTTTTCGGAATGATCGTTTGGGTAGGGCTGGTGGTGGTGTTGCCATGTTTCTGAGGAGCGGCTTGCGTGGTCGTGTTGTTGTTTCATCTGGGGTAAATGCCTCAATCGAATACATACTCGTTGAAATTTGCATAGGGAACAATAGATGTCTTGTCGGAACGGTTTACAAGCCACCCAATGTCAATGATTTTCTTGATCTTGAGGAAGATCTTTCTTGCATCTGCCATCTATATGAACACATTATTATTGCAGGTGATTTTAACACTAACATCTTAGTCAACAATACGTTGACGAATTCTCTACGTTCTATGCTTGGCACATTATCTCTAAGTGTCGTAAACTCATCACCCACTCACTTCACGGACGGTTCGGCTACACTTTTAGACCTTTTTATTGTGGCTGATTCTGACTCAGTTCTTTTCCATAACCAAATCGATCTTTCTGCTTTCTCTAGACATGATCTAATCTACATGACATATAACCTCGGTAACTATAATAACTCTCCATTTTCGTTTACATACAGAGATTTTCGGGCAATTAACGTTGAGCAACTCATTTCAGATGCAGAAACGGTTGACTGGGAGCATATCTACTTATTTGGCAGTGCAGATGATCAGATTGAGTATTTTGATAATCTGGTGGAATATCTTTTTGATACACATGTTCCAGTAAGGACTAAGTTTAGCCCCGTTTCCGATGTACCCTGGCTTACTGCCGATATACTCTCTTTAATTCACCAACGCAACAAAGCATACAAATATTGGAAACGTTTTAAAATCCCTGAAATGTGGCACAGCTATCGTGTTTTGAGAAACAGAGTTACTATGAAAGTTCGGAAATCCAATGCGTCGTTTTATAAATCTAAACTTGACATCAGGCTTCCAGCCAAACGGCTTTGGAATAATTTGACGAGTATCGGAATTGGTAAACGTAACAAATCCACCATTGATGAGGATCCTGACGCACTTAATGAAACATTTATAAATTTTAACAACCTTTTAATTTCTTCGGTGTTCCTTGCGAATCTATAACCGGCGGTAACTTTTCTTTTGTTAATGTTAATGAGGAACAGGTTGCCAACGCTATTTTCTCCATCAAATCTAAAGCTGCTGGCCTTGACAACATTCACCAAGATTTCATTAAAGTTATCCTGTCCATCGTTTTACGATATATTACACATATTTTTAATACTATTATAACAAATTCCGCCTTTCCTTCTAAGTGGAAATTGGCTAAAGTTATTCCAGTTCGTAAAACCTCTCGGTCTATCACACCTGAATACAGACCAATTTCTCTTCTACCATTTTTTTCAAAGGCCTTTGAGCGGATACTTTCCTTACAAATCAACGAACACCTAAAGGCTCACTCCATGTTGATTGACTTTCAATCTGGGTTCCGCTGTATCACGGCCTTGCTTAAAATAACCGATGACATTCGCTGTAGTATTTCCTCGGAACTGATCACTGTCCTTGCATTGCTTGACTTCTCAAAAGCATTTGATAAGGTTGACCATTATCTCTTAATAGACAAACTTTGTCGTAAGTTCGGCTTTACCAGATGTGCCAGTAGGCTTATTTGGTCCTACTTAAGAGGGAGATCTCAATGTGTTGTGTGTGGTGATTCTGTGTCCGGGCTGCTTCCTGTTTCCAGTGGCGTGCCGCAGGGGTCGATACTTGGACCTTTGCTTTTTGTGTGTTTTATTAATGATCTACCTATGGTTGTTAAAAATTGTAAGTATCATATTTATGCCGATGACGTTCAAATATACCTCTCCCGTCCTCTAGGGCTTGTTGATGACCTAGTAGATAGATTATGTGAGGACCTTACAGCAATATTAGGTTGGGCTGAGAGAAACAAACTTGTACTAAATGCGTCGAAATCTAATGCTATTGCTATTTACCAGCGGAACTTTGATAGTTCTTGCTTACCTCCCATAGTTATCGATAATATAGTCATCCCTTACATGAAAGTTGTTAAAGATCTAGGAATTCTGATCAATAGTGAGTTATCTTGGAATAGTCACATTGACAGTCTTGTTGCCAAAATTTATGGGACCCTACGCAAACTGTCTTTATCGGCGTATTTTATACCTCGCGAAACACGTCTATATCTTGTAAAGACACTTATTGCACCCATTCTAACTTATGAAAGTGAGATTTTTAGCAAGACGGATTCCGTATCCTTTAGGAAGTTACAAGTCGCTCACAATTCCTCTGTACGATATATATTTGGACTTCGGAGACATGATCACATTTCTCAGCATGCAAACTCTATTTTCGGTTGCTCTCTTAAGACTTATTTTCAATATCGCTCGATATGTTTTTTAAATAATCTTCTTATTACCCGATTTCCCTGTTAACTCAGTGACAGGGTTGTTTCTTTACGATCATCTAGAAATCTTTCGATAATGACTCCGCATTTTAATTGTATTACTACCGAGAGACAATTTTTTGTTCAGGCGATCAGAATGTGGAATGCGCTACCGCTAAATATTAAAAGGTCATACAACAGCAGCAGGTTCAAAGACATTTTGTTTTCTTATCTCTTAAATGAAGTTGAATAGATAAATAAGCTCTTTTTACTTTTTATTTTTTTTTATTTTTTTCTCAATGTATTCTACAACTTTCTTGTTTAATTGAATTATTTTATATCTTTGTTATTTACATTCTTTCTTACTTCTTGTTAATTTTTATTTTTATACTAATGTTACTCTTATTTGCCTACACTTCGAAAAGACTTGTATCTTAATTGTGTAAGGTCTGAAATATAATAAATGAAATGAAATGAAAAATGAGTCCCGTACCTGAATATCACTTCAGTTACTAATTTTTCAGCTATGATATTAGCTTCTTGTGAGGGGATAGGTATTGCGTCACTGCACTTTGTTAGATCGTCAATAAAAGTGAGAAGATATCTGTTATCAGATATTGTAGTAGGAAGTGGGCCTACTATGCCCATCGAAATTTTTTCAAATGGTTCTTTCGCTGTTGAGGTAATGGTTAAAGGTTCCTTGGTATAAGTGCATATTTTATTTCGCTTGCATAGATCACATTGTTTGATGAATTTTTTTATGTCCTTGTACATATTAGGCCATTTGTACTTTATTTTTATTCTTTTATAAGTGGTTTCACATGATATTCATTAAGGATTTCGAAAATTTCTTTTTCGGTTAAATTCCGATTGAAATTGTTATGAAATATAGTTATCTCAACGTTAGTGTTAAGGAATAGACAACGTAACATTGTTCGGATGATTTCGTATGTCAAATGTTTATATTGTTGCAATTTAATGGGATTTCCGAGAGAAATTTTGGTTATTTCATTTTGTTTGTTTGGGTTAATTTTTCGGAGAAGAATTTTGTGAGGAAGGAAATCTGAGGTTCCTTATTTATCACTTGTGAGGGTAATGTCTCTAGGCCTTCGTTGTTGGCATTGGTCTGCAAAATAAATGGCACTTCAAAATATGGACAAGATAGTACTGGTGCCTCTGTCAGACACTCCGCTAGTTGTTTCTCTTTGGACAACTCTTCTATTTGGATCGGTTGCACGTTTGTGATTTCCGGTGCTTTACTTACTTGACTCGGTATATTGGTGAGGTGTATTTTTAACCCACACTTACGTAGTAAGTCCGTACCGATCAAGATTTTTATTGGCATAAACAGTAGTATATGAAATGCATGAATCATTTTCCAGTTGTTGATTTCACAATTTATCCTTATGGCTTTGGAGACTTTATCCAATGTCCCATTTGCCATTTGGATATTATGCTTTGATACTCTTTTCATTTGTCCGTTTTTCATTTCGTACAAATCCAATATCTCTTTTATTATATATGAAAGCATAGATCCGGTATCTAATAATGCGGTATATTCCTGGTCGCAAATTTTAATGGGCAGGAATGGTCGGTTGTCTTTTTCTATGCGTTTCTCTGGGACTGGCGCTCTGTTTACCTTCTGGGACGGTTGTTGCATTGTAGTCTCGAGTGGCCTTGTTCTACTGTCGATGCACGGTGACAACGGACAGTACTGGTTGATTTGAGGACGGTTTTCCTCTTCTGGTATCGGTAGCTGTTCCGTTGTATTCCTGTGCTCGGTTCGAGATCGGTATCTCTTCTTTTCTTCCATTTGAGGGCGTCATCCCTTTTCCGGTATTGGTAACACTTTCATTTCTTTTGGTTCGCGGGCGGTATCCCTTTTCTGGTATGGGCATCATTTCCATTGTACTCTTGTGTTGAATTCGACGACTACTACATTCTTTTTGAATTGCTTCGTATTCTTCTCCTCGGTTTTGTAATTCTGTTATATTGCTGAAGTCTTTACTTCGAATATACAGGCGGACGTCTGGTATGAGGTTTGAATATATTCGCTCCAGTTGTAGTTCTGATGAGGTTACCCCTATTCGTCTACTTAACGTCTGCATTTCGGTTAAGTAATCGCGGATTGATTCATTCTGTCTCATATTCTGAGAATGAAACTCTTCCTCTAGTCTCAGCTGATATCGTGGCGGCAAGAACTGCAGCTTCAGGTGATCACTGAACTCTTTCCACGTTGTCCAACTGTCTTGGTTATTCCGGTACCACAGAAGTGCTTTTCCTCGTAGCAATTCCGGCAGGGCCTTAATGAGGCCATCTTTGGGTATTTTATACGCATCGGTTAATTCCTCTATACGTTCTAGGAATCCATAAACACGAACACGGTCCATTAGCTCTACGGAAGACATTTTACTGGGCTTCATTTCTGGTGTCGGTCGATCTATTCTTGTGCTTTTACGGTGTATTCTCCTCTAATGTCGGAGTTCTTGCTTCCTGGTCGGCTTGTAGTTACGGTCTTGGTAATCGGCGGATTTGTTGGCTATTCATTCTATTCGCGTTGATAGACATTCTCTTTGTATATCTTTGCTTCTGACAACAATTCTTTTTTCCGACGTCGATCACTGATTTTTTCTTCTGTTTCGTCCTATTGTACTTTTGCTCTCTCTCTCTCTCTCTAAGTCGTTCCTTTTCTCTCTGTTCCTCGGTTGAATGACTTTTAGTCCCTGCTCGGGCGCCAATTTTGTAATGGGTCCTTTCCCCTAAAGCCTAAATAGAGGGGTTACCAGGAGCTCTTAATCGAGAAGACTCATTTACAAAATAAATATAAAATTCTTTTATTCAGGGTTTCGTTCTTATCGGTTTACAATCAATTGTTTCTTCTTCTGGGTACGTTGTATGGGATTCGGATAGATTTACAGGCTAACACCACAGCCAATGTTGCGGAAGACCAACAGGCTAACACCACAGAAGGTCGATAAGGATGGGTAGATTGACAGGCTAACACCACAGCCAATCTGTTCACGGATGATCAACAGGCTAACACCACAGAAGGTCTGGTACGGTTATAAAGCACTAACTACTACGAATGACCAACAGGCTGAAACCACAGAAGGTCTCGTATGGTTACAAAGCACAACTATTACTAATGACCAACAGGCTGACATCACAGAAGGACTTGTACGACTACAAAGCGGTAACTACTACTGATGACCAACAGGCTGACACCACAGAAGGTCTCTACGGATAAGCAAAGTACAATGACCAACAGTCTGACACCACAGAAGGTCTTGTACGGCTACAAAGCACTAACTACTACTACTACGGATAAGCAAATTACAACGACCAACAGGCTGACATCACAGATGGTCGAAGAAACGGACGGTCGGTACTGCTTGCGCAGGTGAGACTTTATCGCCCCAAAAACAATCCACTAGAGTTTGTAAAAAATGAGCCTGAAGCTTCAGTCCTAAGCGCACTTAGGTCCGAACTGAATTACGGTCGTAATATTTCTGCTCCATTTCCGTACGGGGATGTTCGCTTTTATACTTTTGGCGAGGCCCAGAATTATTCCCCACCACTATTTTCTGGCTTTTTACTATGAATCAACTTGATACAACGGAGATGCACACACCCAACTGATTATGGGTTGATGTGCCAAGAACTTAATTTGCATTTAATTATGTTAAGGAATAGTTCTTGATCTGTTGAATTATAATTTTCATCATAGAGGAGATCACAGCAATTTATGAATTTATGAAGTTCGTCTCGCGCGCCACTAAATTCGGTTATAAATTTTAATGCAAATTTTTTATCTAGAATACTAGGTTGATTATCATTTGTCGCCATTGGAAGATCGTTTGCAGACAAATTATCTGAAGTGGGTTTGAATAATGTTTGGACACCAATTGTTTTAGTCAGAACCTCAGGTGCTTCACCTTTATCTTCAGAATCACTTGAATTATAGAATTTGATAGACCTTAGAGAAGGACTCTCTATATTAAAATCACATATGTCATGCTCTGGGCTTAAAAAGGGAGTATTACTATCATCGGAATCAGAACCAGGGGGATTAGACTGTTTAGCTTGGCTCCGTGTGAAATATTTCTTCATAGAAACGAAATTAGAAAGGTAAAAAAATTTCTACGGCTAACTGTCACAATTAATAAAGTATTTGCTTCACAATAACTTCACTTTTAATAACATTCACAAAATTTGGATATTAGTAAAATAAATTTAGGGTTTCAAAATAAAATAAAATATACAAAAACTCCTTTCTCTTTTCTTGACTTACTAATTAAAAGTATTTAAATATTACGAATAATCTAACTATTAGTGGTGAAGTGACGATGTAGTGTTGATAGTAGAATTTCTGGGATCCTTGAAGTCTTGGAGTTGATTTATATTTCGACTGAACTTCGGTATCGTGAAAATTATTATATTCACAACAGTTTTAAGGGGATTTAAAAGGGAAGTTATTAGTCAATTTCCACTTTATTTTAGAAATCAACCGCGACTAATAAAATTTTACACTCTTTTTGTTTTACCAACCCCACACCTGACAACATTTATGTTGTGGAATTGCGGGTGTTCGACAAAACTTATAAACCACAACACCTTTCAGTCTTTAATTAAAAGTTTATTCAATAGCCAAATAAAAACTTCACTTTTACAGAAAAAGATTTACAATAATTTAGTATAAAGTTTGTAACAGATTTAGTGACTGATAATTTAGAGTAACAACCGCCGATCCGAGCTACAAGATATGAACTTCCGAACTCAATGTCTTTTCATAGTCAAGATAGGTGGTCAGCGACCGAAGCGCGTTGGAATTTGAGGTGTTGGGTTGCTTTCGAATGAAAATGAGAAAGACGCAGAGTTGGCAAAATTAAGCTGCATTTCGTGGGAAAGGAAGTTAAAGTTGATGGGAACGGAAATTAAAAGTCGAGGTTTTCATAATTTTATGTTGGTAGTGGAGGATTTTAGGGTTTTACTACAGTGCCAAAACCACCGTAAACTACAAGCCATGAACTGGACTTTTACATGTGGTCGTAAATGGTCTGACTGCATGGTCATATTTACATTGTTTCTTATGGTAGCCAGGGGGTCATTTTTCCTTAAACTCGCCCTAGCGCCAAAACTATTAGTTATATGAAAAAATTAGTCTTATATTAACTTAAAGCAGACTAAATGATCTTTCTAATAAAGTAAAAACATGTACACCTTATTAAGGAAAATAACAAGAAAGCTTTGATTAAACGTGAAATTTTAGTCGCAAACCAAATTTTCATCCTAAACGCAAGCAGTAAGTCATGGTCCGACCATGCTCTGTCGCTTGTATTTTCTTTAAATTTCCACTTCCGCACTTTTAGGCTTAAAAATGTTTATTATTTTCTTAAGTAGGGTATGAATATTTTTACTTCATTCGAAAGATTGTTTTGTTTACTTCAAGTAGAGCAAAACAATTTTTTCATAGAAGTTATAGTTTAGGCATAAGGATGAGTTTAAGGAAAAATCACCCCCCGGCTGCCATAAGAAGCAATGTAAACTTATCGAAAAACCAGACCATTTTGGCCCTTATGTGTGTGCGTGAAATTCGTCAGTTCATGGCTTGTAGTTTACGGAGGTTTTGACAGTGCCCTTTTTCGAATCTTCATGATTGCTTACATCTGGAGTTGTATTTGTTGTCGGTTTTTAAAACCGCAGGGTTTATTTGATTAACACTTCTCTGTTTTATTATGAGCGAGACAGTTGGAGCAGAGCTTGTTTCGACTTAGAAATGCATGCCTATCATCAACACTTATTTGTTTGAATTCTCCGCAGTGATAAACTTTGTGGTATAATCTGTAATACACGAAGAGTTTACAGTTGTGTGAAAAGATTTCTGCATGAGTTTAATGTGGGGATGAGATTTGTGTTGGTTTGAGCTCTTGATGCATACATCTTATATATATAAATGTAATTAACAATAAGCACAAAATACTCCTATCGTATTATCAAATTTGCCAAAGCAGTGTTGTGTTTCCTCTTTTCAATAAAGATAGACAATGTTTAATACGCAAAATATCTTCCCTTTCAGTAGCTAAGATTTCCGTTACTTTCACGTACCTGCAATTTATGCACACAAACAATTACAATTTACAATTCTCCCTTACCTCAGGTAATTATAATAACATTAATTAGGTGCCATAAAAAGCAAACTAAGTAATCGTCACATGTATCTACCTGGATATCATATAGTAACTTTTTTAAATATAAATTATATCATTAATCCTAAACGTTTCATAGAAAAACTATAATTTATTTTATAAACAAACATTATTCAGCCATAAAATTCGTAACATTTGTGCATAAGTGGGAACATTGTGTGGAAATACGAACACGACAACAAGGTAGACTTAGTCAGGGATTTCTAAGGATGCGGTTTTTCTAATCCTTTGTCTACCTTGCCATGTTGCATCTTTTTGGAAAGGTAAAAAGATGGGAAATACAATAAAAAATAAAAAAGAGGTGTCCTAATTACATGAATTTCGGAGAAAATTTGGGAAAATGCTGAATTTTAGTGGAAGTGACTGTACCTACAATGGTAGGAGGAGTTAGATCAGCATTGTTGACAATTTTGGAAAGGTCATTGGGATAGTAGTTTTTTAGCGTTTGTTTGAAGTCGCTGTGTTGGCGGATTAAATTCAAAATCTTTCTTTTATAACATTTATAGTTAGGGCTTTTTTGATTAGGGATTTTTTGAATTATAAATGTTTACTGTTAGAGATATTATCATTGGTGTTTTCTTTTTTTAGATATTTTGTCATTAGGGATTTTATTATTAAATATTTTGATATTAGGGATTTTATTTTTAGTTCATATGAACCAGTACCGTTAGTGATGCTGCCACAAGATACTTTCCCGGTTATGTTTATTAAAAAACAATTAAAAATCGGGGTGAATCATGTTACCAATGTAGGGTACAGATGACAACAGATTCACTAAGGGAAGAGAAACATATATCTGAAATCTTAATTAAACTGAAACAATATGCTAATTTACAGACTGACTCTGGCTTAACTGTTCCTTCTGAACCTATTTTTGAAATATATAAAAGGCGTGTTCACATATTTTCAAACATTTACTACACTCTAAGTATAAAGGACATAATGGTAAATCACTATATTAAGGATGCTAGAAAAGTATATCTGGACTGTGCTATGAGCACAGGATCTAAATAGTTCACTTTTTCATAATAGTGCTTCTAAGGAAACACTGCAAATGGACTAGGGACATTAAAAAAGTGTTAAAAAATAAGAATAAATAAAAAAATATTCCAAAAACTATCCAAATTCGCAACTTATTTGAATTGATTTGAAAGATCATGCGGATGAATGGTTTGGCATACATAAAGTTTCCATCTCTAATCCCTGGTGTTTTAGTGAGTAAGAATCTCACAATAAAAAATATGTACAAATTATCCCGCTAACAATATTAAAAATACAATTAATAATATGAATAGATCAAGGATCTAATACCAAAGACAATGGCAGCAATTTGGAGGATTATTAATGAACTTGAACAAATTTTTTTGTACCCACCAATAATAAATAAGTATGGTCATAAACGAAGGAATAACTAACAGTTATTCCTTCGTTTATGGTATGGATCACTTCATCTTCATTTGAAATGGAGGAAAACTATCTTCAATTTTCTGGAGACAACATTAAAGATAACCGAGTTCAAAAAACAGAAAGGGCTAATTTTTGTAAAACAGTGAGTCTCATCTTTATAAGATACTTAATTAAAATTAAAATTGAAATTAATTAGCCACTCCTAATTTTTTAATTAAAATTACAGGTTAATTTCAGTTACCAAAGTAATTAAAGACTAATATTCTCAATTCCAATTAACTATAAATTGATATAAAAATGGGGTTAAACAATTTGGCTTCTCAGGAGCTCAATTATGAATTCAAATAATACGAAAACGTTTGCAGTCGCGGCTCCGTTGAAATAATATAAACGTTATATAGAATATTTGACTACCTTATATTCCGTTCTTCTTAGACTTACAATCCGCCTAAACCGGTAACCGTACAATCACAAATAAATTGTAAATCTTATTTGTGATACAATTACACAATTGCAATACATATTTCATATGCATGCATATAAATCTTTTAAAAGCTTTTTTCTCGGAAAGCTTATCACATGCACTTTCTCGGTTAAAGCTACAATAAAGCTTTCAAACCTTTATGTGCCTCAATAATGAAAGCTGTTTAAAAAGCTTTTTTCATCTAGAAGAACATTTTCGCCATCTGTTACTATATTTTATTTGTGTATGATGAATTATAAGTCATAATCTTAAGTACTACGGATAGCAAACTTGTATGAAAAGTGTACAACAGGAGTATACACACATTATATGGAAGGAATTTTGCCATGCAATACTCTCACAGCTCGAGCAAACCTTATTAGAAATGAAACACCTAAATTATATCCTTCATCGAAGAAATGGTTTTAAAAACCGAACCAAGCGCTCCCTATTAAATATCATTGAAACAATCACAAACAGATTATCAGACAAGACGTGTCAAATATGCGGCCCCGCTTTCTTTTGGGAAAGAAATGGAAAGCGGCCCGCTAATTACTCTGTTGGTTTTACATTTTTTCATAATGTTTTTTACAACATAAACCTTTCTATGAAAATTGAAGTTTTTGTTCTTTTGCGGCCCACATAAACTTAATCCTTGTTTATTAAGCCCATCTTAGCCTTTGAGTTTGACATGCTTGTCTTAGACCAAGAATACGCTGAAAAAATTGAAGAACCGCTTAACAAGGTAAACACAAATGAATAGCATCTGCTAAATCTGGTTAAAAATCAGACAAATTATTGAGTCAACCACCAATGTTCTAACAGCAAAGTCCCTACTTAACCATTAAGCAAAGTGATATCCATACTATCAAGTGAGAGAAAGTAAGCTGGTAAAAGGTTGGGTGCAACTTCACAACCCTAATCAGTGGATTTATTCTCTTGACAAAGAAGAAACCATCAACATCGGTCGTGGCACAACAATTATAAATCGACGATTAATCGGAGCTCCACTATAACTAGAATCAAACTGTGTGGTAAAACAGCCAACGATGACAATCAGTGCCCACAATACATATCTCAGCAACTTAGCATTATCCTTTATTCAATTATATACAATTAATATCACATGAAGAATGCAAAACACCTCTCATGTCAGTCCCTCACTAACCCGTGAAACGGATACGGCACCTTGATAATCGCACTAGCCATCATTGGAATCTACATCTTCAAATACCTTCGCAAACAACAACACCAGATGATTTAATAATGAGCTTCTGACGTAAAGCTCTGTCACACAGCTTGGATGAAAAAATTCCCTGACTTCAGTGCAAAATTCTCGAAATTCCTGACATTTCCCTGACTACTAAAATTCCCTTACTTTTCTCAGTTTTCCAGAAAGTGGCCACCCTGGAATTCAATAAAAAGGATTTTTTTTTTAAATTGCAGATTTTTATAATATTCCTCAAAAGGTTTTTTCCTTATAAATTTCTACATCCTTTCTTTCTCTGGGAATGATATACCTTTTTGGAAGGGAAATAAGATTGGCAATTTAATAAAAATAGAAAACAGGTGTATTAATTACATGAATTTCGGAGAAAATTTGGGAAAATGCTGAATTTTAGGTAATCAAAAAACCCAAAACATAGTTTTTTACTTTTGGAAGTGACTGTACCTGAAATGGTAGAAGTTGGATCAATATTGTTGGCAATTTTGGAAAAGTCATTGGGATTGTTCAGACGATAATCATTACATCATATATTTTATCAATCTACTCAACAACGTCAGTATTCTAGTACCTTTTAAAGATGGGTCGAGTCCGACGGATTCGCTTCAAAGGAACGAGTCCATGTTCCGAACGAAAAGACTCGATTCCGGTGACTAGAGTTTCATTAATTTATAAGTGCCGTCCCACACTTGTCGTGCTTCCGCGCGATGAAGTCTGCACGAGTGCCCACACCTGTCGTGTCGGATTTTGTGTAAAACACGAAATGTAGTATATGTAGTGGTAATATTAAAGCATTTTCCGAACCCAAATAAACCTTGCTTTGAATGTATGCATGCCGTTGCGACGATAAATAGGTAAATTCCGTGAGGATTTGCCTATACACCCCTGCACGCCCTCTCTCCAACAAACAGCGATGAAGCAGGACAAGTGTGGTACAGCACTAAGCTATGAGTCTGTCTCACTGTAAGCAAGCAAGTGACAAGCGTATGACACGCTCCACTCATTCACTTTACTGATTAAGTCTGAATTCATTTGTCAGCATACTGCAAGTGCACACAAGATGGGTTTTGGTTTGGTTACATGGGTTTTGAATGGCAACAAAAAACATATTTTCTCTAATTTTTTATACATAATAAAAGAATTATTTTATTCAAACTTTAAGCATATCAAAGTACATTTGAACAATATTTTATAAAATTTTCATCCAAAAATTTTGAAAGTTCAACCGTTGAGAACTGATTTTCGGAAAGCCCTTAGAAAAAAGTGTCCTCGCGGTGGTCAGGATAACTCATGATAGCTTCATCTGAATTCAACAAACCAAATATTTTTTTTTTAAATATTTATTTTCTGTTCGTAGGTCAGTATAACTCGTGATTGAATGAATTATTTAAAAAAAATTGAAATTTTTCATAGTTGTATGCAAAACTGTACGATTTATTGCCTTATAAAATAAGTAGTGATCTAAGAAAAAAAATCCTTTATTTAATCAGTAGTCAATTTTATCTAGAAGAAGTGTGCAACATTTCAACAAGATCGATGTGTTAGTTTTTGAGAAATCGTGTCCACCGACCTCAAAAATACAGTTTTGATAAAAAAGCGATGAAAACCTTAAGTAGGAATAAAGCGAAGGATTTTTTTTAAATACGAGGGTCATTCAATAATTAAAGAGACAAATTGGTCTGGCGAAAAAATGGTTGGTAGGACAAGTTTGGTACTTTTAGGACTATAAGTTGGCATCACTGAGATGAGTCCTGATCAGCTGTTGGATCAACATTGCTGTGTTTATAACCTCAAAATTAAGTTTAACGATGGTAAATACACTTGAACATTCCACATTGTTTGAACAACGTTCTGTGATTCGGTTTTTACTTGCTGAAGGTGAAAAGCCAGCTAATATATACTCTAGAATCACTAAAGTGTATGGTGAAAGCCAATACTACTCAGATATGCTTTTGAACAAAGTGAAGCCAACTATGAGAGAGAAACGTCGTGGATCTCAGGGGAGAGGTGTGATTCTCCATCAAGACAACGCACGTCCTCACACTGCTCAACTAACCCGTGAAACCATCAACAAAATAGGCTGGGAGTTACTGCCTCATCCTCCTTACAGTCCCGATTTAGCACCATGTGATTTCCATTTGTTTGGTCCAAGACAAAGGGTTCTTTGCAGCCGGTATAAAAAAGTTAGTAACCCGTTGGAACAAGTGCATTGAAAAGTAGGAAAAGTTTTGTTTTGTAAAAATAAAAGGTTTTTTCTCAGACCAATTTGTCTCTTTAATTATTGAATCAGCCTCGTATATTCATGTAAGCTTGGAATCGTCAATGCCAGCCCCATAAAGCAAAGGTTCTGTTGCAGCTGCAATGTCCAGGGCATCCTCTCACCTAAGCCTAGCTAACAAACGCCTTGTGATTCGAGAAAGAGAGAGAAACAATAGCTAAGCACTGCCTCGATATACTTGCGAAGCTCCCGGCTGGTCGAGCCCAATGGAAGGAGTTTCAAAAGGCTCTCTTTCCTACAGTTTTATTCCGATTGACTTAAAACTTTGGGAAAATATACTTGACGTGGTGGACTATTTGATTTTTTTTCTTTTTTTTTTATATTTCAAAACCTATGTAAATCGTTAAGTGCAAATTGTATCTCTTAGTTTTATCTTCATATCAGGCAATCCTGTACGAATATCCTTTATATTATTATAAGTTACTGAACATTTAGCATACTCATATAATTTGCTTTACCTTCTTTAATAATTGAACTCTGAAGGTAAAATTTTTCAAGGAGTAAATACTAGAAGCATATATGTACGTCTTAAGTCCGTTGTAAATCGCAAAGTATTGGAGATGGAGTTGAATCAATTGGTTGAGTGACAACATCACCACGCCATGGTTTCAGGGTTCGAGACTCTCCGTGAATTTTTAATAAGAAATTGAAAAACCTCTCCCTCAATATGCAATAACAGGACATTCAATTTCCCTCGTTCCCCTTACTCTAATCACATCCGGCCAAAGCCATGCTAAATACATAAAAGGGTTGTATCCTGGGTTAAAAAAAACAAAAACAAAAAAAGTTTCTTTCATTTACCCCCCCCCCCCCCCCCCCTTATCTTTTGGGAGATAAAATAACATTTATGTGTATATCAATTGTGCTAGGATTGAGAAAATATAGAGTAATTAATTGAACTTTCTTTTTTGTAGTCTCGTTTACATTGTTTGTTGTGATAAATAAAAGTTTTTTCAATTTTATAATTATAATATTAACAAATTTTCTGAATTTATGGGCACAACCATAGACAAAATTCTTGAGCAACGAGAGATTTCCGCTTACTTTTTCTAATATTATTTTATTTTAAATGTAAAACTAATAGAATTTTATTTAGTTGAACGATTTTCCATATCTTAAGTCAGTAAAAATTGTTTTAGATTGTAACATTGTTTAGTTATTGCAAAATCACATAATTCAACTTCATACAGTACAATTTTAATTTTCTCGTTTACAAAATTACTAGATTAGAGTATCAAACAAACAAGAAAGGGCGTGATATGCGAAAACAATGTGCGTATGACAAGCCAATCGACGATGCCTTTTTAAACATTTGTGCAAGAAGACACACCTTATCTGAGGTTTCTGAAAGGAAACAGTAATGTACAATTTAAGTGTGCATTCGAATTCGAGTAAATAGCGAAACTTTAGGCGAGGAAACCGTGTAGGTATTGCAGTAAAAGTTAGAGCGACAGGCCTACAATGTTACTTTATGAACTTGACTTGACGACTTGAAAACCAAACTAGCAGTGTGCCCGAATTACGTCCAACCAGCAGAACTAGGGATGAATCAGTAGCTGAGGAGTGATTCACTGAGTGCATCTCCGTGGTTACAGTGTGGGTCATCAAGTTTGGCCATAACAAGCCGTCCTCTTTGGCGAAGGCCAGCTACTAGACCCGGAAGTTGCTTAGGTTCCTGAAAAATTCAATTGACATTAAGTCATAAGGAGGTTACCGGTTGAGGAGTCTGAGTGAAGACACTCCGAGGTAGTGGCTGTTGGTCTTGGTCTTCAGAAATAGGCAACTTACAGACAGTTTCCACGGCGCACTATGGTCTGGAATACCCGATAAACTGGCCCAAAACCAGAGTTGTCATGAGAGGAGTGTGTACTCATAATTTACATACTTAGAAGTAACTTTTCACGAAATTTTGTCGCAATTGTACCAGCTGCTACCCTCCTACAGGTATTTTGAAGTTTAAATATATGTGATGGTATATACGATATACCCATATATTTTATATATATATATCAACGAACTGAAGATACAAAGTGGAACTTCGGGAACTTTTGTTTCAAAAAATGCATATTGCGGTAAAATCATAAAATGCGCGTATATACCATCGCATATATTTAAACTTCAAAATACCTTTAGGAGTAGGAGTATCTATATACATATTGTATATATATATATCAAACAAACGCTAAACAACTTCTATCCCAATTACCTTTCCCAAAATGTCAACAATGTTGATCTCACTACTACCATTGCACGTACAGTCACGGCCAAAATTGAAAAAAAAGTTTTGAAATTACCAAAATTTCAGAATTTTCCCAAACTTCCTCCGAAATTTATGTAATTAGTATACCTATTTTTTATTTTTGTTGGATTCCCCGTCTTATTACCTTTCCAGAGAATTAGAAAAACCGCATCCTTAGAAATCTCTGACTACCTAATTATTTTATTGCACTTTAGGTAGGAAATTCTTTAAAAAAAACAAAAATTTTAAGATAAAGGGTCGAATATGATGGTTTTGGGTTACCAGGTAATTAATTTTAATTATTGTTCCAAAAAAGTTATAAAAATGTTAGTGTAATTCTGTATATATATATATATATATATATATATATATATATATATATATATATATATATATATATATATATATATATATATATATATATATATATATATATATATATATATATATATATATACAGGGTGTAACGTTTCTAGAGGTCAATACGAATACAAATGATAGATCTCATCTAGAAAACAAAAAATTGTATGGCAGGGTGGAGGCAATCTCAACCGTTTTGAAGTTACAGTTACAGTTAGTTTTTCATGGTATGCACATTACTCTTTTTTTTTTTTGATATTTTTAGAAATCCCTGACTACTTATTTATTTTATTGCGCTTTAGGTAGGAAATTCTTTATAAGATAAAGCGTCGAAAATGTTTGTTTTGGGTGAATAGGTATTTAATTTTTATTATTGCTGCAAAAAAGTTATAAAAATGTTAGTGTAATTTTGTTTTATTGCCGATATTAGCTAGTGTAAGCCAGAATCCACACCCTTGTATCCTGGCTTTCACTTACTCGTACCTGATGGAAATTTTGCTATAAAAAATGGTCAGTCAACAAGAATACCTATCATATTTGAAAAACAAATCAATTATTACGGGTGTTTTTAAGCAAAAATTATTAAAAAATGGTAGAATTTACTTTTGAGGAATACGCGGATATAATTTACATTTATGGCGTAGTAGACGGAAACGAGAGAGCGACTGTACTGGAATATCAATGGAGATTCCCTAATTGGGGTGGTCGCCGCCAAAGAGGGGACTTTCCGAAGGTTAAGAGAAACAGGAAGTGTAACTTCAAACGACAGTGAGACACGACCCGAAACTTCGGGAACTTCTGCCAACGTCAAGCAGCAAGTAATCACAATCGTGAGGCAGGACCCTGAGACGAGCACGAGACGAGTCGCAAGACGTGTATCTTCAACTAAGGTTTGGAGGGTTATTAATCGAGAGGGATTACGTCCGTATCACCATCAGCCAGTCCAAGGTTTACTGGAAGGAGATTCTGAGAGAAGACTGGAATTTAGCACTTAGTTTCTGGAACGCGACGTTGACGACAGGGCATTTCTGGACTGAATTCTGTGGACAGATGAATCTCAATTTACCAGGGATGGTATCAGGAATTTCCGTAACCTCCATACCAGGACGAAGATTAATCCACACAGGACAAAGGTGACCTAATTTCAGCAGAGATTCAGTCTCAATGTTTGGGCTGGTATCATCGGCAAACCTTTGGTAGGACCATTCATTTTACCAAAATGCTCAACAGTTAAATTTATGCGGACTTTTTGGAGAATACACTGCCGGATATAATAGAGGAGATCCCACTGCATAATCCATCGGACATGTTTTAAGGAGCACCAGCGCATATTGCTAACAAAGTGAAGGCAATACTAAGTGAACAATTTCCTAACCGCTGGATTGGACGAGGTTCACCGATTTCTTGGCATGCTAGACCTGCAGAACCCCATACAATGAAGGATGAAGTTTGTTCAAACCTTGTTAACACTAGGGAGGATTTAACATAGTGAGCGGAATTGGGAATGCAGTGACGAAAATACGGGAAAGGCTGGCTGCAATACGCCTTAAACAGGAACTTAGAAGGAGATTTTTGGCATGCCTATAAAGTGACGGTGGACATTTTTAACAGCTTTTGTAACCTATCAAGATTAATTGCAATTATTTTCAAATTCAACAAAAAGCATTTAAGAATTAATTTGAGTTTAATTTCCTTAAATTGTTGATTTTTATAATATTCTTCGATAGGATACCTACGTATAAACTCTACATACTTTTTCTACATGTGTACCTTTTTGAAAAGGTAATAAGATGGTCAGTCCAATAAAAATAAAAAAGGGGTGTACTAATTACATGAATTTCGTAGAAAATTTGGGAAAATTCTGAATTTTAGGTAATCGCAAACCATTTTTTTCTCTTTTGGAAGTGACGGTACGTGCAATGGTAGAAGTTATATCAATAATGTTGACATTTTTGGAAAGGTCATTAATATAGTTGTTTTTTAGCGTTTGTTTGATGGGTAGATCAAAAGATAAAAATAAAAGAGTAATTTCAACGATATTTATTTTCGCCTCTTTGCATAATTTTGCGGGTTGCTATTAATTTTATAATATAAAACCCAGTATATCAAATTTAGAGTAAATCTAACTATTTTTTATTTTGCAATTTTGGCCTCCGTCAATTTGTGTTTTAAAAATTTAAAAATTTTTAGTTTAAATTTAAAATCAGCGACCCCAAAACACTCTTATATTTAGTTTGTCGTAAATTAGTTGTCTTCTGGCAATATTGGTCTTCCATTGTGAATTTTTTAATTCAATATTCGTAGTAAGCGACCCATAAAACTTACTAACACCAAATTTCATCACAATCGGAGATTTTTTTAGTATTTCCATCCGCCATATTGGATCCGCCATTTTGAATTTCTAAATTTTGACATCAGAAATGGAATCAGCGATGCCGAAAACCTTATATAGATACGTCATGTCTACGTGTTTAACGAGATATGAATTTTGGCCTGTTCTCCCAGCCCATAGTGCGGCGTAGCGAAACGACACGTAAGTAACAGGATGTAAGGCAATGACTCTAGCTAACAGCCATTGCGACGGAGGAAGACGGTCTTCTTTGACGAGCACCAAATCACCAAGGTGGGGCTCCTGTTTAGCCATATTCCATTTAGATCTGCATTGAAAGTTGGTTGACCATCTCTTTCAGAAACTTTTCATGATGTTCTGTTGCAGCTGCCACCGAGTGAGTCTATTAGCTGCTGTATCTACTGTGCTGGGCTATGTTCCCGAACCTAGGGCGGTACCAATCAAAAAGTGGCCTGGTGTTAAGACGTCGCAATTAGTCGGATCACTATTCATCGGATCAAGCGGTCGAGAATTTCGGCAGCATTCGATTTGACACAACACGGTGGTAATTTCTCCGAAGGTGAGAATATTTTCGCCTACAGCTTTCCGAAGGTGCTGCTTTAGACTTTTGATATTTACCTCCCACAATCCGCCGAAGTGTGGAGAGGCGGTAGAAATAAATTGCGACTGCGTACCTCGAATTAAAAGCGCCTTAGAAATTTCTTTATAAATATTTTGGGTGCACTCCTTTGTGCTCCGTTGTAGGACTTTATTAGCACCGATAATCTTCTTTGCATTGTCGAAAAACATTATATTTGGGATTCCTCGACGTGATGAAAACCGTTTATAAGCCGCTGTAAAGGACTGCGAACTAGTGTCGCTCAGATAACCGACCTTCGTTGTGAGGCAAATTAATAAGTCCAACTCCTGTGTGCAGGAAAGGGCGAGAATGAGTTAGGCGTTCGTTTTGGGTAGAACTGAAATGATTTGTGTTCTTGCGCGGGCCCTTAGTCTGAAGCATACGATGCACTGGCGAAGAACTAAACGAACGAAGCGGCACAGGCTAGTTATCCAAAATCTTTGTCTGATATAGCAGGTTGTTTCTCGTTCTCCTCCATGCATAATTGTACTATGAGCGTCACGTGCAATGAGAGTTGCGAGAATCCTTTAAAATGATCCACGGGTGTTTGGCCGAATAAGACAAACTAGAGTGTTCTAGGCGGCCACCGGTCCTCAACAAATTATCCTTTTCAAGAAAAGGTTGGAAGTGTGAGGAGAGGACTTTTACTTTCAACCATTTTCTGTTTTCGCAAATTGCTTATTTCTTGGGAGAAATGTCTCTCCTGAATTGTTTTTACCCTGAATCTGAGCGATTCAGACACTTCTTCCACAGATAAGGAATTATGTATTCGCTTTTCCTGAGAAGACTTTCCATTGAAAACGAAGCGCCTTGAAGAAAGTGTTATTCGTAATAATTTGTTTAAGTCGGAGAAGCATTGTATCAAATCCCAAACTTCCGTTATATTCGCTGCGTGATGTGTCGAAAGTTGTTTTCCTCATAAACAACTAGAATCCGGTTAGGTTGTTTTTGAATAGAAGTCCATTGAGTAGAGCGTGCGTTTAACCAGTCTGACCCATTCCATCAAAGAGTATAAGTAACTAGGTTTGCGGCCGATAATCCTCGCGTGGCGCATTCGGCGGGATTTTGCGCTGTTGTTACGTATCTCCAAGCATTATTATCCTTAAGCAGCGTTTGAATTCTCTGATACTCGATAGCGATGACGGTCTTCCATCGATGCAGATGACGGTCTTCCATCGATGCGGATGAGATCCTACCCAGGTAGTAGAATCTGTCCACAAAAACGCCGGAAGCCATCCGTGATTTTGCCGTGAGCAAGGCAACGTGTATGTTCCCATAGTCGTGCATAATCCTTACTATGTCAGCCGCAGCATACGCCAGTTCAGATGAGTCGCAGAGTCTGTGTAGCTCTCATCGAAGTTGTTTGGGGTGTGCGGCGATCCATCGGTTGATCTTGATGTTTTCAAGAGTTTTGAATTCACGGCAAAATTCCTTCCATTCTTTTTCAGCAGCGTGTTCCAACCAAGTACTGTCGTCCAAAGTTTCTGTAGCAGGATTTTAGAGAGCGAATTTTGCGCCAATGCGAAAACCAAACTGATCCCTGAAAGAGTGCCATTCAATCCCCAGAATCTGAACCCCGCTGTCGATGATAATTGTTTGAGCACCATTTCAGTAAATGCAAGTTAGAAATTTCGAACAATCCGATTAATTACTACTGGAGAGTGAGAGAGTCGGAAAGACTGTCCGGTAAGAACATCGCCAACATAACAATCAAGAAGAAAAGGTTTTGCTCCTAACGGAAAATTTTTGCCTTCGTCCTGCGCAAGACCGTACATGGTCGCTCATGTAACAAGATTTTACGGTACATTTTCTTCATATCAAAATTATTCTCAGGACATCATTTTGAAGTTTGGGGCCAACATGAAAAATTTCATTTAACGATTTTCCACACGTCGTTCTATATGACGTGTTAAAGACGACGCGAAGCCTCGTAATAGGAGTTGTTGGTTTTCAAAACTGCTTGAAATGCGAGATAAAACACGGTTTGCGAAGAGTTAACTTCCTGAGCAGGAATAGGCATCATATGATTTAAGTTTTGATATTCAGGCGTAAATTCGGCGTATTATCTGGCTAGAATAGGTTTTCTGATGAATTGGTTCTCTAAACATTGTAAGGTTTTTACTGCACCTTTACGAAATTCTCTTTGGATCAGTATAGGCAGACGCACAACATATCTCCCCGAGTGGTAACGTTTTATGGATTTGTCATAGTACTGATCGCATTCTTTAGGAGACTGCGACTTGAGTAATTTGTTGATCCATGTTCTTCGGTGGGAAGTTATGATGAGTCATGATAGCTTTGCATGGGAAAGCTCTGATGATACGTGATAACTCGTCCGCCTTTAAGTTTAAATGTCCTCATTTAATTTTTTTAAAAGAAGGGTGTTTCGTAGAACTTTCTTCTGCAGGGTGTTGGTATTTTGACTGTTATTTTTCCTAATGCTACGTTTTCGATTTTCATGTTTTGCTGATGTGACTGGTTAGGGTTGGTATCTCTCTCTGTATGCTGATTGGTTGGTACATTGTCCTTATCAGCCTCGGTATCTTTTTGTAGATGTTGGGTGGCAGGTACACTGTCCTTGATTTCGTCATTTTTAATGGTTATAGCAGTAACCTTTCTGTTTCTAAATATGATTGCCATACACCATATTTTGTGTGAAGCGTATCTTATAGTCTCGGAAGTGCGCTGGGTAAATTTCTTGTATTTTACCCATAATTGATTCTTCCGTTTTAAGTTCATTAATGGTATTTGGATTGAGATACCTCTTGAATATGTTTATAATGTCTGAGTAATTGGGATGGGTAAAAATGTGTCTGGTGTAATTTGGAAAGGGGTTGATACTTTGATAACTCTTACTGTTTCCTAGATTAAATACTATGTGGTTTCGAAATACGTTAATAAGTGATTTGAATGAAGGGATTAAATTGTGAGAGGAGTTTTCGTCACTATGTTGATTGATGGACAAGGTGTTAGTTTGAGAATCTTTGTACTCTTCCAAAATGGCTTTCCATCGTTTCATTTTGGAATTATAATTTTTGTTGCTTAATGCATATAGGTTGGTGGCCTGTAAATATTTTTACTTTCCTAGACCCGTAAAGGAAATTTCGAAGAGAATTGAGAGACCATATTATAGCGAGCATTTCCTTTTCATTTGCTGCATAATTTTCTTCGGTCTTATTAAGGGTCCTAGATAGGAATGTAATTGGTTTTCCACCCTGAGCAAGAACTGCTCCCAGTGCAAAGTTGGATGCATCCGTGGTAAGCTCGAATTCTTTGTCGAAATTAGGGAAAGAGAGTAACAAGTCTTCTGAGGTAAGGGAATTTTTGACTTTATTAAAAGCTTCGATTGCTCCGCTGTCTAGCTGGATCGTTTTCGCTTTTGAGAGTTGTTTGGGCACATGTCCATCTTCCCCTCTCAAAAGCACAGTCAATGGTGTTGTTAGTTTAGCGTAATCCTTGATGAAGCGTCGATAGTAACCTGCCAATTCGAGAAAGGATCGAAGGTGGGGTGGAAAGTCTGCTTTTGCTTTAATTTTTTTGGGATTGGTTCTTATTCCATCTTTAGAAATTACGAAGCCTAGGAATTCAACTTAATCCTGGAGTAATTCAGACTTGTCCAGCTGCATCTTTATATTTGCTGATTCTAATGTTTTAAAAGCTAACTCCAGGTTTTTAAAATGCTCTTTCTCAGTTTTTTTGAATATAATTAAATCGTCTATATAAACGTAATAACGTTCTCCGATATGCTCGCGAAGGATATCGTCCAGAGCCTGTTGAAAAATAGAGGGAGCATTTTGAAGGCCAAAAGGTAATCTCGTGAATTCATATTTGTCGTGGTTGATTGAAAATGCTGTCTTTTCAATATCTGATTCAATTGATGGAATCTGATGCAAGCCGCTTTTTAAATCAGTCACTGTGAACTATTTGTTATTCCCTAGATTTGTCAAAACGTCTTGGATTTCTGGGATGGGATATTTGTCTGGGATTGTGACTGTGTTAATTTTCCTGTAATCTAATACTAGTCTCTATTTCTTTCTTCCGGAAGCCTCTTCCTTTTTTGGGACGATCCAAACTGGTGAATTGTAGGGAGATTTGGATGGCCTTATAATGCCATCATCTAATAATTGTTTGACTTGATTTACACTTCGTCCTTAAGGCACAAGGGATACGGATAGGACATTGAGTAAACGGGATCAGAGTTATATGTTCGAATTTCTCCTTTAATTGTTGTGATGAAGGTTAGTTTTTCATCTGGTTCATAAAAAAGATTTGGGCAGTTACCAATTAATTTGTCTAATTCCATTTTTTTGCTCTGTATTAAGATGAGATATTCGAAGATTGATGTTATTTACAGAGTCTGAAATATGCTTTAATGGGATCTTCAATTTTGTGAAATCTAATTCTCATAATATTAATTATAAAGAAATTTCCACAAAACTGTCAGGGTAAAAGGATCAAGTTGCAAGCACAAAATTCTCAGTCAAAAGCTTGGCACTTGCCGTGGGAAGAATTTTCCTGCGATAATACGATCGCTGACGTACGTGAGAGTTTTGTGCTTTCAGACAACCTGCGATAAGAATTTTGTGGGAATTTCAACGAATTTGTAATGACTTTGCTGAACTCTGCTAAAATTGTAACCTTCTATATGTGACTAGATAAAATATAAATATGGCAATAAAAGTTGCTCCTGATCAGTCGAACGGAGTATTTACGCAAATCAAGTTGTTTTTACTTTTATCAAGTGATATTTTCGGATGCATAGTTATTGTACCTAAGCATCATATCATCAAAGTCAAGGTTTTGTACTTTCGCTACCACGAACTTTCACATTTTTGGTGACCCCGACGTGATCAAGCGATTCGCTTGTATCACGATTCACGCAACAAATTTTGCTATTTAGATACATCCTCACTCCCACGTAATCCAGGTGATTCGCTTGTGAAACGTGGATCAACTACATCATTCAGCAGCATTTCTGATCACATCATTACAACTGATCAATTCAGCAGTATTTCCGCATCAGCCGAAAAATACAAGACGTCACAATGGAGGATTTAGCAGCTCAACAAGAGCAAACCGGTATCAAAATCAAGGGCATCATAACTAACTACAAAAAGAATTCCTTATCTCGCAAAAACTCCGAATATTACCAAGAAAGATTAAGGCGAATGCAAGAAGCCTGGGATACCTTTGAAACGACCGAAAATGTTATAAGAACTCAATATGGCGATTAACTGCAGCACGATTATTTTGTTAAAGATTATTATGAAGCTGTGAGAGAGATCAGTGAGGCATACTTGGAGGAATTCAAGATAAATTTAACGATTCTTGAGCAGGAAGCATTAAGAACTCCAAAGCCCCAGGGACCAGTTGCTAAGAAAACCACTGATCAAGGTGAAAGGGCAGCGACGATTAATCCCCATATATCTCAAAGGGGCGTCGGCACAGCTGCAACCACAAAAGAAACGGCAACCAAACCTCAACCAAATCAATTGATAGTTGACACAATTGCAGAGGCATCCAAGGTAATAAGGAAGCAAGCGGCAGTAGTCGGATCTTTACAGCGATTTCTGACACGAATTAAACAAAATGAGCAGCAATTCTCCAGGCAGGCTTACGACGGGAAAATGTCGACTATTAACCACTATTGGTCGCAAATTGAGGCTTTTCATTATAAAATTTGGGAACTCACTGATAACCCATCCACTCATGGTTATGATTCCACTGGCTACTTCAACATAGAGGAGCAATTGCAAGACACGTTAATTCATCTGTCAGAAAAGTTAGCCAACTTACCTTCAACCACAGTTCAAACATCCATGAGTTCGAATACAATGATGCAATTGCCAAAAATAACGTTACCGAAGTTCGATGGGGATTACTTGAAGTGGCGCCAATTTTACGACCTGCTCAATCAAATGGTCCATAACCAACCTTTGGGGAAATTGCCAAAAGATGTGGTACTTAAAAACACATATTTTAGGAGAGGCCGAAAAACTCATCCGTCATCTAAGTCTGTCGGATGAAAATTACACCGCCGCCTAGACCATGCTCAAAGATCGCTACGATAATCACAGGTTACTAGTCACTGCATTGTTGAACAAACTGTTATCACAAGCCAACATCACCTCGGAAGGCCCCGCTGCGATCAAGGCACTACACGATACGACCCAGGAATGCCTACTTGGGTTAGAAAACCTTGGGATTGAGACCGCCAATTGGGATCCTCTGCTATTTCATCTATTAACGAGGAAGTTGGATAGAGCCACTCATGCATTATATGAGCAATCTTTATCTCAACCCAAAAGACTGCAGTCCATAAAAAACTTCCTGGATTTTTTGGGGAAGCGATTTCAATCACTTGAAGCCCTAGGAAACAAGGGTAGATCTCCAGATGGGAATCAAAGAAGACCAGCAGCAACACCATTTACTTCCATTGCCAAGGTACCAACAAAATGCCCTTCTTGTACGGGAAATCATCCGCCTTTTGCATGTCAACGATTTCTACAAATGGCACCATCTGGTAGATTAAATCTTCTACGAAAGACCAACTTGTGCACAAATTGCCTCAGACCTGGACATTTTGCCCCAAAGTGTACTTCAAGAGGATGTTCTAAGTGTGCCAAGAAACATAATACATTGGTGCACCTCGAAAAGGCAGTTACTACAACCCAAATAAACAGTCAGCCTGCAGGAACTCATACGCAATTGAAGGCAGTAGCTGATCCTGCTCGAGATTTCTTACACCCATCGGAAGAGAATGCAACGTCTCTATCAACACATGGTGCTCGACCGAAAAGAGGATATGTCATTCTAGGAACGGTACTCATCAAACTATCTGGATATAAAGGTGCTAGCGTGGAGTGTAGATCAATCCTCGATTCCGGTTCTCAACTAAACTTTATAACCGAAAGAGTAGTCAAGAAACTTGGATTAAACGAAACGTCAGAGCTCATGCATATTCAGGGAATCGGTCAAAGCAAGCAACAGACTTGAAAACGAGTTAACGTATTATTACAATCAAGAACCAGTGGCTTTTCTACTAGACTGGAAGCCTTCGCAACCATTGGACACAAGAAAGTGGTCCCTTCCATCCAATATAAACCTAGCCGATCCGCAGTTCAACCGACCCGATCGCGTGTCAGTTGGCCAAATAAGGCTAGCACACAACCTGCCAACGTTACAGAACACTGTTTTTGGATGGGTGGTATCAGGCAAGATCGACGAGGAACCTCAATCAAAAGCAACATGTGGGATCTGCAGCGAAGATGAAAGAACCGAGGAGCAGTTAGAAAAATTCTGGCAACTAGAAGAAGTGAATACTTCGGATGATGAGACCAGTATAACAGTGTCGGAGCAGAGGTGCGTGAACCACTTCAACCAAAACACAAAAAGAACACCAGAAGGCAAATTTATAGTAAGGTTGCCATTTTCACAAAGTCCCAAAACACTAGGGGAATCAAGGGACATTGCCCTCAAAAGATTTTTATCATTAGAACGAAGACTTAATAAGCAAACTGATATTAAGGCACAATATACCGAATTTATGCATGAATACATAAGTTTGGGACACATGAAGCTAGTAAAGCCAGCGGAAATCATCAAACCACACTACTTCTTACCACACCATTGTGTGACGAAGCCAGACAGCAGCACTACCAAACTCAGAGTGGTATTCGACGCATCGGCAAAATCGTCATCCAACATATCTCTAAACGATATCCTATACAAAGGGCCTACTATACAGGACGAGCTGTTTTCTATACTACTACGCTTCAGATTAACGCGTTTTGTCTTCACAGCCGACATAGAAAAAATGTATCGGCAAGTAGTTTTTGCATCCTGTGGAGAGACACTCCAGATCAACCTATAAGTTGATACAAACTCAATACGGTTACATACGGGACAACATCAGCACCATTCTTAGCCACAAAATGCTTACAATCACTGGCAGACTCTACAAGGACAAATCTTCCATTAGGCTCAGAAATTCTCAGAAGAGACTCCTATGTGGATGATGTAATGACCGGTTCCAACAGTCTAACTGAAGCAAAGGAAATGCAACGGCAGCTAAAGCAACTTCTTGAGTCAGGAGGATTCCATCTTCGGAAATGGTGTGCAAATCACCCACAGTTGCTGCAAGGAATTCTAGAAAAAGACGTCGAACTGCATCTGGACTTCTCGGAAGCAAATGAGGGATACACAAAGACTCTTGGCTTGAGATGTCTTCCCAAATCAGACATTTTCTCTATAAACATAACATGGACTGACACCAAGAGAATAACGAAACGGTCGGTCCTAGCAGACATCGCACATATATTCGATCCTCTTGGATTTGTAAACCCGGTAACAGTCGTAGCAAAATTATTTATACAAAGGCTATGGACACTTAAACTCGACTGGGACGAAGCAATACCAATGGAAATGCACACTGACTGGCTTAAGTTTCGCGAAGGGCTTTAAAGGCTCCATGATATACAAATTCCGAGGCACGTATTCTCAAATCAAATCCCAAGATCAACACAACATGCATTTTGCGACGCGTCCGAAAGGGCATATGGAACGGCAATCTACATGAGGTCAATATCCCAAGATGGAGTTGTCATTGTGCGATTATTATGTGCAAAATCCAAGGTAGCATCCTTAAAACTGTGACACTTCCTCGCCTTGAATTATGCGCCGCAAAATTATCTAACCAGTTGGTTCAACGCGTCATAAAGGATTTAAGGACGCAAAACGTAGAAACGTATTTTTGGACAGACTCTGAAATTGTTCTTGCATGGATCAACGCAGAATCAACAGCTTACAGTACTTTTGTAGCCAACAGGGTCGCCAGCATACAACGATCATCGAATGCAGAACAATGGCGACACGTCAGGTCCGCTGATAATCCAGCTGATATGGTATCACGTGGGATTCCAGCTGAGTAGTTAGCAGATTGTAATCTGTGGTTCTATGGTCCCACTTTTCTCCATAGTTCAGACGGATTATGTCCATCTAAGTACTCAAAGATAAGCACTGAGTTAGAGAAAAAGAAATCCAAGGTGACACTTAGTGCAACAACTGTATGGTCACCACTCACAAGTACTATCAACCACGGAAATTCATTCTTAAAACTGCAAAGAGTAATCGCATATATGCTGAGATTCATACACAACGCACGACAAGCTGATCACAATACAAGGTGCTGCCACTTCTTAAAAACCGAAGAATTGAACAGGGCACTTGTCATCATATTGAAGGAAGTCCAACAAGAAGGGTTCATGGAAGACTTAAATTAATTGCGGCAAACCGGTTATATTGACAACGGAAGTTCCTTAAGCAGCTTGTCCCCTTTCCTCGACAAGGATGGAATTATCAGAGTAGGAGGACGATTAGAGAACTCAAGTTTACCATATGATGCTAAGCATCCCATATTGCTGCCCTACTATCACCTATTAACAAGGCTATTGATGACAGATATTCACATTAATAATCTACACTCTGGTCCTCAGTCACTACTTGCAATGACCCGTCAAAGATTCTGGCCAGTGAAGCGAAAGACAATCGCCAGATCAATCGTTCAGAACTGCATTCGGTGCAACAAGATGAATCCCAGATTGATGACACAACTCATGGGAAACCTTCCCTCAGCACGAGTTGAACGAGCAAGACCATTTGTTAAAACTGGTGTGGATTTCTGCGGTCCGATTTCGACACATTATAAATCGAGGGGAACGCGTCCTCAAAAATCCTATATTGCAGTCTTCTGCTGTTTCGCGACTAAAACAGCTTACCTTGAAGTAGTCAGCGATCTAACAACAGATGGATTCCTTGGCGCGCTTAAACGTTTCATCGCAAGGCGAGGACACTGCCGGGATCTGTACTGTGACAATGCCACGAACTTCGTGGGAGCGAGAAACCAATTGTCTGAGCTACACGACATTTTATACGCCAACGAATCTCAAGAAAGGATCTCAACATTGTGCCACACAAAGGGGATAGAGTTTCATTTCATACCACCACGAGCTCCACACTTTGGTGGACTCTGGGAGGCTTCAGTAAAATCGGCCAAAAACTTACTTCAAAAATATGTTGCACCTGCCATTTTAACCTACGAAGAATTGTCGACAGTAACATGTGAGATAGAGGCCATTCTAAATTCGAGGCCCATCACTCCAATGTCATCAAATCCTAATGACTTGACGGCATTAACGCCAGGGCATTTTCTGATAGGAGAACCCCTAACAGGCATCGTCGATCCACACTTAAACCCGCACAACCTGAAACTTGTACAACGGTGGAAACTCGTATCCCAGATAAAAAAATGAATTTTGGCGGCGATGGTCGAATGAGTGTCTGTGCGAATTGCAACATAGACATAAGTGGAAGCAGCCCTCTAAAAGCGCTTGTCCTGGGATGATGGTGCTCATAAAAGAAGACAATCTACCTCCGTTAAAATGGCAACTTAGAAGAATTACTGAAATAATTAAGGGCAACGATGGCCTGGTAAGAGTGGCCGACGTTAAAACTAATTCAGGATTCTTGAGAAGACCCATACACAAGCTAGCACCTCTACTAGTAGAGAATCAGGACAATCAACAATTGCCCCAACCTGCAGAAAGACCACAAAAACCACCAAGAAGAGGTGATAGAGACCATAGAGATCGAAGTGCAGAGTCCACCCCAGCCAAGAAAAGCCGCCCATCTACATATTGGCGAGAGCATTTGTCCATTAAGAATGGCATTAGTAAATTACACACCATATGTAATCTGCTAACTGACAAAACTTATTGCTTCCTTATCGCAAGCTCGGCCGCATTAATTCAGGATGAATTCACCAACAATAATGAACTCTTGTCGGTAACCCATCGGAAGAGAGTGGCGCGAGCTCCATTAAATATCATCGGCAATATAGCTAGCTCTCTTTTTGGGGTCCTTGACTCTGAATACGCCGAGAAGATGGCCCTTAATATCGACAATATAATGAACGACAATATAATGACAATGCAATGAAAATCATCTCTTAAACTTGATCAAAAATCAAAGAGCTATAATTGACTCAACCACGAATATACTCAAAAAAGATGAAGAGATCATTCAAAATCAATTTAAAGAGGTGGATGCCCATCTAAACAAGATGACAAACTACGTCGACAACATAACAGAAGAGCTCCATCAGCAAAAACTATCCCAGCTATTTATGTCATTGGCTATACAAATAACGCTGATGTCGTCAAATTTCCGACGTGCACAAATTTCTGTTATTGACGTCTTGATAGACACTCACCATGGCAAAATCAACCCTCAACTGCTGTCTCCAATTCAATAAGGGACGCTTTAACTACAATTAAAGATCACCTAACATCTACCCTCAGACTGCCAGAACACCGGGACAACCTCATTCAACTCTACAGTTTAATGACAGTAGAAGGCCGTGTGACTACCAAATATGCCATCTTTAGGCTCAAATTACCATTGTTCGCATTTGAAGAATACGAGATTTTTCGCATCATTCCCGTACCAGTTGTGATAAACGGCACCTTCGTCGCCATCAAACCTTCAACCGATTACAAAGTAGTAAATTTGCACCGTGTCAATACTACCCGCTCAACGAACAAGAACTGACCACTTGCATATGTCTTAAGGAGACCGTAAACAGAAACACCCAACCTATCGCAAGGGGTCTAATATTACATCGTGCGAAATGAGCTTCATAAGTCACGCTCCACCATCATCTAGCTGCGAGACAATGAATGCCGAAGGCATTCCCAAATGGATTCAGTTATACAATCCTAATGAATGGATCTACTCAATGAAGGACAACAACGTTATTAACATTGTGTGCGGCACGAATGTGGTTCAGTGAAATCTGGAAGGAGCAGGAATTTTAAAAATCCAAGCTAATTAAGCAATTAAACATGAGCTAATTACAATACAAGCTCATCATGTTTACCGAAGCGCTCGCCGATCATCATTCACACCAACTTTAAATATGACGGATCTCCTGTCAGCCGATCAATTGGAAAGGCTATCATACTCGCCAATTCAGCTCCAGTCCAATCAAGATCAGCTTGAGTAAATACAACAGAGGATTCATGAACTGAAACAATAGTAGACACTGCCAAATAAGATCGAACCAATCGATGTCCATCAGTTCACTTTGGGATACCTGGCACTCCTCCTAGGAATAATCATCGCTGTCATTCTACTCTACAGTTGGGCGAAACGCAAACTCAATCACCATCAGATGAAAAAACCGAAACCAGCACCTCGTCAAACTCTTCCTCAGCCTTTCACAATCAACATCAACGAAGAAGAAAGTTGAACAAATAGTCCAACGCGGGGGAGGATGACCAATTTCATAAATTAAATTCCTTAAACGTATAACCTTCAATTTTGTGAAATCTAATTCTCATAATATTAATTATAAAGAAATTTCCACAAAACTGTCAGGGTTAAAAGATTAAGTTGCAAGCACAAAATTCTCAGTCAGAAGCTTTGCTACATGATCCCTTGGCACTTGCCGTGGGAAGAAATTTTCCTGCGATAATACGATCGCTGACGTATGTGAGAGCTTTGTGCTTTCAGACAGCCTGCGATGGGAATTTCAACGAATTTGTAATTACTTTGCTGAACTCTGCTAAAATTGTAACCTTCTATATGTGACTAGATAAAATATATATATGGCAATAAAAGTTGCTCCTGGTCAGTCGAACGGAGTATTTACGCAAATCAAGTTGTTTTTACTTTTATCAAGTGATATTTTCGGATGCATAGGTATTGTACCTAAGCATCATATCATCAAAGTCAAGGTCTTGTACTTTCGCTACCACGAACTTTCACAGCTCGGTAAAGGAGCCGAGTGGAGATTAAACACAGTCTTCTCCGAAAAGGTCTATTAATGCATGGTTTGTGATTTTAATGCTACCGGCTACAGAGGTGGCTAAAAACGGCTTCTCTTTGGGAAATGGGTTTCTTACGTAGCGGGATTGAACGTAATTCTTATTGGAACCTGTGTCTATTAAGAACTTAAATGTTTCACCGCTCTTCACAACGTGTTCCAAATAAGGAAGCGAAGAGCTTCTCAGTCTAAAAAATGGATATCACCTAGATTTTCTGTTAATTCTTGAGGATTTGGGTTGTCTACAGAATCTGTAATCTCGGGTGGTTGCATTAGATCCTCTGAATCGGTGTATTCTACGAGTGTCTGGTCAAGTTGTGAATCATAAGCAGGCATTTGCTCATGGTAATACATCATTCCGGGATTCTCGAGCACTTGTTCGGAATGGTAGATTCTTTGGAATTTATTTGGCTGCTGGATTTGTTGTGAGTGTGGTCTTTTGTTGTCGTAACTTTGGGACTACTTCTGATAGTTAACTCGTTTGGAATGAATAGAATGATCAATATCCATTGGTTCGATCCTCTGGTAATAACTTGTTGGGGGTTGTTGGTTTTGTTGTTGAGGGTGTCTTAGTGGATATTGTCGAAAATTGGCGGAAGGTCTTGAGAAGCTTTGCTTTGTCCAAAAATTCTCCTAGGAGTAATAGGAGGTGTTGAGGTCTTTTGCTGGATTCGAATGTTATCAGGGCTGTGCTGAACACGGTAATGTACATTTTCAAGCTTCAGGCAACTATTTGGGTCCTTTTATACTAAGGAGGCGTGGTAGTTTTCCTTTCAGACCTCTGATAAACGTATCTAATGCTTTGTCCCGATAAGCTTGCGTTATGGCATTGAGGGATTGTTGCCCCATTTCCGTGGAGGATAATTTATTCAATATCAAGGATAGATGGTTATACACTTTCTGATAGAATTCTGGGATAGTGTTATTTCTCTGGACCAGCGTGGTCATATGATACTTGAGTGTACCAAGGTCTCTTTTGTCAGCGTAGAGAAGTGCTAAGCACTTCGTAATTTTTTCCCAGTTCAGGGGGTCTGCATTTCCCGTGATTTTATTTCGTATGATACTGAGAATTCCATAGTACGTTGGTGTACCTTTTAAATTCTCATAAATTTTTAAAATCCTATCAACGCTTTTCTTCCATGAGCCGTATTCACCGGGATTACCTGAGAATTCTCGCAGGCTTTTAACGACAACAGATATCTTATCCATGTCGCTTAGATTTGTGAGATATCTGGCATCTATTGTTTGATCTACATCGTTGTTAGAATTCGTGTCAAGCAAACAAATTGTCTACGGAAATCTTGATTTTCTGCTCTAATTATTTCGATAATAACTTCTTTAAGTTGGTTTAAATCAGGGTTGTGCGTCTACACGTGTAAATCAATAATCTACATCGACGTGTAGAGTATGTGTAAATTAAGTAGAGTATGTATTATGTAGAGTATTGGTGTAGATTATAGAAATTGCGAATTACGACTGCGTAAACATGATGATGCATTCAGCAGCGAGTCTTTACAGAGAGATGGTGTTTCTACCGTAATTCTTTTTCTTGTCTCATTCAAAACAAAGATATTATGAAGCAAATAGCAGCCGATCCTAGTCTCAGAAAAATTAAACAAAGTGTCTCACTATTCTTATTTGATGATAAATTCATGAAGGAGGTTACGGACTCAATTAAGCTTCCCGATCCAGTATGTGAACTTGTCAATTTCTCCCAGAACTCTTCTGTTTTTATCGCAAATTCAGCATTATTGTGGCTAAAATTAGCATTACCAGAAAAATTCAAGGACAATTTAAAAAGAAACGAAAGGAAATGGCTTTAAATGATGTGTACTCTTTAGTGACTATTGAACAACAAGACATCATAAACGATTTTCTTTTCGACCATCTAGATACCAACGGTATTGAAGACCGGCATCATTTTCGGAAACAATCAGGGCCTGTTTTTCTAAAATTAGTAGAGAAAAATGTTGAAAAATCTATTGCATTTTGGAGCATGGCTGAATTTAACCATCCAGCTTTATCTAAATTAGCCATTAAACTTCTGCAAATTTCAGCTTAATCGGCTGAACTGGAGATGTCCTTTTCCAATTGGGCATACGTTCACTCACCAACAAGGAATAGATTATCTTTTTAACGTTCAAAAAAATTGTTACTTGTATACTTTACCCTAAGACTCGCAGACTCAAATGTTACAAATAAATACTAATTAATAAAGTAAAAATTATGGGCTATATAAACGTTAATACCTTTTCATGAAATCTTGTAAAAAATCAAAATTATGTATTTACTTTACGTGTAGATGTAAAGTATCTCATGTAGGGTGCGTGTAGATTACACGTAAATTATCGCGTAGAGTACACGATGTAATCTACACGCACAACACTGGTTTAAATAGAAGGTAGGGAGTGTGTAGGGAGTAGTTGGAGGTCTAGATGAGCTATCGGATTGTTCCAATATTGAGGGTTTTAAGATATCTCTGTTAGTCATATTTCAAATTATTAATTTCGATTCTTATTGCGGTTAAAGAATTCAAAAGTACTATTCAGAGTAAAATTAAAGAGTTAATTTATTTAACTAAAGCGAAGAGAAAAAAAAATAAATAAAAAAATTTTCGTGAAAATGATGGGTTTTCTAATAAGTATGTAGAAGAAATCACTAAAAATCCTTGAAATTGAGTTAAAACTTGTTGTCACTTTAATTTATTTTTCCGCTAATTATTATTGTCGGGTATTCGATGTCACAAATGAATTTTATCGATAACGCTTGGATACGAGTACGTACACTTGGAAGTTAATAATTTTTTTTTTAACAACGTGTCTTTGTTCGTTTTCAGAAAATCAAATTAGTTATTCAAATTTGTAATGATTTTGAAAATTTTGATTTGAATTTCACTTAAAATGTTGCAATAATCTTACTTATGTTTTACTTTTTTTTAATGCTCAAGTATTTTTACTATCTGAGCTCTTTAGGTTTATTTGATTCACCTTAAACATAAAATCGTCAATAGACATTCAAAAAGAGAATATTTATAATTTTTCTTGTTTTCACTGATAAAAACCTGCTTTTTCTTGTTTTCACAAATTATTTTGATAAAATTCTATTTTTCTTATTTTCACTGATTATTTCTATAAAAATTCAATTTTTCTTCTTTCATTGATTTTTTTTTGTTGATGATTCCTTTCACTAACTATTTCGATAAAAATTCGAGTTTTCTTTTTTCACTGATTATTTCAGCAAAAATTTAATTTTTCTATTTCGTGTCACTAATTATTTCGATAAAATGAAAAAAAAATCCTTATTTTCACTAATTATTTCAATAAAAATTCTTAAACTTACATAAAAATAACAGACGTATGGTTAACATCTGGAGTTTAAACATTAAGTACGTGTGGGTGCTCAGATGCCTTGTCCTTCGTGGGACCGTTCGAAGTATTTCCTTGCAACCAATTGGGCGGCTGTTGAAAAGTATTATGAAAATCTGGCCTGGTTATCCTGAATTTATTTTGCTACTCAACACTGTTTTTTCCTGGTGTAGGTGACTCCGGGGCCTGGTTTCTCAATTATAGTTGTAGGATTTCAAAAGATTTTATCCTTTCTACTTGCTTCTATTGATTTAAATAATCGTCGAGATATTCGCACTTTTGTTGGTTAAAAATTACGAATGATGAAGATGATTCACTTTTCACTTCACTGAATTTTTGATGGTTACCTTTTGAGAAGAATTCGATTTTACTATTAAAATATTTTATTGGACTATTTAAATCACGGGCGCCAGTTTATAAAGTTCATCTTTTAAGAATAAAAAAAATAATATTTTATTCCGAGTTAATTACTCTAGATACAACCGAATTACAACTGAATTCTTATTCTAACACAATTCCTAGCGGAGCTTAAAATCTAGTGTTTCATGTTCGCTGAAAGTGTTGATTAATCATAACTTGCCTGAGAACGGAATTTCACATGTGAGGAGACTGCGACTTGAGTAATTTGATGATCAATGTTTTTCTGTGGGAAGTTATGATGAGACATGATAGCTTTGCTTGGGAAAGCTCTGATAATACGTGATAACTTATCATCAGATCCTATAATCACTATTGGAGAGTAAATTAAAGAACGCCACTCTACGAGCAACTCCCGCTAAAAAAGTTCCTTAACCTGCGGCGGGAAAATATAATTTTTCAAACGAGTAATAGCAGTTACTGTTTTTCCAAAACGAGCTCGTAAAGTTACCATTGCTGTGGTGAGTAAGACAACTTTGTTCTGAGAGTCGTGGGTATCCGTGTGAGCTGATGCAGCGGCAAGAGATGCATTCCCTTTGACTTCCTCAAAAGGGTTCCTTTGTCTTGAAGCCTGCGATGTGGATGCTTGAATGAACGCCGCTGTTCCGTATGAGGTCGCAGGATATGTATCTCTGTGTAGCATCGTGTGATGTTTGAATTATACTGATGTTCCGACGAGAGACAATTAAAGTATAGTTGATGTTTCATCACGAAACTTCGTCGTTGTTCCACTGGGTTTTTCCGAAATGTGGGCAGAACATCAGAATATATTTCTTTCAGCATATACAAATATAAACGTGAGCTTTACGTGGATTACTGGCTGCTACCATATTAGATTTAGCGAATTTCAATTTTGTAGACGTTTTGGAGGTAGCAGAAACTGATTCTAAAGCACATACGTGATTCTCAAGGAAGGTTTTAAAGAGATCATAGGTGACTGATTCAAATTCCTTATCTGAGATAGAATATTCCCATTGTAGCTGAGAATTTGGTTTCTGAGCAGTAACATAAATCAGCCAATCAAACGCTTTACAGGCCTGCCGTGAGATCATCTACCGTTTCATCCAACATCCGTTTTATGTCACCACTTGAACTTCTGTTAGCTGCGGAGAGAGACATCAGTGATTTAATTAGCAAATTAATAAGAATTTTCTTGTTTTCAAGCCGTTCTTCAAGAATTGTCCATGCACCCATATTGTGCACCCATATAGTGTTAGTAATGGATAGATTCCGCAATGAGCTTTCTGATTTCCCTCCTAGATTATCCTTTAGATATTGAAGGCGCTGAGCGTCTGTTAAGTTGGGAGTGTCACCAATCAAGAACTTAAAGATATCCAAGACGGCCACTCCAATAGTTTCCCGTGAACTTGGGAATGGTAATGGATGAGGAAACAAGCGTTGAATGAAATGCGTCCTTTTGGTGGGCTGAGGACGAGCAGTCTATAGTTTTGTCCGCTAAACGATTGTTAAGGTAATCAATTGCCTCGGAGTAAGCACACTCGACATCGGAAAAGATGTCCTTTGGAAGGTAGTCTGAAGAAAAATCAGAATCGTCGGCTTGTTCGTAAACATCTTCAGGATTTTTTTTATACGAAGTGGCCAAATCCTAGGGGACAACCCTAGACAACAGCCCAGAGACGGAGTGGATTATTTTAATTTCTTAATAAAAGCTCACGGGGAGACCTGGTCTAGAACCCGGGACCCATGGCATGGTGGTTGTGTGGCTCAACGAATTGATCCAACTCCGTGATTGTCATTAAATTTTTTTCAGTAATTATTCAACAAATTTATACGCCCTAAAATGAACCTTTAGTAATATTAGAGATTATTTTGCTCCAAAATTTTGCCTTTTTTAACAGCGGCTTTAGATTCTCATTGGAAATGCCATCTCTGTCTTCTTCCATTCTCGTTATAAAGAAAACCAGACCGAACTTACCAAATAATTCAGAAACCTCCTTAAACGAACGTATGACGTTGTAACAGGAAACTAGTGGACTCACTTGTATTTGATAGCGACGAATCACAAACAATCCCAGTAGAATACTAAGTTTAATTAACTGTAACTTACACATCACAGGGATTTCTAATTAAATTAAAATTAGAACCACCACAAATCACACTCACCTGAGTTGCACTATTTCACTACGCTTAACTCTCAGCAACTGCTTCGGCCTGCACGAGTTTTGTACCTGGATCAGCATCGCCTGTATCGAGCATTGAAGAACCCACTAAGGCATAAAAATGTGGCAAAATGATTTATTTATTTATTTACAATATTTCATCAAAGTGCTGATTACTACAAAAAAACTAAATAAGAACAATGTAAAAAAAGCAAAAAGTAACCTCAACAAAGCTGACTTCTCACTTGATTTCGCGATAGATGAAAATCAATGCAATCACAAGAGGAATTAAGAAATCGCAACATCGATGTGATAGGCTCATTTAATCCATAATTAGTGCGATGAAAAGGTAACTGAAGAAATACGTGACTAAGAAATGATGTCTGGTTTGTACAAGAAGCGTGGTAAGGGTTTTAGCTTTCGCGATTTCCCATAGGAATACTTCGAGGTTAGTAAGCTCTTCGCGACAGGTGCTAATAGTTCCCGGCCGATGACCAAAAAATGTTAAAGCGAACTCGAGTAAATAGCCAAAATTTATACGCGCGGGGATTGAAAATGAAAACAACCGATTTCCACGTTAAATAGGAACCGTGTAGGTATTGCAGTAAAAGTTAGAGCGACAGACGTACAATGTTACTTTATGACATGACGATTTGAAAACCAAACTAGAAGTGTGTAGAATGATTCTGCGATTTGTTGTGTTTATTTTGTTTGGTGATGGAGATCGGAGAGTTACACTTCTCTCCTGAGGGATTTGTCAAGCAACACACACTTTTTCCTTGTCCGCACTGACTAAAGAAAACACGATTTCTTTTGTTCTTGCTATAACTTAGTTTATTATCACAATAATTCCTTCGTAACAAGTTTTTATTTCAATAATTCCTTCGTAACAAGTTTTTATTTATTTCTAATTTTCTTAGATTAGAATTCACTCACTGACTTAATAACGAGGTTTGATTCCTTTCACTTTCTTGGACTTTAATTCACACAGTTTCTTTTTCGTGTATTTATTCTTACACTAAACAAGTTTTTCTGATTAAGACTCAATTAACTACTCGTTTTTACCAACTCTTTAGTTAACACTCCATTTTACAATTAAAAATTATCTTCTCGTTTTTATGGTTCACAATTTACTATTTCGTCTTTCGACTTACAATTAACTAACTTATATTCATTACGTAATAACTACGGCTTTTTACGGACTATCCACGACTCACTTTTAACGGACAATGAACGACTCACTTTAACGGACTATCAACGAATAACTAAACGTTAACTCAGAATCTTAAAAGAAGATTATGTTTTCGGAAATGGTTTTGTCAACCTTCTTCTTCCGGGTAGATGAAGAATCTTGACCTCGCACAGGTGTTCCGCCTCAGTAACAAAACTTTTTAACAACGGAAGACTTTCACTTCTGTGTTTTACCACAGGTGTGAAAATCTGCTTCCGTGATAAAGATCTGCTCATGAGACGAATCTACACCTGCAAGCAATACAACAGATTAAGTTGCAGTTGAGAGCCTCGTTTTGAAAGTTTAGGTGTTGGTATAAGAACTGCCAACGTTTGCGACAGAGAATTTCAGGTAGGCTGATATCTTTATATTCGCTCTCTTTCCCTATCTCGTTAGGCATGCGGACTGTCTGGCTGGCGGAAGAGGTTGTGTATCTGTGGGCGTAACAGTTATACAGGCAAAAATATTAATTTTTAAATCTTTTTAGGTACAATATTTTTTATTGGTATTGGTATTTGTTAATTTTAGCAAGATAAATTTTTTATTGCCAGACAGTTTCATTACCGTACCAGATGCTATTTTGTTTTAAAAAATATTTAGCTGGAGTTCCGAAAATGGGTAACCCTCTGATTGGCTTCAAAGGGAAGGGGGTGAACAAAAATTTTTTTATGTAAAATTTGTTGATATTAACATATGTAAGTATGTACACCGCATGATTTTAGTTTCCCTGGCACACCGATTTGACGGTTTAAATAAAATGCGTTTTCTGAAATGACAAGAATCGAGAATTAATAAATTTGGAAGAAAAATTAAATAAGTGTGAAGAAGTTTTGAATACACGTGTCAAGTTAAAATTTAAATATAATAATGTTAGGTTACCGGACAATGTCAATACTACTGATAGGTACCATAGACAATACAGTTTGACAGTCATGTTGGCTAAATACTAAAAAAATACAAAATAAAATTGTACCTAAAATGATTTTAAAATTAATATTTTTACCTGTATCAGTGTTATGCGCACAGGTAAACGTAACCTCTCCCACATACCAACCGAAATAGTGATATAGAGGGGATATCAAAAAATTTATCTACCTGGAATTCTCGTTTTAGCAACTTTTCTAGCTCTCGTACTATGTGCATTGAAAAGTTCTAGGCATTTGCTAGCGTCAAACAGCCAAGTTTTAATTGCGCGTGTAAAATGGACCATTCTGAATAAAGGAGTTTCTTACACCAGAAAGGCAAGCTGATGCAAGATGCACATCAGGGAGGCACATTGGTGCAAGTGTTCAACATCAGAGAGGTATGCTGCTTTAGGAGGTATCTATATTACCCGGGAGGCACTCTAACCAAAAATAACTACATTGACCGGGAATTCTGATGGAAATTATCGTAGCCGGAGTTGTACACCGTCTTTTAATCATTTAGGGTACCTGTTATCTTGTTTTACTCCTAAGCTACGGTGTGGCCCGGCTTCCCGACTTCAATTACCAGACGTAATGGGCGAAAATGATGTTCGAGATGAACGTTTGAAAGCTTTATTGTGGCTTTAACCGAGAAAGTGCATGTGATAATGAGATATAGCACCACCAGTGTGAATATGTATGTCAAATCTGACATTGGCATCGTAAACTTTGACATTTTTAATGGGAATCGTACTCAGAACGTTTTGTTATACGAGTGTTATTTATATTGTTTACAGGAACTTGAAACATTCATCTTGGTCAAAAAATGGAATTAAATCGTGTACATTTTCGGCGATGATTTTCTATAATTTTCGACGTGGACAGTGTGCCGATCAACTCGCTTCGACTTTTGGTAATGAAACACCATCTCGAGCTACCGTGTTTCGCTGGTTTTCCGAATTTAATCTTGTCATGTGCGTGAACTGATATTTTAAGATCGTCATGTGACATACCGTGAGATTGAGGCATGCTTGGGCATTAATTCCACTCGCATACATTCAATATTTCATGAACATTTGGCCGTCAAAAAGATTTGTTCACGTTGGATACAGCATAATTTGACAATCGCTCAAAAAAAGGCTCGTGTCGATTGGTGCAAAGAAATGTTGAAAAAATTCATTTGCGGTGCTTCAAAAGACATGTATAAGATTGTGACAGGCGACGAATCATGGATCTGTGCATATGAACCCCAAACTAAGCAACAATAGACTGTGTGGGTCTTTCAAGACGAGCCAAATCCAACAAAAGTTTTCCTCGCACGAAGCACTTCGAAGCAAATGGTCGCCTGTTTTTTTCGGAATATTTAGACATGTCGCCACCGTACCATTACAGCAACGTAGAACGGTCAATTCTGAATGGTACACCACCAATTTTTTTTACGACGTGGCCAAATCCTAGGGGACAACCCTTTGATGCGTTAGCATGGTTTTGGTTTTTGGGAATTAGGGTAAGGGAAGTGAGGAAACTTGAGTCTTGTTTTTGCATGCTGCGAGCTAGACAACAGCCCAGGGACGGAGTGGATTATTTTTAATTTCTTAATAAAAGCTCACGGGGTAATCTAGTCTCGCACCCGGAACCCATGGCATGTTGGTCGTGCCGCTCAACGAATTGATCCAACTCCATCTCCTGTTTTCCAGAAGTATTCGGAAAATAAGGGAAACCAATCGCAGAAGACCAATCGTTCTCCACCACGGCAATGAAAGCTCTCACACCGGCTAAAACAAGTGAATTTTTCAGCATTCACAACATCAAATTGATGGATTATCCGCCGTACAGTCCAGATTTGGCATCCAATGATTTCTTCTTATTCTCGCAGATCAAAAATAAAATGGGAGGACAACATTTTTCGACGCCTGAAAAAGCCAGTGATGCGTTCAAATCACATGGAGACGATTATAAATATTTACTTGTCAAAACTTAAGTAGCATCCCTCGTATGAAATATGTAAAATATCTGCAATTTATTTGAGATTGTTTGATTACCGGTTTAAGCGTACTGTAAGTTTTGTACCTAAAAAGAATTAAATATAGGAGCCGCGACTGCAAACGTTTCCGAATTATTCGAATCCATAATTGAGCCCGTCGGAAGCCAATTGTTTAACCCCCTTTTTAAATCAATTTTTTATTAATTGGAATTGAGAATATTAATCTTCAAAATCAATTACTTTGGTAACTGAAATTCACTTGTTATTTTAATTAAAAAATTAATTATAATTCATTTTCTTATAAAGATATTTTGAGACTATACAATGTTTTACAAAAATTAGTCCTTTCTGATTTTCGAACTCGACATTCATCAATTTTAGAAATATTATTAACGGTTATCCATTTCAAATGAAGGTGAAGTGATAATAGCTTTAATAGCTCCATATTGCTGCCAGTCTGTCTTCGGTTGTAGTTCATTGATATATACATCTTATTAATGTTATTTTTAATATTTTCAGCGGGAAAATGGGTAAATTTTGTTTTGTTTTATCGGAAGAGGTGAAAATCTTTCATGTCACCGGACACCTCCGGTGGTGTGAGATTCTTTCTCATTAAAAACACCTCTCCGGGTGGATTGAAAATGGGTACATTAAAGGAACTTGGTTTTGGTCGCGTTATTCCCATACTTCTCAAAATGGTAATCAAAATTTAATTATGTATGCCAACCATAGATTATAGAATAACAAGGATAGGTTGTTGCGTATATGAACCGTTTACGTGAGACCAGCCCTTTGAAGTTTACTAAGTTGAGCTGTAAACTTTTGCTTTTGGTGATTTGTGTCTAAAGTGTTTGTGAGAAAAGATTTTTTGAATTTATATGCATACTAGAAGAGAATTATTAGATTTGTTTGACTAAATAGACAAAGAACATAATAAGAATTGTTTTAAAAACTCTTGAAGTTAAAGTATTGTGAGTAAGTTAATTTCACAATAACGTGCTCTGTTTTGTGTTGTGACAATAATCGCTACAATTCGTCAAAAATATCATTTTGTTGTATGCTTTCAGTTAACTTCTTATGGTTGTTTATTGTCTAAGGGGACCTAGTTCATCAATATTGCAGTGGTATAAAATAAAATCTATTATAGATAGAGACTTAATTTTTTTTTATTTTACTATACATGAAAAAATCTTCAATTTGTTTTTTTTTTGTTTTTTTGTTTATCCCGTGACCGGTAGATGTCGACGGAAAAAATTTCCTTTTTGATGGCGGGTGAAAAATAATTCCTCCAGTTGATCTAAAAAGAAAAATCAAGTTGGGTATTAACGTTGGTGAAATTTCTATAAGATGACCTTAATTAAGCTTTAACCAGAACTAGGTCTCCTTAATGTACCAAAAAAAGTGTAAATTCTGGAATATAAGTGATAATAAATAAAAGTTTTTATTACAATTTCCAGTTTGTTTACGTCTGAAATATTTTCATTTTTAATCCTTCAAAGGCAGTTCTTGGTTAGGTTCTGAAAAGGGGCACGCACAATTCAATAAATAATAATTTTCTTTTGCCTTTATATTGATATTAATTCCTAATGTGCGTGATAAATGTTAGAAGCAATTAGGTGAATTATTAAATAATTAATTGAGGGTATTTGTATATTTTTCCCGACCCCTTTACCAACCCTTTATTTATTCTTTTTTCGATAGTCTATTTGCAGTGTTTCCTTAGAAGTAAACCGCTTGGATCCTGTGATCCTGTGACTTACTATTTTGATCAAACCAGTCCGGATATACTTTTATAGCATCCATAATACAGTGATTTACTATTATGTCCTTTAAACTAAGATAATAAGGAGTGTCGCAGTAAATATTTGAAAATATGTGAACACGCCTTTTACATATTTTAGGAAAAGGTTTAGAAGGAATATAAGGTCTGTAAATTTTCATATTGTTTCAGTTTAATTAAGATTTCAGATATATGTTTCCCTTCGCTTAGTGAACCTGTTGTTATCTGTACCCTAAATCGGTAAAATAATTCACCCAATTTTTCATTGTTGGATCACTTGGTTGAGCGGCACGACCACTATGCAATGGTCCCCGGGTTCGAGACCTGATCTCCCCGAGGGTTTTTAAAATTGAATTAAAAAACCACTCCGTCTCTGGGCTGTTGTCTAGCTTGCAGCAACGAAAAAAACAAGACATTCAAGACAAGTTTCCTCACTCCGCTTATCCTAATTCCCTTCCGGCCAAAGCCATGTTAACGCATCAAAAGATTATCCCCTAGACTTTGGTCACATCGGTAAAAAAAAACAAAATCTGGAAAAGTATCTTGTGGCATCAATATTTAATTCTTCAGCAATTTCTTCTTCTGTTGTTATTTCAGATTCTTCTAGTTCGTGCACTGAATGTGTCGGCAATGGCAATTGTGAATCTCGTGAATCACTTTCAAAAATCACGCTCCAATCAATTTCAAATATTTCATCGTCATCAATATCACAGTTTCCAAATTTGGATGAAAATAATAACTTTATAGACATAATTTTCGAAAATAACACAGCAAATTCAAACAAAGACGGATTGTTTTTATTAATGTTTCTACTTCTTATATGAGAAAATAAAATTTCTAGTGGATCTTGTTTTAGTTTTTCAAGATGAAGATAGATTTGGAAAGATTTATAACTCTTCTAATTGTCAAACCTAATCCTTTAAAGCAAAGCGTTTTATCATACTTAGACTCTGGCTTACTATTCAAAACATGCAAATATGGCCAAAGATGTTCACTAATACAAGCATGCTACCAAGAGCATATTATCTTACAAATGTCAAAAGCATTGGTTGTATTTGCGCACGCAATGCATCAATGAAAGCACCCACAAATTCCATCTCGGATAATCTGGGATCGTTCAATTACATGCGCAAATTAATCGTAATTTATAATGGTAGCAAATAGCAAATATACAACTACCACTAAAATTTCTCTTTGCATTTAATTGATAATAAAAACACTTGTATAGTTCCAAATATATTTTAATTTAAAAATTAAATATAACAACGACGCGTTTCGCCTTATTAGGGCATCCTCAGGTTCAAACTTTAAAACAGCAATACAAAAATCGAATGAAAAATAAGTTTGAACTTGAGGATGCCCAATGATGTGATTGGAAAAAGACTTGACTTACCCAAATTATTATTTCATTAATAGTTTAAGCCATTAGCGATGTATTGGATAACAGCAGCCATGTTTTATTTGGGAGATAACAGAATTATGCTTAAGGGGTTAACCTAGTGTAGCTACCAAAAAAAAAAGGCGATTTTTTCCTGCGTAATGAAAGTTCCGATTAATCTTATTTTTTTACGGTGTACGATGTCCAGGTCCGCTCAGTAGAATGAAATCAACTGAACTTTTATTTCATCTTTTATAAGTTGTTGCATAAAGAGTTTGTATGTCAATAATTTTGCAATGGCGCAACTTCAAACATCTGTAGACATGCGATTTTCGACACATTTTTACTCCTTAATTTTGCTATAAAAAATATTTAAACAATTTAATTTTCGAAAAACTCGAAGTCACGGCGTGCGTTCAATCGTTGTCTTGTATTTGCAGTTTAATTCGAGACAGTCGGTCAAGCAGTTTTATCGCAATCCTGTACACCAGTTCCGAAAACTTGATTTCAAGAAAAACGCATTTAAAGTTAACAGAGAACGTATAACGCGATAAGCCTGAACCAAGTTTGACAGCTCATATCTTCAACTCTATTCATCGGGTCGAATTCAAATCTTGTAGGTGTACTTCTAGGCCTATTTTAAAGGATTTAAGATGAAAAAAATAACATTTTTTTTTGACCCGCTACACTAGTTTGCCTCATTAATCGTCATTAGGGCAGGGTTCCGAATCGACACGAAATGTCGGTGCAAATATCGCTCCAAATCGCTCCGGATCAGATGGGTGCGATATCTGGAAAGAAGAAAGTGATTCCCACCTGCAACTTATTTACGAGAAGTCTGGTAATTATAAAAACGTGTGATGGGCTGTTGGGTGGTAGTGGTTGGATGATTGATCGATGAGTGAATGAAAGAAAAAGTCTCATAATTATAAAAACAGGCGCACCTGTAAGTTAATTGTGTCCTGTGTCTTGTACTTAGAGTAATTTGTGAGTTAGTGAGTTAGTGAGACGGTTTAGAAGTGAGTGTGGGTAGTATGTGAGTAATGGGCTGATGGGTGGGTGGGTGATAAGAAAGTCTGGTAATTATAAAAAGGTGCACCTCACCTGTAATTTAATTACAAGGTGTCTTGTACTTAAAGTATTTTGAGAGTTAATGAGCCGGGTTAGGAGTGAATGTGGGTGGTGGGTGAATTTCCCTCATCCACTTACTGACCCACCCACTCACTCACTCATCCACCCACTCACCCTCCCACCCACCACTCACTCACTCACCTACTATCCACTCAACCACCCAACTGTCTTCCATCCACATTTATTCCTAACGCTTCTTGATAACTCAAAAATACTCTAAGTACAAGACACATTGCCATTAAATTACAGGTGAACTGCACGTTTTTATAATTACTAGATATCTTTTCATTCACCCACCCACTCACCTATAACTTTGATTCAGCGGAGCGATATTTTAATCGCTCCGAATCGATTCAATATCGGTTCCGGAGCGGTTCGGATTGATTGAAATTAAAAATAATAACGATCCACTCCGGAGCGGATCGATATTATTCTTGAATATAACGATCCGCTCCGGAGCGGTTCGATATCAGATTTGGAAAATAACGATCCTCTCCGGAGCGGTTCGATATCAGACTTGAAAAATAACGATCCGATAGCGATATTTTGTTTCGATTCGGAATTTTGGGTTAAAGAGACGCTTTAAAAGCAGTGGTCGATGTTGCAAAATATTAAATTAAAACCGTTGCTTTAAGAGTTAGTGTATATACTATTATACGTAGATAGTCTTCCAGACAGGCGTCCAGTTAAGAAACCACAGTATCAGTAATTCGAAAAACAATCCTTTACACTTTGCAGAACGCCGCGGCGCTTATCTTGGATAAGTAAAGGTTGGTCGAGAATTTTATGATAGTAAGTTTAATCCTTTTTTATTAGACGTTATCAAATACGTTCGTCGACGCCAGGAGAACGAGTTGATCCACGTTATTAAATTGCAACGGTATGCGAAAAATGGCAACATTCGTAGAATGTTGTTATTGTTTCATTTCAGGTTCATTTCGTCGTGATGGAATAGGTCTGCTTGTAAGGATCGATGGGACAATGGGTGCTCTGAAATACCGAGATGTTTTAGGTATCTCTATGCTACCCTTGCATCAGAAAGGATGCTACCAGACTAGCTGTTTCAACAAGACAACGGCCCTAAGCAAACTGAAATGGTGTTTTTTTTTAAATCACAAAAGACGAAGTTGTCGGGAGCTCTCGAGTTGTTTAAGCTTTTATTACCATTTACAAAATAAAATTAATTTTTTTATTCAGTATTATCCTCTTTGTCTTCCTACATCTACATGTCTACATCTATTATTGCTTACAAATAGCTTTTTATCTTTATTCACTATGGTCACTGTCATGCCGGGTATGTGGGGATGGAACTAGTCGACACTTTGATGCGGTGCGGATGTTTGTGCTTGTTTTGCTTTAATATAGTTGTCATCTTGTTTTCTTTTTTGGCGGTTATTTACGTTTGCTTATAACCTCAGGTGTTTATGCTTATGGCGGTACGGAGGCAGCAATGGATGACCAACAGGAACCGAAAGCGGACAAAGGACTGGGAGAAACTACGGTGGGTTTATCGGTGCAAATGCACTATCAGAAATAAACCCGACCACTTTTGTGGTACAAATACTCGAAATCTGCTTTCTGATGCTTTTATAATTTTGATGAGACTCAGAATTATTCCCCCACCAAGTAATTTCTATTCTTACTTGGGGTATTGTACGACGGAAATACACAAACAAAAACCTGTTTCACTGATTTTCTGACCAAGTATATCATGCGCATGTTACGGATGGCGACGATGCTAGCGGTTTTATTTGGTGCTCTCTACGAGTAAGAAACTAAATGGAGTGGCCCTAGCATGTAAAACCCGTGTACATGAGTGTGCCGATTTCTACAACTTTTTGCTCTCATCATTTAACTCCTGCTGTCACTTTGTTTTAACGTTTTTCCTTAACAGAGTGTTGTAGGTGGAAAAGTGCTAATCTTATTGTCCTGTAAAGCTGAAATAAGAATTAAAATGATTGCAAAGGTCAAAAATATAAAACTATTACGTGCTTTGTCAAAAATATTTAAGGCAAGTTCAAGTTTTAAACAATTAGGGACAGTGAAGTGTGCAGTGCAAGAATTCAAGTTATTTGAAACGCCCCGGGTTTTCATTTCACAGGTAACTTCCTTTTGTGATAAGAATATTTCAGGAGTTGTTAAATACACTATTAACTTGTGAAATACCCTCTTTTTGCGTTAAGGTAGACTTTATTTACATTTGGATCGGCAGCCAAATTTTCTTGAGTTATCAGCATCAAAGGCGGAGGTGCAATTAAATTTTGCAAAAAAATTAATAGATGAAAACTTTTTTATTAAAATGTTTACTGATTTGCAAATTAGTTAGTTAAATTTCTTGTTTTAACAATATATTAATGGAGAAAACCCGATTAAAAATTAAAATATTGTTGCTTTAAATTCCATTTTTAAACAGATTTCTCCAGAATATCAAAAATTGCGCCAAAGCACTCCATAGGAATGTTTTGTCCTCAGTCTGTCCTGTGCCTTTTTTCTTGTGTGCGTGCCAACTTACACGTTTTAGAATTGGCTACGGAAATCTCAACTGTTTTGCCACTCCATTTAGTTACTCGTAGGGTTCTCTTATGACTGTGGCACTGGATGTCGTAATACACATTTCAGTCCATGCTGGCTGAATTTTTTATGATCTGCACAACGAAGCCTTTAAGCAAAAATTGGAATGTCGAGAAAATGACATGGACGAAAGCGTAATTCGGAGCAGAATGCTTCATTACAGTACTCGAAGGGTCCTGAAATATTTTCTTGCCGAAAAACTGTTTAAAGTTTGGGTCTGGCCATCTCAATAGCTAGACCCAAATCAAATTGAACCTCTTTGGGAATTACTGCTTCTACCCAGTAATTTGCTTGTATATACAGAGTGTAAAAGAATTTCTCTAGAGACCATCGAAACCTAGTGAGTTCCATGTAGGCTCACAGCGGGGCTGTAATAAAGAACCACGAGTAAGCAACTCCATAGATATTAGTTTTATTTATTTAGTCATTGAAATCCCTTTACTTTCTTAATATCCAACTATTTTTCGATTGGTCTATCCATTGCAACTTTAGTCTTCGAACACCGTTGTTCAGCTATTTCAACCGCTTTCTGCATGATCCACATACTTTTATGATGACAGGAAGGGTCGGAAACTGCTTATGAATTTGTGAAGTCACTCTTCTCACACCCTTGTTTTTCCACCTATGATTCTTCACCTTCAAAGGATTACAACAATACTTTATATCTTTCAACCTGTCTGGCATTTTGACTATTTGTGGCGATATCTAACTGTATACTTACTGACTGTGAGAATACTCTTTAATGCGCTATCTACATTTTCTTATGTTATATTATGTCCATCTGTTTTAAGCAACAAACAAGCAAAAAAAGGCGTGCGCGGGCTTTCAAAAATCAAAAATTTACACTTAACATTGCTTTGCCACTCTAAATGATAGATGATTTTATAGCTGAGATGACACTTTCAGTTGAAAAAATATGAAAAAAATTTATGATCAAGTATGGTGTAAAAAACCAAAAAATATTTTTCAAAGTCAAAATTTTGTTTTTTGAAAAATTATATTTTTATTCGGAACGCCATGTAACGACCTTTACAAATCACTAAAGATCCGGTTGCTGTTATTCCAATTTAGTTTCGGAAGTGAATTTAATTCCTGCATATTAGTTTGGGTAAGTGCCGTATTACTTTTCAAACAAAGGCATAATGGGAAGTGATCAGAAAACATTTCACGCGTACCTCAAGCCTCATCAGATATGGAATTGTAGGGATTGTCGCCGCAACAAGGTCAATTACAGAATTTCCATTTCGGTTAGCAAATGTTATTTCTCCCTCTCTATCCCCTTGCATATGTCCGTTTAACAATACCAACCCCATATCCTCACAAAATTCTATGAATCTATGTCCTTTCGCATTAGCAATTAGGTCTTTAGACCTTCGATTAAAGGATACTGAATGTAGTATCTCCTAATATAACAAATTTGAATGGCAACAGGAATGAGGAGTAATTCCTTATCTGGATCCTCTACCTTAACTACACTACTATTATTAATATACGCGTAGGATAATGTTTCAACACTGGCTGAGCTTCTAATACCAAATAGGCAACCTCCTTTGCTCTACCATATTGAGCTGATCTAGGAGCACTATCACAATTCAATAAAAAGTTGGCAAAATACCTTTTGTAATCATGAAAAGAACTTTCTGTAACGTAACTTTTATATAAAAATAACACATCAAAAGTTGCTACAAAGTTAAAGAAGCATGGAAGCCTTAATTTATTTTTTAATCCGCATATATTATATGTTAATATTTTTAATTCGCTTTCTTTTGTAAATTCAAATCCTGTTTCTACCATTTAATTTCCTACCCGACAAACGACGATTTCCTACAAATTTATGTTACTATTTTCTTGTTAATTACTACTATCTACTAATATATCAGATACAATTCTCTCTACATTAAGATCTTTCCTATAAAAATCACACAATTTCTCTAGACCATTGCTTCCATCGTGCATAGCAGTACTAGTTTCTATTTCAAACACTTTGCTTCTTATTATCATTTTATCATCTCTTACCGAAATTCTTACGCTTTTGTCTGCATTATTTAAACTACTCCTGATTTTAAAAAGCAGCTTCCTCTTTCGCCATATTTCCACTGAGTAATCTCTATCTACGAAGGTTCTCGTACCCTTCAATTTTCTGTTAGCTTTAAGCACTTTGACAGCTGACTTGTAGTTAGTAAACTCCACTTTAAACCCTCGTCCACGAGTGCGACTGTAATTTGATTGGCTGAAGTGATATACATACCTGTTACTTGACATGCTGGCTTTGTCTAACTTCGCTGCGATTGTTGAACTTAACCAAACATAATTGGTTTATTTACCTTTTTGAAAAGTGCTTGTTGAATGAAAAACGACTTGAATAAATATAATATTTATGTAATAATGTGTTATTAGATATAAAAATTAATTTAAATGTAAACAACAAATTTTCGTTTGTCAACCTTGTGAACGGGCATACGATGAAAAATAATCGCAGACTGAAACAAAAGTATTCAAAAATTGAGATAAACGAAAAAATAGCACGGAGTCGTATTGAGATAATTCCGTGAATTCACTGCAAATTTCGTTTATAATTGCTTCTGGGTGTTCTCTCGCTTCCAGTTTGTCATGCATTGTAAATATTATTGTTTTTTCCCTAGCCTTCATTTCAAGACGGCCCATTCTAAGTTGCAGCTGTTTTTCTTTCTCCATTAACTCGTTTACTGTAGCTTCCAGTTTTGCATTTCTGCTGTTGTCAAATTTGATATATCATTTCTCACTGTTTGAACCAGTTCACTCGTAAATTGCATGAAGGTTAGATTAGTAATTCCCTCCTTCGGAATTATAGCTATTGCTTTAGAAAGTTTTGTTTGTGGGCTAGTCTTTAGTTCTGGTGAAAGTTGATCAGCTGTTCTTTTGCTTGCAGTTGTTTCATTTGGAAAAGTATATTCTGGGTTCTCGTTCATTGACAGCATTAAAAGTATTATCCGTGAATTTTGATTTTGGAATATCCAATAACAAGGATGATAGCGACCACTTTGTTTGAATACCTTCACAGCTGCTTTTTTTCTAAGGAGTTCAGTTTTTGTTCGGTGCTCCCAGCAAATCTAGCAAGTGTCACAGTTGAGGTTAGGTTTGTCAAAGAACCAAGAAGTAGGGTTTCTAGAGTTAGGGCTTGTAGAGTTAGGGGTTTGGATCCACATGAGATCTGATAACTAATTAACAGTGAAAGCGGTGTGACCTTGTGAGTCTTTGCAACCTTCTTTGCATGAAATGTTTTTGGTGAGAGGGTAAAAGTTACAGATTTCTTAATATTTTCGTTGTTTGTGTGCTTATCCTAGGCAGCATACCAAATTTCAGCTTTCTAAGACTTTAGGAAGTACCCTAGAGGTTTTGATGATCATGAGCGGCGAAATCGACGTATTTCAGGTATTAATAAAATCTAAAGTATATAAAAGCTGAACAAATGAAGCTTATTGTGTTTCAGTAGTCTGGTAACTTCATCTTATTCTAAGAATTTGGGCTCTCTGGTATTATTCAGACCGAAGCTATGAGGGTTCGAAAATACGACGAAACGCTTCGAGAAAAGATAAGTAGTGCCCAGTCTTGGCGGCGGCACTGCCGAGCCCCCAGATATCTGAAACTTCGTTTAATTTTTCTTTTAATGTACATATATCAGACTTTCTACTAGTACAAATAATTTAAAATTTTTTTTTGCATTAGGGCTTTGGGGGATGGTATATTGTGGCATATTTTTGAGCATAAGTAAAAACCTAATGCGACTTAAAACTAAAAAAAATTGTTTTAATACTTAAGGCAAGCCCTTTCAAATTATATTTCACACGATATATAAACCAACATTTTTAAATTCCTTAATCGGGAATAGATACGGGCAAATGACTTCTACTCCTGTGCTAAATTTCAAGTTGACAGAAATATTAGTTACTAAGAAAAACGGCTGAGACATCCAGACAGACAGACAGTCAACGAAGTCTCACAATAAAGGTTATTTTGACCTTTTAGATACGGAACGCTAAAAAAGATAGATTTTATATGAAAAAGTGAGATCGAGACCAATCTCACTTTTTCGTATTAAATATTTAGTCTAAGCGTTGTTCATTTTTTTTGCATAAGATACTTATACTCATTTCCAATCCAGTAAGTGTCTGCCAGAATTTTGGTGTGCATTAATACGAAGGAATTCAATTTATTTTACTACTTTCATCATTATTACCTACAATCTTTACTAGGATAATGGTCGTATCTTTAAGGTCAATATTCATTTTATTTTTAAATGTCTTTAATTGACACTTTGTAAAAAATAAAACCGTGAGTTTTTCTTTTTAATAAAGACAGGAAAAAACAACTTTCAAAGATTACAATATCATTTTTACCTGCAACAGAAGGGTTCCATAAAATTTCTGTTTTATCATGTAATGTCATGTTCATCTAATTGCGTCACCAAATATCCTTATTTACAATTTATTAATTAAAATGGAAAGAAGTTGGTAGTCTTTCGTAGCTTTATTTAATGTGCTTAAAATTTACTGTAACTGTAAACTGCAAAATAAAATAAAACATAAACAATTTCTATCAGAAATAGCTAGTGAATTGATAACTGATGATTAAATAGCCGATTGCACGGGGTAATTCTTGCACAGAATTGCCGGACAATAATGAAGAGTAGCCATTTTTTGGTTTTTGCGTTAAGTTCAAACACCTGGTTATCACTTTGTGCCACTCCTCTCCACAGGAAGATATCGCAGTTTACATCAGATTTTAAAACACTATGCCTCTGCTTTGACTAAATTTTTTTTAATTAATTAAATTATATTTAGAAAACCCACGAGGAGACCGGGTCTCGACCCCAGGAACCATGATTGATCAAACTTCGTCTCCAAAGTTTTGGCCAAACTTCAAAAAAAAAAAAAATAAATGCTTCACACCATTTGACTGCTGTTGATCTACAAGACCCACATCAGGGCTTTACTCGTACGCATTAGACGAAGTTCAAAGAAAGGCTATTTAACTTATTGGCGATCTGAGAGCATTTACCGCCTGGAGGATCGACGAAATGTCGGTTGTCTCTCACTTTTCTATGGTAATTTCCTCGGCCACTATTCTGACAAAGTTGCTAGCCTGATTCTACACTCCCACATCTTCACTCTCCAAATTTGGACGTAGCGTTAAATTTTCAGGAAACTTTCCCAAGCGGGACGAGACGAAAGTGGAACTGTTTACTACCTTCTGTTTTCCTTTCGTCTTGTGAGCCTGAAACTTTCAAAGGAGCCGTCTATAGTCAACGCCTTCATGCAACCTCGTGTTTCCCGGTGTTTTCTTTACTTGAGTTATTTTTATTTATGCATTCTTTGAGCTTATATCCTGTTTATGTAATATTTGTATTCGTAAACTTTATTTTTTATGTAGAATTAACCCTTCTAAGTCAAAAGGCGCACTTCACAGGCAGAGGCCTGGAATCAATTCAGGCTCCCACAACCCATGCCATAAAATATTAGTAAACAAACAAAAATAAGAACAATCCCAATCACTACAATCAGGGGTGTAAAGACAACAGAGATCGTTTAAGCAAATCTTTAGTAAGAGCCAGGTCAAAAATTCCCCAAAAAAGAAATTAATATCAATTTACATTATATTGCGAATATATTTGGCTTTTACAAAAACGTTTATTTAAAATTCATATTTTCTCCTAGTTTTCTGTAAAAGGTCATTGAATAAATGCGTTGAGCGGCAAGACCACCATGCCATGGGTCCCGGGTTCGAGTCCAGATGACCATGAGCTTTTATTAAGAAATTAAAATAATCCACTCCGTCTCTGGGCTGTTGTCTATCTCACAGCAACGCAAACAAGGCTCAAGTTTCCTCACTTCCCTTACCCTAATTCCCTTCCGGCCAAAACCATGCTAACGCATCAAAGGGTTGTCCCCTAGGATTTGGCCACATCGTATAAAAAAAAAAACTATACAAAGAAACTTTACCATTTTAAATAAAAAAATTTTTTATAAACTCTCCTTGTTCACAATATTTCTAAATCACTATTCATTGATATTTAAAAATTTATTAAAAAATATCTATACTTAGAATACAACACTACTACTGTTTCTATCGGACCAAACTAAATTGCAGTTCGATCGATATGACATTCTGTCATTTGGCTCATTTCTTTTATCTGATAAATTATGTTATTTGTCATAGAGGATCCTATATGTACCGTAGTCTCTATCTATACCTAGTCGTGCCATAAATTCTGTCACAACTTTAAAGTAGCATGAAATCTAAACAATAAAAGATAATATGTTTATTCCAACGAAATTTATTTTAATAAGATATTGTTTATTACATAATAATAACTTTACTCGAAATGACCTCCTTTTGCTTTTATACAAGCTTTTAAACGTTGTGGCCACTGGTCTATAGCGGCACGCACGGTATCAAACGACATTTGATTTGCTGCTTTCACCAAAGATTTTTTTAGAGTGTCCAAATTGCGGTGGGGAGTTCTACAGGCCTTGTTCTCTAACTCTGTCCATAATGCATAATCCAGCGGATTTAAATCTGGACTCCCGGATGGCCAATCTTCTTGTGCAATAAAAGCAGGAATTTTGTTGCGAAGACACTCCTGTATGCTTCTTGCTTTGTGAGCAGGAGCAGAGTCTTGCTGGAAGACCCAATGTTGTCCACCGAAGAGAGTTTGCTATAGAGGTTTCACAACACCTTCTAGCACGTTGGTTTGATAAACCGCGGCACCGGTTTTGACTCCTTTTTCGCAAAAATGGAGTGTTGTGGTACCTTTATGGGATACACCACACCAAACCATTACAGAAGCTGGATGAAACCGTTTTTTTAGCTTCTTCTGATGATATTGCATAAAGCTTATCATTTTGTTTATTAAAAACTTTCTCCACAGTAAAAATTTTTTCGTCGGTAAAGAGGATGATCTCATGGCCATTGGTTGCGTGCCAAAGCAAGAAACGCTTACATCTTTCCAATATTATTTCCTTTAACCGAGGAGTCAACATGTGGGCCGTTGACTGACGATAAGCCTTATATGAAGGACATCTCGAATGAGTCTACTCATCGATCTTGTGGAGATTTCCAACTACCTCGACAAAATTTGTTTTTTGGCCAGTGGATTTCTGCGCATGCGCTCTCGGTCAGTTTTGATGGCACTGACTGTTCTAACGGTACGTGGACGACTGGTCCTTGCTCTATCATCTATGCCTGAGGTTTCATTAAATCGTTCTATGGCACGATAAATGAATCTTTTTGTTATTTTTAGCGGTTTCAACAAATTCAAAATTTTAGAAGCACTTTTTTCACACTTATGGAGTGCTATTACAGCGATACGATTTTCTTTTACGCCCCACTCCATGATTACTAGTCAAAGACTGTCGCCAAACTGATCGAAATATTACGCCGTACAGTTCATTTGTTATAAAGTTCAACATAACGGTACAATTCCAGGCTAATTTCGGAGAAAGCGCACATTACAAATTGTGTGACAGAATTTATGGCAAGACTAGGTACATAGTTTAAAGCTAAATCTGCAATTAGTGTATGTTCGCGCTCAGGGACCAACTAATGGATTTCAATGGGGTTTTCACTGTTTCATAAAGTATCATTCGAAGAAGGTTTAAGTGTATGTACGTTTATAGTTGTCGATAGGGAGTCGAAAAATTAGAGGAATATGAGTTTGCAATGTGTAGGTTCTGTAGTGGGTCCCACGCATTGCTGCAGTACACCTCCCCCACTAGGTGGAGCGTGGTGGGGTATGCATAGTGGAGGGAATCGAAGGTCGGATCGGAATGTATGCCTTCAGCGCGGGCATTTACGAGCGAGCGTATATATATATATATATATATATCACCATACAACCACCCCATATGTGATTAGAAGTTAGAGTTTCACAGTACTCGAGAGAATTCTCGATGCCGGTCTCGACAGGAAACCGGCACCAGCAGCGAGACCAATACTATTGTTAACAGTGCGATTACGAGAGCGAGATTTAGGTGTCGAGAGAGCACGAGATTTTAGTTTTTATCATAAAATGTGCAGACCGATATTGGCCTTTCTCTCGCCGAGATTGCGACGAGAGCAAGATCGTCTTCACCTTTGCGAGACCCGGACTGAGATATGCCAAAGTTTCGGTCTTGTCTCGGTGTCGTGAAGCCCTTTTAGAAGTCGTATAGCACTAACGTAGAGCCAGTACACAATACGCGGCTCGATGCCCCATCTTTTACCTATTGTCTTTTACAGGAGTATAGCACTACTGTTGCTTTACGTACTCTTTCTCAGATGTTAGGTTTCCAACAAAGTTTCCTATCCAGAATAACTGGAGAATAACTTGTCCATCTAATTTCAGTCTGACCTCATTTATTGTTCGGCAGTTGATAGGAGGAACTCTATGTTTCCGAGAGAAAAATATCAACTCTGTTTTGTTCGAGTTTATGCCCAGACCACACCCACTACTCCAGAAAGAGACTTTAGAGAGCGCGCAACTTAAAATGGAACCTATTCTTAAAACCACTTGTTGAAACCCCCTCCCTATATATATACAAAAATATATAATATAATTTTATGCTTGCGACAGACAGGGCAGTAGTTATTAATTTTTTTTATAAAGGTTTCATATTTTATTAGATTAAATTACTTCAATTATGGATTACATTTTTAATAAAAAAATGTTTTCACCGAAGATAATATTTTTTAAATTCACTCTACTTTTCTCCCATCTACGTGTGGCTATATACATTTGGCAGAAAAGTAGGGTAAATTTCAAAAATATTTTCCTTGGTGAAAAGATTTGGTAAGTTTAGAGTTAAAATCGTAACATTTGGTGGATCGAGGGCAACACTTTGTAATAACTCTCTTTAAGTGAGATCTATTAGAACAAAAGCTCCCATACGAATTTCTTCACTTTTTCCATGAATTTCAAAACACTATTTATATCGTTCTTCTATTTAGTCACACAAATCTAATAATTCAATTATAACTTTTTTATAAGCTCAAAAAAACTTTTCTGACAAACGCTTTAGACAGAAATCGCCGAAATCAAGGGTTGGCAGCTCAACTTAGTGAACTTCGCCTCCTTCCCTGTCTCAACCTTTCCCACGAGCAAAATAGCTGGTCTCACGTACACGGTTCATACACGTAATGGCCTATCCTGTCGGTTATTTTACCTAAGATTGCAATTGATCGTAAATATAGGAAATTTTGAATTAAATGAGATTAACTTGCTTGAGTGGCTAGCTTTATGTCCATTCAATTCTAAATTTCATATATTTACGGTCGATTGCAATCGAATCGTATTCGGTAATAAGTCCCAAGGCGGTGGCTATTAAAAAGCCGATCAGCCTTCACATAGACCTAAGAAAGGTCCGTTGTGTTACTACATTTTATATTTTTTTCCTAATAATAAAAATTTATAAGTTCTGGAATATGAACCTGAATGCAAAATATTTTTCTTTTAAGTTTGCCACTGAAACTCTTTCTTTTTACTAGTTTTCGCTTTCCCTTTATTTGTATGTAAGTGAGTACAAAGTATATTTGGTGTAAATGATAAGCTTAATAACTCTGATTTATAAATTACATAATTGTTTTGTTTATATATTAGGTAAGTCTCTTTTACTAATTATATTATTTGCATTTGCAGCCGAAGTTCTATGGAGATGCAGAGAAAGCAGATGATAAATGATAACTCTCGATAATCTTGAATTATTTTAAACTGTAAGTGCATTCAGTACGCATATCAGCATAAAATGTGGGTCTGTAAAATTAGTTTTTTGCTGTATGCACAATGGTGTGCGCTTTATAAAATTATATTTATCATTTTAATACTTAAGATAAACCATACATGTGCATAAATTTCGAAGAAGAAAAGATTTTTGCACATTTTTATAATACTAATCTATACATATACCGAATATTTGAATATATTATTTATAGGTATTCCTATTGTATATTGAGGGTGTTTTTATGGAGGAGTACTTTAAACATTCAGTTTAACTCAGTTTATGACATGTAAATTGAATGTAATATATTAGAAACTGGTTTTGTTACATTAATGTTGGGATGTATGCAATTGCATTTAAATGAAAGTAGCATTTTAACGTTATATAATCTGAAAAATTTGTTATGTAAATAATATGTGGAAGTTTTTGAAAAAGAATTTAAGAACAGACGGCGACCAGCATCAAACATGCTCCTCATTTTGATATAATATAAAAAATGTAAGCAAATAAAATATTTTTATATAAAAGGATTTGTTTCTTTTCTTCTGTAGTATAAAATAAAAATAAATAAATAAATAGGGCATTAGTGTCGAGTTTTTTAAACAGTCTGAATCTTAGGTGTTCTGAATGTAGCAAATTTCATTGGAAACACTATAGACTGAGCTGCACTGAATCCATTCGTATATGCACTTGATTATATCGTGCTTATTTTGATTCAGCTTTACTAATCCATATCAATTCTTTTTTCGTTTTTCAGTAAACACTATCCCGCGCCCATGAACTCCAAACTTACATTTTTAATGCCTTTTGGTAGGACAATAGTTTTAATTTTCAGCACATTCTAAAATAAGAACTAAATAATCTTTGGGATAAAACTAAATTTGTATTACATCCAAAGCGATTTTTGTATGCTGTGGAGAGATAAAACACAATGGAGACCTTTATGGTTATTTGCAGTCGTCGGTGGAGTAAGCGGCCTAGGAAATCGAATCCCACCAACGGCGACGCATGATTGAATCCAGTTTAACTTGTAGGTCCACTTGCAATCTTTGTATCGAGTCGGGTGAAATTCTTCTCCCGCAGAATGCCCCACAAGGGGTTGTGGGAACTAGAGAGATAGCAGAAAATAAGAATTTGAAATTATTAGTGTTAAGAACTTTTATAGAATGTTCAGTGCAATGTGTTTTTAAAATAGGTATTGAAACTGTGTAACGTTGAAATTAAAATTGAAAGGCTAGAAAGAGGAAGGGCAACACACGGAAGCGAAAAGTTGTAAGATAAGATACTTCTAAGATAAACCTGAAAAATTTGGAATTTAAATGTTAATGTAAGTGTTTCTGGGCTCTAGTCAAAGCCATAAAGAACGAATGTATAAGTAGTTCAATACCACTTATAAATCAGGCCTACCGGGGAATTCGATTCAATCGAATCGTTGAAAAAGGACCGTAATGAGAAACACAATTGAATAATTCGATAATGCTTAAGCATAAACTAAAATAGTATACAGGGTGTAACGTTTCTAGAGGTCAATACGAATACAAATGATTGCTTTCACGTAGACAAAAAAAAAATTGTGTGGCGGGAGGGGGGCAACCTCAAACGTTTGGGAGTTACAGGGTGATTCATAAATTTCAGTTTTCCATGGTATGCACGTTACTCTTTTGTTTTTATCTTTTGATCTACCCGACATAGCGACATCAAACGAACGCTAGAAAAGAACTACCCCAATTACCTTTCCAAAAATTTTAACAATGTTGATCTCACGACTACCACTGCAGGTACAGTCACGGCCAAAATTGAAAAAAATGTTTTGAAATTACCAAAATTTCAGCATTTTCCCAATTTTTCTCCGAAATTTATGTAATGAGTATACCTCTTTTTTATTTTTATTAAGGTAGGTAAATGCTCCCTGACGCCTGGACTATTGTGTTAGCCAGAGTACTAGTATTCTGAAGCTCTGCTAGTAATACCTAATGGAAATTTTGTTGTAAAAGAGGGTCAGTCAGCAGAAATATCGATCATAGTTGAAAAACAATTCGATAACTACGGGTGTTTTTAAGCTAAAATGATAAAAAATTGGCAGAATTTACGCGGATATAATTTAGATTTATTGTGTAGTAGAATGAAACGAAAAGCGGCTGTACTGAAATATGAAAGGAGATTCCCTTATCGACGTGCACCTTAAAGAGGGGTACTTTTCGGACTTTTCGAAGGTTAGGAGAAACTGGAAGTGGAACTTCAAGCAGCGCAGAGTACCGATCTGAATCATCGAAAGATTCTGTCGACGAGTAATGAATAATCACAATCGTTAGACAAGACCCTAAATTGAGTACTATACGCAAGACGATTAGGGGTGGCTTCAGTTAAAGTCTAGAGGGTTACTCATCCAGTATGGTGACGTTCATATCATCATATCCCAGCACAGGACCACTGGAAGGATATTCCGAGAGAAGAGTAAAATTTTTCGAATGCGATATTGTGAACGGGGCGTTTCGGGGATGGGAATGTTATTATCGTGCAATAGCTTTCTGACCACGACAAGGACTAGGGAGTGCTTTTCTCAATCGAAGAAGGTCGAATGCCCTTTCATTAAACAATGTTCAGTTAATTAGTTCATTAATAAAAACACTGTCTACAGATTTAGTTCATTTATTCTTAAATTTGTAATACTTATTGTTATTTTTCACTTATTAGGATCACACATCGAAACAACTGTGCTGATATTATCAAGAATTCATATTTAACAAAAAAGATGGATTTAACTTAACTCTTTCAAAAAGTCTAAACAAACACTGCTTCATTACTGTCTACTGTTCTCCCTTAATTGGGTGACAGTATTATTTAAAAAAGAGCCTCCGAGTCTCGAGACTCGATCGTTAGCCACAACCGATTTTCTTTTTATTTGCATCAGTATGATAATAATTACTACTATTACTAGCATGTACATATGAGACGGCGTAGTGATAAACGTGATTGTACGGGTTTTAGTTCACCCACCAGATCAACAGTGATTGTTGAGGTAATTAATGGACTGTACAGGTGACATAAGAGAAATCCCTTGAACAATTACAATAATTTTCGCTTGAGTAAAAATGGTGGGACTTCTGCTAAGTGCTGAGTACAAGTGAATGCTGCTTATCAGAAGTAAAGTTGAATCCAACGGTCAGTATTCACTGGTAGCGGAATTTTGCCAATAATTTCTCTTGAGTGATCCAGTAAGTAAGGTAAGTTTTGCTCGTGCAGATGAAATGTGACGTGTTGTCAGAAGCTTAAAAAGGTACGTTGTTTATTTTATCATCCATATTTCTGATCAATTTAAAGATTTTTAGGTATTCATCTTTACGGTCTGGTTCAGGTAAGCAACATAAGTTAAGAAACATTTTTTTTTACTAAATAAGTTGGGCATTTCCTCCCAACTGAAGCGGTTATTTATAAGGTGCCCAAACTCACCTTCACTGGCAAACTAAATTATAGGAAACTAAAGGATTACATTAATTAATTATATGCAAATAATGTGCTATAGTTAATTGTATTCAATTTGAACGCATGTACTTTTTATTCAATTAAATTCATTTTGCTTAACTCATTGTTGTCACGTATAGGTAGTAAACAAATTTTCGATATGGGTCGTTTAACAGAATTACCCTCCATTTCAATATTACTACTCGTACATAGCCACCTTGGCCGGGATGTGTTTGTAGAACTCGACCTTAGACGGCGGTAAGTTGTCGTCCGTGATCAGGACTAAGTCACCTTATCATTATCCCTTGGATTCAGCCCTTTAGGACGTTGCTGCAGATACGCCATCGTTGCCAGAAATGTTTACTCATCTGTTGAATAAGGACCCATCGGAATCTAGGCTGCGTATTCTTACTGAGTTGTTCACTCTCAGGAGGTTAAATAAAAAAATGTCCTAGCGTCAATGCTCCGCCAATCTTTGACGTCACATGTACTTGGGCAGACGGATGTTTAAGCAGGCCTCTATTTGAGCTAAAACTGTTGAATGCTCCATGTTCCCATGATTACTCCTTTCAAGTGATGCTTCATTGACTTTACCCCGGCTTCCCAGAGCCCACCAAAAGAGGTGAAGCCTGTGAAATGAATTTCCAATTAACCTTCTGAAGTGATAGTGCAGATACTATGTCAGGAGTTATTGATCTTAATGCTGTTTATATTCTTCCGAAACTCTCCTATTAGCACCGACAAAGTTCGTCCCACAATCGATGCACAGCTCTTGGCATAATCCTCGGCGAACGGAGAATCTTTTAAAAGCTGCTAAAAATGCTTCGGTTGTAAGATCTGACACCAATTCTAAATAAATGGCTCTCGTTGAGAGGCAAATGAAAAGACAAACATAACCTTTACTTGTGCGCATTCTGCCTCGTTCTGTATGATACTTGATTTAAAAGCGTCCTGAAAAGTTAACTACAGAACGCAATAATGGTCTTGATGGTTTTACACAAGGGCTAGGTAAATTTTTCATAACTTGCGTTCGTGATTTGGCCGTGAATTTGAAACAGGTGATGCAATTATGGAGAATTTTCTTCACTAAGTTTCTTACATTTACAATCTAATATGTTTTGTTGTGTATTCACAAGGACGGGGAATACCACTGAGTCACAAGACTGCTATTTTATTGGAGGAACCTTACACCTTTTCCTAGTACACACCAATTCAATTGTCAAAACGTACTTTTGACCTTTAGTTTCTTTATATTTTGTTTTTTTGTATTTATTTATTTATTTATTTATTTATTAATTATACACTTTTACACTGATACACAAGCAGTTAATTCTTAATACAATTATTCCCTGTCTATATTTTTTTGTACAAATCTAAATTTAAATATTACTTATTTTTCCATACAAATTACTTAATTATTTTAAGTACACACTATTTATTTTCAATACACCTTACTTAATTATTTTCAATACACGTTACTTAATTAACTTTGTATATTTAAAATAATGTGACACTTCACTTAATCAAAAAATTCCAGAACAACGCAAAAAATTTCAAAACAAACCGTTCAAAACTCGAGCGGCGTTTCTAATAAAGAAAATCTAAATTCCTTTGGCTCTTCATGAGCAGCAGCACCAAAGGGTTAGATTTTCTTTAGCTGTTAGATTTTGGTGCTGCTGCTGATGAAGAGCCAAAGGAATTTAGATTTTCTTTAGCTGCTGGACGGCTTCGAAATCAACCGAAAACTGGATGTTAATCCAACTAAATCAAACACCGAACTTATACAGCAGTATCACAAGATCACTAACACTGTCACATTAACCTTTCGGTAAAATAATTTTCAAAATGCATGTGTAATTTTTTTTAACTGTACCTACATGAAAGAAAGCTTAAGGCTTTTCTTTCATTAACTCTTCTGCCTCTCTTCTATAGGCAGAAGCCGATGTTGGCAAAGATCGCGATCAAGCAAGACGACATACATGAGAAAAGCTTTCAGAGCTTTTTCTTCTTTTTGTATCCTACACGTGTACACCTGGGCAAGATACGATGTATGTAGGAAATCGCTGAGAAAGGCACCTTTAGCTGGGAACGAACTTAATTTCGTTTGGTACCTTATCGGTTTTAATGCTTAAGTGGCATTATTAAGTTACCAATGCGCTGCAAATTTCCTGGGAAAGGAATGCGCGGTAACTTGAGCGATTTGTTTGTTGCGAATTGAGATAATTTATGCTGTTTAGGCGAATTTAGTTACATCCGTTTGATGCAACTGAAATAATTTCTCAATGATTGAATATTTTATTTTAATAATTATATTCAATTTGAATGAATTATGTTATTTTATTTTAGGTGCCGTTATGACCATTTTAATGTACATAACAATCCTTCCCCCTTGGAAAAAGTGAGCTGTTCTTGGGAGAGGAACAGATCACAGAGGGGAATAAAGGGAAGATGAATATTCTTTTTTTATTGGGTGGCCTTACCCTTTTCCGCTTTTCTGTCTATTTAGAGGATACAGAGACCGAATGTGTTACTCTTTTTAACATTATTTATTTATTTAATTTTTTTGAGTGATAGGATCGCTGGAACGACGTGCCGAATTGCAGCATATATTGCCACGAGCAATAGGATGAACCCTGTTAAAGAGAGCAGATTCGGGATGTCAGAGACTGTCAAACTCAACTCCGCGTGCCATTTTTGTAACGCTCCGTCACGGCAGCTCGGAAACTTGTTTTACGAGGACATACCAAGTACATCCGACACTGCAAAAGGGGCTCGCATTGAACAACGAGAACTGCAAGTAGCACAAAGGGAGTTTCTTCTCCAATACGGTCCTGACATTGCAAATTAATCGAAACTAACTTTTCTTCCAAAATTCAAAAGACAAACAACCCCGGGCACTTTTCTTGATGTAGTTGAATCGTTGAGTTGTTTGTTTCGGGGTCAAAATGTCGAAAAATAAAATGTCGATTTGAAAAATGTCGATTTTTTTTGACTCGCTGATTAAGAAAATATCGAAAACGCTGTTGACCGAATGACAAAACACCAATTTTGTCCGTGCCCAAATTATATGTCGAGAAGTCGGTAAAACTTTAAAATCAAAATCAAATTTGCTTTATTGATTTCAGATGTCCAAACAATGTAATAACATAATTATTGATCTCCGTTTAACAAAAATTCATACAGCTTTAGATTTTCATATATATATATATATATATATATATATATATATATATATATATATATATATATATATTGTAATGTTTTAATATTTATATTTCAATATTACTATGATTTATCAGACCGATTGGCAGTTAACGTTTTAAACCTAGGAGCAGCCTCAACGCTATAGCTCCACTGGAGCAGCTAAATTAGCTATTGCTCCAAAGCTAAAATAATTCGCGAGGAAGAGCAGCTATAATAGCACAACTCTTATTAAGTAAAACTTGGCGGATTGATTCTGACTGAATTGGTTTATTGAAATTTCTTACTCTATTTATATTCAATTATTATGCTTACTAAACTAATGATCTTTGGCCACATTCTCAATTGCTAAATAATTTGGCCCCTTTAGTAATTAATTATTTCGAAAGAAAGTATCGTTTCAAATTGCATACTTTGTGATTCTTCGCTGGCCCACTTACATCATACAGCGCGAGTTCATATTTCCGCTTTGAACTGGTCGCTGTAGATGCATCACGTGCTTGTTTGTTTACCTAGTTTTTCCATTGAACAATTACTGATATGCAATGGAAGTGTCGCTTACCGCCGTTAACGTAGGTCAGGGAATTATGCACAGCACTTTGTATCACAAGTTCGTAGAATTTTATTTACGTTATTGGACATGTCATGTTATTTGATGACTTTGGTGATTTATGCAATTCTGTTTTATTTGGGGAATATATACTTCGGTATATTACAATATATATATATATATATATATATATATATATATATATATATATATATTTTTTTTAATAGAATTAACCCTTCTAACTCAGAAGGCGCACTTCACAAGCAAGAGCCTGGAATCAATTGACCTATTCAGAATATAACATATATTGAGGCGAATGAGGCTCCCATAACCCATGCAATAAAATATTAGTAAAAATCCAAAACACTCCCAAACACTACAATCAGGGGTGCGGAGATAACAGAGAACGTTCAAGCACATCCCCGGCAAGAGCCAGGTCAAAAACAGGATACATATCCACGGCCCTACACATGCGGTTAATAATAATAAGTTATCCGCAGTTATTGATCGATCATTAGTAAACAAAGATAAGATCATTAATAAACAAAAGCCAAAATACACCCAAACATAACAATCAGGGATGCACAGGCAGCTTAAGCCAAGTCAATACAAAACATACAAGGAAGAAAACTTTACACCACACAAAAAACAAAATCGAAAAGAACAAAGACAAGTGAGTCCAACAGGATGGTTACAAGTTATAAAGGTTCCTCTTTAATGTTAACTTGTCTACGTTAGTGCTGAATACATCACCAACACCATTAGCAAACCTACACATGCGATTAACAGGCTCGAACATACCGTAACTAGTGCGCGAGAAAGCTATCTGAAAGTTCGAACGGTTTCGAAGGGAATAGGACAGTTCTCTAGGTGATATTTTGGAAGAAAGTTCCGCACTGTCAATCTTTCCCTGTAGAAGCTGGTGTAGAAAAATTATATCGGCAACCCAGCGACGCTTCTCGAGAGTAGCAAGTTGTAACAGTCCCAATCGATCACCATATGGAGGTAGAATAAAAGGGTCACTCCACGGCATAGCACGAAGGGCCGATCTCACAAATCTGCGCTGTACAGATTCAATACGTTTAGTGTGAGATCCAAAAAACGGAGACCAAACCGGACTAGCATACTCCAGCAGTGGTCTAACAAGGGATGTATAAAGATGGAGTCTTATGTGAGGGCTAGGAAATTCCCTGGACCAACTAAGGATAAAACCCAGCATAGAGCTGGCCCTGGCAACGATATTATTAATGTGGGGGATGAAGTTAAGTTGCCTATCAAGATACACACCCAAATCCTTCACTCCTTCCACCCGCTGAATACAAGTATCTTCAAACTTGTACTGAAAAGTACAGCAGTTGATGGACCTCGAGAAGGTTAAAACCTGACATTTACCGATGTTTAATTTAAGATTATTATTGACACACCAGCTATAAAATATTTGCAGGTCTGACTGCAATATCTCGCAATCCGCAAAAGATTTGATTGGGAGAAAAATCTTGATATCGTCCGCATAAATAAGAATTGTACTTCTTTGAAGCAAATAAGTAATGTCATCAATAGACAAGATGAACAACAGAGGCCCAAGATGACTACCCTGAGGAACGCCGGAAGGAGCCACAAAAGCATCAGAGAGTACGCCACGAAAACGCACTCTATAAGTCCTATTGTATAAATACGACTTAATCCATGCAATGAGTTGAGCCGGGAAACCCAACCTGGCCAATTTGAAAGCGATAATAGAGTGAGACAGCTTATCAAAGGCCTTACTAAAGTCGGTATAAATGCAGTCAGTCTGGCAACCTTCCAGAAATCCACCCACACTGCCAGACACAAACTCTAACAAGTTGGAAACCGTTGACCTACCCTGAATGAATCCATGCTGCCTGCTAGAGATTAATCCCCTACACCCAATAGACAATTGGGACTGGATCATCAGTTCGAAGAGTTTTGGAATGCAAGATAGTTTAGCAATAGGTCTATAGTTAACAATCTCTCTCCTATTCCCACTCTTAAATATGGGGATTAAAAATGAAGCCTTCCAGAATGTAGGGAAGCGACCAACCAAGATAGATCGCCGGAAGAGCAAAAGTAAAGGACATAATAACACCGAAGAACACTTCTTTAAGACAACAGCAGAAACCCCGTCCGGGCCATAAGAAAATTCATCCGGAAGATCCAAAATATGCTTGTATAAGCTCTCCTCCGTGATAGATGGAATAGGTACGGGAGATATATTACTATTATTAATGTGCGAAAAGTTGTTACTTTCTGGATAAAAACCGGATGATTCAAATGCGCCCCTGAAGTATTCAGCAAATAAATTACAAATAACCCTACAATCGTTACTGGAACTTAACCCGAATTCCATAGTCGATGGATAGTTATCAACCCTTCTCTTCATATTGACGTAATCAAAAAATGCACGGGGGTTAGAGAATAAGTTGCCTCTAAGGTTCAGTAGGTATTCGTCATATAGAGAACGAGAAAGACTTATGAAATGTTCGTGACAAAGAATAAATTCACGCTTAGAGTCTACACTTCCCACTCGCAGGTACCTTTTCCAGAGTCTATTTTTCCTATTTCTGAGAGTTTTTAATTCTCTGTTAAACCAGGGGGGAGCGGATTCTCTACTTCTAACCTGGACATAGGGGACAAACCTAGCGAAAGCTTCGTATAAAATTTCATAGAAACCAGATACTTTCCTATCAATTTCGTCACTAGACAGACAGGTATGGAAGTCCAAATCACCAAGATATTCATTCATAGCCTCAAAATCGGCCATTCTAAAGTTAAAACTAAATTGACATTCGAGATTATCGACACGCACGTCCGAGAGACAATGAAAAGTGACAAGCAATGCAGGGTGAAACATGTCCAGACTCGTCAAGGGAAAGAGGCTAGGCTCCACAAAAGTGAGCGTGGAGTTCGTAGAGAACACTAAATCAAGCTGTCTACCCATATTGTTACTCACATTGCTCATTTGGCAAAGTCCTATGCAAGCCAAGGTGTCAAGGAACAGTGATTGTCCCTCAGTCAAGTTATGGGGAAGATAGCTATCGTCATCATCATTCACTACCCATCTCACGTTGGGTAAGTTGAAGTCCCCTACTAGGACAATTTCGTCCTTAGAACCCATCTGGTCATGAATGAAGTCGATATGCTGAATAAGAATGTCATACCGACTCAACCCATTATTATCGACGACATTGCCCATGTCTGGAGGATGTAACAACAAATTAAAAAGAGGTCGCCCGAATCGAATGAAACCTTTACTGAGACCTGTTCCAGATCAAATTGATCAGAAAAAGACGGAGGGTCCACAAAAGTAGCATTTAGAAAATTGCTACATGCAATGAGAACCCCACCTCCCCGTACAGACGAATCCGTAGACCTGTCCCTGCGGAAGACCAGAAAGGAGTCATTAAATAGCTCGGCATCCGAGATACCCTGGTGTAACCACTTCTCAGATAAAGCTATCAAATCTAATTCAGAGTTAACAGATGAGAAATAAAAATTATTAGTTTTAGTCCTTAACCCTCTCATATATATATATTGTAACGTTTGTTACTATCTCCACTGGTTGGTTTTTATTTTATTATTAACTGGCCGAGCGGTTTTCCAGTTGAACTCTGTTTTGGGTTTTTTTGGGATACTATCCGGTGTAGTATAATCGTAATAATCGTTGGTTTGTACAATGTGTGAATTTACGCTATATTTTATAAAAGTAATATTGGGGAAATTTTAGCTTGTTAAATGTGATTTGGCGTACCTGTGTGCTGTTGTTAAATTTGTGTTGTGTGTAAGCGAGATAAGACTGCTGGGTGTTGTATTCGGTTATGTTACCTGCTCAATTATGTGATTCTGCTGGGTTGATCTCAATGTGGTGCTCTGTGTAAATCTATCGGAGATTAGACAGCTTTCCTGGTCGTTGCTTCTCCTTGGACTCGTGGAACTGCACTCTTTCGAATCCTGGTGAATCCTTTTTCAGTGAAGCTACCCTGGAACTTCGGTACAAATGTGCAAAGCTTGGTGAGATCACACAGGTAGTGTTCAGTTTCTTCTCCACTGTGAGAATTCCCTGTTTAAGCTTGGGCTACAACTTGGATAAGGGTTTTTTAAAAAAATAACAAAAGAGGTTAGTTGAGTTACTTATCTTTATTTTATTTCGACAGGAAGAGATATTTCAATATGGCGGTGTGCCTTTTTATATGTTTTCTTATCCGAATTTTCGGAATGGCAAAATCTATTACAAACTAGGTAAGTGACATCTAGTGTACAATTTTATTTTGGCAAAGAAAAAAAAATACTATTTTTTATATAATTCAAATTTTTATGTTTTACTTTACTTGCGAAAATTATTTATTTTGTGTTTAGTGTCTCCTTTTGTGTATAGCTGAGTGAAAAACATTTTGAGGTTATGAGTTGCTCTGGGTTTTCAAATTTCGGTTTAACTTGTTTTGTTATAGTTTTCTTTATCGTTTTAGACGGCGCTAAGGATCATCCTGTCGTGTTCCTTCATCGTTGCAGCATACCTTACAGGGGAAAAGGGCTTCTTCTAACCAGAGCGCGTCGAAGGATGAATGCTATTCATGTAGGGTGTAACTATTTCAGCGTGACAGGTGAGTCGCCTTGTAACAATATATATATATATATATATATATATATATATATATATATATATATATATATATATATATATATATATATATATTAAGTATAGTATTTTTTTAAGATAATCTAAAATGAGTAGCTAAATTAGATAAGAATTCAAGTTTCGATTGGCTTTGTTTTTCACTTAATATATGTAATAATTGTTTTTCTTTATTTATTATTTGTGTTTTTGCCAATATATTTCCAGATTGAATTTTTTTAATATTGTTTCGTACTACAATGTATTCTTTACTTAGTTTCTCAATTAATTTATATAACCCAATGTGCGATGCTCCAACCAACACTTTAAAGGCTAAAACACAATGTGGGCAACACGACAAAAACGCCGTAAAAAACGCTGTTATTTGGGTTCTAATAACATAGCGGTGTATGGTATAAAATACAATGCTGACGACATCGTTCGACATTGTCGTCGAACTTAAATGAAAATTGAAATTTGTCGTACGTTTATGGTGCGTTTGACAAAATTATGATTTTGGGTTGCGTTCATATGTATTGTTTGACGTTTATCGTATCGCGGAAAGTAAAGCACAATAATTTTTTGGTGATTTTAAATCTGATATTAGAAGATATTAAAAAAATGGAAGAAAAACTAATTGAGGCGGTAAAATGCCACCGCATTTTATACGATAAAACTCATCCGCAATATATATATGACACAAATGACAGAATAAAATTTAATTACGGAGACAGCCCTTGTCGCGCACATTGTATTTTCACGGACGTTTTGTACGGTGTTTTTTACGGCGTTTTTGTCGTGTCGCCCACATTGTGTTTTAGCCTTAAGCTTTCTGTGCCAAGCTGCCAAAAAATTTTGCGGTTGCGGTAAATTACAAGTTATCAGTTCAGCAACTGACCAAAACGATGGGTCAAATGCAGATGAATTTCGCTTAAGAACATTATTTGATGATCGTTTCAGAAGATTTCCTTTGATGTAGTTACGTTCAAACCAATGAGAAATGCTTTGATGATCGTTTCAGAAGATTCCCTTGATGTAGTTACGTTCAAACCAATGAGAAATGTGATTCGCGTCATCGTCGAATTCAGGTTTTAATGCTTTGTAGTAGTCAGGTATTTCTACAGGATGTAAAACCGCCAGTGATTTAAGCATTCTCATATGTAGACTGAAATTTTCATTGTTTCCATATTTAGATGCAAGTTTCTCGGTTTGAATCCTTCTCCAAATTATATTTCCGAAATGAAAAAAGCAGCCTTTGTTCGTTGTTTCGGGGAAAATAGTTTTTGCAGCCGCAATATTTGTATTTAGGAGTCAAAGTAACGTTATTATTAGTTGCTAATGAACACAATTCCGGAAAGAACTCTTCATATAGTGCTTTAGTTTTTCTGCTCATTAAGCAAAAAAACAAGCGGAAATGCTGCTCCATTGAAAATGGCTTCTTTGGTGAAAAGTAAGCATTATGGTAGGTACAACTTCAAAGGTACTATCCATAAGCCACATTGAGCATTCACTTAATAGTTTGATGTTATCAACACTTCCAAAAACTAGAATTTTTTCTCCATTAACACATTTGTCAGCAAGAAGAAATAAATACTTTAAATGCTCCGGTACACACATTTCATTTATATTGTTTGGTTCTTTCGTAGATTGTGATCTAACTCTTTTATTTTATCTTTTTGATTTGAACGTCCTGGTAGATATATACGACACGTTTTCGGACATTTCACTATGCTATCTACAATTATTTGAGTTGGTGCATTACAAGTCACTGCAGCTTGTCGTTTTATAAATGAATTTGTTGGTGAACATGTTTGTTGTAACACAGCGGGTCATGAGAATGTTCTGTTAGTTTTATAAAAATTTGGTGCTTATTATTTACACATATGGTACTCACACGGCCTTGACAACTTAAGCTGCACTTACTTTCGCAGCGCCAACGATACACTTCTTTATCTTTCTTTTCAAGATGGTATATAAACCCATCAACTACTAATTTGTTTTGGTCTTTGTTGGACTTCACCACAGAAATTTCCATTTTATAATAGCGATAAGAGAACTCCCGTAAATTTGAAGTGGTCACTGTGAAAATCAAATTATCACTAAAGCCGACAATGGATAAGTGAATGAAGTTATCAGGCGTTTATTCGTTTTGTTTATTCGGTCAAAAATTTGTCGGCATTTTCAAATCGGTCTTTCAAAAACTGTCATAAAATTCGCGACATTTAGCACCCAACCCGTTTGTTTCATCATGGCAGTGGTAAAACAGCGGTATTTAAGAGGAGGGCCAAAATAAATTAAAAATTAGGGTATAATCACGTTCGCCAATTACCTCAAGATATTGCGAATGAATATCTTTTTTTGTTCCAAATTTATATCACCAAAGTAAATAAACATTTGTAGACATTTTAATCATGGATTTAAGTTCTTAGTGTCTCTTTGTAAATGATGAGTGACTGTGCTATCTAAGGAGACACAAAAAATATGACCTTAGAAAATGTAAACAACATAAGAACGCTAAGAAAACTTCATTTTCGGTTCCTGGTTTTAACATGACAATGTAATTATATCAAACTTATGAGCAACATTATTTCATTTTAAAATTCCCTGAAAAACGATATCCCGCGCATATAAGTCGACTGTTTCCAAAACACAAAACCGCACACTTCATTTTAAAAATGTCACATAACGTTAAAAGCTATTAGCTTAATAGTTTGCTAATATATTACAATAAACAAGATAGTAAAAAACGCTTTAAACTTTATAATATCAAAACAAAATTGTTAAACCATCGAACAATTAACAGTAATTACGTTGACAGGATCATGATCATTCGATCAAAATAAATTACATATAATGACCTTATCATAACATTCCCAAGAAAAATCCACAAGTATCCCATAACCAGACAGTTTAGTAATTGTACACTTTTCCACATAGTGCTTAACGCACTTTTTGCAGAAATTCATATTTTTCCTATCTTTCACAGTCATATTATCATACATTGTAATTAGATCATCATTACTTTAACTTAACTTGCAAATTTATTCTCACGGTCATATTGCCGCGCATTTGTATTCACTTAGCTTTAAGTAATTTGTAAAATTGTACAGAGCAGTCTAATAAAGTTGTTAATTCGTAACAGACCACACGAGTTTCATTATCTTTGAATTCCCCCCACCCGAGGCAAGGGTTCAAAATAGTTTAACTCCTTTATGCAAGAATTGAGTTCCTCTGTCCTCTACTGAGAAATAATTAAACTCATCCGCAGTGAAATAATAGATTCAAATCTCAAATTTTCTGTATACACCATACCTAAAAAATGTCGATCAAACGTACACGGTTCCACAGATAAGGGCCTATCCTGTTGTTTTATGTTCCCAGCAGAAAATCATTCTCCCTGGATAGTCCATGGAAAATGTACCATTATTTACTGTTTTCGAAAATTTCAAACTCGCAATTATGTTTATATCCAAGTGGTAATCTCAATTATATTTATCTCCAAATGATAATCAATTTGTGATTAAAAGAAATTTATAAATATATATTATGTAAAAGTTATATATTTATACATATACATTTTAAATAGTTTGGAGTTTAACTTGAGAGTATTTTGTGGGTTTATACATTTTGGTAAAATGGTATCAAAAAGATATTTTCGTTTCACTTGGAGTTGATGTGACAATTCCACGTAAACTAATATGCATAAAGGCCGTATCAGATTGTACTACTGCCGTGAGCAACAGCAAAAGGAAAGTGTTCTTATTGGCTAATCTGAATCACGCGACCCAACTCGTCAGCGGAAACATTTTTGCTGCCGAGTCACCTCTAATCCTAATTTTGTGGTCCGATCTCGCAATCCGATCTGACGTTTCTCGCAGTGGCATTTGTTCGCTAAAAGCTTAGAATATATAACTAGAGGAAGTGCCCTTGCCTGTAAAAACCTCGTACCTGTTTTAAGCATTTCTCTTGTGGGCAAGGTGAGGTACGTGTCCCTTATCTCGATGACAGATCCCCTATCTTTGACAGATTCCAATGCAAAACATTTGTCATTAGTTCTGTGTGAGTTTTGTTTTCAATTTATTTGGAATTAAAAGTTATTTCTACAAATATAACATTAAAAATCGAGACTATAAGTGGGGTGATTTATGTTTATTAGTTTTAAGACAGTTTATAGACTTTAAAAGACAGATGTTTAAAATGAAGTGTGCAGTGCATTGTTGCACAAATAATCGACGGTGGTCTCGTGGAATATCTTTTTTTAGGCAAGTAGCTATTAGAAATATGTTTTTTGATATATTTAATGTTATATTATTTAATTAAAACTGCTAAGACTTAATGTAGGTAACTAGAAAAATTAAAGTTTTTGTCCCCGTTCTCAGTTTGTTTACATCTGAGCAATTGGAATTTTTGTCCCCCAACTCGATTTCAGTGGCGGTCAGCCAATATGTAGTTAAATTTCAAAACTTATGTTTGCACCGTCAAGCGCAAGTCCGTTTTTTTAACTACTGCTATGGAGAAAACTACCACAAAGATACGCTTCTAACACATGAAGAAAAATGCTTAACTTTTCTGAGCGATGTGCGCTTCCTCTAGTTATATATTCTAAGGCTAAAAGCTACGAGGAAGAAACTAATGGAGATCAGAAATGCCAGACGGTATAAAACAAAAGTCGCCGAGCCGTGATGCTGAAGTCGCCGCGCCAATATTTGAAATCGCCCAAAAATCGCCTTTTGATTTTATATTCATTAAAATTGTTGTTTTTACAACTTTAATGTAATATTAATTACAAAATAACAACAACAGATACAAGTAACACAAATTTCAAATTTTGGTAGAGGCGTCGTGAAAAACAAAACACACTTTATTATTTAGTAATGGAAGTGACTATTTGCACTTACGTGTACTTACGTGTACTTTTGTATTCGGGAAAGTTCCGCTTTTATGTACTACTATACAAATATATTCCTTGGCGGGAGGACAGTTAATGAAGTAACTAAAAGTCACACCTCTTCCTCCCAGAAAGTCTAATAAAGTGTTGCCGCTAATACACGTAAGTACACGTAAACACATGTAATTACAACTAGTTACAGTCTTAAATAATTCACGAATTATTATTTATATAAGAGAAAACGAAAATTATTATTTATTGAATCGTGCATGCCCCTTTTCAAAACATAACCAAGAACTGTCTTTGTGCAATTGGTGGGATTAAAATGAACATATTTCAGATATAAACACGACGGCATTGAGTATATTTTGAGTTTGACCGAAAAAAATGCCATTGCGATAAATATCAGTTTGGACTTGTTCGGAGTTCAGTTAAGAGTTATTCTCGCAAAACTAGAATTTGAGATGACTCGATAGCAACAATTTTTCTTCTGTGACAGCAAATAGCCCAAAAGCGCCCAGCAAGAATTAAAAATCGCCCACAAAGTGCCTAGTCGCAGAGAACAAAATTCTGTCGCCCAACTGATCGCCCAAGTACCCCAATCGGCGAGAAATCGGCCGAATTGGCAACTCTGATGGAGATGCCCTAAGCTCCAAAAGTCTTGGCAAGTTTAATAGTGTGCGATAATCTTTCCCACACTAAGTAAAACGGCATTGCAGGCTGCGCAAAATTGTTTTGCTTGAGAGGGTTCTTGGCGCGTTTTTTAAACAACTTAGACACGTTCAAATAAACAAAATGTAAATACAAATTTTACCATATAAAATTGGAAGTTCGTCTTCTCAATCTCAGCTTTATTTAAAAGAATAATCAGTATACCGATCTTGGAATAAAATATCAAGCTATAAAAATTGCTTAATATTACGACTTCAATTAAATTTGATGAATTTAATTCGCCCAATGGCTCAATGATTACAATGTTTTTCCTCACATTTAATTTGTGTGGATTTCTTCAGAAAAGATTAGATTAGTTACAAACAGTATTTCCAGTTATCGAAAATATTCAATTTAATTTGTATCACTTCCTAATCTCATTCGTTGAGCTGAAATAGGTTTTGATTTAAAAATGCTCTGAACAAATCACTTTCCCCTTTCTAGTATGAAAATCTTACTTCCAAGAACTTTTGCTAGTGGAAAAAGTATTTCCAGTAATTGAAAATATTCAGCACTAATTTAATTTTTAGGATTTTATCACTCCCTAGTCTCGTTTCTCTGCTCTCGTTGAAATAGGTTTTCGTCTTGAAAATCTTCTTCCAAGAACTTTTGGCGTAAAACTAGATATTTTGGGAATCTAAATTACATGAAAACTAATCAATGTCAATATTTTTATTTTATTAACCGTATAATTCATTGTTACATAAATATAAAATTTAACGATCAAAAAATCTATAAATATTGATATAATAACATTTGTCGGAAACCCCTGCCAGACAAACTTTTCTCCATCCGCCAGTGCAGAATATTCGCAGAACAGCTGCTGATATCTAAATGAAATGTAAGCAAAGTTTCATTTTTACGTAAATTATGAATATTTCGTAAATAATCTTAAAACTTTCCTCATTTCTAGATAACTGGTTAATAGTAGCTTGTCTTATGTGTGATAGAATATTCCACATAGTCGACAGAGGGTGTTATTTGGACAAAATTCCACTATGCAGTTTTCTCTAAAACCTTGGTTATTTAATTAACAATTTCAGTTAAAGTGTATATAAATCTTCTTACACTTCACCAATATAATATATAATAATTTTGACATCACACGCATTAAAATTTGACCACGGAAAATCAGCGTATACATATACGTCAGGGCATCTCCATTAGATTCTTCCTCGTAGGCTAAAAGTATGCTGTCGTGTATGTGCAATCTGATACATCTGACAGCGAAATTTGTTTGCTGTTGTCCGTGCTGTTGATACGGCTATAAGAGCTTAGACGTCGGTATACAAAATTCAACTTACTCTCGCTATAGAATTTTGAATCAATTCCACGTCGAATCATTATGTATTTCACGTGATTTTTTTACTGGGTTCTAAGTTTCAATGTGCTTAATTAAATATCTTTTTGTTTTTTCACTAATAAATCTATTAGCCACTTGATGGCATTTTTTCCGTTCCTTATTCGAATCCATTACATATGACGAAAAAGCCGTCAAGTTGGCATTTCTATATCAAGCCGATGCAAGCGCTAGGCTTTTTCTTCCGAAATTTCTTAGCGTAGACATCCACCGAAAGTTTTTATTTAACTTGTTTTCATCAATGGTCCGGAATTCTGTACTTCCAATTCCAATTCCAATTCACAGATCTTACATCGGCCAAATTTGTTAGCAAAACTTTTCGGATTAGCTTGACTCTCTTATACGTATCAAAAGAACAGAACTACTACTCACCTGTTAGTGGCGTGTGAAGCTTTTAGTAGGAAGGTGGGATTTTAATTCTGCTTTCACGACTGTCGGTTTTACTTGTTTTCTTGTACTTCAGTTTAGTTTAAAATTTAACAAAGCAAAGTAACACATTTAAAGAAAAGGAAAGCAGTTCATTGCTTAGTATCGCAAGGTGTCTCAACAGTTTTCTTCAAATTTACAATTGATTTTTCGTGTGATAAAATCGATAAGTTTTTTATTTGTTGAGTTCGGCGGGTTAGCATGTTTCTCATTACACGATTTCATTAAATTTTCCGATATTTAATATATAGCAGAGGTATAAAGATACTTTGCCGTAAACATGTATTTATTTTTACAGTACTAATCAGAATTTGTCAGAGATATTTCTCTTCCTCTTAAAAAATCAATATATGGTCACCCGTATCCAGTGATTTAAGTCATGTGCAAACGCAAAACAAGTTTCCTTCTTAATATTTTGCAAAATGTGTCAAACTGAAATAAATATTTAAAAATGTGCTTGAAAGCTGCTTTCCTTTTCAATTTTAACATCTTTTGATAACGAAAACGTTGCTCAATATTTTCTTTGTAGTTATCAAGCTTTTGATTTGGAAAATATATAAATTCGTGGACAGTAGTATCTCCAAAGTTCAATTGTGAGAGTGTTTGTAGCACTATTGATAAGGAAATGGGACAGAAGGATTATTGTGAAAGGAAATTGCAATATTGGTAAGCTAGTTACACTCCTTTTACTTATAGAAATCGTTTACCCTGTTGCTCGCAACTCAAAGTTTTTGTATATATATGCAAGCAATTTCTTAAATATTTATAATTCCTTATATTTTCTCAGTTAGTATTATTTCCAAATAAAAGAAATTTTGCTAGACGCTCTATTGCTTACGAAGCTCAGTAATGTTATCTGAAGAAATTCTAATCAGGAAAAATTATTTGTTGTTATTAATTATAACATTGAAAACTTTTGAAAACATACGCCTGGTTGCATTATTCAAATTTTTAATTTTTCTCAAATTTGGGGTTGTAAATTAATTAATAACTTAATTAGAATTAATTAAAGAGAGTATAATAGATTAAATACTTAAGTCCAGGAAATATACAAACATTATCAATTACTTAACCCCTTAGCTCTCCAACTAGAATCAAAATCAGTAATTCTAAGATAATTTCTTGGTGTTTTTTTGTGTATTACTTTGTTGCGTATTAATTTTATTCGGCAAAGTAAATTCAGTCAGAATTTATTGAGTTTTTAAGTGGTAATTTTTTGTTTCGATAAGTTAGAGGCAATGTAATCCTCAAATGTTTGTCGATTGATTTTTGGTCTTAAACTGTCAATTTTTGAAAAATTGTTCCAGACTGCAGAAGAGAAGCAGTAGATCTGTAGAATATAAGAATATACATAAATATAATATATACATCCCAATTATTTTAAATTAAAATGCAATATGAGGTTTGTCGTTGCCATGCGAAAGAGTTGATCCGTGTCTGCTGGCTAGTACTTGCTGAAATTCCTTAAGTTTGGGATCCGTTCGCTTGACGTTTCTTACGGAAACGAGGAGATGTCTTTCAATAACTTCTAAAAGGAGAGTAGGTTAGAATCCCGAAATAGAAAATTTCAAAAATAACATTCCGAAAAAAGAGTCCAGAAAAAAACCCCGGAAAAATAATCATGCTTATGGGATCATGCTTATGGGATCACTACGAGGAAGAAAATAACGGAGAAGCCATATGGTGTGCTTAGAATATAGAACTGAAGGAAGTGCCCTTATGATCAGAGACTTTAGCATTTTTCTTCATGTAGTTGAAGTGTACCTTAGTGCTATGGAGGAGTAGTAGAAAAACGGATTTGCGCGGGACGGGGCAAACATAAGTTTGGAAATTTAAATATATTTTGGCTGAACGACACTGGGCATATAAGGCGACAAAGAAATTCCAATTCCTCAGAATGTAAGCAAACTGAGAATGTGGACAGAAACTTTTTTAGTTACCTTTTTTTGTCTTAAGAATTTTAATGTTTTAATTTAAATTTAAACATGTCTGTTTTGTTGCAGCAAACAGGAAAAGGGCATTTTAAAAACCAAACGCGGAGATATACTTCTTATTATCACTAATTTAATTTAATCCCAAAAATACAATACAATACAATACAAATACAATGCAATCAGAAACCACTTGATAAATTAATTAACCATAATTATGATTCCGAACTTTATTGATGTTGTCTCGAAAAATGTCGTTCAAAAACTGCTCAATCCACTTCGATCACCCTCACAGTTGCCTTTCCATCCATTTTGCTTATTGCTGATCGCATAATCGCTGATTGCATGATCGGTCGCACATATGCACCTTGATTTGGGTCGATGGTCGATGCCCCCGCTGAATTGATAGAAAAAACGCGAAGTTCAATGCTTAGAATATAAAAAAATAGTTTTTAAAAAAAAAGTTGAACCGACTTCACAAAAAGCGCTAAAAAGCATAAAATAATTTTTAATTTTATATCTATTACGACATTTTGAAGTCGGTGCAAATTTAACAAACCAAACAACTACAACAAAAGTATTTAATCGTCCTTCCTTTTGATCCCGTGAGCTGAAACGTTCAGGTAGAATTACGTAAATTTTCAATTGTGGTTCTGTAGTTGTTTTATTTGTTAAATTTGCACCGACTTCAAAATGTCGTAATAGATATAAAATTAAAAATTATTTTATGCTTTTTAGCGCTTTTTGTGAAGTCGGTTCAACTTTTTTTTTAAAAACTATTTTATTTTTCACTTTTTAGTTTCTTCGACTCTATACAATGAAAAGAGCCACCCAAATCGGTCCACGCGTTAAAAGTTAGTTATAACTCCCTACCCCACCCCCATTCCACTTAACTTTTTTTCTCATGGTATCAATCAAGGAACATACTCTACTGAACAGAAAAGGAATCATCGAAATCGGTCCACGCATTACGAAGTTACTACCCCTCCCCCTCCCCCACCACCCCCATAGGACCAAATTATTCTCCGATTTGCAATGGTGGATCACACTATACAACAGCAAAAGAACCATCCAAACCGGTCCACGCGTTACAAAGTTAGGTTCCACCCCCCTTCTCCCACCCCAACCACACCAACAATTTTTTTTTCTCGTGGTATCAACCAGCGAGCATACTCTACCCAAAAGAAAAAGAAATATCCAAATCGGTCCACGCGTTACGAAGTTAGACTACTCCTCCCCTCGCCCAATCCCCCACCATGGGCCAAATTATTCTTCTATTAGCAATGGGTGATCACACTATATACAACAACAAAAGAACCATCGAAATCGGTCCACGTGTTAAAAAGTTAGGTTCCACCCCCCCCCCCCCCCCCCCCCCCCACCCCAGCAACATTTGTTTTCTCGTAGTATCAACCAAGCATCATATTCTACCCAATAGAAAAAGAATTATCCGAATCGGTCCACGCGTTACGAAGTTAGACAACCCCTCCCCCCACCCACACCTTTCACCATAGGACCAAATTATTCTCCTATTAGCAATGGGGGATCATACTCTGTACAACAAAAAAAGAACCATCCAAATCGGACCACGCGTTACAAAGTTAGGTTTCACCCCCACCCGCCACCCCCACCCTACCAAAAATTTTTTGACATGGTACCAATCGGTGAACATACTCTACCCAACAAAAACAGAATCATCAAAATCGGTCCACGCGTTACGAAGTTATGCCCGGTCAGACATAAAAAAAAAAAAAAAATTTAAAAAAAAAAATACGCGTCGAACTTAGAACCTCTCTCTGTGTTTTTGGGAAGTCCGTTAACAAAACAGGAATGGCGAGGACTGAAATTAAGCGATACCGTCCAAGTTGTGTTGGAAAGCATTTGCGATTGTGTGAGAAGGTCAGTACAGGTGTAATTATTAAGAAGGCAAGGCGGGGCATTCAAATTAAATTTGAAAGTAGTTAGAAGTCACTAATTCACTTTATATTTTTTGTTTAAAGTAATTATTGACATAATTTAAGACGGTATTAGAACGTCATTAATGAAAAATATTAAAATATTTTAAATAAATATAAATCAATTTAAGAGTAAGCCCCCACAAGTAATGTTTTCTCGAACCGTTTGTGAAATATGTGAGTCTGTTTTTTGACATTTGCCATCTCGTAAAAAAAAGCCAGCCAAATTAGTTTAGGGAAATAAGCTCCTTTGAGTTCATTCCATCTCACTTTCTCTTGGATATTAGTTCTCATCTGGAAAAAACACGCTCATGTACACGATTCATATACGCTATGCCCATTCCTGTTTTGTTTTATATTCTAAGGTTCAATGTGTTCACCGGTTACAGGAAATGCTTCACGTGTCGCAGACATCTTGGGCGGCCTTGAAATGGATGATTTCAAAGTGAGAACCCTGCAAATAAAAGTAGACTGGGCGGTTAGATAATAAGGTGCTTCTAGCGAAGGCATTTCCTCCTACGTAGAATAAACACCCGATGATGATGAGGGGCTATTTAAGGGGCGCCCCGACTCGCCCGCGCTTAGAGGAATTACAGGAGAAAAATAGGAAAGTTAGAAAAAGGTTAGGTAGGGAAGGAGAACGAGTGTATATAAAAAAAAAAGCCAGCCAAATTAGTTTAGGGAAATAAGCTCCTTTGAGTTCATTCCATCTCACTTTCTCTTGGATATTAGTTCTCATCTGGAAAAAACACGCTCATGTGCACGATTCATATACGCTATGCCCATTCCTGTTTTGTTTTATATTCTAAGGTTCAATGTGTTTCACCGGTTACAGGAAATGCTTCACGTGTCGCAGACATCTTGGGCGGCCTTGAAATGGATGATTTCAAAGTGAGAACCCTGCAAATAAAAGTAGACTGGGCGGTTAGATAATAAGGTGCTTCTAGCGAAGGCATTTCCTCCTACGTAGAATAAACACCCGATGATGATGAGGGGCTATTTAAGGGGCGCCCGACTCGCCCGCGCTTAGAGGAATTACAGGAGAAAAATAGGAAAGTTAGAAAAAGGTTAGGTAGGGAAGGAGAACGAGTGTATATAAGTAGGCTTTAAACAGCTAGATTTGGATAAATTCTGGTTTGTTGGCGAAGAGAATCATGTGATATTTCCTTGCTTTCTGAAGAGGTAACATCTGGTGATTCGGAATGGATTGTTGCTGATTTATTTGCTTCGACATCGACTGATTGAGAGGTAGCTTCATTGAGTGTAAATGTGCGATGGGTTTGTCTGCGGAGAATGTAGCCAGTGAATGATCTACCAATTGCATCTAACAGACACCAACCCTTGTCACTTACTGTTCTTATTAACCTCACGTTAATGATAGTGGCGACTATGTGTTTTAGAATACGTATGATGATCCAGATCCAGATTATGCATGAAAAAACATTCCCAAAACCAGATAGAATCCACCAGTAATTTTGGAAATAATCCGCTACCTTTTCTAAGTGATTCTTCGAAAACAGATGTAGCACATTTATATTCTGATTATCTGTGTCGTGGCCTACTAGAGCATTAGTGAAAACGTTCTCGATAGCTCGCCTTTCACTGGGATACATTATTTGATAGTCCAAGGAATATCCTTAGTAGGTAAAAGTTACTCGGGTAATTCCAGACGATAGCTTTGCGGGTTGGATCCGTACCAAGAACCTAACTAAACATGTAGCCATTGAACTCCGGGGGCGTTCATATGAATTTCTGCTACTCTGTTTACTACAAATTGTTTCCACCGGTTTGGAGACCGTCCAACCAAAATTGTACAATAGAAGAATCAGTTCACAGATTGAACTTATATTCGTTGTTTAAACTTTGTTTTAGATTCCGCAACAGTTTGGAGAGTAAGTGTGCACCACATTACTCCAATCGCGGTAGAGATATCGTCTTTACTGGCGCTACCCTAGTTTTGGACGTAACCAGGTTTCTGATTATATCTTTATTTGAAGTTATAACTCTTGCGTATACTACAGCTGCGTACGCCTTTTCAGAGCTTTCACAAAAACCATGAAACGCCATCGCGTAATTATGTCGGAAATATCTTGCTGCAAAGCAGGTTCGGTAAGTAAATTGTCATTTAAAGATGAACCCGAAGCAGTTTTGCAAGAGGCGTCGAAAGCGACTCTTAAACGGGTCTTCTAATATTCCCTCTTTTGACAAATTGCGCTCGAGTGAAAGATATCTTTTCAAAGCAAGGCCTCGTGATGAACCCAATGAGAGGTCAAGGTTGTCGTAAAATAAATGTCTAAATGGTAATCGCACTATGTAGGATCCGTCTGGTTTTCTCGTGTGCGTCTTTCGATAAAAATCTTCCCAGAATTTGTCTTCAGGAGTCAAAATATTACTAGAGGGAACTTCTTCTTGTTCCCAAAATTTTTGTATCTCTAAAGAACAATCCATCGTATTAATTAAAGTTGTAATTTGCGGCTTGGCTTTTTCAACATGATCTGAAACTGGCCCCGTGAGAATGCATTCAAATATAGGTTTTTGTGCCAAAGGTGTCCCTGGTGGACCAACTTTCACGCCATCTAATACAATCATTGGATATATATCCGCCCCAATAAAAATATCTATTCGATCGGGGGTGTGAAAATTGGGTTCAGCTAGTGTCAATCCTTCTAAATGCTTCCAATTCTGTTCTTGTATAACTTTAGATGGCAAAATGTCTGTTAAGGTATTTCGGGCCACAGCAATCACAGACATTTTTTTGTTTACATCCATACCCGCAATAGTTATCTGTGTCATTTTATGAGACGTAGCTGTATTCCAATTACCTAAGCCAGTTACATTTACTAAAGTTTCCGAGACTTTGATCTTCATTTTACGAATCGCTGAACTGGTGATGAAAGTGGCTTAAGAGCCTGGGTCGATTAGGGTACGTGTCATGTGAACACCGTCACTTGTTATAACGTAAACAACGGCGGTAGCCAGCAACACCTGTTTATTTCGGGCAATAAAATAAGTAGCGATATTTGATATTTGTCTATTTTCTAGTTGCTTATGGCTATTGCCCATTGTATTCGCGTTGGATATGTTTTGGATATTAACCGCACTCACTGCACTTATTGGAACCCATACATTTATTCAGTGAATGATATCGCCCCAAACAATTTAAGCAAAATCCCTTTTGGCAAACTGAAGTAGTTCTTTAAGGCCATTCTACATCCAAAAGTTCGACTTGGTCGTCGGCTTCACAGCTCAATTCAACACTTATATTTCTACATTGGAAAAGTTCATCGTGATTTTTGACAGGAAACATATGATTGAAACGTCATTTGAAGTCACTTCATTTTGTGTTTGAAATTCGTTTATTTGTGAAAGAATAGTAATAATATGGAAAATATAGACAATTCTCAATTTTTACTTGTTTATACATGAAACACTTGTCAAAACAATTTTTAAGTGAAAGAATTGGTAACATTGATTTGGGTCATTAAGTTGGCTCGCCTGCTTTTTCAGCGTCAGCTTTGAAATTTCTCAAAGCTGGAACTGACGACCACGCCGACGCCCACGACCAAGCCGGAATGTAGAAGAACAATTTATTTAATACGTAGTCAAAGCCGACGACCAAGTCGAACTTTTGGATGTAGAATGGCCTTAATGGTTAAGTTTCAGAAATTTCGAACATGAGCGCGATTTGTAGAGAGCTTACAAGTGGACTCTGTGGAATAGAAGTTTTGTATTTTTAATTTATTTTAAGATTTCCTTGAACACGGTTTTGGTTTATCTACTGAGATCGCTTCTAATGTTCTGAATCTGGATTCCAAAAATTTCTTTAATTGTGGCCAGTATTGTCACCAATCGATTCTTACCATGCTTTATGGGATTCTGGGGATAATTTCAAAGTTAACAGGTGAACAATAATTAGATCCCAATGCAATGTGTTGATCGATAAATTATGTAACGTGCCCAAGCATTCATTCGTGACATCGAGCAAATTTTTAATCGAGGTTGCTGTATCAGTAGTTATTTTTTGCTGAGAAGTAAAAGTTTTTAATACAGAAGAAACTAGAAAACGTTTATTCTCATATTTTTCTGATAATATTGTCCACGCTGATGTATAATTGGCATTTGTTATACTAAGATGTTTAATACTATTTGCAGCTTCGCCTGCTAATGATTTTAGGTAATGGAATTTTTAAACGTTTTCCATATTAGGGTTTTGATGTATTATGGAGAGGTAAAGATCACGGAAGCTGATCCATTTATTATAATCTCCTGAAAATTTTGGTTTTGATAAGCGTGGTATATTGGTATGTATCGAGGTATTATTTTCTGAAAACTCGCGACTTTCCTCCGATGAACGTGAACTAGTTGGATCCCCACCTTGGGCAGTCTTCTCAAGTTTCGCTGGCGTATCTACGAGTTCCCCTTTAAATTCATAAAATAATTCCTCTTGGACTGAAAACCGATCCAAGGCAAAATATTCTTTTGAAATATCTGCTGACTTTAGAAGTGAACTTTTATGGTCATTGGCAAAAATTTTTGCTAATATCCATGGGTTCGCTTTGCTGTTGCAGTTTTTTTGGTATTCGCGATGAACTTTGTCATCTGTTCGATTGAAAATTTTTGCATTTTAAGCAAAGTATCAAGTGGAATTTGAGCCATGATCGGATTGTTAGAAGTTAATGGTCTTTCACTCTAATAATTTTTTTTTATACAGCAGCTTCTAAGAGCTGGATGTTATAAAAAGACTATACTAATCCTTTTAATCACTGTTCACACTTATTTGCACTATATAAAGGTAAAGGACTTACGGTATTCTTCCAAGATGCTGGATCTTGAAGGGCTCGAAGGACCAATGTTTGGTTGCAGTAAACAGAAAAAGGACACTTTAAAAACCAAACGCGGAGATATACTTCTTATTATCACTAATTTAATTTAATCCCAAAAAACACAATCCAATAAAATACAAATAAAATGCAAAGTTTCCTTTTCATCCATTTTGCTTATTGCTGTTCGTCAGCATGATCGATCACACATATGCACCTTGATTTGGGTCGATGGTCGATGCTTCCGCTGAATTGATAGAAAAAACGCTCAATGTGTTTCACCGGTTACAGGAAATGCTTCACGAGTCGCAGACAATGTCAGTGAACATATTTATGCTAGTTGCTTGACTGAAAAAATATATTACATGCACCCTTCATTTTGAAAATCTGTCTTTTAAAGTATATAAACTGTCTCAAAGTTTTTAAAAACAAATCACTCTACTAATATTTTTATTATACTTTTCACTAATCACTTTTTATTTCAAATAATATCGCGAATAATTTCGACCGAACTAGCGATTACAATTTGAATTTGCCATCTGTCAAACTAAGGCGAGAACCCTACACATCCCGTTCCTCACCGTGCCCGCAAGAAAAATGCTTAAACACAAACGAGTACTCGTCCAGGCAATATACAATCTTTTGCAAACCTTTTAAGGTTATAAATTAAACAAGCAGTATGAAATACTTCTAAAGCTTTCAAGCATTGTTTACATTAAGTAGTGTGAGTTTGGCCATCACTGGTCTATGCCATGTCACTTAGTGTCTTGAGGTTCCAGCTGTTTTCGTACATTCGGCACTGTTACCCAAAGAGGGTTTTGTAAAAATTCGAATTATTTTATTAGTAAACTTTAAATTATAATTTTAAAGTATAATATATGTAAATCAAAATGTTAACTAAATTTGTGATTACCGCTAATTTCCATATAATTTACACGGTTAACAGATAATATTTAGCCAGAAGAACATTGCCAACATTGAAATTATATATATTGTAACGTAAATGGGGGCTTTTCGGGCTCGACGGATTAATTACGACACTTATTTTCAATCACAAATGTTCGCAGTTTTATTCACTTCACTTAATTTGTTCATTTACCAATTTCCTTTACAAGTTTTCTTCACAATATAAAGTTTTACTTCTCTATATAGCACTTATCACTTCACAGGTTAAAATGAAAAACAGTCTAAATCACGACTAAATTAACCAGGCTGCTACTCAGCCCTATTAATAATAAATAGCTTAATTCTAGAAACTTCTGCCACTTATTTCTAGATGTTTACGTTACGCATTTTCACCTCACATATTCATCATAGATTCGAGTCGTCCTTGACTTTCCACGTTTGACATTTCCTTCCAAAGATTTCTGGCCACCTGGGGCAGCCGCATCACACGGTTCACTATTTCCCTTTACGTGGCTTACTTCGTGCACGTTACCATATAATATATATTATTATATAGGAATATAAAATAAAAAAAAAGAAGTAAAACCTCGATAAGGCAAAACTATTTTGCGATGAAATAATAAATACCGAAAAAAATGTAAAAGATCGAAAAATGTTGAAAACTTTAAAAATAAAACTATATAATAGCAAATTTTGTGGGCAATGTGAATAATCAGCAATTATTTCACACATTACACAGGAATTTTAGGCAATCTGTTAAATCCATAGTTTCTGTACACCAAAATTATACCTTGCCTTTTCCACAATATTTCAAGATGATGATTTGTGCATCAAATTTATAAGAGTGAGAAACATCGTAAATTGGAGTAAAATTATTTTCGCTATTTCAATTATGTTGATTTTTAGAGATCGAAAAGGAAAATGGGCGACATGGTATATTCGTGGATACTTATGAAGCTAATTTGTATTTATGGATAACATTATTATAATGCAGGCTAGGCTTTTTCTTCCAAAATATCTTTTAGCGTAGGCATCCACCGAAAGGTTTAACTTGTTTTCATCAATGTTTTGAAATTATGTACTTCCAATTCCATATGGTCCGTTCGCGCCTATTGGTGTTCAGGCTCATATAAAAAGGTATTCGACGGCCCGAAGGTATTGTTTAGGACTTCACTTCTCTTCACCTCCGCAGTTGATGTTCGCCCGTGACTAGTAGGGATATCTCTTACAGAATGTTGTGTTGTAAGAGGCTTTCCTATCAGTTTTCTGACAATCTTGTATAGATTGTCACCGCGGTAGGCCGCCTTTTCTGCTAGCGCGTTGATGTAGTTGCGCTTATCACGTCTTACACTTCTTTGAACGCCTTTCTGTAGAGATCAGGTATTCAGTTCTGAGATGTTGTTTAACTGCAACCTCGGTAGCAGAATCGGCTCCCGTTCCTGTATTTTGTACCATGTGGTGCTATTGATCCATGGTCGTCTTTCGCTCTCTAATCGTCCCACGTGTTCTGTACCACAGCTCATAAAACGTTCCTTCGCCCTTTTCTAGTTTTGGTCGGTGTAGTCGTTGATGTTATGACGCAGTCAGCTCTTTGGCGCTATGCGGTGGTATATGCGCTGCGTGATGTTGTCTTGCGTGGGCGTACTGCTACCGTGCATAAGCGAACTTTCTCCAACTTTTCGAAACAGCAATATGGTCAATCTGATTCTCAGTTCTGTCATCTGGCGAAACCCAGGATGTTAAGTTGCATTTTTTGTATTTAAGTAAGGACCAACCGATGACAAGTTGCTGCCAGTTACAAAATTTAATAAAAAGCTCTCCATTTGCGTTCCTGTTTTCGAGTTCAAACTTCCCCATTACATGTTCCAGGCCGATGTTGTTGCAGCCAATCTTAGCGTTGAGATCCCCCATAATTATTTTGATATCACTTTTAGGAGATTTATCAAAGGTGTCGCCAAGGAACTGGTATAAAGAGTCCTTAGTTGTTATATCCGCTTGTTCGGTCGGGGAATAGCGTTGAATTATGTTACGTACTCCGTGGACTTTTTGGACAATACACTACCAGATCTAATCACTTTTGGAAGTGACTGTACCTACAATGCTAGGAGTTAGATCAACATTGTTGACAATTTCTGAAAGGTCATTGGGATAGTAGTTTTGTTTGATGTCGCTATGTTAGGTAGATCAAAAGATAAAAATAAAAGAGTAATGTGCATACCACGAAAAACTGAAATTTATGAATCACCCTGTAACTCTCAAACGGTTGAGATTACCTCCCCCTGCCATACAATTTTTTGTTTGTATAGTTGAGATCTATTAAGCCACTCATTTTGGCACGTCAGATCTGATACACCCTGTATAGGAAAGAAACTTATCCAGACGCGGTAGTACCAAGTAATTCCAGACATCCTTGGAGTACAAAAATGGCTTCTTTTCATTCAATGATCAATAGACTCTTAAATGTTCCTCTGTCAGCGGAATCTTTCAAAAGAGAATTAAATTTTATAAAAACTATAGTGTCTAACAATGGGTACTTCAAGAGCATTGTTTATAATTTGCCTAGAAAAAAGAATGAAATTAAGATGTTAAATTCTATTTTTCCCGGTTTGACCCCAACAAGGATGATAATAAAATTTAGAGGAAAATCCCGTACTTACCAAAGATTGATTTTAGAATAAAAAGTATTTTAAAAAATAAAAATATACAGCCTGCTTTCTTTAATAAAAAAAACAACAAAATCCCTTTTAATAAACAATAAATTAAAGCAAAAAACTGACGATTTGAAGAAGAGTGGAGTTTATAGAGTGAGTTGTGGTGATTGTGCTGGGCTATACATAGGTAAAACAAAGAGAACCATTGAAAAACGATTTGAGGAACACATTACCTCAGTTAAAAATGACAAAACACAGTCTGGGTTAGCTAAACATTTGAAGGAGACAGGACACGGCACAAGTATAGATAATTTAAAACTTTTAAATCACGGCCGGATACTGGACAGATATGAAATTTTTGAGATTAGGAAGAACAATTAAGATAACAAAATTCTGTTTAATGACCAATTACATTTTATAAATAAGAGCCCTTTGTTAAATCCTCAAATTATAAAAACGTAATATGAAGCCTAAAAGTAGACTTAGTCAAACAAATTTTAGTATGCAAGTTATTAGGATTTCTAAGTTAGTCGCTCTGATGATGTGATAGATCACGAAACGCGTTAAAGAAGTTATTATAACGAAATGAATAATAATTAAATAAATGTGGAAAATTTAAAAGCAAGTGTGTTTTTATATAAGACCTCAAAAATGATTAATAAAAACATTTTCCACCAAATGCCGAAAAAAGCTCGATTAACTACATAAAAAGTGTTACTTAAATTATGCTTTATGCTTAACCGTAACGACCGATTCCTATTTTATTTCCAGTCACGACTTCTCATTTTTATGTATTTCACCAGACTTTACTTTTTATTATTATATTATTATTTATTTATTTATTATGTCATAATTTATTATAGCTTGTGGTGTTGGTATTGTGTTGTAGCTTGTAATTGTAGTATGTATTTATTATGTAATAGCTTGTATTAAGCTTAAATAAATAAATACAACGAACTTTATTCGATTGCAGTTAAAAACAGATTCTGTTGATCTCTCGGTTAATTCATTTCATTAACCGTGTCTATATGAAAGCTTTAAGCTTTCCTTCCGATGTAGGGAGAGATCACAGTCGTACTTCATGTACAAAGTTAAATCTTTTTTTGCTTTTGTATTTTCTTTGTACCCATGTATATCAGGGCAAGGTACGGTACATGGTACTCAAAATGTTTAATTAGCGCTTTTCGTGTGAACGAATTACTTTCGTTCTTGTGCCTTATCGGAAATACGATTACGTAGCATTTTTACATGCTACGAAGGTTCGTAAGTTGGTTATGCAGTTGTTGAGTCAGCAAGTATAATTTAATGTTTTTGTTTGTTACACTTGTATTTTAGGTTGATTCAAACGAATGCAGATGGATTCGAATTTATGGCTTATCTTATTGAATAAGCAGAATCCGATATGCGGCATAGCCTTGTTTATTCAAACCGACTTTTCGTTGTATATCGGGTTAGGATTTTTATAACTTATGTTTATAAGTAAAATCCGATATACAACGTTCCTTCCTCCTTCAAAAAAGATGATTATTCTTAGGAGATTAATAATCATCTCAATTGTGGTGAGGTCAGGTCTTTACGGGAACATTTTATATAAATATAAACAACTTTTGCTAAATTCCACAGTTTTTGTAATTATGATTAATTCTGTAAAAGGCAGGTCTTTAATTTGAATTTAAAGACCTGTTTAAAGGAGGAAGTTTTCAGTTTAAGTTTTAAACGTAAAAAAGGAATTTCGTTGAGATTATTACGCGTAGTGGATTACGAGTTGTTTCGGACCATGTGGTCGATATTAGGGCGGTGGTAATTGTATGGGTCACCAGTAATTGGCTCAGTCCACTGCGATTGATGTTGCATCGCGGGAGGGGGGGGGGGGCTCCTTTTTTTCTCTTATTGTTCAGGAGGGACTATTGCCATCACAGGCAGATATATCCACTGGGGTTCGCCACGCATTCCGCCGAGAATTGTGCAGTACGACGAGGGCCCCGTCCCCAACCATGGTTCTGATCCGCCATTTCATCACCCGCCAAGCACCGAAGAAGAGGACGAGGTCTGGTGAGACCAGCGTCTGTGGACGTTCCCCCATTTTTTTGTTTATTTCTTTTCTTAATTTTATAATTAATATTTGATATTTTATAATCAATATCTTATATATTTTCTCTTTTAATAATTTTTTTTATGTTTATATGTCGCTTTATTGGCACAATCGTTACAAATTGTAAATATCCTACAAAAATCTAATATAAAAATCAAAACAAAAAAGACACAATGGTTAACGATCAAACACAACATAAATAATGACATAGTACGTGTATACTTAAAAACAAATATTACCTAAAAAAACGACTCTATAACTTGAAGGCAAAAAAATTGTAAAAAAGAAAATACAAAGAAATTTTGAAATGCCTCCAAGCGAGTGCCAGCTCTAAGAAAAGCTACTAGTTTGAAAAAAATCCGCACCTAAACCTGGAGCTAAACCTAAAACAAACGAACAAAATAAACCGAAACCGAAAAATCAAACTAGAACATGATTGTCTGAGTGCTCCCAGAGGGTAGATGCAGCACCGGGCGAAGTTCCTACTTCGGGAACCACTGCTCCCAAGCAAATGCCCTCTCCGTAGATCCGTTCGACACTTTTCTAGTCCTCCGGGAGCACTCATCCAAGCAGTTTCTAAACGAATGCACAAACATTTCGAACCGTCTGCAGTGTCATTTACGTCTGCAAACTGTTCCCATCACCCTCCTAGTTCTACGATTCCAACGTGGAGACTTGTCCTTCCCGCAGCACTTGCAGCAATACCAAAGCGAAGAGATGCTTCGTGGAGAAGCTGCTGCAAGTCTGCGGCCTGTTATTCCCAGTGAAAGACGAGGCTTCCGTTCCGCACCGAAGATAAATGTTACCAGAGGCAGTTAAATGTGTCAGCCTTCGTTGCCAGGAACTCCAGATGTAATCGCCTCTTCAATATGGCAACGAAGTGGTTCTTTAGTGCATGTGTGTGAAACTGTCTGCCTGCAGTACAGATGAATTGTCGATTAAGCAAGTGTAAGAATAAAGCTTATCAGGCAATTCACCTGGTTACTTGTCCTTGGCCCCAGTAAAAACGACGTTTTTGTAATGCTGAATGTCGGGCAGATATGCTAGCACATATCGCGAACACGATTATTAATGTCGCACAAGGTCGGGCATTTGAACTATCTATGGATCAGGGTTCCTTTACCACCACAAACCGTGCAGGCTCTTTGAATTCGTCGGTCGATATGCGACAGCTGGTTCGGATGCACGAGGCTGTGATGGAGCAGTTTGAATGCCACATCAGAGTCTCTGTAATTGGACGGATAACTGTAGATGAATCTGCTAGTTATGGTCCCCATTACTCCCAAGTCTACCCCAATATATGCGCGCTGCCATCTATTAACCTCTAAGGTATCCCTAGGATTTACTCCTACGAAGAGCTCGCGCAACCGACGTGAAGTGAGTGTACTGAATGTCGTGTGCGGCGGTCGATTCATTACGAAAGCGTTTATCACCTCAGTGCTAGGTTCCCTAGTAGAGAGACGACTAAAACGCTCTCGTGCTGTATCGACCAATTCGTTTAATTGTGTTGTGTGGGGGTGTATAAGTGTGTTCCCAGAAGCATCAATGATGTATCGGCCGTTACACCTCGAGCATAACTGAACACCGCATCTACTAACTCAGGGTCAACCTGATCAGAATTTGCTGAAAATTCCCCGTACCCAATTTCATTCCATCGCAAATGGAATGTTGGTCTTATTCTGCCCCAGGTCGTAATTGTGAAGATCAGATCCTGGGACCAGTCATGCGGATATGGTGGACGGACCGAGAGCAGATGGTAGTGCTCCCCTGTGCCGCTACCCCCCCCCCCCCGTAGAACTTACCCACAGCTGCGAAATTATGATATCTCTCTGACAGAACACTCGTTGGAATGCCCGTACCCGACGACAACGAAATTTCACGACCATGTCTGTAAGATCCAAACCACCCTCCGCTACTGGTCTCCAGAGCGCGCTTTCAGCGACTCATCGTCTTCCCCCTCAGAAGGCGTCAACGATCTTCGCCTGTAAATGTTTTACGAAGCCTTCTTCAAAGCACTACGATTTTAACAAATGTAAAATAGACGAGGTAATCAAATAATTGACAACGACAGCACGTCCATTCAGCGAAGGTGGGTGCAGTTTAGTCCGCCACGAATTCACAGCTCCAGAGAGTTTCTTCAGAGCCATGCGGCTATTAGATGTTTTACCATCGAGCCCCACACTTACACCTAAATATTTCAGGCAAGTATTGATCAATTATTTGCCGAGGGAAGAATCTGTTCGATTCCGCCATCGCCCACATCATAGCCGTTGGCTTTTGTTTAGGTTAACCCTAGCGCCCGATAATCGCTCATATTGTTCGATAACCCTACGAGCGACTGAAAATGCCTCATCATTCGTTATGCATATAGACAGGTCGTCAGCATACGCTAGAATAAGTGGTCTTATAGTAGTGTATACTAAGTGAACTGAATATTGTCTCAACGATTGACAAAGATTTACTACTGGTGGCTCCAGTGAAAAGTCATAAAGCATTCCTGACAACGGGCATCCCTGCCTGATACCGCGACGAAACGGAATAGGAGACAATATATGCCCATTATGCTTTATGAGAATCACTGAATCTCTATACAGACCAATGATGATCTCAATCCATCTGGACGGAAGCCCAAACATATCGAGCACCCTCAGTAGATACTCATGCGAGACGCTATCAAACGCCTTTTCTTCATCCAAAGAGATAACCGCCATTTGCGAACCAGTTTTTTCATGGTAGGCGAAAAGATGCTTTGCTACGACGATGTTGTCGTAGTTACTACGACCTGGAAATCAGTAGAACTGTGACGGGTGTATTACTGAGGCAATTAATGAGCAAAGTAGAGTTCCCAGTGTTTTACAAACTATTTTTTCTAGTCGACATTACACAGAGTAACTGGCCTCCAGTTTCCCATCCTCTGAAGATCTCCCTTCTTACTGTAGAATAAGAGACATGCAAAAGGTCAGGAATCAAAAGATTCCTAAAACAAACAAAGAATTCTGGAGTTAGACTATCAGGAGAAGTATGACGTCGAAGATCCTTCGTTGCGGCAAGCATATCATCGAGAGTAAGTGTTTTGTCCAGGAATTCTCTACTTTCATCAGAGAAAGTAGGAACATGATGAAAGAATTCGTCGTTGGAAGAAAATGTTGGCAACGTCGATGCAGCATAAAGACGCCTGTAGTACTTGTAAATATAATTCGCAAGTTCCTCTCCGTATAGGATCTGGCCCGATTCGTCAAGAATCGAATCTATTTCACAAGAAGCGGTACGACGTCGATTTGTCTGGAAAAAGTACTCGGTCGGAGACTTGCCCTCTGGCAACCAGCGCGACTGGTTTCGGAGCACAAATTTCAAGCTATGCTTGCAGTTTTGTGCTGTCAGTCGTTCTTTAAGTCTCTCGTATTGTGCGAGTAACTCTGGTTGCGCGGGCAGGAGCGTACCAATCCGGGTGACTTCGGCCGTCAAACTCGAGGCATGATATCTGCTTCGATTGAATCTCGTCTCGATAAATGAGCGTATCTGAAGCTTTCCAACATCCCACCAATGGGTAAGGTTTGAATAAATATTCTTGTTATCACGCCATTGGTGCCAAAACAGAATGAATTCTTCGATGAACTGCTCCGAGTTCAACAAGTTATTGTTGAAAATCCAGTAAGCTACCCTGGACTTTTCGGGAAACCCTTATGTATGACCTAGTCGTTGGATTAAGCCAACGGTAGACATCCACAAGGTTGCTATGTCTGACTAGGCTCGAAAATCGCGCGGCGTTCACCGAGTTGAATTCACCTCTAGGCTGACGATCGATTGACGAATCTAGTGTGCAGTTGAAGTCACAACCAAGGATAACCTTACCACCGAAGTTCGTAATATGCGACAGGATTGAGACCAACACCTGTCTTGCAGTATCCTGGTCATACGGCAGGTACACGTTTACTACCTTTAGCGTTTTGTCCCGCAAGACGAAATCTAAGGAAGACGCGGACCCTGTGCAGATGTCTGTGTATATAGAAGACATCAGTGTAAAGCTGTGGGACACAGCAATTGCCACACCGGAACCTCTACGGGGTGTTTCTGCGGTAAAAACTGTGTAACCCTTGTGTAGATTTGAATTTTGTTCTAGACGTGTGAAATTGTCTCCTGTATAAGTGCAATGTCCGTGCTCCATTGTCTTATGTTTTCAAAAATACTGTGTAGTCTAGTTTGTGCACTCAAGCCCCCTGCATTTATCGATGTTATCCTACACATTCAAGAAATCGCAAGAACTCAGACAATGACTGTACAATCTAATGATGAAGAGCCCTGTCCAGTTTGAGATCCTCAAGGATTCCCGAGACTTAATTGAAGAAGCGCTCGCACCTCGACACCTCTTTGTACTTGGCCTTCTTTTTGGCCTCTGCCATGGGGAGTTTTAGGTGAGGCAGGATCCTGGCGCCTGTCGACGAAGTCACTGTTTCGGAAAGAGCCCGAAGAGCACTCTGCAATAAAGTGTCATTGCTTGATGGCAAGCGTGGCATTTCGCTTCGGTGCTTACCTCAATCCAGGTCATCGATCCAGCAATACTCTAGTAAAAGCTGTCTGGAAGCAAGCATCCCTGGGTTAATGCGATGTGTGCTGCGCGGCTTAAACTTAAGATAACACGACCGAGTCCCTCGTCCCCAATTCGAAGTGGTGCTGTCCGGAACTTGCCGTGGATCTTTCAGAACCTTCCTAAGAAGGCCTCAAGATCCTCAGATCTGGCCCGGAGGGGAACCCGAGAAAAGCGGAACCCGCGGCCAACCAGTCCGAAAGAGAAAATGTTCTCTATCGGGACCACCAGCGACAAGGTATGCACTTTGTTTGCGTCCACGAAGGTGCTCGAAATGCATACCATAACGATCATCTTTCCACTGACAGTCAAAATGTCCTTGAAGCCCCACGACAGTCTTGGGGCGAGACATTTCCAAGTCTGCCGGAGGCTGACGTGGAGTCACGTAGCTACCCTGTATAACTATTTGGGAACTTTTCTTAGTGCTACCACTTACCTGTTGAGCGTAGCTGGTACCTATCACTAACGGTACAGTTTTGGCATCTTTATGACTGGCATTTTTGCAGGGGATGCTAAATTATTTGCAGCAGATGTCGCTGGCATATTAGCAGGAGCTATTCCGGATTTACTTCCAGCAGAAGTCACTTTAGCAGCTGCTGCTGCCGAAAGTTTACTGGCTGTGGCGGAGGTTGCAAGCATTTTAGCAGCGGGTGCTGCCGAGCTTCCAACCAACGCAGGTTGGATGATAGTCATCTTCTGAGTAGCAGCAGATGCTGCTGAGGACTTCTTTACTGATGCCATATTCTTGGTTGGTTTGGCCTCTTCTGATGGGCCCTTTTTAGCCTCTTGAGCTGGCACTGGTGTAGGTAGGAGGGAGGCAAGTTCGATTTTTTGTCCTCGATTCTTCTTTTTGCGAGTGTTGGGGGGTTTTTTCTTCTTCCCGAAAGCACTATCACTACTACTGTTGCTCATTTGAGGACAGTAGTCAAAGTAGCTTTTACTTTAAAATTCTTTGTTCTACTTGATCTTAAATGACAGATCCGAAAATTAGTTATTTAAAATTCAAAAAAGGTCAAAAAATTCCTGAAAAGGAGTTGAATACTAATGAACACAATAGCCGCAATAACGAATGTTTTTTTTATGAAACTTTGAAAGAACATTAACACGAAATTGTAACAGAACACAATGAAAAACAATATGGCACGAAATTTTAACTTTTTAATATTATCAATCCTGGGGTTCAAGTGACACGTCCGTACTCTTTGGCGCAGGGGGGACTTCCATGAAGTCACGGGCTTGACAACCCCGCGGACCCCAGTTAAATCCAGGGATAGTCTGGTCCTATATTATGGTGATCCCTTGTCGGCGTCTGTTCTGCATGTTAGGGGCGGCCCTTTTGCTAAACCTGGCTGAAGGTATAAAATGCAGCCCGTTTTTCAATGGTGAATATTGAAAGAAATGCCTCGGATCGGGGTGCGCTGAGGAGTCGGACTGGACTCAGACGCACCGAAACTCAGTCCTCCGTGTTAGACAGTGGAGCGAGTGGCACTGTCTAACGGGTTGGTAGGCCGTCCACAAGAACGTCACCGGACCCTGCTCAATGTGTTTCGCAGACAGAAAATCCATTGTTGCCAGCGGCCACCAGAGCGGGAATCTCTCGTGTGCACATGCAATGAACACCTGAAGTGAATACCTTCATCATGCGCACACACTACAGGATAACGAATTAGGAAACAGACGTGACTGCATATCGATAGGAATTAAATAGGGCATTCATGATGGAATACGCTAATACAAACGTCACAAAGCAGAGAATTGCCGAATTGCAGCAAATATTCTGCAAGAGATTAAGGACGAAGTGTCTAGAGATCTGCAGAATAACAACACATTACATATAGCACCAAAGTCCAACATAACCCCTTATCATAACACACGCAAAACCACACCGCGTTACCACACAATACCACACTCCCACGCGATATCTCACCGCCACATCACGTCACACCTTCACACCAAACTGTACAGATATCATCTCCAAACAACAATAATACTGGGAAAATTTTTGCATCCAGCCCATATACACACAACCACACAAACACAACACCCAAGCACCCCACCTATACTCAATAGCTCTGACCTCGTTCTTAGGAATAAGGTCAAAGAAGCATTTGAGGATGCACTAACAGAGTTTGCACACTTAAACGCAACACAAAGGCACACAATACCAAAACAGGGCACATCTAAACAATTGTCCAGCATTCTTGACATCTTGAATACGGACGTTCTGCCAGAGTACTTAACACAGGACAGAACGTTTACCAAAGTGCATACAGCGATATATTGTGATGTTGTCGCGGCTATCAGATGCAAGACTATCAGATTCAAAGACGCGCATCCAACTAATACCAACAACATGACGCAGACGAAACCGTCTTGGGAGAAATGACTGGAGAGGCGAATCGATGGGATCCGTTGTGATCTCGGCCGACTTATCCAGTATAAACAGGGAAACAGAAGCAAGAGGGTAGTTAAAAAAGCTCACAAAATTTTAGAAAAACAAAAACTACACGCAAACAGAGACACAATAAATACAAACATTACAATGCACATAGATACACTTGTTCAAAAACTTTCGGCACTTTCCACTAGATTGAAAAGATACAGAAAATTTACAGATAGAAAAACAACGCACACCTAATTCATTCGCAATAAAAAAAACTTTTATAGATCACTTACACGCAATCAACATTCAAACAATAGCCCGGCAAGTAAGCTACCCTCCGAAAGAGATATGGTCGACTTTTGGTCATCTGTTTGGTCAAAAAAAGTCCAGCATAACCCTAATGCTGCGTGGATTGAAGCAGAGATGAAACGCGTCCAAGACATCCCCAACATGCCAGAACCACAGATATCGATGGCAATGCTAACGGATGTCATACAAAATACCCATAATTGGAAAGCACCAGGCACAGACAATATTTAAAAAAAAACTGGTTCAAAAAGTTTACATCTACACATATGCACCTCTTACACCACATTAATAATTTTTTCAATAACCCGGAGACCACCCCGAAGTTTTTAATGGAGGGAATCACACACATGCTACCAAAAGGCAATAATAAGACCACAGATCCATCCAAATATAGACCGATCACTTGTATACAGACATTTTATAAGATTATGACTTCTTACACCAGCAAGCTAATCCATATGCACACAGAGCAAAATAACATATTGTCTGAGAAGCAAAAGGGATGCCGACAAGGATCATTGGGTTGTAAAGAACAACTGCTCATAGACTCTGTGATGCTGCGACAAACAAAAACTGCTCGTCGGAACATACATGCAGCATATATCGATTATAAGAAAGCCTATGTATGTATACAAAATACACCCAACACTCATCCACTTTTTGCAACACTCAATGAAATACTGGAACACAAAAATAAACATAAAAACACCAAACACGCAGATTACACCACCCCCGATATCAATCATATCATATCGTATATTCCAGGGAAACTCTTTGAGTCGCTATGGTTTTGTCTCGCTCTGAATCCACTTTCACATGCCTTGTGTGCCACAGATTATGGGTATAATATACGACACGACAGGGCAAATATTCATAAAATCACGCACCTCATGTATATGGACGACATCAAATTATATGCTTCCTCGCAACCTCATCTGCAACAACTACTGCAGACTACTCTGGATTTTTCCAATGACATCCGGATGGAGTTCGGAGTTGACAAATGTAGGACGCTTCATGTGACGAGGGGAAAACATGAACTTGTGGGATTCAATCTTCCATCTGGGGACACTATTGAACCCATGGAGGAGGGCGAACTCTACAAGTATCTTGGATATAGGATAACACCAATTGGTTCACTAACGACTGTTTCGCAGCCATTAAAAATAAGGAAGCAGCCTTCCAGGCATATAAATTCTGCCCTTCAGAGGAATTGAGACGTATCTATAGAGATGCGCGGAATACTTGCAATTCAGCAATAAGTCGGACAAAGTTCAATTTCGACCAGAACATCAGACGGAAGGTATTTTCTACCCAAAAGGGTTGTAAGGGCTTGTGGTCGCTAGTAAAAACCGTAAAGAACAATTTCACCTGTTCGTCAACACTACCACTCATTTATAATGGGAATGTTTTTACTAACTCATTGGACAAGGCCAACCTGTTTGCTGCTTATTTGTACTTACCACCTTCATCGCAGCCACTTCCATCTCCATCACAGTGTACTAGTAGGCAGAGTACTTTCAAAACTCGATATGTCCAAAGCTACTGGGCCTGATGGTTTCTCGCCCCTTGTTTTAAAATGCTGCGCCTCTGCTTTGGCTAAACCTCTGCGCAAACTTTTTCACCTGTCATATTCAACAGGAATGTTTCCAAGTGTATGGAAACTTGCTCATGTCCAGCCGATACTTAAAAAAGGAGAGGCATGCGACCCCTATAACTACAGACCAATTGCACTAACCTCGATCATATCTAAAGTTTTTGAATCACTCATTAACTCTCAGTTGTTGAAATATCTAGAAAATAACCATCTTATCAACGATTGCCAGTACGGTTTCCGCACTGGCCGCTCAACCGGAGACTTACTAACGGTTCTAACGGAACGTTGGAATCATTGTCTTCACAATTTCGGTGAGTCCGAAATCGTCGCTCTTGATATTTCAAAGGCTTTTGATAGAGTCTGGAATGCTGCCCTTTTAGCCAAACTTCAAACATTTGGTCTGCACCCTACCCGCGTTAAATGGGTAGAGAGTTTTTTGTCAGGCCATTCAATTCGTGTAGTAATTGAAGGAGTTACATCTGATTCCTACGAAATAAATGCCGGTGTACCTCAGGGTTCAGTTCTTTGACCAACCTTATTTCTTCTTTTTATTAATGATCTCTTATCCCTTACTCTAAATCCTATTCATAGATTTGCCGACGACAGCACCCTTGATTTCGCGTACTCATTTGATTCTGTAATGAATTCACGTGGAAATGCTACAAAAGTCAATCGGGAACGCATGTTTAGATCATTCAACAACGACATTTCTATGGTCCTTGCTTGGGGCAGAGCAAATCGTGTTACGTTTAATGCATTCAAAACTCAGTGCTGTTTAATTTCCCTTAAAAACGCCCGGTTCACACCCAACCCATTTCAGTCGACGGAGTGAATATACCAAATTCGCCCTTCCTAAATATCTTGGGTATCGAGATATCCAGCAATCTTAGCTGGACTGATCATATATTTGCAATCGCTAAACTGCGATGAAATCTTTGTGTTTTCTAACGGATATGTAAGAAATATTTCACCCCACCTGACTTAGCGCTGATCTACAAGTCCCACATTAGACCTAGACTTGAATATAATTCCCATATTTGGGCAGGGGCCGGACACACCGCACTGTCCGTGTTAGACAAAGTCCAGCGTAAGGCTATTAAACTTATTGCCGATCTCTCAATCTCTGAGGGCCTTGACTCTCTGGAGCATCGACGTAATGTCGGTTGTCTCTCACTCTGCTATCGTTTGGACGTACCGTAAAATTTCGGGAATCTTTTCTAAGCAGAAGAACACGAATGTGGAACAGTTTACCATCTTCTGTTTTTCCCTCGTCTTATGAGCCTGAAATTTTCAAACGGGGCGTACATCGACACCTCCTTCACTCAACCTCCTAACCCATTTCCCTCATCTTTAAACAGCCAAGGCTGTGCGTAAACATGATAGGGCATCCCCTGAGATTTGGCATCTTCATACATATAAACAAAAACAAAAAAAATTATTATTATCATTAAGGCTATAAACACGTATGCAACACCAGTCCTTACTTATTCCTTTGGTGTAATTAAATGGACGCAGACGGACTTAGAAGTACAGGGCAGGAGAACGCGAACGATGTTGACAAGGTACAGGGCACACCATCCTAACTCCTGTACCGAACGAATAACGCTACAGAGGTGCGAGGGCGGTCGCGGCCTGAAAGACATAAAGTCACTGCATTATAAACAAGTGAAGTCTATCAGAGAATACTTCTATAGTAAGGAAGATAACTCTCCATTGCATGCAGCAATAATCAAAGCCGACAACAAACAAACACCACTTGATTTGCACAACAGAATGCTGGATAATACACTAAACATAGCCACACACACTGATAAACAGCAAGCATGGTCACAGAAGTCTCTACATGGAAGACATTACGCTGACCTGAGCCAAAATCATGTCGACAAAGATGCGTCGAACGCTTGGCTCAGTCGCGGTGATTTATTCCCTGAGACGATTCATGCGATTCGTGCTTGCTATACAAGACAAAGTCATTAACACGAGGAATTATAGGAAACACATCCTTACGGATGCGACAGTTCAGGACGACACGTGTAGACTATGTCATTTAGCTTCTGAAACAATAGAACATATAACGGCTGGATGCAAACTCCTTACGCTAACAGATTACTTGCATAGACCCAACCAGGTCTGCAATGTCATACACCAACAGTTTGCCCTAAAACACAACCTTATTACACCCCCCACATACACACCATATTACAAATAGTGTTCTTGAAAACTCCACACATAACATATATTATGATCGGTCAATAAAAACTGATCGGACAATACACCGCAATAGACCGGATATTACTCTCATAGATAAACCCAGCAAAACAACATACCTAATCGACTTTGCAGTACCCACACCAATAATGTGCAGAACACTTTTAGGGAGAAGATTACGAAATACACAGGTTTTGCACACGAGGTGCAGCGGATGTGGACAATGTACAAAGGGACTATCGTACCAATCATCTTGTCTTCCACAGCCGTTGTACCGAAAACACTAATCACAAATATACAAACACTGAAGTTACATAAAAACGCTGCACACACACTACAGAAAGCGGTTGTTCTTAACCCTTGAATAACGGTTCGAAAATTCCTGAACTACGGACTGGACGCTACAGACAATGCATAGGTAGAGAGCGAACGAATGACTAAGCCCCGAAGTATTGGCATTACGTCATACGTAGGGGAAAACTACCGCCGCGCCGCGAGATGACAAAACCGGTCAAAACCGAAATAATAATAATAGTTTATTGCCTAATTCAATATATATATAATTTAGTACCTTCCTCTTTAATATTAATTCACAACTATTTATAATCCATAAGAGACATAATATAATACTTTATATATATATATAAAACCTAACAACAAATAAAATAAAAAGTTATAAGATGAACAGAAAAAAAGATAAACTTATAAATAAAACTATAAACTAAGACCCTGGCTACCGAAGCCGTCTGTCGCGGTTGGTAAAAAACCTTTACACATAATGAAAAGCACAGTGCAAATAGGGGTCAACCATTATATTCAGATACGAGGAGCTTTCTATATTTCCAGGCTTTCGTTACAAAATTTAACAGGTCATTATAATGGCTGTTACAGCCATTCAATATATTAATTACTTCTTCCTCAGTTACAGTTTTCTTACCCCAAACACCAACCCTGAACTCTGACAAGATGGAACAAGTGCCAAGAAAGTGCAACATGAAGAACAATGTATCTTCTCTCCTCCACGGGCTGGCATTGTGATCTAACTAATCCACACCTATACCTCAGAATCAGACTAATTTTATTAATGGAGAGTTCATTTACAAAATAATTCCATTTATTACAGTAATCTAGCTTGTCATATAAACCATGTCTAACAGTGCATTTCACTCTCTCAACAACTTTCCGCCTAAGCCACGCGTCTTCAGCTTCAAAAATTTCGGAAATTTTAGCCCTTATATCTCGTTCGAGTCTTGCCTTAAATTAAGACTGAAGTCATGTTCCTCAGCTAATTCCGCCCATATCTCACTCCAATAAATACCCTTGTCCACCACCAACCATGCGATCTTTGAAGGGAGCCTGTCAGTTTCATAAACGAAAAATGTTCGAAGTACATAAATAAAATGGCATCTCAGAGTGACATACAAATTTGAGAGGTTCGTTTCGAGCATAAGTGCGTAATTCGGGGTTTGTTGAGGAAGGAACAACAATTTTTTCAAAAAGAAACGTTACAGTTTCTCTACATCATCATACTGTGTAAGTCCCCATACCTGTGCAGCATAACACAAAATTGATTGACATACGGAATTAAATATCTTAACTTTTTCAATATTTTTCTCCTCCTTTCGAAGGAAGTGCTTCCAGGTGCTGTTGATACTGACTTTGGCCGTTTGCAAACGCTGTTCAAAATTTTCAACAAAAGAAAGTTTAGGTGTTAATACTATTAATAAATACCTATAATTTTTTACAACTTCTATTGTTTCATTTCTATAAAACCAGTGTGTCCTCTTGCACCTCCTCCACGTTGGAAAATCATTACCTTGGATTTAGTAAGATTTATTTCAAGGTTCCAAAGAGTACAGTATTCCTCGAGTTTTTTTTTATTGTTCTTTGTAGCTTGACATTAAAATCTTAATTTCTAAGCTTCCTAACGAAATACCCACCTCCAAATATTCCTCTAAGTCATTTATAAACAACGCGATAAAGCTCCTCCAAAATTCCTATCATCTTGTGGGATACACCATAATTGTAGAGTTTATAAAATAATGAACTGCGTACGATTCTATCAAAATCGGCTCTAAAATCAACGTAAAAGGCGTATATTTTCTTTATATTTTGACTGTGGCTAAGTTTGATTATATTCACGAGATTGAAAATATTGTCCACAGTCGAATACCCAGAACGGAAGCCAGTCTGGCTTTCCGACAAAATCCTATTTCTTCTGAAGACGATTATATAAAACATCGGCAAAGATTTTTACTATAGCATCCATAAAGGTAAGCCCACGATAATTTTCTACTTAATCTGTATTTCCCTCTTTGTGAATAGGAAATATAATAGATCTTTTGAAACTCTCTGGTACGTTAGCACTATCAAAGATATAATTATAAGAGCATAATAGTTTATCCAAGAAGATCTCGGGGGCATTTTTAAAGAACTCATACGGTACTATATCTACTTCTGGAGCCTTATTATCTTTAAGTCCATTTAGAACTTCAAGAAGTTCATATTTTTCGATTGGACAATCAAGTAATAAATTATAAATTTTTGTAGCAGCGTAAAGTACCATCAAAATTATTAACTAAGGTATCGTAAAACTGTTTTTTTACGAATATAAAGAGCCTTATAATCCTTATTAGACCTTACATAATTTTTCCTTGCTACCTGTGAATCTGTTCTTTTAAATACCCTGAACCAACTGACAGATAAACTACGCGCTCGCAAACAGTCACCATTAAACCACCTTTGTTTATACGTAACACCATTTTCAGAATTGTGTCTTGCCGATTGTTTTATGACTTCAACCAATTCATGCGTCTTGTTTTCAAAAGAAGGTGGCAGATTTTTGCAGCGTTCCCACACTTTAACTTGGTATCTATCAATACACTGACATTTCCAATTAAGTTTCGGAAGGAGCTTAAGGTATTTATTTTGTGATCTTAATTAAATAACATTCGTTAAAAATATCAGAGATAACGGAAGATGGTCGGAAAAAATTTTTTGCTCTACTTTAAAGCTTTCAACGTTTTCTGTGAGATCATAGGAAATCGCAATTACATCATTAACTGATGCACCATTGCCTCCAATGCATGTATGTTTTCCTTCAAAGTCCCCCAAAACCCTCCCATTTAATATAAGACTTTGGTCATCACCAAGATCTATAAATTTAGCACAAGTTCTTTTTTCTCTTTTTATAAAATAAAGTAATTTGTTTATTAGTAGTGGTGTTCTTATTTATATTTCGGTTTTGGTTTTTAGTATTAAGTTGTTGTGTTTTTGTGTTTTTTGATTTTCTTGGGATCTTTGTGTTTTTCTTTTTTGATTGTGCTACACGTTTCCGTGAGTATAGGCTGTGGCTAGTGTTAAGCATCTATTGCAAATTTTTATTGGAAATCATCTATGGCAAGTTTTTATTCCCCTTGGAAAAAGTAAGCTGTTTTTGTGAGCGTAACAGATCATGTATTTTGTTGTTTTTCAATTTATGTACAACTGCTTTGCGCGAGGTCTTTATATGGTCGTCGAATATTGGCAGTGCTACAGGGCACGTTTGATGTACAAATATTTTTCATATTAGGGTGAGTTTATAGGGACATCCTATTCTTCTTCCGGACCTAATGATAGACCCTTAGAATATAAAACAAAACAGGAATGGCAATAGCGTATATGAATCGTGGACATGAGCGTGGTTTTTTCCAGAAGAGAACGAATATCCAAGAGAAAGTGAGATGGAATGGGAGCTTATTTCCCAAAACTAGTTTAGCTGGCTTTGAATGCCGAGTGTACGCGAAATTAAAGTGTTTTAAAAGTGATATAAAGTGCTAATTGTCTTAAAAGCTCTTACTAAGTGCAGTGGCTATTGTGGACAGCTTGTGTTTTACATTTAAAGTTGTAAGAAATTCGTAGATATTTATAAAATTAAACAATGATATGCAGTGTGGTTTCTTGTAGAAATATCTCTAAATTTCCAAGAGGTAAATCTTTTTTCATTTTAGTAAACTAGTTTAAATAGTGAATTATAATCTTAGTTAATAGTTTGCAGCGATAATTAGAATAATTTATGAATATATCAACTGAAAATAAATAGTTTATGTTTGCAAAATTAATATACGGATTTGTTTATTTACGAGATGGCAAATGTCAAAAAACAGAGTCACATATTTCACAATCGGTTCGAAAAAACATTACCTGTGGGGGCTTACTCTTAAATTGTTTTAAATTTATTAAAACATTTTGATATTTTTCATTAATGACGTTCTAATACCATCTTAAATTATATCAATAATTACTTTCAATAAAAAATATAAAGTGAATTAGTGACTTCGAACTACTTTCAAATTTAATTTCAATGCCCCGCTTCATGCCTTCTTAATAATTACACCTGTACTGAACTTCTCACACAAATGCAAATGTTTTTCAACACAACTTGGACGGTGGTTGCTTAATTTCAGCCGTCGCCATTCCTGTTTTGTTTGTGATAATTTCAGGAGTCTTCGGTTTACTTATGTCTATGGGATCAGTAGCTAGGGTGAGTATGGGGATTATTTTTTTACTCACTTCAATTAATTTCGCTTCGTTGTCGTTTAAGGAGTGATCCTGTGCCTTTGGGCGGTCTGTGTCGGCGTTTTTAGCCTGAGTCCTGGTCACTGCGTGGCATTGTCGGCGACTTTGTCTAATACGAGATGTATTTTCCTCTGAGTTCGAATCCATTATATGGTGCAATTGAGTCATTACGGTGTAGGTTTGGCTGCAGTTTTCTTCGTTTTTATCCCGCGAAATGTGGCTTAATGCGTCTGCATTCGTGTTATACTTTCTGGGTTTGTATTCGGTAGTATAATCCGGAAAGTGGAACAGGCAAGATAGTGCCACTGCGAAGTTCCTTCCGGTTCTGGAACCGCTGTCGTTAAAAGTTCTTGTTGACCTTGTGCTGATGAGGTTCTCAGCTCAGAACTTCGTTCGTGGGGCTTCTGCTGGTAAAGGGTTCTCTGACTCCGGGGGCTTATAGCCTTCTTTTGTGTGCCCTTGCCGATGTTTCTTAAGACAGGGGGGGTTGCCTCAACCGTCTTTTGGGTTTCCCTGTTGATGCTTGGAAGGGGGCTTTATGGAGTCTTCGGTATCCTCCCAAACTCTGGAGTAGATCTGCTGCTCTGGGTTTGGTTGTCTTTGGGTAGCCCTTGCTGATGTCTTCTGCTAAATCGTTGCGGACGAGTTGACCTTTGGGTCGTCCGTTTGCGGAGGGTTGTGTATTGACTTCCCGCTCGTCTCGTCAAAAGGTGGTGAAATCTGCAGGTCCTGTTTTTTCGTCAGGCGTCTTCTGGGCAGGGATGAAGCCCGCTAGAGTCCGTTAGCATTTGGTGCTGTTGAGGGGTATAACTGCGTATTCGCCTGGAACAGAGTCAGCTAGAGCTGACTGATCCTCGAGCGTTGGGGGTGACTTGCTGAGCAATTGACGACTCAGCAGGGGTCAATGGTTCCCCGTCGTAGATTCGTATGAAAGCTTGATGGTTTTAAAGCCTTTACAGTTCTTCGAACGGAGCTTCCTTAATCCTACCAGCTGCGCCAAAAATGTTATATATTTATTTTTAGTTCACCACGTTTACCAAGCACCGCTGTCAATTTGTTGATTTTTATCTGTCACCAGATAGACAATTCCTCCCAAGAAGAATTAAACACGAATTCCTTTTTTAACTAACACTTTTTATTTACAATTTGTTCCAATACCACTTAATCGTCACTAACATACTTACTTTTAATTATAGTTCAACTTAATTAGTAGTCCACATTTTCTTAATTTTAACCAAGACGTTAGTTTACTTTAAGTTACTTAAATTATGCTTTACGCTAGACTTGTCATTTTTATGTATTTCACCAGACTTTACTTTTACAACGAACTTTATTCGATTGCGATTAGAAACAGACTCTGTTGATCTCTGTCTACATGAAAGCTTTAAGTTTTCCTTCCCATAGTGGGGGGAGAACACAATGGTACTTCATGTACAAAGTTAAAGCTTTTTTTGCTTTTGTATTTTCTTTGTACCTTACCCAAGTATATCAGGGCAAGGTACAGTACATGGTACTCAAAATGTATGTTGGTTATGCAGTTGTTGAGTCAGCCACCGAATGCATGTGGATTCGAATTTATGGCTTATCTTATTGAATAAGCAGAATCCGATATGCGGCATAGCCTTGTTTATTCAAATCGACTTTTCGTTGTATATCGGGTTAGGATTTTTTTGACTTATGTTTATACAACGATATACAACAATTGACAGTCAAGCTTGGTTAGCAACAAGCCTACATCTGCCATGGGTGGTGAATTTAATTCTTTCTGGCCAGAGTATAGCAGCAAGGTTTCGGATGTGGGTGATAAACTTTCCATAGCTCGTTCGTTGTCCGTTGTTTATAGCCAGAGGTCGTCATCACAAAATCAGTCCGTGGGTGAATTTTTTTTAGTTAAGCGGGTTACAAGCCTACCTATTGTATCCCAAAAGGAGGGTTGCTTCTTAAGGTGTCTTGGGAGTCACCGATAGTGTATTTGTATAGCGCGTAGGTACTTTTCAAGCCGTGGGTTTCTCTCCTCCTTTCTCAATCGGGCTTGGGACCGGCTTCAGTGGAGTTCAATAAACTCGCTTACAAATCTCTTCATTTTCTATTATTTTGTAAGGTATTTAAAAAAGTAAGAGAGTAATGGTCGTTCAGTTCATCGATAATTATATGATTCAAAAATGGAGCTTTCTGATGCCGTGCCCATCCCAAATACCACACGATTTATATGATGCGGGAACAGCAACGTAAATTTGTAAATGTAGTTATAACCACATCACAGTGATAATACAGCTTTCTGTCTATACTAGTTATTGGTTGCCTTTTCATGAAGAATCAAAAAAAAAAGTGAAAGTGGCCGAATCAGAACACGGATCTTTGTTAATTTTCCATTCTACTTTTGGCGACAATTTAAGTTTGATTGTGTGAGTGTCCTTTTTAACCGCCTATCCAAAAACAAAGATGTTCTAAGTTCGCGACGTATTTTTATAGTTTTGAAAATTATTTTTAAGTATGACCGGGTATAATTTTGTAACGCGTGGACCGATTTCGATGATCCTTTTTTTGTTGGTACCATGTCAAAAACAAACCTAACTTTGAAATGCGTAGTCCGATTTGGATGATTCTTGTGGGCACTTGGTGGAACACTTTCATGATGTATATAAAACACCAAAACTATATTTGGTGAACACTTGTTTATAATTCCACTGTTTATCTTTAAAACTATATACTAACTGCCTACGCGTTTCGTTCTATTTTAACATCGTCAGGGCTAACTGGCTACTAAAACAATATTTTAAAAATTTGATTCTACACTCTTACAATCTGCGGATTTAATAACGGATTTCTGTTTTGGAAATCTAGCTGATCGTTAACTAAAAGAGACCCAGCACTCAGCTCATTTCTAATTTCAAATATCTCGAAACGGTCGCGTATTCTATCTCCTTTTAGATTATGTAGTAGCTTTATATTTTCGAAAGTAACATTAGATTAGATTCATTCAAATGTTTAGCAATTCCAGAAGTTGGTTTATTTAACCTTGCAGAGCATATATGCTCATTTAGCCTAACTCTATAAGATCTTTTAGTTTTCCTTATGTATATTGATTGACAGTGGGAGCAATTAATTTTGTAAACATCGATTTTCTCAACATCGGCAATTTTTGGCTTAATGTTGTTATTGAATAACAAATGCTTTAAAGTGTTTCTGTTGAAAAAAGTTGGTTCAATGTTATTAGCTCTCAAAGTTTTTTAATCTTTTGTGAAATTCATTCAATGTAAGGTACTTTCCTGTAATTTAAGTTAATATTATTTGAACTATCTTGTATAGGGAAAACCGAAGTAATAGCAAATTTTTATATTTTGTTTTTCAAAAGTTTTTTAATAGTTTTTTTATTGTAACCGTTATTTTTGGCTATTTTGTTAATAACTTAGAAAAAAAATTATAATCATGATTTAATTGTTTGTAAAGCAGATAAAGGTAATACTATTACGATTTTAGATAGAAATAACTATTTGGAAAAAATGTGAGATTGTCTAAATAGCATGAATTTAATTACATTAAAGTTTCATCCAACATTTAAATTCAATAAAATAGTTCTTGATAGTGTTAAAAAAGCAGGTTTGATATTAGATAAGCAAGAACAATTTCCAGCTAGGAACTCTCAGCCCTCGGCTCCAATTTTGTATGGTATTTTGGTATTCCACTTCGTCCAGTATCGTCCTCCTATAATGCCCCCGCTCAAAATTTAAGTAAAATATTGAGTAAAAAATTACCTCGCATATTAAAATTCCAACCGAAATTTACTATAAAAAATACATTCGACTTAGTCCAAAAGACTAAATTTTTGAGCCGAGAAATGCTAAGTTGGTATCTTTCGATGTTTGTAACTTGCTCCCATCTATTCCAACAAGTAAACTTAAGGATGTATTATATGCGAAATTTCAGGCAACAATCAGGCTATGCAATTATTTAATCTTGTGAGTATATGTGTTGACCAAAGCTATTTTCAATTTAATGGACAAATATTTTTACAAAAAGAGGGCTTCGCAATGGGATTTTCTTTGTCACCTTTGTTAGCTGATTTTTTTTATGGATAATGTAGAAGATAGACTGTTTAACTGTGATAATTCTGTATTATTATTATTATTATTAGAGAGTGGATCAAGGACTAACAACATCCTTTAGTCACTGCGACTATGATGATCTTTTGTGACTTGATCTATGTCCAATCTAAGCTACCCAGTCAAGCTTTAGTTCTTTAATTAGACCAAAGATCTCTTTGGGGGCCGTTTAGCTTTGTCTGTTGGTGATGGGAAAGCCCCACCAAGATGTCTGAGCCTGATACGGCCGAGGGCCTCTCAGTGACAGAGGATGTGTTCCGCTGTCTCTTCCTCTTCCAAACAGAAGCGGCAGGTGTCATCTTCAGCTAGCCCCAACTTTTTAAGGTGGTAGCCCAGGGTGCAGTGACCAGTTAGAAGTTCTGTTATGAGCCGTAAATCTGGTCTGCTGAGTGAGAGCAGCACTATCGTTTTCTGTTTTGAGTAGGTTATGAACCTCTTTGCCTGTCTTAACCCTGGAGTGTTTGTCCAGTGTAAGAGCGCTTGCGTTCGTCTTGCCATGACCTGAGTGAGAGACAGTTCCAGACGATTTTTGACTCAAATGTGTAGGACCCCAGAGCCTTGAGTGCCGCCTGACTGTCGGACATGATATATACTCTAGCACCACGTATACGTCTATTAGTAATTTCACGTGCGCAGAGTTCGAAGGCATGTATCTCTGCTTGAAAGATGGTTGGTGCAGAACCGAGCGGTTTGTGCGGGTCTTATAATTATTTCATATGCCCAAAGTGCCATTTTAGGCCTTAGATCCCATTTTATTACCGTTTCATCCCCCAGCCTCGCCGTGATGTTCCGGCTACTCAGCATTACCCCACTCCATCAGACCGTCGGCAGATGAATACCTCTGTCAATAGTCGCTCTCTCAATGGATAAGAAAGACGTGTTGTCAAAAGCACCTTCAATATCAAGGAAAGCACAGAAGGCAACACCTCTACCATTGACAGCATCTTCTAGTTTTTCAACTAGACTATAGTGCTGTCATGGTTGATTTACCTACTTGATAAGTCAATAATTTTCTCCATTAACTTAAGAAGAAATGGGGATAGGCTTATCGGACAATATGTCTTAGGTTGAGCCGCTGGTCGCTAATCCTTTAAGGGTAGGTTCTAGTCGAGCGGCCTGGCAAATGGCTGAAGTTTACGAATTTTTTTCTTACAGAGAAGGTAAATAATGTATAATTCGACTTTTTCAGCTATTAGTACATTTACTTAAGTACAGAAAAAAAATTTTTCTTTATTCTTTAAATTGTAAAATTTGAGAGATATCCACGCATTTTTAGAGCCGTGTAGCGCGGGCAGAAGGATTGTCATCAACAATTTCAACTTCTTCGCTGTCTTCTTCTGCAGTTAAAATAGAATATGTCGGGGCATTACTTTCGCAATTTATCCATTGGGATATTTTTTCCTGATTAAGCTCTAACACTGTAGGATGATTTTTCTTGATTTCATTTGCATAAGTCACGATATCATTAACAACAACGTGCAGGATTCCGCCTTCCTTTTTATCTAAAGCACAAAAATCAAAGTTATTTGCAAAGGAGAATAAATTTGCGGGGCCATGGACCATTTTTAGAAAAATTCAGTGATTTTTGATAAAATGGCGACCGTTTGAAGAAAAAAGCCGATCTTTTTGCCCTTTTTTTGTTATTCATAGTGGTTAAAAAAATCGCAAAATATTAATATTTTTGTTGAAAATGGTCCATGGCCCCCCAAATTCAATAATCTTTATTTAGTAGAAAAAAAAATCAATCGGTTAAACGGTTTGACTGTAACTCTGCAGGGCGTGTCTAAAAACATGGTTTTAAGAAAAACGCGTTTAAATTTTGACAAAGAAAAAATATCGGAGAAAAATTTAATTTTTGTTTCTTACAGCTAGCCAGCTGTTCCTGAACCATAGAGCAATCCTTTCTCTTCCTTGTGAAGCTAATATTGACTACTATGTTCAAGGAACATTATTTTGTCCAAACAGAACATATAAAGGAATTTTTATATCTGCTGAGCAAACAATACGGCGCGTGCATCCGCATTTGGCCCGAACGTAGGCTTGATTTTCGGCCGGTACGCGTTCGCACTAAATCGCCTGTAACTTTTACATTTTTCCGAACTAACTTCGTCCAATCGTTTTAGAGGCTTATGCTAAACACTATATGGATTTAAAATATGCAAAAAAAGAAAAATCAATTTTTTAAAATTGCTCGACTAGAACCTATTATTAAATAATAATATTTATTTTTGGACGAGATATGTCGATGATATTTTATGTATTTGGACGGTTACGGAACGACAATTAGAACATTTCAACACTAACATTTTAAATAAATTGGACAATAATATTAAATTCACTATTGAGACAGGTAATAATGTAATAAATTTTTTAGATCTGACGCTAAAGATAGCTGATAATAGAATCACATTTGATATTTATAGAAAAAATACTTTGTTTTGCGTTATTTGAATTTATATTAGATATTCGCAAATTTATTTTTCGTTTCTATTATCTTGTTCCTACTTTCTCTGATGAAAGTAGAGAATTCCTGGACAGAACGCTTACTCTTGATGATATGCTTACAGCAACGAAGGATCTTCGATGTCATACTTCTCCTGGTTATGATGGTCTAACTCCAGAATTCTTTGTTCGTTTTAGGAATCTTTTAATTCCCGACCTTTGTGATGTCTCCAATTCTGCAGTGGTTGGACATACAAAATTTCCCTCATCGAACAGATTCTTCCCTCGGCATACAATGGACGAATACTTGCCTGAAATATTTAGGTGTATATGTGGGGCTCGATGGTAAAACATCTAATAGCCGCATGACTCTGAAGAAACTCTCTGGAGCTGTAAATTCGTGGCGGACTAGACCGCATCCACTTTCGCTGAAAGGACGTGCTGTCGTTGTCAATTACTTGATTACCTCGTCCATCGTGCAGCTGTTAAAATCGGAGTGCTTCGAAGAAGGCTTCGTTAAACTTTTACAGGCGAAGGTCGTTGACGCCTTCTGGGGGGGAAGACGATGGGTCGCTAAAAGCACGCTCCGCCAGTAGCGGAGGGTGGTTTGGGTCTTACAGACATGGTCGTGAAATTTCGTTTTCTTCAGGTACGGGCATTCCAACATGTATTCTGTCCAAGAGATAGCTTAATTTTGCAGCTGTGGGTAAGCTCTATGAAGGGTAGCGGCGCAGGGGAGCACTAACATCTTCTCTCGGTCCGTCCACCATATCCGCATGACTGGTCCCTGGAACTGATCTCCACAATAACGACCTGGGTCAGAATAAGACCAAAATTCCATTTGCAATGGAATGAACTTGGGTACGGGGAATTCTCAGCAATTCCGATCAGGTTGATCAGGTTAACAGATTCGATGTTCAGTAATGCTCGAGGTGTAACGGCCGATACAGGACAACTTATAGTTCGTGGAGACATCATTGATGCTTCTGAGAACATACTTATGCACCACACAATTATACGAACTGGTGGATACAGTACGAGAGCGTTTTAGTCGTCTCTCTACTAGGGAACCTAGCGCTAAGGTGATAAACGCTTTCGTAATGAATCGACCGCCGCACACGACATTCAGTACACTTACTTTACGTCGGCTGCGCGAGCTCTTCGTAGGAGTAAATCCGTGCACTAAAGAAACACTTCGTTGCCAGATTTAGGATACGATTACGTCTAGAGTTCCTGGCAACGAAGGCCGACGCATTCAACTGCACCTGGCAGCCTTTATCGTCGGTGCGGAACGGAAGTCTCGTCTTTCAAACGCTGCCTTAAAATCTACGAAGAAAACGTACACCTTTTTCTTGCATTATTTATTCATACAGTTCGTAAACATTCAACTATAGATAGAGGCGCACTATTCTACAAACTCTACCATATTGGAGTGTCTACGAAGTTAATCAGATTCCTACAAAAATTATATAAGAATACCTCGGCACAAGTATGGAATGGAGATGCACTTTCGGAAAAGTTTTTCACTTATACGGGACTTAGACAATGATGTATACTCAGTCCCATGCTATTCTCATTATTTATTAATGACAACATGAATGGTGGAGTCAATATAGATGGATTTATCATTAAGATCCTACTATACGCGGTTGATCTAATCCTTCTAGCGGAGGACCCCATTGAATTGCAAACAATGATACACCAACTAAGTGAATACTGTCATACCTGGAACTTGGTGATAAATATGAAAAAATTGCAGATTACGATATTTCGGAAAGGAGGAGGTCGAAAAGCGAGCACCGAAAACTGGGTATAACATACAATGGAATAAATGTTGATGTCTTTAATAGGTATAATTACCTTGAAATAACTTTATTAAAAACTAACACATAGCCCATTCTTCTAAATTTAAACTGTTCTTAGCGGTATCCAGATTGGTGATGTGATACGGAGCGCAAGTGTGGGCATTAGGGAATGCGAAGAAGTAGAGAAACTCCAGCACTTTTTTTATTGCCTTGGACAACACCTAACTATGCACTCACCTTTGAAACAGGATTGGCAAATTTTTACATATATACCCTTAAATGCCATTTTTCGTATTTGCTTAAAGTTTTACGTACATATAGTGAAAACAGATTTCCCTATATTCTGTGAAAAAAGATGTAGAGAAGAAAATATATTGGTACAAAGAATGGCTTGACCCAGCTGAAAAACACGACCTTGAAATCAAAATATCAGGACGCAGTATTGAAGGGGTACTACTCATTTCGCCTAAAGACACATGGCAAAATTCACTATCTTGGTAGGTCATTTCGCAAAAAAATTACGTTTCACAAAAAATGCAGTTTTGCAAATGGTTCTTTGACAAAAATGTTTCACAGAAAGACATTTAGCAAAAAGATCCGCCGCGGTGTTCCAAGAAACTATGCTCGCCAAAACATTAAAAGATCCATTGCTCGAAAACAACAAGACTATGTAATTGTGAAAATGTAAAAAAGAAACAAATTTTCACTTTTTTTCGGTTTATTTTAAATAAACGTTAGAGGCTATAGCATATATTTACATATACAAACAAGGGCTTCATACTCTTTTTTTTTGATAATATTCTTTGAATTATTTTATCTTTTTGCAAAAATTTTTGTCTTTTTAACCGATTTAAAATAAATTCGACTGTATGTTTTTTTTGGATGTTTGTTACGCGATCATTCCACCAATTATGAATTGTTTTTGATGATTCTTTTTTTGTTTGGTAGTTCATACTTCAGAGGTGGTCTAATATCCGAAAAATTTTTGGTATGGGGGGGGGGGGGTGGGGGGGATGAAAACTAACTTTGTAACGCGTGACCAATTTGGATGGTTCTTGTTTTGTTGTACAGGATGATCCCTCATTGCTAATAGGAGAAAAAAATTTGGCCTAGGGTGGGGGAGGGGGGAGGGGTAGTCTAGCTTCGTAGCGCGTGGTCCGATTTGAATGGTTCCTTTGCTGTTATATATAGTATGATCCCCCATTGCTTATAGGAGGATAATTGGTTCTTGGGTGGGGGAGGGGTAGTCTAATTTCGTAACGCTTGGATCAATTTCGATGATTCTTTGTCTGTTGGGTAGAGTATGTGCCCCGATTGCTACCGCGAGAAAAAAAATTTTGGTGGATGGGGGGGGGGGGGGTAGGGGGTTGAACGAGTGGACCGATTTGGATGGTTCTTTTTTTTGTACAGAGTAGAAGACACTAAAAAGTGAAAAATAAAGTAGTACTATTATATTTAGTGCCTTTTTTTTAAACTTTTTTATTGCAGCTGGTGGTCCCCTAATCTAAAACTTTGCAATATCAGCTCCAACATACAAAACTCCCTTCCGAAGTTCTTTCAGTAATCTATTTACACCTACATGATCAGCGCCAATTATTTTATTTATGCTATGGTGCCATGATTCAGCATAATTTTGGGTGCGTGGAATATTTTGTTCATCTACTTCAAAACAACTCCAGAAACTGGGTGGTTAAATAGGTGGTCTACCATTCTTTTCACAAACATAAATTTCTTTGAACCAATCTGCTTCTAAATCTTGTAATAGTGTTTCAAAATAAAATGGAATTTGTACTTTTTCTGAACTATTGTGAAAGAGTTGCGAAATGGCCTTTTGTGAAAGAGTTGTTTTGATATGTGACTTTTATAGAATATGATTATTTCAAAATTGTTCTTTTGCTTTTCGCCTTTTTGAGAAATTTCGTTTTACGAAAAACGTCGTTTGACTAAGTTTCTTTTTGTTAAAGAATTTTTGTTATGAGTCCTGCTCCTGATAGGAACCCGTACGGGATCCAAGTTAGTCGTCGAATTGGATGACCTTGCAGCAGATCCATAAAGAAGTAAGACACCGAGATAAACAAATCGTTGCTACAGTTAAAGGCGTTGGAGTAGAACCGGACTAGATGGAGAATCGGTATAGTAGATGCCCTATGCCTATGGGGTTAAAGTACCCAGAGTGGGAGAGAAATAATTTACATTAATCACTCAATTTTAATTTTTTTTTATTTGAAGGGTGATAATTAAAAGTTGTCATTTTTAACCGACTTCCCAAAAAAAGAGGTTCTAAGTCCGACAAGTATTTTAATATTTTTAAAATTATTTTTTTTAAGTATGACTGATCATAATTTTGTATTGCGTGGACTGATTTTGATGATTTCTTTGTTGTTGTATAAAGTATGTTCACCAATTAGTACCATGTCAAAAAAATTTAGGTGCGGTGCGGGTGGGGGGTGTGGGTGAAACCTAACTCCGTAATGCGTGTACCGATTTCGATGATTCTTTTTCTGTTAGATAGAGTAGTTGCTAGTAATGGAAAAACTTTGATCCTAGGGTGGAAAGGGGGGGGGGGATATACTCTTCCCCTTTCCACCCTAGGATCAAAGTTTTTGGTTCCATGTGAAAAAGCTTGCTGGTGGGGGGTGGGAGTGGAACCTAATTTCTTAATGCGTGGACCGATTCGGATGCTTCTTTGTTTGTTGTATAGAATATGATAGCCTATTGTTATTAATATAAAAAAATCTTCTGTGGAGGGGTGGGGACGACGGTATGGTAGGCTAACTGTCGAGCGTGCTCTAAATGATGAACAGCCAGGTTTTCGTAAGGCTTTCTACTGCAGCGATAACATCAACACCCTCCGAATAATATCAAGCAATCCACAGAAGTGAGAAAAGGCATTCCAGGCATCAGCTGAAGCCTATGTGCAGGCCCGCATCCATAAGGCTCGAGTTGCATTTAATACTCTTGCTTAGATATGGCACAATAACAATATGTCAAAAATCTTGCTGGTACGGTGGGGGTGGAAACTAACAACGTAATGTCGATGGTGGCGATGGTAAAAATTTTGTATCTAAGGAAACGGTATATAAGGGTGACCGTGAATAATTTCGTAATATGTTGCCGGATTTCGATTTCAGATGCCGAATTTGCTTTACATAGAGTGCATAACTTTTGCAACTGTTGAAATTGGTTTGTTCGTATGAGCAGTATGAGTCGTATATACAAAAACACTGAAAAGTGAAAAATAAAATAGTTTTTAAAAAAAAGTTGAACCGATTACACAAAAAGTGCTATAAATATCCATTAGTCAACATCATTTCTTTTACAAATTGCTTTATTACTTTACAATTGTTTCTTATTCCGTAAATTATTTCATCCTTTCTTACAATGTTTTCGTATTTAATCTTGTTAATTACATTATTGGTTTTCTTAATTGGTTTTATGTTGATTCTTTGAAAAACGGTAGGTTCTGTCTTAGGAATGTTTACAATATAAATAAGACGTGTTTCGTTTTGCGCTATTTTAACATCGGAAAATTTTAGTGCACCTTCTACGTTATTATATGGAATGTTATCTTTACTTATGCTTTCTAAGACCAATCTAATTTTTAGTTTTTGATAGTATGTTGGAGCTTGCCGTATTTGATTTTGCTAGCTCTATTGGGTAAATTGTATTAGTAATTTCTTCTTTTATGAATTTAATTTTATATTGTAAACTTAGGATTAGCTCGATTTCGAAAGATTTATCTCTTCTTATCATGTTTAGTATTTCGTTAGATACAAAGGTCGAAGCTCGCAAGGGGCGGAAGGATACAACGGTAGTATCTCGCAAGGGGCGGGAGGATATAAGGGTAGTAGCTCGCAAAGGGTGGTAGAATATAAGGGTAGTAGCTCGCAAGGGGCGGTGGGATGCAAAGGTGGTAGCTCGCATGGGCGGGAGAATACAAACGTCAGCGCTCGCAAGGGGCCGGAGGATACATGGGTGGTAGCTCGCAAGGGGCGGGAGGATACAAAGGAGGTAGCTCTCAAGGGGCGGGATTGGATAATTCTTTATTTTGTTTATAGAATAAATTATGTTCCTCCATTTGCTACTAAGGGAAACGTTTTCACGTAAAACAAGGCTTTAGTTGGTTTAGTTCAACTTTCTAACCCGTGGACCGATTTTGATAATTCTTTTTTTGTTGAATAGAGTATGATCTCTCCTCCTACCTACATACCCTCCCATACACCCTCCCGTACACCCGCAATTTCATTTTATAAAATTTTTTTTGTAGTATAATATACTACATTTGATTTAAGAGAAACTGTTTAACTGTTTGCACCTACAGTTGCTATAGTCCAACTTTCTAACCCGTGGACCGATTTGGATAATTATTTTTTTGTTAAATAGGGGGTCATCCCTCCTCCCACCCCACCCACTCTCCACGCACACTTATTTTTTTAATCTATTTTTTTTATTTTTTTTTATTGTATTCTTAGATTTTTCCTTACCACGACAAAACTTTTCACCTACTTTACTTTAGCCTATCTCCCTAACCCGTGGACCGATTTCGCCAATTCTTTTTTTGTTAAATAGAGAATTATCCCCCCTATTGCCTACACACACTATGATCTACATACCTATCTAGTTAAACATTTAATCTCCGATTGATTTGATCAATTCAACCCAAAACTCCCTATAGGTATAGGTGTCAAGAAATGAAAACCTTATACAACCAGCCATAATACCCATGGCTCAAGGCGCGGCAAATACTGAAGGAAGCCCTGCTGCACCTCCAGCAGCAAACCCCACAAGCTTGCAAAACCAAATTACACGTGAATCCTTAACTCAATCCTTAAACCCAGATCTGAATACGACCTCGACAGTGATCAAGTAATCAACGCAGACCAACAGGTGAACATATCTGACATGGATAAAATACCAGACGTCGTGCGCAGCCTAAGGAAATTTTCAGGTGAAGCATTGGAATTTAGCTCCTGGAAAAAGAGCTTCGACCGAATTCTAAAAATGTACGATCCAACGAAAGGTTCGCTTAAGTATTATGGGATACTACACGTAATACGAAATAAGATCGTAGTGCAAGCCGACATCGCGTTGGAATCATACAACACACCACTGAATTGGGAACGAATATCTCGATGCCTTGCATTACATTATGCAGACAAGAGAGACCTTGGTGCTTTAGGTACCAGATGACCTGCTTAGTACAGGTCAGCAACACCGTCGAAGGTTTCTATCGTTCATTCTCAACAAAATCTGCAGTATGGATATAAGCGATGAAGCTATGAATGTCATGGTGAAGACCTAAAGGGACAAAGCTCTCGACACCTTTATAAGAGGCTTAAAAGGAGATCTACCCAAACTTTTAGGAATGAGAGAACCAGTAGACTTGCCACAAGCCCTTCACCTCTGCCTTAAACTAGAGAATATCAATTACCGTTTCCAACACGCACACTACAGCAACGGTACTACACGCAGAATAAATGACCCGTTGCGACCTCTTGTTCCGCCACAAAGAATTCCCATTAACCGGTACAAGCCTGCCCAAATACCGAGACCCAAGTTTTATCCAGAGCTTACGTCTTATCCCCATCGAACTTCAAATTTTAACAGATCTCCCTTCTGGAATGATCCGACCCACCAAAATCAAACAGGCTAGGCAACTCATTCAAAATCAACCAGCTTACGCTAGGCCACCCATTAATAATCCACGACAAAATTTGAATACTTATATCAATAGACAAGCTCCACCAAGGGTCGAGTCAATGGATGTAGACCGCTCTATTCACTTGAATGTTGTAAATTATCAAAGCAGACCTCAATTCGGCTTGAAGAGACCTAATCGGTCGAATCAAGTTTATACTCCTACCAAATTCCAAAGAGCATTCCATAATGATGATGACCACACTAATACGGCTCAGTACCAAGAACCTGAACTGATTGAACAAGAAAGCCCAAGATTGAACCAAGAACTTCAGGATATTCATTTTTTGGGCTAACGAGCTCTTTGCTTCAATATTTCGAGTATAGAACGAAGAGCGGAAACACATTGAGATTTCTTATAGGCACCGGAAGTAACAAAAGCTACATCCAACCAAACTGCGTGAAAGATCCCATACCCAACGAGATAACCTTCTACGCCAACTCAGTCGGAGGGAACGTAAGAATCGCTCACCACCATCTATTCGGACCTCGAAATATCAACCTCAAATTCTTTATCTTAGCAACTCTTATCAATCTTTTCATGGTAATGACAATCTAAAAGAGCTAGATGCAGTTATCTACACAGCAGGGAATTACATGACTCTATGTAAAACTATTAAAATCCCCATCAAACAACATCTTTCTCAAGCTGTCAATAGTATTAACGTGAGGACATCACATTTAAACGAAATTCAAACATCTAAACTATACAACGTTCTAAGAAACTACCCCAGCCTGTTCTCCGAACCGGACGAAAAGCTCACGTATTCCACTGTTGTCAAAGGTGAAATCCGAACCACTAATAACGATCCCGCTTACTATCCGTACCCGATAGCACTCAAACCTGTCGTTGATAATGAGATCAAGAAGTTGCTAAGCGATGGTATAATCAGACCATCGCGATCACCTTATAACGCCCCAGTCTGGGTGGTAGCAAAAAAACCCGATGCTTCTGGGGAACGGAAATTCAGGTTATAGGAAGCTGAACGCTGTCACAATACCAGACAGATATCCTATACCAGAGATCAACGATGTTCTAGCTAATTTAGGGAGAAATAAATATTTTTCAGTTATCGATCTGAAAAGTGGTTTTCAACAAATACAGCTGAAGGAATCCGATATTGAGAAAACGGCATTTTCAGTGGGAAGTATGAGTTCACTCGCCTTCAGTTTGGCCTAGAGAATGCGCCTTATATTTTCCAACGAGCACTGGATGATATCCTCAGGACACACATAGGCATCAGGTGCTACGTGTACATAGACGATATTATCGTTTTTGGTACCACGGAAGAGGAATATTTCAAAAACATCGATCTCGTCTTCGACACTTTAGAAAAAGCGAATATGAAGGTTCAGATGGACAAATGGTAATTTCTCCAAAAATCGGTCGAATTTCTTGGGTTCATAGCCTCCCAAGAAGGAATCAGAACAAACCCTAAGAAGGTACAGGTCATAGTCGACTTTCGTACCCCAAAAAATCTCAAGGACCTTAGATCTTTTCTAGGCTTGTCAGGATACTACCGGCGATTTATACGCGAATGCGCCAAGCTGGCCAACCCCCTAACATCTCTTCTAACAGAGGAAGAAGGGCGCGGACGTATATCGAAAACCAACTCGAAAAATGTTTCAATACATCTCAACAAACAAGCGCTAGAAGCCTTCAATGAAATAAAAAATACGCTAACATCCCTAGAAGTTGTACTTGCGTATCCCGATCTAAGCAAACAGTTTGAGCTTACGACTGACGCATCTAAATATGCGATTGGGGCAGACCTATCTCAAGGTAAAAAACCGATCACCTTCCTCTCGAGAACACTCAGTAAAACCGAAGAAGCGTATTGTAACGTAAATGGGGCTCTTCGGGCTTGACGGATTAATTAAGACAATTATTTTCAATCACAAATGTTCACAATTTTATTCACTTCACTTAGTTCGTTTAACAATTTCTTTTGCACGTTTTCTTCACAATATAACGTTTCACTTTACTTATTTAACTTTTATCACTTCGCTGGTTAAAGTACAACTGACTATTCACATTATCTCATGTAAACACTTCGCAGTCTAAATCACGACTAAAACTACTTAGGCAGCTGCTCAGCCCTATTTATACTACTTAGCTTAATTCTAGAAAGTTCAGTCACTTAGTTCTAGATATTTCCGTTACACATTTTCACCTAATATATTCACCATGGGTTCGAGTCGTCCTTGACTTTCCCCGTTTGAGATGCTCGCCATCATCTGGGCACTCAATTCCCTACGCAACTTCTTACACTGATCTCGAAAAGACAAAATATTTATCGACTATCAGCCCCTAATGTATGCTCTCAGCAACAAGAATAACAATGTCAAGATGAAGAGATTGAAAATGATTCTAGAAGAATACAACCACGAAATTATCTATAAACCAGGTAAGTCTAACGTCGTGGCTGATGCACTTTCCAGACCACCACAAAAATCCTTAGTAAACTCAGTAACGACGACGCAACACAGTGATGATAGCTCATCACATAACCTTATTCCTTCCGTAGAAACAGGTCTTCAAGAACCAGCTCATCTTAAAGGTCAATGAAACCTCCAGTTACCAGTTTCAAAAGCCTTTTTCCAGTCATACCAGACACACATTCACAGAACTGCGGTATACAAAAGAAAATCTAACCGGCATATTTAAAAGATACCTGAACCTCAATGTAATAAACGGAATCAAAACTATAGAACCTGTAATGGGATTGCTTCAAGAAATTTGTTCCCTACATTTTAGCAGCTACCGAATTAGGTTCACTCAAATCGAAGTAGAGGATGTTCAAAATGAATCCGATCAGGAGAATATCATCATGGAATACCATAAAAGCGCTCATAGAAACGCTCTGAAAACGCTCTGACTGCAGATCATCGAAAAGTACTATTTTCCTAAAATGAACTCCAAAATCAAACAAATAGTCAAACAGTGCGCAACATGTAAGAAAAACAAGTACGACAGACACCATAACAAGCCAGCCCTAAGCTCCACACCTATTCCGCAATATCCTGGACGCATTCTCCACATAGACATCTACTCGACAGAAAAACATTTGGAACTGACTGCTCTGGATAAATTCACGAAATTTACGCAGGCAAGGATACTGAAGTTAGAAATCCACTCAGAGAAATCTGGTTCTTTTTCGGCATACCTAAATACGTTGTAATAGACGAACGGTCAATTGGAGAGATTTCACCCTACCCTCTCGGAAATAATGCGATGCCTAAAAACCGATGACACCCATCGCTCATTCGAAGCATTACTTCGCTCATTACAGCATTCACTCAACTACTGGAAAAAGATCTATCGAGCTATTCTACGGAAGAACCGTAACAACCGATCCCGAAAAATTTGAAACTTCTAGGCAAAGAAACAGAACGACAGATGTCCAAATGATCGACTACACGAACTCCCAAGTAACAGCACTGGACACAGGGACAGCCAGAATCCAGAATGGTAACCTGAAGGTCATACACATAATATATATAGAACCCTACCAGTCCTTCCTATCCGAGATTAAATCCATACTCAATAAAAATGTTCCCAAAGGTAACCCCTTCCTTCCGTTCCTGGAACACAAATTGTCATAGGTATAAAATTTTGTTAGTAACATTAAGATGTAAAGACTGAAAAGATCGCTGGACTTCATTGGCTCTGCATGGAAGTGGATAGCGGGAAACCCTGACCACGCCGATTTTGTCTTAATGTCAGATAAAATCAACACTCTAGCAGAATATAACAATGACCAGGTAATAATAAATAAAGCACACAACGATAGAATTAATAAGTTAACTAACGTAACTAACGAAATACTAAACATGATAAGAAGAGATAAATCTTTCGAAATCAAACTAATCCTAAGTTCACAATATAAAATTAAATTTATAAAAGAAGAAATTACTAATACAATTTACCCAATAGAGCTAGCAAAATCAAATACGGCAAGTTCCAACATACTATCAAAAACTAAAAATTAGATTGGTCTTAGAAAGCATAAGTAAAGATAACATTCCATATAATAACGTAGAAGATGCACTAAAATTTTCCGATGTTAAAATGGCGCAAAACGAAACACGTCTTATTTATATTGTAAACATTCCTAAGACAGAACCTACCGTTTTCCAAAGAATCAACATAAAACCAATTAAGAAAACCAATAATGCAATTAACAAGATTAAATACGAAAACATTGTAAGAAAGGATGAAATAATTTACGGAATAAGAAACAATTGTAAAGTAATAAAGCAATTTGTAAAAGAAATAATGTTGTAGGTTTAAGCAAAGATAAATGTTTTCCTAATCTTCTTAAAAGCCAACACGCGACATGCAATACAACGAATAGTCACCACATCCCACTGGTCGAAGAAATAGCGTCCGGCATCATCATACTAAACAACTTCGAAGGGACGATCGAATTCAATGGCACTTCACAAAGCCTAGAAGGAACTTACCTTATCAAATTCAAAAATACGACGGTTAATATGAACGATCAATAGCTAACATCCATGTACTGCCACCCCTACTACAGCCATCCCTAGGAGGAACGCAACTGGAAGAGATACTTTCACTAGAACTAATGAAAGAACTGCACATCAATAACACTAGACAGAACAACCTCATCAAATCAGAGTAGAAATTCCACCTATGGATGAACTACATATTCTCGACAGCAGCCCTACTTACCGTTGTATTAATCATAATCATCCAAATTAAGCAGAGAACCTCAAGCACTAGTATCGCAATTCTTCTCTCACCAACCCAGAACGAAACAAACATTCAAGGAAGATTCTCTCAAGGCAACCCAGCAACATTTTCAAAGAAGAGTTAATCATCATTTGGCACAATATTTTCCCACAACTTCACAGCTGACACAGCATATTTCGACATATCCATTACATCGACCCCAACATATGCCGAATACCTGGAAACCTAAAACACCTAAGAACTGCTGATAACATGTCGCGAATTATTCTTAAGTCATCAAAATTGTGTAAAAGTAATTTTATGAAATAAAATGTAATCCAGTCACATTCTGGAGTTCGAGCAATTAAGTTGAGTTTTTTTAAAGAAGCAAATACCTAAATATAATCATTAACTTATACAATTCATAGGTAAGGTAGTTTCTTCTTTTTTGTGTCTTTTTCTGGAATTTTACATTTATAACCTTTGTGACATAATAAAGTCTACATAAAAAAAATTATTATTGTATAATCGGAAGTAAGCGCCTAAGCGGACGTGTTATTTTTTAAGAGCCATAAAAAGTGCCAGAAAGAGAGAAATAGGAAAAATTGTCGAAAGTACATCGATTGGGTTGTTAGAGCTCTGTAGCATAAAGCCTTAGAATAAAGAACTAGAGGAAAGGCCATCACTCGGAAAAATCTAAGCATTTTTCTTTATGTAGTAGAGTCTGAGCGATGTGTGCGTTTCGACATGAAAGTAGTAAACTTATGCTTGTATACAGGAGGGGCCAACTCATTTTGATAATATTTTAAATTAGGTGTTTTTAAAATATATTCTTATAACACTTTTAATATAATATAACTTTGCCCGAACATATTTTATTAATTTACTTAATTTTACTATTTAAAAACACTTTGCTTATGCCCCAAATATTTCAGTATTACGGAGACGACTTTGATTTCAAGGCGACATTCGGTCCAATTTGACATTTCAGGCGTCATTCCCCCTTAACGCACTCGCCACTTGGCCCAGAAGCAAAAATGCTTATCACACGTACAGGGTTTTTACTTAAGATAGCCTTTCCTCTCGTTCTATATTCTAAGCATAAAGCTCTTACAACTTTCATGGGTGTTATATATTGCTGGGTGTAGCAAAGGACTGGGAGTGCCTTTTGGCGAAGATCACCAACCTTGGTTAATTAATACAATCTCTATTCTTATAGGTATAATTATTTATTTGAAAATCTCCGAACTTTATCTCCCAATTTAATTTAGCGATTTAACATTGAATTACTTTATCTCTCAATTTCACTTAACGTCTGCACATTAAATTACTTTTCATTGTAGCACTTTATCTCACTTTCTCGACAAAACAATAACAAATATCACTAATATTCGGTTCGACACTGGAGGCCTTATCTCTGGTGGGGGGTTGTACTAAAATTACTGAGCTTCTTTTGGGGTGAGATTTTTATATTTATTGAAACGAAATCATCCCAGCCACCAAATGGGTACCAAGTATCGATTATTTACTAAACTGACCAATTGGAATTTCGGTCAATTTCAGTAAATAGAAAAATGATGCTGATAACAGCGGAAAGTATTTCATGGGAAAGTCATGTACATTCAAGTACTTTGAATTGCAGCAGGAGACCGATTTGTTCCGCATTGACATAATTTCCATTTGGACGAAATTCACATGATGCAATTTGACACCGTCAAGTAATTATGAAATGGAATGGATTGTGTATAGGTTTGGGTTGCATTGTGGAGTAATTAGGAAAGCATTTCTTGAATTTAGGTAATCTGGAGTAATTAGGGAAGCATTTTTTGGATCTGGGCTTTTGGTTATGAATTTTTTGAGGATTTAAATTAAGATTGTGAAGGATTTGTTTAGGAATTATTTGAAGGGTTTACTTCATGATTTTGGGGTTCGTGGGAGAATGTAGTGTACTCACACTACATTACACGTATCTTCTACGTATCCAAATTCTCTTATAATGTAGTGCCAGAATAGGCACTACATTACAAGAGAAGGATACTGAAAAAAGAACTCTGAATTTCAAAAGATTTATGTGTAAAATTGTTAAAGAAAAATTTAGAAAAGTAAAAAATATTGACATTCAACAAAATTTTTATGTTTATCAAGGTTTCTATAGTTACGCTATAAACTTTGAAGCACAAAGTAGCCAGTGCGAGAACAAATCAAAAGTATTTTTGCTACTGCCCTCAAAATGAGTGGCGGGGGCAAAAAGCCCCATGACACCAGAAAGAAGAAGAACGAGACAGGACTAAAGGTAGACCTGGGTAGCGATTCTCACACAATTTGGTTGCCTTACCGTTTCAATAAATGAAGCGCATGCCCAAAAAATGTTGTGGCAACAGAAAAATATTTCATGGCAACGAATAAATATGTCAAGTTTGTGCGCATGATCTGTAATTCTCCCATGCCGTTCCCCGGAGCTTGCATCTAAATACTCAGTCGCCTGGCTGGGAGCTGGCGTGTGATTTTGACACTTCATAGCGTTTGGACTGCCATGAGTAAAAATTTTGTAAAACGGTTTGCATTTCCTTCAACCGATTGAACACACACTTGTTAAATTCAAGCTCTACACATTTTTACAATTTTGCGTAATTACAAGGCACCGAAACAACAAATTTCGTGAGAATTCCTACCCTGGGCTCCTTCCTTAACGAAAAAGATCGCACCGAAAAGGCTGTTTCAGGGCACACTGAAAAGGCAAAAGTGGAAGATAGAGGGAGGAAATTAATCCCAAGGACTGCAGCGATAACAGCTTCGTATGCAGTGGCCTCTGCTGGCACGACATCAGCGGCTTCCGCCGCTAAGGTCACACCGATGTCCATCGTATCACCATCTGCGGTATCTGCCGCGAAGAAAGCAGCAACAACCGCTGTAACTGTGCCTGTGGCAACGGCCCCAAGTAATGCAGCAGTACATGCTGCAAAGGTGTATACAGCATCCGCTGCAGCGAAGTCATTGGCCGTTGTGCCGAAATTAGCAGATGTTGTGAGAGCAGCATCAAAAGATGCTCCACTACCGTCCAAGGCTATTATGAGCCCGACCCTTCCTTGAACGAAGAAAGATGTAGCCACAATAGAGCCAAGCTAGTGCACGGTTAGTGGCAGGAACTAGCTACGCCCAGCAGGTAAGTGGTAGTTCCGTAAAAAGTTCCTATATAACCATTTCAGGAAGCTACCTGACTCCTCGTAAGCCCCCGGCTGATTTGAGCAAGTCTCGGCCAAATCAGGTGCGGACCTGCAAGGGCTTTTTGAAGCCTAGTGGCAAGACTACAGGTACAGTATGTACTTTGAGCACCTTCGCGGAGTTACTCAAAGTACGTACCTGCGAGCTGGGTCACAGGTCGTCCCATTGGAGAGGAGTTTCTCCTTTGGTCTGGTCGGACGCGGTATGGTGGAGGTATATACCACCACGAGGCGTTCACAGAGCTAATGCTTGAGGGCATCGATGTGGGTGGTAGACACCTGCAATCGTACTCGGTGAGAGTGAAGCCGACGAGAGTCTGCTTCTCCCGCGTTCCACTCCGAGCTAAGCCTGAGGACCTTGCGAATATTTGGAAATTTCCACGGCAAATTTTGGGCAGTACCCCTAAAACTTGGAGACCAAAGTGTCGGTCGGGGCATTCTCAGCTCTAGCCGGGAAACATACGTCTCCCGAAACCAGGGATGTGTGCTTCCAGAAGGCTTTCTCTGGAGCATGCTTGGGTCGCGACATTGGATTGAGGTGACCACCGAGGCAAGATGTTTCGCCTGCCATCAGGAGTATGCTACGGAGTGTCCGAAGAGGGAGAGGAAAATGGCTGAAGATTCTGTCGAGAGCGCTCCTGCACCAGCAGTTGTGCCCGAAGTAGTGACTTTTTCCGTCGCTGCGCCTCCTCCCAAGGTTACCGAGGAAATTATTCTAGAGACCCTTCCGGAGCTGGCTGTAAGCGATTCCACCTCAACACGGGTAGAAGCAGTGAGCCCGGATGACGAAATTTCGAATTCAGTGCGGGAGAGAAAGAAAAAGAGGAAGTGATGTCAGCAACTCCACCAAAGAAGGTGCTGAGCAAGAGGGGGTTTCGCCGGAGGAGGCAAACCCTGTCACTCCGAGTGCGTCAGTAGTGGAAGCGGAAGATGTCACTGATGCCCTCTCGAACGTCGAGGTTCTTTCCGTTTTCGACACGGCTGGCCCAAGAGCGGCTATGAATCGTGTGGTAGTACCGCATCGATGGCTAGCCACTACGAGGTGGACCCCGATTTGGTGGATCCTAACTATCCTCAAGCGAGAGCTTGATGATCCAGCCAGGATCCTGCCTCAATTACTGCTCTAAAAGCAAAAGGCGAAGAAACGGGTTCGATACAATGAACTGCCGAGACTCGAGCGGCGTCATAATAAAGTTACGACGCGGCTTCATAATAAAGTTACTCCTCGAGGAGCAACGCCTGGACAGGACTCTTCTTAAATAGAATCGTACTGTCATAATCTCAGTTCTGCTTTCCCCTTGAATATGTAGGATAACCTCAATAAGTCCACACGCAATATTCGAAGACATTAAACATTGGAATACTGACATTGCACTATAATAGGAGAGACATTTTACTCAACTTGAACGAAATTCTATTCTACACAGACGTAACACAGTTTTTGCCACACCAGCTCCTCGTAGAGCATCTGGTGTGGCAATAGCTGTGTCCAACAGTTTCACACTACCGTCTCCTGCATCCACAGACATCTGCTCAGGTTTCGCGTCTTCTTTAGAATTCGTCTTGCGAGACAAAACTCTAGGGATAGCAAACGTGTACATGCCACATGACCAGGATATCGCAATACAGGTAATGGACTCTGTCTTGTCGCATTTTGCCAACTTTGGTGGTAGACGTGAAGTCTGTTTTTGCTCAAGCCCGAAAGGGAAACCCTTGTGTAAGACCTAGTCGTTGGATTAATCCAACCGTAGACATCCGGAAGGTTGAGGTGTCCGCCATCGTCACGCGTTCACTGAGTTAAATTCGACTCCGGAATGGCGGTTGTATGCAGGATCCAGTGTGCAGTTGAAGTTCCCCAACAAGGGTTTCCTTAAATGTCTATGGAAGCCTTTCGGGTTTGAGGATAGACAGACTTCACGTCTCGTCTAGCCATCTAAGCTTTTTCGTTAGTGTCACTCATGAAGTGTTCTCTTACTGATCACCTTCTTGTTGTGGGAACTAGAATTTTAGTTGAAAACGAACAGCTTACTGGATTTTCAACAATAACATGTTGAATTCAGAGCAGTTTATTGAAGAATTCATTTAGTTTTGGCATCAGTAGCGAGAAAGGAAACATGATTAAGTGAACCTAAGCGATTGGTGGCATGTTGGAAAGCTTCGTGCTGTCTGCGAGAGGTCAAGTCTCCGTACGGGTACTTCTTTCATACAACACGAAGATATACCGCTTTTTGTGAACTTCTCGCCGAATCTGGGCAACTCCTAAACGAAGACGAGCTTGCAGATTATATCCGCAACTACTACATACAGAATTCATCATATGATGAATTCTTCCAGTACGTTCCTGCTTCCTCTCATGAAAGTAGAGAACTCCTGGACAGAGCACTAACCCTCGATGATATGGTCACCGCTACGAAGGATCTTCGCCGTCATACTTCTCCTGATTATGATGATCTAACTTCAGAATTTTTATTGCGCTTCAGGAATCTTTTGATTCCAGGGCTACTGGATGTCTTCACTTCTGCAGTGTGTGGACATACCGAATTTCCCTCAAGTTGGTGGAGATCCGATATGCCTGTAATACCCAAAAAGGGAGATCTTCGGAGGCTGGGAAACTGGAGGCCAGCTACGCTGTACAATGTCGAATACAAGAGTACTCGTAACTATATTAAGCTCAGTGATAGCTTCAATAATACGTCCTAAACAGTCCTACTGCATTCCAGGTCGTACTATTTACGACAACCTCGCCGTAGCAAAACATCTTTACGCCTACCATGAAAAGACTGGTTCGCCGATGGCCATGATCTCGTTGGATCCAGAAAAGGCGTTTGATAGCGTCTCGTATGAGTATCTGCTGAGTGTTCTCAACGTTTTTGGACTTCCATCCAGATGTATAGAGATCATCAGTGGTCCGTGATTCTCATAAAGCATAATGGGCATATATTATCTCCTATTCCATTTCATCGCGGTATCAGGTACGGATGCCCGTTGTCAGGAATGCTTTATGACTTTTCACCGGAGCCCCTGTTGGCAAATCTTCATCAATCATTGAGACAATATTCAGTTCACTTACCATACACTACTATAAGGCCACTTATTCTAGCGTCCGACGACCGTAGCGACGACCTGTCTATTTTCGTATGAAAGAGGATGCAATAAGATGGGTCGCTGAAAGCATGCTTTGTAGTAGTGGAGGGTGGATTGGGTTTTACGGCCTTCAGGTCAGAGGATTCCAACGAGTGTTCCGATGTGACGACAGCTTGATTTCTCAGCTGTGGGTTGGTTCCTTGGGGGGTGCCGACGTAGGAAAGCATTACTATCTACTACTACTACAACCGCCCACCCTATCTGCATGACTGGTGTCAGGAACTGATCTCTACGATCACGACCTGCGGCAGAATAAGACCGGCATTCCATTTGCAATGAGATGAAATCGGGTACGGGGATACAGTTCTCGGAGTTATCATTAATGGTTCTGGGAATATACTAATGCACCCAAACACAACACAATTAAACGAATTGCTTGATACAGCACGAGAGCGTTTCAGCCAACTTAGTACCAGGCAACCTGGCACAGAGGTGGTGAACGCTTTCGTGGTGAATCAACCGCCGCACACGCCATTCAGTACAGTAGTTACGACACGTTCGGCTGCGCGATCTCCTCCCAGTTGAGATACCTGCGGAACAATTACATTAGTGTCAATTGAATTGGCGGGGGGGATTGGGAGTAATCGGACGAGTCACTAGCAGAGTGATCTACAGTTATCCGTCCAATTACAGAGACTCTGATGTAGCATTCAAACTGCTCGATCATAGCCTCGTGCATCCAAATCAGAGTCTGCACGGTTTGTGGGGGTGAAGAAACTTTATTTCACCGATATTTCGCATGCCCGGCCTTGTGCGTTTTCATGCTACTGCTCCGTCGCTATGCCAGATAGTCTGCCCGCGTTTCGGCATAAGTAGAACATCGTTTTTACTGGGGCTAAGGACATGTTACCAGATGAGTTACTTAATTAGCTTTGTTCTTACACTTGCTAAATCAACGGTTCATTTGTATTGCATGCGGATCGAACCTGGGCAGCATGCTACTGACACACAGATCCATACACGTGCACTTAAAAGACATTTCATTGTCAGGTTGAGTAAACGAATCTTTTTTTTTTTTTTTTTTTTTATATATGATGTTGCCAAAGCTCAGGGGATGCCCTATGATGCTAAAGCACAGCCTTGGCAGGAAAGGAATTAAGGATGAGGGAAATGGGTTAGGAGGTTCAGTGAACGTACGCCCCGTTTGAAAGTTTCAGGCTCATAAGACGAGGGAAAAACAGAAGATGGTAAACTGTTCCACATTCGTGTTGTTCTGCTAAGAAAAGATTCCCGAAATTTGACGGTACGTCCAAATTTGACCCGGAGAGTAAAGGGGTGGGAGCGACTTGTAGATCTTGTATCGCGCGTTGTAATGAGTCTACAAGGAATCAGGCTAGCGATTTCGTTAGAACAATGGCCATGGAAATAGCGATAAAAGAGTGAGAGACAACCGACATTCCGTCGATGCTCAAGAGAGCCAAGGCCCTCAGAGATTGAGGAATCGCCAATAAGTTTAACAGCCTTACGCTGAACTTTGTCTAACGCGGACAATGCGGTGTGTCCTGCCCCTGCCCAAATATGGGAATTATATTCAAGTCTAGGCCTAATGTGGGACTTGTAGATCAACGCTAAGTCGGGTGGGGTGAAATATTTCTTACATCTCTGTAGAAAACCTAAACATTTCATCGCACTTTTGGCGATTGCAAATATATGATCAGTCCAGCTAAGATTGCTGGATATCTCAATACCCAAGATCTTTAGGGAGGGTGAATTGGGTATATTCACTCCGTCGACTGAAATGGGTTGGGGGTGGACTGGGCGTTTTTTAAGGGACATTAAACAGCATTGAGTTTTGGATGCATTAAACGTAACACGATTTGCTCTGCCCCAAACGAGGACCTTAGAAATGTCGTTGTTTAATGATCTAAACATGCGTTCCCGATTGACTTCTGTAGCATTTCCACGTGAATTCATTACAGAATCAAATGAGTACGCGAAATCAAGGGTGCTGTCGTCGGCAAAACTATGAATAGGATTGAGAGTAAGGGATAAGAGATCATTGATGAAAAGAAGAAATAAAGTTGGTGAAAGAACTGAACCCTGAGGTACACCGGCATTTATTTCGTGGGATGCAGATGTAACGCCGTCAATAACTACACGGATTGAACGGCCTGACAAAAAGCTCTCTATCCATTTAACGAGGGTAGGATGCAGACCAAATGTTTGAAGTTTGGCTAAAAGGGCAGCATGCCAGACTCTATCAAAAGCCTTTGAAATATCAAGAGCGACGATTTCGGACTCACCGAAATTATGGAGACAATGATTCCAACGCTCCGTTAGAGCCGTTAGTAAGTCTCCGGTTGAGCGGCCAGCGCGGAAACCGTACTGGCAATCGTTGATAAGATGGTCTCGAGTTCCTAGCAACACACACATTCAACTGTACCTGGCATTCGCTAGCGTCGGTGCAGAATAGTAGTCTCACTTTTCAGTGGTGACAGTAGGCCGCAGCCTTGTAGCATCTTGTCTACGGAACTTCTCTCCGCTTTGGATTTGCTGCAAGTGCTGCGGAAAAAGTGATTCTCCCGTTGGGAGAGAAGAACTGAGAGGATGATGGGATCAGTTTGCAGATGTCCACGACTCTGCAGATTGGTCCCGCGGGACTCTATAGCGGTCAAAATTATCGTGCGTTCGTCTAGAAACTTGATGCTGAGTGTTCCGGGGGGTTCTGAATGCAGTGACTTCGCTCGGTGCTGCGTCTAGGCCCGGGAACACTCAGTCTAGTATCTAGTATTTTCTTTATCGGTTTCGATAAATTTTTTGATAGCTTAGGTTTAATTAAAAAAAAAATCAAAATTCTGATGAACTCTTCCTGGAGCTGCTACTTACCTGGCGGCTTTCTAAATTTTTCGTGACCACTTTTTGATATATCTTTTGTCATTTACTTTCTTAATAATAGCTTGTTATTTTTTCTTTTCATTAGTTCTTAGTACTTGTTAGTATGTTCTTCGTTAATTATTCTTCGTTCTTTGTTCTTAGTTTTAATAATGGATTTTTTTTCTAAATTTTTGAATCATTTTTTGTGAACTCTTTAATATTTATACATATGTTAGCATACGATAGCCAGCTGCTTTTGAGGATTTTTATTGTTTAACTGAAAATATGTGTGAAATATATTGAGATTCACCAAAAATGTTGTGTTTGTCTCAGTTTGTATCTGTTTGCGCCGGAATATAATCAGTGGGTAAAGACCAAAGACAAGAACGTCTGTTAGTTTAAAGAAAACTTTATTGAACTTTAACGTTAAATGGTCAGTGGTAAACTGAAAAACCCGAGAGTCAATTCAAAACAAAAGCCACTTCAGCAAGTAAATTATTAACTGTACAATGATAGTTTACAAGAGCAGAAAAAGCTAGCGTTTACTGGAAATTTCGGAATGTTAGAAAATTGGCAGATCAGAATGATGATCGGCTGCAACACTATCGTTGCGCTATAAACTTTGAAGCACAAAGTAGCCAGTACGTGGAAAAATTACAAGTATTTTTCTACTACCCTGCACATGAGTGGCAATAGCAGTAGTGATACCGCGGGGAGCAAAAAGCCCCCCAATACCGGAAAGAAGAAGAAGGAGAAAGAAATGCTATTTCAGGGCCCACTGAAAAGGCCAAAGTGTAAGACTTAGGAAGAAAAGCAGCCATCAAAGCTCCAACAGTCGCAGCCTCTGCTGTAGTGACATCAACTGGTGCGACATTAGTGGCATCCGCCGCTAAAGTCCCACCGGCACCAGTCGCGTCAACACCGGCATCATCTGTCGCGACGTATGCAGCGACAACCCCTGCAACTGTGCTTGTGGTAGTAGCTACAAATAGTGCCGCAGTAACTGCTGCAAATGTAGCTACAGCATCCGTTGCAATAAAGACATCGGCCACCGTGCCCAAACTAGTAGAAGCCGTGATAGCGGCATCGAAAGATGCTCCACCACGGTCGGCTGTAGTAATGCGCCAGAGACTTTCTGTGACAATGAAAGGGATCCCAACCAAAGTGCTAGGAGCAGGGCTTACTAGTGCAGGGGGTAGAAGCAGGGACTAGCTACCCCCAGCAGGTAAGTGGTAGTTCCGTTAAGAGTTCTTTTATTACGATTGCAGGCAGCTACGTGCTCGTTGTCAGCCTCCGGCTAATTTGAGCAATTCTCGGCCCAAATCAGGGGCGGAACTTCAAGGGTTTTTGACGCCCAGTGGTAGGATTACAGGTACGCGATGTACTTTGAGCACTTTGGCGGAGTTTCTCAAAGTATTTAGCTGCGAGCTGTCTCACAGGTCGTCCCATTGGGGAAGATTTTCTCTTTTGGGCTGGTAGGACGCGGTATGGTGGGAGTGTATACCACTACTAACGACGCATCCACTAAACTGATGCTTGAAGGCATCGATGTGGGTGGTAGGCATCTCCAACAATACTCAGTTAAAGTGAAGCCGACGAGAGGCTGCTGTTCTCGAGTCTCATTACAAGCTAAGCCTGAAAATATCCATGGCAAAGTTCGGACAGCTCTCCTAAAACTTGGGGACCAAGGTCTAGGTCGGGACATCCTCAGCTCTAGCCGGGAAGCATACGTCTCGCTAAAACAGGGATGTGTGTAGGATAACATCGATGCAGGGGGCTTGAGTGCACCCACTAGACTACACAGTATTTTCGAAGACATAAAACAATGGAACACGGACGTCTAGAACAAAATTCAAATCTACACAAGGGTTACACAGTTTTGCCACAGAAACACCCCGTAGAGATTCCGGTGTGGCAATTGCTGTGTCCCACAGCTTTACACTGATGTCTCCTGTATACACAGACATCTTCCCAGGTTTCGCGTCTTCCTTGGATTTCGTCTTAGGGGACAAAACGCTAAGGGTAGTAAACGTGTACCTGCCGCATGACCAGGATACTGCAAGACAGGTGTTTGACTCAATCCTAACGCATATTACGAACTTCGGTGGTGAGGTTATCCTTGGTGGTGACTTCAACTGCACACTAGATTCTTCAATCGATCGTCATTCTAGGGTTGAATTCAACTCGGTGAACGCCGCGCGATTATCGAGCCTAGTCAGACATAGCAACCTTGTGGATGTCTACCGTTGGCTTAATCCAACGACTAAGTCATACACAAGGGTTTCCCTAAATGTTCAGGGTACCTTTTCGGGTTCGAGGATAGACAGACTTTACGTCTCCCCTAGCCTTCTCAACGTTTTCGTTAGTTTCACTCATGAAGTGTGTTCATTAAGTGATCACCTTCTTGTTGTGGCGACTAGCACTTTGGTCGAAAAGCGAACTGCTTACTGGATTTTCAACAATAACTTGTTGAATTCAGAACAGTTCATCGAAGAATTCATTCAGTTTTAGCACCAATTAATTAATATTTATTCAAACCTTAGCCATTGGTGGGATGTTGGAAAGCTTCAGATTCGCTCATTTATCGAGACGAGATTCAATCGGAGGATTGGTACGCTTCTGCCCGCGCAACCACACAATACGAGAGACTTAAAGAACGACTGACAGCACAAAACTACAAGCAGAGCTTGTACAGACGTCGTACCGCTTCTTGTGAAGTAGACTCGATTCTTGCTGAATCGGGCCAGATCCTATACGGAGAGGAACCTGCGAATTATATTCGCAACTACTACACGCGTATTTATGCTGCATCGACGTTGTCAAAATTCTCGTCCAACGATGAATTCTTTCATCAAGTTCCTACTTTCTCTGATGAAAGTAGAGAATTCCTGGACAGACCGCTTACTCTCGATGATATGCTTACCGCAACGAAGGATCTTCGACGTCATACTTCTCCTGGTTATGATGGTCTAACTCCAGAATTCTTTGTTCGTTTTACGAATCTTTTGATTCCGAACCTTTTGGACAGTGGTTGGACATACCGAATTTCCCTCAAGTTGGCGGAGATCCGTTATGCGTCTAATTCCTAAGAAGGGGGATCTTCAGAGGATGGGAAACTGAAGGCCAGTTACTCTGTGTAATGTCAACTACAAAATAGTTTGCAAAACACTGGGAACTCAACTTCGCTCAGTGATTGCCTCAGTAATACACCCGTCACAGTCCTACTGCATTCCAGGTCGTAGTATATACGACAACATCGCCGTAGCAAAGCATCTTTTCGCCTACCATGAAAAAACTGGTTCGCAAATGGCCATGATCTCTTTGGATCAAGGAAAGGTGTTTGATAGCGTCTCGCATGAGTATCTACTGAGAGTGCTCGATAAATTTGGGCTTCCGTCCAGATGGATTGAGATCATCAGTGGTCTGTATAGAGATTCAGTGATTCTCATAAAGCATAATGGGCATATATTGTCTCCTATTCCGTTTCGTCGGGGTATCAGGCAGGGTGCCCGTTGTCAGGAATGCTTTATGACTTTTCACTGGAGCCGCTGTTAGTAAATATTCGTCAATCGTTGAGACAATATTCAATTCATTTACCATACACTACTATAAGGCCACTTATTCTAGCGTATGCGGACGAACAATATGAGCGATTAGCGGGCGCTAAGGTTAACCTAAGCAAAAGCCAAGGCCTATGGTGTGGGAGGTGGCGGAATCGTTCAGATTCTCCCCTCGGCATACAATGGACGAATACTTGCCTGAAATATTTAGGTGTATATGTGGGGCTAGATGGTAAAACATCTAATATCCGCATGGCTTTAAAGAAACTCTCTGGAGCTGTGAATTCGTGGCGGACTAGACTGCACCCACTTTCGCTGAAAGGACGTGCAGTCGTTGTCAATTATTTAATTACCTCGTCCATCGTGCACCTGTTAAAATCGGAGTGCTTCGAAGAAACCTTCGTGAAACTTTTACAGGCGAAGGTAGTTGACGCCTTCTGGGGGGGGAAGACGATGGGTCGCTTAAAGCACGCTCTGCCGACCAGTAGCGGGAGTCTTCAGGTACGGGCATTCCAACGAGTGTTCTGTCAAAGAGATAACTTAATTTCGCAGCTGTGGGTAGGTTCTATGGGGGGTAACGGCGCAGGGGAGCACAACTATCTGCTCTCGGTTCGGCCACCATATCCGCATGACTGGTCCCAGGATATGATCTCCACGATTACAACCTGGGGCAGAATAAGACCAACATTTCACTTGCGATGGAATGAACTTGGGTACGGGGATTTCTCAGCAATTCCGATCAGGTTGAACCCTGAGTTAGTAGATTCGATGTTCAGTAATGCTCGAGGTGTAACGGCCGATACAGGACAACTCACAGTTCTTGGAGACATCATTGATGCTTCTGGGAACACACTTATACACCCCCACACAACACAATTAAACGAATTGGTGGATACAGCACGAGAGCGTTTTAGTCGTCTCTCTACTAGGGAACCTAGCACTGAGGTGATAAACGCTTTCGTTATTAATCGACTGCCGCACACGACATTCAGTACACTCACTTCACGTAGGCTGCGCGAGCTCTTCGTAGGAGTAAATCCTACGGATACCTTAGGGGTTAATATATGGCGCGCACATCTTGGGGTAGAATTGGGAGTAATGGGGACTATAACTAGCAGAGTCATCTATAGTTATCCGTCCAATTACAGAGACTTCGATGTGGCATTCAAACTGCTCCATCACAGCCTCGTGCATCCAAACTAGCTGTCGCATATCGATCGTCGAATTCAAATAGCCTGCACGGTTTGTGGTGGTGAAGGAACCCTGTTCCACAGATACTTCACATGCCCGACCTTGTGCGACATTAATAATCTTGTTCGCGATATGTGCCAGCATATCTGCCCGACATTCAGTATTACAAGAACGGTGTTTTTACTGGGGCCAAGGACATGTAACCAGGTAAATTGCTTGATGAGCTTTATCTTAACACTTGCTAAATCGACAATTCATCTGTACTGCATGCGGATCGAGCCTGGGCAACAGCCCACTAACCCACAGTTTCACACACATTCACCAAAGAACCAGTTCATTGCCAGATTGAAGAGGCGATTACGTCTAGAGTTCATGGCAACGAAGGCCGACACATTCAACTGCACCTGGCAACCGTTATCGTCGGTGCGGAATGGAAGCCTCGTCTTTCACTGGGAATAACAGGCCGCAGACTAGCAGCAGCTTGTCCACGAAGCTTCTCTTCGCTTTGGTATTGCTGCAAGTGCTTCGGGAAGAACAAGTCTTACGTTGGAATCGTAGAACTGGGAGGGTGATGGGAGCAGTTTGCAGACGTCAATTACTGTGCAGACTGGTCTCGCGGGACTCTAATCGGTTCGAAATGTTTGTGCGTTCCAGTTTGAGTTTTCGGTTTCGGTTCATTGTGCTCGTTCGTTTTAGGTTTAGCTCTAGGTTTAGTTTCGGAATTTTTTCAAAATTTTTAAGGAACTTTTCTTAGAGCTGGTACTCGCTTGGAGGCATTTCAAAATTTCTTTGTACTTTCTTTTTTACAGGTTTTTGTCTTCATGTTTTAGAGTCCTTTTTATTTAACCTATTTACAGTAACGTAGTCTATTGAGTCATTTTTTGTTATGTTCTTTTTGATCCTTATTACTGTGTCTTTTTAATGTTTATGTGATTTTAAGGGTAGCTAGTTTTTGTAGGATTTTTACGCTTTATAACGAGTGTGCCAAATAAAGAGCCATATATACATAAAAAAAAACTAAACGAAATTTAGTTTTCTTAGATCTTAAAAATTACAGAACATGTGAATATAGAAACAAGTGTCGATTGATTTTTCTTATTCTTTTTGCATATTGTCCAAATTTCGTTTCGCGTGGAATGACTTAAACATATCAGCAAGAACGAATTTGTGTTGCACATCATTGAAAAATATGCTTGCATTGCAAACAATTAATTCTTTTCTAATTGAATCTTGGAGCACGGTAGACTGGGCACTACCTACCTTTTCTCGAAGCGTTTCCTGGTATTTTCGAACCTTCACAGCTTCGGTCTGAGTAATACCAGAGAGCCCAAATTCGAGGAATAAGATGCAGTTACCAGACTAATGAAACAAACTAAGTTTGTCCAGCTTTTATACTTTAGATTTTATTAATACCTGAAATACGTCGATTTCGCCACTCATGGTCATCAAAACCTCTAGGGTACTTCCTGAAGTCTTAGAAAGCTGAAATTTGGTATGCTAGCTAGGATTAGCACACAAACAACGAAAATATTAAGAAATCTGTAAGTTGATATGCACACTAGGATTACCACACAAACTACTAAAAAAATAAGAAATTTGTAACTTTCATCCTCCAACCCCTCGCAAAAGGGGTCTGGTTCTATATTATATGTATAACAAGATAATTTCCAAATTTCCAAAAGCCCTACAAAGCTGAAATTTGGTATGCACACTAGATTCTGCAGGCCAGCAACGAGAAAATTAAGAAATCTGCAACTGTCACCCTCCAGCCCTCATAAAGGGGGTGCAGGTCTGCATATAAAATGATTTCTTCTAGGGAGGTACTTCCAAAAGTTCTAGAAAACTGAGATTTGATATCAAAGCTAGAATGTATTAGTACATAAACAACTACACATTGAGTGTGCTACGAATAAAGGAACTTTAAATAACTTGCTGTCAAAAGCCTTTTGATAGAAGCATAATTTATCTTGAAATTGAGGAAGCGCATCACGGTTGTTTTAAAAGACGATTCCATATGTTTTTCTCAAACTAAATTTACCAGATTAGGTTTAATGTATTGAAATTTTGTTATTACCCCCGTATTAAACGCGCTGACTTTATAACAATTTCGCTTAGTGTAGGAGTGCTAATAAATTTAAGAATGTTTTCATAGAAGAGGAATTTCAAAAGAATTAAAGAACTTAAATCTGGTTTTAAATCATGAATAATTCATTTTCAATTATTTTTCATTCCTTTGCCAATCGCGGTGGAATATATGAGGAATTCCAATTACATACATCATTACTTGGAATATGAATTCCATTGGTTTATTCCATTCCTAATTGAAAAGTAATGGAATTAAAAAATTTTAATTCGAAGGAATGGGAATTAGGTTGGAATTAATTCCACAAAGAATGATTACTTTACAGCTCTGCTGTGTAGTGTACTGTGTATAATGAAGGCATTGCATATCAAAATTATCAAAAGTGCTCATCAATAAGAAAAAGCACAAGCAGAGCTAAATCCACCATAAGCTACAAGCCATGAACCTACGAAGAAGTAACTAAATGAGAAGAAATAAGCTCAGAAAATCGTGGTAATTTTAAGCTTGTGTGAGGTTCCTATGCATGCAATCTCATAAGCGCAAGGTAGGCGATTAAAAAACTATTTTATATTCGGGGGTTTTGAGGCGTATTTTAAAATATTGAACTAAGTAATAAATTGTGACCACGAAATTAATATAATAATATATATTTATATAATATATATGTATATAATTTCAATTTTGGCAAAGTTCTACTCGGCTAAATATTATCTGCCGACCGTGTAAATTATATGCACATTAGCCCTAATCACAAATTTAATTAAAATTTTGGTTTACATATATTATATTCTAAAATTATACATAATTTAAAGTTTGTTAATCGAATTTTTACAAAACCCTCTTTGGGTAACTTTTTGCGTGCCGCCAGTGCAGTATGTACGAAAACAGCTGAAACCTGTGCCAGCATAGATCCAGGACCCAGATAAAAAGCCTACTCCCTCGTAGTAAAAAGTGAACAAATGTGACAGCACAGACCTAACCGCAGAACACAAACTTGCGATGTTTACACACACGACACATAGGGCTTCTCCTTTAGTTACCACCTCGTAGCAAAACCACCGTAAACTACAAGCCATGAATGACGAATTTTCCGCACGTACATAAGGCCAAAGTGGTCTGACATTTCGCTTAATTTACATTTTTTATGGTAGCCGGGGGTGAGTTTTCTTTAAACTCGTCGTAGTGTCTAAACTATTGCTTCTATGAAAAAATATGCATACCCTACTTAAGAAAATAATAAACATTTTTAAGCCTAAAAGTTCGGAAGTGGAAATTTAAAAAAAATACAAGCGACAGAGCATGGTCGGACCATGACTTACTGTTCGCGTTTTGAATGAAAATTTGGTTTGCGACTAAAATTTCACGTTTAATCAAAGATTTCTTGTTATTTCGGTTAATAAAGTGTACATGTTTTTACTTTATTGGAAAGATAATTTAGTCTGCTTTAAGGTAATATAGGGCGGTTTTTTCATAAGAACTAATAGTTTTGGCGGTAGGGAGAGTTTAATGAAAAATCACACCCTGGCTTCCAACGAACGCCGTTCATTTGTGTTTAAAAAATTTTTTATAATAAATTTGGGTTATTCTTTAGAAGTGGAGCTGCTGACGTATCGGCGAGCGTACTCCCCAAGGAGGTATCCTCTCACCGCTCTTGTCGAATATGGCACTACTTTATTTATTTGTTTTCTTTGAATTATTATTTGGAAAAGTTTTTTGAATAACAATCTTATTGAATTGAATTTTTCTAGTCTTGTCATTTTGAGCCGGCACTTTTATTCGTTTGAGTTTGCCTAGAGACTCAATATTTTTCTTTTTTGAAAACTTGAACAGATTTTACTTCTGTTAAAGACAAATAATTTTATTTTTAAGACATAGTCCAGGAAAACGTTTCAGTTATTGTTACATAAAGAACCGTAATTGCAGCTTTTCGAAAAATATAATTAAGTTTTGCTAGATTGTAGTCTTAACTTTAATTTTCCAAAATATTTGAGTACATCACCTTTACTGAACTGAAAATCATGAAACCGTTACATCCATTTAAAAAGCTTTACCGACCCATAGAAACTTAAATGAAAGCAACAATTGTTGTTTTAAGCAAATGTAGGGTGCCCCATTCTGACTCTCCCCATTTTAAAGTAGTACAAAAACCACAGAACGAGTCCATTTTAAAAATATATCCGCTTCCCTTTTCCCTGTACTGCTGTTTCTTAAAGTTTTTATAACTCACTTAAATTAGAATTTGTCCTGAAATTCATTCAAGGTGGTAGAGTTTAAAAAAATTCTTGATACACTTATAAGCAGTAAATAAACTTTACTCGTGTTGAAAATTTTAAGGAAAACTTTCTTTGAAACAAATTAACATTTTATCCGCCATTTTAAAATTTTAAAGTAACAGCAAATGCTAGTATTGTGATGAGTGACAAGGAGCAACTTCAGCTGTGTCAAACTTTGAGAATCATCCCCATCCATGATAGTTTTCATTAAGATTGCCTAAATATAAACAATGTTCTTGAAAGGAGCTGTGAAAGTTTGTCGACACTTCAAGATTTTATGAGGGAAATTTGCATATTAATGCACTTTGTAATTAAGTGAGCTGCGAAGCATTCCACAATTAATAATTGAAATTTCAAGCGAATTCAGAAAATTTAATATCCGACCGGATGTCTTAACGATCTTGAGAATAAGACAACTTGCCGTGAAGCAGCAGACCTTTGACATGCAAATATGACACTCTCGTCACAAATATTGTTTACTGCCATGAAAATTCAACTTTTATAAATACATGAATAATAAAATTGATAAAAAATGTAAGAAAAAATTGGTGACAGTGACCAAAGACCGTGTTGGTATACGAGTTTTAAGCTAGACAAGTAAAAATAAGTATTTATAATCGAAAATGGCTTTATTGTTTTTCAAAATATTCTCCATGAAGATCAATATACTTTTGCATGCGTTTGAACCAATTTTCAAAGCACTTTTTCCACTCCGATTGAGGTACCTCCAAAACATGTCGATTTGAAGGCATCAACCGCTTCTTCAAGCGTCGCAAAATGGCGAGCTCGTATTTTATTTTTCATCTGTGGAAATAAGATGAAATCATTGGGTGCCAAATCAGGACTGTACGGCGGATGACCCATAATTTCGATGTTTGAATGCTCAAAAATTCGTTTATTTGGACCGATGTGTGAGAGCTTGCATTGGCGCGTGTTTTCCGATTTTTTATTCGTTGGAAAGCTGAGGGAAGGGAGTAAATAAATACGCCTTCCGAAATGTCAATTTGACGTGGACTTTCTGAAAAGTGCGCATTCAAAGTATTTATTGAATAATTTTCACTGTTCAGTTAATAAAAGTGGTGTAATTTTACAAATTAAGACAATTAACATTTAAAAGACTGTTTTGGTTTAGTTAACTAAGAGTCTGAGGTGCTTAATTTGAACATTTTGCGTGATGAAGTGTGCGGTATTTTGTTGTAATAAAGTCAGTCAGGGAAGTTAAATAATATAATAAGCAATTAGACAGCATTTTCTTTAAAATATGTGCAAAAGCTGTATTAATATAAGCTAAATTACCAAAAAATATAACCATTTCTCTTGATGTTTACATTTGAGATTCATCAAAGTTTTGATTCGCCTTATTGGTTTCAGCGACAGCTGACGGAAGTTTTTGCCTGGGGGCTCTAATAAAACTTTAAAATTATTAATATATGTTTCTACCTTTTGGTATTTTAGGTTTCCAAAAGATAAAGACTTCAGAGAACTGTGGTTAAAATCCATCGGTAGAACTGATTATATCCAATTGTAGTAATGTTTGCGAGGACCACTTCGAATGAGTCACTAATTTACTACTTGCATGGTGAAAACAAACACTTCCTTTCGTTTTTTGTTGTAAGCATTGGCGTGGTGGAGAATGATTCGTCTTCTGCGATTGCGTTCTATGTTGCTGTAATGGCACGGTGGCGACAGGTTCAATTATTTAGAAAAAAAGGCGACCATTTGCTTCGAACTTCGAAGTGCTTCGTGCACGAATAACTTTTGTTGGATTTGGCTCGTCTTGAAAGACCCATACAGTAGATTGTTGCTTAGTTTCGGGTTCATATGCATATATCCATGAAACGTCGTCTGTCACGAACTTATAGACGTCTTTTAAAGCACCGAGATTGAATTTTGTCACCATTTCCTTGCACCAATCGACACGATCCTTTTTTGAGCGATTGTCAAATTATCCGCAAAAAAAGTAATCTTGAATTTCTTTGCGTTTGTTTACACAATTAGTCCCGAAATATCCGATGTGATTGAATATGTATCTATGTATGTATGTTACGATGCAAAATTTCCCAAACTTGTGTTTGTTTTTACATGCGAAGTTTTCCGATGCAATACGAATTCGAGTGACTGGAATAGTCGGAAAAAACCTTTGCTGTAGACAGATTATATCTTTTAGCAGTAGGTTTGTAGAAATGCTTGAATTTACTTATTATCGATTATTTTCATTTATTTATTTTGAAATACAGGGTGCGCCATCTAAATGTGGTCGATGGAAATATTGAATAACTTGAACAATTCTCAATCGATTTTGGAAAACTATTTATTTTTATAAAATTTGAAGCTTTACAATTTTTTCCATTCAGTTTCCAAAAACAACGTCGATCAGATGACCACCTTCATTGCGGATACAAAATTCAGCTCTTTTTCTGGCATTTTCCATGACATTTGCCAGCATCTCGGGTGATATCGCAGTGATTTCGGCTCGAATATTGTCCTTAAGCTCGTCTAAAGTCTTCGGTTTGTTGGCATACACTTTGCTTTTTAAAAATCTCCACAAAAAAAAGTCCGGTGCCGTTAAATCGGGCGATCTCGGTGGCCACCACACGTCCTGGGAACTTTTGACGCAAGAAGTTCATCGTTGATTTCGCGGTGTGACAGGTCGTGATCGTCGAGGACGTGGTCGATTTGAATGTGGACGGTCCGCTACAGACCCGTGATTCTCGAAATTCGAAGCTAAGCGACGAATAGTGTCATTTTTAGGCGCAGAACGACCGCGATACTTTTGACGATACGCACGCTGTGTTGCAACAACTGAACGATTACATTTGTCCGCGCGTTCTTTGGGCGTAAATCGATTCATGGTTAAAATTGTAATGCAATAACCTTTCCGAAATGTGTTCGACGACGTCAATCGGTGTAAATCTGTCAAAGTTATTCAATATTTCCATCGACCACATTTAGATGGCGCACCCTGTATGTATATATTTTTGGTTCAATGTTGCACAGCTGTCAATAAAAAAAGCCCTAATGAATGGTTATGGATTCATCAAGAAACTTGGTTTATTAACATGCTCTTGATATGTCAACCCGAGTCCACGAAGAAAAATCAGAAAATGTTCCGAGTTGAAATCGTGGCAACATCGTCCTGAGGAAGAGGGATGCATTCATAGGAAAATGATGGGATAATAAAGCAGACAGGAATAGTCCATAAGAGCGTGTACTGCAAATCTTTTGGGAACAGATTTCTTTTATACGTACCAAATGTGTACCTGATTCAAGTTAGTGTGCTGTATAGAAGAAATTATTTTTGCTTCGGATAGACTCATTTTGGCAGTGATACTCTAAACACCTCATTACTTAATGCAGAAAGTTCTAGTAACTGTGAATCAAATGCCAGTGATACGTAGGTTTTTAGCAATAATTTATATACAGGTTGTTTCAGATCTGACGTGCCAAAATGAGTAGGGTGATAGATCTCAACTAGATAAAAAAAAATTGTATGGAGGGGGGGCAATCTCAACCGTTTGGGAGTTACAAGGTGATTCATAAATTTCAATTTTTCACGGTATGCACATTACTCTTTTATTTTTATCTTTTGATCTACCCAACATAGCGACATCGAACAAACAATGTCAACAATGTTGATATAACTCCTACCATTACAGGTACAGTCACTTCCAAAAGTGAAGAAAATGGTTTGCGATTACCTGAAGTTCAGAATTTTCCCAAATTTTCTCCGAAATTCATGTAATTGGTACACCCCTTTTTTATTTTTTTTAGATTTCTGGTTTTATTACCTTTGACCACGTAGAGAAAATATGTAGAAGTTTATACGTAGAAATCCTATCGGAGAATGGTATAAAAATCAACAAATTAAGGAAATTAAACTCAAATTAATTCTAAAATGCTTTTTATTGACTTTAAAAATAATTACAATTAACCTTAATAAGTAATAAAAGCCGTTCAAAATTTCCACCGCCACTTTGGATGCATGCCAACAATCTACTTCTGTTTGAGCCCTAAACTTGGCTCAAGCGAAAAGAAAGGGTTGCCGGGTAACAAATGATAACAATTGGAAATTTTGTAAATATATTTTTATTGAAAAATTCGAAATCTTAAGAGCTATTATAAGAAACTAAAAGCAATACAAAACAAGAAATTCAAATATAAAAAAAGGAAAATAAAGAAACTAAATAATACAAACAAATAAGAAAATATTAATGTAAAAATAAAATAAAAAGAAAATTAAAATTCAAAAAAAATAAAAAAATTATAATTCAACTGAAGGAAAAAGTCCACTGGTCTAATGGTTCCTGTGAAAAGAAAAGAACAAATTAGTTTTCTGGAAAAATAGAAGGCAATGTTTATAATTTCAGCTCACTTCGCTGGTGCAAATAAGCTGTAAGAGAATTATATTTTATATTCAGATTTTTGGTTAGTAATGACTTGCTTCAATGCTAAAGGTGGGGTCGTATACGTTTATTTATACGTACCGAGCGGAGTATTTGTCATAAAGACGGAGTTTTCGGTTTCAAAAAATCCACCGATGAAAGGTAAGACAACATGCTATAATATAAATTGCTATGGAAATGTGTAAGTTTGACACGCTATAATTATCAGCCTCAAAACAGCTGATAAGGTGAGAATTGTTCAAGGTACAATTCTATTAATAATATAGTTTTTGGTTTCAATAAATCCACCAAATGTTATAACTTGCTTCAAGACCGCAAGATGTGATATATTATTTCGTTTACACGAAATTATATAAATGTATAATTGTGTTAGTATAACACAATTGAAAAAATACTGACTTTAAAATAGTCAGTAAGAAATTTCACAATTGACGTAATAGTTCTCAAATGGAATTTTATATACGCCATCTAATCTTCATTGTCATTAACCACTGAAATCAGAGCGAAAAGATCGGCTTTATGCCAGCCGACCTATTCTTGTCGATTGCAAGCAGCGCAATAAAGTAAAGTATTGTACTGCTGCTGCTTATGTAGTCCTACGATTATAAAATGCGACAGCACTTGTGCGAATGATTGGATCTACCTAAACTTTGTGAAGCATGTTGATTTTAATGAATTTATTGAAGCTCGTTCTTGCTTTTTAATATACATATTTTCTATGCTTTAGGAATAGTTTATGCTTTAGAAATGTAGTTGCATAACTTCAGAATCTCTCATTTGTAATACTTTAAATCAGTATTGAAAATATCTTACTTATTTTGTTGCATAGAAATGGTATTTGGAATAAATAAATAAAGTTATTGAAAAAAGGTTTGTTGGCGAACAGACACATTCTAAGTCCCTGTTTAAGACGTATTGCAGCCAGCCTCTTTCGTATTTTCGTCCCTGCATTCCCGATTCGGGAACTGGGCTTGACTAAACGTCATCCTTCATTGTTCCTCATAAGAAAAAGTCCAAGCTGGTAAGGTCTAGAGATCTAACAGGCCAAGGAATCGGTGCACCTCGTCCAATCCAGCGGTTAGACAATTTTTCACTAAGTATTACCTTCACAATGTTAGCCATATACTCTGGTTCTCCATCGTGTTCTCCTCTATTAGATCTGGCAGTATATTGTCCAAAACGTCCGCATAGATTTCACTATTAAGCACTTGCGGCAAAATGAATGGTCCTACCAAATGGTTGCCGATGATTCCAGCCCAAACATTGACACTGAATATCTGCTGGAATGAGGTCACCTTTGCCCTGTGTGGGTTAGTGTTCGAAGGGGTATGGATATTTTGGAAGTACGTGATATCATTCCTGGTGAATTGACATTCATCTGTCCACAGAATTCGGTACAGAAACGCTCTGTCGTCAATGTTTCAGAAGCCAAGTGCTAAATTTCAGTTTTCTCTCAGAATCTCCTTCCAGTAGTCCTTGGGCTGGGTGATGATGATATGGACGTAATCCCCCTTGATGAATAACCATCCAAACGTTAGATGACGACACTTCTAATCGTCTTGCGACTCGTTTCGTGCTCGTCTCAGGGTCCTGCTTCACGATGGTGATTATTGGCTACTCGACGACGGCAGAAGTTCCCGAAGTTTCGGGTCGCGTCTCCATGTCGTATGAAGTTACGCTTCCTGTTTCCCTTAACCTTTGGAAAGTCCGTGTAAATACCCCTCTTTGGGGTGCTTGCCGATTAGGGAATCTCCTTTGATATTCCAGTACAGCTGCACTCTCTTTTCCGTCTACTACACCATAAATGTAAATAATATCCGCGTATTCTTCAAATGTAAATTCTACCAATTTTTAATAATTTTTGCTTAAAAACACCCGTACTTATTGATTTTTTTTAAAAGACGCTAAAATAAAATTCGAAAATGGCTCGGTTATAACAAAAAAAAATGGTGAAGGAGTATTCCTTTCGTAGCACCTAAACAACGACTTAAACAGATTTGATTTGGTGGAATTAATCGAGGACCAATCCCTAGCTCCTTTGGATGAAATTAATTGTAAAGAATACCGTGACGAATTAGCAAAGCTCATCCAGTATTATTCTCCCCAAAACCGCACTCATCTTGTATTCAAATGAAAATATGTTTGGAAGTCGAAGTCCCTGTTCGTCAAAAGCCTCGCCGACTAGCACCAATGGAAAGAGAAATTGTTGACAAGCAGATTCAAGATGAGGAAATTATCCAACCTAGCATGCCAAGTTATGCGAGTCCAATAGTTTAAGCTGTTAAAATGGATGGATGCCGCAGATTATGTGTAGACTATCGTCAACTTAACAGGAAAGTAATAAAGCACAGATATCCGCTGCTGGTCATAGAAGAAATATTAGAAAATTTGTACGATGCATATGTATTTACAAGTTTGGATTTACGTAATGGTTTCTTTGGATTTTCGTAATGGTTTCGTTTGTTGTCCCTGATGATGAGTTCGAGTTTTTAAAAATTCCATTTGGTCTTTGCAACTCTCCTAGTGTTTTCAGAGATATATTAACAGGATTTCCCAACCACTCATTCAGGAAGGTACATCTATATGTATGATATTTTAATTCCATCATAAACTGAAAAGGAAAACCTAATGAAACTACGATCAACTTTGAAGTTCTGAGGCAGAAATGAATTCTTGTAGCTATGAACTTGAAGTCTTGGCTATTGTTAAATCCCTGAAGAAACTACGAACCTACCTTATAGGTCTGAAATTTAAAATATAGACCGATTGTAAACCCTTCTATTTAACAATGACAAAGAAAGAGTTAAGTAGTCGGGTAGCAAGATGGGAATGGTATTGGAGAAGTATAACTACACGGTAGTTCACAAATCGGGCTCAGCTGTGCGTCATATAGATGCTTTGAGTCAATACCACACAGCAAAGATTACTCACTACTAGATAACCGGCTCCCTAAATTACCCAGCTAATTTGAAAAAGTAACACTGGCACCACAGTAAAACGATATATGTATGTGTATATCCAGCTTTTAAAGTCATAAGAATATGCATGCAAATAAAGAGTACAGGTTGTGTACAGTCATTTACTCCTATTAAAATTATTTGAGAGAATCACTTACTTATTTCAAGATACTGTTCTCATCCGGAGAGAATCACAGACTCCTGTCAAAAAAATATAACAAAATCTTGTGGAAGAGTAAAAATGTACCAAAAAGTACCACCAATAAAAAGAATTCATGTGAATCACATGACTGAGTTAGTTACTTGTGTGCGTAAGAAACTTTCAAACTGTCAATGTATTCTGATCTTTTAATGAGTGAAGTACATTTGACATTTGTAAATGCACATAAGAAAAGTATACGTGTCTCTTATCCACAAACTTTCCCGGAAACCAAATTTTTAATTCTGATTGCAGGGTTGCCCGATGTGGGAAATACATATATAAAAGCAACCAAAAAATTTTCGCTACTTTGTTCGAAGCCGTTTATCTAGTAATAGTAATCTTTGCCCCACAGTATGTGTTATTGAATCCGAAACCCTACAATAAATAAAACGGGCTCAGGAGGAACACGATACCTGTCGATACGATAAAAGGAAACTATTTGCTTGATGTTCCCAATTTCATGCAGAAATCTATATTGCGAAACACACACGACCATAAGTGGTAAAAAGGTTGGAGCAATAGCCCGTCACGACTTCTTCATCCCTGATATCAATTAAAAAATAGAAGTTTTAGTTTCTTGTATACTGTCTTCCAGAAAAGTAGGAGCACAAGATACAATTATCTTCTCGGCGTAATCAGGCCTGTGCCCAATTGGGGGCGGGGGAGTCACCCCAAATGTATATGACCATATTTTTTAATTGCATAACATATCATATTTTATGTACAACCATTTATCTGGTCATAATAGATGCGTTTACTAAATGTTGTTGGATATACCCCACTAAGGACACAAGCGCTGAGGAAGTCCCTAAGGAGCTCTCATCCTACAATTAAGTTTTTGGAAAACCCCTGATCTCAGACCGAGGAGCAGCATTCGCATCCAAATCTTTTCAGCGTATTGTGAGGAACAAAAGATTGATCAGGTTTTCATGACAACCGGCGTACCCAGAGGAAATGGCCAAGTAGAGCGTTTGAACCAGATAATAAATGGTACTTTAATAAATAATAATAAATAATAAATAATTTATTTACTCTGTACTGTAGATTACATTATCTTTGATTGTACAAAAGTGAATTGGTAAAAAAAAATTTCAACAAAAAAGAAATTTCTGTAGGAGGAAGAGCGTTGAAGATACGTAATATGTGTTTTATATAGAAGAAAAGATCATATTCAGTAACAAATTTGAAAAAACCGGGGAACAATAATTTATTACGCAATCCTGATATATTATATGATAGTACCTTAAGTTCGTTATGACTAATATCTATAAATTCACTAGTATGAACATTACTTCGACAGACGGCGTATTCCTAGTTGGCTAAAACATTGCCTGTGCCTAGACTATTTGGACCTCTCTAAAAACATTGCGAACTCTAGCCTTATCGTTATAAAAATTACAAATCTTTTCTGTTGTGTCAATATCTCCCCATAGTTTTCCATTATCTAACTTATAAAATTCATTGTCAATAATAAATTTATCGTCCCGGACAAGCATTTTTTAAAAGAATGTGGCGCTTTTTACGTATGGCCTTGCAGTAATCTTTTTGAATTTTGTGCCTTTTAACTTTTTAGCGTTTCTTAAGATACTCGATACTTTTTTTGATGAATCGAATTCTACCAGTATAGGTCTAGAGGAACAATGTGTTGCTCCGATTTTGTTTGCCTTTACAATGTTAAGGGATTCATCTACGCCGAGTACGTCAGAGAAAATTTTCTAAATTGCTTCTTCAGGCGGTTGTGCGCAATCGATGCCTTGAAAAACTAAATTTCTCTCTCTAACCTTTTGTTCCAAAATTTTAAGTCTGTTTTGCAATTCAGATTCAGTTTTTGTTAAATAACTGAGGGCAGCCCTTAAGTTGTTATTCTGGGCTCTGAGATTTTTAATTTCGTCACTAATCAGCTGTATATCATTTTTCGTAGCCAGTCCAACAATTTCGGTTCTTCGGTTTATGACAGCGCTGATAACAGTTGGCCCATTACAATTCTCGAACTTTTGATTGTGGATCCATTACGATGGTTTTCTTAATTTTTGCGATCGGTGTGCCAATTATATTAGGTGAAAGTTGATTTAGTGCTCTCTTGGATGTGCGTTTTGAATTATTTCCTTCTTTACTCATGTAGTAGCGATCGATGAAGTATCTGCTAGATGATTTTTATCTGGATAAACTGAGCGCTAAGACAATCTCATTCCACAAACAGGTGCAATCCACGCAAAAGTGAGGTTACTGACGTGACTTGCAATAAGTGCAATATATCCACAGATTTGCTTTCGAATGTTGAGTGTTTTATATTTTAACTCGAAATAGTAACCTCCTTGGTGCTTATGCAATTTGTAGTTCAAAACAAAACTGATTATTTATCGTAATTAAAATGCTTTTTTATCAATGCGAGCAAAGAACGTGTGTTGTTATTTTGACAGACAACTGACAACCCTACTAAAACGGTCACCATAAAGGACGTTGGCAAAGACGTGTATACGTCGGCCATCTACGAGTATGTTGAAGTTTCCATTTTGGTCACCGCAACGTATCAGGCACTTAGTTTTCGTCCCAATATGCTTGAATTCAATCGCCGGGATTTAAGATGCTGTTTGCGAAGTCAACACGTTTTCATTTACTCAGCCGACAACTTAGTTGGCTCTCCAGAAATGTAATCACCATAGCATTTAGCCGTTATAACTTTTAATGAATTGTGGCCGCAGGTTGACCACTGTGCCCCGCCTCTTCTCGAAGCAAATGTCAAAAATTTAAATATTCTAACTAAGAAAGCCGAAGTATCTGTTATAATGTCAGCAATATCATTTCGTCGTGAATGGAAACAAAGCAAAAGTAAATGTTAGTCAACATATATCACGACATATTTTTTTCAATTCCTGAGGTCCTCTTTTACTTTATCTAGAAAAATAAATAAAAGTTAACTGCTGATATATAACAAAAACAGCACATAATTAGTTGAACGTAGACTTCTTTCCTTGTTGGCTTATTATTTGCAATAAGCGATAAATCAGGGTGGTCCTAGCCTGCATATAAAATTTCAGAATTCCAGAACCTACCCATAAGATATTTCATATACATGCCTGGACCCCCTCTTTATGGGGGGGGGGGGGGGGTGAAAGTTTCAGATTTCTTCATATTTTCGTTGTTTTTGTGCTAATCCTAGCCGGCAGACCAAATTTCAGCTTTCTAGGACCTCAGGAAGTATAACAGGTGAACAAATTAAACTTACTGTGTTTCATTAGTCTGGTAACTACATCTTATCCTAAGAATTTGGGCTCTCCGATATTATCAAGACCGAAGCTATGATGGTTCGAAAATACGACGAAACGTTTCGAGAAAAGGTAGGTAATGCCCAGTTTTGGCGGGGGCACTACCGTGTCCTCAGATTCGGGGCAAGTGCGAGTCGGACTCGCGCACCGAGGGTTATGTACCTTGGAAGGTTGCTGATTTCTGAAAAACTATGCTACTTAAACACTTCGTTTTATTTTCAGTGTAATATTTACATAAACCTTTATCAACTTTAATTATTGGAGATTTTTCGCTTTGCAAACTTCGTGAATAAGGGGAGGGGCAGGCAGACGGACAGATGAAGTCGCGCCATGTATTCCGTTTTTACCACTTTTGTACGGAACCCTAAAAATAATATTGGGAGATAGGTGTTCTTTTGCTTCCCAGACTTATTTATTATAGCAAAAATGTCGTTAATAAAAATAACCACTTTGCTCGATCAGACAGTCAGGAATACAGATAATTAACAAAACGATTTGAACGCTTCCTTTAACCAACAAACACGTATGCGTTTGTTTATTAATTGGCTAGAACACAACAGAGTGCACGTACTGTCCACGTACTGTTGTTACGTGTTTCTTCCCCCCTTTTACTTTCTTTCAATTTAATACAGATTCTTTAAATAAGTTACTTTAAATGTTAAAGCTATTAGAATAAAGTTTATGAAATTTTATGTTGTGCGTTAAAGTCAATGAGCGCGTGTTCAGTTCTTACTTTTAATAACATTCAAATACAATTTACTTATTATTGCAAGGAAATCAGTTCTTGTCGTACAGAACATATCTCAATGTGAAGATACATATGAATGCGCATAACATTTACTTGAGTTCATGGGCTTTTTAAGTTTACTGTGCCATGTCGGGTTCTGCTAGTGTCACATTGCTCGCAAATGAATATTTCCTGCTATCATCTGCCAAACCACTTAATACAATTTGCTTTATCGCGTATAAATGGTCCGCTTTGTAGTATTAATTCTAAATGCAATGTACTTAAAATATACTTATTAGATTAATATTGATTTCTTTTAACTAAAACTAAATAATTATATAAATATTAAACTTTCAGACACCTTGCCGCCGTGAAGGGACGATAAACAAGTCCCGCCGGCCAAGATGCCGTTGTTTAGTTTAGCAAAATGTGGAGCGGTTTGTGTGATCTTAGGATTAGTTGGGTTTATCGACATTGGAAAATCTGCGGCTCAGCAAAGTCCTCAGCAGCAACAAACTTGCCCACCGGCATCGGAAATAGCTCCATGTGTTTGCACTGTTAAGAAGAATGGATTAGACGTTTTGTGTGAAACAACAGATCTGCAGCATATAACCCGAGCAATGGGCACGCTAAAGGGAAAAAGTCCTGTTATTTATTATTTGAAACTCAGGCATAATAATCTTCCTAAGTTGCAAGGATTCCTCTTCTTAGCTTTAGATATTCGTCATCTTACCATACACAACAGCAGTCTGGCAGCAATTGAAGAAACTTCACTTAGCTCTTTAGGTGAGTTTAAGTTCTTAAGATGATATTTTAAACTAATTATTTCCACCTTCTAAATTTACAATAGATAGATTAATTCATTGAATTGTTTTAGGAAAATTCTTTTTAGCGATTATATCAAAACTTCCTAATCCGGTTAGTTTGAAAGTTAACGAGACTTGTTTCATTTTATGACCCCTTCAAATGTATACATCGTCCCATACCTTTTTAGAGTTGTTTACCAAAATAGTAAAACTGGAAGGCTTATAGTGCCTAATATTTTTCCAGGTTTTCTGTATGCTTCACAAGCTTTTACCTTCTAAACGACTAAACCTTATATATGGCGCTGGTGTGGTATTGCCGTTCACTGGTTCAAATTGTCATATTTCAAAACACATTTTTCTTAACGTTAAAGCAAAGAAATTCGTAGGATCAAAAAATATCTTCTTTGATTCCTAAATATTTTGCTATTAATTTTTTTACATATTGAAATAAAAGACATTGAAAAATCAGACCTACATATAAAGAAATATGTGAAAACTTTTGAAAAATAAAATTTGTCTATTGGTTTTTAAAATATTGTGAAAACCCTCCTAATTCGGATGAAATTTTTTGAATTTTTAAGTACTCTCCGTAGGTGAAATTTTAAAAGTATTTCCTTTATAACTAATGTATTTTTGTACCCAGCATTTACAATGTTAAATAATCTGTAAAACCTTATTTCTTTACAACATTTTAATGTGTTCCAATACTAGACACATCAGTTACACTTACCTACATTTATTTTTTATTCATTTATGAACGATGTAGTAATATTCTTTCATAGATGTATGCTTGTCGTTCGCCCATGTACACAAATACCAAGAGTTAAGATTAAGTCTATCGTTTGGGGCAAGTTCGCAATTCAACATAGATCCCAGTTTGCTTTACTTAAAAATTATAACAACCTCGTAGGGTTGATTTCAACCGTTGGCCCAAGATATGTCTTAAGCTTGCGCTGATGCTAATGTTCAAATTTTGTACCAAGCCTGGTATAGGGCTAATATATTGAATCTACAAGTATACTTGTCTCGAAGCTGATCTTTACAAATTAAAACGCTACACCACTTTTGGGGGCAATAGACATTTTTACACTTTGTTGATAAATTTATGATAAATTATAATTTGATGATTGAATTTATGATAATTTATTATAATAAGGTACGTTTCGCTGAGACATGATTTGCAAGATAAAGTAACTCGAACTAAAGTTTTCGTAAGTTATCGATTAATATTGGCATAACTGTCCCTTTCGACTCTGCCGGTCATTGCTTTGTGTAACTGTCGCACCTACCGATATTTTCTGTTTATAGCTTTGTTGTTTACACATCTGTACATCTTCGTTCTTTACGACAGGTATCATTGTTGGTACACCTCGAGCTTTTTTTGCGTTTGCCGTTCAATTGCTTTGTTTTGTTGAACCTCTATCGATTATTTATTTGACCTTTTATTTCTGTTTTTATTTATTCAGTACATTTGTTTTTTTTTTTTGTTTTTTATTCCGTGCATTATTTATTCTGTGAATTTGCTGTGATACTTTCTATTTTATCTCGTATATTTGCTTATTCTGTCTAAGTAACCTTATTATTTTGTTTATCCCTTATTGTGCCAGGTTCATTTCATTTGATTTTAATATCTTCTGTTTAATCTACTTTTTTTTTTTTTTTATACGATGTGGCCAAATCCTAGGGGACAACCCTTTGATGCGTTAGCATGGTTTTGGCCGGAAGGGAATTATGGTAAGGGAAGTGAGGAAACATGAGTCTTGTTTGCATTGCTGCGAGCTAGACAACAGCCCAGAGACGAAGTGGATTATTTTTAATTTCTTAATAAAAGCTCACGGTCATCTGGTCTCGAACCCGTAATTTATCTATTGTGGCGGACAAGGTCTGCTCGTTTTCCCAACATCTAGCCTCTCTTCAACAATTATCTGATGACGTTAATTAGTTTAATTTCAAACTTGACAACATTGCTAGTTCTATTAACTCTCTCTGCGACAATTCTGAAATGATTTTGTCCAGATCTAACGAGGTCAATTCGAGGTTCTCTACCCTCACTGCGGCTGTAGATGATCTTCAGGCTGCATCTCTCCATCCTGGCCAGTCATCCTCCTCCCCTTTTATTGAGTTTTCTTCGTTTAAACCAGCCCTGGACGACATGCGGAGGGATGTTAAACATCTGAGAGGTGGTATTGAGTCCTGGTCAGCCACTGTCTCCAGGGATTTTGAACTCATTTCTTCTGTAGCTACGGAAGTTAGGAGTTTGGTCGCCAAGGTATCTGCCCATCCGGTTGGGGTCCCTTCTGATTCGTCTGTGATCCCTGTTGTCTCTGTGGCCCCTGCCCCTCCCCCCTCTGCAACTCACCATCGTTGTAGGGGCAATGTCAGACGCCGGAAGGGTGTTAATACTGGTTCTTCCCCGATCTCGGGGGACCGTGTTGTTTATCCTGATGCTGTGTCCGTTGTGGACCAGTTGAACCCTGAGCCTGCTAATGGTGTACCTATCACATCGGATGATGTTACGAACCCTTCTATTGTTGCTTCCGGTACTACCTTGCAGGCTGATCTTCTTCCTTACAGGGCGCACCTCTGGTTTGGTCATTTGACCTAGTGCAGAGCACGGTCTTCAGTCTGAGGACTGCCCCAATGCCTAAGTTTTTTTTTGTCTCTCGGCTAGACCCTTCTACTTCTACTGATGATGTTCTTAATTACGTAAGAATCAGGTCCAAAAGTGATGACTCTTTACCACTTCGCTGTCAGCGTCTCAATTCTCGCCTGTCTCAGGGATATGTATCGTCTTTCAAGCTGACAACTTCCCCGGCTCTTTTTGAGATTATTTCTGCTCCGGACTTCTGGCCCAAGAATACTATCGCACACGAATTTGTGCCTCGAGGCAGGGTTAATAACGGAACACAGGACAGGGGATTAACTAATGCTCCAAAAAAACTAAGCACGCTGTCCCTTTACTATCAGAATGTAAGGGGACTAAGAACTAAAACTAATCATCTCTTTCAAGCATCCCTTGCTTGCTGCTACGATATTATCATGTTGACTGAGACTTGGCTTCATCATGGTTTTTGTGATGCAGAGATGCTTCATGATTCCTATCAGATTTTTCGTAGGGATAGACATTCTGAATCTCTGTGTAGGGTGGTGGAGTGCTGGTTGCTTGCAAATCAGACTTTAACTGCAGCTTAATTGATGTTCCTGCTTTCTCTGACTCACTCGCTATTGAACTCTTGGTTCTTAGGCTTTCGCTGCCTAAGCTCAATATATATTTGCCCTGTTGCTATATTCCCCCTAACCTGATAAACGTCGTTGATACTGAAGGGCGCAGTCTTTACGATACACTAACCCTTAGTTTAGACTTCATTTATAATATGACGAACCCTGAAGATGAAATTCTTCTTCTTGGTGACTTTAATCTACCCAATGTTCTATGGGTACCTAACTGTGATGACGATGACTTCCTTCCCTCATGTTGTCCCACATCTGCGGTCTCTACATTTCTTAACACCATTGCTTCCTCTGGTTTTCACCAAATGAGTAATGTAAAGAACTCTATGGGAAGGCAGTTGGATCTTGTGTTTTCTTCTGATTCAACTAACACTATAGTTGAATTAGCTTCTGATCAGTTATCTACTATTGATAGTTGATAGTTTTCATCCACCCATCTTTGTCTCCTTCTGTTACGATGGTGCTAGTATTGCAGATCCTAATCTCGAACACCATACTTATGACTTTAAGAGATCGAACTACTCTGAGATAACGTCTAATCTCCTTTCAGTAGATTTTTCGGCATTACTGAATAATAATGATATTGACGTCTGCGCCTCCCTATTTTATAACAAGATATATGATTTGTTTAACTCCCTTGTTCCATTAAAACGGATTAGGTCTACATGCTCCTCTCCCCCATGGTATAATGCCGAACTCCGCAGTCTTAGGAACATGAAGAACAAACTCTGGAAAAATTACTTGCGTTGTAATAGCGCTATAGCATATTCTGACTTTGTGACCTGTTATGATAGTTTTAAAGCACTATCCTCTTCGCTCTATAATGAATACCTTGTTAGTGTTCGCGAAAATATGCACAATAACCCTCGAAATTTCTTTAAATTTGTTAATATGAAGAAGAAATCGAACAGCTACGATGTGGTTTGAAGGATCTTCTAGTAATAACGTGTCCGACATAGTTAACAATTTTGCTTCATACTTTGAGAGTGCCTTTTCTTCAGATAACTTTGAGCCATGTGCGAATAATTTTGATCATATTTTGAATCGTCCCGCTTCACCCGATTTTCTGTCGGTTATATCACGGGATCATATTTCGGAAAAAATCAATGAACTCAAATCGACTTTTCATCTGGTCCTGACGGCATCCCTCCAGCCTTCGTCAAGTCCTGTTCCGATGCCCTTCTTACTCCACTGGCGATTCTCTTTAATAGGTCTCTTTAATAGGTCGGTAAATTTCCTACATTGTGGAAGAGCTCTTTTATAGTCCCTGTTCATAAAAAAGGCCATAAGAATATTATAACTAATTATAGACCTATCGCTAAGTTATCTTGCATAGCTAAATTGTTTGAATCAATTGTGTATTCGCAGCTTATGGAGCGGTGTATTGGCTTGATCTCTCCCAATCAGCACGGGTTTTTGCCCGGTAGATCAACGACTACTAACTTACTTGAATTTACCTCCCATATTATTTCTGGCTTCCAGCGAGGCTTGCAGACTCACTGCATATACACGGATTTCAGTAAGGCATTTGATAAACTCCCTCACTCCGTAATAATATTTAAACTCGGGAGGCTGGGCTTCCCCCCTGTTCTTCTCGACTGGGTTTCATCCTATCTTGGTGGCAGATCTTATGGTGTGTCGCTCCGCGGTTCTACCTCTAGAATCTTCAAGGCTTCATCTGGTGTACCACAAGGCAGTCATCTCGGTCCTCTACTATTCGTTCTTGCCATTGACGACATTGTCCCTCTGATCACGTACTCTAATGTTCTAATCTACGCTGATGACATGAAGATCTTCTCTTATATTAAGGATGGTGGTGACGCTGCCCTTATTCAAAAGGAGTTAGATACGTTTCTGGCGTGGTGCGAGCATAACGGCTTACACCTCAATTTTGAGAAATGCGAAGCTATGACTTTCTCCAGGAGCCCTAATTCTCAAGTTTATGATTACAACTTTGCAATGAATGGTCTCCGTCGCGTGCTGTCCGTAACTGACCTTGGGGTAAAGGTTGATAGGAAGCTTGACTTTACTCTGCATATTAACTATATCGTGTCTAGGGGAAGTTTAATCTTGGGCTTTGTTAAGCGATGGTCTAGAGAGTTCTCGGATATACCAACATTGATGCATTTGTACTGCTCCTTAGTTAGACCTATTCTTGAGCATGCATCCATGTCTGGTCGCCCTACTACGCTGTTCATTCCAAGCGTATCGAATCGGTGCAGCGTAATTTTCTAAGATTTGCGCTAAGAGGGCTCCCATGGGACGATCCACTTAGACTCCCGCCCTACACCGACCGCCTCCAGTTGCTCGATTTGCCCTCGCTTGAGAAAAGGCGCAAAGTCGCTGACTTGGTGTTTATTCACCAGCTCTTGAACTCTAATATAGACTCAAGTTCGCTTGTTAGCAGGGTTTTCTTCAGACAGTCCCAGCATAACCTTCGAAGACCGCCTTTGTTGCATGTTGAACCATCCAGATCAAATTATGGCATGCATGAACCAATGAATCGTTTATGTAGGGCTGTTAATTCTTGTCCTGGTGAATAGGTCAATTGTTTCCAGGCCTCTGCCTGCGAAGTGCGCCTTCTGAGTTGGAAGGGTTAATTCTGGTTGAAAAAAAAAAAATTTAAAATTCATAAATTCATATTCACTGTAACGTAAACATGATGTTTCATTTAAGTGAAGAAAAACTGATAATAATTATTGCTTTCTCTTATAAAATAACTTGTAATTTATAGAAAAAGGAATGTAGATGTCACTTGATTTCTAAATTGTAATCATTGCAAGTATACTCTCGCTCGAGTTCAGTTCAATAACAAAAACTGTAACTAACAGTTCGTGTGTTTTACTTAAAACCGATCAAAGTTTCTAATATACACCTGCTTCAAAAATCGCTTAAACAGGTAGTAATGTTGGATTCTAAAACAATAACTGCTGTTAGATATTCACCCGGTAAATATAAAGCTTGACCATATATAAGTTGAGCTGCAGATAAACTCAAATCTTCAACGAGTGCATACCTAATTCATAAGAGAATCCACGATAAACTTGAGTACCAATTCTTGGCGCTCGATAAATCTGTTAAATTTTGTTTGATACGTTGTCGTATGTCCTAAATCCTTGATACCTAAAATCTTTGATAACTCCTGAAATAGAGAGCGTTCGAATACATCATATCGCAATATCCAGTGGGTGAGGAAAGCATTCACAATAGTTGAAGAGTCGGACCAGTTTTATCGGTAATAGATTTGCTTTTTTTTCAATTGATCTGATTAAGTGAAGATAATTGGTTACCGTGATTCCCAAAAATATTTTTAACTAGCGATAATTTTGCATTAAAAACTCATCAAATTGCCATGACTTTAACCTATTCGTCAAATTTCAAATTCTGAACGAATTTAAATTAATAGTAATTTAATGATCTATATTAAAAATTCAAAGTAATCGCTAGCTAAAATTATTTCCGGGAATCACGTCACCAATAGTTTCTACCTCTACTGAAAAAGAGAGAGTGAAAAAAACAGTTAATATATAATTATGACTTCTGTTGGAGCATTTCCTTTTACTACCTTTGCCGTGTTTCTTAAGAAGATGGAAAAATTACTGATTTTAAATTACATTTAAGCATATAAAACTATCCCAAGAAAAAGAAATTTATATCATTGTAAAGTTGGTTTTCTTGAGAGTGTAATTATCGCGTTTATTGGCCGACGTATTAAAAAAATTGAAAATCGTTGATGCGCACTTTCTGGGGAAAGGAAAGAATATTCAAACACCACCTATTTTAATTACTCTTTCTACTGCTACAGATGCGAAAACTATGCTTCGAAATAGTAAACCAGTAAAAGGTTCAAACATCTTTCTTCAGAAATATATGTCAATAAAATAGTTTTTAAAAAAAATTTGAATTGAAATTTTTTAATTTTATATCTATTACGACATTTTGAAGTCGGTGCAAATCGCACAAACCAAACAATTACAACAAAAATATTTAATCGTCATTTCTTATGATCCTGTAAGCTAAAACGTGCAGGTAGTATTATGTATTATATTCAATTGTGGTACTGTAGTTGTTTTATTTGTTTAATTTGCACCGACTTCAAAATGTCGTAATAGATATAAAATTAAAAATTATTTTATGCATTTTAGCGTTTTTTGTGAAGTCGGTTCAACTTTTTTTTAAAAACAATTTAATTTTTACTTTTTAGTGCCTTCGACTCTATACAACGAAGAAAGAACCATCCAAATCGGTCCACGCGTTAAAAGTTAGTTTTAACCCCCTACCCCACCACCATTTCACTCAACTTTTTTTCTCATGGTATCAACCAAGGAACATACTCTACCGAACAGAAAAGGAATCATCGAAATCGGTCCACGGGTTACAAAGCTACTACTCCTCCCCCTCCTCCACCCCCACAATATTTCAAATTATTCTCCTATTAGCAATGGGGGATCACACTCTATGCAACAGTAAAAGAACCATCCAAATTGATCTACGAGTTACAAAGTTAGGTTCCACCCCCCTTCTCCCACCCCAACCTCACCAACAACTTTTTTTCTCTTGGTATCAACCAGGGAGCATACTTTATCCAAAAGAAAAAGAAATGTCCAAATCGGTCCACGCGTTACGAAGTTAGACCACTCCTCCCCTCGCCCAACCACCCACCTTGGGCCAAATTATTCTTCTATTAGCAATTCTATACAACAGCAAAATAGCCATCCAAATTGGTTCACGTGTTACAAAATTAGGTTCCACCCTCTTCACCCTCCCCCCCAACCACAGCAACATTTGTTTTCTCGTAGTATAAATCAAGGATCATATTCTACCCAATAGAAAAAGAATTATCCAAATCGGTCCATGCGTTACGAAGTTAGACTACCACTCCCCCCACCCCCACCTTTCACCATAGGACCAAATTATTCTCCTATTAGCAATGGGGGATCATACTCTATACAACAGAAAAAGAACCATCGAAATCGGACCACGCGTTACAAAGTTAGGTTCCACCCCTACCCCCCACCACCATTCCCCAAAATTTTTCCTCTGGTACCAACCACGGAACATACTCTACCCAATAGAAAAAGAATTATCCAAATCGGTCTACGCGTTACAAAGTTAGACTACCCCTCCCCCCCACCCTAGGTCAAATTTTTTTCTCCTATTAGCAATGGGGGATCATACTCAGTACAACAAAAAGAGAACCATCCAAATCGGACCACGCGTTACGAAGTTAGGTTTCACCCCCACCCCACCCCGACCCTACCAAAACTTTTTTTGACATGGTACCAATCGGTGAACAGACTCTACCCAACAAAAAAAGAATCATCAAACGGTCAGACATTAAAAAAAATTTTTTTTACAAAAAAACGCGTCGAACTTAGCACCTCTTTGTTTTTGGGAAGTCGGTTAAAAAGAGCTAGAGAGAAGCTGAGCACACTAAATGTCTTTAAAAATAGAGGTACTGAAAGTAAACAAAGCCATGGGGAAAGGTAAGAATGTTCAAACACCAGCTATTTCAATTACTCTTTCTACTGCTGCAGATGCGAAAACTATGCTTCGAAATAGTAAACCATTAAAAGGTTCAAACATCTTTCTTTAGAAATATGTGTTTAAAAATAGTTTTTAAAAAAAAGTTTAACCGACTTCACTAAAAGCGCTTAAAAGCATAAAATAATTTTTAATTTTATATCTATTACGACATTTCGAAGTCGGTGCAAACCACACAAACCAAACAACTACAACAAAAATATTTAATCGTCATTTCTTATGATCCCGTAAGCTTAAACGTTTAGGTAGTGTTTTATATTATTTTCAACTGTGGTACTGTAGTTGTTTTATTTCTTTAATTTGCACCGACTTCAAAATGTCGTAATAGATATAAAATTAAAAATTATTTTATGCTTTTTAGCGCTTTTTGTGAAGTCGGTTCAACTTTTTTTTTTTAAAACTATTTTATTTTTCACTTTTTAGTGTCTTCTACTCTATACAACGAAGAAAGAACCATCCAGAGCGGTCCACGCGTTAAAAGTTAGTTTTAGCCCCCTACCCCACCACCATTCCACTAAACTTTTTTTTCTCATGGTATCAATCAAGGAACATACTCTACCGAACAGAAAGGAATCATTGAAATCTTTCCACGCTTTACGAAGTTACTACCACTCCTCTCCCCACCCACTCCACCATAGGACCAAATTATTCTCCTATTAGCAATGGGGGATCACACTCTATACAACAGCAAAAGAATTATCCAAATCGGTCTACGCGTTACAAAGTTAGGTTCGACCCACTTCTCCCACCCCAACCACACCAACAATTTTTTTCCTCGCGATATCAACCAGGGAGCATACTCTACCCAAAAGAAAAAGAATCATCCAAATCGGTCCACGCGTTACGAAGTTAGACTACTCCTCCCCCCACCCAACCCCCCACCCTGGGCCAAATTATTCTTCTATTAGCAATGGGTGATAACACTCTATAGAACAGCAGAAGAACCATCCAAATGGGTGCACGTGTTACAAAATTAGGTTCCAGCCTCCCCCACCCCCACCCGACCAACATTTGTTTTCTCGTAGTATCAACCGAGGATCATATTCTACACAATAGAAAAAGAATTATCCAAATCGGTTCACTCGTAACGAAGTTAGACTACCGCTCACCCCCACCCCCACCCCCACCTTTAACCATAGGACCAAATTACTCTCTTATTAGCAATGGGGGATCATACTCTATACAACAGAAAAAGAACCATCGAAATCGGACTACGCGTTACAAAGTTAGGTTCCACCCCCACCCCCATCCCACCAAAAATTTTTTCTCCTGCTATCAACCACGGAACATACTCTACCCAACAGAAAAAGTATTATCCAAATCGGTCCACGCGATACAAAGTTAGACTACCCCTCCCCCTACCCACACCCCTGTCCATATTGTTTTTCTCCTATTAGCAATGGGGGATCATACTCTGTACAACAAAAAAGAACCATCCAAATCGCACCATGCGTTACAAAGTAAGGTTTCACCCCCACCCTACCAAAAATTTTTTTGACATGGTACCAATCGGTGAACATACTCTACCCAACAAAAAAAAGAATCATCAAAATCGGTCGACGCGTTACGAAGTTATGCCCGGTCAGACAAAACAAAAATAAAAATAAAATAAAAAAAATACGCGAAGAATTTAGAACCTCTTTGTTTTTGGGAAGTCGGTTAAAAAGAGCTATAGAGCAGCTGAGCTGAATATCTTTAAAAAAGACGTACTGAAAGTAAACAAAGCCATTAACGTTAAAGTTCAGAGCGGTGGATCAATTATTATCAACGGAAGGAAATTCTGGCTATCAGAAGACTATAACCTGTAAACAACCGAGCGGGAAAATTGTAATTGGTCATTTCCCCTAAAGCCTCAAAAGAGGGGTTGCCGGGAGCTCTGGAGTCGTCCAAGGTTCTAATTTATTGAAAAGACTCATTTAAAAAATAAATATAAAATTCCTTTATTCAGGGTTTCGTTCTTTCCGATTCAAAATCAATTTTTTCTTATTTTACGGCTAATGCTACGGGAAAGCAGGTGAAGTGAGAGAGAGAGAGAGCGGTTATGGTCGGTACTTGCAATGAGAGAGAGATACGATGTGGTACGTACGGCGGTTCTTACGTTAGTGGATAATATAAACGATGATGTTGGGTACGTTGTATTTTTACTGTATGGGGATTCGGATAGATTGACAGGCTAAACCACGGAAAATCTGCGAAAGACCAACAGGTTAACACCACGGAAGGTCGATAAGGGTGGGTAGATTGACAGGCAGGCTAACACCACGGCCAATCTGTGGAAGACCAACAGGCTAACACCACGGAAGGTCAATAAGGATGGCTAGATTGACAGGCTGACGCCATGGCCAATCTGCGGAAGACCAACAGGCTAACACCACGGAAGGTCGATAAGGATGGGTAGATTGACAGGCTAACACCACGGCCAATCTGCAGTAGACCAACAGGATAACACCATGGAAGGTCGATAGGGATAGGTATATTGACAGGCTAACACCACAGCCAATCTAGCAGATAACAAACAGGCTAACACCACGGAAGGTCGATGAGGATGGGTAGATTGACAGGCTAACACCACGGCCAATCTAGCGGATGACCAACAGGCTAACAGTACGGCCGGAAGGTCGGTATGAAAGAAATAGATTGACAGGCTAACACCACGGCCAATCTTCGATAAGGTACAGGTAAAGCTAACCACTGCTAACTACTCGGACTTTTATAGTTCAATTTAAGCCAATAGTGTTTATCTGCGTTGAGCTTGTAGCTTCTGACCTAAGCGCACTTAGGTCTGAACTGCATCCCTTTCGCGATACTACTGCTCGAATTCTGTGCGGTGAAGTTCACAGTTCACGGTGAGTGAAATTCACAAACCCACGCTACCAGAGATAATCTAGTTATCGCGTGCAAGTTTCCCATGACTCGGCCATCGGATGACGTTACACACATTTGTATGCCCGTTCACTGACGCATTTGTGAGTGGCGGCTTTGTGCTGCTTGAATGAACGATTTACAACGGAGATGCACATACCGAACTGATTATGGGTTGATGTGCCAAGAATTTAATATGACAACGCAGCTAGTGGTAAGTCTTTTTGGACTTTATTCGTCGATTGCGTCATGCACATTTGTATACCATGGAACTGGAGTTTTTATGGACATGTACAACGCAGAGTTTGTGCAAAAAGTGACGTGTCGGGGAAATGACATGGGCGGCGTCATAAATTTATGTACGGAGCAAAATGCTTCGTTACAAAATTTTCAAAATTTGCAACAGCTGATTAATGTTAAAAATATTGGTGACGTCATACGATTGGAGAAACAAAGAAAATCATTGATTCCCCGAAGTTCACTGGGATGCCCGTCACACGATTCCAACTAGGAAATAGCCGTCTGTCCACCTAAAGCTAATAACGTCACAAAAGGGTTTAGGAAATTTCGAAATTGTTCCAAAATTTTTCTCAATTATTTATATAATATTTTTTACGTTGACAATCGTGCTGTGCAGACGTGTTTTTTTGTATTCCTCGAGCTTTTTGTTTTTTGGTTTTTCGTAGTGCTCTTATTATTATTATTGATATTAAATTATCTTGTGTTTTTTGTTTCTATTCTCTGGCTTGTTTTTTGTTTATTTCTTTCTATTCACTGTTGCGGCTGTGATTCGGTTTTTTGTTAATTTTTGTTTACCTCGGCGTTTTTGTGTGTTTTTCCGATTTTGTGGTAACTTAGTGGCGCTCTCGAGCGCTTACCGTTTTTGGTTGCTGTGGTCTCTGTTTACAGTTTTGATTTCGTGGACGTCTGCTGCTGTGGTGTTTTCGGAATTTTTTCGAGTTCTCTGTGGATTTCTCTGTTTGTGGTTCAGATCTGTTTTGTGTGCCTTTGCCCGCTCGTTGTTGGTCTCTCTTACTGTTTTGGCTGCTGTGAATTCTGTTTACGGCTTTGATTTCCTGTAGTATTATCAATCAAATAAATTTTTTGAGTTCTTTGTGGAGTTCGATACATTGTGGTCCGGATCTGTATTTGTTTTGTGTGCCTTTATCTGTTCATTGTCGGTCCCTCTTATTTGATTTAATTGCATTCTTACATGTTTATTTTTTATTTTTATTTTTTATATTTCGAGGTCGTGTTTTGTTTTCTGTGATTTTGTTGTTTTTTATGGTTGTGTTTGGTGTTGGTTCACTTCTTGATGTTCTCTCCGTGTTCTTTCTTATCCTATCTTTTATTTATTATTATTATATATCCTATTTTTATTCTTAAATTTAATTTTTAATTTTATATTCATTAGTTTCAATTCTTCCTGCTTTTTGTTTGAGTTGTGTCTTCTTCGTCCCCTGCTTCGTAGCTCTATTGTCGCTTTGATTTTTGCGTCTCCATCTTTCCGCTGTTTCGCTTTTTTCTTTTTGCTTGGATCTTCCTTCCGTTCTTTCCCATTGTTTTTATTGTCTTAATTCTTTTCATCTTTGTTTTTATTTTTTCACTCTTTGTCTCCCCTCTCCCTGGCTCATTTTCGTTTTTTGTTTCTTCCTTATTTATTTATATATTTATTTATTTTTTATTTTATCCTTTGACTTCGCCCACTCATTTTGTTATGGCGTGGCGTTTGTGAAAAGGTGGTTTCCCCAGATGGGATTACATGTGATGGCGTCTGTGGCCATCTGTTTCATGCCAGTTGTTTCAAGCGCGATTCGAGATCCTCCAGCACCTCGACGTGTCTGCAGTGCTCAGACATTAAGCCTTGCCACGTATTAAGGCTTGTTAGTAGCATGGTGGAGGCGCTTTCCAGCGATCTTGCTCTTGTCGGGGACAGGGTCACCTCTTTCTCGGCTCGTTGGGCCGATATTCAAGTTCTGTCGGACGACAATGGGTCGCTTACCTCCAAGATGGACAGGCTGTCGAGTGTCATTGACAGGGTCGAATCCAACTCTCGCGTCCTCTTGCAGAGGTCGCACGAGATGTCCTCCCGCATTCTTGCGCTTTCCGGCTCGCTCGAGGACATTCAGTCTACGTCCTCCGGATTCGACAATAATCTGCTTACTCCTGTCATCCCCATTGTTGAGGATATCCGTCGTGGCGTCAAGCAGGTGAAGGGCGACCTTGGTGTCTGTTCTGCGGCTTTCTCTGCCAACTCTGAGCTGCTGGGCTCTGTGGCTTCAAACTTAAAAACCCTGTCTTCGCGCTTTCATCCTCTGTTGCGCCCTGTGCCGAAGTTCAGCCTGTAACTGAGACGGAGGATAAAGACAGTGATGCGGTTACTGACACCTCACCTGAGAGGGTGAAATCGAAATCTAAGCATAGGGTATGGCGTAGGCGTCGTGTAGGGCGCTCCGTGGCGGACTCTGGTCTTCCAGGTCCGGTTGTCGCTGCTCGCACGTCTAGTGACAATAATGGAGGTAATGAGAGCGATTTGGGCGGTAGTAATGAGGTGATTCCATCCGTCATGCCCTCGAACACTGGACTGTCTGGTGTTGATGATGTAGTACTCTCCGCCGTTCCTCGTTCAAGGTCTGTTTTTATATCGCGTCTAACGCCTGGAACCTCCTGTGACATGATATTGCGTTTCCTTCGGTTTAGGAGTGTTGACACGTCGGACGTGTCCTGTAAGAAAATAAGTGGGCAGACAAAGCCCTACGCATCTTTCTTGTTGTCGGCTCAGTCTCTGGTGGCTGATACTTTGCTCAGTGATAATTTTTGGCGCCGGGATGTTTTTTGTAAGGTCTTCGTGCCCAATTCTCGCCACCGCACTAGGTCATTAGTGGCTTAGTCTCCTAGTTCAAAAAACGGGACAAGCTCTCTTTGTACTACCAGAATGTGAGAGGACTAAGGACCAAAACAAATAATTTTTATTTTTCGTCTACTAACTGCGATTTTGATGTGATAGCCCTATCTGAGACGTGGTTGCACCGGGGTATTTCGGACGCGGAACTATTTAATGGCTCTTATCAGGTTTTCCGTAGGGATAGGCATGCTGCCTCGTCCGCACGTGGTGGGGGTGTTCTCATAGCTTGCAGGAATTTTCTTAATACTGATCATCTAGACACTCCCTCATTTTCTGACCAACTGGAGCTGGAACAAGTTTCAATGAAAATTTCATTTGATTCGAGAAGATTCTTTTTGATTTGTTGTTATACACCTCCTGATGCGTTTAATGTCGTTGATAGTAGTGGTCTGAGTCTGTATGATATTCTCATTAAGCATGTTAACTTCATCTATGACCGATTGGGTGCTAAGGATGAAGTTATTCTTGTGGGGGACTTCAACTTACCCAATGTGCGATGGGTAGCCGATGGGTAGCGGATGATGTTGACGATAGCTTTCTTCCCCATGACTTGACTGAAGGACAATCGTTATTCCTTGACACCTTGGCTAGCTTGGGGCTTTGCCAAATGAGCAACGTGAGTAACAATATGAGAAGACAGCTTGATTTGGTGTTCTCTACAAACTCCACGCTCACATCTGTTGAACCCAGCCTATTTGCCTTGACAAATCTTGACGGGTATCATCCCGCACTGCTTGTTGCTTTTCATTGTCTGTCGGACATGCTTGTCGATGACCTCGATAGCCAATATCGTTTTAACTTTAGAGCGGCCGATTTTGAGGCTTTGAATGATTATCTTGATGAGTTGGACTTCCAAACTTGCTTGTCTGGTGACGATATTGACAGTAACGTATCAGGTTTCTCCGACGTTTTGTATGAGGCTTTTGGGAGGTTTGTCCCATTAGTTCGGGTTAGAGGTAATGACTCCGCTCCACCCTGGTTTGACAGAGAACTGAAAACTCTTAGGAATAGGAAGAACAGACTTTGGAAGAGGTATCTTCGTGTTTGTAGTGCTGATTCCCGTCAGGAATTTAGTATTTGCTATGAACATTTTGTATGCCGCTGTCGCTCTCTCTATGATGAATACCTTCAAAGTTTAAAGAACAGATTATTCTCTGACCCCCGTGCATTTTTCGAATATGTCAACCTAAAGAAAAAGGTCGATAACTATCCATCGACAATGGAATTCGGGGGGATTTCCAGCAATAATTCTAATATTATTTGTAACTTATTTGCTGAATCTTTTAAGGGTGCATTTGAATCATATGATTTTATCCCGGATAGTGGAAACTTCTCGCACATAAATAACCGAATTTCACCTATAGTGTCAGTTCCATCTATCACGGAGGAGATCTTGTTGAAGCATATTAGTGCACTTCCTACTGACTTTTCTGGTGGTCCTGATGGGGTTCCTGCTGCAGTCATAAAGAAATGTTCTTCGGTGTTATTGGGGCCTTTGCTTGTTTTATTCAGGAAGTCTCTCTCGCGGGGCTATTTCCAAGCACTTTGGAAGATATCCTTTTTAATTCCTATTTTCAAGAGTGGAAATAGAAGAAACATTTCCAACTACAGGCCAATTGCTAAGTTGTCCTGTATTCCTAAGCTCTTTGAACTGTTAATTCAATCCCAATTATGCGACGTGTGTAAGGGCTTAATCTCCACCCGGCAGCATGGTTTTCTCCAGGGGAGGTCCACGGTTTCAAACTTGGTTCAGTTTGTTTCCTGCACTGTGGGTGGTTTCACAGATGGTTGCCAGACTGACTGTACTTACACTGATTTTAGTAAGGCCTTTGATAAGCTGTCTCACTCTATCATTGCTTTTAAATTGGCTAAGTTGGGTTTCCCGCCCTCGCTTATTGTTTGGATAAAGTCGTATTTATCTAATAGGACTTATAGGGTACGCTTTCGTGGCGCACTCTCTGATGATTTTGTGGCTCATTCTGGTGTTCCCCAGGGCAGTCATCTGGGTCCATTGTTATTCATCATATCTGTAGATGATATCTCGTATTTGCTTCAAAGATGTAAAATTCTTATATATGCTGACGATATTAAGATCTTTCTTCCAATCAGATCTGATGCTGATTGTGAGATTTTGCAATCAGAGTTGGACATTTTTTATGGGTGGTGCCGCAACAACAATCTCAAGTTGAACATTGAGAAGTGTCAGGTTATGTCCTTCTCGAGGTCTTCCAGCTTCCGTACTTTTCAGTACATGTTTGAAGGCACTGTTATAAAGCGGGTGGAAGGGGTCAGGGACTTGGGAGTGTATCTTGATGTTAAATTGAACTTCATCTCCCATATTAATAACGTCGTTGCAGATTTGATATTTTTGCATCAGCTTCTGCAGGGAAAGATAGACAGTGTTGTAAGCAAGCACAACAAGTGTTGCCTAGAGAACTTTCCTATTCCCTGCGTAATCGATCAGTTTTTCAGATTGCTTTTTCTCGCACTAATTACGGCATGTTCGAGCCTATTAATCGCATGTGTAGGTCTGCTAATGATATTTCAGACGTTTTTGATACTAGTGTGGACAAAGTGACACTTAAAAGGAGTATCTACAATTTATAACTTAGTCTTTTGCTCGCACTGCTTTTTGTTTTAATTTCTCGTTTTTGTTTGTTATGCATGTCGACCCTTCTGTATTTTGAATGAAAACAGTTTTATTATTATTATTATAAAAGGCATGTATCGAGTCGTGTGTATGTATCCTCTTTTTGACTTGACTGAGATTTACTTTAATTATCTCTGTTGACTATGCACCTCATATTTTTATGTGTGGGTATTTTATTCGTGTGTTAATTACTAACATTATTTGCATGGGTGTGGGAGCCTCATTCGCCTCCATATATTGTTATATGGGGCGAATAGGTCAAATGATTCTAGGCTTCTACCTATGAAGTGCGCCTTCTGAGTTAGAAGGATTAATTCTAATTCTAATTCTAATTTCTTTACGAGACTTTCATAACAGCAGATAAGTGAGTACAGCAGCTACTTAATAGACTTTGAACTCAAATGGGTACACGCAGAGATGACTGGTTTATATTTTAGGGAGAGTGGATTTAAGAAGAATTTAAATCTGGAGTTTTTTAAGATAAATATTGAATTTTAAATTATAAGAATTACTGATGGAGTAGAATATATAAATATTTTGTCTTTATATCTGAATTGTAACCGCTGGGAATCGGATTTTTAAAAATTAAGGAATACGTTAGATGAACTTGATATTATAAATTGCATTTTCATTGGGGATTTGAATGCCACAATAGCAAGTGAGCAGATAATGGAAGAAAAGCTAATAATTATTAACCCTAAAATATCTCAAATACGAAAGTCTAAAGACTCTAAAATAAATCCAAGGGGAAGAAATATATTAGAATTGCTAGAAGACACAGGAGCAGTGGTATTAAACGGGCGAACGATGGGAGACCCTGAAGGAGAATTTACGTTTGAAGGTGGTATGGGTTCATCTGTTATTGATTTGTGTTTCGTATAATCTCGTATTCTGGATAAGGTGCACGATTTTGAGGTCGTCTCAAAAAATTACTCCATGTACAGAAGAAATGAGGCTACTGCCCAAAATTTCCTGGACAACTCGTGGATTAGAAAATGTTCTTGATGATATCAGTGATGCGACGTTACTTCTCAGATCTAATTAGAGATGCGGCGTATAAGAGATAAGTATACAAATAGTACGCCAGTCAAGTTTAACAGAAAGCAAGACTGGTTTGATTTAGAGTGGTTTAAATTAAGTAAAGTAGCATTTAAGTGGCTTAATTTGTATCGGATAAATTCAACTGTACGTGAGATGTATGTAGATGCAAATAAAAAATTCAAAAACATATGCAAGCATAAGAGACAAATGTTCTTTAATAGCAGAGCAAAATCTCTGAGTCATATAAAAGACAGTTAGGAATTTTGGAAGGTTATAAGGTCACTTAATAAGATAAAGAAATCGCGCAGAGTGCAGCTTCAATTGGCGGAGTTAGCCTTACACTTTAGCTGCTTATTCAATCCGCCTTCGCAACATAACTCATATAAGTTCGCTGAACCTTATTTGGACGTGGAGTAGGTGGACAGGTCGATAACATTAGTTGAAGTACTTAATGCAACCAATAAAGTTAAAAACGACAAAGTGCCCGGCCTAGACAGAATTCCTGGTGAATTTTATAAGTATGCCTCAATGAGTTACCTTGAAAAAGTAACAGAATTATACAATAAGATATTTGAGAATCAAGATATACCGAGTAGTTTCGAGAAAACTATTTAAAAAAGGAGACCCTTTATAATGATGCACATAAATTTGGAAATACTTATTAGTTTAAAATTTCGAGAAATACAATTTTAAACATAGTTCAACTTTTATTTAATGTAATCCAACTCTCTTTTCGACTAAAGCTTATGATTCAGTTGATTCAAACTTGCTCAGTAAAATTGAATGAAAGCTCTACAAGTGAGTTGGATAACTTAAAATAAAAGTAGAACCATGATTGGAATTGTTTTTCTCAGAATTTTGAACTAATAAGTATTTTCAAATTTACATCATTATAAACTTGAGAAACTAAGCTGCTGTTTTATGTATCAATTTTTATATTTCTGAAGATTAAAAAAGATGTTATAAATCGTTAAACGTAACATTCCCTCGTCATCACAATATTTCACAGTAAATAAAACTAGCGCAACAGCGTTTAATCGAAGGGGAACAACCAAGAGCTTTCATAGCTCCAGTGCATTATACAATTTATTACTGCACGACAAACAAATTTCTGAGAAGGTTCGTGTTTGAACCTTAATTTCTTTTTTTTTTAAGAGGTGTATAATTTGTTTACATAAGGGTGTAATTTCACCCTCAAGAAAACCAAGTTTACAATGGAATAGATTTTTTTTCTTGGGATATTTATTATATGCTCAATTGTGATTTGAAATCAAAAAATTTTCCATCTCCATAAGAATCGCGGCAAAAGTGGGGGTACGATTCACACATGCGCAGCGAAATAAATTGAAACGTGCTCTGGCATGGACCATAAAGAAGACAATGGTTGGAAACCCTGCATACAATATCCATGTAGTTATGTTGAAATCTTTTCGTTCTGACATGGTATGCATGGTTGCGGGGTTAACATCAATATTCATGCGAGGCCAAAAGAATTTAGTAGTAGATCATAAACTAGCGTGAGATAAATTGTGAATGGAGTCGAAAATAGCTCAACGCAGTGTGTCTCTGAAACATGGTCGGTCGTAGTTCATGCTTGTTTGACACCATATTTCGTGATCTTCTAAAGGGTTGGAATTTGTTGTAGATTGATTGATGATTTCGGGAATTTTACAATTACTGGATTTATTAATAATTCTATTTTGAAATTTAACTTTGTTTGATTAATTGCATCTATGCAGACCCTTCAGAGAGTGTTATACAATCTTTGGACATTTCGTATGCTATTCGTAAACTGGGATATGTAATCTAGTTGACGCGATTGGCTAGATGTTTTTTAAAATTTTTTAATGGTTTATGATCTGTAAATTTTATGAACTGCTCTCCTTCTATGTGGTAAACACCTAATCCCAAAAAAGTAGCCAGAAGCTCTTTGTTGAAAGTGAGAGATTTTATTTCTGAGGGTTTCAACTTTTTAGAACCAAGATCTGGTGATAGGCTTCATTTGTGAGACAATGTTGTAATCGTGAACGTTAATAAAGAAATTTTGTATATTAGGGAAAGGGTATGTATCAATATACCCTTTCCCTAGCATAACGCTGTAAGCGATATTTATTAAGTATAGCCTGAATTCACCTTCCAAGGGAGATAATTTAAATAAACAAGTCTAAACGCGACACGCAATGAAACTGCCTGAAAGTAAAGTAGAAGGGAAGATAACAGATAATCATGTTCGAAGCCGTTACACTTTTTACTCTGAATTGGGTCTTCACCTGAATGAACCGTAAATCTGGGCGATGGGAGTTATTTTTAATGTTGATATGCATCTTGAAGTGAGAATGTTATGATCCTAAATGCTAGTCTTTTCTTCGTTTGGAATCTTGTTAATTACTTATAACTATTCAATTTATTGCTTGTTGCTCAAAAATTTATGGAAAATTTTCTTTTTGTTTATGATTTTGGCAGATATGATAAATATTGATTGCATTAATTAATGAAATAAAAAAATGGTCCTTATTTACTATATACATTTATTTTTGGTTTTAGTTTTTGAATTCATGTCGTTGTTTTTGTTCAGTCTAAAAGATGACTTTTTCTCTAGATATTTATCACTTTCTGTACTTCATTATATGTTACTGATTTCCAAATTTGATTCCTTCATTACAGGTTTTTTAATAATTTTTTATAATGTTGTTTTTGAATTCTTCATATTCGAAAGAAAATTTCTCTTAGTAATAAAATAGTTGAATTTATGTAATATGTAACTAAATTTATTCCATTATATATAAATTGACCTGGTATTGCATTCCGTAGCTGCTAGATTGACCTTGTGTTGAGTGGCAGAATTATCTCCGTAATCCGGATGTAATGCTTAATAGCATTGTCTTCTAATTTATTGATGATTTGATGTTTATGTCACCCAATCTTATTGCTTTCTGTGCACTCGACCTTATGACTTGCTGATTGAGTTCCGCTTCTATTGTTTTCGACTTTTTTTTCAATTAAGATTTTTTTTAATTTTGCTGAGATTAACTTTCTATTTTAGCACGTTCTCGTTCAAAAATAGATTTGTAACCCTCTCCGGTTAGAGAGATATTAATAATTTCTGTTCAGCCATTTATGCTTCTATTGATGATTTCCTTTCAGCCATTGATGCTTTTAATTTTTCCTCAGAAAATTTCATCTCACACTTCAGAGCATTGAAAAGATCTGTCACGCTTGGAGTATTTGATTCTTTTTTTTCTAGCTCGCCTTCGAATACAAAAGCCTCTGGGTCCTTTCCTTCATTTTCCATGGCATCTTGTAGTAACGCTACCAGGGCACATTTATTTCCAATTGTAGGTAGGGGGGAACGTTTACTTAACTCCCACTTCAAGTCTTGAATACGTAAATCCTACATTGTGCGCCACATATTCAGATTGACTGCGCAATTTTACTTCAATTTCAGAATCACACCTTTTTTCTAAGTTCACTCTTTAGCCTTTCTCAATTAATCCCACTGCTAAAACCAATTGTAAAGTAAATGGGGCTCTTCGGGCTTGACGGATTAATTAAGACAATTATTTTTTAATCACAAATGTTCACAAGTTTATTCACTTCACTTAATTAGTTCGTTTAACAAATTCCTTGACAACATTTCTTCACAATATTGCGTTTCCCTTTAATAATTAACACTTTTTACTTCACTGGTTAAAATACAACTAACTCACGAGGCTGCTACTCAGCCCTATTTTTACTACTTACCTTAATTCTAGAAAGTACAGCAACTTAGTTCTAGCAATTTCCGTTACCCATTTTTCACTACACCAAGTCACCACAAGTTCGGGTCGGCCTTGACTTCATACGGCATCTGACGTTTTCCTGGTTTCCGAAATTCGGGACATGCACGTTTTCATCACGTAGCCTTTGCCGCACTACAGTGCAATATATTCGAATACTAATCAGGTGTCTGGAATACTTTCAACCGTATTATCTACATTTTCATCTGTGTAGTAAATTAATCATTTACTCAGGATGATCCCTGCTTCTAAAACGTTTGTCCCGTATTCTCCGAATCGATGAGATGTATGGATCTGATCATATAAGCAGCATATTTATGAGATCAACGTTTTGTGCTGTCCTTGAAATTTTTCGGGTATTGTGGTATCTGTAGCGCTTGTAGTCTTTATTTTTGGTTTCCTGGGCTTCTTCCGACAATTCACCAATTGGAAAAAGACAGTGCAGTATTATATTTTTTCCATGCCTTAAAACTTTGTGGACTCTGGCCGTTAATTTTTCCAGGCATATTTCACATTTAGTAATATTTCTGTTTGGTCTGCATATGTTCCGAATTTTTCCGCATTTATAGGAAGAGCACAAGAAAGAACATTTAATATGGTCTTAAATCTCTTTATAATTTCCGCGTCCACTTTGGTAATATCTGCTGTTATGTCATTTGCACTTCAAAATCCTTGCTTAGGTGTATCAATAATTAAGCCCAGTTGTCGTCTGAACTCTTGTTGTATCCTGTATTTCTCCTCTAGTCTCTTTTACTTATTGTCACTGTTATTTCGTACACCCTTATCAGTGAAACTCAAGTCGTAACTCATGTGCAATATAAATTCCATAAATCGCATCCTTGCATGAAGCGGCGAAAGCCCGTACATATTAATAATTTTCTTCAACATCGAATTCTTCTTCCGTATTTCGAAAATCTTTTGCATTTTTTTGGCAAATAAAACAAGGTGCCGATGATTTGGTGTCTGTTACAAACTGAGTTACTCTGCACACATTGCTAAGTGAAGCCTATGAATTACTTCTATTTCTTTGCCGTTAACTAAGCATTTCGTCGGCATTAAAGCATTTATTTCTTGTTTCACGAGGTCAACTTCACTTTAAACCAATTCCTTTATTTTCTTTAAATATTTGAATTTAATACGTCTACAAAAGGACGAAGATTTTTCCACATTAAGTTTTCAGAACTACAGCATTGTAAACGAAGAGGAACCAATGACATGAGGAATAAATTAGCTTATGTTATATTTTCGTCATTATTTCCGGAAATTTGTTGCTTGTGTTCGCTTTGCCCCGAAGATCCATGGCATCCCCATTTACTCACTAAAGTGGTGTCATCTAAGCACTCGATTTCATCCTGTGTTATCATTAAAATTCTGTTCGCGGTTGAATCAAGCAAATTTTGACGAGACACCGAAGCGGAAGTGTCGGTAGTCTACAGCATTTCAAGCAAACACTCTTTTTTTTGCTGCGAAAATTTTGTTATAGCTTGGTAAAGCATTGTGGTTTCTCTTTTTTAATTCATAACTAAGAAAATTGTGTTTATCTTTAAAAAGTCCCAAGTCTAAAAACAAGGACAAAGCTTATCTGGAGTGAATTTCTGCGGCTGGTCTTTTGGGGTGGCGATACTTTCCTTAAATCTACTCACACGGTTTGAACTAGCTTCATCAACATCTTTTACAATAAAGGCTTTTTTTTTAGTTTTTCCGACGTATATCGTTGGCAAAGTGACTGGCTTATTAAATCTTCATTATGCTCTTCGAGTTTTCGCTTATTGGTGACTTCCGAGCACTGATCCAGGGATTTTGCTGGTCTGCCACGGCCGGATGGATGATGTAGAAGGTTCCAATGTTGATGCAGAAGGTTCCAACATTGATGCAGAAGACTCCAATGTTGATGAAGAAAATTCCGATGTTGATATAGAAGGCGTCGCAAATGTTGAAGTTGATGGTTGAGATGACACGAAAGATTTTATTTCTTTAGCACTGATTTCTATTACTGTATTTTACCACGACTAATTCTGTTGTACGAACTTTCAGGCGTTTCTAGTACTAAGTTGACACTTCTTCTTGAAAGTCAGAAAGAATCGCCGAACTCTTTCTTTGTGCAAAATTTTAATATTATACGTATTTTAAAGAATACGCACAAACTCTTCGTATTCCATAGCATTGTTATCACGAATTATTTTATAAAGTTCACAACACAAAATCTGCATATTGATTTTAGCACTTTTATACCAAATATATGTGATTAACAATAAGCACAAAATACTCAATATCGTATTATCAAATTTGCCAAAGCAGTGTTGTGTTTCCTCTTTTCGATTGGGATTGACAATGTTCAATGTTTCATGTTTCTTTAAGTAGCTAAGATTTCCGTTACTTTCACGTACCTGCAAATTATGGATGTCCTGGATGTACCTGGATGTCATATAGTTACTTATTTAAATATAAATGGTATCATTAATCCTAAACGTTACTTAGAAAAACTCTAATTTATTTTCCAAACAAACATTATGCAGCCATAAAATTCGTAAAATTTTTGGATAATTGGGAACATTGTGTGGAAATACGAACACGACAACAAGGTAGACTTTACTTCAAATGCAATTTTCTCCGAAGGTCGCGATGGTCGCAGCCCATTTTTTTTAAACGATGCAGGAGGGTTTCTACTTTAATTTAATACCAATTAGTAGAGATGGGAATTGAATCTAAATATATCGATATCTGGTATTATAATGTCTTAAATCTTCCGATGCAATGTATCGATTTTATCGACAAAAAATATCGATAATCGGTATTGTATTCGAACGTATAACAAATTGCTCTTGACGGATGTAAACATGTCTTTATATGAATAGACAAAAGTCATTTGAAGCGCTTTCTTACTTAGAATATAGATCTTAGATTATAGAATATACAGGATAGACCATTGCGTATATGAGTCGTGTACGTGAGACCAGCCAACTTGTTCAATGGGAAGATAAGGACAAGGAGGAAGATGAAGTTGAACTGTCAATTTGTACTTGGTGTGATTTCCGTCTAAAGCGTTCTTGGCAAAGCTTTTCTGAGTTCATGTACAAATTAGAAGTAAATTATTAATTTTTTTTGACTAAATAGACAAAGAACATAAGAAATTAGCGTTTTAAAAAACTTACTGTTTTGTGAATAAGTCAATTTCACAATTAAGTGCTCAGTTTTGTACTGTGACGATAAATCCTGCAATTCGCCAAGAACATCATTTTTTAGCAATGTTTTAGTTATCTAGTTTTTGTTGCAACTTTCAGTTTGTTTACATCTGAAATATATTCATTTTTACTCACACCAATTGTTCAAAGGCAGTTCTTAGTTATGTTTTGAAAATGGGCATGCACTATCCAAAATTCTAAATTTGTGTAACTTCCATGATGTACTCATGCAAAAAATGGTCATTTTAACACTATATTCTAATTGAAATACACACAGTAAGTCACTGATTGGGCATCACTGGGAGTTGTTTAGAATTTCGATACTATCTGAGTATCGATACAAAAATATCGATTAAAGCATTTATCGGGCGTTGCAAGCATCTATACAAAATATCGGTATATGAGAAGAGAATTATCGATACTACGATGTATCGAGGCAGTATCGCCCATCTCTATCAATTAGAACGTGAGATCTCTGGACATTTTTTTAAAGGTTAAAAAGAAATACAAATTTGAACGAAATTTAGTCTCTTGTAATAAAAATGCTATTATTAAAAAAACTATTTCACTTTTATCATAACTTATTGGCCTAGTAACTCCTCATTCAACATAGTAAGTGATTTCATTAATAAAAATTCAACCTCTCCTTACAAACATTTTCACAATATAACTTTGAAGTCATAGAAAACTCGAACATTTTTGAAACAAAATGAGCTATTCTTTGATTAATAAATTTTGATTGCTATAGCAACTCGTCGAATTTTGCATACAAATTAGTCAAATGGTAAAAAATTCAAAGTGAGGGAGCAAGGAGTTCCCAAATACCTGGAAGAAGAAGACTCGAGGTAAGACAATAGATCTCGGCACATATTTAAAGTAGCCCACAGAAAAAGTTAATTAAGGGCCCACTGAAAAGGCAAATATTCGAGAGGATGGAAAGAGGCCAGCCATCAAGGCAACTGAAAATCTGGCGTCTACTCCAGCGAAAACCGTAACTAAGACACCAGTGGCATCCACCGCGAAGAAAGTGGAACCAACAGCTGCTATTTTGCCTGTGACAGCCATTGCAAGGGATGTAAAAGCAACCGCTGCTATTGTGCACGTGTGAACTGCCGCGCCCAAATAAAACTGCAGAACCAGTTGCAAATGTGCCAAAATTGGCAGAAGTTGTTAGGTTAGAGTAGAGAGTAGGAGTTGCCCAGAGTCGGCGAAAATCGAGTCTTCGTGTTGTCTGGAAGTACTCGGTCGAAGACTCACCCTCTCGCAACCAGCACCACTGATTTCAGAGCACAAAATCCAAGCTATGCTTGTAGGTTTGTACTCTCAACCGTTCTTTTAATCCCTCATAATGCGAGAGCAACTGTGGTTCTGCAGGCAGAACAATACCAATCCGAGTGACTTCGGCCGTCAAACTCGACGACAGATACCTGCTTCGATTGAATCTCGTCTTGATAAATGAGCGAATATGGAACTTTCCAACATCCCACCAATGACTAACGTTCGAATAGTCATATTTCCTTTCTCGCCATTTATGCCAAAACTGAATGCATTTTTCGATGAACTGCTCTGAATTCAACAAGTTGTTGAAAATCCAGTATGCCGTTCTATCTCTGTTATCCTCGACCGCGAAAGGCTACCATGTGTATGACCTAGTCGTTGGATTAAACCAACCGAAGATATCCACAAGATTGAGCTGCCTAACTAGATTCCGCAATCGTCCCGAATTCACTGAGTTGAATTCAAGTCCGGAATGGCGTCGAAACCTCATTATAATGAGCCAATTTTTGTTGCATCTTTTTGCAGAAGCAATAGCTGAAGCAGGATTCTGGCTGGATCACCCAGCCCTCCCTTGAAGATAGATAGGATCCTGTCCCAGCTCATTTTATAATGGAGCTGTATAGGATTGAGCTAAGCTTCGGCACTTTCACCAAATTGGGTTCACCTCAATGTGGATACCAACAATGTGGGTACTACAGCACGATTCATAGGCGCTCTGAGTTGGACCGGCCGCCTCGGCAGCGAGAGGGCATCAGCCACATCATCCCATGCTACTGACGACGCACTCGAAGCGACAGGTTTTCTATTCTCCGCCGAGACCCCCTCTTGCTCAGCACCTTCTTTGGCGGAGATGCAGGCATGACCTCCTGGTCCCCTCTTCGTCCTCTTCTTCTCTTGGGCTGACTTAGCGAGCTCATCGCTTCTACCTGTGTTGAGGTGGCACCGTTTATACCCATACGTCTCCGGAATAATTTCCTATGTTTTCCATTCCTGTAACACTAGAGCAAAAAGTGCTGTGACACCTCCTGTACTAGTTGAAATGAGCTCGATGAATGCAGCTACAGAAATTTTACAAAAAGCAAGGAAACTAAAGGGAATTAGTATTTACATTGAGAACGATTATACGTCTTTTGTAGGAGACGGAGTTGGATCGATCCGTTGAGCCGCACGACCACCATGCCATGGGACCTGGGTTCGAGACCAGGTCTTCCCGGGAGCTTTTATTAAGAAATTAAAATAATCCACTTCGTCTCTGGGCTGTTGTCTAGCTCGCAGCAATGCAAAAACAAGACTTTCAAGTTTCTTCACTTCCCTTACTCTAATTCCCTTCCGGCCAAAACCATGCTAACGCATCAAAGTTTTGTCCCCTAGGATTTGGCCACATCGTATAAAAAAAACAAAAAAACAACTAAACTACATGCGAATAATGGAAGTAAAACAGTGTTCATGGGAATGTAATTGGAAAAGTTTTCCAATCTACGGAGAGAGTTCGGTGAATAATAGCTAGCGCAGAGGAATGCTAAAAATTCAACAATCAGAGAAGGAATAGTGAAAGCGAAAATATAGACAGAATGGATTAGCATGGCGGTGTCTAGGATTTGGCCACATCGTATAAAAAAAAGAAAAAAAAAGAACTAAACTACATGCGATTAATGAAAGTAAAACAGTGTTCGTGCCAGATGATAAGCTTTATTGATCTTGGTTGATCTTGGTTTTTATTGATCTTGGCTGATGGCAAATTATATTGCAATGATGGTGATGCAGGGCATGTAATTGGAAAAAATTTCCAATCTACGGAGAGAGTTCGGTAAATAATAGGTAGCGCGGAGGAATGCTACAAATTCAACAATCAGAGAAGGAATAGTGAAAGCGAAAATATGGACAGAAAGGATTAGGATGGTGGTGTCTGTCGAAGATTATAGTTATAAGTATATAGATTTGAATTTTTAGTGATACAATATTTTTTCCAGGATTTTGGAAGATCATCTATGCATATGATATATTCTTCTTATATGAAACACACGTAGTTCAAAGTGATATTATGAACTTCGGGAAGCATTTTGGGGATTATATTCTTTTATGGGTAAACGCAACAAGATCAGCAACTCAAAAGCTAAAGGCGGATCTAGTTTTGGTATTAGGAAATATATATATATATATATATATATATATATATATATATATATATATATATATATATATATATATATATATATACATATATAAGGTGTAACCTTTCTAGAGGTCAATACGAGTTGAAATGATAGTTCTTTACAAAAAATTGTATTGCTGGGGGAGGGGGGCAATCTCAACCGTTTGGGAGTTATAGGGTGATTCATAAATTTGATTTTTTCATGGTATGCACTTTACTCTTTTATTTTTATCGTTTGATCTACCCAACACAGTGACATCAAACAAACGCTAAAAAACTACTATCCCAATAACCTTTCCAAAATTGTGAACAATGTTGATGAAACTCCTACCATTGCATTTACAGTTACTTCCAAAAGTGACAAAAATGGTTTGCGATTACCTAAAATTCAGTATTTTCTCAAATTTTCTCCGAAGTTCATGTAATTAGTACACCTTTTTTTTTATTTTTATTTGATTTCTCATTTTATTACCTTTCTAAAAAGGTACAACATAGCAAGGTAAACAAAGGATTAGAAAAACCGCATCCTTAAAAATCCCCGACTACCTAATTATTTTATTGCGCTTTAGGTGGAAAATTATTTAAATAACCAAAAAAGGGATTTATCTACGCCGCAAATTTTCTCAATTGCTTCTTCAGGCGGTTGTGTGCAATCTATGCCTTACAAACTAAGTTTCTCTGTCTTACCTTCTGCAAAATATCGAGTCTGTTTTGCAATTCAGACTCAGATTTTGTTAAATAACTGAGGGCAGCCCTCAAGTTGCTATTCTCGGCTCTGAGCACTTTAATTTCGTCACTAATCAGATGCATATTATTCTTCGTAGCCAGTAGAATTTCGGTTCGTACGGTTTGTGACAGCGCTGATAACAGTTGGCCCCACGACAATTCTCCAACTTTTGATTGTGCATCCATTACGAGTATTTTCTGAATTTTTGCGATCGGTGTGCCAATTATATCAGGTGAAAGTTGATTTAGTGCTTTCTTGGATGTGCGTTCTGAATTATTTATTTCTTTACTCATGTAATAGTGATCGATGGAGTATCTGCTAGATGATCCCGGTGTTCTCGGAGAGCTCTGTTGTCCAGGTTTGCAATCAATCGGATAATAAAAATTGGATGTTAAGATAGGTACTTATGGCTTCGACGTCGAACACATACTATAGTAATATTCCTGCTTATTTACCTGGATAAACAGAGCGATTAGACTCAATCTTATTCCACAAAAAGGTGCATGCAGTTCACGCAGAAGTGAGGTTAATGCTGTGACTTGCAATAAGTACAATATATCCAATGACTCTGAGGAACCACTGAAACTACTCTTGAAGACACACTTCCCTGAGTGTTCAATGTCAGAAGAATACAGAGGAACTCAATCACTCAATGTGCGCAGCAGGTCAACACGCAGATTGAGGAGCACCTCAGCACTACATAGTCTGTTTGGAAAACTAGAAGATGCTGTTAATGGTAGGGGCGTTGCCCTTTGTGCCTTCCTTGACATTGAAGGTGCTTTTGACAACACGTCGTTCTCATCCATTGAGGGAGCGGCCACTGACAGAGGTATTGATCTGCCGACGGTCAGATGGATTGTGTCAATGCTGAGTAACCGGAACATCACGGCGAGGCTGGGGGACAAGTCGGTAACAGTAAGCGCAACCAGACGCTGTCCTCAGGGAGGAGTTCTTTCCCATTGCTGTGGTCACTTGTTATCGACGACCTCGTGGTCAAACTGAATGATGCTGGCTATGACTGTCAGGGCTACGCTGATGACCTGGTTAGTACCATCACGAGTAAGAAAGACAGGACCTTATCAGTAAGACTGCAAAATGCTCTTAATATGGTACAATCTTGGTGTGCTAGGGAACGACTTAGAGTCAACCCTAGTAAAACAACCATTATACATTTCACAAGAAAAAGGAAGCTAAGGTTCGAGGGTCCTTCTCTTGAAGGAACACGGATAGAATTCACAAGTGAGGTCAAATATCTAGGTGTAATTCTAGATCAAAGACGCACATGGAATCCTCAACTCAATAGGGTCACAGGAAAGGCTATGACTGCCCTATGGTCCTGTCGAAGACGCTTTCGAAAGACCTAGGGACTAAGGCCCAAAATGGCCCTCTCGGCATATGAAACTATCATAAGACCCGTGGTCACCTACGCAGCTCTTGTGTGGTGGCCAAAAGTAGAACAAAAGACAGCGCGGTCCACACTGCAAAAACTGCAGAGGTCAGCATATCTAGGAGTTACTGGTGCCATGCGCACATGCCCCACGGCAGCTATGGAGGCTCTACTAGACCTCCCTCCTTTACACCTACATCTAAAGAAGAAGGCTGCCTCAAGCGCAATAAGGCTACTTGGCACCAATCTCCTCTCAGCAAGCAATTGGACTGGTCACTGGAAAATCCTTGAAGAATTCATGGATGACCCAGTGATCAACTCAATATCAGATACCATGCCGAAGAGGCACAACTTTGATATACCATTCAAGTTGATCCTGCCAAAACTTTTTTTGACAAGTTATGCCCGGTCAGAAGTTATGCCCGGTCAGACATAAAAAAAAATAAAAAATACACGTCGAACTTAGAACCTCTTTGTTTTTGGGAAGTCTGTTAAAAAGAGAGTAAATGTCACTCAGAGAGGAATAAAACAGTTTGAAACAAATAACTCAGTTTTTTAGTCCTTGTGGATGGGATCGTCTTTGCATAACAACGTTCAGTTATTACAACTCAAATAATAAATGCAACTTCGAAAATATTTCTGTAATTTTAAATGAAACTTGTTCAAATACTCTTTATACGCTTCATATTTAATTAGTTACCGTAGTTAAGTTGAAATTTTGTTGGTGGCGTGGCTTTGAGAGGAAGGGAATTAGGATGAGAGGAATGAGGGAACATCCTGTCTTGTTTTTGCTAGACAAAATGCCAGAGAGGGAGTGGATTTTTTGTAAAAATTTTTTTTTAACTCACGGGGAGACCGCGGCTCGAACTGTGGAACCATGGCGTGGTGATCAATCGATCCAACTCCGTCTCAAACACTAGTAACATTTCACAAAGATAACTTCAAGACGTTTACAAAATGAATTATATTGTAAAAAGCTTACATTTAATAGTTCACAAGCAGTGACAATAAATTTTTATATATTTTAAGCTATAAAGAAAGATACTAGCTTTTATTATCAGAGTATTTGAAATTTCCCCATTTGACGGCAAATAAACTAATCTATCCAAGTTGTTAAATCCTATGTGAAATATTCCTTTACCAGCTTAAGTCTAATTTTTGAACTTTTGTCGGTGAGTTTTGGTGTTTTAAGAATTTAATTTTAGATTAAAAAATTTAATAAAAATAAGTTTAAAATTAAAAGAAAAAACTATATCACTAGAAAAAATACCGGTGCTAAAATTTAACTGTTGTAAAATTGCTAGGGTAGTAACTGGGTAGCCGATATCCAGATGATGCCGTAGTAATGAAAAGCAGTATCAGAACAGTAAACATATGTAATGTTTCTATAAAAATACAAATTTATTAACAATTGCTAAAAAAGTATTCAGCTATGTATATTTAATTTGAATTATAAAAATAAAATTAAACTAACATTTCTATCATAATTTTTTTCTGAAATTATCCTATTTCTTTTCAGGCAAGGGCTTAACGCAACTGGATGTCTCACAAAATCAACTAGGGAACGTTCCATCTCAAGCACTAAAAAATCTGCACCATCTTTTGATTTTAAATTTAAATCATAACAAGATTTCTCAGATACACAGTAAAGCTTTCGAAGGTCTTGACACTTTAGAAATACTTACATTATATGAAAACAAAATAAATTCCATTGAACCCGAAGCTTTCCGGGGGCTTGATAAGTAATTTAAATTATGTATTAACTTTGAATTTAAACTAACTTTATATTTGGTGCATATTTTGAAACAGAAAATTAAAGAGATTAAACCTTGGTGGAAATGAATTGTCTTCAATACCACAAAAAGCCCTTTCTATTTTGGATACTTTGAAGAAGTTGGAGATTCAAGAAAATAGGATCAAATCTATTAATGAAGGAGATTTTGAAGGTGAAATACAAATAAATAGGCTCGCAATATATAAACTTTTTTATTTAGGGTTAAAAAATTTGGATTCACTTATTATGGCGCATAATTATTTAACAAAGGTTCCTGCAAATGTCTTTCGTCACCTAACTCAACTTAATTCACTAGAATTGGAAGGAAACTCTATTACATATATTGACAAAGACGCATTTTCAGGACTGGAAGGTGAGAAATGCAATATTTTTAAATAAAAATATTCTACAAATAGGGAGTACTTTCACTTATTCGTTTATTAATTTAAAAATGGAAATTCTCATTGATATTTGTTCTTTAAAGGCTTTAACCAGCTTAACCAAATTTCAGGAATAATTTACTTACCGATTACTTACACTAAAAAAAATTGATGAAAATCTACTTGAAGTTGATTTAACCTTGCCGTGAGGTTAAATTCTTTACAGAGTTGGGTGTCTTAGTTCATTTAACCTCATATCCAGTTCAAGTATCACAATTCATATATCTGGGTAAATTGTACGAACTTGAACGAATTTATTATGCTTCTGTGCAGATGCATACTGAAGTACTCGCAGTCTATGTTGAGCTAATTCAATTACTAAAGTTTATATATGCAACTAACAATCCATTTTTGTTGCTCGGACTTTTGGTAAGTGAGTGTCGTTTCCGATTATTTTTACATGTCACTCCCTTCCTACACCCACCCCTAGGGGTAGTAGATGTGATTTACCGCCATAGCATTCAACGACTTTTATAGCCGTTTAGTGTTCATCTCAGCGACTCCGAACTATGAATTCGACATTAACAACGGTCGTCTCTTCCCATCCACCCTCAGACCAAGGGGTGTTTTACTACCGCAGGCGTACTATCGGTCGTTATATGACATTCTCTTCCCACCCCCATTTCTAGGGGTGTCTTAGCACCAAATTATTTCACGGCATAGATACTGTCATTATTCATCTTACTGACTCCGAAAAGTATGGATTCGACACCAATATCAGTCGTTTCGATTATTTGTACACGTCATAGCCCCCCCCCCCCGTTCGCCGCCCGCCTAACGTAGTAGCCTAAACTATGCCTAACAAAGTTATTTATTTTTGAGGTCTTGTGGAAAATTTAAAAGCAAGTGTGTTTTATATAAGACCCCAAAAATGAATAATAAAATAATTTTCCACCAAGTGCCGAGTAAAAGCTCAATTAACTACATAAAAAGCCTAAGAAAGTATTGAACCTTGCCGTAAAAGTCCCATCGAAGTCGTTTCCGAGATTAGCCTCGGTCATTTTTAACCGGCTTCCCAAAAACAAAGAGGTTCTAAGTTCGACGCGTATTTGTATGGGTAGAGTATGTTCACCGATTGGTACCATGTAAAAAAAATTTTTGGTAGGGTGAGGGTGGGGGGGTGGGGGGGGATGAAACCTAACTTTGTAACGCGTGGTCCGATTTGGATGGTTCCTTTTTTGTTGTACAGAGTATGATCCCCCATTGCTAATAGGAGAAAAAAAAATTTGGCCTAGGGTGGGGGGAGGGGGAGGGGTACTCTAACTTTGTAACGCGTGGACCGATTTGGATAATTCTTTTTCTATTGGGTAGAATATGATCCTTGGTTCATACTACGAGAAAACAAATGTTGCTGGGGTGGGAGTGGGAGAAGGGGGGTGGAACCTAACTTTGTAACGCGTGAATAGGTTTGGATGCTTCTTTTGCTGTTGTATAGAGTGTGATCCCCCATTGCTAATTGGAGAATAATTTGGTCCTATGGTAGTGGTGGGGGAGGGGGAGGGGTAGTAACTTCGTAACGCGTGAACCGATTTCGACGATTCCTTTTCTGTTCGGTAGAGTATGTTCCTTGATTGATACCACGAGAAAAAAAGTTTAGTGGAATGGGGGTGAGGTAGGGGGTTAAAACTAACTTTTAACGCGTGGACCGGTTTGGATGGTTCTTTCTTCGGTGTATAGAGTAGAAGACACTAAAAAGTGAAAAATAAAATAGTTTTTAAAAAAAAGTTGAACCGACTTCACAAAAAGCGCTAAAAACATAAAATATTTTATTTTAATTTTATATCTATTACGACATTTTGAAGTCGGTAAACAAATAAAACAACTACATAACCGCAATTGAAAATAATACATAATACTACCTGAACTTTTCAGCTTACGGGATCATAAGAAATGACGATTAAATATTTTTGTTGTAGTTGTTTGGTTTGTTTGATTTGCACCGACTTCAAAATGTCGTAATAGATATAAAATTAAAAATTAATTTATGCTTTTTAGCGCTTTTTGTGAAGTCAGTTCAACTTTCTTTTTAAAAACTATTTTATCGATTATTTGTACATGTCACTCCCTTCCCACCCGCATCCATATGAATGGCTTTTCTCCAAGTTATTTATCAGCATCGGGAGTGTCATTATTCATTTAACTGACCTAGAAAAGTATGAATTTGATACCAATATCGGCCGTTTTCTCCTTACCTATGCTTACGAAAGTACTGAAAGAATAGATAGAAGTCCTATCGAAATCAGATTAGCCATTTTCGAGATTATTAACACACACACTGCAATCTTTTAATATATATTTTTATTTTTTTTACAATACAAAAATTTGATTCAGAATGGATCTGCGACACACGCAACTTATATTAAATTGTTAGATGAGAAGAAAATTTATTTCTTGCAAAATTATTATGATTTTAAACAATTCTTTATGCATTTTAAGCAAATAACTAAGCCAATTAGGTCATCAAAATCTAGATAATTTTTAATCGACTTCCCAAAAACAAAGAGTTCGACAGGTATTTTTTTTTTATATTTTTATTTTATATACCTATATGACCGGGCATAATTTTGTAACGCGAAATACGGAATCAAGTAATTCCGGTAAAAAAATAAAAGAATAAACACAATAATGTAAACACTTGAATTGTTTTTAAAGAAAATTCGACTTTATTATAAAGAAAATCAACAAAACTCTACCGTCGCGATTAAAATTTAAAACTTAGAAAATCCGAGGTTTGGTATTTTTCCCAGACGGTTCAGGTAACGTCACGTTGGTCACGTTGCTTGAAGCATCTGTGCTATACATAACCCCTCCTTAGTTGGAGTAAGACTTCTCCTGATGTCTTTCATTTAAATTTTCCTTTTTATTTATTATTTTAATCTGAGTTCTTTTACCTTTTTTCCAGATTATCAAAATACATATGATTATTGCAATAATAATTATCAATGATAAACTTATTCCATAGGATACATTTCTATGAAATTTTGATTCTTCAATTTCTTTTGTTTTCAAAATGTTACGGCCTTTACATAAGACTGATAGGAGTTATTATTTGGATAAAAATACTTTTCTCGAATGGTCTTCTTCTGATTATAAAAGGTCTCTTCATACAACTTAATTTCGCAATTATAAAAGGAGATTAAATAATTTTTATTTATCGTTATATTTCTGTCATCACAATTTTGAATTAATTTTTCGTTTTCAGCATTCTTTATTAATAAAGTTGCATCGTCCAAAATTTCATTTTCTATTTTATTTTTATACCTGAATTTACACTGATTTTTCCAAATGCAATTTTACTAACTTTCAAATCTTTTAACATTATATCATCTTGATATGTTAGGATTTTGTTTCCCATTTCTACAATGTACTTATTATTTTCTTCAATTTCTAAAAAATCTTTATTAGGTAATGGCGTAATTAATTTTAAATCAGTTCGAATATAACTTTGAGGAATTTTAATTGCAATCACTAGGAGTTCATCTTTATATTTCATGATTCCTAGTTTTATCAATTTTAATTTATAAAAATCAATATTATACACTTCTATTTCTTCTGCTGTTAGTATGCTTGGATGTACAATATTATGCTTTGACGATGCAATATTATCTTGTATTTGATTATTTATTATTTTAATCTGAGTTCTTTTACCTTTTTTCCAGATTATTAAAATACATATGATTATTGCAATAATAATTATCAATGATAAATTATTCTCTAAATATCTTAATTTTATCATTTGGTCTAGGTACAACGATTTTTTCAAAATTTCATTACTCTGTTTTCTAAGTTTGTTGAATACTTTTGTCATTTTAATTCTGTCTTTTTCTATTGCGTTTTTAAGTATATTCATTGTATCGTTAAAGTGTGTATTTATTGCAATTTGTTTGTTAAGTGTAGTTATAGCGTTGTGATTAATTTCATAAATTATTTTTAAATGTTCTAATATTTCCTGCCTGTCATCATCGTCCATTGTACCGAACAACCATTTATAAGCCGTACTAACTACATTCTTCTTTTCCTTACATCGTTTGGCATTATTGATTTAATGTTTGCTCTAACTGTATTTATTTCAGTCCTTATTAAATTCTTATTGTCTATTTCGAATTGTTCTGGATTCACCTCAATTTGTGTAAGTATATTACTTATTTCCTTAGGGTCAATAATGTGTAACAATGTACTTGTCTGATTAACTATTTCTTCCTCTCGCAAATTAATCTGTACATAACCTGCTTCTTCGTATATTGGATTGACTTGTAGTAACCCTTGTGTTGCTGGCATCGCCATGAGAAGTATCGTTATGACGTTGATTATGTGTGGATTTTAATGGTCTTTTAATATTTGTAACATGAATATTTCTCAAAGGTTTTATTCTATAGTAAGGTTCGTCCTTGTCTCTTATAATTTCTAATAGCTCCTACTAATCTATTTTCTGTATAACTTTCCCTATCATTTTTTCTTTTATTAATTATACGATGTTCTGTTTTATTAATTCTTTCTTGAAGTTTTTCGACTTCTGCTTGTTCTTTAGCTTTCTTATGGGTACACTTGATCGTTGAATGATACCGATTGTTATACTTTCCTATAGCCATCTGTATTTTCATTTCCACTGAGAGTTAACTATCCTCAATGCATGTTATTTTCTCTAAGAGGGTTGAGTGTAGTCGCTCGATGTCAGCGTTTCCAGTATGACTGTTTGGCTTTGCATGATGCATTTCAATATTTTCTAATCTTAGGTACTCCATCAATTGCTCTGCTCGAAATTCATTGTCCATTACCAATTTATTAGGTTTCCCAAATTTAGCGAAGTGTTCCATCATGAGAGTTTTCTTCGCTCTCCAGTTTCGGTCTGTTATGCAATGAGCTGCTGCAAACTTTGTCAATTTGTTATTTATTGTTACAAAAGCCTGTATTTTAAAATGAAATATATCTAAGTGAATTATGTCATTTTTTGCCTTTGGGGTTTCTGTTAGTAAGAACTTTGGTTTGATAGGTTTCCTATCGTACTTAATTTGTTGGCATTTTTCACAGTTATTTATTATTAACTGAATTTGTTCTCTTAATTTAGGAAAATATATTTTATCTTTTAAATTATAAGAACATTCATTTATTCCACTATGCATGGATTCTTTCGTGTGATAAAGCGGTAATTGTCTATGAAGTTCTTTTTCGGTTAATATCTCTTTAGCTCTTTTCGAACATCGAATAAATTTCATTCTTGGATTATATGGTTCGTTCTTGGATTTTATGGTAATCTGTGTCAGACACTTCTGAATAGATTCCTATATATCCTTGTTTAATATATTTTTTCAATGTCCTTGTTTTTAAGGTATTTTATCATTGGATATGCTATTTTTGAGTAATCCTTGATAACATTTTTATAATACCCGGTTACTCCTAGAAAACCCTTTTACTGTTTTTCTGTTTTAGGTATTTCTATTTCTTGTATTGTTTTTATCTTTTCGGGAAAAGGTTCAATTCTCTCAACTGTCGAAACATATCCTAAAAATTATGTATCTTCATTAAGAAAACTACATTTATCGGGGGTGTTTGACAGCTGTCAAAGTGGAAGGAAGTGCGGGAATTTTCTGCGTGCAATAATTCAAAAGTTTTAAAAGAAATTTAAGCTTTATTTTCGTTATTGCATTTGGAAAGATTAAATAATCGACGGTGCCGACGGTAAAATGTCGGTAAGCCATATGTCCATAGACGAATTATCCACTCTTCTAGACCACAATTTAAAAAACGTTGCGACTTAAGACGATATACGTACCTTGTCAGAAGAACTCCAAACCCTTAAGACTGAAAATAGCGAACTGACGGATATAATTTGCTGCAAAGTAAAAGGTGATAATCCGGTGGAAAAAACCCGAACATTGCTACAAGCAATCTATGATGCAGGCTCGGAAGATAAAGTCAACAACATAACCTGTCTACGCCCAAGTGAAAACTCGCACACTGTTTTGGTTGAATGCACCTCCAAGCAAGCAGCGATTGGAGTGATTAAAAATGCAGCAAAATTAAAACGTACTGGAACTTTTATACACCGAGATTATGCGCCTCACGAACGAAAGGTTCGTCGTCTGCTTTTTGCGGTTCGAAAAGAGATAAGGCGAATCAGTCCAGCCACTAATGCCGCGATCAAATCGTTTTATTAGTACGTAAATAACAAAACTTTTAAATGGACAGATGACAGGGGATTAATCTGCGGCGATGGTCTCAACATTTTGGGGCAGATGTTTACTAGTTTTAATCCAAAGAACTGCATCAATATGGATAGGGAGGCGGACTCAAAAGCAGCAAGCGCGCCACCTGCCCGTCAACCTATGGCAGGGACTTCAAAGCAGACGCCTAAAACGAGGCAACTTTCGATACCATCGGGTCAAAAGCAATGACAAGGAGAAAATAGATTACCAGCATATATAAGCCAAAGAATTGAAGCTAATGAATTAATTAATATACTTTCCTACAACATTTGTTTATTACGTAATAAAAATATCTTCCAAGACTTTTATAATTTTATTCAAGAATTTGACGTATTTTTCCTGTTTGAAACCTTTATTAATGAAGATGAATTTGAGTATTTTAATAAGTTCTTTGCGGGATACAGGGTTGAATGGGTACCAGCCATACGATCACAAAGCCATGGACGAAGAAGTGGCGGTGCAGTGTTCGGGTACAAAGCAAATATCTCGAAATGTAAATTTGAAAGAAATCCGCACGGAATATATTTGAATATAAAAATGAACTGCAATGAAGACCTTGTTATAGTCCCGGTATATATTAATTGTACTAGATGGCAGCAAAAATTCGAAAATCTCTCTAATTTGATCATCACAATGAACCAGACAAATATAATGTTAGTGGGAGATTGGAATGCACGAATTGGAACTCAGCAAATTCTACTCGAAGAAGGTTGTCTATTGCCGCAGAACTGTGAATCAGAAGACATCATGTGTAACGCAAATGGGAAAAAAATGCTCGAACTGTGTCAGGAATATGGCATGATAATTGTTAATGGTTGTTCCAAGTCGGATCGCAGAGGACATCTCACATTTGTACAGTCGGTAATCGACTACTGCGCGATCTCTGGATCATGGATGGATTACTTTGAGGATCTTAAGATGCATGTGGTAAAGCCAGGAAAGTGTCATTTGGGTGGCTAAACCTATTTCGTAGGTCAAGATACACCGATATCCAGGATTTATACTTGAAGGCAAATAAAAAATATAAAGAACTTTGCAGATCAAAGAAATGCGAATACTACAACAGACTTGCGTGGGAGCTGAGTTCGTCAAATAGCAGTATTGAATTCTGGAGTAAAGTGAAAAAGATAAATGGAGCTGACTTTCGAATGGGAGCGAATTTGGAACCATGTATTTTGGCACACTACTTTGAAAGCCTGATGTCATGCCAGAATACAGCAATTGTAGCACAAGTAGAACCAAGCTTGGTTATCAATGAAACGCTTGACGGTCAGATTTGCGTGGAAGAAATTCAAACGGTGCTCATGAAAGCAAAGGACAAAAAGGTACCGGGATATAACAGAATTCCTTATGAGTTCTTAAAAAATGCGTCGGAACTTTTCTTTTAGAAGATCTGTACCTTCTTTAATGTAATCCTGAATGAAGAACATGTACCGGAATGTTTCAAACAGGCGATCATTTTCCCTATACTCAAAAAGGGAGATCCGGAAAACCCAGAAAACTATCGGGGAATATCCTTTATGAATACTATAGCCAAATTATTTGTAGGCGTAATAATGAAAACGTTAGAGGAATTTGTAAGAGATCGTGATCTCCTAAGTGAAGAACAAGCAGGATTTCGGCAAGCGTATTCTACGGTTGATCTCTTCACGCTAAAAAAAACAGTCGAGATTGCTATATGCGGTTTTCATAGATTTAAAAGCAGCCTTTGACAAAGTTGACAGAAGAGCCTTAATCTACAAACTTAGGCTCATAAATTTGTCAAGCAAATTGGTAAATATAATCCAGGAGTTATACACAGGGACTACGTCTGCAGTCTGGAATGGCCGAAGCTTATCAAATTGGTTTGAGACATCAAATGGTGTAAGACAGGGTTGTGTGCTTAGTCCATTGCTTTTCGCCCTGTTTATAAACGACCTGGTGGGATGTTTGTCTGAAGGTTTCGACATAGGCAGTTTTAAGCTCAAGATTCTACTTTATGCAGACGATATTGTGTTCTTCGCCTAGACTCCCGATATGCTGCAGATTATGCTAAATCGCACAAGTGAATATTGTAAAACCTGGGGACTGGAAGTAAACTCACGGAAGTCTTAAGTACTCATTTTTAATAAAAGAGGAAGAAAGTCAAAAAATGTAAAATGGTATTTAGACAATGAGGTAATGGAGGTTGTGCAAGAGTATAAGTACCTAGGAGTTACTCTTACGTCAAACTGGAATATGTCCAAGCATCTAAATGAAAAACTGAGGAGATCGATTAACGCGATGAATGCAACATGGGGCAGACTTTTTAAGTTCTATGCGGCAGAGGTCTGGCGGAATGATGAGCATGAGTCGAGAAGCTGTTGAGATATTTTGTGAAAAGATACTTTTTTCTCCCGACGAATACACCGACTCATATGATAATCCTGGAAACGGGTCTGTCGCCTTTCATCGTGGATACCCTACAAATTCATTTCACATTTGTAGGCCGTTCCTAAAGGTGTTGAACTACCCGGAACACAGACTCCCATATAAGACTCTAAGAGCTGTTATTGGAAAAAACACAGGATGCTATAGGAGACTTTAAGATTTTTCTTTGTTTCATGGTGTCTCAGTAGGCATACTCGGAGATCGAAGAAAACTGAAGGAAGATCTTACCGCACTGCTGCAAAAAACTGCTTTGTGGAAACGGAAAGACTTCATGGAACAGGCGCGCCTTTCCCAAACGAGATTTGTTTATTCTGCACTTTGGCCGAATCTGGAAGAGAAGAGCTATTTCAGGGACGAGTTCTCCAGGTACCAAATCTCAGTGATCTTCAGAGCAAGAGGTGAATTGCTACAACTCAACTACCAGTCGTACAGATCGCAGGAGCGCTTGGAATGCAGCTTATGCAACACGAAATCAAGAGAAGATATCGTAAATTTTGTGGGGAAGTGCCCTTTGCTGAAGGAAATAAGAAGATTGGTTTTGAGGAAGCATTTCTTCTTCTGAATTGCTAAATGGTAAAAACTGGACGGAGCTTGTAGAATACTGCACGCTGGCAGTAAATTATAGGATGGATTATTTGAATTAGGCGTTTATAAAAAAAAATAAGTAAAGAGGAAATAACCAGAGAAGTAATGCAAACACTCAGCTGACGGTTTGATGTTGGACGGTTTGATGTTGTTATTCATTGAATAATATTTTTGTTAATATCCTTCTGTTTCTCTTTTGTTTTTCTACTAGTAAAAGCTCACTTTTTTCTCTGAAACATATGAAATAAGTTGTCAACTGTATGAAGTTGTAATTGAAGAAAAAATAAATCAATTTTTATTATTATTATTATTTATTACTACATTTATCTACCTGGATTTTTAAATTGTGCTCTTGGAGTCTTGGAAAATATTTTGCTTAATGATTTTTCATGCTCTTCGAAAGCTGTGGAGAACACCAGTATATCATCAAGATATACCACACATAGCCGGGGCATTTTTCAGGACAAACGGCATACGAACATATTCATACAATCCAGCTGGGGTAACAAAAACAGTTTTTTTAATATCACTTTCCGCTACTTATATTTGATGGTACCCTTTCGCCAGGTCTAACGTACTAAAATACTGTGCTTTTCCTAGCTTATCTAAAATGCTATCGATATTAGGAAGAGGATATTTGTCGTCAATTGTGACTTGATTTAGCCTCCTATAATCTACGACAATTCTAAATTTTTGAATACCCGAATTATCCTTCTTTTTAGGTAATACTATAATGGGAGAACTATACCTACTACTACTTTTTCTAATTATGCCGTGCTTTTCCATTTCTTCCCTTTGTCGTCGCACTTCAGCTTCATGCTGTGGTGGGTAACGTTAGAGCTTATAATTAATTTGCTCCTCTGTTGTGGTTTTAATTTCATGAACCACAGTGTTTGTGCTTGTTAAAATATCACCTTCTTTAAATAACAGTTTGTGATATTTTTGAATTAATTTTTTAACCATATTCTTCTCTCTTTCATTTAAATGTTCTAATACAAGATTTTGCACTTCACTTACTTCTAAAACATTAACCTCTTCTTGGATGGTTTTTGTCAAGAACGGAAGACTCACTTTATTAGTCATAATGATTTCTTTATTTTCTATACTTATTTCTTTTACGTTTTTTCTTATCCAGTCCATTCCTACTAAAAGGTCATATGGTTTTTCTAACTTCATCGCGATCCATTTCATTCTTGCTTTGTCGGAATATCTAAATTCTACTGGACATAAAGTTGCAACTGTTTTATTGGGTTTATTTACTTCCCCTTGAATAGCTGTTGATGTATTATTCAGAACTTGATATTTAAAAGATGAGATTTTATTTTCATTTAATATACTCACAGTTGAGCCTGTATCCACTAATGCTAAATATGTCTCGTTTTGTATTGTTAATGTTATAAAAATGTAATTATGGTCCGAGGCTAATTTATAAAAAAAGCTTCATCAATGGTATTAGTATCTGGTCTACTAATAGTATCTATTTCCATTGGTTCTGGTCTTTGTCTCGACTGTTGAGTTCTGTTATTCTGCAGGTTATTATTATTGTAATTGTTATTACTGTAATGATAATAAGTCTGGCTTGGTTGTGAGTTATTGCTTCTGTATTGTCCTGTTCTATTCTGGTAATTATTATTTTGCTTATAATTTCTTTCAAATCTTTGATTATTTTGTTGACCACTTGTTTTCCTTTCACAATTTTTGTTTTCATTACTGTAATAAACTGTGAACTCGATGAACCACAATATGAACCGTTAAAGTTAAAACACCTTGATACCTGTACTGTTTAAAACGACTTTATTTGATCAAAATTTTGAATTACACTGACTTTCCTTAAGTCTCTCATACATTTTTATAATAACAAATTGTTTAATCATCAATAACAAAAAATACGCAATTGAGACAGACAATGCAATAAACAAAGAAAATGCAATTTAAGCTTTGCAATGAGACGCACTTAAAGTTCATTCACTTCTTTACCGGGAATGCAAGTAAATAAAGCTGAGTTAGTGATTTACTTGGGTGAAAGAACTTCAGTGCGCATAATTGCTTACATTGATTTATGAATGGAATTTATGTTACACAAATTTTGAACATTTTTATTTAATTAATTATTCTAGATTTGATTAATGAATTATATGTACTCCGTACAATTACTTTTATTAAAATTTTTGCTAATTAAATTCGCATTTAAATTGCTTATTGCTGTTAATTGATTTTTAATCATTATAGCAGAAGCTAATGAGCCTGACACTAATTCCTTTGTTCGTTGCACTAACATTCCACTGAAAATTTCTGTCATAATTGCACCATTATCGTCAAAAACTGCGAACTCTGTGATATCTTCTACTATATTTTTTTAATTTTTTGTCCAAATCTTTAATACTACTTACTCTTAAGCTACTTATTTCCCTAGTTATTGTCACCTGGTCTTTTGACGATTTGTAATGTCTTCTGAGTTGCTGCTTACATTCGTCCCAATTAGTTGGGGGATTTACCTTTAATAAATTGTTGGCACTTCCTTGGATTTTTTCATTCATTCTATCGGTTTCGTCCCCATATTCCGTTAAAGCTGTAGTAACAGAATCGATGGATGAAGGTAATTTTCCATTCTCTCCATTGAATATTGCTATCGAATTTCTTTTTCAATCCCTGGTTTCGGGGTTGTTGAGTTGAATCAACGTCACTATACACTGCTCGATCTGGTTCGCCATATCGATATTTCTTTTTGGTCGAATATTATTTCACGATTCCTTTGCCTCTCAATTGTGCTGAATTAATTCTTCTCCCAGTGCCGTTTCTGCACAAGCCACTAAATTTTACCTTTGCTTATTTCGTGTCTCACTTTGTTGGACGAGAGAAAAACAATTTTTTTTTCTTTTTACTGAATTTGTTTTCCACTAAATTGAGTGATAATTGTGTTTGAACCACACTAAAAATTCACTTTCTTATTTTTATTGGTGGAGAACTCTATTATTTTTACGAATTCCCGAACTATCGGTTTATCGATTCGATATCACTGGATAAACACAATAATTTAAACACTTGAATTGTTTTAAAAGAAAATTCGACTTTATTATAAAGAAAATCTAGAAAACTATACAAAACTAGTGTTTGAGTAAAAGCGAGCTTTTTTGTTTTCACTTTATATTTACTTTAAAAACCGTATTTGTTCATACTTTCACATTAAAATTCAATAAAACAAAACTTAAACTATTACATAAAATAACAACAAATTGTAGTGGATGCCCGTGAAGAGTGTGATCCTTGCTGCACATGTCGATTATTTCGGTTCTTCTTTCCTTAGATAGAAAAATGTTTCGTAATTCCTTGAGGTTTTAGTTGGCTCCAACGAAGTTGGTAGCGTTATCACAGTATAGGTTTGCGCACAAGCCCCTTCTTCCAAAAAAGCGTCGTAAGACCGCAATAAATGAAGCTGATGTCAGGTCGCTTGCAAGCTCCAGATGGACCGCCTTTGTTTCAAAACAAACGAATATCGCTATGTACGTTTTTGTAGCTTGTCTTCCTCGTATTCGAAAATGTGTAAAGAACGGACCGCAGAAGTCAATTCCGGAGTTTACAAAGGGACGGCTTGGCTGGACCCTCTCTGCCGGCAGATTTCCCATTATGTGGTGAATTCCTTTTGGAGAATTTGTTTTGCTAAGGTTCCTCCCTTAATAGGGCAGAAGTTTTGATGAGTTTTGGATAGTTATGCTTGAGGACCAGCGTGCATGTGCTTGCAATGGAGATGAGTCATCAATGCCTTTGTAAATAGATGAGAGTTTTGTATAAGCATTGGATGCTTAGCGTTATAAGGTATAAGCGCGTTTTTTAGCCGTCCACCTACTCTCATGATACCATCAGAGTGGAGAAATAGGCACAACGGTTTTAAACTGCTCGTCTTTCCAACCTCTCCGTGCGGGATTTATAATTTATAAATCTGAAAAGGCCTCATTTTGTATAATTTTCACAATAGAACTTTAAGCACGGTATTCACGGTAGTTTCGAATTTTTAATAAACCTAATGATGTATGCGAATGTGTTTTGTAAACTTGTAAAGGAGTTGATATATTTGCAACTTTCGGCAATATTTTTCTCTTCAGAAACAACAAATACCAATTTGACTTTTCGCCTCTCAGGTGCAGGAGATTCTGATGTGTGCTGACCTAGTTGACACTTCCACGCCTCTTCGGATTCCATCAGAAAATCAGGTTCATTAAGCCATACTTTGGATTTAAGAAGGTCTTCTGATAAGGCCCACGAGAAACCAAATCTGCGGGATTGTTCTTACTTTCAACATACCGCCAGGCATGTACATCAGATAACTCTTGAATATTGGATACTCGATTTGCTACAAATGTTGACCAAGTTGATGATGACTCTGCCAGCCATGAAAGAACGATTTTTAAATCAGTCCAATAAAATATGGAGTCAGGTGAAATCTCTAAGACTGATTTTATTCGAGCTATGAGCTGCGCCATTAATTGAGCGGCACAAAGCTCCAAGCGAAGAATTGTTGTCTGCCTTTTTGGAGCGACTCGTGATTTGGGGCAAGGTAAACATAAGTTAATATTGTGGAAATTGTCAATACATCGGATGTATACACAACATCCATATGCTCTTTCGCTTTTATCGGAAAATGCATGGAGTTGAATGTCAGAAACAGAATCAAAGGAGTGAAAACGTCTAGAGATATTAAAAGATTCTAGCATGTGAAGTTGGCTTTTATACTTTAACCAGCTAGTGTATAAATCCATCGGTAAGGATTCGTCCCAATTTAGTTTTGATTTCCATAACTGTTGCATAAACACCTTTCCTAAGACTACAACAGGATTTATAAACCCCATGGGATCAAACAATCTTCCGATGTTTGCTAAAACAGTGCGTTTGGTGATTTTTTGGTTTCCTGCGTCACTCAGATTGATGCTAAAATTAAACTGATCCAGGAGTGGTTTCCAAATTAGGCCCAATGTTTTGAATGTATCTGATTCGCTAAATTGAAAAGTTCTGTCCCGTTTCTCATGTGGTATTTCTTCCATGAACGTTTTATTATTTGAACACCATTTTCTCAGCTCCATGCCTCCTCTTTGGAGTATTTCCTCGATTTCTTGTTTTATTTCTGTAGACTGTTCGAATGTCTCACAACCTGTGATTAGGTCGTCGACATAAAAGTTTGATTTTATTATACTTGGCCCAACGAGGTGAGTTTTTTCAGAATCAAAGGCTAAATGCAACAGAGAACGAGTAGCGAGAAATGCTGCCGATGAAGTTCCATACGTTACGGTTTGCAATTGGCATAATTCCATTTTTTGAGACGGGTCGTCTCTCCAAATTATGTTTTCGTATGTACAGTCTTCTGTGTCAACCAAGATTTGGCGATACATTTTACATATATCGGCTGTTATAGCGATACGATGGACTCGAAATTTGAGTATAATATCGAATAGCTCTTGCTGTATAACTGGACCTACCATCATGACGTCATTTAATGAGTAATTTGCGGTCGATTTCGCGGAAGCGTCAAACACTACTCTTAACTTCGTAGTTGAATTTTCCGGCTTAATGACACAATGGTGCGGCATAACATATTTAACGGCTGACACTTCTTCATCCTTAACTTTATGCATGCGCCCAAGTGAAATGTATTCGTGAATGAAATCCTTGTAGCCACTCAATAAAGACTGATCCTTATAAAGGCGTCTTTCTAAATTAAGAAAACGTTTAGTGGCCATTTGCAGGGTGTTACCCAGGCAGGACGGATCTTTTCCAAAGGGTATTTTGACCAGTATTCTACCGTAAGCATTCCTTTTGTACTGCTCCTTAAAATGTCTCTCACACTGATTTTTTTCATTGGATATATTCAGGATTTCACTTGCATGGCCTTTAAGTTCCCAAAATTTCCTAAGTATTTCTAATAGTGAGTCAGTGAGTTGTAGAGATCAAGCTACAGTTGGACTTGGATGCAGAAGCCGTTGTCGGTTTACCTGCTATCACCCAACCCAAAAAAGTCTTTTTGAAGTATAGGTCGGTTTTTCCCTAAATCTATTTGTCCAACCTGAAGAAGTCTAAAATGAAGTTCTGCGCCAAGCAACAGATCTATGCGATTTGGCTTGTAGAAGTCTGGATCTGAGAGTTGAACGTTTTTAGGAATATTCCAATCAGATGTATCGACGATACAAGATGGCTGAAGGGCAGTGATATTTGGGAGAACAACTGCGATTAAATCTGTAGAAAAATTGTTGAATTTAGAGTTTATCTTTACATGTGTTTGGTAATAGGACAGCACATTCGAGTTACCACCAAAACCGTTTATCACAGTTGATGTTGTTTGCTTGCTTAGCCCGAGATGCTGCACTAGTCGTTTTGATATAAAATTCAATTGTGGAGCGGAGTCCAAAATTGCTCGGCAAGAAATAATATTGCCACAAGCGTCCTTAATATTGACCATGACTGTGGGCATAAACACATATGACCTTTCTTTAAGAGAGGACTGGCTTGAGTGTAATGAAAATTAATTGCCTCCACTTGGCGCGAAAGATTGGCCAGGATGGAGGGATGCATTTTCCTTTGTCCTATTTCCATCACAGTGAATCAATGTATGATGTCTGCGGTTACAAGCTTGATAATTGAAAATAGATTTGCATAATTTATCGTCATGTTCAGGTAAACAATTAGAGCATAGTTTAAGTTCACGAACATTATCCTTTCTATCCTGTAGAGACATTTGTATGAATATGCGGCATTTATTAACTGCATGTCCCGCCTTGTTGCATACTGGACAATGATAACTCTTGCAGCACCTCTCTTTCTCGTGGCTTCAATTTTTTCAGAATTTTTGCTTAAAAATGTTAATAATTCTTGCAAGGTCGGAAGTCGTAAATCAGGGGCCTTGTCTTCCCACGCTGATCTTAAGGAATCGTCTAGTTTTGGTGATATAAGGTGGACGAGAATGTCATCCCAATGTTGAACAGGGCGATCTAGTGATTCAAGTGAACGAAGTTGTACGTTGACGTTGTCCACAAAGGAGCGAAGTTGATCTGGTTTGGCCACACTTAGAGGTCGGATATTCAGAAGATTCTCTATATGCGCTTGACAGATAATCTTTTTGTTGTCGTATTTGTCCTTAAGAAGTTTTAGGGCCGTCTCATAGTTTACTTCATTAAGTTCAAGAGCGGAAATTTGAGCTGCTGCTGGACCTGTTAAAGTTGATCGTAGATATTGAAATTTGTGCAGGTTGGTTAATGATTTTTCTTTATGTATCAATACCCGGAAAGTTTCAAAATAATTGGTCCACTGAGTGATTTGACCGTTGAAGGTTGGCGAAGATATTTTTGTCAAGCGAACATTACCTTTAGAATTCAGTATGTCGCCTTTACTATCCGATTCAATTCGTTTAAATCGCTTAATAAGTGTGATTAAATTGGGCTGTTGTTGAAAATATAATTCTTCATATGACGCGCGTTTATTTTCTTTTAATTCATCCTCGTTAATTAATTCTATTTGCAATTGGACTTCTTGAAATTTTAACATTTGAGCCTCAACATACTTTAAGCGTAACTCAAGTATGTCCAGAGAAACGGTTCGACTTTCATTTTCCAAAAACTCTTTGGTGCTTTCCTGTTGGTCAATAAGAACAGCGCGCTGTGTCTTTAAACTAGCTTATTTTTTCTCACTCATTTTAAATTTGGGTTTAATATTTATGTATGTGATTAGGGTCAATTTTACCAAACCGCGAAATTAAATTTTACCGTGAGATCACCTTTGTAACACACTATTATGCGCACTTAATTAAGTCACTAAGTTTATATTGTTTATCTGAATTACCAAAGTATTCTATTTGTGTCACTATGCCTTTTTAGCAAAACGTCTTAAAAGCGCTTTTGATTAAGTTTATAAGAAATGGGTATTATATGTATTGTACAGGAATTAGTTTGCAAAAATGTATTTATAAAATGATGTATTTATAATATGTTAAGTTGAGTCAATATAATTTAATTAATTATTATTTATTTATTTGAGTACTATTGTGGTTAAGATGATAATCGTTTTACTTACAAATCTTAAATACTTGTTTGGCACAGTGGATACAGCTGATGAACGTGTTGTTTTGAGTTTGATGAGGCACAACCTTGCCAATGAAATCTGCACATGATACCTTGACCACGAATTTGTTGCAATGAATTAATTGCAGTTCCGGGCTAGTTAAATGCACTTGATTTATTTTTGATAGCTGAAATTTAAGATCAATACTAGTAAATGCACACACAATAAATGAAGGAACGATACTCAAATTTCGCCGTTAACAATTTTGCTGGGTTTAAATGCGAATTAGATGTTATCGTTTATGCCATAAACTCCGACGATTGATTGCTATGGTGAAAATTTTACCCAGGCTGGGGTGGGGGGAGCCTAAATTTGCGGATTGGGGACCAATTTGAATGATTCTTTTTTTGTTGGGTAGAGTATGTTCCCAGATTAGTACCATGACAGAAAAAATTAAGGGGGGTTGGGGGTGAAACCTTACTTCGTAACGTGTGGACCGATTTGGATGATTCTTTTTCTGTTGTATAGAGTATAGTCCCCCATTGCTAGCAATGAAAAAACGTTGGTCATTGGGTACAGTGGGGAGTGGGAGGGAAAGTCTAACTTTGTAACGCGTGGAGTGGTTTGGATGATTCTTTTTGGATGTTTACCGATTGCTGCCATGTCAAAAAAATTGTTGATGGGGGTGGTAGTGATGGTGGATGTGAAACCAAAACTTCGTAACGTGTGGACCGATTTGGATGATTCTTTTTCTGTTGTACTGGAAAAAATTGGCCAAGCTGGGGGGGGGGGGGGGGGGGCTAAATTCGTGGACCGATTTGAATGATTCTTTTTTTGTTGTATAGAGTATGATCCCCCATTGCTAATAATAAAACAATTTGGTCCTATGGTTGGGTGGGGAGGGGAAGGGGAAGTTTAACTTCGTAACGCGTGGACCGATTTGGATGATTCTTTTGTTGTTGATTAGAGTATGTTGCCCTATTGGTACCATGTCAAAACAATTTTTGGTGGGGTGATGATGAGGGTAAGGTATGACAACTTCGTAATGCGCGGACCGAAAATGGGAAAATACCTTTTTGGTTGTATAAAGTTTAATACACCATTGCTAATTATGAAAAAAATTTCCTGCTATGGTGGGGTGGTGGTGAGAGGGGTAGGCTAACTTCGTAACGTGTGGACCGATTTGAATCATTCTCCTTTTGTTGTGTAGAATATGTTGCTCCACTGGTACGACGATAAAAGTTTATGTGCTGGGGTGGTGTGTGGAGGAGGCGTTAAACCTAACTTTGTAACGCGTGGTCCGATTTGGATGGTTCTTTTTTTGTTGTACAGAGTATGATCCCCCATTGCTAATAGGAGAAAAAAAAGTTGGTCTAGGGAGGGGGAAGGGGTAGTCTAACTTTGTAACGCGTGGACCGATTTGGATAATTCTTTTTCTGTTGGGTAGAGTATGTTCCATGGTTGATACCAGAAGAAAAACATTTTGTGGGGATGGTGGTGGGGGTGGGAGTTGAACCTAACTTTGTAACGCGTGGTCCGATTTCGATGGTTCTTTTTCTGTTGTATAGAGTATGATCACCCATTGCTAATAGGAGAATAATTTGGTCCCTTGGTTAAAGGTGCGGGTGGGGGGCGGGGGGTAGTCTTACTTCTTAACGCGTGGACCGATTTGAATAATTCTTTTTCTATTGGGTAGAATATGATCCTTGGTTGATACTACGAGAAAACAAATTTTGCTGTGGTGGGGGTGGAACCTAACTTTGTAACACGTGGACCGATTTGGATGGTTTTTTTGCTGTTGTATAGAGTGTGATCACCCATTGCTAATAGAAAAATAATTTTCCCCATGGTGGGGGGTTGGGCGAGGGGACGAGTGGTCTAACTTCGTAACGCGTGGACCGATTTGGATATTTCTTTTTCTTTTGGGTAGAGTATGCTCCCTGGTTGATACCACGAGAAACAAAATTGTTGGTGTGGTTGGGGTTGGGAGAAGGGGGGTGGAACTTAACTTTGTAACGCGTGGTCCGATTTCGATGGTTCTTTTGCTGTTGTTTAGAGTGTGATCCCCCATTGCTAATAAAAGAACAATTTGCTCCTATGGTGGTGGTGGGGGAGGGGTAGTAACTTCGTAACGCGTGGACCGATTTCGATGATTCCTTTTCTGTTCGGTAGAGTATGTTCCTTGATTGATACCATGAGAAAAAAGTTTAGTGGAATGGGGGTGGAACTTAACTTTGTAACGCGTGGTCCGATTTCGATGGTTCTATTGCTGTTGTTTAGAGTGTGATCCCCCATTGCTAATAAGAGAACAATTTGCTCCTATGGTGGTAGTGGGGGAGGGGTAGTAACTTCGTAACGCGTGGACCGATTTCGATGATTCCTTTTCTGTTCGGTAGAGTATGTTCCTTGATTGATACCATGAGAAAAAAGTTTAGTGGAATGGGGGTGGGGTAGGGGTTTAAAACTAACTTTTAACGCGTGGACCTATTTAGATGGTTCTTTCTTCGTTGTATAGAGTCGGAGACACTAAAAAGTGAAAAAAAAAATAGTTTTTGAAAAAAAAGTTGAAATGACTTCACAAAAGGCGCTAAAAAGCATAAAATAATTTTTAATTTTTTTTCTATTACGACATTTTGAAGTCGGTGCAAATTAAACAAATAAAACAACTACAGTACCACAATTGAAAATAATACATAATACTACCTGAACGTTTTAGCTTACGGGATCATAAGAAATGACGATTAAATATTTTTGTTGTAGTTGTTTGGTTTGTTTGATTTGCACCGACTTCAAAATGTCGTAATAGATATAAAATTAAAAATTATTTAATGCTTTTTAGCGCCTTTTGTGAAGACGGTTCAACTTTTTTTTTAAAAACTATTTTTGCTGTTGGTTTTTGGTTTGCTTAATTTGCACCGATATCAAAATATCGTAATAGACATAAATTTAAAAATTATTTTATGCTTTATAGCGCATTTTGTGGATCCGGTTCAACTTTATTTTTAAAAAACTATTTTATTTTAACTTAAACTTCTGTAGCGAAGTTTCGCATTTTTTAGAACAAAAAGTCGACACATCACTCACAAGCTACCAATAATTCTTGTTGGAGATTTAAATGTCAATTTTGGTTTTGTTTAGTCAAAAGCATTGAAGGATTTTAAAGAGATTTGTTTGATTTCAAACGATAATAATTCCATCATTGAATCATTAAATCATTCCATCATTGACAGAGGCCAGCTATACAATTAATTCGTTTATTTCTAAAAGTTTAGACCAAATAAGAAGAAAAATATACACGGTGTTTCACAGCACGTGTACAAAAATGACGGATCTGGTAGAATCTGGAGAAATGAAAAAAAATGTATGGGAGGGAGGGTCTATCTCCACCCCCCTCTCAGTTATAGTGGTTTGTAATTGTGTTACGATGGAAAAAATCCGTCTTATGTACATATTTACGTATGTCTTCTAAAGTTTTAGTAGTATAATATCTCAGTTCACAGGTAACGCAATGGTGCTAAGAACTATGTAATTTTTTAATGCTAGCAGTTTAAAAAAAATTTATTTTCAAACTAAAATTTTCTGAAAAAAAAATATTATTTTTTAATCTCAAAGGAAAGTATCTTGAAAAATAGTCCTATTCTTTTGTTTACGTTTGGATTTAAAATAGTAGCTAATGTGTTCTCTTTCAAATGAAACTTAAGGCGAATAAACATCTTTTACAGTTCTCAAGTAACATGACCAAACGTCGAGCTAATACCTGCCATTTTAAGCAAAAATTCAACCATATTTTAACAGAAAGGAGGTAGGTTGAATTTTTGCTTAAAATGACAGGTATTAGCTCGACGTTTGGTCATGTTACTTGAGAACGGTAAAAGATTTTTATTCGCTTTAAGTTTCCTTTGAAAGAGAACACATTAGCTATTATTTTAAATCCAAAAATATAAAAATAATAGGGCAATTTTTCACGATATTTCCCTTCGAAATGCAAAAAAATAATTTTTTTTCGAAAATTTAAGTTGTTTTTTTAAAACTATTAGCAGTAAAAAATTACATAGCCTTTAACAAAGCATTAAAACTATAGACGAGATACGTTAAAATGTAAGAATGGTTTTTTTAATCGTAAACAAATTTCAAACCACTATAGCTGGACTAAGATTGAGATAGACCCCCTCCCATACAATTTTTTTCGTGTCTCACCTAAATCTACCAGATCCTTCATTCTGTATATGTAGCTCGCTTTCCAACCCAGAGCTAGGGATGCTAGTGGTGTATCTAACGGCATTGACAACCCCGAAAACTGTGGATTCGACACTAATATCGATTAATTTGGACTATTTTTGCATGTTACTCCTTGCCCCCCCCCCCCACCACCAACACACATACATAGTGGTGCTAGGGGCGTTTTACCCCCAAAATGCGACCGCGAAAACTGTGGATTGGGCTTTAATATCGGTTGTTTTCGATTAACTATTGAAGTGAAGCTTTCTAACGCAGGCTATGGGATGGGGAATCAACATAGAACGGTGGTCACGAGATGGAAGTGATGTAATTTTGTATGTGGTAGTAAATTGGGCTACTCGACAAATTTATTGACATTTTTTCTTATGGCAGCCCGGGAGTAATTTTTCTTTAAACGCGTTCGACCGCCAAAAGTAATAGTTTTTTAACAGAAATGATTTATATTAACTGAAAGTAGACTGAATTATCTTTCCAACGAAGTAAAAACATTAACCGAAAAAGCAACGTGAAATTTTAGTCTCAAACCAAATTTTTATTTAAAACGCAAGCAGTAGGTAAGTCATACTGCGACCATCGTCTGCCCCTTGTACTTTTTTTTATAATTCCACTTCAAAACATTTACGAGCTTTTAGGCTTACAAATGTATATTATTTTCTTTAAACGAGTGTGGATATATTTACTTCATTAAAAAGATTATTTTGTTTACTTCAAGCAGAATAAAATAGTTTTTTCATATAAGCAATAGTTTAGGCGCTAGGAAAAGTTGAAATATAAAATAGTTTTTTTTAAAAAAAAGTTGAACCGGCCTCACTAAAAGCGATAAAAAGTATAAAGTTATATTTATGTTTATTACGACATTTTGAAGTCGGCGTAAATTAAACAAATAAAACAACAACAACAAAAGTATCTTTCCTTATGATTTCGTTAGCTGAAACTTTCAGGTAGTTTGACATATTATCTTCAATTGTGTTTGGGTAGTTAGCTATTTAAAATGTCCACCGCCACTTTGGATGCATGCCAACAGTCTCCTTCTAAGTCCCTGTTTAAGGCGTATTGCAGCCAACCTCTCCCGTATTTTCGTCGCTGCATTCCCAATTGGGCTAACTAAATCCTCCCTATTGTTAACTGGGCTTGAATATACTTCATTCTTCTTTGTTCCCCATAACAAAAAGTCCAATGGGGTAAGGTCTGGACATCTAGCAGGCCAAGGAATCGTCCAATCCAGCGGTTAGGAAATATTTCACTTAGTGTTTCCTTCATAATGTTAGTAGTATACCCTGGTACTCCATCGTATTGGTGAAACATTCCCCTAAGATTATCCATAGAATTCTCCTCTATTAGATATGGCAGTGTATTGTCCAAAAAGTCCGCATATATTTCACTATTAAGCACTTGCGGTAAAATGAATGGCCCTAATGGACCTCGGCAGAAGTTCCCGAAGTTTCGGGTCGTGTCTTCATGTCGTGTGAAGTTACACTTCCTGTTTCTCTTAATCTTCGTAAAGTCCGTGTTAATACCCCTATTTGTGGTGCTAGCCGCTCTCTCGTTTCCGTCTACTATACCATAAATGTAAATAATATCCGCGTATTCCTCAAAACTAAATTCTGCCATTTTTTACTAATTTTTGCTTAAAAACACCCGCACTTATTGAGTTGTTTTTCAACTATTATAGGTATTCTTGTTTACTGACCCTTTCTTATCAAAATTTCCAACAGGTACGAGTAACAAAACGCCAGGATACAAGGATGTGAATTCTGGTTAACACAAGCTAATATCGGCAATAAAACAAAATTACACTAACATTTTTATAACTTTTTTGCAGCAATAATTAAAATTAATTACCTGTTAACCCAAAACAAACATTTTCGACCCTTTATCTTAAGAATTTTGTTTATTTAAAGAATTTCTTACCTCAAGTGCAATAAAATAATTAGGTAGTCAGAGATTTCTAAAAATGCGGTTTTTCTAACTCTTTGTCTACCTTTCCATGTTGGACCTTTTTGGAAAATAATAAGACGGGCAATCCAATAAAAATTAAAAAGCGGTATACTAATTACATAAAATTCGGAGAAAATTTGGGACAATTTTGAAATTTTGGATTTCAAAACATTTTTTTCAATTTTGGCAGTGACTGTACGGGCAATGGTAAGAGGTAGATCAGTAGTGTTAACATTTTTGGAAAGGTCATTAAGATAGTTGTTTTTTAGGGTTTGTTTGATATAGTTGTGTTAGGTAGATCAAGAGATAAAAATAAAAGAGTAATGTGCATACCATGAAAAACTGAAATTTATGAATCACCCTGTAACTCCCAAACGGTTGAGATTGCCCCCCCCCCCCCTTGCCATAAAATTTTTTGTTTGCCTAGGTGAGATCTATCACCCCACTCATTTTGGCATGTCAGATCTGAAAGACCCTGTATTTTAGTCATTACAAAATTTTTTTAAAACTTGGTACTTGGTGTTGCATTTGGCTGTGTTTGTTGCAATGAAGATTAAAATAACTAATACTTTAAAATATTTGCCATTTCCAAACTAAGATTTACAGCGTGCTAATTTGCGCGTTCTGAAAAAAATTATTATCAATTTGATTTATTAACAAGTTATATGACACGACTTCGATGACCTTAACTGAGAAAAAATCTTTTATTTTATTTTTAATTTTAATGATTTTTAATTCATTTTAATTTGATCATTTTTTTCCAGAAAACTTACAATACCTTCGGTTGGGCGATAATAATATCCACGCCATTCCAAGCGATGCCCTTCGATCACTTCATCGTCTTCGTCATTTGGATCTTAGAGCAAACAATATAAGTGTCATAAACGAAGATGCATTTAGTGGATTTGGTGATTCAATAACCTTCTTAAATTTACAAAAAAATGAGTAAGTTTTGAATTTGAATTAAACTGTTTAAATAATTTGTTTTATTAAAGTTGTCGGTTTTTTAATTTTATATAGTCAAAGCTCAGAGGACAACTCTAGCATGGCTTTGACCGGAAGGGAATTAGGGTAACGGAAAACCATTACTCAGACGAAATATATCATGTTATCAAAAACCTGAACTTTAAAAGCAATAGCGGAAAATATATATTATTCATATATTATATATATATATATATATATATATATATATATATATATATATATATATATATATATATATATATATATCTATATGTAATTTATTTACCCACATGTCAACATACAGGAGACCTAACCTCTTTAATTGTTGACACTAAGTAAACAATTCATCAACAAAAACGGATTGATCCTGGCCAACAGCTCACTGAAATAACCCAAAAGCATACACGAAAATAATATATACAATTTGAGCGTTATTTTTAAAGTAGGAAAATCCGAAATTTCGGGAAAATCCAGTATTAGCGGAACAACTTAATAAGAAAACATGTTCGACAATACAGTAGAAACCCTTTAATTTAGAGTCGATAGAAGGAAGGAAAACGGGAATGTGTTTTTTATGTGACCTACGTATAAACTTCAATTAATAGAGAAGAATGTATTCATTGTTATTGAACAATAAAATATACCAACAAAAATGTAGATGAAACCTTAAGCCTATTTAGTGTGATGGCCTTTGTATTAAGAACTCATCAGCTCAGATTCAATTTCTTCTTCATCCCTGCAGTTTCTACAGAACTTATTCGATGTTACCCCCGGACAGTGCAAGGTGTTGACGGCGAGGGTTTGAAAGAATAAAGGATTTGAAGTTCTGTGGTATTTCAGTTTCGGCCAAATACGTCATGTTTTGAATTAGTAATTTATATTTTTCGACCGTTCCGAACTCTTGATGGAGTAGTATTTTTCAATTTGACCCTCCGCTGTGTGAAGGGAGGGTCGGTTGTCTCAACGTCTGTATTTATATAATTTTTGGCCAGTTCGCCGGCATTTTTGTTACCCTCTATACCGACATGTCTTGGCACCCAGCAGAGCCTAATATTTCTTAGTTTTTGATGCATTTTGATTTTATCAGGTGGTAGTTTCCAGCTGCTGACTGCTGAATGTCCACACAAATAGTGATCTGAGTTCAGCTATCATTATAGCGTATATTTCCGCATGCAAGATGTTGTATTCATATTTGAATCTATACGACGTACTTATTGGCAGCGCCTCCGAGAAAACTCCAACTCCAATATCTTTTTCCGGTTTTAATTCGTCTGTGAAAATGGGAGTTCCTTTAATGATATTTTCAGGAAGTTTGATTTAAGGAGTTCAGTATGACTGCGTATTCAAACCCTAGTGGTATCCATTGACTATTTTCTCTAAGACTAACTAAGATCCACTATATTGGTATGGAGCTCTATGGGTTGAAGGTATAAAATGGCTCTCAAACCAGCTTGTGGTGTGGATTTTATTGCAACTGCTGTTCCCAAACAAACGAGCACTTTTACTAGAGAGTTAAAGCCTAAATACAACACACCAATTTCTGAAATGTCATTAGGATTTTGACAGCCGGCGCAAAAAATTTATAAAAACATATTTATTTACAGCCGCATCGCTCACCAATTCTATTCATTTTTCTTCAAAGCACTCCGAATGTTACTTCTTGGGTTCAACAAAGTTCAATTCTTGCTAACTTTTGCTGTCTCAACAAGGTGTGATGGAAGCATTGTATTTAACCATGTGGTGTTGCCATAGATTTGAAAATACTTTGTTGGAGAACTTTGTTGTGTTGGGTGCATTATATGTTGGGCATTTAGGTGAGGTTGTGCCACCACACAATTAACCCTTGGATAAGAACAGGCATTACGATCGTTGTGAACATCCAGTGTACAGTATGCGTTTTGATGACTCATTTCCTACCAAAGACTCTCTTGCATTCTTAAAATGCACTAAGTTCTTTGTTTATCCTCTCGTTCATATTCCGTTTCCAATTAAACTTAGAATCGAAAAAATTTTACTTCCTAGACCTTTAAGTTGTGATCGTTTTCAAACAATTTGCTTACATTTGACGATTTTGTTTTAAGAGATGTTCCAAAGCAGGGGTGGTAAAACTCTTACTATTTCCGCTGCTAATTATTTTCTGAACTCTCCCAAACTAATATTGACCCTGCTGTTTAGCACTGTCTGTATCCAGTTCGTCAGAAATATCTGCGTGTGTGTTTTTTGCCTCCGCCGATATATTGAAAATGAAAACTAAAGTTTATTTACAAATCTAAAAGTCATAAAAATACTCAAAGGAGGTAATTTTGCTGATCCTTATCCGGATAAAAATTTAAGATCAAATTCTTTTAATTCATTTTAGTTCGTCAGAGTTTTTCGAGTCCTGTATTCAATACTACAAATAATTAAGCTTAAGGCCAAAGCACATCTAGGCAAGCTTCAACGACTTTTCTTTATAGGTAGCTGTTAAGCATACCTCGCATTACTGTCAAAAAACTCAAACATAAAATGACTGGTAAAACTAAAGACTAGAATAATGGAATGTGATATTCCGAGATTTTTGGATTTCGTGATTAAGGTTTTTAGTTAATTATTTTATTCGTAATACCAAAAGTAACAAAATGTCTCTACTTTAGCAAGTTTGGGTGTGTGTATTGTCCTTGAGTTCCTTTTTTATAATTCATAATATGTAATTTCTCCCATAATTTATATTTTTATTAAGGTCTAACACTTTCTTAATCTAATTTTAGCATTAAAACATTACCAGCAATGGCATTTGAAAATCTTAATTCGTTGGAGACATTAAATATTCAAAATAATAAGTTAACAAGGATTCCTGAAGAAATCATGGAACCACTAATGGACACGTTAAGGGTAGTTGATATTACAGGTAAATGAATTTTTAGCGTCCATTGAACATATGATAAATTTACTCTTTTAGATAATCCTTTAATATGTTCATGTGAACTGCTATGGTTTCCTACTTTACTCCGTGATCTAAAGAACAGAGATGACGAAATGACGCAAAAGAAACGTCCGATGTGTACAATGGTAAATGAACACCGAGAGTACTTTGTTCAAAGCATGCCTGTGGAAAGGATGGACTGTATCGGAAAAAATTTGGGTCGATCGGCGTCCAATGGGCAAGGCAGAGTTGTCTATATTGAAAGCTTCCTACTTTTTACTTCATTTCAAGTAGCATTTTCAATCTTTGCATCAAATTAAATTTAATAAAATATCGCATTTCCCTACCTTCTAATATCAGTAAATATTTTCCCCTCAATTTCCTGCCTTTGTGTCAGACAGCAGGAATAGAGGGACCAAGTTTGATTTTAATATAGTAAATACAAAAGGCAAATATTATTTTGTTAATTAGAATAAATAAGTATAAGTGCATTTAAAACTGAAATATACATATCAAGTCAAGTGAGCTGCAATCATATCACAACCCTTTTGTATGAATATATATATTTGTAGGGATAAATTAGGGGAAGTTTAATAAAAACAGTAATTTTAGGGCTAATTTTACTCCGATGTTAAACAATCTTAAAACATGTTTACGAACTGAAATAATTATTGTACCTAAAGCACCCTTTTGGGTGCCCTAAGTAGGTAGATTGTCTTTGACGAAAATTTTATACTTATCATTGGTATCTGTGGAATTTGTGATGAATATACAAAGTTACGTACCTTTTGGCTTTACCTATCTCGTATTTGTTTTTGTATATGTATTTGGCACTCAATTTCTAAACATATCACTAGAAATAGTAAATTAAATACAGTTACCATTTTTTTTTGTTATTATAACATTTGCCAAAGATATAAAAAGGGCTAACTGAAGTCATTAAGCTATGGTCAGAGGCTTATTGTACTAGTCCTTAGCTCTTTCCGAATCTATTGCAATGTTTCAGTTTTATTAATTTTACAATTGATTTTACATGACATATTGAATCTAAGTATTCTGGCGAAAGATACCTTCATTACTTTATCGTCATGTACTTTTGAATCTTTGAGGTATATACAGTGAAAATTGTTCCAAGTATCTATATTTCAAATGATAATGCTTCTAAATGTACTATGTCCTTTTAACGAATAAATTGATTTAATAAACTTGAAAATAATGCTTTCTTTTACTTTCATTTTTTTAAACAGTATTATATCAAGACGAAAATTATGTAGCTAAATAATGTTGTATTAGAATTACTTAAATAATCATATTGTAACATACAGTAGTAGTTGGAGCTCTATGGGCTCGGCGGATTAATTAAGACACTTATTTTCAATTACATTTGTTCACAGCTTTTCTTTACTGCACTGATTAGTTCGGGTCACAATTTTAAAGTTTTACATCTTTACAGTTTTTCTTCACAATGAAACATTTAACTTTACTTATTAAAATATTACTTCACTGGTTAAATGAAAACTAATTCTATATAGTATCAACCATCATCATTTCATATATTTGCAGTCTCAGTCACGGCTAAACCTAACCAGGCTGCTACTAAATAGGGATTTATACTACTAAGCTTAATTCTAGAAACTTCAGTCACTTAATACCAGATGTTTCCGTCATTCATTTTCACATCACTTATTCATCATGTATTCGAGTCGCCTTGACTTCCTACATTTGACATTTCCTTTCCTTGATTTCTGGCCACCTGGGACATGCGCATTACACTAATTTTGTTTTCATGGCCTTTCTTCTTCTTCTTATTCGAAAATTTCAGAATCCGTTTCCAGGAGTGCTTTAGTTGTCTGTTAATGTTGGAAATCTACAGAATCATGTTGAATATCAGAATTACAAAAATCTAAGATGGCGAGACATTACAGCGAATACGTCGTGGATCACTTGGAAGCCGTTATCTACAACCCCCCATCTGAATATTTAAAAGTGTCACACGGTATTCAAAAGTAGAGGTGTAGAGGTTTCAAACTTTCATTTGAGCCATTGGACTCTTTCTTTTGAGCATTCAACACGTGCCGTGCGTTGCAACAATTGCGCATTTGTTATCAGTACTTCATATTTGCGCCGTTTATTTCTTTTCAGTTGTTTTTATTCACTTGTTCGATTCATCTGTGTGCTCGGTAACTGCCTAAAATGCCACGGGGTGAATCAATATCGGAAGACGTTCGAAAATTAATTATTGAGGATTATAATAAGGGGGTTTTCACATCAATTCAAACGAATGACTGAGACTCGAGAGTGCTCCGCAGAATTATCGGGAACAATCGCCGTGCCACAAGTGCTGAAATTTGTTCGGAATGGAAAAGTGCAATCAAAAAAGAATTTTCAGTCAATACCTGCAAACGGGCTATTAAAAAGCTAGGATTTAGTTTTTACAAGGTACTTTTGAGAATGTTTTTTAGTTTTCAGTTTAGTTTATTCATAAAAAAAATTTATTAGGCTAAAGAGCGAAGAGTGTAAATTTGATGTATGCGTTGGAGATCATCGGAAAACAGTCATTCGGACCAAAAATTAAGCATACCATCCTGACTTCTTGAAGCAAACTGTCAAGTTTCCGGCCTCACTAATGGTTTGGGGGAGTATGTCTGAGAGCGGAGTTGGGCGGCTTTGTTTTATAGATGGAACCGTCAACGCTATCAGGTACCAGAATATACTTGAAGAGTATTTGATTCCATCTCTTCCAACTCTCCAAAGTCCTGAAGGTGAATATACCTTCCAACAAGATGGGGCAAGCAGTCACACAGCGAAGTCCACAATGTCATTTCTTAGTGCTCATGATATACCTGTTATGTCTTGGCCATCGAGTAGTCCTGATCTTTCCCCTATCGAGTCTCTTTGGGGAAAGATGAAAAAAACAGTCAGGTCACGCCCAGTAAGAACTAAAGCAGGATTGCGTCAAACGACCCAAACAATTTGGGACTCCATTCAAAAAGAAGAGTGTACAAAACTCGTCGACACGCTTCCTTATCGACTTCGTGAGGTCATCAATAAAAACGGCGATGTTACAAAGTACTAGATGTGTTGTCTTGTACACATCAATTATGTAGATGTATTATTATGCACCAACTAATGACATAGACGTACTATTTTGGCTCATGAATTTTGTGAGGTTTTTTTAGAATAAAGAAAAGAAAATGTACTTTATTCGTTAGTTGTTTATAAGCTAAGTGAATAATGTTTTTATTTGAAATAAAATTGTATATATTGTTTGACTTATTTTTTATAAAATCTCGCAATGATCTCACAAAGTGCTTGTGTTACAAGACGACTCACCTGTCACTCTGAAATAGTTGCACCTTATAGAAACACTCACCAACATGAATAGCATTCATCTTTCGTCGCGTCCTGATTACCTGGTTAGATGAACCCTTCTCCCCTGTAATGTATGCTGCAACGATGAAGGAACACGACAGGATAATCCTTAGCGCCGCAAGCTTCTAAAACGATAAAGAAAACTATAACGAAACAAGTTAAACCGAAATTTGAAAACACAGAGCAACCCATGACAATTTTGTCACTGATTTATATACAAAAGTAGACACTTAACACAAAATAAATAATTTTCGCAAATAACGTCAAAAAATAAACATTTGAATTATATAAAAATTAGTAAATTTTTTGCCAAAATATTATCGTACACTAAATGTCACTTACCTAGTTTGAAATAGATTTTGTCATTCCGAAAATTCGGATATGAAAAACCTATAAAAAGGCACACCGCCATATTGAACTCTCTCCTCCTGTCGAAATATAATAAAGCTTAACTAACCGCTTTTATTTTTAAAAACACTTATCCCAGTTGTAGCCCAAGCCTAAAAAAAAGGGAATTCTCACAGTGGAGAAGAAAATGAACACTACCTGTGTGAATTACCTAACAAAAATTTGCACATCTCACACGATACACTAAGTCACACAACATAATCCATTCAACACGTGTACCGAAGTTATAGGTTATCTCCACTGAAAAAGGATTCACCAGGACTTGAAAGTGTGCAGTTCAACGAGACCAAGGAGAAGCCCCGACCAGCACATATATATATATATATATATATATATATATATATATATATATATATATATATATATATATATGTATATACGCAGTAGAGGTCCAGCTACTAAGTCTCCCAAGTAGCACAAAATCTTACCATAATGTATACGACGTCGGTCGTGTTTTTGACAACTGTTCACTGTTCCTTGACATCTTGGCTAGCATAGGACTTTGCCAAATGAGCAATGTGAGTAACAATAAGTCTAGACAGCTTGATTTAGTGTTCTCTACGAACTCCACGCTCACTTTTGTGGAATGGACATGTTTCACCCTGCATTGCTTGTCACTTTTCATTGTCTCGGACGTGCGTGTCGATAATCTCGAATTTAGTTTTGACTTTAGAATGGCCGATTTTGAGGCTATGAATGAACTGGTGATTTAGACTTCCATACCTGTCTGTCTAGTGACGATATTGACAGGAACGTATCTGGTTTCTATGAAATTTTATACGAAGCTTTCGCTAAGTTTGTCCCCTATGTCCAGGTTAGAAGTAGAGAATCCGCTCCCCCCTGGTTTAACAGAGAATTAAAAACTCTCAGAAATAGGAAAAATAGACTCTGGAAAAGGTACCTGCGAGTGGGAAGTGTGGACTCTAAGCGTGAATTTATTCTTTGTCACGAACATTTCATAGGTCTTTCTCGTTCTCTATATGAAGAATACCTACTGAACCTTAGAGGCAACATATTCTCTGACCCCTGTGCATTTTTTGATTACGGCAATATGAAGAGAAGGGTTGATAACTATCCATCGACTATGGAATTCGGGTTAAGATCCAGTAACGATTCTAAGGTTATTTGTAATTTATTTGCTGATTACTTCAGGGGCGCATTTGAATCATCCGATTTTTATCCAGAAAGCAGCAACTTTTTGCACATTATTAATAGTAATATATCCCATGTACCTATTCCATCTATCACGGAGGAGAGCTTATACAAGCATATTTTGGATCTTCCGGATGACTTTTCTTGTGGCCCTGAGGGGTTCCTGCTGGTGTCTTTAAGAAGTGTTCTTCGTTGTTATGATGTCCTTTACTTTTACTCTTCTGGAGATCCTTCTTGGTTGGGCACTTCCCTACATTCTGGAAGGCTTCATTTTTAATCCCCATTTTTAAGAGTTTGTGTCTGGCAGTGTGGATGGATTTCTGGAAGGTTGCCAGACTGACTGCATTTATACCGACTTTAGTAAAGCCTTTGATAAGCTCTTCTCTAATGCTTTTGTGGCTCCTTTCGGGGTTCCTCAGGGTAGTGATCTTGGGCCTCTGTTGTTCATCTTATCTATTGATGACATTACTTATTTGCTTCAAAAAAGTACAATTCTTATTTATGCGGACGATATCAAAATTTTTCTCCCCATCAAATCTTTTGTGGATTGCGAGATCTTGCAGTCAGACCTGCACATATTTTATAGCTGGTGTGTCAATAATAATCTTAAATTAAACATTGGTAAATGTCAAGTTATGACCTTCTCAAGGTCCCGCAACTACTGTACTTTTCAGTACAAGTTTGAAGATACTTGTATTCAACGGGTGGAAGGAGTGAAGAATTTGGGTGTGTATCTCGATAGACAACTTAACTTCATCCCCCACATTAATAATATCGTTGCCAGGGCCAACTCTATGCTGGGTTTTATCCTCCGTTGATCTAGGGAATTTCCTAGCCCTCACATAAGACCCCATCTTCATACATCCCTTGTTAGACCACTGCTGGAGTATGCTAGTCCAGTTTGGTCTCCGTATTATGGATCTCACACTAAACGTATTGAATCTGTACAGCGTAGATTTGTGAGATCGGCCCTTCGTGCTTTGCCGTGGAGTGACCCTTTTATTCTGATCGGTTGGGACTGCTAGAACTTGCTACTCTCGAGAAGCGTCGCTGGGTTGCCGATATAATTTTTCTACACCAGCTTCTGCAGGGAAAGATTGACAGTGCGGAACTTTCTTCCAAAATATCAAGTGATGGCCAAACTCACACTACTTAATGTGAGGAATGCTTTAAAGCTTTAGAAGCATTACGTACTGTTTATTTAATTTAGAACCTTAAAATGTTTGCAAAAGGTTGTATATCTTAAGATATTACATAATTGCTTACAAAACTACTTAAATATGACGATTTGTTTAACTTTTGTATACTTTAACAATTGAAAAACACAAAAATAGGAAACCGAATACAGCCAAACAAGTGCATATACGAATTTAAAAGCTCAAAAACTCACTTGCCCGCGGGCATAGGTTTGGACATCACTGATCTAGAGAACTGTCCTATTCCCTTCGAAACCGTTCGAGCTTTCAGATAGCTTTCTCGCGCATTAGTTACGGTATGTTTGAGCCTGTTAATCGCATGTGTAGGTTTGCTAATGGTGTTGGTGATGTTTTCAGCACTAACGTGGATAAGTTAACATTAAGGAGGAGCCTTTACAACTTGTAATCATCCTGTTGTACTCACTATTTTTATTTTTTTTTGTAAGGCGTAAAGTTTCCTTCCTTGTATGTTTTGTATTGACTTGGCTTAAGCTGAATGTGCATCCCTGATTGTTGTATTTGGGTGTATTTTGGCTTTTGTTTACTAATGATTTTATGCATGTGGTGTGGGAGCCTCATCCACCTTAATATTTTGTGTATTTTGGTGGGTAGGTCAATTGATTCCTGGCTTCTGTCTGTGAAGTGCGCCTTCTGAGTTAGAAGGGTTAATTCAATAAATTCAATAAAAATTTTAAGGTATTATGTATACCAAGAAAATTTGTATAACTGTCGGATATCGGTAAATAGAACCAGTTTTTATGTAGTCGTCATTTAAGGTAGTACATTGTAGTACATTTCAGAAAGAGAGAATTATCGTAGTCAGAGAATCATCGTAGTCACTCTAGGTACAAAATTGTTATCATCATACTCATAACGTACACCACCCCCACATCAGAAATTTTTGTCGTCGTACCAATAGGGCAACATATTCTACACATCAAAAGAACAATCATCCAAATCGGCCAACACGTTACGAAGTTATTATTATTATTATAAATGGGGTATCATACTCTATACAACCAAAGAGGAATTATCCCAATCGGTCCACTCATATCCCCACCCCCACCCCACTACATGGTACCAATCGGGGAACATACTCTACTTAACACAGAAAAAAGCAAGAAGAAATCGATCCACGCGTTACGAAGTTAGACTACCCCCACCTCCTCCAACACCCTTCCTCGCAATCCAATCCTCCCTCCGCCACCGCACTCCACCCTGGACCAAATTTTTTTTGCATTACTAGCAATGGGGGAAGATACTCTGTACAACAAAAAAGAATTATCTCAATCGGTCCAGGCATTACGAAGTTAGGTTTCACCGCTATCCCACCAAAAACGGTTTTGACACGGTTTTGAATCGGGGAACATACTCTGTCCAACAAAAAAAGAATCATCCGAATCGGTTTATGCGTTACGCAATTCGACTAACTCTCCCCACCCCACCCTAAGACCAAATTTATTTCACTGCTAGCAATGAATCATACTCTATACAACAGAAAAATAATCATCCAAATCGGTTCACGCGTTACGAAGTTAGGTTTCACCACACCCCCAACCCCGAACTTCCCACACTTTTAATTCAATGTATGGCAATTACAAAACTTTTTTTAAAACTTAAAAGTAAAAAGTTTTCAAAATTGGAAACATGAAAATTTCTTTACTTGTATAAAATTTTAGTAAATGAATATAATTTTACGGCGAATAAGTTTAACGGGGCTACAATAGTAATTATTACAGCAAATATTGCTTGGCACATGAACTTAAGGCTTCGTCTGACTATACGTTATATTAGTCTAGGATTATGTAGTAATTTTAAGATTTTTATTGGATTCATTTACATTCCCAACAACACAATATATAATGATAATGTGTACATATATAAAACTGTGGTAATTTGTGTACAATGATGTGTTAAAGGTCGTAATTCAAGTAATAATAACTTGTAAACAGGGTTCTCACGTGATTATACCCTATTCCAAAAAGATTGGCAGTACACGGTAAATGGCAAGTTATGATGCCAAATTTCTCAAACTCGCCAAAAACCGTGTACATCCATCCCTTCGATCTTTCTTGGTCGAGAAACCAAGAGGCACTGATTGTGTCAGCAGCCAGATCCTTTTGGTCGACCGACAGTGATAAGCACTCAGTCAAAGATTACTTACTAGATAAACGGCTTCGAACAAAGCAGTGAAAAATTTTTGGTTGCTTTTATATATTTCCCGCATCGGACAACCCTGCAATCAGAATTAAGAATTTGGTTTCCGGGAGAGTTTCTGGATAAGAGACACATATACTTTTGTGCATTTACAAATGTCAAATGTACTTCACTCATTAAAAGATCGGAATACTTTGACAGTTTGAAAGTTTCTTACGCACAAAAGTAACTAACTCAGTCAAGTGATTTACATGAATTCTTTTTATTGATGGTACTTTTTGGTACATTTCTCTCTTCGACACGATTTGCCGGTACTTTTTTGACGGTAGTCTGTGATTCTCTCCGGATGAGAACAGAATTTTGACAGGAGTAAGTGATTCTTTTAAATAATTTTGACAGAAGTAAATGACTGCACACTACCTGTGCTCCTTATTTGCATGAAGATTCTTATGATCTTAAAAGCTGTATATATTTCGTTTGACTGAGGTGCCAGTGTTACTTTTTCAAATTAACTGGTAATTTAGGGAGCCGGTTATCTAGTTTTTACATGCGAAGTTCTCCGATGCAATACGAATTTGAGTGACTGGAATGGTCGGAAAGAACATTTAGTGTAGCCAGATTATATCTTTTGGCAGTAGGTTTGTAGAAATGCTTGAATTAACTTAATATAAATTGTTTTGAATTATTTATTTTGATATATGTATATATTTTTGGTTCAATGTTGCGCAGTTGTTAATAAAAAAAGCCCTAATGAATGGTTATGGATTCATCAAGAAACTTGTTATATTTACATGCTTTTGATATGGCAACCCGCGTCCACGAGGAAAAATCAGAAAATGTTCTGAGATGAAATCGTGGCAACAGCGTCCTGAGAAAGAGGGATGGATGCATAAGAAAATGATGGGAAAATAAAGCAGACAACAATACTCCATTAGAGCGTGTACTGCCAATCTTTTTGGAACATATTATAGTTTAACAACTTACAACCACAATACTACTTGTTCTTGAAACTTTAGGTAGATATTATAGGGTAGTATATCGGTTATATATATTCACCACTTCGTCGCATATGGGTTGCCGGGTTTTCGCCAGAACTGCATAAGGACTAATTATGGAAGTCAGAGGTTGTGCTTTACCCTTATAAGACGTAGTATTAACCCAGTTATAACTTTTAAAGGGCCGTCGAAGTAGTAGTTCGGTTTTAGTTGTTTTTATTTTACTAAACTGCTATTTTGTTAAAAAAAAATTTTTTAAATCGACAACGCTTAACTGAAGCTATTTCAATATACATACATTACAAAAATAAACCCATTTTTTCCGATAAAAAACGTCACCGTCATTATTATAATAATAATAAGTCTCACGTTGGAATCGTAGAACTGCAAGGATGATGGGAGCAGTTTGCAGACGTCAATGACTCTGCAAACTGGTCCCGCGGAATTCTAATCGGTTCGAAATGTTTGTGCGTTCGTTTAGAACATGTTTGGATGAGTGCTCTCGGAGGACTAGAAAAGTGGCGAACGGTTCTACTGAGAAGGCATTTGCTGGGGAGCAGTGGTTCCCAAAGTAGGAACTTCGCCCGGTGCTGCATCTACCCTCTGGGAACACTCAGGAAATCATGTTCTAGTTTAAGTTTCTTCACGGTTTCGGTTAGTTTTGTTTAGTGCTAGGATTAGTTTTGAAATTTTTCCAAAATTTTTTCTTAGAGCTGGCACTCGCTCGGAGGCATTTTAAAATTTCTTGTATTTTCTTTTTTACAGGTTTTTTTACTATTTTTTTGCCTTCAAGTTTTAGAGTCGTTTTTACGAAACATTTTTAGAGTAACGTACCGTGTCATTTCCTATGTTCTTTTTTAACGTTATTGTGCCTTTTGTTTTGAATATTGTACATTTTTTAGGATAGCTAGAGTTTTGTAGGATTTTTTGTTTATAACGATTGTGCAAATAAAGTGCCATTATGCATAAAATAAAAAAAAATTATTTTCAGGCTTCAAAGTGTTGTTGTCGTCCTTAAATGTCCGCGGTTAACATCCGTTGTAGGCTACCCGACCTTCCCCTATATCGCTATAAAATAACCGTTTATATTTTAGTTTTACTTTTTATTTGTAAAATACGTTAATAAATAATTTAAATATAAATATTATTAAAACAAAAAGAAAATACAATGAAACTTTTTTTTTAGTTCTTTTAATTCTTATTTTAAAAAATTCGTGCGTTCCATACGTTGCTGTCCTAACGTGCGGCTAAATAAATTTCACACACAATATCCTTTTAAGTCAAATATATAGCAATAATTTGAAAGTGGTAAAGAAGGAAACAGAAATAAGAACAATTATAAATGCTTAGGCATCCCAACGTTGACAACATAAAAGATGTATACCTTAATTCCGTAGCACTTACGCCCAATATAAATTCGTTATTGGTCGTACGTAGAGCTGCAGATTGATCAAAGTTAAATTCTAAGTCGATATTTTTTATAAAAATAAAATAAATTTATTATTTTTTAAAGAAAAAAAAGCAAAAAGCGTTAAAAAGCATAAAATAATATTAAATTTTATATCTATTACGACATTTTGAAGTCGGAGTAAATTAAACAAATAAAAGCGCAATCGACGGAACTATATAAAACTACCCAAAGATTTCAGCTCGCGAGATCATAAGGAAGGAGGATTCAATTCTTTTGTTGCTGTTGTTTTGTTTGTTTAATTTGCATTTACTTAAAAATTTGGTAACTAAAATAAAATAAAGTATTATTTTATGCGTTTTAGCGCTCTATCGAAAGGAAATTGATTTAGTCAAATGCGACAACATATTACGAAATTAGTCACAGCCACCTTTTCATAATCTTATTTTAAAGGGGTTGTGAAGCAAAAGGTAATCCGCCATCTTCATAACATCACTCTTTTATTTTTACCTTTTGATCTACCCAACGCAGCGGCATCAAACAAAAGCTAAAAAACAACTATCCTAATGACCTTTACAAAAATCTCAACAATGTTGATCTAACTCTTCCCATGGTAGGTACAGTCACTTCCAAAATTGAAAAAATGTTTCGAAATTACCAAAAATTCAGAATTTTCCAAAATTGTATCCAATATTCATGTAATTAATACACCTTTTGTTATTTTTATTAAATTTCCCATCTTATTACCTTTCCAAAAAGCAAGCTGGTGAAAGGATTAGAAAAACCGCATCCTTCGAAATCCCCGACTATACCTAATTATTTTATTGCACTTAAGGTAGGAAATTCGTTAAATGGGTGAAAAATGTTTGTTTAGGGTACAAAGGTAAATAATTTTAATTATTCCTGCAAAAACGTTATAAAAATGTAAGTAAAATTTTGTTTTAGTTTTTCGCTAACTGAAATAATCTATTGATTTCAAAAAATCCAAATCGTTGCTGGCTCGATGGATGGTTCGAACTATATACAGTCATGGACATATAATTAGGGACAAAAACGCACAAAGTAAAGCCAATCCATTATATTCTATATGGTGATCACAGGATACGTTTTTTTGTTTTTTAAATATTCTTTAATAGTTTTCAAATGTAAATAACAAAAAATAAAACTAGAAATCAACGAAAAAAATATTAATTCAGTGTATTTATCGCAACAAAACTAGATTCGTTTGGACATATAATTAGGGCATACTTGAGATAATCTCAGTACATTTTTCCACTGAAATGCTGTACCAAGCTTTTGAAATGCCTTCGTAAAGCTCGTCCAAATTTCTAAAATTTTTCCCAGAAATGTCTTGTTTTACAATAGCCCAGAGGTTCTCAATTGGATTGAGATCTGGGCTACATGATGGCCACTCCATAACTGAAATATGGTTTTCTTGGAACCACCGCTTTATCAACTTCGCCGTATGTTTTGGGTCATTATCCTGCTGGAAAATCCAGTTAACAGGCATGACCTCTTGTGCATACGGTTCCATCACGTCCTTCATGATATCTAAATACCGGTGCTGGTCCATAACACCATTTATTCTATAAATGGGGCCAACGCCTTTGCTGGAAAAACATCCCCATACCATTACATTACCTCCACCATGCTTTAAACTCTTCTTTGTATATAGAGGATTTAATGCTTGGTTTCTTGGACGCCAAACAGTGGCTTTTCCGTCGTTACCCAATCTAGAATTATACAATTTTTTACTGTTTTAAAATATTAAAATGAGTAAATTATGTTACCTATTGAATTTAGATTCATCTGAAAATAAAACTTGCTTCCAGTCATTTTCTGTCCATAAATTATTCTCTAAATACCGTTTTGCAAATTTCTTCCTACTATCTCTATGATTTTTTCTTAAAAGAGGTTTTACTCTGGCAATCCTTCCGTGCAAATTCGCCTCATTGAGCCTTCTTCGAATTGTTCTCGCCGATATTTTAGGACAACTGGCACCAAACACTTCCTTTTGGATGTCTTTTGAACATAAAAAAGGGTTCTTTTTACTTGATCGAATAATTAAACGATCCTCCGCATTGGATGTTTTGCGTGAACGATTCTTTCGAGGTAGTTTTTGTGTCGTTTCATACGTTTTATAATATTTAAAGGCATTATACACTTTATTCTGTGAACATTTTAACAGATTTGCAATTCCCACGTATGACGAAACGTTTTTCACTAAATCCACTATAATTTTCCATTCCTCTGCGGAACAACTTTTTGTTTTACCCATTTTTCACTTCAAAATTATTCTTCAAAAACAAAATTCTACAAAACGCTGAAAATTTTAACACTTTTCCTGATTTATAATTACCAAAATGCTGAGGAATACAACTGTCCCTAATTATATGGCCAGTAGCTAAGTAACGCGCACTCAGTTTAAGTCACAAAACCAGAATAATCATTGAATGAGGTAAAAAAAAATTCTGTTATGAAATGGACGCTAACACTGTGAGTGTTCTCCGATGATAAATAATAGTAAACAACGGTAAAAAAAAATCTCACAGGAAATTTTTGAATTTGGGTCTCACTGTCCCTAATTACATGTCCATGACTGTACGTGCTGAAAATGTTCATGTTTAGAAAACAGTTGCAACTCTCATCCAGAGATATTTCAGCTCTTGGGCAATTGAGTTTATTCATGGCTATTGTTTATGTACCAGCTTGGTTTAAAGCTCCATTGTCTATTTCCGCCCCTCGCAACGAATTTTAAATCGATAGATAATTTCAGTACTATAGACCCAGAGTTACCGAATGTTGCTCGCAGTCAATTTTAAAGACATTTATGTTATCTGAGTGAAGTAATCCTTCACCTACCTTGCCATGTTGCACCTTCTTGGAAAGATAATAAGATAGGCAATTTAATGAAAATAACAAAAGGTGAATTAATAACATGAATATCGGATAAAATTTAGGAAAATGCTGAATTTTTAGTAATTCCGAATAATTTTTTCACTTTTGGAAGTGACTGTACCTGAAACGGGAGGAGCTAGATCAACATTGTTGAGATTTTTGTAAAGGTCATTGGGATAGTAGCTTTTTAGCTTTTGTTTGATGCCGCTGCGTTGGGTACATCAAAAGATAAAAACAATAGAGTGATTATATGAAGGTGGCGGATTAGATTTTGCTTCACAACCCCTTTAGCAAGATTGGTATCCTTAAATGTTGTTTTTTTTTTTAAATGGGAACCTGAATCCGGAGCCGCAAAAAATTAACCGACGTGCGAAATCGCATTTGGACCCGTTCAGTCGGGTTTTCTCGGGCATCGGATGAAAAAATTGTTAGGACAAAAGGTGTTTATCATTTAATGCAGCAGCGAAACCGGCAGGAAAACTGGGAGTCCCCATTTGAGAAAATAAAGTTGACCTGCGTTGCCCTGCACTTGATTGCGACAGGTGAGTAAAAAATATGCCATTCGATTCCCCCTTCAAAACTACGAAGATCATCTGAGGGGTTCAAAATTGGTAGAATACAAGCAGAGGAAATAAAAAGGGTGTTCGGTTTTTAAAAAGACACCCGGTATATATATATATATATATATATATATATATATATATATATATATTTCTATTCATTTCATTTTCAATTTAAATTCATACTTCGTCAGATTAATTTAATGTTGGGACAAAGTGAATTAATTCTTCACCAAATTGATTTGATGATTTCATAAGTCACAATGATGTCAGTCCTAAAAGATTATTGTTTAATTAAATAAACTTAAAGTTTGTACAAGTAAAATTCATATATTCATATTTCGGTAAATAAAATCAATAAATGTTTCCTCAAATTAATTAAATTACATTAACGTTTCGACAATATTAATTCATTTCAAATAAAGTTAAAGCTGCTGATTAAAGTAATCTGAAAATTAAAAGTATTGTCATTATTGCTATTGTATTTTAGCTGAGAGAAAAATTAATGAAATTTGAATATATTTCAGTAGTTAGTTAATAAAACAACTAAAATGTTCGATCTTGAAATTTTAGTAACAAATCACTTGAAAAAAATCATGAAAAACATTTTAATCACCCCCTTCCCTTTCGAGTCGGCAAAAATTCTTTTAGGTAGGTACTGTAATCTAGTGTATAGTAGAGTGCCTAGTAAAACTTTCAAGTGATTCTGAGGGTACTCATTTTTGGAACTCCAGCCAAATATTGCTGCCAAAACAGCAATCAAAATAAAAATGGAATTATTTCTACACTCGTAACAGAAAAGATGTAGTCTGTTGCTGTCTTTGCATTTACAGTGAGATAGATTATATTAAAATAACTACATATTACTCCATAGGTTTTTTAAAACAGTTTTAAGTACCTAACAGCCCATGAACATTTTGCTAGTAAAACGAGAAGCATTAACTCAGATGACTACATTGATATTACCTAAAAGGTTTGTCTTTAAATAGTTTCTGGTACTACGTCATAAAATGATTGTGCGTGAAATAAACAAGATACATTGCCTCAATTGAAGCAGTGCACCCACACGAAATGAAGAGAAAAAGAATACGAAAATGAAAGAGCTTTGTGTAGGCTTCACACTTGTACAGCCGCCGGCCTACACCACTTGTTATATATGAAGCTATTTCGTGAATTGAAACTGATCAAGTAAAAAACTGATCACATCATAGCTTCTAGAAAGTGAGGGATATGTAAGAAAGTTCACTCAGAGAGATCTTACTGAATCCGAAACCAAAAGCAAAACTTAGTTGGTATTCTCGCTTCCTCTGCGTCACAAAGTCCGCGCGCGGTGATCGCTAAAATCATAAGTAAAATTTCGTTTAGTGACCTGACAATTAAAGGTGCTTTTGTTTTTAAAATTATATTTCTATATTTGTGTTACCTATATGAAGTCAGTCTTATAAAGAATATTTAGCAACTTTACTTGTGATATGTATTTACGCTTACTGCAAGGGTAATTAATAGTATGCCTTAAAAAAACTAGTTTTGCAGCATTAAATGTTGAGTGTTTGCTGCCATCGGACGCGACATGTACATGTATATCGTATAGCATCTGCGCCCATTTGTGCCTAACTGATCGTAAATAATTATAATGACCCAGAACATTTGGCGTCTTCTCTACAAATCTATTCACAAACTTGTGACTAAGTCGTCAGAAACATAGACCGGACAGCCATTGCACGCGTGTTTTTAGTTATTTTTAAATACCTGCAATGCGTGCCTGTTAATTAAAATTAGTTTGCTGTGAAATTTTAATAATGGCACAATTTTGCGAAATATCGTCGGTGTTCAGGGTAATTCAACCATTTTCTCAACTGACTGACTCAATCTTTATTTTGGGACAAGGTCAAAGTTATTTGGATTTGGGATCATTCTGAATAGTCTTAAAGGCTGTGTTAAAATGTAAACTGAAAATAAATTCGACCGTATTTTTCAAATTAAAATTTAGTCATAACTTTCATCCCACTCAGAGCAACGCCTTCTGGAGTGTAAAAATTAATTTTTATAATGACATATGTATATTGGCTTATATAATAAATACACACAACATCGCCAAAGTAGCATTTCCAAAATGTACAACTTCTTTAATGTTCTAACTTTTTTGTAAATTCATTGAATTCGAGTAGTTATTTCTGCTTCAATTGGGGCCATGTAAACATCGAAATGAATTATTTATTTTTACACGAATTTGCCTCTGTAAATCAATGAATTTGGTTTTAAGTGACTAATGGCTGTGTTTGTGTTTAGCGGGCTGTGAAACGCTCGTAGGCAGCCCTGCTCAAGGAAAACTTGTATACTTTAAAACTTATAAACGGCAGTTAGCAGCGAAGTGATGTCATAATTTAGTTTGAAATTCGTCAGCTTAACAGAAATCTGTTCAATTTTATGCAAATAAGCCAAATTAGTTATTTTGTTAAAATATCAATTTCAATCAAAGTATTTCTAGTTTCATAACGGTTGTGGCAAGTATATGCAGTTTTGAAAATGTTTACATTCTAATATCCTTCTGTAATGTTGAACCCCAACACCTTGTTTCATAAGATTAGTAGTAAATGGTGTGCATACCTAGGTACGACCTGAAATATTTTGGACTAATGACAGAAGATTTTCTAATAGTATCCGATCATGTGATATACAGTGAAAGTCTCCGTACACCGTTGAAATTTTAAAAATTTTCCTACTTTGATCGCTTCTAGTTTCAGTATTTTAGAACTGATATTTTCGCTGTCATATCCCTAGAATAGGAGGATTGTTTTTTAATTGAAACATATGCAAAAACTTCAATTTTTTTTTATTAATTTGAAGAAAATAACACATTTGCTTAATTATTGGGAAAATAAACAACCAAAAAGTCTCCGTACAGTCATTTTCTTTTTGCAACGCTAACAAAGTTTAATGCATTTGATATGATTTAATAATCTGTTGGACCATCTTTCACCCTTACTACCTCCAGCATCCTTTTAGGCATACTCTCGACAAGTTTTGTGGAGAATTCAGGTTTTATACTGCCCCATTCTTCTAACAAAGCTTTTTTTAAGGCTTTTTTGGTCTTCGCACTGCGCAATTTTACTCGTTTTTTTACTTCAGCCCACAGATGATCTATGGGGTTCATTTCAGGTGATTGCGGGGGAGTGCAGAGCTAATTACGGCAATTATACAACAACCATTCCTTGACTAGAACTGCTATAAGTTTAGGGTCGTTATCTTGTTGGAAGATAAAGGACCCTCTTAACCCCAGTTTTTCTACGCTAGCTGCTAAATTTTCTTTTATTATATTTAGATAAACATATTTGTCCATTATAGAGTCCAGTATATAGAGATTACCAACTCCTGCAGCACTCATGCAGCCCCAAACCATTACATGCTTTACGGTTCCACATAAATTCTTTGTTTTGAGGAGGCTTCCTCCACACCATAACTAGACCGTGACTCCCTCGAATGTTTATTTTGCTTTCGTCCGTAAATATAACTGATTTCCAAAAGCTCATCGGTTTATTCAAATGTTCCTTTGCAAAATGTAAGCGCTTCTGACGATTTACTTTGTTTATATCGGGCTTTTTTCGCGCAACCCGTCCTTTAAAACCTGCTTCATTAATTATATTGCACACAGTTTGTGGGAAAACCGTTATAACATACACTTTTTCAAGTTCTTTCTTTAACGTAGGTGCACTTAATTTAGGTTCATCACGAATTTTCACAATAATATTACGTCCTTTTACGTTATCTACTTTCCGCGGGCGTCCAGTTCTTGGTTTATTGGCGACCGTTCCGGTTAAATTGTATTTGTTTACAACATATTGAATAGTTGACCGAGATTTATTTAAAATTTTCGCTAATTCACCGTAAGATTTTCCACTTTACCTTAATTCCACAATTAGTTCGCGTGTTTCGCACGACATTTCCTTTTTATCCCTCATTTTCAACACCTAAAGACGCGTTTTAAACCCAAGACACGTATGCGAACGTACTACTCTAAAACTCATTTACAAACAAAACTTGTAATTTCTTATTTTGAAATGACGTTAACATTAGCTTTTTTGTTATTTTAATTATTGTTAAGATATGCTGCTTTTAAGTTATTCGAAAATTAGTACCAAAAAAGGAAAATTAGGGCGACAATATTACCGCTATACTCTAAATGTCATAATGTACGAAGACTTTTTGGTTTCACTGTATCTTTTCTGATTACTTTTGATTTAGTATCTACTATTTTACTTTACGTAGAGATTGGAAAAATTCTTTTTGTGTCTATCTGGATTTTTATATTAGCACTGGAGGGAAAAGGCCTAAACATGAACTGCAATTTGAGAATTTTCCGAGGGTTAATGTGTAACTTAAGCCTAAAATACAGAAAACAGCTTTATTGTACATATATTTTAGAAAAAGAAATCAGGTTTTTGAGACCATCTTCCAAAATTATTTTCTGAAATTACATACATATAATATATATGTATACATATATATATATATATATATATATATATATATATATATATATATATATATATATATATATATATCGTGACAAAAAATCAAAAAATTGTGATTAGAAATTTTTTTGAACATTTCAAAAAAATCCTACATATTATATTGTATTTACGCTGATTGTACAAAAATTAATTCAGAATGTTTTCAAGTTTGAATAACGTGTTGAAAATTGTGTAAATAATTTTTTTTTGCAGCAAAACGCACCCGAGGGGTACTAGCGTACTACGTGATAATTCGAATATTGTTTCACAACCCTTTGTGTCATATTTTTATAAACACAGATTAAAGTTTAAGAAAAGAGAAACCATATGGCTCATATGGTGTTGAACTCAAGTAATCAGTGTTGCCGAGTCGTCGATCAAGCGTGTTACTAGATAGGGACTGAAAAAGACACTTAAAAAAAATCCGACCGAGTGCGAGTCAGACTCGCGCATCGAGGTTTCCGCCCCTTGGAATGATGCTGATTTCTATAAAAATGGGCTAATTAGAGTAAGAGATATGGTTTTATTTTTCCGGCAATATTTACACAAACCTCTATCAACTCTAATTATTTTTCGCTTCGCCAACTTCGGTGATAAATTGGAGAGAAATTGTTCATCATAAGTCGAAAACTATGCGTCAGCAAGTGAAAATATATTTTATAATGTGCAAATGAAGCCCTTTCATATGATACCCCATTTGACGCCCCCCCCCCCCCCCCCCCCCCCGACACCCTTCTCAATAAAAATATTTCTAAGATTTTCCCATTTGCAATAGGTGGAAAAGCAGTATTTAAAACCACTTTGGTATTCCTAAGAAATCACCAGATACAAAATAATAAATTTTTTTAAAGATTGCTTTCAATAAAATATAATACCCAATAAAAATAAATAAAAGACTGTATTTACCTGAAACACACCTGTATTGACGTTTATTGAACAACTTAAGTGCACTTTTATTTGATTCACAGCTGATCTCATGTACTTAAGCGTCGTTTAACTTCTTCTTTTCAATTTTTAAAAATTTTCGAAAACATCAGAGTTGGTGACAAAGTCACTTATTTAGCTTCACTGCAAGTAATAATTGTATTGCTGATCTTAATTCTAGATCAACAAATGTCAAGTGGACTTACAATTTTTAGACCCCATACATCAAAAAACAGAAACCCCAAAAGCCTTTTAGCGTAATCAATATTGTCGACAAAAGAAGACCAAGGATTTCTATCGAAGGTATCCTAACCAGGCCCCCTCTTAGGCACCTGCGGCACCTAACGCTTGTGTGCAACACTGATTTTGCCACCCCTTTCTATTCTAAGTAAATTTGCGTACAGGTTCATAAAACAGAAACTTGTAGGTTTTTTTATGGGTAAAACAAAAGCAAATAAAAATGCTTACTTAAATTTGTTTTTATTTCTTAATGAAATTAAATAAACTGAAGTTTACTTAAAAGACTACAAAAGATGTACCGAGAATGCACTTGACCCGAGTAAATTCACCTAAAATCCAAAAACTGTTCAAAACTCGAGCAGATTAAGAAATGTATTTGCACAACCGGCACTTCTAAGTTTGCTTGCCTTCATATTTGCGAAATGTGAGAGTTATTAATTGTATTGGACCTAAATAGCCTAAAATTGCATACTCTATTGCAACAATAGACAAACTGCTTATTCTGTGCTGATATATGGTTGATCAAGTATTTGTTTGTAGTTTTTATTTGGAAAATGACCTTTCTCCAGATGCAACCGATATCTTTAATATAAATTATATTCTCAATAAAAAAAATTTATACAAAGGTAAATATTTACTTCGGGATTTTGTATAATTTTACTTCAAGAATTAATTTCATTTAAAACATCGAATCAAATTGTAATAAAGCGAATAAAATAATTTTAAACATTCAAAACAAGCGAATGTTATTTACGAATTATATCACAATCTCAGTCACATCGGTTTCCAGAGATTTTCAGCAGCCTATGCAATTTTTTTATGAATATAATATCGTAATATTTTGATTACACCAACTCTGCTGTACCATCAAATAAAACTCAGCGCTTGTAATTTGCTTCCAAATAATTTACTATCTTTTTTGACCGACAGTGCTGAACAAAAAATAATAAGTAACACAAAAATCGGACATATTAATAAAGTTAAACAAAACTTTAAATTACAATATTTTAAACTTTAAATTAAATATTTACAAATTCGTTCTATTGCATTAACAATTTTGCTAACAAACCTGCTCAAACTAATAGGTAAACTTTTCACTTTTATAGCAAACACCACAAGAAATGCAAAGAATAAAATAATTCAAGTATTGCAAATAAATAACCTGGATGCCCACATTATTTTTCAAGACATTACTTATTCTATTGGCCATTGAGTCAATTAAAAGTAATAGAAATAACATAAATAAAGCTAAAAAATTAAAACACAGATATGGCTTCAACCTCCCTCTTAAAATTTGTAAACAAGACTTAGTAGCTGGACCCGTATTGTGTATAAATATTTTGTTCCGTAAATTCCGTAGTATATATACAATATATATATGCATATATACAATATATATATGCATATATATATTGTTTAGGACTTTCGGGAGACTTGAGCGACCTTTTAAAAATGAGCAATGAAGCTCCAATTTTGCAAGAATTTTTATTTTATGGAATATAGAACCAGAAATTTAAAAAAAAAATTGTATATTATTTTTTTTTAAATGAAAGATGATGTTTAACTGCTATGATGAGACCCACTTTGTATCTTAAAGAAAAAATTTGATGTTCTAAATTTCCATGACTTTTCTCGTAATGGTCCGATTTTCAAAATTCCTTTGCATTCTATCTATGTTTAAATTAATTTTAACCTGTGGTAATTCATAAAAACCCGAGATATTGCAAGTGGTCTGTACTATTAAACTAGTACTTATGATACCCGGGTAAGCCCGGAACTGTCCGTTATGTGCGAGTATTAGCCAGGTAATCGTGTACCCGGTATCGCAAGTATTCGGGTAGCCGATACAATAGAATGTTCCAGGATTGCAATGTTAGCTTGAGCATTTTGCAAATACAAATAAACTTTGCATTTCTACTTCACGGTGCAAGCCCTAACAAAATAATTTTCAATTCATGTTCATGGGCTGAACGCCCACACGTGTAATAACTTAACTTTTCTTCTCCTGCCTGTAAGCTTATAAGGTCATACCTTACAGACAGATTTCAACAGGTTCTTATTGATAGTAGGGTATCTAGTGTTCTGCCTGTCCTTTCTGGTGTTCCTCAAGGGTCAATCCTATTACCATTGCTTCAATGTTTATTAACGACTTAACTTGTGTGGTCGAGCACTGTGAATTTCATATGTATGCTTCAGCTCTATATTTCCAAACCACTTTGATCAATTGTGGATGCGGTTTGTCGCGCTAATGAGGATCTGATGCATATACAATCATGGGCATTGCTCAACAAGTTGACACTTAATGCTTCGAAGTCTACCTCTTTAGTGATCTTTAAAGATGAGCTTGATGTGTCCTACTTTCCCGCCTTTATTTTAAATGATGAGATCATTCCGTACAATAAATCAATTAATAATCTGGGAATCATCTTTAATCAAACGCTTAGCTGGAATCATCATATAAATCGTGTTATTTCAAGGGTTTTTTATACTCTCCGTGCACTCTCAGCATCAGCAGCATATACTCCATAAAAGACCCGAATGCTCTTGGTCAAATCACTTGTGGTTCCTCTTATCACTTACGGATGTGAGATCTTTTATGCGCTTGACTCTTTATCTTGGAGAAAACTTAATGTGGCTTTTAATGCTGCTATTCGTTACATTTATAGTTTAAGACGCTTTGACCATGTCTCAGAATTCTCCAAATCTGTGCTTGGTTGTACGCTTAAATCATATCTCGCAATTAGAGTAATTTTGTTTATACGAAATATTATTGTGAACAAGAAACCTCTTACTTATTTAATAAATTGAATTTTGTTCAGTCTGGAAGAACATTTAACTTAATTTAGCCACGCTTTGGTTGTCGTGTCTCTGAACGTCATCTTTTGTCCAATCGGCGAGAACTGTGGAACGCCCTCCCCCGTGTTATTAAGTGCTACAGCAACGGCCGTAATTTTAGATTACTTCTATATGATAAATTGAAATAGTATTATACATATGCCAGTATTTTTCAGATGAGTTATATAGGTATATAATATCAAGTATTTTTTATACTTAGTAATTATTTGTTCAGTTTTTACTTTTTTATTTATATTTTCCATTTTTCTTGTGACATTCTTCATGATTATTTTGTAGTTTATTAGTTTATTTAACTATTATTAATTCTTTTCTAATATCATTCCTACATAAATGTATAAATTGAACAATTTAATTGTGTAGTTGTTCCGACAATACATGAATATGAATATAATTTGACATATCTATAAATTTCACGAATATATCGGGTCTATCCGAATCTATTGCTTAAACTTAAACTTATTATGACAGTTTGCTTACGTCAGCTTAACCAAAGCAACAACCGAAACTGCACTTTTGATTTTGCTTATTGCTACTTTGTATAACAGTTATACAGACCTTTGCTGAATGAGTAAATCTACTCTTGAGGTGACTTAATTGCCATAACCGTAAAATTGCCGAGCATTTTGCGCATTCTTCAACATCACAGCATAGTGTGTATGCTTGTATTTGGTGTATTAGAATATCTTACACAAATTTAGGGGTTATATACAAAGTTGGGGCTCAAAAAATCGAAAATTTTTTCTTTGCATTTTCTGAAAGAACATACTTTCGAAAATATCTGTGTGGAATTTCATCCAGATCGGAGCACTATATTTCAAATGACAGCCGTTCGCAGCGCGCTAGTTCCATCCATAAGCACTTGGCGAGCGGCGTCCAAAAACTTTAAACGCGATGATCTCGGAATAGAGTTTTTTGAAAAATACCGTTGCGGTGAACGTGATATCTCAAAAACTTTTCAACCGATTTTCATAATTTTTTTTTAATTGTTCATATTTACAATCTCGTGTACTTGAACGGTTCCTTTTTCATCTAAAAATTTTCGATTGTTTGCAATGAATTTTTGTTTAGAATTTTGAACACCTCAAAAATCGATTTTTTTGTCAACAGTGTTTTTATATTGGAAAAAAAATTTTTTTCTCAGTAACCGAACCGTTCAAATACACTACATTTTTCTTCAATAATTTTTTTACTCTTTGATTCCAGTTAAGCGGTTCGCCATGGAGAGTGTTCACCACAAGCCTCTGCAAAAAAAACCCGCTTCGGGGGAGGGGCCATAACTCCGACAGTTTTTAATATTTTTTTATAATTCAACTTGTTTTTTTTCGATAGTACTACCAACAAATTGTCTTTCGCTTTTTCTAATAAAATTTGCATAAAACCCTTAAAAAAAATCACCCCTTAAGTAATTAAATAAATTGATTGGTTTGCATATTTTCATTTTTATTCTTGCTATCGAACCGCACGCTTTGAAGTTGACGTAAAGATAATGTGAAATGGATATAAAGCAAACAAAACGAATCCGGACAGTGCTTATACTCATTTCTTAATCAAACTTCGCTACCAGCAATGCTTACTTTTTGGCGTAAATCTGACGTAAACAAACTGTCATAATGTGTTCAAGTTTAAGCAGGCCAATAATACTCTACTCTTCAAGAAAGAAAACGAAGGGATTTAGATCACTGCAGTAGCAATAATTACACAGGCCTGCAAGATTTGTCACCCTGGACAATGAATAGGTGTTTCCGAGGTAATATTTCCCACTGAAACCGAATCCAGGCTCAGAATTGCTCTATCCCGTCAGGATTTTGAGATATTCTAACCTAAAAGTGCAAAAACACTACTTTTTGACATATTTGAGGTCATGTAGCACCGCGACTTTTTTTTTCAAAAAATTCTTTGTGGGATCTTATAGTACATACAAGTCTTCCTCTTTCAAATGCCATTAAGTTTGCTTAAATATCTTTGTTTTCGCCGAGATATCGCATTTTGAAATGTTCATGTTCATGAATTTCTCGTTATACGAAAACATTATGGTCACTCATACCCGTACATAGTTTTTTGAGAAAAAAAATCGCGGTGCTACATAAAAAATATGTAAAAAAACAGTGTTTTTGCACTTTTAGGTTAGAATATCTCAAAAACCTGACGTGATAGAGCAATTCTGACCCCGGATTCAGTTTCAGAGGGAAATATTACTTCGGAAACAACTATTCATTGTCCGGGGTTAATAAAATAATCAAAATTTCCCAGGCCTGTGTTGTTACTTCTATTTACATACCTATATATGGAATCGGCCTAGAAACAATTGACCTATTCGCCAGAATATAACAAAATATTGAAGCGAATGAGGCTCCCACACCAACATGCAAAAAAACATTAATGAACAAAAAACCAAAACACGTCCAACAATCTGGGGTGCACAGACAACAGAGATCGTTTCAGCAAATCCTTAGTAAGAGTCAGGTCAAAAACAGAATAGCTATTCACGGCTCTATACATGCGATTTGTTATCTCATGTATACCATAGTTAGACCGAGTGTGAACAACATGCAGTAAAGGCAATCTTCTTAAGCTGTACGGGGTATGCCTATAAGAAACCATACCTGCGAGAGTGCAAGAATCTATGTTTCAGCTGGTGAACAAAGACTAGGTCAGCAACTCTACGTCGGTCTTCCAACGAGTGCATTTTAAGCAACCGGAGGCGATCCTCATAAGGATGAATCCTGAGTGAATCGTTCCATGGAAGGTCTCTTAGTGCGAACCTAACAAAGTTTGAACATGTACAATGTTTAAAGAAAGCAATATTAGATTGTTGTTTCTGATAAATACCTATTTGTCACTGACGTAAATCCCGCAAAACTAACAATGAACTATTTTTTCTATTTTCCACATTTTATATTAATCGAAAGAGGCAATCCTTGGCTACATTTAGGCACTGCTTTTAGCTTGCGGCGACTTGCGACTTTTTCCAGCCTATCTCTAAACTTGAACTCATGGTTTTAAATTGCTATAATTAATGCATATAACGATCAATAAAAATCATCAGAATGAAAATCTTTAGGACTATATTGTAATATCCAGATATAAATTTGGCACAAGTTTAATGTCACTTAACGCATTTGAAAGTTACATGTTCTAATTTAACGGAATTTGAAAGGGAGCAACTGCGGCTAAATAATCTTTTCCCACTGAGCCGTAGGTTTTACAGTTGCGGCAACTATAACGTGACGCAAAGTAAAAATTAAATTTTCTCATATCTGAAGAAAATGGGGTGACAAATTATTCCAAGATATTGGCATTTGCTCTGCAACTCCCATGGCCCTTTTATTGTAATATGTTGTCAGCAGAAACAGCTATGGGTCGCCACCGGTGGGATTCGAACCTAGGACTTTCGGATTTCTAGGCCGACACGTTATCACTGGTAGGATAAAATTTGGTATACGGACGTTACCAAAACCAGATTGGATGAGATTTTTGAAAACATTATGTTTTTTTGAACTTTTCTTCAAATGAAAAGTGTGCTGACAATTTTCTTTTTACTTAGTCTCCTAAAATTTAAAAATTTCTTAGAACATCTCCCCTATTCTAATTCTTAAAGTATTAATGCAAAATATCCAAAAATTCCTGAATGTAGCCTTAAGTTAGTATTATAACGGACACTAAGTCATCGGTGGAGTAAGTGATAACATGTCGGCCTACCACTCTGGAGGTCCCAGGTTCGAATTCCACCGACGGTGACCTATGGTTATTTTCTGCTGACAAAAGATTACGATAAAAAGGCCTAGGGGGTTGGATTATTAGCTGTTCGGAATCCACTTTAAATTGCAGGTACACGTGCAAACGTTGTCTCGAATCGGGTGAAGTTACGGGAACTAGGGAGAGGTGACGAACACTGCAGCAAAAATGGTTCATAACAAATTTAGAAATAGCTCTATTGCGTCCAACATGCTCATAAATAATTTCTTTAATTCTATTATTTATAAAAGTATTAAATAATATATAACTTTGTTAACCATAATGCCGAAGAATTAAATATAAGGGAAATGGGTTTATACGTATTGAGTGAAGGCGGTGACCATGCACGCCTCCTTTGAAAGTTTCAGGCTCATAAGTAGAGATGTAATAGTATCGGAAAAAAGCCGCTTTTTCGATTTCTTAAATTTTTTATACATGTAGTTTTTTTCTTCATAAAAGGCTGCTTCTTTCGTGCTTTGATCAAGAGGATGAAAAAAGCATGACGTCATGGCTTTTTATAGTTATTTTCGGCTTTCTATGTTTTCAACCGTTAAAAGTAAAGCTGCTTTTTGTTTTCGATAGTAGAAATAAAAGGGAATTTATTTATTTATTGATATTTATATTTCTATATTTCGTATTATTAAGAAAGCTTAACATTTTAGACAGGTGCACATAGGATTTTTAAAATTTTACGTTACTTGAAAGTAACATCACGTTTTGGCAAAACTTTACACTTGTACCGTCGTACTATTACAAACGAATTTGTAATTTTTGGGAGGTGACTTTCATAAATTAAATGACCAATTCAACTGTTTAGTTTTGCGTCAAAATAGTAGCTGGAATACAGAGTGTGAGTTTCGACAAGTGCGTACGTGAGTGGTTCGATGGGTGGGTTATTGAATGGTTGACTGAGGAGACTTGACGGTATGGAGCAAAAGTCGCCGAGCCGTGATGCTGAAGTCGCCCAAAGTCGCCGCGCCATTATTTGAAATCGCCCAAAAATCGCCTTTTGATTTTATATTCATTAAAATTGTTGTTTTTACAACTTTAATGTAATATTAATTACAAAATAACAACAACAGATACAAGTTACACAAATTTAAAATTTTGGTAGAGGCGTCGTGAAAAACAAAAAATACTCTTAATTATTTAGTAATGGAAGTGACTATTTGCACTTACATGTACTTTTCTATTCGGGAAAGTTCCGCTTTTATGTACTACTATACAAATATATTCCCTGGCGGGAGGACAGTTAATGAAGTAACTAAAACTCACACCTCTTCCTCCCAAAAAGTCTAATAAATTGTTGACGCTAATACACGTAAGTACACGTAAATACATGTAATTACAAATAGTCACAGTCTTAAATAATTCACGAATTATTATTTATATAAAGGAAAACGAAAATTATTATTTGTTGAATCGTGCATGCCCCTTTTCAAAACATAACCAAGAACTGTCTTTGTGCAATTGGAGGGATTAATAAAATAGTTTTTAAAAAAAAAGTTGAACCGACTTCACAAAAAGCGCTAAAAAGCATAAAATAATTTTTAATTTTATTTCTATTACGACATTTTGAAGTCGGTGCAAATCAAACAAACCAACCAACTACAACAAAAATATTTAATCGTCATTTCTTATGATCCCGTAAGCTGAAACGTTCAGGTAGTGTGATGTATTATTTTCAATTGTGGTACTGTAGTTGTTTTATTTGTTTAATTTGCACCGACTTCAAAATGTCGTAATAGAAATAAAATTAAAAATTATTTTATGCTTTTTAGTGCTTTTTGTGAAGTCGGTTCAACTTTTTTTTTAAAAACTATTTTATTTTTCACTTTTTAGTGTCTTCTACTCTACACAACGAAGAAAGAACCATCCAAATCAGTCCACGCGTTAAAAGTTAGTTGTAACCCCCTACCCCACCCCCATTCCACTAAACTTTTTTTCTCATGGTATCAATCAAGGAACATACTCTGCCGAACAGAAAAGGAATCATCGAAATCGGTCTACGGATTACGAAGTTACTATCCCTCCCCCTCCCCCACCATTACCATAGGACCAAATTATTCTCCTATTAGCAAAGGGGGTCACACTCTATACAACAGCAAAAGAACCATACAAATCGGTCCACGCGTTACAAAGTTAGTTTCGACCCCCTTCTCCCACCCCAGCCACATCAACAATTTTTTTTTCTCGTGGTATCAACCAGGGAGCATACTCTACCCAAAAGAAAAAGAATTATCCAATTCAGTCCACGCGTTACGAAGTTAGACTACTCCTCCCCCCACCTAACCCCCCGCCATGAGCTAAATTATTATTCTATTAGCAATGGGTTTTCACACTTTATACAACAGAAAAAGAACCATCCAAATCGGTCCACGTGTTACAAAGTAAGGTTCCACCCTCCACCACCCCCCCCCCCCCCCCCCACCCCACCAACATTTGTTTTCTCGTAGTATCAACCAAGAACCATATTCTACCCAATAGAAAAAGAATTATCCAAATCGGTTCACGCGTTACGAAGTTAGAACCTCTTTGTTTTTGGGAAGTCGGTTAACAATGAACATATTTCAGATATAAACACGACGGCATTGAGCATGGCATTGGTATGGCATGGCCATTGCGATAAATATCAGTTTGGACTTGTTCGGATTTCAGTAAAGAGTTCTTCGCGCAAAACTAGAATTTGGGATGACTCGATAGCAAAAATTTGTCTACTGTGACAGCAAATAGCCCAAAAGCGCCCAGAAAGAATTGAAAAATCGCCCAAAAGCACACAGGAAGAATTAAAAAATCGCACAAAAAGTGCCTAGTCGCAGAGAGCAAAATTTTGTCGCCCAACTGATGGCTCAAGTAGCCCAATCGGCGATAAATCTCCCGAATTGGCAACTCTGTTGAATTCCATGGAGATACCGAGGGGTAGTAATGTAAAATTATTTCAAACGATGCAAAAATGGCAGGCGAAGATTACGGTAGATTGGATGAATGAGCGGGTGATAAGAAATACTTTGTTTGGTTTCTTACCGGGTGAGGCAAAGAGAGAGATAATGACAAAATAATATGTTCTTTATTGGAATCGTTGGAAAATGCTGAGGTTGTCTGGTTGGATAAGTGGTAGACATAGATGGACGGCTGGTACATATTAGAAGATAATTTAATATTTGAAGTGAATAGTTCTTTAACTAAATGCGTGTGTAAGCACGTGTGATGGGTTATGAAAAAGAGGGTCATAAAGACAAAAGATTGGTTGTGTATCAGATGACTGGGTCGGCGGGTGTGCGGTTGGTAGATGGTGGATTGGTGGTAAGTGGGTAGGGGGGGGGGGGTGTGTGATTGTCGGCGGGTAAGGGGTGGGTGTGTTGTTGGTAGGTGGTTGGTGGGCAGCACCAACCACACACCTACTACCCACAACTTATCCATCACTCCCGCAATCATCTCCTGCCATTTTTGTCTCATAACAATTCGGAATATCCCCGCAGATTACATCTACTCAGTCCCCCATTCAGTAACCCACCTAATTGTTGAACCACTTATCCAACTACTCATCGAACCACTTACCCACCCACTCATTCTTCGCATTCCACCTACAGTGCAAATGCAAAAAGAAAAAAATTAATTGGTTATTTATATCAATTGAAAGATAAGTATTGATCAATTTATTAGAGAACCATTAAATTACAAATATTGTTGCTAATATATAGTTCGACGGTACAAGTTTAAAATGTTGCCAAAACGCATCCAAGGGATGTCACTTTAAATAACATAACATTTTAAAATTGAAAAAATACTAATAAAGAAAAACTTATAAATGAAATATCATATTAAATTATATCTTCTTTATCCCAGTCAACATTATAAAAAATGCAATATCTCAACTTTAAATTATGGAACAAAACATTTGTTTTATTCTTTGGGTTATTTGAAGGAAAAACAGCCAGCAAAGCAGCGTAAAACATAAAAAGCCGAAAAAAAATCCATGACATCATGCTTTTTTCATTCTCAGAGTGAAGCATGAAAAAGCCAGCATTTATTAGAAAAATTGGAAAAACACCATAAAATCCATAAAAAAAGTCGTATTTTGTACTCTTACATCTCTACTCATAAGAACGGAGAAAAAGAGAAGATGGTAAACTATTCCGCATGTGCAGATGGTAAACTATTCCACATAGGTGCTTAGGAAAGATTCCCGAAATTTGACATTGCAACCAAATTTGAACTTTAGAGTATAGGTGTGGAAGTAACTTCAAGCTGTTCTATCGCTCGTTTTAATGTGTCTACAAGGAATTAGGGTACCAATTTCGTTATAACAATGGCAGTGGAACTAGCGCTGAAAGAGTGAAACGTGCAATAGAAAATTTAAAGACAACTGACATTCCATCTTCATTCCATTCTTCAGAAAGTCGATGGTCTCAAAGATAGTGAAGTCGGCAATAAGTCAATAAGTTTTATAGACTTTCTTTGAACTTTATCTAAAGCGGACAATACGAATACGGTATTCTTGGCCTCTGCTCAAATATGACAATCATATTCTATCTAGGCCTGACGTGGGTAGACGCGCACAGGCGGGGGGAGGGGGAGGGGCAATTTTTTCAGAAGAAAGGTGCCCCCCTCCCACCTGTGCGCGCCTACCCACTTCAGGCCTAGATAGAATATGATTGTCATATTTAAATGTGCATCATATTCAACTTGCCTCTGAATATCGCTCTGTTCGTCTCTCTGATAAAATGAATCACGTAAAATTCGAAAATTTCGCCAAGATAAAACCAAAGACATCGTGATAATAGGCAAGGTACTGGACGGCCACACTGTAGGCGCTCTCTTTACCAGATATCCGCAAACATTAAATACACGAATATTTGTACACACTTTAGTTACCATATGCCGCTATTAACCATTGTACATTTCGAAAATTAATTCAATGTTTTTTATTACTCTTAATTTAAATTTATTAATTAACAAAGCTAAAAGAAATTTATCTTTACCGTTGCGTTTATATAGATGAGGTTTATGTTTAACTGTTCCGTAGCAACTAAAAACTATTATAGTTTCGATCTGTCCGAATGTGACATCCTTTCAATCTTCTCATTCGTAAATTTTGTATACGAACACTACCAAAAGCAGATTTAATGACCTTTTAAAAAAAATTTTTTTTGGACCTCCTTTTCCAAAGTTAAAGGTGTGCTGAAATTTTGTTTTACTTATGTATGTCTCGTAAAATTCAAGAATTTCCTAGGACACCTCACCTACTCTAATTTCTAAACTATTGATGCAAAATATCTCCAAAAATGTCTGAATGTAGTACTTTCAGTGAAAATTATAACAAACACTAGCAAAAATAGTTTATAGAAAATTTTGCATGTCTGACTTGCTCTTAACCAATTTTTATTACATTATTTATAAAAGTATTTATATTAAATAATATTGAATTAATATTTTTTTAATCATAATGACAATGCTCAAGAGATTGCCTTATGATGCAAAAGCACAGCTTTGGCAGAAAAGTAATTAAGGATAGCGGAAATAGGTTAATATGTTTTAAATGAAGGAGGTGACGATGTACGCCTCCATTAAAAGTTTCCGCCTCATCAGACGGGAGAAAAACTGAAGATGGTAAACTATGCCACATGTTTTTTTTCTGCTTAGAAAAGATTCCCGAAATTTGGTAAAATCTGTCCAAATTTATCTATAGGTGGGAGTACCTTAAAGCTCTTATATCGCGTGGTGTAATGTGTCTACAAGGAATTAGGGTAGCAATTTCGTTAGAACAATGAACGTGGAAATAGCGATAGAAGAGTGAAACCCGCGTTGGAAAAGTGAAAGACAAACAAAGCCCAATCCAAGCGACTGCAAATACATACCTATATGATTAGTTCAGTGAAGAATTAATGTCAAACTCTATTCTAAACATAATCGCGAGCAATTATTTAACATCAGGTTTGAGGAAAATCCAGAATGTTAGGTTAGGTTAAAAGGGTTTTGCTGAGCTACACTAAGCCCTTCACTTAGACCTCTAGATGGTTCTATTGTACCCCATAGTTTCATGGGAAACCACCTTTATATTTACCCTGTTCTCATTGCCATCCTGCTTCCCTAAGGAATCTCAACACGGCTTTGAGCTCTACGCTCCTCCGGTCCGTATGCCGAGTGGCCCACCTCTTCTTGTCGCTAACGCAGGACTTTCGCAGAGCGAAAGGCGACAAGACTTTATTATTCAGAAAAATATATTTGTTATAATGGGAATTTTTACTTTTTGTAGAATAATAGAATTTTTACAGTGATTTTCGCCATAATTTGTCCAGTACGGGTTTTTCCCATATAAAAAAAGTTCGGTCCAGGCTCAGGGGGAGGGGGAAATTGCGGTCAAATACGAACAGCTAAACATTTTAGATGTAAACAAACCGAAATATGACATAGTAAACAATAGGAAAGGTTTGGAAATTCTATTCTATTTTCTCCTACTATTTCATGCATTATTTTTAAAGTCTCAACTTAGAATTTACTTGACATTAACCTACAAACATGTGGTCACGATAAAAAGTATCTCTATTACAATTTTCATCTGTTTTAAAGGGAAGACACTCTCTTCATGGGGGTAAGCACGCCAAAAAAATCAGGTATGCTAATCATTTCCAAGAAAAATAATAAGAAGAGAACTTATTTCGAATCGACTTTTTTTACTGCAATATATTGATAATTAAGGTGAATTAGAAGCAAAGTGTTAGTCTTCCATTCCGGAGATACGAAGTTCGAACTTTGACTTTCTGTGGAAGGTATATCATGAAAAAGCGGGGTATTTATCGAGTTATTCACTATCAAAATGCCTCCTAAGTTAAGCGAACTCCATATTACACATTAACAACCAAATCTTTGACGATAATTTGAACCTTCCTTGGTCACTGTTGATCATTTGCTAAAGTAGCTAAGGTCAAATTGGAATTATAACCTTAAGAAACAAATTAGAATCACATATTTAAAAACCCTTAATGCTTCCGGTGCATAACTTGTATTTGAAGTCAAATATGGTACTTTTAGCGAGGCTTAAAAAAAATTCGCAATTCCATTCATTTCAAAAGGATCATTTGTTCCCAGGTGCTTCCCGTCCCACGCGGCTATGAAAACAGTAAATGTTAGGTTGGGATTCGAACATATGTTATATTATTCAATGATAGGCAACTTACATATCAGCCGCAGATGGGTTCCCAGACCAGCCTAAGCGCTATAAATAGTAGCCTTGAGTGTTTTTTACGCAATCCATCCAATATATCCAAAATAAATTTTACAGTTACTTAAAGGCGTTTGGGCCATTGCCACATTGGATCCGCCATCTTGAATTTTAAAAATCCAATAACGGTTTGCAATACACTGAAAAACAATGCTTTTTCCTTAAGGAAAATACCTCGAATACCCTCGAAATACCTCGATTATGAAGTTTTATCCGCTTATCTGAATATTTGACAGAGATAAGAGTTTTGTCCAGCTAGAACCGCGATTCTGGCCAATGGGCTGCCGCGACCCATGACTTTTTTCTGCTGACAACAGATTACAATAAAAAAAAACTATTAAGGGTTTCAGATGTAAACTTCTGGCGTAAATTGGAATTCCACTTGTAATCGTTTTATCGAATCGGTCGATCCTACCACAGACCCCACAAGGGGTTGCGGGAACTAGAAAGAGATATTTTTAATAATATATTTAATAGAGTTGCACTTCGTGATTTTTATTTGCTTTGAAATGCTTCAGAACGTTTTCCCACCAGTTGAAACTTTCACTTTTTCCGCAAACTAAGGGTTTAAATTAAACATGACATCTTTATAGAAGGAATTTAGAAGTAATTCATATACTGTATTTACCGAAAAATCCAAAAACCTAACACTCTGTTCTGCTTTATTTAAACAAGTTCTGTCTTTTTAAGCAACGTCGGTTCACAAAAAATCACAATGATTTTATTGGAATGATAATATAAAGTTTTAAAAGAAGCTATCTTAACAAATTTAACTTAATTCACTCGGGGACAAATTTTCACGCAGAAAAGTAAACAACCTTTGACAGTGAGAAAAATATTTTTGTGTTTTGTAGAGTGCTTTTTAACCGACTTCCCAAAAACAAAGAGGTTCTAAGTTCGACGCGTATGTTTTTTTTTTGTCTGACCGGGCATAACTTTGTAACGCATCGACCGATTTTGATGCTTCTGTTTTTGTTGGGTAGAGTATGTTCACCGATTGGTACCATGTCAAAAAACTTTTGGTAGGGTGGGGGTGGGGGTGAAACCTAACTTTGTAACGCTTCCGATCCGATTTGGATGGTTCTTTTTTTGTTGTACAGCACATAAATTGGGGGTGGGGGTGAAACCTAACTTTGTAACACATGGACCGATTTGGATGGTTCTTTTGCTGTTTTATAGAGTGTGATCACCCATTGCTAATAGAAGAATAATTTGGCCCATGGTGGGGGGAGGCGTAGTCTAACTTCGTAACGCGTGGACTAATTTGGATAATTCTTTTTCTTTTGGGTATAGTATGCTCCGTGGTTGATACCACGAGAAAAAAAATTTTTGGTGTGGTTGGGGTGGAAGAAGGGGGTGGAACCTAACTTTGTAACGCGTGGACCGATTTGGAAGGTTCTTTTGCTGTTGTATAGAGTGTAATCCCCCATTGCTAGTAGGAGAATAATTTGGTCCTATGGTGGTGGTGGGGGAGGGGGAGTGGTAGTAACTTCGTTTTTACCGTGAGAAAAAAAGTTTAGTGGAATGGGGGTGGGGTACGGGGTTAAAACTAACTTTTAACGCGTGGACCGATTTGGATGGTTCTTTCTTCGTTGTATAGTGTAGAAGACACTTAAAAGTGAAAAATAAAATAGTTTTTAAAAAAAAAGTTGAACCGCCTGCACAAAAAGCACTAAAAAGCATAAAATAATTTTTAATTTTATATCTATTACGACATTTTGAAGTCGGTGCAAATAAAACAACTACAGTACAACAATTGAAAATAATACATAATACTACCTGATCGTTTTAGCTTACGGGATCATAAGAAATGACGATTAAATATTTTTGTTGTAGTTGTTTGGTTTGTTTGATTTGCACCGACTTCAAAATGTCGTAAAAGATATAAAATTAAAAATTATTGTATGCTTTTAAGCGCTATAACTATCTTGGTTGGTTAGATGAATGTGCAGTTTTATTTGTATGCAAGGATTGGTTAATAATTGGAACAAAAAAACTGAAGTAATGACCACAGGCTTGGTGGTAAAATGGTCGAACTGTCATATTTTCTGGGCTTGTGTCTAGAGTAGGCGCTGAGCTATTGCAGTTAATGAGGCTCACATGTGCTGTGAAATCGACTTTGCTGCAACGGCTACTGCTAAGCCAAAGTTACTGCAGTGTACGTGTTTCAGCCTTTCCCTTATATACGGTGTTACTTTTTCCTAATTTTTTGACCTCTTATATGCCAACCACTGCTAAACGCGTTATAAGGCGTTGTCACGTCAAATCTGAAATTATTGTTTATGTAAATGAGAAAGTGCATGTAAAAATTTGTCTCGACTAGAAATTCGTTTCGTTTTCGTGTTAAATAATCAGCCCCCAGAACTTACGTGCGGAAATGAGTGGGGTGATAGATCTCACCTAGTCAAACAAAAAATTGTATTGCCGGGGGTTGGGCCATATCAACCATTTGGGAGTTACAGGGTGATTTATAAATTCCATTTTCATGGTATGCACAACACTCTTTTATTATTATCTTTTGATCTAGTTAACGCAGTGACATCAAACAAACGCCGCAAATTTTCGACTCCAATGATGTGATTATCTGCAACCGAGTTTGGTGGCCTTGAATGCAGCATGCTCCTTCTTCGAAGCAGAGGGTGTATAAAGTTTCATTATGAAAGTCCTAGTGCTGGCCAGAGGTATCTTAAAACTGGTGGTTCCCGCAGAAGATTTCCCACTTACCTCCTGGGGCGGGTTTGCCTTGACGGCAGATAGCCTCTGGTTTCAGGTGGGCGAGGAGATTGCAGCCTCAGTTTAATCCGAGGCGGGGTTAACGTGCATAATAACACACATGCATGATCGACCACTCTTTGGACCAGGCGGTACTCGTGGTATAGTGATAGTAGAGGAAAGGTGTGAAAGCTAAACAAAAAGCTCAATTGGCATCTCAGGTTTGGTCACCTTGCTATGCTGTTCATTCTAGGCGCATCGAGTCGGTACAGCGGAACTTTGTTAGGTTCGCACTCAGAGACCTCCCGTTGAATAATCCAATAAGGCTTCCTCCTTATGAAGATCGCCTCCGATTGCTTAATATGCACTCTTTAGAGATAGGACGCAGAGTTGCTGACCTGGTCTTTATTCACCAGCTTTTGAACTCGAAAATAGATTCTCGTGCCCTCGCAAGTAAGGTTTCTTATAGACATGCCCCGTATAGCTTTAGGAGACAGGGTTTACTAAATGTCGTTCACTCTTGGTATAACTATGGTATGCACGAGCCCATAAATCGCATGTGTAGAGCCGTGAATATGTGCCCTTTTTTCGACCTAACCCTTACTAAAGATTCGCTGAAACGATTTCTGTTCTCTGTGCACTTCTGATTGTTATGTTGTGCGTAGTCTAGTTTTGATTATTTATGTTTTTTGCAATATATCAATATATTGTTATATTCTGGTGAATAGGTGAACTGGTTCTAGGCTCCTGCCTGAGAAGTGCGTCTTCTGAGTAAGAAGGATTAATTCTAAGAAAGGTACACCATGCGCATTGTGCATATTACTCCTTCAAGAAGAGGGATATCAAGAAAATTCCGTTAGAATACAGCCGGTTACCCCTGCGTTCAAAACCATCCGGTACGGAATCGCATGGATTAGGAGAATTTATTTTAAGAGACTTTCTGTCTGTCCGGCCGACAACCATTACAAGGATCGAAACTTCAGAAGCCTAAAATTCTTGAAAATTTCGTTTTTTCGGCCGTGATGTTCCCCTTAAGATATGATTGATTTTCAAAACTCTACTACTTACTTCTATGAGTTCTCAGCGTTCGATTTCGGGAACTTGTTATAGCATAAAAAAGAGAAAAATATATAGCTGTTTTATCTTATAGTGGACTTTAACTGCCATGTGCATCAAATTTCACGGAAAAGTTAAATTGACATAAGGATTCGTGACAGACAGGCTGTAATTTGAATAAAAAAAACTTATTACAGAGGAGTTCTGCATTGAACAGTATTGTTTCTACAGCATCAATTATAATATTTATATGAAAGTGATATTAGAAGTGACATTTATAAGAATTGAAGCCCGATTAGTCCATTACCTATTTAATTTTTGCATTATCTTAAGTAAAGCGCTTCGAAATTATATGATATAATTATTTTTGCTTTTATATTAATATAACTTTAAAATTATTATATTATTTTCTTTAATAGCGTATAGAAGAATGGCGACGACACACGAAAATCGCGAGGAGTATTCATCCAATGTTATTCGAGTACTTCATCCAGCACGATCAATTTCGCCGAATGCAAATGTTATGAATGTAGACAATAACCTAGGTAAGCAGAAAAATAGTAGAAAAAAGAAATATTTGTTTTTATTATTTCAAAATAAGAACAAGTTTTATTTTAATACATATTTTATTGTTTTTAATCTGCCATATCTTACATTTGCCTTTAAGTTTTCCGGCACAAAATTTACTGTGATAAAATTGGTTTAATGTTTATAAATTATGTAAATATTTTACTGACGTACGGCAAACATTTAACTGTTGTCGCCTACATTTTTAAGAAGATTTATCGGGTTTTGATTGCCACAACAGTTCTGTGTTCAAAGATAAAGGCGATTAAAAGTTTAACAAAACTTCATTGCATGTTATCGAAATCATGGCTTCTTATTTTTACATTGACCTACCTACACCAAGTCACCACAGGTTCGAGTCGGCCTTGACTTCATACGGCATGTGACATCTGACGTTTTTCTGTTTTCCGAAATTCTGGAAATGCGCATTCCATAGCTTGATTTTGTTTTTATCACGTAATCAAGTTGTACAATGCGCATATCCCGAATTTCGGAAACCAGAAAAACGTCAGATGCTGTATAAAGTCAAGGCCGACTAGAACCTGTGGTAACTTAGTGTGGTGGAAATGAATAACGGAAATTGGTAGAACTAAGTTACTGAACTTTCTAGAATTAAGCTAAGTAGTATAAATATGGCTGAGTAGCAGCTTAGTCAGTCAGTTGAATTTTAACCAGTGAAGTGAGAAGTGTAAATAAGTAAAGTCAACCATAATATTGTGAACGAAATTGTTAAACGAACTAATTAAGTGAAGTGAATAAACTTGTGAACATTTGTGATTTAATTTCGTCTTAATTAATCCGTCGAGCCCGAAGAGCCCCATTTATGTTACAATATATAGATATATATATATATATATATATATATATATATATATATATATATATATATATATATATATATATATATATATATATATATATATATATATATATATATATATATATATATATATATATATATATATATGGGATCGAGGCTTCTCCATGAAAAGAACTTTGGAACGGAGAATCGGCAACGGCACTGGTGGCCCAGTGGTTAGGGAAATGGAGTATCATGCGCATGGTCTCGGTTCAAACCCAGCTAGCCAAATGGTTTTTTTAACGCAGATTCTCCGATTCCTACAAATTTGGGGCTAAACCGGGATGGAGAAGACCTCAAACGACGTGGCCTCACAATCGGTAATTAAAAGACGTAAAAGACGGACATCTGGGGGCAGATGTCATTTCAGGACGGCCGAGTTGTGGGATCGAGGCTTCTCCATGAAAAGAACTTTGGAACGGAGAATCGGCAACGGCACTGGTGGCCCAGTGGTTAGGGAAATGGAGTATCATGCGCATGGTCTCGGTTCAAACCCAGCTAGCCAAATGGTTTTTTTAACGCAGATTCTCCGATTCCTATATATATATATATATAGCCCGATCGAGCGCTCCATTTCCGAGTTATAATTCTTTAAGAACTGCTAAATCCAAGAATTATCGAACATGAATCGTTTTTCCATTATTTATAGCTCCAGACTGAAATAAGGAATTGGGATTTTCATATATCCTTTTGTGAAAAATTCCCTGTTCTTTCAACTAAAATCCAAAAATAACCGGTTCATTTTTGATCCGATTTCTTCCAAAATTTAGCCACATTTTGAAAGAAAAACGACTTTGGACATTTTTAAATTTGTTTTCCTCGCCAATCGATTAATTGACTCCCAAAGTTTTCCGTAACAAGTTTTGAAGTGGATCTCATTAAGGGAGGGAAATGTAAGCATTTTTTACACTTTCAAATTTAGGATTATATTTTAAAATTATTTTTTTCATCATCAATCGGTTTATTGACATAAAAACAACGTGGTACCAAAATTTCAAAGTGGGTCTCAAAAAGAGGAAAAAATGCGAAGTTTTTTTTCATTTTCAAAGTAAAACTCCAATCAATTCTTCCGACTCGTCTCGTGGTCGTTTCGGGGTCTTGCCCAACGAGGGTCCATGAAAATACCCCTCTTTGCGTGCACGTTTTCTGATATTGATAAGATTTTGGAAACATCTTTCTCTTCAATGTACATTACACTCGGTGGCTCCGATATTGCTCGAATCGTGATCCTCTTGAGTGCCCCAATCGTATTCCTGATACTATAAGGCATAATGCGTATCATTTAGATCTTCTTTTAGCATTGCATTGTCTGGTCGCAGCCCAATTCTCCACCTCCTATCTGACAACCACTAATCTTAATTACACCAAAAGATTAGTGTGGTATTATAAAAATGGTGATGGGGCTGAACTTTATAAATATCTCAGAGAGTAAAAAAAAAGCAAAACAAATAACAAAAAAATATCTCCATCATAGCTAATTGCACCGTCATGCCATGGGTCCCGGGTTCGAGACTACTTCTCCCCATGAGTTTTTATCAAGAAGTTAAAATAATCCACTCCATCTCTGGACTGTTGTCTAGCTCGCAGCAATACAAAAAAAGAAGACATGCAAGTTTCCTCACTTTCTTTACCCTAATTCTCTTCCGGACAACACCATGCTAACGCATCAAAAGGTTGTCCCCTAGGCTTTGGCCACATCGTATAAAAAAAGCTTCGGCCTTATCTAAAGTTTCTGAATCACTCATCAACTCTCATTTGATGAAATATCTAGAAAATAACCATCTTATCAACAGCTAGGGATAAGCAGTTATCATTTAGCATTCAATCTGAATGTTAATATAAATTTAAAACTACAATTGTTAAAACTTAAAAATGAATATTAAAAATTGGATTTTACAAATAGACGTGATTATCTGGATTGGTGTCCATAAACATCATCTTTATCTTATATGGTATTTTTGCCCTCTTTTGACGACGTGGGAAGCCCATCGGAACAGTACTACTTCCACTTGCGGAATTTGCCAACAGCAAAATTAAGATTTGAGCTGACTCGACAGCAAAAATTGTTTTACTGTCGCGTCGCGTCAGGTCAAGTTATTCGGATTAACCAAAAAGAATACTTTGCTGGTGCTGTCGGCTGTTATGCAATCTTATACGGCCTTTAGAGCTCATTCCCTTAACTTCAAATCGTGCTAATTTTAGGATAATTTGTCAAGGCCTCTCTGTTCATAAATGCTTGAGAAAGCTGGAAACTCTATCTGTCTAACTTGCGGGATATAGCCTTAGTAATTGCAGGATTCCTCTCAGGTTTCTTCAATTACATTTAACACTTCTTCAGTTTGTTTTCCTTTCGATTTCCGCCACGGCGATTTTTGACAATTTCCGACCCGTTTTTCTTGTAAGCACAAATTATTGACTTCGAAATATTACAGCCGTATCAGTTTGACAGACAGCCGACAACGACACCAAAGTGTTCTTATTGGCTAATCCAAATTACGTCACCCGACGCAACAGCAGACAATTTGTTGCTGTCGAGTCATCTCAAATCCTAATTTTGCGGTTGCCCTCTAACGGGCAGCGCGAATTACTTTGTACTAAACTCCGAAAGGCTTTTGCTGCGGTTGCTGTTGCTATCGGCTATCGTGCAATCTGATATGGCCCCTAATGTTAATGTTGCAGTTTGTCGATACCTCTCGGTTGGTCTACAGTTCCACTAGGTGCTCCTTCTGTTACATTTTACAAGTTTTATATTTACATACATACAAGGATATTGAAAAAATAATAAAAACCAACAAAAAGTCAAGTTAGTTAGTGTGTTATTTTAAGTGTTTGATGAATTTCGTTACGTTTTTTTACATGGTGTTTTAGTTTTTTGTTAATGGTATATAAATGGATATGGATTTTTTTATTTTTCATTCGACTTCTTTATTAAGATTTAAAACTTAATAAATTAGTGAACATGAAATTGATATAATCGTTTGATTTTAAGAAATCTCCACAAAAGATTCGGCATATGATCACTTTCGGTGCATACTGTATATGAATACTTCGGAACAGGGCCGTTAGTTTATAGTTCAATTAAAATAAAGTTTAATTTAATTGACTAAAGGTTTGTTTTATTTGAAGGAAAGTTTAATTTAATCCTTTGGTTTTCTTGGGATAAAGTTTACTGTTACTGGCGGATAGTGGAATTCCTTTGCTTTAAAGGTGAATTAAAATAAAAATGGTATAATATATCTTCGTTGAACTCTGCTGAATGGATATTAAGGAGGTGCAGGTGAAGTAAGGCTTGTAGTTTAGATTGTATTTAACAACCATGTAGCAGAACAGAATGTTTAGAGATCTTGTCATTGCATATATTATTCTGTACTCAAAACTTCGGGCATTTAAGAGTTATGGATGTTTGTTGGATAGAAGACGGTGTCCGTCATAGGTCTTTTAGGAAATCTTGACTATTCTTTAATATCTCTCCAATTCGCGTCTCCTATTTGACGCCCACTATTCGTACCAAATTGATTAGTACGGCATTTAAAACAAGTGATAAGGTTGGGTTTAATAAATTTGTTCAAAAGTTATCTCTCTCTTGTTCCCATAATCCCTTTAGGAACATGAGGCGGGAGAAGAACATCACTCAATTCGTTTGCCTACAATTAAAGGTGGATTCTGAAACATCGACATTACCTTGCAACTCTCAATGGCCTTTTAGTCTTAATCTATTGTCAACAGGAAACAACTATTGGTCCCCGGCGGTGGGGTTCGAACGTAGGACCTCCGGAATAGAAGGCCGGCACGTTATAATTTTCTCCACCGACGACAAAAGTTAGCTTGCTGTTTTATTCCTCACAACTTCAAAAACCTTAAGCCAAATATCGCTTGGCTTAATAGTGACTGTTTACGGCCATAAATGGACATAGCATAAGAGCTATGTCCATTGGCTAAATAGAAAGGGAGCTTTAAATATTTGACCGAAATACTCACAATTCTACTATTCCTTGCTTGCCAAAAACGAAATAAGGGCTTAAGATCGTTAAACCTATTAAGAACAAGTTCACCGGGATCAATAGAAAATCCCGTAAAAAGTAATCCCTACGCCAAAACACCGAAAACCAAATCCCTAAAAATAAAAATCTATAACGACAAAATCTCTAAAAACAAAGAAATCCCTAAAAATATCCATACATTAAAAAGGGTGGAGATAAAGCACAAAATATATTCGTACTTAACGCAATTCCTTTTAAAAATGTCAAATCTGATTTCTCATATCTCTCATCGCTTATCTTTTCTTTTTATTATTATTATATTCAATTTAATTAATTATTAGATTTGCAGTTATATGTGGTGACTACTCTTCCACAAACTGTTAACCCCTCAACCCGCGCTTTTTATAAAAAAAAACAGTCCCCTCGAGTTAATTAGAGGTTAAATACAGCTCCACGTTTTATATTTAAAAATTTGATTTCAAGGAATTTTATATATTTTCCAATCGGTATACATACGGTATACATACACGTCCAGAAAGTAAGTGTACTGGTACTCTCACAGCTGTAGGGAATACGACATGTTGGCAACACTGCCGCGTAGCCTGACCCCTCCCCTTCAAAACGAGACCAATCCGAGGTTAGTGTGTTGAAAACTCTTGACGCAGTAGCATCTCTCGCGAAAAATGTCGATCGTATCTCCCGCCAAGTGCGAAATCCGCGCCGTCATTCGCTACCTCGTTGCGAAGGGAAAAGCTCCGGTTGAAATTTATAATGAGGTGAAAACTGTTTACGGTAATAAAGCTATGAATCGTACGAGTGTGTACAAGTGGTGTCGCGAGTTTAAAAATGGCTGTACTTCCGTGCATGACGATCAGAGGAGCCGAAGACCTTCAATTGTGACTGACGAACTTGTGGAAAAAATCGAGATTGCGGTCCGTGACGATCGCAGATTGACGTTAGATGAACTTTCTGCGATGTTTCCGCAAATCTCCAGATCCCTGATACACGAAACAATCACAGAAACTCTCGGATATCGGAAATTCAAATTCCCCCAAGAAATTCAAAACCACAATTTCAGCCAAAAAAATCATGGCATCCTGTTTTGGGACCATAAAGGCATAATTTTGATTGAATATCTGCCTCACGGAGAGACCATCAACGCGGCAGGATACTGTGAGACGGTAAAAAAACTGAAAAGGGCGATTCAGAATAAAAGGAGGGGCATGCTGACGAAGGGAGTCTGCCTGCTGCACGATAATGCCAGACCTCACACGGCCAACGCCACGAAGCAACTCCTGGACTCTTTTGGATGGGACGTTTTGAACCACCCCCGTATTCCCCTGACCTGGCCCCTTCAGATTTCCATCTCTTCACTTCCCTTAACGTGCACATGGGTGGGATCAAGTTTTCAACGGACGAGGAGGTGAAGGCGGCGGTGGAGAAGTGGGCGAAAGAGCTGGCGGGAGACTTCTTCGAGGCAGGCATCAAAAAATTGATCCCTCGGCTCACCACTTGCATCGAGAGGGATGGTGACTACGTAGAAAAATAACTTACATATGTACAAGTGTAACCAAGTATGATTTTGTTTAATTAAATTTTTTTTGAACCCTACATAAATTGAGTACACTTAATTTCTGGACGTGCCTCGTATATGTCGTAATTAACTTGAATGTGAGGTAATTTAAAAAATATTTCAAATTTATGTAATTTTCCACACTACCTTATATGGTTGTATTTAGCAAGGGACATTTTTTATTAGTAAGAACAATTTCGTAATGTAAGAAGTGTTTTGCTTTATAGATGTTATTCTCCTCAAGAATAGCATACATACACTACTAAAAACATTTTTAGAGGTACTGAAAGGCTGAAAGTTAGGCAACTACTATTGTCCGTATTTAGAAATGCAAAAGAAATAATTGTATATAAAAATTTCTTTTATTCCAGTTATTCTGTACAAAAGATATTGTTAAGTGGTAAATGAAACTGAATTTATTGCAAGTCTTCTATTCCTTATCAAAATATCATTAAATTAAAACTCTTCAGATTTCTGATTAGTATCACGTTGTTTTGGGGTACGGATAGCTACAAATTAATTATGGCGGCGCAAACGTAATGTCAATAAAAATCTTCTTGAGTAATTCACCGTAATTTCTCAGTACAATTTGTTTATGTCTTCACAATTTTTTGTGCTTTAATATTTTAATAATTTCTTTTTAGATATCAAACACCACTCGCACCTCAATTTCACACATTTTCCAAATATCACCCTTTTACGGTACGCAGTAAACAAAATTGGCACCTGGAGTACAATTAAAAGATAGTAGCGATATATATATATATATATATATATATATATATATATATATATATATATATATATATATATATATATATATATATATATATATATATATATATATATATGTATGGAAGAATGTAAAAGGAAAGATTTAGCATGGTTATCGGTCCGCGTCATTTAGACTGTAGCTTCCCATTTAAGTTCGTCACAAGTATTGTATTTAAGAACTGCATCACTTCAGTGGCCAAACTTTTCCGAAAACTTTTAACATCCAAAAGGTTATTTTTTTGTCACGTTTTGTCATAAATAACCTTTACTTTAGAATTTGTTCACCATATTTTTTAATTTCAATCCCTATTTGAGGGGTGTTTCTAGCCTTTTGGATGGTAAAATATATTTTAACGTTTGTGATACATCTTACGCAATCTGTTAAGCAAAAAAAATTTCTAGAATAAGTATTTTGTAAAATATTTAGAATTTCATTATCATTAACCCCAACATTAGGTGTGTTTGACGCCATTTTGGAGCCGCCATTTTTAAAATGGTTCCAAATGCCACTCGACTTTTGAAAGGTCATATCAATACAAACATTTTAAGCTATTGAGGGTTTTTCTACGCCTCTTCAAATTTTTGGCAGAAAGGTGGCCCGGTTGACGTGGAACGCCCCATATATATAGGTATATATATATATATATTAAGGAGCTTCAAAAACGTCCAAATTTGTTTTAGTTCGAATTGTGTAGAAAGCTAGTATTCTATAAAGTAACAAATTCGTGCAACATTGGAATCTCACAGCTCATTTGTAAAAAGTCGCTCCAGCCCTTGAAAAACTGCTAAAATTACTCAACGAAAAAAATTTAAATTCAGGAGTTCCGTATAATTTAAGTTGTGGATCAGAATTAAGTTACTGGCGACTTGATAGCACTTCCGGTTTCATTGGGAATTCAAAAAGAGTAAAACTTTCGAGAAAATAAATTTAACAAGTCGTTTGAATTCGTTTTGATGACTGTTTTCAGAATATGTATTAAAAATGTGCTTCATAAAATTTCCAGAAATTTCCTTCATCTCCGGTCGAAAATGATATGGAAATCCAAAATTTGGGATTTTTTGGTCGAACCATTTTAGCAGAAGATGTGTTTAAGTTTTTCAGGGGGCTTCAGCGACCTTTTACAAATGAGTTATGAGACTCAAATTTCGCGTTTCGGAATTACAGGTGATTCATAAATTTCAGTTTTTCATGTTATGCACATCATTTTTTTATTATTATCTTTTGATCTACCCAACGTAGCGACATAATCAAAACTACTACACTAATTACCTTTCCAAAATTTTTAACCAAAATGCTTCCAAAAGTGAAAAGAAAATTTTGAAATTACCAAAAATTCAGCATTTTCCCAAATTATCTCCGAAATTCATGTAGTTAATTCATCCGTTTTTTTATTTTTATAAAATTTCCCATATCGGGGAATATTATAAAAATCTACAATTAAAATTAAACTGAAATTGTTCCTAAAATTCTTTTTAATGAGTTTGAAAATAATTATAATTAATCCTAATAAGTTACAAAAACTGGTAACAATGTTCACCGCCACTTTGGATGCATGCCAATAATCTTCTTCTAATTCCCTGTTTAAAGACTATTGTAGTCAGCCTCTCCCGTATTTTCGTCACTGCATTACCAATTCGGCTGACTAAATTCTCTCTAGTGTTAACAGGACTTGAAATGACTTCATCCTTCATTGTTCTCCCTAAGAAAAAGTCTAATAGCGTAAGGTCTGGAGATCTAGCAGGCCAAGGAACCGGTGCACATCGTCCAATCCAGCAATTACGAAATTTTCATTTAGTATTGCCTTCACAATGTTAGCAGTATGCGCTGGTGCTCTATCGTGTTGGTAAAACATGTCCGTTCGATTACGCAAAGGGATGTCCTCTGTTAGATTTGGCGGTGTATTCTCCAAAAAGTCCGCATCAATTTTACTGTTGAGTACTTGCCGCAAAATGAATGGTCCTCTTACTTATCGATTTGTTTTTCAACTATGATAGACATTCTTGCATACTGTGACTCTCTTTTAAAGCAAAATTTTCAGCAAGAATGAGTAACAGAACGCCAGGATACTAGGGTGTGAACTCTGAATTTCAAAATATGTTTTTTCAGTTCCGGGAGCGACTGTACAATGGTAGGAGCAAGATCAACATTGTTGACAAATTTGGAAGCGCAATTGAGATAGTAGTTTTTTAGCGTTTGTTTGATGAAGCTGCGTTGAGTAGATCAAAATATAAAAACAAAAGAGTGATATGCATACCATGTAAAACTGAAATTTATGAATCACCCTACAACTCCCAAACGGTTGAGATTGCCCCTCCCCCCGCAATGCAAATTTTTTTTCTCTAGGCGAGGTATATAACCCCACTTATTTTGGTACGTCAGATCTGAAACACCCTATATATATATATAGGGTGTTTCAGATCTGACGTACCAAAATTAGTGGGGTGATAGATCTCAACTAGATAAACAAAAATCGTATGGCAGGGGGGAATATCAACCAATGACCTTTACAAAAATGTCAACACTACTGATCTAACTCTTACCGTTGCACGTACAGTCACAGAGGATTAGAAAAACGGCAAAACATAAACAAATCAATAAGTACGGGTATTTTTAAGTAAAAATTATTAAAAAATCTTAGAATTTACTTTTGAGTAATTCGCGGATATTCTTTATATTTATGGCGTAGTCGATGGAAACGAGAGGGCGGCTGTACTGGAATATCAAAGGAGATATCCTTATCGGCGAGCACCCCAATGTGGGGTATTTACACGGACTTTTTCAAAGGTTGAGAGAAGCAGAAAGTGTACCTTCACACGACAGGGAGACATGTCCCGAATCTTCGAGAATTTCTGCCGACGTCAAACAGCAAATAATCGTGAGGCAAAAACTTGAGACGAGCACGAAACGAGTCGAAAGGCGATTAGAACTATCGTTATCTAAGGTTTGGAGGGGTTTTCACCGAGGGGGATTACGTCCATATCATCATCACCCAGCCCAAGGACTGAAATTTAGCACTTGGCTTCTGAAACGCGACATTGACGACAGAGCGTTTCTGGACCTAATTCTGTGGACAGATGAATGTCAAATCAACAGGAATGATATCACAATCTTCCATAACCTCCATACCTGGTCGAACACTAACCCACGCAGGGCAAAAGTTACCTCATTCCAGCAGAGATTCAGTGTCAATACTCAGGCTGGTATCATCGGCAACCATTGGAAGGGCCATTCATTTTGCCGCAACTGCTTAATAGTGAAATTTATGCAGACTTTTTGAACAATACACTGTGAGATCAAATAGAGGAGAACTCTTTGGAATCTTAGGTGAGTACCAGCGCATATGTCTAACATTGTGATGGTCATACTTAGTGAAAAATGTCCTAACCGCTAGATTGGACGAGGTGCACCGATTCCTTGGCCTGCTGGATCTCCAGACCTTACCCCATTGGACTTTTTCTTATAGGGAACTATGAAGGATGAAGTTTGTTCATGCCCAGTTAACAATAGAGAGGATTTTGGTTAGCCGGATTGGGAATGCAGCAACGAAAATACGGGAGAGGCTGGCTGCAATATGCCTTAAATAGGGACGAGATTGTTGGTATGCATCCAGTGGCGATGAACATTTTGAACGGCTTTTGTTACTTATCAAGATTAATTGTAATTATTCTTAAATTCAATAAAAAGAATTTTTTAGAATTAATTTGACTTTAATTTGTTGATTTTTATATTCTCCGATAGGATGTATAAATTTCTACATATTTTCCCTACGTGGACATGTTGCACCTTTTTGGAAAGGTAATAAGTTGGGCAATCTAATAAAAATAAAAAATTGGTGTACTAATTACATGAAAATCGGAAAATTAGGGAAAATGCTGAACTTTAGGTAATCGCAACCCATTTTTTCTCTTTTGGAAGTGACTGGTTGAGCAATGGTAGGAGTAAGATCAACATTGTTGAAAATTTTGGAAAGACCATTGGGATATTAGTTTTTAGTGTTTGTTTGATATCCCCCCTCTTCCATACAATTAAAAAACATTGATTACTAAAATGAATTAAAAAAAATATTTTTTTTAAAACCAAACTTTTCAAGAAAAATTGACTTTTCTCAACTAGAACATCATGAAATATCATTCGTAAATCAAAATTTTGTATGGAAAAAGTGTTTTTCTTTCGGTTCTCTAAAAAAATAGACCAGTCTCCAGAATTTTTCTTATATTTCATTTTAGTAATCAATGATTTTTAAGCCATTTTTTCGGCTTTAATGGAATACCGCATGGGTTTTTCCACTAGACTAACGTATTTTGTTTTTTACTAATCTTAATTTTTCGTCATGATCCAGCAAAAGATCCACATGGAGCAAGAAAAAATACACTTTTGCACTTTCCATACGTTTCATGGGTGGTCTAATATATATACATATATATATATAAAATAGAGGTCTAGATCCTAACTCTTGTTTAAAAATTTTAAAAGGGCAGTTAAAGCCGTTGTTTGGTTTTAATTTTTGTTTCACTTTATTTTTTTATGTCCTATAGGGAAGAGAAGTGAGCGGTCTCCACGACGCTCCCCCCTCCCCGTCATGCGGGGCTACGAAGGAACGTGTACTTTCATACACGTAACAAACATACATACGTAGACTGCTAAATTCATAACCCGTGCGGGTTTACGGAAGTTAATATTTGTGGTTGTATGTATTTTTGAATAAGGAATCTGCAAAAAAATTAAAATTTTCGTTGAAAAAATTTTAAAATAATTTAGATCTCGACAACAGCGCCACCTATCGGGTCCAAAGCTATCCTATCTTTCAAGCTGGAACCAAACCTACACATTCACAAAATTTCATCGGTTGAGCGACTTCGGAGATTAGCGTTTACGAACTATACACTATACAGCGTGTTTCAGATCTGAAAGATAATAAGATGGGCAATCCAATAAAAATAAAGAAGAGGTGTACTAATTACATGAATTTTGGAAAAAATTTGGGAAAATTCTGAATTTTAGGTAATTGCAAACCATTTTTTTCACTTTCGGAAGTGACTGTTCCTGCAATGGTAGGAGTTAGAACAACATTGTTGACAATTTTGGAAAGGTCAAATTCTGCAAGCCCTACATCTATTGGTAACAAAAATGCGGACAACGCCGGTACACTGCTATGTGGAGTGCATCAATTGGTTCAGCGGCACTACAACCAAGCCATGGTTCCCGGGTTCGAGACTCGGTCTCCCGTGGGTTTTTGAAAATAAAATTTAAAAAAATCCACACATTTAAAAAAAATCCACACAAGGTCAAAACAATAAATCGGAGTACGTTTATCGTAGGAGGAATACGGGAGTACACACAACAAAATCTGCACAGGAAAATCAATTTATATTACTGAGTTATAGTGACGTCAGTATATTATCGCAATTATCTTTCGAATGTATACAGGACTAGTAGTACGTTTTTAAATGCGTATCATTATTTTTATTTAATTTAAAATTTTGTGGCTATCAAATGAATCCACAGTTACAGTATTGCATATAATGCACAATCGATGAACGCATACTAATTTAGTTTCTAATCTTTGTGTATTGGAAACGGCAATTTGTGTTGGAGTTGGATCAGTTGGTTTAGCGGCATGGCCACCATGCCATGATTCCCGGGTTCGAGACTCGGTGTCCTCGTGGTTTTTTAAAATGAAATTGAAAACTCTATTCCGTTTCTGGGCTGTTTTCTAACTCGCAGCAATGCAAAAACAAGGCTTGCAAGTTTCCATACTCCGCTTACCCTAATTACCTTTCGGACAAAGCCATGCTAACGCATAAAAAGGTTGTCTCCTAGGCTTTGGCTACATCGTACGAAAAACGTAGTATACATGTGTACATATATCTAAATTAGACTGTCTAAAAGATATAAAATTCAGATATCATTAAAATAAGGGGTGATGTCTGAATTATTCGTTCTTACTACCTACATATGTAAATGTTATCAAGATGTCTAAAATCAAAACAATTTAGCAAAACATGCAAGTGGATTTATCATTTACAAACAAGTTTTTTTTATCATTTTATTCGTCATTTATTTATAGAATTTTTTTCTCGTTTTCGTTTTGGCGCTAGATTACCTTTTAGAAGACCTTCAGTCCAGTGTTACTCCTGCCAATTATACAAGTTCCAGAAGAGACGTGCAATATCTATCTCCCGCAAATTCGACAACAATTATTCGAGAACGATCAACCAGTCCTGGAACTGTAAGTCACGTAAAATCTTGAGCAATCATCTATTAAATTAGAATTTCACAGAGAAGAGTACATAATACCGTGTCGTACCAATACTCTTCAAACCGTAATAATGCGAAAGGATCAGAGAATAATGTAGATCAACTAGATACTCTTCTTCAAGATTTGAAAAATGAAAGAAACATTACTACTGAAAGAGGTAAGTTAAGAATTTAAATATAAATAAGAAAAATAGCCAATCCAATTTTTAAATTGCAGATTACACTGAATTACACAGTACCAAAATTAATCCGGGAATGCTGTAATGCTAAAAGAATTTGTTATATATATATATATATATATATATATATATATATATATATATATATATATATATATATATTAGACCACCCACGAAATGTGTGGAAAGTGCAAAAGTGTGTTTTCTTTTTGCTACATGTGTATTTTTTCGTAGATAATGACGGTATTCAATTCAAGCAGAAAAAATGGCTTAAAAATCATTGACTACTGAAATGAAATATAAACAAAAATCTGGAGACTGGTCCAAGGCATATTTTTATAGAGAAGCGAAGGACAAAAGGTTTTTCCATAAAAACTTTTGATGTACGAATGATATGTCATGGTGTTCTAGTTGAGAAAAGTCAATTTTTTTAAATTTTTTTTCCTGAACATATAGATTTCATTTTAGTACTCAATGATTTTTAAGCCATTTTTTCGGCTTTAATTGAATGCCGCATGGGTTTTTTCCACTAGACTAACTTATTTGTTTTTACTAATCTTATTTTTTCGTCATGATCTACGAAAAAATCCATATGTAGCACAAAAAACACACTGCACATTTGGGTGAACGATATCCCTTGTAGGATTGATAGGCCCAGAATAACAAAACATACCTCAGGTAAAAAATCATTATTTTTCGAGATAATTGGACAAAAATTGGTATTTGAGGATTTTAATGTTTGTTAGGTAATGCTCCTATTGATCACAACCCGGAACAAAAACTAGTGTGCCTTTAACCTTTGGAAAAATAAACATTTTTACCCGATTTTTTTACTACTTGACTTTGACTCTTCATACTGTAAAAAAATTTACCACGCTAAAGTCGCCAGTTATAGTATCACATATAATGCACAATCAATAGTTCTATTTACAGTCGTTTTTGGTATTCCAGTACGACGCAGAATTACTCGCTCCGACACGGTTGGATCACTATCCATTTCTTTAAAGTAATACATGATACTTGCTATACCACATAAAATGCGCAAACTTTTCTTATAACTAGCCAGTTTAGCGGGGTAAATTTTTTTACAGTATGAAGAGTCAAATTCAAGTAATGAAAAAAGATTTACCCGTAAATCGGGTTAAAATGTTTATTTTTTCCAAAGGTTAAAGGCACACTAGTTTTTGTTCCGGGTTGTGATCAATAGGATGGATATTCAGCATTACCTAACAAACATTAGAATCCTCATATACCAATTTTTGTAGCCATGGCACTCAAAAAGCTGATCTGAGGTGTCGATTTTTTCGAAATTCATAAAAGTGCAATTATCTCGAAAACTAATGATTTTTTTTACTAAGGTATGTTTTGTTATCCTGGGCAGTCATGAGTTGGCCTATCAATCCTCTAAGGGATTAAAAAACGGGACATGTATATATATATATATATATATATATAGGGTGTTTCAGATTTGACGTGCCAAAATGAGTGCGGGGGGGGGGGGGGCAATCTCAACCGTTTAGTAGTTACAGGGTGATTCATATAGTTCAGTTTGTCATATTATGCACATGACTCTTTTATTTTTATCTTTTGATCTACTCAACACAGCGACGTCAAACAAACGCTAAAAAACTACAAAGTTGCTCTAACTTTGTAGTTTTTTTTAATACTTTTGCAGGTACCGTCACTTGCAAATATGAAAAAGAAAAATTTTAAAAAATTTTCTCAAATTTTTTTTCGAAATTAAGGTAATTAATACCTTCAATGTTTATTTTTATTAAATTTTCTATCGTATTACCTTTCCAAAAAGGCGCAACATGGTGAGGTATACATTAGATTAAGAAAACCGCATCCGTTGAAAGCCCTGACTACCTAATTATTTTATTGCACGTAAGGTATGAAAATCTTTAAATAAACAAAATTTTTAAGATAGAGGTTCGAAAATGTTTCTTTTGGGTTAACTGGTAATTAATTTTAATTATTGCTGCAAAAAAGTAATTTAAATTTTAGTCTAATTTTGTTTTATTGCCAATATTAGCTTGTGTTAGTCAGAATGTACTCCCTAGTATCCTGGCGTTCTGTTACTCGTACCTGATAAAAATTTTGCTGTAAGAAGGGGTCAGTCAGCAAGAATACCATATATCATAGTTGAAAATAAAATCAATAAGTACGGGTATTTTTAAGTAAAAATTATTAAAAAATGGTAGAATTTACTTTTGTATTTATGGCGTAGTAGACGGAAACGAGAGAGCGGCTGCACTGAAATATCAAAGGAGATATCCTTATCGGCGAGCACCGCAAGGTAGGGTATTTACACGGACTTTTCCAAAGGTTGAGAGAAACAGGAAGTGTACCTTCACACGACAGGGAGACACGAGCCGAAATTTCTGCCGACGTCGTGCAGCAAATAATCACCATCATCAGGCATGACTCTGAGACGAGCACGAGATGAGTCGCAAGACGATTAGGAGTGTCCTCATGTAAGGTTTGGAGGATTATTTATCAAGAGGGATTACGTCCATATCACCATCGCTCAGTCCAAGTACTGCTGGAAGGAGATTCCGAGAAAAGACTGGACTTTAGCACTTGGCTTCTGGAACATGACATTGACGGTAGGTCGTTTCTAGACCGAACGGATGAATCTCAATTCATCAGTGATGATATCACGAACTTCTATAACCTCAATACCTGGTCGGAAACTAACCCACACAGGACAAAGATGCCCTCATTCCAGCAGATATTCAGTGTCAATGTATGGGCTGGTATCATCGGCAACATTTGGTAGGACCATTCATTTTGCCGCAAGTGCTCAGCAGTCAAATTTATGCAGACTGTTTGGAGAATACACGTCCAGATCTAATAAAGGACATACCTGTGTATAATCGAACGGACATATTTTACCAACACGATGGAGCACCAGCGCATACTGCTAACATTGTGAAGGCCATGCTAAGTGAAAAATTTCCTAACCGTTGGATTGGACGAGGTGCACCGATTCCTTGGCCTGCTAGACCTCCAGACCTCACCCCGTTGGACTCTTTCTTATGGGGAGCAATAAAGGATGAATTTTGTTTAAGCTATGTTAACGCTAGGGAAGATTTAGGTAGCAGAATTGGTAATGCAGCGACGAAAATACGGGAGAGGCTGGCTGAAATGCTTCTTAAAGAGGGACTTTGAACGAGATTGTTGGCATACATCCAAAGTGACGGTGGACATTTTAAACAGCTTTTGTAATTTACTAAGATTAATTGTAATACGTTTTGAATTCAATAAAAAGGATTTTAGAGTTAATATGAGTTTAATTTCTTTAAATTGCAGATTTTCAAATATTTCCCGATAAATTTTCTACATATTAATTTCTACACCGTTTCTCTACCTGGGTATGTTGTATCTTTTTAGAAAGGTTATAAGATGGGCAATCCAATTAAAATAAAGAAGAGGTGTACTAATTACATGAATTTCGGAGAAAATTTGGGAAAATCCTGAATTTTAGGTAATCGCAAGCCATTTTTTTCACTTTTGGAAGTGACTGTACCTGCAATGGTAAGTGTGTTAGATCAACATTGTTTGGTAGGGTTATTGGGATAGTAGTTTTTTAGCGTTTGTTTGATGTCGCTGTGTTGGGTAGATCAAAAGATAAAAATAAAAAAGTAATGTGTATACCATGAAAAACTAAAAATCACCATGTAACTCCTAAACGGTTTAAATTGCTCCCCTCATGCAATTTTTTGCTTATCTAGGTGAGATCTGAAACATCCTATATAAACAAACAAAATGTAACATCTGTTTTTTCGAGAGGTTGAACTATGTAATATGTAATACTTAATACTGGCATTGGCTTGAATTCTTTAAAGAATAGTTACATAAATGCCCAAAGAGTCTGTGCTAAGGAGCGAGCAAAAAAATTCAACTTTAAGGCAGTACTTTGTTAAAATAAAATTTTTTTGAATAGTTTTATAATGTTCAAATAATGTTTCTTAATAATTTATATTTTGCTAAATAACCAATCTCAGGATTGCAATTCTCCACCTCTAGTTCACGTAACCCCTTGTGGGGTATGGAGCGGCCGATTTGAGACAACGTGAACCAACAATTTAGTTAGCAGAAAACAACTGTGCGTCGTCTCCGGTAGGGTTCGAACCTGGGAATTCTGGGATGAAAAGCCGACACGTTATCACTTACTTAACCAACTTCTTCGCTTCAGCACTGCAATCAACTATTATGTACCTTTATAATTTTGTCTGACTAATACCAACTTTAGCTTCCCAAAATTTCTTTACAGATGTTCTTAAATCTTTCTTTCTAATATCTCTTACAAATATTCAAGAGGATACAGGTCGACTGATTGCGCTTGTCGCACTCGCACGGTTACTTTACTTTCGAAAATAAACTGTTCAATTATTCTACCTATGTGCTTAAGGTCAATGTCTTGTTATGTTAAAATACCTAATTTTCTGACCTTCTTTCAACTGCGTGATACAGCATTGAAGTTATCAAGTACTCCTGTACTTTAGAGAGTCCATCTCAATTTTCACAACCGGCCGAATCCATCACGATAAAATGTACCTAAATGATGTTTAACTCAGAAAGCTCACAAGGGCAAAAATATTTATGTTAAACTACAGAATTTATGCTTGCATAAAATATCAGTGAAAAGAGCCCATGGAAAATGTATAAAACTAAACTTTTATAAAAAGCTGTTTTTGCTGGTCTATAAACCGTCAGTGGCTCAATCGCATATTCAATGATAAAATACTGGTACTTTGAGTGAAACCGTTTTTCTACTCGTCGACGATAAATTCGATACCAACTGAAAAATGATAAAATTTTTGTTCAAAAAAATAAACATCCCAAGTAATTGCCTAAAATAAGTGTTCACTTGTAGGGCAGAATTGTATAATCATTTTTAATATTAATTTAAAGCTATCTTTACTATCCGCCGATTTTTAGGGCTACCAGTTCCCCCCTCTTAAATATTTCCTCTGCTTTTAAATTATGCCATAATTCGCGATATTGAATCTTACCACAACAGATTGCGCTGCCATATTATTATGGGACCTTCTAGATTGCAAGAGTGTAATTATTGCTTTTCAAGAGTTCACAGTCAAAGTCAGTTACGAAAACTTATAATAAACGTTTTACTTTCTGTACAAAGGGAATGGTTCCTCTAAACAGTTATCGCTGCATTTTATTTGTTTATGACTATTATATTATATATGTATATATATATATATATATATATATATATATATATATATATATATATATATATATATATATATATATATATATATATATATATGTATATAGTATTTTCTTTAAAAAAAACTTATTTGATTTAGAGAGCCATCTTCAAATTTAACCAAGACAACACATGTTTACAGGGGTACTATAACAGGAAATAAACCTAATGTGCAACGAGAATTAATATTTGACAAAGATTTAATAAAAGGGAATTCTCAAAATTCAAGTGCAAACTATTTTAAAACTTTAGAATCGAAAACTATCAGAGATGTATCTTATGACGCAGGTATAGTTAATTTAATTTTATCTATAAAATTAAATCATTTTATACAATTTAATATTACAGATAACCGATACGACCATACAATCAACGAAGAAAAAATTCTACCTCATTCAAAAGCTGTAAGTTTGGACACAAAAACATTGCCAACAGAGCTGAATGAAATTCCCTTATCGGACAATATTCTTCCAGTACCAGGGACCAAGGTGACAACGACTGTACGAACATATACTTATGAGATTCCCTCAGAACCAACAGCTACCAGTAGAACACTTCTTTTTAAAAATGAACTATATAATACTCAAGACGGAGAATACCGTGAACGTAATGTTCCACAAAATGTTATGTTTAAAACGGAAAGCTATAATACTGTTGATAAACACGATGTGTTGCCTCCCGCTATTACTTCAAAGAGCAGTACAAAAACTGCGGTTCATAAAAGGGATGTCAGAGAAACAAATACAAATATCTATTCTTCTCCAGAGAACAAGTACCCTGCTTCTGAAAGTCCACATCAATCGGATAGAATAATTATTTATAATCAAGATGTCACAAATTCTACAAACTCGAACTTGTTACCCTCAGATTCTAACTGGGATCCAAATTATCCAAGAAGTCCAACACGACCTCAGCAGCAGCCGGCTCAGCCGAGTCCTGTGACCACATATTACTACAAACATGAGTCGTCCAATACTAAAAATACAATGTACGGTTCACCAACTAATACTTCTCCATATCCTTCTCATGAAAAGCCGCTACATGGCCCTGATCGTGTTTATGGTTCTGAGCCAGTACCAGCCTCTATTTCGTACAAGTACTCGTCACATAATTTAAAATCAACCGGTCTGGTAAGTCCTAGTGAAAGAGAACCATTATTGCAACCAGCCCCATTTCCGACGGATGGAGTGGATCATTCTCAAAATAATGCTAGTCCACCACGACGTTTGGATGACTTGATGGCCAATTTCAATGTAAGTTTAGCTATTTTTCTAATATCTTGATTGAATTGAATTGAATTTATTCTCTTTTAATAAAATTTTTACGAAAACGTCTTCGCTTTAACCAATTTTCCTCCAGCCTATGAAGAAACTTTGCAGATACGTATCCTGATTTTTTCAAATGTTTACTGCTAAGATTAAGATAAAAGCCCAAAACAGGGCAGACGTTCCACATTAACTTATAAATGCATGCCTTACTAAGACGATAGGACTGTTTCGTGACAATTACTAGTTCATCATCAGTGCGTGCTGATAACGGAAATATTTATTATTAAACTAACTTTCCCTCGAGCCATTTCCGTGCTCTTTCTGTGATAGAAGTATTTATATAGGGTTGTAGCAAGAAACACTGAGTTTGATTTCTTCCCTCAGTACAGGGGAACCCCACACGTAAGACTTAACAGAGCACTTTTTCGTATTAAGAATAATTGAGTAGACCTAATAATAAACCGCATACCAGAATTCCCTTCAATCATTTAAAAAATTATTCGCAGTTGCAAATTTCTCTTTTGAAAAAATTGGTTTCTTCAAAAGTTTCTTATATTTGAATAAGTATTCGTATGTTGTTATAATTAAAAAAGGTATATAGAGAAAGTACCGCCAATATGGCCCAGGTTCGTTAAACTGCACGAAGAATCTTCCCTCATCCGGTTTTTTTAAAGTTGGCTGCTCTACCTTTAAATTAAGTATGGCGCAGTGCTGTGGTACAACATTTACGCGAAAGCACGAAAAACTCAACTAATTACATGGTAAATGTCACTATTACGGTTCTAAATCACCTAAAATTAATAAAATCTAAATCAAAATTAATAAACTTACACTTATTGCACGATAATTCTTCGATGTAATCGATTCAGTCTTTTCAATGTAATTCGCGCGCGCACTTTACCGAGAGGAAAATAAACTTTTCGCGCCATTTGTCATTTGACAGCAAATATGTAAATGTACATGGTGCGCGAAAGGGCACGAATAATAGCGGAAATAATGACCATATGGGAGGGAAGAAGTTTTTGTTTTCTTAATTTGGTATATCGAATTGGCAGTACTTTCTCTATATACCTTCTTTAGTTATAATCAGCCATTGCATAAGTTATAAATAAAATATTTCATACACATAAATTTAAAAAAAGGAGAGTAAAGAAAACAATATCAACTTATTATTCTAAACCGAATTTAACTGACAGCTTTGTTCAGGTTATTTATGGGAAACGTCAATTGATGTCTAATGTAAAATAATCGTCCTTCGAGTAATATTGAAAAGTGCACAGTTTCGCACACATGTGCACACATAACCATATTTAATTTTAATAACTGTTAAGTGTGTATTACTTTCTATTTTAATATTTCGGACTTTATAAAATCTGGGTAATTGTTTATAAGTGAAACTCTTGATATCCAGGTGTCCTATAATTTGTGAGGTGGTAAGTATCATTATCTTCTTATGTCAGTAGAAAACAACAACAAAATTTGTTGTCTCCAAAATTTTTTTTAGGTTTTTCTTGTGGTTTTATACCAATAAATATTTGAACATAACGAAATCATAGAAAATAAGAAATGAACATTGAGTAAAACTAGGGCTTCACGATACTCGAGATAATTCTCGCTGCCGGTATCGGTCTCGACAGTTAATATCATTGGTAACAATGCGATACCGAGAGCGAGATTGAGGTGACGAGAGTGGACGAGATATTAGTTTTTATCATTTTATTGTGAACAATTTTTTTTAGTTGTTTCAGCTTTTATGTCGCTCCGTAAAATCTCAATTGTCTGATTTATGGGGCATATAAGTATACACTGCTCTCCTCAATCGCTTCTTTCTACATTATTTCCTTCTTCAGATATTTGCGCTTTATCCAATAGCAAACAAGTGCCTTTGCTACCTTCTTATTTTGGCGATGGGAATATGAAGAAAATGCATATATACATAGATATATCACTTGTCCTCGCTCCCCGTTATCCCACCGAAATACCCTTTTTTATCTTGGCGAGAGCGAGATCGCACCAAGACTGGCCTTTATCTCGTCGAGATTGCGATGAGAGCGAGATCGTTTTCACCTTGACGAGACCAAGACCGAGATCTGCCAAAGTCTCGGTCTTGTCTTGATGCCGTGAAGCCCTAAGTAAAACACAACATTGCCACATGTTTAAGGAGAGTGAAATTTACCCCAAAAAAATTCGTTGACGCCTGGACACCAACAGCGCCAATTGTAAACAAATACAAAAATTGGTCTTATAGGAGGAATGGACAGTACTTATGGATATGTAAACAGCATCGTACGTCTATGACACTAACGTTGAAAGGGTCTTATCCTATATTATATTATACCATATTTCGGAAATGAAATAGTGCCCAAAAAAGTTTGTAACCTCTATCTAATTAATTGAGCAGTGTTTATTTAGTAAAGCCACAGCGGCGAAGGGCCAATTAGCACCAATGTGGCATTTTCATACCAAAGAAACTCGTGACTAGATTATTCGAGATAAAGTATGGTATAAGTCAAGATATGAGCGATCGGAAGGAGGTTATCAGATCCATCCTGTAGAATTCAGGAAGCCGATGACTTCCCCAATTGCCCGATATGTTGCCCTGGCCAGTGCCGGACATTCGTGCAGGAAGTGAAAGAGACTTTCTGTCATGCCCTCATCCATGCAGCTGATAGTAGATGATTAAGAGCCTTAATAGCAGCCTAACTGTCTGATAAGATAGCCACGTTGCGCCCTGCAGTTTCCTGCGTTAAGATCTCGCACGCCTTCAGAATAGTCAGCACCTCTGCCTGGTAGACGCAGGCATAGTCTGGAACTCTGTAAGACTTCAAGACCTTCAGCGAGTCGGAGTACGATTCCGCAGTCCATTTTACACCTTATCGTCCCTTCACTCTTTTCTGGTTGGAATCCTGACGGTGAAGTTTTTGCTGAGACTCAGCATCGGAATGATAGTCTGTTGTTAAGGCGTTTAATTGCGCTATTAACATATTTAGGATGTTACTGTGGCTGACTGCACTGCCGGATGCAATATTTTTAATATGTAGGTTTACAGGTAGAAGGTGAAGAATCACATTGCCCCGCTTACGCCGCAAGACCGGAAGGCGCCGGTGGTTAAGGTGTATTATAGCCAGCCTTTCCCGTATGTTCGTCGTCAATTCTGCTAACTAATTCGTCTCTGCCATTAACATGGTATCAATCGGGAAACATACTCTACCCAACAAAAAAAGTTTTGATACGCTATGATTCTGAGACAAGTTGTAGTAAAATTTTTGTTCGCCGGTAATTTGACTTTCTGAAGATATTTTTTAAGAATTGCTTTATAAAAGTAATTATGTATGGGTATTAGCAGTGGCGGCACACTTCAAGAATCTCGCCGCATACTAAAATGCCGCGGCACAAGTGGTTGAGAATCACTGGTTTAAAACAACAAAATAAAGGACCATACAATAATTTATCCCACTGGGATTTTTTCTTTAGATTTGCGGTATTTCCTGGGCTATAAAGTTAATTAAATATTGAAATAATTTCTTCCGTTACACACACATCTCTTATTTTACGCATAGATCGCGGTATAATAATTTTTTCCCGATCAGATTTTCTGATTCTCTTGGGTAAAACTTTTACATTTGTGATGTCTGGCAACTTTTACATTTGTGATGTGTCTTGGATGATATAAATACCCCATAAAATATTGTAAATTGTACATTTTAAGATAAAAAAGCATATAAAAAATGGAGTATATATCTCGAAATATCAAACGGGATAAAGTGAAGTACATCACGTTGTTTTACCTGAGTAACATTTAACTGTCAAAGTAATAATTCAAATAAAGATTACGAATAACACGTATAATTCAGTGTTACTACTCAACATTTTAAATGCCCAAAACTAAAAATTTTATATAAGAAAAAAAATATATATATATATATATATATATATATGTGTCCCTAATAATTTAATCATTGCTTTAAAAATTAGTAAAATATACTTTAACAACAATTCAGGCGAAACATTTTTAAATATTTTAGGGAAATGCTGGTGGTCCTGTCGATGATACAATGTCCCGAAGAAGAGAAGTTGAAACTGCCATAGCTACTTCAGGTGAACCCAAGATACCCTCAAAAAATGTCGCTGGACCCCCAGTGTACTACCCACCAGGACATGAAATGTTTGTAAAAAAAGAAGAAAGTAGTGCAGCTTATAGAGCACAAGTAATTGTTGTTGAACTGGAATCAATTATTATTTTAATTGTTCTAATTTTAAAGGGAGGATATGCTCGAGCTTCAGGGCGATATGAGTATGAAGCTGAATCAAAATCTAAAAGTAAAAGTCGATCAGGAGCAGCTGTAGTTCCAGTTTGCCTTCCCTTATGCTGTGCTATGCCTTGCTCAATAATGTAATAAAAAACTACATAGTATAAATGCAGCAAGATATTTGATAACATTTAAATAAATGTGTCCTAATGAGTTAACATAGATTCGTAAAAAAATTGTTCTTTTTTATAATCAAATATACATATTTAAATAGTTAACTATTCTTCCTTATTTTATGTGTACATAAATAAGTTTATTTATAGTTAATTAATTATTGTAGGTACCCAAAGTACTACGAAGCAAGAAACAGGGATCCCAGTTGATTTAAGTTATTTTTTATGTGTTCAAATCCATATTAACAAATCTTAGATTACGAAAACATCGCTTTTAAATTTGCATGAGGAATCTATAAATATAATACATATACTAATGCTAACAACGGAGGTAGTATAGTAAAACAAAATCTTTTATTTTAAACTGAGAGCTGCAAGGCTGTAGTTCCTGCAGCCTTTTATTAGATACTTTTCATCTTGGTGCAGTATTATTTCAAGGTTTTAAACTTGAAAATAAATGTTCCGAACATTGCTTTTTCAATGAGTTCTTATTTCTAAATGTTACTCAACTAACACACCCTCTTTTTAAACTTGACGAGTTTTATTTTAACCCCTTTAGAAAGAGGTTAACGCTATTTAAACGAGCTTAAACTATATGGGTCAAGAATCATTTATCGACCCTAACTGGTTTTAACAAAATTCTAAGTAGTAACATAATGGATCATTATATTAACTGGCTTTGCTGATAATTTTATTACACAATAAGGGGAATGACTTGCGTTCGTCATGCAAAAGCATGAAAAGGACATTGCAAAAATCAGGGACCGTAATTATTATAAAATATTGTTTTGGTTGACGCTAGAAATATTACACAATTTCTTCTTCATGGTTATGAAGTTATCGATAACTTTTTTAATTCTTCGCAATAATAAGAGTATTGCGTGCACGATTAGGTCCCAATAAGGCAATCGTAGGAACGAAACTATCAAGATTGATTTATAGGCACTTATTTTAGAGGGCTTAAGCTTTATTTAAAAGAGTATACGGTGTTAAAGTATAGGCACAATATTATTTCATAAATTTGTGAACGAAATTCCTTTTATGTTTTGTCTTGAACTTTTGCCTTTCAATAGAAAAGAAATATTTTAGAACATGCGCCTGCGTCTGTCTTCGTAATCTGATGCTATGGGGTTTATGGTTATGGTTTAAATGATAACTTGACGGAGAAATATGGACAAAAAATACATATGTGCGAAAAAATATCATCTTTTTGGCTTCGTCTCTATGCAAAATCTTATAATAATAATTTTTTTTTTATGTATAATGGCACTTTATTTGGCACAATCGTTATAAAGTAAAAATCCTACAAAAAATCTAACTACCCTAAAAAATATACAATAATCAAAACAAAAAGACACAATAGTTAAGTAGTTAGTAAGAGAGTAATTCAACGATTTAAACTACAACAATGGCTCCAAGGCCGTCTGTCGAGGTTAGCAATTCCAAAATTCCGTTTTTTCTCACTTCTTTCACTAGCTTACATCTCAACCAAATAATAAAGAAAATAAACATATAAAGTCCTAACAGAATCGTTACCTTATCTATCAGCTATATCTATTCATTTGATTCCGCTATAAGAAATTTTCTCTATTTCCAGGTTTTTGTGCCGAACTGAAATTAATCATTATAGTTACCTTTACCATTCAAATTATCTACAATTTCTGATTCAGATAGAGCTCGTTTTCCAAACACTCTTAATCGGAACTCGGACATAATTGAGCGTATACTAAGGAAGTTCAAAAGATCCTCAGGTTCCCGTAAGTTGCAGTGTGAGCATTCGCTAGAGCCATCTTTTCTCCACCAGCTTGCATTTAAATTTATTAGCCCGCATCTCTACTTGAAAATTAAACTTATTTGTCTTATGCAAAATTCATTTTTAAAATAATTCTGATAAGTGAAAAACTCAACTTATTAAATAGACTGTATCTAATAGATAACCTAGCTCTGTCTAAAGCTTTATTCTTAAGCTAAGCTGACTTTTTCAGTTTGTAATCGTTGGTTTAAATACTCATTCATAGATAATTTCGGAGTTAGAGTCATGCCAAGGTAAGTGTATTTTTTAACTATTTCAATAACGTTATTTCCAAAGGTCCAATTTTCTGAGTTTTTCCCGCGTTAAAAAATCATTATTTTTGACTTGTCAAGATTTAGTTGTAATATTCTTCCAGTTTGCAAATCATACGTTGGAGTTTAATGGGTTCATCCGAAATATTAGCTATATCATCTGCATATATTAGAACTCTCATTTTGATACCATCAATAAGTGCACCCACTTCCATATTTTCCTCCAAATCATTTATAAACAGAGCAAATAAGAGCGGACACAAGATACATCCTTGTTTCAATCCACATTTTGTGATAAACGCATCCGAGAGAGAAGGGGATCGCCTAATATAATTTATATGTATAAAAGAAACGGGATTAAAATATCTCAGAATACAATATCCTGGAATCTTAAAGTTACAAAATCTAGGAATGCAAAATCCTGAAACTCAAAATCTCGGAACACAAAGTTTTATAATACAAAATCCCGAAAATTAAGCTTTCCAGAAAGAAAAAGCGATTGTGTCTAAAAATTACATTCTCAGAAAATATAATTAAATATTGTTTTTTATTATGTACATATGATTATTAGAATGGTAGTTTAATAATAGGAAAAGAAATACATAATATTTTTGAGAAAGAAGGTTAAAAGTCCAAAAATTTAGTAAACATTTTTACTAAACATATAACATATGTCAACATATTTTTTTGAACACTTCAAATACGAATATCTCGAGACCGTTGCGAATTTCTTTCAGATTCGTAATCAGCGCACCATTTTACATAATAAATTGTTCATTAAAAATTAATTTATTTCATAAAAACATGAATAAATTCAAAATACGCATTTTCGAGATCCGGGATTTTGTGTTCCGGGATTTTGTATTCCGGGATTTAACATTGGGAATTTTGTATTTTGGGATTCCATACCCAATCCAAAAGAAACCATGTCATTATTTTCACTGGTCTAATTAACACCACTTAGCATCGATAAACTGTTTTAACTAATAACTTCTAAATCAGTTGGAGTTAAATAATAAGAAATACCTCCTTGGAAGTAAGTATTGTCAAGTTTTAGAAAAAAGGGTATTATAATATAGTTGGGGCTCTCCGAGCTTGATTAATACACTTGTTTTCAATCATAAAAGTTCGCAGTTTTTATTTACTACATTATTTACTTCCTTTTACAATTTTTTTTCTTGCGATATCACTTAACTTCACTTGTTACAAATTACCTCTTCACCTGTGCAATGACAACTGACCGCAATACCAATAACAAGAAAACTTTTTGCAGCCTAAAGGTGGAAGTACAATGCGCGCTTGATTTTCTTCGCTTGCTTTGACAGAAGATTAAAATAAAGATTTTGTATGAGTGCGAACCAAACGAACGAAGTAAGCAAAGCATCTGAAGCGAAAGTTGACCAACTTTCTACTTTTGAAAGCTTCGGACGCTTTGACATGTCAACATAACCTCTTAAATTAAATGCTAGCTGCTAGTTAGCATAAAATATGTCACACAGTAAATAAATAAACTCTTTTAAATTCATTATAATATGAAATTTTATTAATTTTTGAATTTCAATAAAATATACACACTTCCCGCACAAAAACTAGACGGAACGCGTAATGTCAAAGCAAGCAGGCATTTGGTCACGTAAACATCTGAAGCATCCAAAACACATTAAGTTTTAAATAAGCACAGCAAGCGAAGCAACTATTGTACTTCCCGCTTTAATCATGGCTGCCACTCACCTCTCTATACTACTTAACCTAATTCTAAACACTTCAGCCATTTACTTGCACATATTTCCGCTATTCATTTTCTGCTCATGCTCGAGAATAAATAGCAAAACAAGAATGGCGACGGCTGAAATTAAGCGACCACCACACAAGTTGACTTGGAAACTACGAGGAGGTAACTAAAGGGGAGGCCGTAACGTATAAATACCATGTGTGTGAGCATGGCAAATTTTCGATTCCAAACTGGTCCACTGGCTTTCACTTTTGTTTACGTTTCTCCGGTTCGAAGTGAAATAGAGAAACAAAAATAGTTTTTGAAAAGAAGTTGAATCAACTTCACAAAAAACGCTAAAAGCATAAAGTAATTTTTAATTTTATATCTATTATGACATTTTGAAGTCGGTGCAAATCAAACAAACCAAACAACTACAACAAAAATATTTGATGGTCATTTCTTATGATCCCGTAAGCTGAAACGTTCAGGTAGTATTTATTATGTATTATTTTCAATTGTGGTACTGTAGTTGTTTTATTTGTTTAATTTGCACCGACTTCAAAATGTCGTAATAGAAATAAAATAAAAAATTATTTTATGCTTTTTAGCGCTTTTTATGAAGTCATTTCAACTTTTTTTTCAAAAACTATTTTATTTTTCACTTTTCAGTGTCTTCTACTCTATACAACGAAGAAAGAACCATCCAAATCGGTTCACGCATTTAAAGTTAGTTTTAACCCCCTACCCCACCCCCATTTCACTAAACTTTTCTTCTCATGGTATCAATCAAGGAACATACTCTACCGAACAGAAAGGAATCATCGAAATCGGTCCACGCGTTACGAAGTTACTACCACTCCCCCTCCCCCACCCACTCAACCATAGGACCAAATTATTCTCCTCTTAGCAATGGGGGATCACACTCTATACAACAGCAAAAGAACCATCCAAATCGGTCCACGCGTTACAAAGTTAGGTTCCACCCCCTTCTCCCACTCCAACCACACCAACAATTTTTTTCCTCGTGGTATCAACCACGGAGCATACTCTACCCAACAGAAAAAGAATTATCCACATCGGTCCACGCGATACAAAGTTAGACTACCCCTATTCCCCTCTCCCCTCCCTAGACCAAATTTGTTTTCTCCTATTAGCAATGGGGGATCATACTCTGTACAACAAAAAAAGAACCATCCAAATCGGACCACGCGTTACAAAGTTAGGTTTCACCCCCAACCCCCCACCCCCACCCTACCAAAAATTTATTTGACATGGTACCAATCGGTGAACATACTCTACCCAACAAAAAAAGAATCATCAAAATCGGTCGACGCGTTCGAAGTTATGCCCGGTCAGACATAAAAAAAACAAAAACAAATACGCGAACTTAGAATTTCTTTGTTTTTGGGAACTCGGTTAAAAACAAGGTTGCTTTACTTACCATTCTCCAAAATGATGTAGAACTGGGATACCGCGAAGTTCACAACTTTCACTTCACAAATGACAACAAACATTGACATTTCTTAATTTCCTCTTCCTTTCCACTTCTATTTTCTATATATGCACAACAAAAAGTGTGACATCTATTGCTTACTAGAGGCATTAATATTCTCGAAAATTTGTGAAATGTAAATAAAGAATTATCTGGAAGGTGGTCGGAGTTAATGGTAAATTAAAGCAGTTAGTAAAAGATACTGTAATTACGATTCTAGAAATTCTTTCTTTCGTTAGAAAAGTTAACAGAACAGTTTTTCAAATTGGCACTAAGTAATTAACTTTGAACGAGATCGGTCATAAAACTTGAAACTTAACTTTCGGGTTGTTTTTTTTTTGTTGAAGAAATCCTCAATAAATGATATTCGAATTTATCAAAAAAATCAACGGTCTTGTTATATATCTTCGAATTCAATTCAAGTGTAAATTTTATCTTTGAACATTTTGAACATTTTGGTCCTTCAAGCCACGATAGTGAACTTTTACAATCTTTGAAAATTTCTTTAACTCTGTGATATATCTATTTAATTTACAAGTGAACTTTGAAAATAGTGCTAAGAACAATTAGAATTAGTGGATTCATTGAACTAGTAAATTTATCTTGTTAAACTGAATTAAAATGAATTTGAAACAGTACTGTGAAATACAAAATTTTATTGAATTAAGAAAAGGAACGCATTTTACAAATTCCAAGAAGAAAATTAGAAAATCAAGACGGAGCTGGCACTGCTGTAAATTCGGTGAGTTCTTTCCAATTATTTACTTGCATGTGCATGTTGAACATACCTATTAATCTAAATTAAAAATGGAAGTTCTACTACGGCAACAAGTAGATACTCTTGGCAACTTACAAAAAATAGTTCGCAATTATAAGAAAGACGGAAAAACGCGTAAAACCAAAACTTATTTGCAAAATCGGTTACAATCGGTAAAAGAAAATTGGTCAGAATTTAAAGAGCTCCATAAACAAATATTACTCTTAGAACCAGAACAAGATCAAAAGTCGAAGGTTGAAACCGAAGGGGAAACCTATTCAGAAGTTTACGAATGTTATCTGCAAGCGCGGTCGGAAATCGAAGATGAATTATGTTATTTATTTCACGAGGCAAATAAACCAGACAAAAAAGCAGACAAAAAGATAAGTGCAAAGGAAGAAAATATTCCCAAATTTAATGGGGACTACTCGTCATGGGCGTCATTTAAAGATTTGTATGTCAGGCTAATACATAGTAATAAATCGCTATCTTCAGTACAGTACCATGTAAAATCTTGTTTACATGGTGAAGCAGAACAATTACTCAGGCACTTTACTATTACGGAAATGAATTATCTCCCTGCATGGACAATGCTAAAATACCGTTATGATAATCCAAGAATTCTAATCAAAACACATTTAAAAACTTTGTTCGCGCAACCACAAGCTAATAAAGATTCGGCAGTTAGTATTCGAAAGCTAATTGATACAACAAACGAGTGTGTGCAATCCTTAAAACTTGAGAGTCAATACCGACGGGTGGGATATCATATTAACACACATTTGGTAACAGAAAGGCTTCCTCCTGAAAGGAAAAAGCTGTGGGAACAAACAATTGGCTCAAAACGAGAATTTCCAAAATATGCTGAACTGAAATGTTTTCTTGAGGTTCAATTTAGAGCACTTGAGGCTTTGGGAAATGGGTGTGCATCGCATAAGTCTTATTGTAACTCTTTTAAACAATCTAAACCAAATTATAATGGCTTCCACAAACAAGTACAAGAGGGACAACATTCTACATCATCATTTCACATTGCGAAGTCCTACAGTTGTGCTAATTGTTCGGGATCACATCCTCTTCGACAATGTCCTCAATTCCTGCAATTGAATCACGAGAATAGGCGAACTATTGTTAGTCAAAAGGGTCTTTGTTCCAATTGTTTAGGGGTTGGACACATATCAGCGAAATGTCCTAGCAAGAATTTATGCTTCATATGTAAACACAAGCATCATACTTTGCTACATGACAAGAGTTCAATTTTAAACAAAATCGACCCTCAACAATCAATAACAGCAGAAGCTTCCAGCAGCACTAATACTAAATCCATAAATACTTTCCATGCCAGTCATCTCTTTGCTACAAACGATATACTTTTAGCAACCGCTCTGGTAAACGTCAGCAGTGTCATGGGAAAGCAAATGTTACTCCGAGCACTGATTGATCCTGGATCCCAAATGACGCTAATCACAGAAAATGCAGTTCAAAGGTTGAATCTCAAAGGTACAGCAATTTCAGCACGAATTAAAGGTCTCGGAAATCAAGATGCAGCTGTATCACGACGTTTCGTATCATTAACTCTGCAATCGTTAACGAACGGGGAATTTAAATTAACCGCACATGCTCTGGTCTTATCGGACCTCACTGGTATGCTTCCTTCAAGGTCAATCGTGCGAAATGCTTCCTGGAATTATTTAAACAATCTATCGCTAGCAGATCCACAATATTATAAATCTGGCAGAGTCGACATGATAATCGGAGCTGACGTATTCTGCAAAATCATTCTTGATGGCTTAAAACTTGGTCCTGAAGGCACGGTAAGAGAAAATAGAGAACGCTTATGACCAATTGGCAAAACGATAATTTTTTGTGGTCATCAAAATATATCTCTACATGGCCATAGAGACGATGGGAAACTTTTAGATAAAAATCCACAAGCAGATAATATCGTAACTAATGATGAAGGAAATTTTAGAGCCCTTTTAAAATTTCGTATAGAATCTGGTGGCACAGCATTGCAACATCATTTAGAGACTGCCAAGTCTAATGCCACATACATCAGCAAGACAGTTCAGAATAAACTGATTGAGGTTTGTAAGGAAATAATACAGGAATACTTTAGAGAATGTGAAGAAAGCTAAATACTATGCAGTATTATTTGATGAGCCTATCTTTTAGATATCTTCACAATGGGATTATAAGGGAAGACTGTGTGACTTTCTGTCATGCTTACGAGATGCTTATATGCCTTGAAGAGGATTGCAATACAGAGGACATGGAGCCTCGGTTAACCGGTGTAGATTTGCCAAAAATCGTAGAAAACCTCTGTCACAAATTTAATATAGATTTGACATATTGTGTGGGAATTGGAACAGACAGCTGCTCGGTTATGGCTTCAGGTGCTGTACTAGAATTATCAAAGACAAGCAGTACATGCAAAACGTTGCCCATGTGCCAATCACGCTCTTAATAACTCGTTGGCTACGTCATCCAAATTCGTTTCTTGTCGCAATACTTCAGGTACGATGAGAAAAGTTGTTGCATTTGCTAACGCATCAGCTAAGAGGCATAAAATTTTTCAGAGAGAACTTGGAAGTATAATGCAAGGTATCTGCGAGACACGTTGGGTTGAGAGGCAGCGGTAGCGCCCTGGAAGAGATTTCTACTCGGCAAGACAATAAAACTGCTAACAATGCGCATTGTTTACTGCAAACATTGCACAGTCCGGATTTTATAACGTCATCGATTTGCTTGAGTGATGTTTTAGGTAAGTGCATAAATAATACATTTGCTATTCCGACTGTTTAAAAAATTCTTAAGGAGGGACAACACTGTGAAGCACCAAAAAAGCATTTCTTAAGATTTTTTTTAAAAACTCCTAAATTAATGAGAGTGATGTAAGTGTTAATGTGGTAATGAAGTATATAATTACAAATACTTTGAAGTATATTTTAATCAATTTTTATTAAAAAAATTATAAAAGTTATAATTTCCGCCACTTGGCAGGATGAAAATCTCGGATCTGGTACAACTGAATTGTAAAATTCAAAAATTTTCTGTGTGCCTATGGTTAAGCGTAATCGTTTTAGTTTTTTTCTTAAAATGACAGTCAATTGAAATTCGGAGTACGATTTTTTTTAATAATATTACTACTTTAAAGACATACAAAAATAGAAATTTAAAAATTATGTAAAGTCAATTCAAGATACAATACATATAACTGACGTTGTGTAGTAAAGAAACTTTTGAAGTATGTTGGAATGCTTTAACAGTAAGTAAATGAGTCAAATATCGTGCGTCAAGATTTATTGTGATTTTGGAGTCAGTGGCCCCCCTCCCTTCACTCGAAGGCTGCATCCGCCCTTGCCTAGCTTGTTTGCTTGCAGGAAGAGAATCAATTGTGTCATTCACAAATTTATTTTTTTTCTTTATGTTTTATTTTTCGCCATTGTCTTTGTTGGTCTTACTTTTATTTTATTTTCAAGCTTTGTATACTTTGTCAATAGCAAGGTGTATTTTTTTTATAAAATTCTTCAGACTTTTTTAAACTTAGGAAAGAATTGCATGTCATTGAAACATCTTCAGAAACATTGTACTTTAATTGATTCTAATGTAAACATTTCTTGAATCGTGAGTTCTTCTGCTGTAGGTTTTTCATAACATTTTCTAGAAAACTATAACGTGTTTTTCTGGTATATAGTCGGTTACTGGTTTCCTTCAGGGGATAAGCTCACCGGATCCAGAGTCAGTCGCTTTTGAAAGAAACAAACCTAAATATAATCCACTTTATTCACAGTGTCAGTTATGGTCCTATATTCTAGTCACTTCACAAAATTATACTTAATAACAATAAGTTTTTAGTGCTCTAACTTTTTAAAATACGGTACTCTGTTTGACGGGTCCTTGTTCTTCGACGATTCGTACTCCTTTGCTATGTCCTGTGGTGTCGTTGATCTGCTCTGTCCCACGATGAGTACGGTTCTAGATAAGTTCAGCTGCTTTACACTGTATACGGTCGGTCTGTGCGGTATCGATGAACTACTCTGGACATCTGTCAGCGCTACCTTCGGGGGAAATAAGAAAGTTTCCTACGACAGAAAAAGACAAAGAAGGATCAATCTGTACGGAGGAAGATATTGCCTAGAGTACGACGGACAATATTGTAAGAAGGGTAGGACGTGTTATTACGGTCAGGGCGATAAACTAGTAAGAGGGGGATACCTAGATAACCAGGGTGACACGCTGGTTATGCGAGTGACTTGTACTAGGGGAGAGCGCTAGTGCGGAGAAACGGTATGAATGTCCGACACTAGGGAAGCTCACTGGTGAGGACGGTAGCCAGGTACACAAGGAAGCGCACTGGGTAGGCGACAACTAGATAATCAGGGAAGCCCACTGGCTAAACAAGCGTCTCACACCAGGGAAGCACGCTGGTGCAAGGGAGAACAATATGAGTGGCCAACACCAGGGAAGCGCGCCGGTGAGGGCGGGAGCCAGGTACCCAGGAAAGCGCACTGGGTAGGCGATAACTAGATAAGCAGGGAAGTGCACTGGTTAGACGAGTGTCTAACGGCGATAATGAGATAACCAGGGAAGCGCACTGCTTAGGTAAGGTTAAAGTGGCTGCCTAAGAAAGGCACACTTAGGCCAAAAAGGCCCATTGTGATACTAGATTGAGGCTACAAAAAATTTAAGCAAACCCCATAAAAATAACCTAAGAAATAAGAGGGTGAACATGATGAGAGACTCCTGTAAGAGTTCCAGTTTGCATGTGGCCAGCGGTTTACCCAGCTGATGGTTAATGTCCGAATCAGGACGCGTGGTACCGATTCTCGCTAGTTCGTCAGCTTTGAAATTGCCCGGAATATCACTATGTCCAGGCACCCAGATGAGCCGTACTTTCAGATGCTCAGCTATGTCATTTAGTGCCGAGCGACATGTTATGGTGGTGAATACTCCCGAGAGGGATTTAATAGCGGATTATCTGTAAAAATATTGTAACGTAAATGGGGCTCTTCGGGCTCGGCGGATTAATTAAGACACTTATTTTCAATCACAAATGTTCACAATTTTATTCAATTCACTTAATTAGTTCGTTGCACAATTTTCTTGACAATATTTCTTCACAATATTACGTTTCACTTTAACAATTAGAACTTATTACTTCACTGGTTAAAATACAACTGACTATTCGCATCATCACATGTAAACACTTCGCAGTCTAAATCACGACTAAACTACCTGGGCTACTGCTCATCCCTATTTATACTAATTAGCTTAATTCTAGGAATTTTAGTCACTTAATTCTAGATATTTCCGTTACACATTGTCACCTCATATATTCACCATGGGTTCGAGTCGTCCTTGACTTTCCCCGTTTGACATTTCCGTTTCTTAATTTCTGGCCACCTGGGACATGAGCATTACACGGTTGACTATTTCCCTTTTCGTGGCCTACCTCGTGCACGTCACAATATATATATATATATATATATATATATATATATATATATATATGTATATATATATAATTTTTTTTCTGTAGGTAGCGTTAGATGATTCAGGCGGTCCGCAGCTACCTTTAGCCATGATTTCCGCTTGAAACACGGTGCAGTAGTCAGACAAGTGGAATGAGACATCGAGGTCCAAATGTTCCGAGAAGATAACTCCACCCACTGTGCCTTCCAATTTGGAGCCGTCAGTGTAGAGATGCACCGACTCCCCCCATTGGGAAGGACCTTCCTCCCATTCCGATCTGGTGGGAAAGAAGGAGTCAAATTTTGTTCCAAAGAAAATCTTGGGCTGGCAGTTCTTCTGTCCAATATTTTGGAGTGACCGAAGTCAGTTCGCTTCCAGGTCTGGATTGAGTTAAGCCTAATGGCGGCTGAGGATGCGGTTTGCTTACCAAAGAGATCCAAAGGTAGAAGGTTGAGAATAGTTTTCAGGGCTTTAGAAGGTGTGGTTCTACGTGCACCATCCTCCATCCATCCTCTGAACTTTATCCATTGCTTTGCGATGGGTTGATATATTTAATGCCGGCTACCAAACAATAACCCTATACATAAGTATAGGTCGTATTACACTTATATAGAGCCAATGCACAATGCGTGACTCCATACCACATCTTTTCCCTATAGACTTTTTACACGAGTACAGCGCTACTGTGACCTTCCGTACTCTTTCCTGGATGTTAGGCTTCCAGGTAAATTTGCTGTCTAGGACTAGGCCTAGATACTTATCCTGATTACACAGTTTCAGCCTAACCCCGTTTAGTATAGGGCAGTTAACAGAAGGTGTTTTATGCCTCCGAGGAAAGAGTATTAACTCTGTTTTGTTTGGGTTTATACTCAGACCACACCCATCACTCCATGATAAAATCTTGGAGAGGGTGTATTGTAACACTTCAGGCAGTGTGTTGGGGTGCTTACCTCAACTGGCACTATCACTGGCGTAGGCGATAACCTTTTGTCCGAAGAGCTCCAGGTCTGTGAGTAACTCATCCAGAGTTAAGTTCCATAAGAGTGGTGAAAGGATCCCTCCCTGAGGGGTACCTCTAGTTACCACTCTTTGGATATTGGATCCTCCCAAATTTGAGATAATGACTCTGCTTTTTAGCATGAGGTCAATAAGTTCGATGAGAGGATCGTCAACCAACCTCAAGGATGCCATTGTCGCCTCTGACCTGATATTATTAAAAGCACCCTCAATATCAAGGAAGGCTGCAAGTGAGTATTTTTTTGTAGTAGCGAAAGCTCTATGATTAAGGTAAGTTCGTTCATGGCTGTCTCTACGGACTTACCTTTATTCTATGCATGTTGCGAAAGGGACAACCTGGAAGGATTGATTGTCTCTTTAATATTTATATCTAAGAGTCTCTTCAAGGTTTTGAGCAGGAAGGAGGAGAGACTAATGGGCCTAAAATCATTGGGGTTATAATGTAAGGCTTTTCCTCCTTTAGGGATAAAGACCACATTCACCTTCGTCCAGGAGTATGGAATATAGGGGGGGGGGGGGCAAGCCTCATAAATGACCATTAGCCACGGAATACGTATCTCGGAAGCTAATTGTAGTTCAGCTGGGATGATGCCATCTAATCCCGGTGATTTATAGGGCTTGAAACTTCTTATCGCCCATTTCAGTTTCCTCACGTCAAGTATCTTGTGGACCAGTTCATGGCCGTGTAATGTGAGCCATTTAAAAATAGATCGCGCCATCTCTGAGCCAAGGGTATAAAGTCCCTTGACCCGTACATGACCAACTAGCATGCACCTTTTTTTCTCGTGGTTGTCACCTCTGTGCGCTGACACGAATTTGTTCTTTTAGAGAAGAAGAAGAACTCATTAGTGACGGCTGCCAGAAGACGACAACAGAAAGAGCAAATTATCCATTCGCGACCTAATCAAGTGCATCGAAGACAGCACTTATACAACACTTGGGGTGCACATGTTAGTAACGCTGTTAGCGTGTAACCATTTCTTCGCCTTCATTGGAAGCCAAGGCGTTTGTATTATCGCCGCCATCGTTCTACTAAGCGGCAGAAAAACCACCGCAGACAAGAGTGCTCGGTAAAAAAAATCTGCAGCCCCTTTTTGGCTATCACAACCTACGTTGGTTGGGCCACCACATTCCCCCATCCCTCTTTTTGGCAACGAGGCACTAAAGGAAGGAGCAAGAGAGAAGAAAACGAAGGTAACAGGATCAAGAAAAAGGCACTTGCCATGACATCTTATGTGTCAAAGCTCGCAGAAAAACGGCTCCACTCGTCTCCGCAACAAAACTAAAGGAAGGAAAAAAATATAGCTCTGAGGAAAAAAGTTCTCACACCCACCAGCCTTGCACCAAACTATTTTGGCTACTTCACCAAGTGATGCCCTTCCTGGTGGTCAGAAGGTCGATATAGGTGGCAGCAGACCCCTGCGGCGCAGGCATAAGACCACCAGGGAAGCGAATGACCATTCGGGGTGTGTCCTCGACAAGATTGTTCATAAAGGAAAAGGTATGGCAGTCCAACAAATGCAGACCTAGGAGTGCATAACCAGGTTTCCTTTTTTTTGTTATTATTATAAAAGTATAAATTGCATGTCAAAAAGTACAGCCGTGAAGAAGTAGGGACAAGAAAAAAGTAAAACAAAAAGGTTGGACCCTAGTTAAATATTAGGGAATCCTTTTTTCATTAGTCCGAGTAGCTCATGCTAAGTTATCCAAATTAATTATTATTATTAAATATACGTTTTATCGCTCTCGAGTTAGCGTAAATCCAAAAAGTCGCTCTTACGTTGATTTGATTTTATCAGATATTTTCGTTGTTTTTATAGTGCTGCATATGATATCCAATAGACCGCATTTATCCCTTGTTTTGAAGATGTATTTTCTAAGTGTAGATACAGAGTGTCTCATAGTATGAGATTTAGATAAGTGCCGTGAAAGTGGTACACAATTTTGGATTTTACATAAAGTGAACTAAACGGGACCTGTAGAGGTCCCAGTTTGTCCTGAGCCTGTTTTTATAAGGAGAACACATCTGCTTATGAAGTGTTATCCCAAATTCGATATAGGCGTGGTCGGAAAGGGATGGTTCCTTGGATACCTTCCACTCTGTTATTAAGTGGGCGGATTGTTCCGAGACTAACGAAATGTCTTAAACTTCCCGACTAATCGAGTTAGTAAAAGTGTGTTCTGCACCCACGTTACAAATCTGGAAGTTAGTTCCAAGAATAAAATTAAAAGTAACTCACCTCTTTCGTTGACGTACCAGCTGCCTCAGACTATATGGTGTGCGTTGGCGTCTGTTCCGATCACCAACGTCTTCTGTTGTTCAGTGGTTTTCTTGACCGCATTCCTGAGTGTTGAACCAGGAATGTCCGCCACATTGTGCGCCATATAACTCGAGGTTATCCAGATATTGTTGTTTTTGAGCTCCAGTATGGCTGTGTGTCCTTATCACTCAACTGAGGAAGAATAAGGGCATTAATATTATTCCTAGTGAGGATACATGACCTTGGTTTGCCTGTACCTTGTAAGTAGAGGAGCTTATACCCCTTCATGTTGAATCCGAAAACCTTGTCTCTGATGACCCAAGGTTCTTGGACAAGGATGAGCTCTTCTCCTTCTTGTGCAAGACAAAGGAGAAATGAAATGAAAATGAAATGTTACCTCTTAACTCGGGCGGCTGCTCTGCTGACTTCCACTCGCTAAGCTGGTTGTGAGCTCTTCGACCACCGAACTGCAACTGGCTAAGTCCTCTGCCGGTCGGACTTACATGGGCGTGGTCCACTTTCCTCCAAATTCTGAAATTAACTTTGGTTGGCTGCTAGTTTCTCTGTCTTCTGATCGTTCTGTTCGGTCTGCTCTGGTCTGCTCGACTACTGGACGGCGACTGCCTCTGATACTGAGCCGGTCCTCTTTATATAGCCCGGCGGAGGCACTTCGACATTTAGACGATGTGCTACTGTTAATAGGTTTGCTTCTTTGGGGCGATTTGTCCAGCGTTGAAATTATTGTGCCGCCTTCATGAAATGGTCCCTGCTTTTTGGCTGCTCCGGAACTGACAGTTTTGCGGCGGTGTGCGACTCGGGGGCTTGCGGAGGACTGGTGATCCCCTCCTGGGTGGGGCGTCTGGAGTGGAGGTGTTGTAGATCGCTTGCTGGCGAAATGGTGGTCGCCTGGGAGTGCTTTCTGCTGATGTGAGTCTCCTCTTCTCCCTTGATCCATCGCTCTTCGTCCGTTTTGTCAGGCTGCTCCGCTCGGCGGTCGTTCCGTCCCCCGTCTTCCTTTTCGGCGGGTTCCGCTGAGTTTCCACCGGCCCTGTTGTCCTGTTGATTTTCCAGGTTTGCTTTTCCGTTATTGCCGCACATTCACTTCGCATCCCTGTGGGCACTTTGCGTGGCATCACACGTTTGCGCACCGTTGGGTCTCGCGTAGCGTCGATCAGGATTATTTTTCACGGTGTTGTCTCGGCCATGGTTGAAACTAGACTGACTCCTTCGCTGTTATGCCTTGTGGTTGTGTCGAAATTCATGGGAGCGATGTATGGCTTTAAGTCCTTTACATGGGTGGCTCCAAGAGATTTGCCTTTCTGGTTGGTAAGTATGACAATAACCGGCCAGATGATTTTTGTGACTTTGTATGGTCCCTCATATTTCGGTTCTAGTTAAGCTGAAAAATGTTTCGGTGCGGAGGAGAGGTTTCTCTCTTTGCGTAGCACTATGGTCTTCGTCTAAGATTATAGTGGTGGCGTTGCTTTTCAAATGCTTGTCCCAGATTTAGATTGACTAAGCGATAGATCTCTCAAAGTTTCTCCTGCATCTCCATTGGAGTACTATACTGGTGCTTGGGGAAATTGTTCCTCTCTCTGAACATTGAAGTTGGTGCGATGGGTTCTCTCCGAAAATTTAAATATGCCGGTGAGAATGCTGTTGTTTCGCTTAGAATTGTAAGCTAGCATGCATTCTGGTATAAATTCGTCCCATTTTCTCTGATTGTTGTCCACGTATTGAGTGATCATGGTTTTGATCACTCGATTTGTACGTTCTACGGGGTTTGCTTGCGGAGTATACGGTGGGGTTAGTCGGTGTGTGATTCCGAATTCCTTCATTAAGCGTCCAACCTGTCCACTAGTAAATTGTCGGCCATTATCTGAGATGAGGACTCGTGGACTTCCATATCGGCTGTAAACTCTTTCCCGAAAAGCTTTGATAAGTGCTGCTGCAGTTGCCTCACGCAGTGCTACAATTTCTACCCACTTAATAAATCTGTCCTGAAAGATTACAATCATTGTGTTCCCCTTTGAAGATCTGTGGAACGGTCCCATGAACTCTGTAGAAGTCGATGGTCTACTTTCTTCTTGATTATTCCGCAGGCGAAAATGTCACAACTGCGTGGAGATTTCTTCTTGAAATTATTCCGCAAGTGGAAATGTCCAAAATGCGTGATGTGAAAACCTCTTCTTGAAAGTTATTCCGCAAGTGGAAATGTCCAAAATGCGTGAGGTAAAGACCTCTTCTTAAAAAATATTTCGCAAGTGGAAATGTCCAAAATGCGTGATGAAAAGACCTCTTCTTGAAAATTATTCCGCAAGTGGAAATATCCAAAAATGCGGATGAAAAGGCGTCTTCTTGAAAATTATTCCGCAAGTGGAAATGTCCAAATGCGTGATGTAAAGACCTCTTCTTGAAACTTATACCGCAACTGGAAATGTCCAAATGCGTGATGAAAAGACCTCTTCTTGAAAATTATTCCGCAAGTGGAAATGTCCAAATGCGTGATATAAAGACCTCTTCTTGAAACTTATTTCGCAAGTGGAAATGTCCAAAATGCGTGATGAAAAGACGTCTTCATGAAAATTATTCCGCAAGTGGAAATATCCAAAATGCGTGCTGAAAAGACGTCTTCTTGAAAATTATTCCGCAAGTGGAAATGTCCAAATGCGTGATGTAAAGACCTCTTCTTGAAACTTATTCCGCAAGTGGAAATGTCCAAATGCGTGATGTAAAGACCTCTTCTTGTGGCTCCTAAAACTTGTTAGCTATTCCGATAGATTTCTAATAGTCAAAAAAATCGACAAAAGAATACAAAAATAAAATTGATGTTTCCGACATCAAATCCAAAAAAAATTAAGTTTCTTCAAATTTATTTTTAATATTGAACATAAGTTATATTTAAAATTAACAAGTCCTTAGGTTGGACGCTAAAGACGAACTGAACTCTACCTAGCTTTCCCTGCTCCTTTTATACAAAAAATTTGCCTGAAAGGCTTACTGTGATTGTGAACATAAAACAAACTAACAAGTTAAAATTATAGTAATGAAATGTTGCTAACTTCGTTTCAGTGGTTCTCAAAATTAGTGATTTATTGACTGTCGCCACAAGTCTACACTGACGGTTTCCCATGGCTCTTTGCTTTCGGTCATATGCATTTCCCCAGCTGGTTTTTGCTGTAACGGCTTATATCGGAGACACCAATCGCAGCTCCTTACGTACTGGGTGATGTAGCGAAACATTCCTGGCCAGTAATAATTCTTGGCTATGCGGCATATCGTTTTATTTACTCCTTTATGTCCGGCCGTGGGGTCATTGTGATTTTCTCTCAGAACTCTATTTCGTGCAAGTACACGCTGATGACCAGATTGCACTTTTGGTCGAAACATCCATTATTTTCTGTGAGCACTGATATTTTTCAGCGATCACCATCCCAAAGAAAATGTTCACTCATATTTGGGGAAGTAAAACAAGTGTTTTTACTTTTCATTTTTAAATAAATGACTTCCACCAAGCGTTGCTGAAAGGGAACTTTCTGATTAAAAAATAATTAAGTTTTACATTTCTCAAATGCATTGACTCATAATACGATTTTCTAGATCACTTAGCCAGCAATTTCATTGCGCCACAAGGTAAGTGAACTTACTGAATTTGCGGATCGACCCTTTTCCACCGATCGATATTGTGGGGCAATGCACTCATTAGAATAAGCAATTTTTTGTAACAAAAAATTTTCAGATTCTATCCAAGGTTTGAAGTTTCATTACCAACAGCCACCTTTTGATTCATCCCCCACCAGAGGTAAGGGAACAAAAGGTTTTTTAGAATCCACTAACTAAATTTATACTTGACTCCACATACTGTAGAATCAAGTACATGGTCCTTCCGGCCTAAAAAAATTGTTGAGAAATTTAACTTCAATTAAACTAATATCATGGGCTTTGGTCATAAAAGCCCATGATATTAGTTTAATTGAAGATATGTTTAACGGTCAAAGTAACTCTGATATTAAGAAATTAAACACACTGTTGAATTTAACAAATCTTGACGCAACCAGCCGACAGAAGAAGTCAACGACATTCCTCAAAAGTCGATAGATTTAACACACTGTTAAATCTAGACGCTATCTACAAAGAGAGTATATCGTCTACAAAAGAGTCATCGTGATACATCGTCCACACGGATTTATAACGTAGTTAAATCCAGCAACACTTCAATCAACAAGTGGAAAAAGTGTAAGCTACCCAGATTTAACACATCGTTAAATCTAGTTTTCTTCGCACAAATCACTACAAGAAGAAAGCGAATTTGAAACGAATTTTTATACAGTATTTGATTTTCCCAGGCATTTCATTGGATTCACTCAACAACTACCTCATTTAGCCAGACAGGTCGAAGAGGTGATTATCATGGTCAAAGAAATCATTGTCAAACAAAAACTTCTGGCAAAAAAAATCGCGAGAATATTAAAAAATTTTAAAAAAGACTTCAGAATACATCCAGAAAAGGCTGAGAGAGTTAGATTCTTTATGGACAGACTTCAACAGCCTCCACGTAGAGATCGAGAAGGCTATATCAGAAGAGCACCCATACTGTTCAGAAAAACTTCATGATAAAATTTTCGAAGCTGTTGAGCTTATTTCGCAGTATCAAGTGGAAAAGATACGATCTGACCCTCCACTCTACTCCACTCTACTACACGATCGTGATTTCCCAGTCACCGGCTCATACTTGCAGCCTACAATCGCCAACACAGGAAATTTTCTACATGCAAATCAAAATCGATTCAACAACCTCCCAAAGCTACCACCAGTAAAAATACCGAGATTAAACGGAGACTATAAAGAGTGGATATCATTTAACGACATTTTTCTTAATGTTATCCATAGAAATCCCTACCTTAGCAGTGTCAAAAAAATGCAGTACCTCTTTTATCACCTAGATGGAGATGCCAAAAGAGTCATCAGTCATCTACAATTATCGGACTCTAACTATAGCACTGCCTTCAGGCTAATTCAAGGTAGATTCAACAACAACAGAAAAATAATCACCACCTACATCAACACGATAATAGATGCCAAAAAGACAGAGCACAGATCAGAAGAGGACATGATAAAACTGTATGACCACATAAGAGAAGCTTGGAAGCGCTGAAAACATTAAACTGTAAGACTGCCTGATGTTGGCAATGAGCTCTCTCACTCGGATGATGGCTTGGTTCCTTCTTTTCGGTCTGCCAATCAGTTTGCTTTTTCTCTTATAGATGGCCTTGCTTCTTCAGGTTTACCACAGACTTGCAGCATATCTAACGATCTTGTAAGGTTCCTCGACCTCGTAAGACGATGCTTGGTGCGCATTGTTCCTGAATCGAGTAATCACCCTGCGGTCGAGTCATCACCCCAGTTATGATGGCTTCTGTTTTACTTACTGTGACCATATTTCTAAATCGAATAACTTACGATCTAACCAGCCTTGGTTCGATAGTTCCTTAAAACCTTTAAGGAATGTTAAATGTAAGACCTGGAAGAAATTTTGTTCCTCTAGGAGCTACGCTGACTATTCAACTTATTCCAATTTACGCAGTCAATTTTTATCTGACTAAGTGTCCTCTTACAATAGTTATATTAACAGAATGAAAGCATCCTTACGAGTCGATCCTAAGCGATTTTGAAAGTTCGTGAACTTGAAGCGCAATTCTGATGGCTATCCATCTTCTTTGTCTTTCGGAGACAGAGAAAACAATGAGCCCTTGACGATAGCAAACCTTTTTGCCGACTTTTTTAAAACTGCGTTTTTGGACGATACCTGTGATATTAGCTTTAAGGATTTTACCCATTTGACGAGGTTTCCACCGACTTGTCTCGAATCCAAAATCCTTTTAGTTTTTCAATTGGTCCTGACAGTATCCCCGCCTCACTCGTGAAAAGACGTTGTTCCGTTCTTGCTCCTATTCTGTGTTATTTATTTAATCTCTCAACTCGTTGCGTGTTTTTCCGGAAGCTTCGAAAAGCTCATTAATTATTCCCCTTCACAAAATAGGTGATAAATGGAAAATCTCGAACTATAGACCAAGATTTTTGAGGCACTCATTTACGATGTTCTATACTTTCACTGCAAGCCGCTTTTGTAGCCGTTTCAACATGGCTTCATTAGGGGTAAGTCAACTACCACCAATTTATTGGAATTTTGTGTTTTTTTGTATTTCTGGAGACGGAGTTGGATCAATACGTTGAGCGGCAAGACCAACATGCCATGGGTCCCGGGTTCAAGACCAGATGACCCCGTGAGCTTCTATTAAGAAATTAAAATAATCCACTCCGTCTCTGGGCTGTTGTCTAGCTCGCTGCAATGCAAAAATAAGACTCAAGTTTCCTCACTTCCCTTACCCTAATTCCCTCCCGGCCAAAACCATGCTAACGCATCAAAGGGTTGTCCCCTAGGGTTTGGCCACAACGTACCTAAAAAAAACAAAAAAAAGTGGTCAGCAAGTTGACTGTATTTTTACTGACTTCAGCAAAGCTTTCGATAGAATAAATCATAGAATTCTTGTTCTCAAACTCTCCCTTCTTTGGTTTCCGCGAGTTTTTGTAAATTGGATTCATTCATACTTGTCTGAACGCACTCAGCGGGTTTCTTTTCGTGGAGCTCTCTCTGATGCTATTTTCAACACTTCCGGTGTACCGGAGGGCTCCCATCTTGGGCCATTGTTATTTATAATTTATATCAACGATGTATCTACGATTCTGTCTCACTCAAATATTCTTTGTTATGCCGACGATGCTAAGTTATTTCGTGTCTGATAATGCCGATTGCTTACTTTTAAATTCTGACTTGGACGCCTTTCAGAATTGGTGTTCCATTAATGACCTTCCCCTAAATATCGGAAAGTGTACATCTATGTCTTTCTCACGAAAAAGGTCTCCCTTTCAATTTAACTTTACCATACAGGGCTGTCGATAGACTTGAACTCCTGCACTTGGATACACTTGAAAAGAGACGACGTAACGCAAGGATCCTTTTTGCTTTCGACTGCATTCAGGGGTCCATAGACTCTTCTGTTCTCTTGGCTTGTTTTGGCATGTCGGTTCCGGCTCGCTCCTTGAAGAATCACGACTTTCTTCAGTTACCTTTTCATCGCACTAATTATGGATTAAATGAGCCTATCATATCGATGTCGCAATTTTTTAATTCCTCTTTTGATTGCATTGATTTTCATTTATCGCGAAATCAAGTGAGGAGTCAGCTTTGTTGACGTTACTTTTTACTTTTCAATTTATGTACTTTCTGCTTTTTGTATACTTTTTATACACTTTAGCACTTTTATTTTTTTTGTATTTATATTCTCTCATTATCTTTGATCTTATATAGTTTATTATATTGTTTTTATTTAGTTTTTTTGTAGTAATCAGCACTTTGATGAAATATTGTAAATAAATAAAAGCTAGATAACCAGGGAAGCGCACTGGTTAGACGAGTGTCTTGCACCAGGGAAGCACGCTGGTGCAAAAGATAACGGTATGAGTGACCAACACCAGGTAAGCGTACTGGTGACGGCGATAACTAGGTAACCGGGGAAGCGTCTCACACCAGGGAAGCGCTCTGGTGCGAAGGAACGGTAAGAGTGTCCAACACCAGGGAAGTGCATTGGGGACGGCGATAACTAGATAACCAGAAAAGCGCACTAGTTAGACGAGCCTCTTACACCAGGGAAGCACGCTGTTGCAAGAGAGAACGGTATGAGCGGCTGAAGTAGTCGTTATATATAGGATTGGACCAGGTTGAATTTTTGGAAGTCCCTTCAGTAGTGGGGCCTCAGATCCTAGTACTTCTTTATTCCTAAAAATTTTCTAGATACATTTTTAGGTTTTTTTATTAAGACATCAAATATTTATTTTTTATAATATTTATTTTTATTTAACTTTTTAACCTTTCTAGTTCAAACAATCTGGTTAGACTAAAATTCTATTTAAATTTTTTTTGTATCCTACTTTACATTTAATTCATAGATAGTTTGTTCATAATTTTCTCTGTATAGAGTACAGTATTTTATTGTCAATGAATGAATGATTATTATATATTTCAAAGTTTTTGTGTTTCACACTATTCAAAATTTATCGAAGTGTACAGGTTGACTAAAAAATATTTGACATTTATTTATCTGTACAGTCTGATTGGATATTATTAAAGTGGATTTAAAAAAAACTATTTTATTAATAATATAATCAAACTTATGAAATTTTTATTAAAAATTATATTTGTAGCTACTGCTACAGCAGCCAACACCAGGGAAGCGCACTGGTGACGGCGATAACGAGATAACCAGGGAAGCACACTGGTTAGATGAGTATCTCACACCAGCGAAGCACACTAGAGCGAGCGAGAAAATACGAGCGGCCAACACTAGGGAAGCGCACTGGCGAGGCCGATAACAAGATAACCATGGAAGCAGGCTGGTAACTTCAAACTTAAATTACCTGTATACCTCTTACCACTTGGCGACATCCTCGCTGCTCGATGTGGTCCGTCTGTTGGCTAGTCAAATTCTAAAGTCGACTACTGGACGGCGACTGCCCCTGATACTGAGCCGGTTCTCTTTATTCAAAGAACAGGCCACCGACCATCTTTCAAATAAGAGGGAGCCTGTGGTCGGAAATTTAAAAAACTTGAGTTCGGCATCATTCCTCTTACTTATTAAACAAGAAGAAACTGCAAATGATTTTTAAGATTTTTTCAGCAACCAGTGGCGAGATACGTTTCTCCAATACGGAGCGCAGGGCTATTTTTACCCACTTCCCAAAACAGAGAGGTTCTAAGTTCGACGCCAGTAAGTAAGAGGAATGATGCCGAACTAAAGTTGTTGTTTGTTTACTTTGCACCGACGTCAAAATGTCGTAAAAGATATAAAATAAAAAAAAATACGAGTGTGATTTAGACCACACGACTGAAGTAAAACTTCTTTAGCTCCATCTATATGTATGTATATATACACACACTCAAAAAAGTCTCCGTACATCGAAACGGTGAGGAATGTTTTGCGAAGAGGCTATAACTGCCGTATTGCCAGACGAAAACCATTTATTTCTGAAAAGAATTGTCACAAGCGCTTAGAGTTTGCTCAGAGATATGTTTCCAAGCCTTCAGAGTTCTGGGAAACTGTAATTTTGACTGACGAGACGAAGGTGAACATTTTTGGACCTGATGGGCACCCAAAAGTTTGGAGGAAACCCGGCCAGGCCATGAATATAAAAAATGTGTGCCCTACTGTAAAGCATGGAGGAGAAAACGTGATGCTATGGGGGTGTATGTTGGCGATTGACATTTATTAATTCCAGAATGGACCGCTTTCAGTATTTAGATATACTGAAAAATAATTTAAATGCCAGTGCGGAAAAGTTAGGCCTAGCGGGATCATATATCTTTCAACAAGATAATGATCCAAAAATACAGCACAGTTCGAGAGTGGTTATTATATAACGTCCCAGCGCAGCTCCATAGTCCTCCCCAGTCGCCAGACCTAAATCCCATTGAACATTTATGGGATCATTTGAAAAAACGAGTTCGTAATCATAAAGTTAAAAGCATTGCTGAGTTACGCGCTAAGTTGATCAAAGAATGGGCTAAAATTGAAGTAAAAACAACAAAACAACTGGTTCATTCAATGCTTCGTAGGCTGCAAGCAGTAATTAAATTATAAAGGTGGCGTACTTTTTATTAGAATTTTTTTAGCTGTTAAGAAGGATGGATAAATTTTAGTGTACGGAGACTTTTTTGTTCTTGTTTTTTAGATTGAATTGGATTTTATTCTGTTATTTCTTTAATATTATGAATTTTTTTGTTTTATTTATAATACATTATTCTGTACACCTCAAATATTGTGTTTTTTATTTTTATTTACTCTTTTCTCACTATATAATTTAAAATACTTTTATTTAGTTTTCTCCATTGGGGTGTACGGAGACTTTTTTGAGTGTGTGTATATGTTTATATATGTATATATGTATTGTAACGTAAATGGGGCTCTTCGGGCTCGACGGATTAATTAAGACACTTATTTTCAATCACAAATGTTCACAATTTTATTCACTTCACTTAATTAGTTCGTCCACAATTTCCTTTACACGTTTTCTTCACAATATCACGTTTCACTTTTCTAATTAACACTTATCACTTCGCTGGTTAAAGTACAACTGACTATTCGCAGTATCACATGTAAACACTTCGCAGTCTAAATCACGACTAAAACTACCTGGGCTACTGCTCAGCCCTATTTATACTACTTAGCTTAATTCTAGAAAGTTCAGTCACTTAGTTCTAGATATTTCCGTTACACATTTTCACCTCACATATTCACCATGGATTCGATTCGTTCTTGACTTTCCCCGTTTGACATTTCCTTCTCTTGATTTCTGGCCACTACACGTTACAGTATAATATATACATGTATATATGTACATATACATATATTAATTTTCTACAAATATTTAAATTTATTATCGGTTTTCATTGATAAATTAATATTTTTGAATAGATTTTTTATTTTTAATTATAATTTTCATTATCGGATACATCAATAATTACTGTGGTTGATTGTAAGACCGAGACAATAGGCTTATGGTATGAGAAATAAGATACATATGTTTTCGAATGAAAATTAGAAAGATATCTAGAGAAAACTGCATCGATTGTAGTTCCATGTCTTATGGTAGGCTCATTTCGGTTATTATTCATTTGTAGTTCTAATTTATCTTGTAGAAAGTTTACCAAGAGTTGTCCATCTTCGGACGCGAAATTAACATTGAAATCTCCTGCTAAAATTAGTGGCAACGTATGATAGTTTTCTCCTAATTCTTCAGAGCCTACTCGACCGTAAATCATAAATCTTTTATATATAAACTTTATAATATTATTAACTGTGTTATTAGACGAAATGTAAACAACTGATTTGTGAAAGTATAGTAATAATATGAAATATCATATCCGTTTTTTTCCATCTGAATCTTTACTTTTTTTTCAAATTAAATACTTGTCAAAACAATTTTCAAGTGAAGGAATTGGTAATATTGATTTGGTTCATTAAGTTGGCTCGCCTGCTTTTTCAGCATCGGCTTTGAAATTTCTCAAAGCTGGAACTGACGACCACGCCAACGCCCGCGACCAAGCCGGGATGTAGAAGAACAATTCATTTAACACGTAGTCAAAGCCGACGATCAAGTCGAGATTTTGGATGTAAAATGGCCTTTACTCCCCAAGTCAAGCGTGCGTAACGAAGTTTTACTTCAAAATTATTTTATGCTTTTTAGCGCTTTTTGTGAAGTCGGTTCAAATTTCTTTTTTAAAACTATTTTATTATCTTTTCACTCACGGCCAGCAAAAGCCACAGTGCATAGGCGACAGAGGCAGGCAAAAACATACAAATCGTTAACGAGATACCACCCGCCACCCAGTGAAAGTAATCCACACGGGCCAGCTCAAGTACACCACAAGAGCATGCCATGTGGAACTTGTGTGTGTCTCCAAGCTACCCTGGAGATATCGCTGTTAGGTTGATTTTAAGAACATATTTTTAAAATTGTGCTCAATCGAATTTCTTGCTATTTAACTTCTCTCTGCTTTTACTAATGAAGTGCAGCATGAGATCTTAAAAACTACCAATAGCCCGATTTATTCCAAAATTTACCTCTACCCAGAATTTCACAAGAAAGAAGTAGAAAAACAAATAAATGAAATGCTCGCTCAGGATGTAATAACTGAAAGTAACTCGCCCTACAATTCACCCCTTGGTATAGTTCCGAAGAATTTCTCTTTAAAGAATATCTTAGCCAAATTTTGTGAAAAGTTCCGCTGAATGCAAGTGCTGAATCCTATATTTTCATTTGAACGCTGTCAGGTGAAAAGTTGTTTCAATAATATCGCAACATTTGTAATTGAGCTAAGATAACACGTATTGTTAAATAAAGTACCATATTTTGCGCACTTTAGAAGCTAGTTATACCTCTTTGGTGAAATACTTACCCTGTAATTAATGTGTACTGTGAAACATCAATAAAAGCAAGAATTTTAACAAAAAATGTCCTCAATTTTCATTCGGATTCTTTTAAGAGAAATTAGAAGAGGTTCTCAAATTTAATCAATATTTTTTACCGAAATAATTATATATTTTACACATGAAAATATGGAAATAAAATTATTTATTATTATTTTAAGAAAGCTTATCTATTAATAATTTTTAAATTTTTTTTTCGTACTGAGAAACTCAGTACGATTGAAGCCCTGATGATGTCTTAGGAAGACGAAACGCGTTGGCGGTTATATTTGAATAAATTATACGTTGTGGAAAAAACAAGAAGTCTTTCTTTTAAAAATGTCTATGAAAAGAAGCCTATTCCACCACGTGTTGTGCAAAAAATCTATATATTAGTAATTGTTTTTAAATGTTCAGAATTTTCTTTCTCGATAGAAAGACGCTGCTTTTTGATTAGCAGTTTCTCCTCCTCTATTTTTAATTTTCGCAGGGCTTCCATTTTGGGCGTTACCACAATCGAAGGGAGATGTTGACGTAGTTGCTTCGTCGCGATTGCTGTTATCTACCTCTTCCGCCAGATATACGACATCCTGTAAAATTTTTTTAATTAGTTATTTCTTTAGCTTCGTTAATGTATATATTAACAGCTGCAGAAGCAACAACATGATTAAAAATTTCTTTTCTCATAAATATCGGGCTCCACTCCAACTTCCTGCACATCTGCATCTCCGTCAACCGCCACAGGGTTGATTATCACTAAAACTCTCTTCTCCAGATACGTCAACGGCTTCATCTCTTTGGTGATTACTCACTTCGCTCCTTAGTGTATTGCCTGAAATAAAAAATGTATTTAGTAATAATTTTGAAAATTACTTATAAATGTGTTTACCTTAAGTCGAGCCAAAATGTTCTCCACTTCTGTCCATCCTTATTGGCTCCACCTACAGCATTAAATTCGTCACCAAGTTCGCCTCACAAACGCTCGCGCGTTCTGCCTCCATCTATGCAGTCCAATCTGTAAATAAATTTTCGTTTTATATTCAATCACTAATTTACTCATAATTTATTATTACCTATCATAAGCTAAATCAACGTGCAGCTCTAAATAATCAATTAGATGATGCTTTTGCTGCTCACTCGCTCTTTTTCCCCGCTTTAAATTAATTTTATCCATTTTAAAAATTTCTTGCAACTGTAAACTACACTTTTCCAAACTTTTCACAAAAGAATTTGGCGGTGAAAAGTTTTTCCTCGAATGAAAAAATTTTGACAGGTGTTTTCATGTTTACACAGAACCGGAATCGCACCGCCGTGAAAACTTTTTTCACAGTGGTTATCACAGAACGCGAATAGACCCCCTTGTTACAGATTGGATTCGCTTATTCTAAGATAAGCTAAAATTCCATCGCATCCAATCTATCATTAAGAATTAAAATCCATTAAAAGTATACGAGTTGGATTTCAAATTTCGAAACATATTCAAATCCAACTCATGAACACATAAATTAAACAAAAATTTAATGAGTTGGATTTCGTACACCGAGTTACGTTGCAACAAAGTTGCCATGTACTCAAGTCCAACTCATGATAATAGTGTTGAATAAGGTTACTTCTGTAATTAGTGGACTAGTAAGAATTAGTGTTGTATAATTTTAATCACTGAGCAAGTAATAGTGTTGAATAAGGTTAGTTCTGTAATAAGTGGAGTAATAAAAGTTAGTTTTGCATAATCTAAACAAATTAATAGTGTTGAGCATTAATTGAATCGGTATAAAATAAATGTATCATATGACAAGTGTAATCAGTAAAGCGTTTGTATTTGGAGACCTACTACTTTAAACTGACCTGAGTGTGCTAGAGTGTCCCATAAAAGTTATAACAAAAAATTTGCGCAGCCGGTAGAATAGGGGAAGCGTGTTTTAACATAAGGCAGTGTCTATTTACCACCCTCAAATTGCCGTGTAATTTCCGTGTACACGGAAATACATGGAAAGTACACGGAAACACACAGAAATACACGGAAAGTACACGGAAACTACACGGAAAGTACATGGAAATTACACGGAAATTACACGGAAAGTACACGGAAAGTACACGGAAGTACACAGAAAGTACACGGAAAGTACAAGGAAAGTACACGGAAAGTACAAGGAAAGTACACGGAAAGTACACGGAATGTACACGGAACTAGACGGAAACTACACGGGAAGTACACGGAAGTGCACGGAAAGTACACGGAAATACAGGGAGAGTACACATAAAGTACACGGCAACACACAGAAATACACGGAAAGTACACGGAAATTACACGGAAAGTACAAGGAAAGTACACGGAAATTACACGGAAAGTACACGGAAAGTACAAGGAAAGTACACGGAAATTACACGGAAAGTACACGGAAATACACAGAAAGTACACGGAAAGTGCAAGGAAAGTACACGGAAAGTACAAGGAAAGTACACGGAAAATACACGGAATGTACACGGAAGTAGACGGAAACTACCCGGAAAGTACACGGAAGTGCACAGGAAGTACACGGAAATGCACAGGAAGTACACGGAAGCGCACGGGAAGTACACGAAAAGTACACGGAAATTACACGGGATGAACACAGAAAGTACACGGAAAGTACAAGGAAAGTACACGGAAAGTACACGGAAGTAGACGGAAACTACACAGAAAGTACATGGAAGTGCACGGAGGTACACGTAAAGTACACGGAAACACACAGAAATACACGGAAATTACACGCAAAGTACACGCAAAGTACAAGGAAAGTACAAGGAAAGTACACGGAAATAGACGGAAACTACACGGGAAGTATACGGAAGTGCACGGGAAGTACACGGAAGTGCACGGGAAGTACACGAAAAGTATACGGAAATTACAAGGAAAGTACGCGGAAATTACACGCAAAGTACATGGAATGTACACGGAGAAAGACGGAAACTACACGGAAAGTACACGGAAGTGCACGGGAAGTACACGAAAAGTACAATGAAAGTACACGGAAAGTACACGGAATGTACACGGAAATAGACCGAAACTACACGGAAGTGCACGGAAAATACACGGAAGTGAACGGAAAATACACGGAAAGTACAAGGAAAGTACAAGGAAAGTACACAGAAAGTACAAGGAAAGTACACGGAAAGTACACGGAAAGTACACGGAATGTACACGGAACTAGACGGAAACTACACGGGAAGTACACGGAAGTGCACGGAAAGTACACGGAAATACACGGAGAGTACACGTAAAGTACACGGAAACACACAGAAATACACGGAAAGTACACGGAAATTAAACGGAAAGTACAAGGAAAGTACACGGAATGTTCACGGAAATAGACGGAAACTACACGGAAAGTACACGGAAGTGCACGGGAAGTACACGGAAGTGCACGGAAGTACACGAAAAGTACACGGAAATTACACTGGAAGAACACAGGAAGTACACGGAAGTAGACGGAAAGTACACAGCAGTACAAGTACACAAGTATTACACGGAAGTGCGCAGAAATACACGGAAATATACTGAAAGTATACAGAAGTGCACAGGAATACATAGAAAGTACATGGGAAGTACACGAAAATTATATGGAAATACACTGAAAGTACACAGAAATACTCGGAAAGTACACGGAAATAACACATACAGTACACCTAAGTAGACGGGAAGTACGCAGTAGTACAAGGAAAGTACACGAAACTTTAGCTCAAGGGAATCAGTTTAACTTTTTAATGGCTAAAAATTATTTCAAATTTTTTATTCATTTTTTCAGCGCAATTTTCTTACGAAACTTTCATGTTTTGAAAGGTGTTAATTGAAATTCGTTGATAGCATGAATTGAGAAGTAATGGTGTTCGTGTAATGTTATTGCTGGAAAAACTACTTCGTAACAAAAAGCCGAACTCTTCGTACTGCTTTATAAAAAAAGAAACTCTGGCCTTTTAAGCAACGTTGGATCAGAAAAAAGTTACAAAATATTATAATGATTTTATTGCAATGATAACATACATTTTTTCTTAAATAATTAAACACAATTAAACTTAATTTAGTCAATAAAACTTCTTTGCACAAAATAAATTTGTTTCTTTTTGTATTATATATAAATAACAAAGTTATATAATGACTTTAAGTGTTAATGATTATAGTGTTATTTTAACAAATTGAATACAATTTAACTTAATTCATAAAAATAACATTTTTTACACAAAATATATGTATCGGAACCGCAGAAAGAAGAAGTAGCTATGCTTGTCAAATTAATCAGATGTGGGTGAGAAATCCTTTCGGTAACATTTTCGGAAAAAAATTCATGAGTTCTGAGCACTAGATTAACTTGAAAATAAGTCTTAAATTACAAGATATAAGTTAGAAAAAGTAAAAGGTTTTGCATGCTATTTTACCTTAAATGTGCAGGATGATTTGAATACAATCACACAAGAGCAATCAAGTCGTTTGACGTCAAAATTTTCCCGCTTTCCGAAGATTTTGGAATGTGAGAAAGTGTCACGAGTGGAGAAGATGTGATCATAGACGTCTCTAGAAAGGTCAACTAAATTATAATCAAATTTCTACGAAAAATTATTTGTATAATCTTACGTTAATTACATTTGCAGTTGTTTAATAATGAATAAGAAACGTGATTCAAGAGGCAACACAGAGATATTAATCTAACTGCACTTTCCGTCTACTTCTGTGTACTTTCCGTCTACTTCCGTGTACTTTCTGTGTTCTTCCCGTGTAATTTCCGTGTACTTTTCGTGTATTTCCCGTGCACTTCTGTGTACTTCCCGTGCACTTCCGTGAACTTTCCGTGTAGTTTCCGTCTATTTCCGTGTACATTCCGTGTACTTTCCGTTTAATTTCCGTGTACTTTCCGTGTACTTTCCTTGTACTTTCCTTGTACCTTCCGTGTATTTTCCGTCTATTTCCGTGTACTTTTCGTGTACTTCCCGTGCACTTCCGTGTACTTTCCGTGCACTTCCGTTTACTTTCTGTGTACTTTCCGTCTACTTGTACCTTCCGTGTACTTTCCTTGCACTTTCCGTGTACTTTCTATGTTCTTCCCGTGTAATTTCCGTGTACTTTTCGTGTACTTCCGTGCATTTCCGTGTACTTTCCGTGCACTTCCGTGTACGTTCCGTGTAGTTTCCTTGTACTTTCCGTGTAATTTCGTGTTCTTCCCATGTTATTTCCGTGTACTTTTCTTGTACTTTCCGTGTAGTTTCCGTCTATTTCCGTGTACTTTTCGTGTACTTTCGTGTACTTTCCGTGCACTTCCGTTTACTTTCCGTGTAGTTTCCGTCTACTTCCGTGTACATTCCGTGTACATTCCATGTACTTTCCATGTACTTTCCTTGTACTTTCCTTGTACTTTCCGTGTATTTTCCGTGTACTTTCCTTGTACTTTCCTTGTACTTTCCGTGTATTTTCCGTTCATTTCCGTGCACTTCCGTGTAGTTTCGGTCTATTTCCGTGTACATTCCGTGTACTTTCCGTGTTCTTTCATTGTACTTTTCGTGTACTTCCCGTGCACTTCCGTGTACTTCCCGTGCACTTCCGTGTACTTCCCGTGTAGTTTCCGTCTATTTCCGTGTACTTTCCGTGTACTTTCCGTGTACTTTCCTTGTACTTTGCGTGTACTTTGCGTGTAATTTCCGGGTACTTTCCGTGTGTTTCTGTGTTCTTTCCGTGTACTTTCCTTGTACTCTTCGTGTACTTTCTGTGTTCTTTCCATGTAATTTCCGTGTACTTTTCGTGTACTTCCCGTGCACTTCCGTGTACTTCCTGTGCACTTCCGTGTACTTTCCGTGTAGTTTCCGACTACTTCCGTGTACATTCCGTGTACTTTCTGTCTACTTCCGTGTACTTTCCGTGTAATATCCGTGTACTTTCCGTGTACTTACACGGCAATTTGACGGTGGTAAATAGACACTGCCTTTTATAAAGCAGTACGAAGAGTTCGGCTTTTTGTTACGAAGTAGTTTTTCCAGCAATAACATTACACGAACACGATTACTTCTCAATTCATGCTATCAACGAATTTCAATTAAAACCTTTCAAAACATGAAAGTTTCGTAAGAAAATTGCGCTGAAAAATGAATAACAAATTTGAAATAATTTTTAGCCATTAAAAAGTGAAACTGATTCCCTTGAGCTAAAGTTTCGTGTACTTTCCTTGTACTACTGCGTACTTCCCGTCTACTTAGGTGTACTGTATGTGTTATTTCCGTGTACTTTCCGTGTATTTCTGTGTACTTTCAGTGTATTTCCATATAATTTTCGTGTACTTCCGATGTACTTTCTATGTATTTCTGTGCACTTTTGTGTACTTTCAGTATATTTCCGTGTATTTCTGCGCACTTCCGTGTAATTTTCGTGTACCTCCATGCACTTTCCGTCTACTGCTGTGTACGTCCCGTCTACTTCCGTGTACTTCCTGTGTTCTTCCCGTGTAATTTCCGTGTACTTTTCGTGTACTTCCCGTGCACTTCCGTGTACTTCCCGTGCACTTCCGTGTACTTTCCGTGTAGTTTCCGTCTATTTCCGTGAACATTCCGTGTACTTTCCTTGTACTTTCCGTTTTATTTCCGTGTACTTTCCGTGTATTTCTGTATGTTTCCGTGTACTCTCCGTGTATTTCCGTGTACTTTCCGTGTGCTTTCCTTGTACTTTCCTTGTACTTTCCGTGTATTTTCCGTCTATTTCCGTGTACTTTTCATGTACTTCCCTTGCACTTTCGTGTACTTTACGTGCACTTCCGTTTACTTTCTGTGTATTTTCCGTATACTTGTACCTTCCGTGTACTTTCCTTGCACTTTCCGTGTACTTTCTATGTTCTTCCCGTGTAATTTCCGTGTACTTTTCGAGTACTTCCGTGTACTTTCCGTGCACTTCCGTGTACTTTCCGTGTAGTTTCCTTGTACTTTCCGTGTAATTTCGTGTTCTTCCCATGTTATTTCCGTGTACTTTCCTTGTACTTTCCTTGTACTTTCTTTGTGTTTTCCGTTCACTTCTGTATACTTTCCGTGCACTTCCGTGTAGTTTCGGTCTATTTCCGTGTACATTCCGTGTACTTTCCTTGTACTTTCCTTGTACTTTTCGTGTACTTCCCGTGCACTTCCGTGTACTTTCCGTGTAGTTTCCGTCTATTTCCGTGTACATTCCGTGTACTTTCCGTATAATTTCCGCGTACATTCCTTGTAATTTCCGTGTACTTCCCGTGCACTTCCGTGTACTTCCCGTCTATTTCCGTGTACATTCCGTGTACTTTCCTTGTACTTTCCTTGTACTTTGCGTGTACTTTGCGTGTAATTTCCGTGTATTTCTGTGTGTTTCTGTGTACTTTCCGTGTACTTTCCGTGTACTTTCCGTGCACTTCCGTGTACTTTCTGTGTAGTTTCTGTCTACTTCCGTGTACTTTCCTTGTACTTTCCGTGTACTTTCGTTGTACTTTCCGTGTACTTTCTGTGTTCATCCCGTGTAATTTCCGTGTACTTTTCGTGTACTTCCCTTGCACTTCCGTGTACTTCCTGAGCACTTCCGTGTACTTCCTGTGCACTGCCGTGTACTTTCCGTGTAGTTTCCGTCTACTTCCTTGTACATTCCGTGTACTTTCCGTGTAGTTTCCGTCTACTTCCGTGTACATTCCGTGTACTTTCCGTGTACTTTTCGCGTACTTCCCGTGCACTTCCGTGTACTTTCCGTGTAGTTTCCATTTATTTCCGTGTACATTCCGTGTACTTTCCGTGTAATTTCCGCGTACTTTCCTTGTAATTTCCATGTACTTTTCGTGTACTTCCCGTGCACTTCCGTGTACTTCCCTTGTAGTTTCCGTCTATTTCCGTGTACATTCCGTGTACTTTCCTTGTACTTTCCGTGCACTTCCGTGTACTTTCTGTGTAGTTTCCGTCTACTTCCGTGTACTTCCCGTTCACTTCCGTGTACTTCCTGTGCACTTCCGTGTACTTCCTGTGCACTTCCGTGTATTTTCCGTGTAGTTTCCGTCTACTTCCGTGTACATTCCGTGTACTTTCGGTGTACTTTCCTTGTACTTTTCGTGTACTTTCCTTGCACTTTCCGTGTACTTTCTGTGTACTTCCGTGTACTTTCCGTGTACTTTCCGTGTAATTTCCGTGTACTTTCCTTGTACTTTCCGTGTACTTTCCGTGTAATTTCCGTGTACTTTCCGTGTATTTCTGTGTGTTTCCGTGTACTTTCCGTGTACTTTATGTGTACTCTCCTTGTGTTTCCGTGTACTTTCCGTGCACTTCCGTGTACTTTCCGTGTACTTTCCGTGTAATTTCCGTGTACTTTCCGTGTACTTGCCGTGTACTTTCCGTGTACTTTCCTTGTACTTTCCGTGTACTTTCTGTGTACTTCCGTGTACTTTCCGTGTACTTTCCGTGTAATTTCCGTGTAATTTCCGTGTACTTTCCGTGTAGTTTCCGTGTAGTTTCCGTGTATTCCCGTGTGTTTCCGTGTACTTTCCGTGTACTTTCCGTGTATTTCCGTGTACACGGAAATTACACGGCAATTTGAGGGTGGTAAATAGACACTGCCTTAACATAAACGTAACAGCTTTAAAAGCCTCTATCCTACGTCGAACAAAAGGGGTAAAAGCAGGCACAAGCAGGAACGGTAAGCAGGCCAAAAGCCCCCCTTGCAACACCCCAGTTACCCGCAGTGGTTTATGTCGGAAGACAACCACTCCACCCCCGTACAATAACCCATCGAGGAGTCGACAGCAGAACTCCTCGCAACGTCGCTGACATTGAAGGACACCACTGAGGAAGCTCCAGAATCCCCGAGGCCTCAAGGAAGACCTCGCCAGGGTTCCCAGTCACCAGTATTCACGGACCAAACTCAGGTCAGTGAACACCAGATCACCCCAGCACAACCAGGACCAAGTTCAGAAGGACTCACTCTCAGGAGCGGGACCGTCATCCAACGAGTAAATCACACCCAAGTAAGCCCTAAAAATAATTTTAATAATTTGTACGAGTCCGCGCGAGAATCCGAACGACTGGTGACTCTTTATTCTAACGAAAGGCCGAAAATTTACCGTCTATACAGACCAAAAGCCTCTCAAAGGCGTCTTTAATGTTAAATACCCCACTTCCCGTCTGGTGAGATTTCATCATAAACTTTCCGAATTCGATTATCAAATCGAATACAAACCAGGAAAGTACAATACGAATGCCGACGCGTTAAGCCGCACTCCACGGGAAGTCAGCGAAGACTTAAATGGCCAAAACATAATGGTAAAAGCACAAGTTCACCATAAAATGGATTCGGACTCGGAGGATGAAATAACCTCTATTCGCAAAAATCGCCTAAAATGTAACGCTGTGACCCGGGCTCAAGCGAAAAACGCTCAAACAGAGTCTAAAAGCCCCGAAATATGGGATCACACGCCTCACAAAAACGAAATAATTCCAAATATAAAAGAGGTTACTACAGAAAACCCGCCAGATACTAATCCGCTAATTGACGATAAACCCAAGCCCCCTGAAATAAACACAAGCCCCAAGGAGATACAAACGATCTTACATGATTATCACGACTCTCCTTTTGGCGGCCATCAGGGCGTAAATAAAACATACAAGCGGATTCGAAGGAAGTACTGGTGGAGACACATGCTTAGCGATATCAAGAAATACGTTAAGCGTTGCTCAAAATGCCAAAAAATTAAGGCATCACCTCAGTATAAAATGCCGATGGTCATCACAGACATCGCAGAACAGCCCTTCGAAAAAGTCCATCTCGACATTGTTGGTCCACTCGAGGAAACTGACTCCGGAAACAAGTACATCTTGACTTTCCAGGATAACCTCACTAAATTTGTCGATTGGTACGCCATACCTAACGGGGAAGCCGTCACTGTAGCGCAAATCTTCTTCGACGAAATCGTCGCGCGCTACCGCTATTTAAAAAGGTATGTAAACTGCTACGGGTGAAGAAGTTACAAACCTCTGCCTACCACCCACAGTCAAACGGCGCACTTGAACGTGCACACAGGCCGTTAATCGAATACTTGCGTACCATAGTGGACGAGAATACTAAATCATGGGATCAATATCTGCGAACCGCTGCATTCGTGTACAACAACAGTGTACACGAAGGGACAAAATTAACTCCCATGGACTTCCTTTACGGCTTCACAGCGGATGTTCCGTCAAATTTAAAACGAGACCCTGAACCCGTGTATAATCACGAGAGCTATTATCAGATCCTACGATACAAGCTCCAAAGGTCTTATGCCACGGCACGCAAAAACCTACTCGCTAGCAAACAACGGTCGAAATTATACTACGACAAAGCTGTTCGACCCCTATCGGTTCATATAGGTGACAAAGTCTTACTCAAGAGCGAAAGTCGAAAACATAAGCTCTCTCAAATCTGGGTAGGACCATATCTGGTAATCGGTATGCCATCATCAGTGAATACAACCCTAAAAATGGGCAAGCGTACGGTTACGGTTCACAACACCCGTCTTAAGCCATTCAATGAATAGATAATTTCAATTGAAAATTTTTTTAACGCGTCGTGGCGTGCTACCACAATCTACGGTCGAGATGAAGATCGTAAAGCAAAGCCAGCACAAACTCAAGAAAAGAAAAACGAAAAAGTCCTTTAACAACTCGGTCCAATCCACTTCACCTATTAAACGTGCTTAAAACTACGAAGTACCAAGCAACAGGACTTCACTATCTTTTAGCACAGCAACACATAATTAAAAGAACGACTACTACTAAAAGTCGAACCCTAGATTACAAATCCGAAACACCTCTTGTGTAATTCCGTCAGAGACTGGACGACCTAAAGCTCATCTCCTTCACCCTGCGAAAAAAGGGGATAATTATAATAAAATTTTCTTTTAATGCCTAATCCACTCTTTTTTTCATAAGGCAAAACCTACACCCACCAATTGTTGGTGCGGGGGCTAATATTGAGACAACTTTCGCCACCTACATTTCTTCAACACCACATCTTTTGTTTTTACACATATAAACCATTTATTCTACAATTATATTTCTTTAATACTAAATGTTTGTCTTTACACAGATTTTTTATAAATTATATCTACATGGTTGTATAGTGATTTACGTCCACAGATTTACACAGACAGGAACTTCTTCCTGGTAGTCCCTTGCCTTGATGTCCTACCCCTCTACCTCGAAATACTGTATTTAACAGTAGTCATCAAAACAACCTACTTTTAGTTTGATTTTTATTTTTTTTTTCTCCAAATGAATCCAAAGATAAACCCTCCATTATATCCACCTCCAGTGACTGACCAGAAAATTCTTCCTGGTAGTCCCGTGTCCTGAAGGCGGCCTGCGGATATAAAGAATCCGTATCAAACAATTTCAGAACACTACACTGGTAAATACATATGAAGTCTACGATAAGTAAATTATAACTCTCCCGACTAATTAAAAACAAAAACTCGTCATATTTAAAAGTTGGTATGGCTCCACCACATTCCCAACAACAAAAAATTAGCGCTAGAGCCACCTTTATCACCCTCGCCACCAGGGCTACAACAGGAGTTTCTCCTGGCAGCTTTCGCCCTGAGGTACACCCGCGGAAATATAACATTCGCTGAAAACCCCTTTAGGGAAAATCTACGCTTAGTAAATAAGAAAATTAATGTAGAAACCTCCATTAACCATATTCCTCTCCCCAGGTATGATACAAAACGCTATCATCCTCGGACTAATCATGTTCACTATGGGAAGAAGTACGTCGGAGACTTACTCGATAAACCCACTCAACAATACAGGAGTGCTATTCGAGGATTTAGGAAGCCTCATGACTTACCACTTCACATGGAATATACTCACAGAGTTGGACCTGACCGAGTTGAACAATCAAACAACGATCGCGGAACAAGCTGAACACTACGTGCATCAACTGTGTGGAAACAATACCGTAGGAGACCTCTGCGAACTCCAGCAAAAGCACATGCACGCGTTGATGGAAAATATCAAACAACGCACGAAGGTTATTAAACAAGCTGTTCCAAAATCCAGTAAAACGAGATCTATCTTTGACGGCATCGGAAACGCCATGCACTACCTATTCGGTACCATGGACAGTGGCAATGAACGCGCAGTCTATAGTCGCCTGGATGAGTTGGAAACTAACCACCAGGTGCTCGCTGATTTGGAGAAACAACAAATCAGTGTAGTCAAGACTGCAATTAACAAGACTCAAAGACCATTAAATTCACTGGTCGAAAGACAACGGCAAATAGACTACCACATGAGTGATTTGCATAATTTAACCGATAAACTCGTAGCAAGACAAATGAGGCAGGAAATGGTCTCTAGTCTGTTGCTACAAATGGTAGAAATTGAGTTTCGACAGCAGGCGCTACTGGATATAATAACCTCTAGCCGAAATAATCAAATTAATCCCCTCTAATCGCCCCTGATTCACTCCTTGAGATTTATCACAAATCTCACGCCACGTGTTCAAACGCCCAGAATTGTCTATCAATTCTCCACCAAACGGCAGTATTACGAACAGACCTGTTTCAAGAAAAATTGGTAATTAGAATTAAATTACCAATCTTTAATCTTCCAAAAATGAAGTTGCAACGAATCAGGTGCTTCCCTATACATACGGAAGCAAATCATTCACAAGTCCCGGAAATAGAATATTGCCATATAGCGAGTCAACTTTCGACTCAGGAATTTCTATTACTTAAACCGGAGAACATGAAAGCATATCGGAAAGTCACTCGAAATGTCGAGGAGGATACTTACGCTGGTTTGCTAAATACGCTGAAAACAAAAGCAACACAAACAGATGAATGCGTGATCAAGTTGCTCTTCAATCCCCTGAATGAAAACCTTAGGGTTTTCGCTAAAAGTGCAAATACCTCCCAGGGACATTTTTATTAAATAGGCCCCATTCCTGGCAATATGCATTGAAGACAACAACCATTGTGCATATTACATGCACCCAGCAATTGCTCACGCATCGCCTCTCTGGACAGGGAATCTTGATCATTAACTAACCCTGCCACTTACAAATAGGACCACATACCCTATATTACGAGGCTGAAAATACACATCCACTACTTTTCACGCAACCAGCGTACTTCCCGAAAGCAAATGAAACGGCAAAGGAATTAGATTCCTTCATGGCTAAATACGAGCAGCATTCTAGGACGGAAGCACCATACACAAAGCTACTACTAGGTGACAACACTAACGAAATGTTGCACGAGAGTACGCAATCATTGGACCAAATACAGGTCAAAATACAGGAGTTACATTTACACTCCCGGGTGAAAGCACCCCACATACTCTCAACAACTTCGTTGTCCCTTACGGGTCTAATGCTGCTGTTCATCGTCATATACATGATAGCCAAATACGCCATACCGCCACTAAGGGCATGGACCACGCGGCGTAATCAAACGCCCATGCCAGATATCCCCCTAGAAGACGCAGTCTCAGAACCAAAAGAGCGGCTTCAACATCCACAAACACTGCCCAGGGTACGGTCCATACAACTGATCTAAACTTTAAATACAAATAGATACGCAGAAGTCCAAAATAAAATTTACTATACACCCCTAGATTAATAAAGAAACATAAATAATATACAGAAATAAAGTAAAAATTTTCGCGCCGTGGAGTACTACCACAATCGTCGGTCGAAAAAATAACGAAGCGCAAGGCAAGTACTAACCACTTTACTAACCGGGGATAAAAATACTATAAAAAGGAGAAAATATTAAGAAATAAAGTAAAAATTTACGCGCCGAGGAGTACTACCACAATCGACGGTCGGGAAGAGACCGTAGCGCATAGCGAGTACTAAAAAGATAAAAGCAACGAAATTTAAATTAAATAAATAAGAAAGTCAACAACAAAAATGCACCGTGGAGTATTACCACAATCTGCGGTCAAGAAGAAACCGTAGCGCAAAACAGCCATTAACAAAAATCAAAAGGGGAGAATAATAAAGAAAATAATTAACATAACGCGCCGCGTGCCAACAACGAAATCACAACCAAATCAATAGTCGCCGCGCAACTTAGTGGAATACTATTGAACCACCGTATAGCAAACAAAAAGAAAAGAAAAACAAAAGGTCAACACAACAAAGACAAAAAAAAACTAGTGGGGTAGGTCCAGATTCTGGGTGTCGCATCATTGGTGCGACCCTTGAGGTCCACACGAACAACTTCCCAGTTAATAACAATTTTCAATTATTATTAACAATATTCAATTATAATTAACAATATTTAATTGTTAATACCGATAAATTTCATGATTATAGTACAAACGAGTAAGTGAAAACTCAATAAAATTCATACTATTCGATTTATCGTTTTATTTATCATTAATATCAACTATTTAAACCATTTATCATTTTTTTAATGTTACAAAAAACTATAAAAGTTCTGGATTTTTTTTTAAGTATCGAGTTGCATCAGAACCAATTAGATCAGAATAATCTTTTTCAAAAAAAAACTTTCGCCCACCTGTATCTCATTTAAAAATACTTAAAAAATTGATATTTTAAATTTATAAATAAATAAATTAATGAATTTAATTTATCATGATAATTTCGTTGTAATTAGATGCAAAAAAACTTTTAAAAAATTATTCCGCAAATTATTATAGCACTATTTTTTAATGAAAAGCAAATAAATGCACTCTGTTTGGAACTCATTTGTTATTAATAATTTTGAATGGTTTTAAACAATTAATAATTGATATAAACAATTCTTAATTGTTATAGACCATTTTTAATTGATATAAACAAAGTTTATTCATAAAAGAAATTTTTTGTGGTAACAAAAATTTCAATTGTTTATAAGAATTTTCAATTGCTATGAACAATCTGCAATTTTGTATTCAATTTCCAATTTTCATAATCAATTTTCAACCAGGTAAAACCATTTTTTATAATTATAAATTTATTATTGTTATAAACAATCAACCGAAATTGATTAAATTTCTTTCAGCTCTTATTTACAATAATACGCTTCGAATGGCACCATAGCGAAGTCGTTATCATTTTTTGTTCGCGAGATTTCGTTGTCGAAAAAAGTGGGTCCGAACGTACGTACGTACGTACGTACGTACGTACACACACACACACACACACACACACACATACATGTGTTCAAAAATATGCGTAAAACACTATGGTGACTTTGAAATGTAAAAAAAAATTAAAACTAAAAATTTTGAAAATCGGGCCCATTACAATAACTTCCTATATGTGGGAAGTTAAAAAAGAAAGGGGAGAGAGGAAAAGAAATAAAAATGAATCGAAGAAAATTTTTTTTTATTATTCTGATAGCAATTTCGGATAACAAAGTTATAATTTCTTAAAAGTTAAAAGTTGGTTAATAAAGGATATAAAGAAAAAAAAGATACAAGCAAATTTTAAAAGCGAGGGCTAAATACAAAAATATATATATATATATATATATATATATATAAATAAATGTTCACACCCTCGGACGGGAAAAGGCGTGGGCTGCCAGAATCATCGCGGCGTCATCCACTGCGTTATACTGGGGAGCGGAGACACCGTCGGTCGACGCAGTGCCACCGGTTGCACGCCTGTCGCCCGGGTGGGATGACTCGTCAGCTGCTGGCGCGGTATCCGCCTGACAGAAAAAATGCATTTAACAAATGGATGAAAATATAAAGGTGAATTATTGACTTACCTGAGGTATTGAAGGATTCCCCGTGGCAGGTAAGGAAAAGGTCCAGGGAATCCGACGTATCAACGCCGGAACGCGAGGCCCACACACAAAGTGATCGTCCGCCGGGCGGGTTCCACCATAATTTAACCACACCATCCCCGGCGGGATCCACCCAGACTATGTTGGCCAGCCGAATAGTCCAAATGACGGGTCGTGGGGGGCTGAAACGCGCCAAATTAATTTTTCGAGCAAACGAAAACGAGGTGTAAACGCGCGAATCCATGTCGAGAAGAAACCAAACTGAACGAGCCCTTCTGGTTTGCGATAATTTAAGTCCCACCGAAATAACAAAATCCCTAACCCAGCAATTGTGCGATAAATATTCCTCTCCAAAGAATAATCATCTTATTCGCGGGGGGAAGGAAATGTTACAGATTGGATTCGCTTATTCTAAGATAAGCCAAAATTCCATCGAATCCAATCTATCATTAAGAATTAAAATCCATTAAAAGTATACGGGTTGGATTTCAAATTTCGAAACATATTCAAATCCAACTCATGAACACATAAATTAAGCAAAAATTTAATGGGTTGGATTTCGTACACCGAGTTACGTTGCAACAAAGTTGTTACGGGTTACCGTCGACATTCCTTTCACACGGTAGCCAAGTACACGATAAGCAAAAGAAATTTGCTTAATCAGCGCGAAAAACAACGATCTACAGCGGCTTTGCCCACAGCCATCTACATCAATAAACGAAGATAAAGCACGAAAGCTTTTTCTTCATGTAGATAGGTTGTGAAAGATTCGAAACTTCGTCGGAGGTGAGTCTGGTGTTAACAGCGCGCTTTTTAAGAGTTCTGTTTTTAAAACCGTTCAACCGAGAATCTGTTATAAAAAGTCGTGTGATCGGTTTGATTTGATAATCGAGTTCGAGACATGGGTCGTTTGGCGGCGTGAAACTAAATATTTGTATAATTGTAATCATTAAATAAGTAATAGTGTTGAATAAGGTTACTTATCTAATTAGTGGACTAGTAAGAATTAGTTTTGTATAATTTAAATCACTAAAGAAGTTAATAGTGTTGAATAAGGTTACTCCTGTAATTATGGACTAGTAAGAATTAGTGTTGTATAATTTTAATCACTGAGCAAGTAATAGTGTTAAATAAGGTTATTTCTGTAATTAGTGGACTAATAAGAGTTAGTTTTGCATAATTTAAATCTAAACAAATTAATAGTGTTGAGCATTAATAGAATCGGTATAAAATAAATTTATCATATGACAAGTGTAATCAGTAAAGCGTTTGTATTTGGTGACCTACTACTTTAAACTGACCTGAGTGTGCTAGAGTGTCCCATAAAAGTTATAACACCCTGAAGGTGTAAGACCCAATCCAGACAGGGTTGAGGTTATTCAAAACCTAAAATTATGGACCACCCATTTCACCCGATCACCATTTGTGGGTATTACTGGCTATTATAGAAAATTTATAAGGAACTATGTTAAGATAGCACATCCCTTAACCAATACTGGTTAAATATTGCTTTATCGGAAAGTTTCCTTTCAAAAGACTCTTGGTGGAAGTTATTTAAATTTAAAAAAAAGTAAAAACACTTGTTTTACTTCCATCAAGAGTCAGTTGAAAGGAAACTTTCTGATAAAGCAATATTTAACCAGTATTGAAATTTTATGAAATTGATGGACTAAAACTCCTCTTCATAAAATTCGTACTTAGTTTTCAAACTGAGTACTTATAGGAGTTGAGGTTTTGACCTTCCGTCATGCTATCGTTTTACCATTAAGAGTCAATTCGACTGCTCGAAAAGAATTTTATATAATTATTATAAAAGTTAAAATAGTACTTCTGGTAAATGTTAAAGCATGTAGAAGTAAGTTTAGAAAATTCATAAAATCTGTAAACTGTATGTACAAATTTATAAGAGGCAATAAAACTATTCTTTTCGTAAGCACCACGCTGATGATGACCAGCTTACACTTTCGGGTCGAAACATCACCATCCCAAAAAAATTTTGCTACTCCTCCTTTTTTCAAAAAAAAATTAAAGATTATCATTGATAATGAATTCAAATCAGAACAGGTCAAGAAATACTTGCAGGAAAAGGGTATAGAAGTACATTGGACCAAGCCCAATAGTCATGCGGGCGAGTAATTTAGTAGACAGAAAACCCCTAGTAGAAAGACTATCTAAGAAAAAGAAAGAATATATACATAAACTGAATAAAGATAGGGAAAATTACGTTGAGGACAGAAAGGAGGGTTATACCAAAAATTACAAAAGACTCAGGCATAAAGATCAGCCATATTTTAGAAAATATCCATTATCAAATATACATGTATCAAACATTAAAAGACCTTACAAATTTACAGGTATTCATAATAACACTGATCATGTTTATAGGCTCAGCACAAGGGCTACTGCAGGTACATCCCATAGGGGAAGAGAACGGATATGTAAAGGTAAATATCAAACAGGTGGAAATAGCCAATGAGACAGGTACAATTTTGCACATAATTGATCCAACTGAAACAGAGAATATCTTAAATCAGTTAGAAATTAATATAGAACATTTAAAAATAGACGATAGACAAACACTTTATTCAGAAATTAAAATAATTAAAGGCAAACTTAGAGCAATAAAGAAACCAACCAGACAAAAGAGAGGTTTAATACGTAAATTTAGGTGGCACAATTCAAAAATGGCTATTCGGGACAATGGACGATACAGACTGACAAGATATAATTGAACATTTACGGGTTATAGACGAAAACAATCATAGAGCAATTAAGAATTTAAACCAACAGATAAAAATAAATGATCATTTTAATAAAACCTTATCTGATTTTTGGAATGTGTTCGAGAAAAAGAAGTATCGAGTATGCTAATACTAAGTCAAGCCCTTTGCTTGAGGATTGCGAGAATTCATTGGTGTAGTACATTGAGTATTGTCGTCGATGTCTGCAATTGTATGTGCGGCCTTAACTCTATCGATGGAAATGTTACGAGGACGGTTGTTTATTTTAATTGTAAACAATTTAGGTGTTCGGCTGATTACTTCGTAAGGGCCGTCGTAGGGTGGCTGTAATGGAGCTCTTATGGTGTCGTTTCGAACGAATACGTGACGACAATCTCGAAGGTCCGGTTGCAAAAAGAAGGTCTTCTTTGAATGATCCGCTGTTATTGTGGGTTTCAGCTGATTCATCACTCGTCGAAAACTCTTTATAAATTCTGTTTTACTTATGTTTTCTTCTGTCGGCGTAAAAAATTCTCCAGGTAGTCTTAGGTTGCAACCATAAACAAGTTAAGCTGGTGTTGCTTGAAGGTCGTCCTTGAAAGTTGAGCGTAATCCTAGCAGAACTGTTGGAATCGCATCGACCCAGTCGTTTGTCTGTCTAGCCTTTATCGCTGATTTTAAGGTCCGGTGCCATCTTTCTACAAGGCCGTTGCTCTGCGGATGATATGCTGTGGTACGCAGATGATTGATGCCGAGCCATTTCGTGAGCTCCTTGAATAAGGATGAAGTAAATTGTCGAACCTGGTCCGTGGTAATATACATTGGAACTCCGAAGTTCGCTATCCATCCCGAAATTAGATGAGTGGCGACGGTCTCAGCCGTGATTTCTGGAATTGGTATCGCTACGGGCCATCTACTGAACCTGTCATGCCGCACGATTTTTTATCCTCTTAGCTACTGGTGACTATATTGTTGATCCTTAGAAGTTGATGAGTATTGGAATAAGAGTCTCTGAATCCGAATTGTTCGTGCCGGTAAAATAGTTTTTTCCTTCATCACTTTTATAAGATGGTCTTTTATGATTTTTTTAAACAGCTTGCCTATGGAGCTTATAGGTCTGTAACTGCTGGGGTTGTTATAATGAATTTAAAAGAGTTTATTTATTTACTGTGTGACATATTTAATGCTAGCTAGCAGCTAGCATCTAATTTTCGAGGATATGTTGACATGTCAAAGCGTCCGAAGCTTTCAAAAGTAGAAAGTTGGTCAACTTTCGCTTCAGATGGTTTGCTTGCTTCGTTTGTTTGATTCGCAATCATACAAAGCCTTTATTTCAATCTTCTGTCAAAGCAAGCGAATCATATCAAGCACGCATTGTACTTTCACCTTTATAGCACATATCTGCAGTTTCGCCCTTATATTTCTATTTCCCATGGCTTGTCCATTTTTCCGAAGACGATACTTGAATGTTGATTGTATATCTTCATGGGACCATAATAAAACGCCGCAAGTTCTAAATTTCAATTCCTACGTGCTGTAACTCGCCGATGTTCGTGAAGAGCGGCCATTCTTTCCCTGTTTCGTTGTTCATCTGATTCTCTGTTCTGATTTGACCTTATCCTAATTCGCACCCTTATTTGCACGTTGTTCTCTCATTTGCCTTTCTCTTATTCGCTGGAGTCCTTCTCAAATTCTAGTAAGTCTTTTTCTTTCTTCTTGTGTTTTATTTCTCTGTGCCGCTTTATGTTTTTGCGATTCTTTTAGAGTTTTTAAACACTCGTCTTCGTCTCTAACAAAAATTTAAATATTAATCAATAAATAAAAATAAATGAAGAAACTAATATATAAAATAAAACGACAAGTTAGTATTTACCAAAATTACATTAAAAAAAATTTATTCTGACTGGAATAAAATTTTAATAAAAACAATTAAATGCAAATATTTTTTTAAATGACATAAATTTATCGTTTGAGTATTCACTTTGGACTTTCAGGTATTTGTAGTGAAGGGTCTGGTTCATATGAACTAAAAATAAAATCCCTAATGTTAAAATCTCTAAAAATAAAATCCCTAATGACAAAATATCTCAAAATAATTCCTAATCAAGGCAAGAGCAAATATCTGTAAAAAATTAAGAAACTAAAATTCGTCTTGAATATAAAAATAAAAAAATAAATAAAATGCTAGGCGATTAGATTTGACATTTTTAAAAGGAATTGCATTAAGTACGAATTTATTCTGAAATTTGTGTTTTATCTTTGAATTTATGCATTTTTATGATTTTTTCTAGGGATTTCTTCTTTTTTAGAGATTTCGTCATTAGGGATTTCTTTGTTTTAGAGATTTTGTCGTAGATTTTAATTTTTAGGGATTTGGTTTTCGGTGTTTTGGCGTAGGGATTATTTTTTACGGTATTTTGTATTGATCCCGTGGTGAATTGTCTCAAGTAATGCGCGTAAGCTTTATTTCTGGTGCTTTAGCAAAAGTAAATATGTGTAACCGTCGTATGAAATGTGTACAGAGAACCCTAGTTTAGCGCGTCCCTTTTCAGGATTTTTCTTTCACTTGGCGTCAGCAATTCACAGCAAAAGCTATACAAAGTATACGCCACACTTTCTAAAAATAGAGAGGACAGTAAGATTGAATTTAAAGTTATTGCTTAATTCTAACCTAATTGTTTTACATTAATTGATTATCATTTACTTGACCTGGTTATGAAAAATAATCATGCCAGCAAAAAACATTTTTGCTTCATGTTGTCAATGACTCCATGCATAAAGCGGCGAGCTATATGGGTTTCATGTTACTCTTGCTGTGTGATTCTGGAGATGTCTGACGTATGATTCAAATTGATTGCCTGGTGCCACAATTTGTGTTTTGATATTTGATCGTCACGTTAATTTCGATTGTAGTGATATTATGTAGAATTAATTCGTGAAGTAAGAAAAATGCAAAGAAGTTTTAATTTCTAGGTTCTTTTGTTTTGGAATTGTTATGAATGATTATTATATCATTACTTATTATTCCCCTTGATCCGCTATTGTTTATTGCTATTGTTTAAATTCTAGGGAATTCTGGAAATTTCGTGAACTTTCTCGAAAGTCCATGACTTTCTAGAACATTTTGTCATGTTTGTTCATCTTTGCCTCCCACCGGTAGTCAACCTATCCCTCGTCGTCCTGATCCCAATGAACCTGAAAAGGAAAGAAAAGCAAATTTACCCCCAAGAAAAGAGTTCTTTTTATAAGATAGAATTACCTTATATTTCCTTAAACTGGGAGTCCTCAAAAAGTAGTAAAAGTCTATCCGTCTTTTCTTATAATACGTCCTGGTCCACCTAAAATGCATAAAAAGGTTTATTATAAGACTTCAAGTACAAGTGAAAAGCAATTATTACATCCAGTACAAACGCAAAGCACAAACGTAAACCTGAGAGGAATAGTAAGTCGCCGGAACTTTGTACAAAACATAACTTTTCGCAGCGAATTTAATCGAATTAAGAGAAATTCATAATTTTTATAAATTGATATATTGACCATTGGAGAAAAAGAGATAGATAACGAAAGTGGAATCAAATGCAAACTCTATAATTGTTATCGATAATTCAATTGACAAGAAATCTAGTACTACAATTGAGTAAAATTTCCTTTTTAATTTCTATAAAATAAATAAATCAATGGACAAAATTAGAGAAAATAGCAAAAATTATTAGATCGGCAAGCTAAAGAATTTTCTGGAATCGATCTCATAGGTCTGCAAGGGCTATCAAAGGCCGAGAAAAACAGCATACGATCTCTTATTTTTCCGGCAGTTCAAAAGAGTAGAACTCTGAAACAAAAAACAAGGGTTTGAATTGAATTGAATTGAAAATTTTTCCATTGTTCCAAATAGATTTAATATTTGTTGAGTCTTCGTATCTCGCGACTACGGTTTTTATCTTTCCGCAATTTTCATTTGTCTTGCTCACGAGTTTAGCCAAGTATTTGCATTGCTTACTTCGTAATTTGCTTTTCTTTTGCAATTTCAAAAATCCTTTTAATTGTTATATAATCGGTGGACATTTTGTAAAAATTTCAACTTGGTAATTGTGAAACAGCAAGGTAATTTTAAATGCAGAATTACCGGATTATATTCTATCTTCCTGTAAATCTGTCAGTAGTTGAATTGTACGGTTAAATTTTACAGTTTATATTATAGTTATAGTTTTATTTTTTGATATATTGAATTATTTGAAAGACATTATTATATTGAATTGTCTTTAAAGTTGAGAGATTAATTCGTAGAATAAATTATTGTATTGCGTCGTTAATCTTTGCATTTTCTATTTTCTTTACCTGTCCAATTTACAGGCTACACTACTCAATTAGTAAGCCGAAGATCATTCGTGTGAATTCAAAAAGGCCGAAAGGGGTGCAAATTGCAGTTTAAGGAAAGTTCAAGATTGGTACTGAAATTTGGTGCTATGCTTTCATCAAATCAATTGTTGAAACACTTTACTTCCATCCAATTTATTTGCAAAGTCCTGAATATATGGAATAATCTGCAAGCTTAAGGCCGTTAAAGTTATTAATATTTGAAAGAAAATTTGGTATCACTGAAACGTCTGAACCAGTATCGATTAAGAAGTATTTTTTGTAGAGTTGTCAAGAATATATAGGCAACTTTTGAAACAGGCAGGATACCAAATCGCCAAATAAACTGACCAATTAATTTGTTAACTAACAAATTATTAACAGCACTGTTGAGTGCATTTATTGGCTTTAAAACCGAATTTGAAGAGATACAGGAAAATTCTTTGATTTTAGAAATCTGCCATTTATTTATTTATTTTATTTCCAGGTAATCACTGTAGCCATAAATAAGAATTTTAAAACTCGTCATTTATGTAATTTACTGTATTTCACCGTCTTCGTTTTACGTAATAGAAATGAGAGTCGAGAATCTCCTAAAGTCATTTAAGAGTTGCTTTCGGTTAGGTTAGGTAAAATTAAAGTGTCTGTCTAAAAAGGCACACTTAGAGCAAATTGACCCATTGTGATACCACAGTTGAGGCTGTATTTTCAGACCCCATTTAACCACTAGGAAAATAGAAGAGCGTACCTAATCACCCTATACCCTATACCATAGTTCGGTGTCACCAGTGGAATCTAGTTCTCGGGGTGCGAAGGTTAGCCCTGATGAACCGATGACATTTGCGATCATGAGGGATTCCTGTGGAATCTCCAGTTTGTAAGTGGCCAGCAGCTTTCCAAGTCGGTGGTTAATGTCCGAGTGGGAACGAGCAGGTCCAATCCTCGCTTGTTCGTCGGCTCTGCAGTTCCCCGGAATATACGGAAGTACCCAGATGAGCCTTACTTTCAGATGCTTAGTCATGTCATTTAAAGCTGAGCTACATGCTACAACCGTTTTGGAGATTGTACTTACTGCCGTGAGGGATTTAATAGCAGCCTAACTATCTGAGAAGATACCGTAGACCGCGTTAAATGTTTCAGACGTTTATAGCCATGATTTTTGCTTGAAACATGCTGCAGTAGTCAGATAAGCGAAATGAAGTATCGAGGTCAAGGAGTTCCGAAAAGATACCTCCACCTACTCTGCCTTCCAGTTTAGAGCCGTCAGTGTAGAGATGTACTGGCTCTACTTGAGGTGGACCTTTCTCCCACTCTGATCTGGTGGGAAAGAAAGAATCAAATTTCGCTCCAAAGAAGGGCTTGGGTGTGGTATAGTGGATATTGGTAGGAGTTCTTCGTTACTTCTTTTACTTACCAAAGAGGTCCACCGGTAGAAGGTGGAGAATGGTATTTAGGGCTTTAGAAGGAATGGTTCTAAGGGCATATGTTATAAGTAGTGTTGCCGTCCTTTGCACCTTATCCAGTGCTTTGTGATGGGTCGCTATAGCCAGTGCCGGCCACCATACAACGTGAGTATGGGTCGTATGACACTAGTGTTGAGAGAAAGTACAATACGGGGCTCCATACCCCATGTTTTTCTATTGCCCTTTTACACGAGTACAGTGCCACTGTGGCTTTCCGTACCCTTTCTTGGATGTTAGGCTTACAGGTAAGTTTTTTATTTAGGACAAGACCTAGATATTTAACCTGATTACTCAATTTTAGCCTAAGCTCGTTTAGTATAGGGTAATTCATAGGAGGAATATTATGTTTCCGAGAGAAGAGTATAAAGTCTTATCTTATTCGGGTTTATGCCCAGACCACACCCATTGCAACATGATAGAGATGGGCAAAACGGATCTTTTGAACGAACCGGCTGCTTCTTTTAAAACATCCGGCTCCAAGAGTCGGTTCGAAAGAGTCACTGAAAATTTTCAGCTTGAGACATTTTGTCTCTCTCTAGGTCTAGAGCGAAGACCGAGGTGTTGCGTACGCTTCAGAACTTTTAGTTCCACGTTCTCCTGTTTTTTCAAGTATTCCTTTTTCTATAATTCTCTTCTTATGAGCGCTCATTCTCATTAGTCAACAAGAAGAATCAAATCAAACTGATGCAAATGTTGAGAAATGACTCTTCGGGATCCGTCACGGTACAAAACTGAGATCCGGTACACTTGACTCACTTTTGAGAGCCGGATTTTTGAGCCGGTTCAGATCTGAGTTACCCATCTCTACTCCGTGATGATTCCTTGGAGAGGGCGTGTTGTAAGACTTCAGCCAGTCTATTTGTGTGTTTACCTGAACAAATCAGGGCAATATCATCAGCGTAGGCCAGATTGTGACCAGATTACTCTAGGTTTATGAATAACTCATCCAGAGTTAAGTTCGACAAGAGTGGTGAGAGGATACCTTCCTGAGGAGTACCTTTAGTGACAACTCTTTCTATGCTAGATCCTCCCAAACTGGAGTCGATGACCCTGCATAAGGTCGATAAGTTCGATGAGAGAGAGAGTTCTAGTTTCTTCAAGGATGCTGTTATTGCCTCTGGCTTGATGTTATTGAAAGCACCCTTGATGCCATTGAATATTCTTTTTGCAGTAACGAGTTCTCTATACTTATGGTAAGTTCATATAAGGTAGTCTCGACAAACTTACCTTCAGTGTGACCATTAGCCACGAAATAAGTATCTCGGAAGCTAATTGAAGTTCTGCTGGGATGATATTGTCTAAACCCGGTGAAGCTTTGTATCGCCGATTTCAGTTTTCTCTTATTGAGAATCTTGTGAACCAGTTCATGACCGCACGGAGTATCCGGCAGCTCAGCAACGTCAGATGTTGAGCAACCCGGAAAGTGAGTATCGATCAGTAACTCCAACGACTCAAGACTGGATGAAGTCCAACTGCCATCCCGTTTTGTTAATAGGCTTGTGGTACTGGGCGTTATTGAGAGGATTTTTCGCAACCGACTCGCTTCAGAAATGCTCTCGATTTTATTACAGAATCCCTCCCATGAGAATAGTTTTGCTTTCCTGATACATTTTTAAATTTACTGAGGCATTCTTTATAGGAAGTCGAAAGATTGGTTCTTTTCGCTTGGTTCAAAAGCTTACGACACTCCTTCCTAAAAGTCATGATTTCCCTCGACTATCAAGGAGGTCTGGGCTTATCTCCGGGCTACCAGTGGGGGTAAGAAGTTTGCGTCGCCGTACTATACGCAAGTGTCAGGGTGTCCACCACCTTGTCGAAGGTTTGTTTATTTGTAATAGTTAGACTATTACTAAGAACTGAGAACGTAACTGTTTGTGGAGCGCTATCCCAAATTGAATATAGGCGTGGTCGAACAAAGATAGAGCCTCCGGAAAGATTACTTGCGTATTCTGACTTTGTGACCTGTTATGAAATCTTTAAGGCACTATCGTCCTCGCTCTATAAGGAATACTTGTTCGCGATGATATGCATAATAACCCTCGCAATTTCTTTAAATTCGTTAATATGAAAAAAAAATCGATCAAATATCCAACTACGATGTGGTATGAGAGGTCTTCTAGTAATAACCTGTCCGACATAGCAAACAATTTGAGTGTCTTTTCTTCGGATAACTTTGAGCCTTATGTGAATAATTTTGATCATATTCTGGAACGTCCCGCTTCATCCGATTTTTTGCCGTTTATATCACGGGATCTTATTATGGAAAAAATCAATGAACTTAAATCCGACTTTTCCTCTGGTCCGGACGGTATCCCTCCAGCCTTCGTTAAATCCTGTTCCAATGCCCTTCTTACTCTATTAGCGATTCTCTTCAACAGGTCCCTTCAAGCTGCTAAATTTCCTGAATTGTGGAAGTGCTCTTTTATAGTCCCTGTTCATAGAAAGGGCCATAAGAATATTATAACTAATTTTAGACCAATCGCGAAATTATCTTGCATACCTAAATTTATTTGAATCAATAGTGTATTCGCAGCTTATAGAGTGATGTATTGGCTTAATCTCTCCCAATTAGCGTGGGTTCTTGGCCGGTAGATCAACGACTACTAACTTGCTTTAATTTACCTCCCACATTATTTCTGGCTTCCAGCGAGGCATGCATGTTTATACACGGATTTTAGGCATGTGTATACACGGATTTCAGTAAAGCTTTTGATAAACTCCCTAGAACTACTGAATTTGAAGGTAAAAGCTGGATCTGCAGTTAAAAGTTAAGGTTAGGTTAGTTTAATTCAATTAAAAATTGTAAATAGGTTATAGGTTTAGTTCTTACATATTCACTAATTGTTTGGATAATTTTTATAAACCGTACAGAACTCACAAATAACATAAGACATGTATACACAACATTGTTTATTATTTTGCAAAACTTACCATGTTTGTTTACTTCTGAAACCACAACAAGACTGTTATAGGTAATAAGAGGGAGAATTCATGTACCCATGCTGCCATCAAGCGGTAGCATGAGGACATGAATTGGATTGAGGGTTGTGAGCAAATCTAAGACAAAAAATATGAAATTGGCGATTTTTTTAGGCGATTTTGCATCGATTTTGGGCGTCTTTATGGCGATTTTTCTTGAAAGAAAAATTGACGGATTTTTTTTCTTGAAAGAAAAATTGACAGATTATTCACGTTTTAAAAAATTATTTCTTAAGTTTTACAAACGTAACATACATCAATTTAGCAGAATTTCTGAAAAATTTAGCTAATTTGAGTAAAACTTGAAAACACTAGAAGTGACAGAAAATTCGACGACACTTCTAATGAGTTATTTGTCGGCTTTTTCGCAGTTTAGTTCTGTGATTTTTAATAAGTGTTTGGAGAAATAACGGAAAACGGTTTATCAAAAGTAAGAGATCCTACTTTAGCAAATGGTCGTATAACGTTGAGAAACCTACAAACATGAGTGCTAATAAGGCAGCTCAAGCACACGTTACTGGACTTTTGAATACGTATAGATTCGTTAGTTTCTTTTTACCTTTTATAGAGAATATGCCGAATATATAGACCAGCGTCTGAAAGGTTACATTTAAAAGTTGATTTGTTTTTCCCAAATGAAGAGGTTTCAATTTTGAAAGTTTTCGTAAATATTTCAGTATCGAAGTATCACAGTAAACATATTTTAAGAACAACCAGCGGCACACCGAAATATGTTAGTGGGTGATGCCATTAACTTAATAGCGAATGATTTTCAAATCAAATTGCGCATAGAGAGGCAGCAACTAGCTCAGTTGCAAGACGTGAGTTACAGTTAAAGGCTGAGTTAGGAGACGCAGCTGACCTTCCAGATCCTCAACAGAAAATTGTCGAACCTGATCCAGAGATCAAGTTGCAGAAGACAATTCTAAGCATCCTCAATAAGTCATCTGAGTCAAAACCCAAATTATTATACCCAAATGTACAATCCCTGCAAAACGATTCAAACACAATTGAACTTCTAAAAGATAATAATCACTGATAAAAACAGCGTTAGTATCAAAAATTGCAAATCACTTTAACTTTATGCAGACAATGAAATACATTTTATTGGAAATCTTTAATTGTTTTCCGTTTTTCCCGAAACTATTTGATACTCGTATTTGGCACGAAAATAGGAATTGGTGGCAGAATAGCAGCCGTGTAGTTAAATTTTGATGTTTTCATTGGGGCGAAATGTGAATCAAATGAAATTGTTTTTAATGTCATCGAGTGGGGTGAAAGTTTGTAAAAACGAGTTCAAAGATATAAATGTCCTAGCAACAGCCGTTATTAGTGGCTTAAGCAACATTCTGGTAACGATTGCTGGACTAAAAACAAACGGAACTTTTGGTATGTAATGAAAGAAATTACTCGTACTGTAACACAGAACTGGATATTGACTTATGACAGGGTAATGAGAAGTGGTTTTTTTTCAGGGAGAGGAGATTGAAGGTGTCAAGGAGTACAAATATTTGGGATTTTTATTTACCCCAAAATTGCAGTTTAAAAGTCATTTTCTTTATTATCGAGTTTTGAATATTTCTTTTGTTTTTGTAAGGGGGCCAACATTAATGTAATATGTAAAGAATTGTATTTATTTATTTTTTTTAGATCACTTTGTAGCAAAAGATATTCGTCTAAGTTTAAATTATTTGTATAAATTACCGTTATGGAAAAATAAAACTCGTAGTTAGGATGTAGTGAATAGTTTTGTAAGGATAATTTTTTTTATATACTGGAAGGTTTGCATCTTCATAATAATAAATAGTTTTTAATCATGGTTAGGCGTAATGAAAATTTTGTACTAGTAAGAAATTTTTTTTTAATAAATTTTTTTTTACCTTTGTAATAATGTTTACATTTTTTAATAATAATTTTTTGTATCTTTGTACTTTTGTAATAGTAATTTTTTTTATAAATATAATAATTATTTTTTTAACCTATAATAGAAAATAATACACTTCTGTAATTATGATTAATTTAGTAATTGAATTTTTTTTAACTGTGTAAAAAAACATGTTTTTAACATTTTTTTTTCCTTGGAGGGTGGAGGAATGTTGTATAATGAGCGAATCTTTATCACGGAAGCAGATTTTCACACCTGTGGTAAAACACAGAAGTTAAAATCTTTCCGTTGTTTAAAAGTTTTGCTACTGAGGCGGAACACCTGTGCGAAGTCAAGATTCTTCATCTAACCGGAAGAAGAATGTTGACAAAAACATTTTCGAAAACAGAATCTTCTTTTAAGATTCTGAAGTAACGTTTAGTTAGTCGTTTATAGTCTGTTAAAGTGAGTAGTTCATAATCCGTCAAAAGTAGTCGTTGATAGTTAGTTAAAAAAAGTCGTTAATAGTCTGTTAATGTGAGTAGTTGATAGTCCGTGAAAAGTCGTTGATAGTTAGTTAAAGTAAATCGTTGGTAATCTGTAATGTCGTAAGTCGGTCTAAAGCGAGTTTAAACCAGAGTTTGGAGTAGCTAGTGTTTCTTTTATTATTGGTAACCAGAGTTATATAAGTCGAGAAGTTGATATTGGAGCGCAAAAGTAAAATCGAATGTGTATTCTAATGTAACTAGATTATACATTAAATAAAAATTATACAACAAATAAAAAGTAGTGAAAAGTATAAAATAATGGATGGAAAAGTAAATTCCAAATATGTACTTGGGTATCGAGATATCCAGCAATCTTAGCTGGACTGATCATATATTTGCAATCGCTAAAAATGCGATGAAATGTTTGGGTTTTCTACAGAGATGTAAGAAATATTTCACCCCACCTGACTTAGCGCTGATCTACAAGTCCCACATTAGGCCTAGACTTGAATATAATTCCCATATTTGGGCAGGGGCCGGACACACCGCACTGTCCGCGTTAGACAAAGTTCAGCGTAAAGCTGTTAAGCTTATTGGCGATCCCTCAATCTCTGAGGGTCTTGACTCTCTGGAGCATCGACGGAATGTCGGTTGTCTCTCACTCTTCTATCGTTAATTCCATGGCCGTTGTTCTAACGAAATTGCTAGCCTGATTCCTTGTAGACTCATGACAACGCGCGATACAAGATCAACAAGTCGCTCCCACCCCTATACTCTCCAGGTCAAATTTGGACGTACCGTAAAATTTCGGGAATCTTTTCTAAGCAGAACAACACGAATGTGGAACAGTTTACCATCTTCTGTTTTTCCCTCGTCTTATCAGCCTGAAACTTTCAAACGGGGCGTACATCGACACCTCCTTCACCCAAACTCCTAACCCATTTCCCTCATCCTTAATTCCTTTCCTGCCAAGGCTGTGCTTAAGCATCATAGGGCATCCCCTGAGCTTTGGCATCATCATATATAAAAAAAAAAAAAAAAATAGAACAAATTGTACGTTGTCGTAAGTGGACTAACTGTAAACGGATAAAAGAAGTGATCAAAGTAAATAAACGAAGTGATTTAATAATCGTGTAAGTTTGTTTTAATTCAGTAATTCGTATCCTGACTTAAGAGACTCATTTCCAAAAACTTGGAATTTGGTTTATTTGCATGACAAATCCCTCAGGAGAGATAGTCGTAGCTCTCATCTCTAACATCAACAAAACAAAATACAACAAAAAGAAAAAGGAAGCACATTTCTAAAAGGATAACAGAAAAAGAACGGATAAAAAAGATCGGCCTAATCATGCCCCTGACGAAGAAAGCAACCTCAGCCCATAGATGTTGAAGGGTTTTTAGGCTATCACTCCCTATCCTGTGACTATGCTGAGCCCATACTATAAGGCATAGTGCCTATAAACTCGGACAGTTGTCCGGACTAGGGTTAGAGAGAGAGGAGGTCGGGAGGAATCTGAGCTGGGTCTACCACTTCATCATATTCGTACCAGCCACTGGATAATTAAAAAAAAAATCCGAGAAATCACCACGACGGTATACTTTTATCAAAGTTTTGACGCTGATTGAATATACTGAATTAACTCAAAAAAACGGGAATTCTTACCTTACTATACACTTCTTATTTTATTATTTTTCTAGAGGCTTTATCTAGTCCAAAAAAAACTATGTAACGAAAAAAATTACTTCAATTTGCGAAATACCGCAACAATAAGGCCACCATCTCCGAAGAAAAAAAAATAAGAAAATTATATTCAACGTATTTTGAACACCGTTTAGAATGACCCTTAAAATTAATGAGAGAATAAATTCCGAGCACGTATTACATCCCAATATTCTTTGGTATTCATATATGTATTTAATTACTATACGCAACAATAAGGAAAATGACTCAAAGATGTATTTATGAATGAGAAATATATCTAAGTATTTTGAACATTTCAACGTATTTGTAACACGGTTTAGAGTGACCCTTAAAATTAATGAGAGAATAGATCCCAATTGTAATCCAGTAAGAATGTAATAACACGTATTACATCACATCGGTATTCATATATCTATTTAATTCATTTAAAGTGACAACACAACAATAAGAAAAATGTCTCCAAAATGTATTTATGAATGAGAAATATATTAAAGAATTTTGAACATAATTTTTGAGTAACTCTTAAAGATAGAAAAATGTAGTAAAACAATACCAGAGGCAAGGAAACGTGGATATAAAAAAAGACCAGATCCCATTATTCTTCAGGGTTTATATATGTATTAATTTCATTTATAGTGATTAGGATATTTCTTTATACCTTTGCGTTAAAGATGCAAAAAGTGAATATGAGTTGTTTTCAGATTTTAGTTTCAACCATCTATATTCGATTCGATTTATAAATTTTAATCCAAAAAAAACTGTAAATTGAAATTTTACTTAAGAAGGAAGAGACAACAAGCTTAAATGCGCCCAAATTTGTAAATAAATGAGTTTAATTCAACGATCTTGTTTAATTCACTTAATAATTGATCCCTAATTGTGTCTCTATTCAATTGCATATATAGTACATACTTCAAATAAATAAATTTGTGAGTGGGAGTTAAGAAATCTGAAATGTCCGCATGAACAACCGAAATAACAGCTTTTAGTGCCAATTTAATGCATGCCAATCTATAACCGCCAATTAAAATAACGAAATACATAGCGGAAATTAACAAAAGACAGGATTTAATAATTTATCTTGGCGGTTGCGAACTACTTCAAGGCACCTGTGATATATCCCACTTGAGCCAGTCAATTGTCACAGAAGCACAGATTTTTAGTACTGCCAATGCTGTTGTATATGAATGTTCAGAGTTCAGTGGAGAATTGAGCGATTAGGTTCGTGCATAGTCTAAACACTTCCCGATATTGAACCACATGTTTTTAAAAACTCCAATTTTTTTGTTTTATCTCATCTTACTTGATTCACTTCCAAACACTTACTACTGTCGGCAGCTTGCCGGATCTCGTTCCCCTCCGGTTATCTTTTAATTTCTCCAAACATGACGTGGGTGGCCTGCCATATTGAGGGGGAACCTGCCATGTTTCGGAGTTAATCCGAAAGAGGGGCGCTAAAATTTTAATTTTTTTATTTTAATTTAAAAAAAATTACTAAGCACCTTATGCAAAATTACCTTCCTTACTTGCCTCTCGGGATGTAATTCTTTTGAAGCGTTTTACTAATCTCAAATCGCAGCATCTTTGTAAAAACTGCTGTTAAGCGCTCGGGCCTTTCTTTGTTTTCAAGATCCCAAAGGCATCGATGTTCCGTCATAATCTCGTCGTATGTTATCCCCGTATCAACATGAGTCTGCTCTATGAAATTCATTGCGTTTTGGAATATATCTTTTATAACAATTTCTTCTCCCGGTTTTGCCTGCATATTAAGTTTTACCTTCTTCTTTTCTTGATTTTCTGTTGCCTCTACCATAGACCGTGTCTGAACCTTTGTTTTTTTTGTGCTCCACTTCGTGTCAAAACAGTAGAACTCATGATTACTGCCCAAATTTATTTCTTGATTAAAAATCAATTGTTAAACATTGCCACTAAAACATTTTATAATAATAAAAGTTCCGGGGTGAAAAATCGATCAACGTGAGAAATACTTAATGCTGAATGCGAGCCATAATTATACCAGTCGAAAAAGTGAAGCATACAAGGAAATGTGAGGAATTCAGACCAATAAACACGCTTGCAACTTATGAAAAGATTTTGGAGAAAGTTGTTCATCGTAGACGGAGGCGTCGTCGTAGTGCTGCTCGTGTTCCCCTTGCATCGGACCCAGCTGGGAGCATATCTCCTGGCCCCCCTCAGTCTGGTCCTCAACCATCGCATGACACAATTAATAATCAATTTAGATCAATTAATGTTTCTAGAAATGAGGGTTTCACCCTGAGGATTGCGCAACCACCGCGGTCCTTTTTTGTTTCCCGTCTTGATCCCTCGACTTCCGTTGACGACATTGTTGGTTACGTGAGGGAGAGGAGTGGTGTTGATGACTCAGCACTCCTCCGTTGTCAATTTCTAGGATCTCGCCATTCTCAAGGACTCATGTCGTCTTTTAAGTTGACATCGTCCCCAGAACTTTTTGAGATAATGTCTGCCCCCGATTTCTGGCCCGAGAATATCATTGCGCACGAATTTGTGCCCCGTCGTAGGGTCGCGGGAGACACTCAGAATAGAACTTCTGCTACCAACCAAAAAAACTTGAAACGCTATCCCTTTACTACCAAAATGTAAGGGGATTAAGAACAAGATCCAGCCAGTTATTTCAGGCTTCTCTTGCCTGCTGTTACTGGCTTCATTGCGGTTTTACTGATGCTGAAATTCTTGACGAGTCCTATCAGATTTTTCGTAAGGATAGATACTCTGACTCCATGGCACGTGGAGGGTTTATGACCTGTTTAATTCGTGTGTACCACTTAAACGGGTAAGATCAACCTCTCCTTCTCCCCCGTAGTATACTAGGGAACTACGGAGTCTTAAGAATAAAAAAAATCGGTTATGGAAAACCTACTTAAGCAGTAGAAGTGCGTCAGCTTATTCTGAATTCGTTTATTGTCATGAATGCTTCTTAGCGTTATCGTCATCTTTATACAGGGAATACCTTGATAATGTTCGCAGTAGCTTGCACAATGATCCTCGTACCTTTTTTAAATTTGTAAATCTGAAAAAGAAAACTGATAATTATCCATCTACAATGTGGTTTAATGGATCCTCTAGTTGTAGCGCGCCTGATATAGCTGTCAACTTTGCATTGTTTTTTGAGGATGCCTTTTTATCAGGCAACTTTGTGCCTTCCCTGGAATAGTTCGGTCATATCCAAAATCGTCCCGCTACCTCCATTTCTTTGCCCATTATATCTCGTGACATTATCATGAATGCTATCAAGGAACTCAAACTGGACTTTTCTTTTGGTCCTGACCTGTATTCTTGAGATCCTGTTCTGATGCTTTACTCACTCCATTGGAACTCATCTTCAACAAATCTCTTCAGGCCGGCAGATTTCCTACCTTATGGAAGAACTCCTTTATAATTCCTGTTTATAAAAAGGGGCTTAAAAACTCCATAACAAATTATAGGCCAATCGCGAAGCTTTCTTGCATACCCAAGTTGTTTGAATCTGTTACACACTCACAGCTTGTTGGGCAGTGTAAGGGGTTAATCTCATCTAATCAACATGGCTTTCTGCCTGGTAGATCGACAACAACCAACCTTCTGGAATTTACATCACACATTATCTCTGGCTTCCAACAGGGACTCCAGACTGACTGTGTCTACACCGACTTTAGCAAGGCATTTGATAATCTCCCTCACCCCGTGATTATGCTTAAGCTTGAAAGGTTAGGTTTTCCGCCTTTATTGCGCGACTGGATCTGCTCTTACTTAAAAGATAGGACTTACCGTGTCTCTTTCCGTAATACTTTATCCAGCGTCGTTAAGGCTTCATCTTGTGTACCGCAAGGTAGCCATCTGGGGCCGCTGCTGTTTATTCTTGCCATTGACGACATTGTCCCTCTGATTAAGCACTCCAAAGTTATAATCTATGCAGACGATATGAAGATTTTCTCATGCGTTAGAAACAGTTATGATTCTTCCTGCATTCAGGACGATTTGAATACCTTCAGGGGTTGGTGTGCCACAAATGGACTGCAACTTAACCTGGATAAATGTGAAGTTATGTAATTTTCTAGGAACATCAATCAGCTCGTCTTTGATTATACCTTTGCGGAAACTAATATCCGTCGTGTTGAGTCCGTTACTGACCTCGGTTGGATAGTGATAATATGAAAAAGTGGAAAAGATAAAGTATCTGGGTGTGATAGTTGATAACAAATTGAAGTTCAAAGAGCATGCGTATTATATATGTGGGAAAATAGGTAAAAAGATTGATTTATTAAAAAGAATACGAAAGTCTCTTTCAATGCTTACGGCAATACAAATCTATAATGTAATAATAAAACCGCATTTTGAGTACTGTTCGTCTGTGTTATTTTTACTTGGCAGTTTAATGATAGATAGATTACAGAAACTTCAGAATAAGGGAATGAGAGCAATTCTTTGTTGCAATAAATATGCGACTATTAAAGTTAAGTGGATGAGTGTAAGAGAAAGGATTGTGTTAAATGTTTTGTTGTTAATCTTTAAAATGAAGAATAAATTATTGCCTGGGTATCTGAGTGAATAACTGATGTATACAACTGAAATGCAGCCGTATGGCTTAAGAAGAGTGAATGAGCTTAGGTTAGTAAATTTTACCACAGTAAGGACACAAAATTCTTTACTTAAAAGGGACCTTAAAATGTACAATAGGTAGTATGAATGTAGATAGATTTAAGCGATATTGTATAGAATTTATAAAGAGTAAGTGGAATTTATTGGTTTGTGATTAAGAAAGAGTTTGAGGTAATGTTTTTTAAGGTATGAGTGAATGAATTATATGTTGTTGTAAAAGAGCATTAATTTTTTGCTAATAAATGAAATGAATGAATGAATAAATGGAATTGCTACAACGGAGCAAGTCTCCTTATAGAATTAATTTTATCGTTTTCCTCCTCCAATTATTATTCCAACCCAACAACTTCCTACACTCGTGCAAGATTGTTTCCACTTGCTTATTTTTTCACTGAAAAAGTCACGGTAAGTATTTTGGTAAGATACGCTTAAAACCTATTTTGACAATTTTAAATAAAAAAAATCAATTAATTCCTAAATTTCGCCATTTCCCATCGCATTTTTGCCAACAGTTGCCTTGATTTCATCTCTACGATGACAAACTGACAAGCAGGGGTGTTGACATTACACAGCCTGCCAGACTTACGTTTTGGTGTGCTCTTAGAACAGAAAACGAAAGGAAGTGCAATACCGTCTATAAACCGTGTACGTGTTTTCCGATTTTTTGTTCATGGGAAAGGTGTGGGAAGGGAACCCAGAGCACGCCTTCCGAAATGTCAATTTGACGTGGACTATCTGAAGAGTGCACATTCAAAGTGTTTATAGAGTGTTTATTGAATAATTTTCACTGTTCTATTATTAAAAGAGACTGTTTTGGTTTAGTTTACTAAGAATCTGAGGTGCTTAATTTGAACATTTTTCGTGATGAAGTGTGCGGTATTTTGTTGTAAAAATAATCGGCGCAATTGGTGTGGAAAATCATTTTTCAGGAAAGTTAAATAATGTAATAAGCAATTATACAGCATTTTCTTTGAAATATGTGCAAAAGCTGTATAAATAAAAGCTAAATTATCAAAGAATATAAGCATTTCTCTTGATGGTGCTCGTTTGTTTACATTTGAGCTTCATCAGAGTTTTGGATCGCCTTGGTGGTTCAGCGACAGCTGACGGAAGTTTTTGCCTAGGGGCTCTAATAAAACTTGAAAAATGTTAAAATATTTTTCTACTTTTTGGTATTTTAGGTTTCCAAAAGATAAAGACTTCAGAGAACTCTGGTTAAAATCCATCGGTAGAACTGATTATATACCATCCGATGGTAGTAATATTTGCGAGGACCACTTCGAATGCGTCAAAAATTTACTACTTCCATGGTGAAAACTAACACATTTACACCTTTCAAACACATAAGGAAAATTCGGACACTTTTTGAGCATGGTGCACTTCCTTTCGTTTGCTGTTCTAAGGGTGTGCTCAATCCGCATGTGCCCTTGATAATGTCAACCAGTACTTGAGCCACAATTTGAGGTAGATGCTCTGACTAGAACGACGAGTTTGCCTCGGGAATATCACGTTCGCAATCCAATATTGACGGGCGTGGTGGCAGGTTCTCTCCTAGGCGAGCGGGCGAAGTCAGAGAAGCGAAGCTGAAAAGATGAGCGGAATAAGGAAGGGGAATGTGAATTTAATGGGAAGAAAATCTTGTTTAACTGAAAGAAAACTTTAAGTTACTTGGTTCGAAGACCAACGCATGGCTCGACCCATGCCCTGAGATAGTTTGTCTCATGTTTCACGCTAAGTTAGCCGGGCCTACCGTGTTTGTATATACATATATATATATATGTTAACAAGTCGGTCCGTGTGGTCCAGCCCTTACCTGTGTCCGTTGGGTATGATTTTGTTACGTATAATCGCGGAGTTTAGCGCGAATCATCGAGATAAGACAGGTGTTTCGTAATTATGAAGGTTAATTTAGGTATAAGTACTAAGTCATTCAAAACTTCGAGGGGATCAAAACAGTTGTATGCAATGGGTGTGTGTGAAAACGCTGAAGATAACAATTGGAGAGGAGACCTACCTGGCACTTCGTCTATAACTACAACAGTTGACCATTGAATCTGTTCAAAATAGTATACGAGAGTAATAATAAATTACAAAATATTTTAAAAAGCAGTAAAGACAGAGTGGATAATAATCAAAAATCGGGTATCTATAGTATAACTTGTGGAGAATGTAATAAAAAATAAGTTGGGCAAACAACACGTTGAATTAAGATTAGACACAGAGAACATCTAAACCACGCTAAGAATTTCCAACCTGACAAATCTGCAATAGCGCAACACATAATTGTGGAAAATCATAATGACATGGGAATAAATGATCTAAAGTTAGAGAAATCACTAAGTAAAATTAATGAATTGGACGCATGGGAAAGTCTCTTAATACATAAAAACAGAGATAATGTTTTAAATAATGACAACGGTCCAATTTTTCTTAACGACCCAAGAACGGTGATAAAAGATCACTGGATTTATAAACGTCACGTGAGGAAGGTGTTTTTTAAAAATCAATTTATAGTAAGCAAAATATTGTATTGCTGATGGGGATCTTAATAGTTCAGGAGGTTCAGAATAAATTAATTTCAATTGTGGATAGTCCGTGCTCTTGTTTATTTCAAATATTTTTTCTGGAACAATCTAGCAATGGGAAATTTGTGCCAAATAATAGTCGACAAATATCCTTTTCTACAAGAGATCACACAAGGTCACCTGTTGGTGTATTCAAAAATAATTTTCAAAAATTTCTATCTTAATTACTATTAGGATAGAAAGTAACTATAAACGTTTCATTTCTAATTCCAGTACAGTAATTTTAGAAAAAATTGGTTAAGTAGCAATGACAATTCAATAAGACCAGGTGGTGGTGTATGATATGTAATAACTTTTCAAAGGAAACATCATAGGTATCTATTCTTTTCCAATAAACAAGCTGATATTTTTTGCCAAATCGGTAATACACTCAGCGCAGCTTTTTTTATATTAATAGCCTTAATTTAATTTGCTTTGTTGTATGCTGTCTGCCTGCGACAAATCTTGTAAGTCAAAGTACATAACTGTGCAATAGTGTTTGATGATAGCTCCAAAGTTTTCAGTTTTCGGATAGATGAATTTGAAAATGTCAAGTTGTGTGAATGAAAAATTTTCTGTTGTTTCTGCGCAGCACAATTGCGACGAACAATGTTATAGAAAAAATTACACTTTATATTTTCATTTTTAGTACACTATTTTAAATAAGAGCTTTCTTAAAAAACAAAAAAAAATGTATATGATATAAAATAATTTTATATGTTATTTCGTATTGTTATATCTACAAAAATACATTATCAGTTGATTTTTATTCTCGTGAATTTTGCAAGTTATACAACTTTTCTCAAGGATATTCGGGTGCTTTTTAAATTAAGGGAACAGACAAATATCAATTATAATAAATATATATATATATATATATATATATATATATATATATATATATATATATATATATATATATATATATATATATCAGCATAGGAAAACGTTGGACAGAAAGAAACGTGCTAACATTGCAGATGGCGGCAACAATTGCCTTATCAATTTGCAAAATAATGTAATAATAAAAGCTGTCGAAAAAAGAGGGATAGTTCTAAACCATTTACAATCTCAAAGCCGCATATGTGTGCAATATCTGAGCCAATAAACAAAGTCGATCTAATCGTTTATATGCTTCTAAAACTATTTTAACACTGCTAAAATAAAATTTCATCATTACATTTCAATGTATACGCAACAAAATAAATCTATAGAAATTTATCCCTATCAGCTATATTACCGCTACTACATAAAAGAAATACATTATTATAGAAAATTGAATACTTAGTTGAATAGTGGCATTACATCATTATAATAGATGTTAAAATATGCTTTAAAAGGATAACGAATATTTTCCTTCATGGAAATAAACAAAAGCTGCTCAAGTGGCAATTATTACTATATTTAAATTATTTAAAACACGAGCATCAATACATTTTGCAGACCTGGCATGCATCCAGAATTTTATCTTAAGTACATTTTTTCGAAGAAATTCAAATTGTAATAGAAATCTGGATACACGTGGAAGTTAAGACAACACAACAACGAAAGATTTTGATGTGGCTTTAGTTTTAAGGAAGTATGTACTAAGAAATAACTTATGCAGAAAACTTTTATAGAACGGATTTGGTGAGTGAAGTTCATTAAAGTGATTTTTTATAATATGCAAAAGATGATAGTATTATAAATTTGTAAAATACCTCTCCGTTTTGGTGAACACCAACAAATTTATTAAGGTACATATACACAACCGTTCATTCACCCTCGCTACTTATTTTAAATAAGCTGCTGTTCTGCCAATGCATAACAATAAAAAATTAAACCACCTTTTTTATCGCAATTAAGAAAGTAAAGCTCAATGGCAAAAACTGCAAACTACGAAATTCCAATCACTCAAAGCGTCAAAGGGCACATAATTAAACTTTGCCGAATTACGAACACCTCTTAGATGAGAGACAATATAATAATTAAATTCAAATTGCTGATTTTTAGTAGGCGATAAACAATGCAGCAGCTACTAGTGCTACGACCCGTAGCTGTGGTCACATTGAGCTAGGAGTAATTGCGGGGAAATTAGAAAATATTTTAAATTTTTCGCATAAGGGACGCATAAGATAAAACTACCCGACATGTTAAAATCTGACAAGCTGCGAGTGCACGTAATTAAGTTCGGCCCTGGGAATAATAAAAATAATTAGTAAAATTGAAAATGACCAGTATATTGTAAAATTTCAGAAGTGCTTCTATGTATTTGTAGTGTGCTAAAAGCGTTTTTCCCGGGTAATCAAAAGGCCATCTGGGACCATAGCCAAACCCGAAAATTCGTAGTGAATCGGCTCGATTCACTGGCGAAGTATAATTTTCTCTAGTGATCAGTCGACATCGAACTTTTCAATAGTGCGATCCTTAGCCTAGCTTTTGTAACTTCGGCTGGGCCCAAGGCCTATTATATAAGAATTTCATTGTGCGGATCGTACGGGCGCAGATCGTTTTTGTAAGTTTTTAACAAAGTCCACAAAATTAAAAATCCATTATCGATCAAAAATTTGCTTTTAGCAAAATAAGTGCAAAAGACTGGTTGGTGAATGGTTTGATTCCTGTGTAAAGACGTCAAAGTGTTTTAGTGTTCAAAAGTGAAATACATTCGGCTGGTATTCTAAATTTGGTGATTATAGTCAATAAGACCCTGGATATTAGTGAACAGATGCTTTGTACCGGCAGTCCCAGATTTTTTCAACAAAAGAAAAACTATAAAGAGTTGTGGTTCACTATTTACTAAAATAAACAATAAATTAATCATCAGCTAGTGTCAAGATTATATTTTCTAAGCACGAAGTGCAATATAAAGGCAAAGATTAGGTGACGAGGAGATTTGTACAACCGTAACCAAAATTAATATTCAGAGTAGAGTCTAAAAATAAAATAAAATAATTAATAGAAAAACCTGTGGAGCACATTTAAATATTATAATTCTATGATGTACACTTTTAATGCTCATTACAAAAAAAAATATAAATAATTTACAAGAGCACTCGCTCTCATAGGGACAACGCTATAAATAACCTCAACATTGCAAGGTGTTATTTAACAAGCGACAGTGTTCTTAGACGAGGAGGGATTTCGTCACTCTAGATGTGTGAATACTAATTTATGCATAAAATAAAACTGCGCCGTGTATTCCTGTCGCTTTTATGTGGAATGTTATAAGAGCGCATGAATCTAGTCTTTAAAATTGATAAATTTAGAAAGAGGCCTAGCAGTAGGTCACGTGCTCTTCCCGGAGCTAATGGAATTCTGTGGAGCACGGAAAATTTTAGTTGAAAAATGCTTATTAAAAATATTAATTAGTGTGATATATTCGCATAATTTATAATTTTTATTTAAATACTGGCATTATCTCGTAAAATACTTTGTTTAACGCAATCTTTATCAAACACCCCTCACCGAATAATATAAATTTTCTGAAAGTTATTTTTAAACCAATGTCCGCTACCTAATTCAAATTGTCTTTAATGTTTAGTACAATACGCCGTGTTTTATAAATATTAGGTACCTTGTACCTCTGCTTTGGTATTTTTAGAACTAAACTCAAGATGTTTTATTGCATACTTGCATTCTTGATATATTGTACAGGAATATTTGTGTGCTTTAGTTAATTTCCTAATCATAACAAGGAAAATGGGCACGAGTATGTTTATTAAGATGTCAATAAAATCCCGACTACTATTCTATACGACTATAACCATGTTATATTGTAGGTTAATCATCAACAAAAGAGAGACTTACCTATCAATTTAATATACCTTATATACAGGGCATTTCAGATCTGGAGTACCAAAATAAAAGGGGTGATAGATCTCACCTAGCCAAACAAAAACTTGTATGGCAGGGGAGTTACAGGGTGATTCATGCAATTTTCATGGTTGCACATCACTCTTTAATTTTTATCTTTTGGTCTACTCAACACAGCGACATCAAACAAATGCTGAAAAACTACTATCCCAATGGTCTTTCCAAAATTCTCAACAATGTAGATCTAACTTCTATCATTGCAAGTACAGTCTCTTCCAAAATTGAAAAAAATGTTTTAAAATTACCTAAAATTCAGTATTTTCGCAAATTTTCTCTGAAATTTTTATTTTTATTAATTTGCCCATCTTATTACATTTCCGAAAAGAGGCAAATCTCCAATTTAAAGGAATTAAACTAAAATTAATCTTAACATTTTCTCTGAACAAATGAAACACTTGAATATTTTCCACAGTTTATACATAATTTATTTAATAAATTTGAGCTGACGCGTTTCGTTTTATCGGGAAATTTTCAAAGCTTCAACTGAAAGTTCTGCTAATTTGAAGTTCAGACAGAGTGTACCTACTGTTAAGCTCAATAAAATAAACAAGAGATACTATACCAATAAAATTTTTATACGATTATATTTACAATTTATGTGGATGTCAAGCTAACTATAAATTGATTATCTAAAAGAGGACTTTTATTTGTGAAATCAATCTGATCATTTACCAAGAAACAACCATCGTTTTTAGCCTTCCTTATTTCAAAAATGTCTAGTTTATCAAGAATTTGAATATCATCAGCTCGGTGAATTAGCTCTAGATTGTCTATCTTAGTAGTATGACCCGTGTCAATTTAATGTTTAGAAAGGCCCGAAGAAGGCCTACTATATTTAGCGGATATAATATGTTCTTTAAACCGAGTTTCTATGCTTCTTTTGGTTTTCCCTATATATCGAGCACTGCAGTCTTCACAGGTTATTTTATATACGCCGCTGCTTTTTAACTTGTTGATGATACTCAAATTATTGACAAACTAGAAATTTTTGAAATAAGGAAGGCTCGAAACGATAGTTGATCAGATTGATTTCACAAATAAAAGTCCTCTTTTAGATCATCAATTTATAGTTAGCTTGACATCCACATAAATTGTAATTTTAATTGTTTAAAAATTTTAGTGGTAAAATATTTCTTGTTTAGTTTATTGAGCTTAACAGTACACTCTGTCTGAACTGCTTGGTAGTTCATAGACTTCAAATCAGCAGAACTTTCAGTTGAAGCTTTGAAAATGTCCCGATAAGACGAAATGCGTCAGCTTAAATTTAATAAATAAATTATAAGTACCAAAGTACCAAAAAACGAAACTATAAGTTACATTAAAATTAATCCTTAAGTGCTTTTTATTGAAATTCCAAGTAATTACAATTTTTCTTAATATGTTACACAAACTGTTCAAAATATCCTGCGCCGCTTTCGATACATACTTATAACCTCCTTCTAATTCCCTGTTTAAGGCACATTGTAGTCAGCCTCTCCCGTATTTACGTCGTTTCGTTACCAATTCTTCTAATTAAATCCTCTCTAGTGTCAACAGAGCTTGAATAAACTTCATCCTTTATGGTTCCCCATAAGAAAAAGTCCAAGGAAGTAAGGTCTGGAAATCTAGCAGGCCAAGGAATCAGTGCACCTCGTCCAATCCAACGATTACTAAATTTTTCATTTTGTATTGCCTTCACAATGTTAGAAATATGTGCTGGTGCTACATCGTGTTGGTAAAACATATCCACTCGGTTATTCGCAGGAATGTCCTCTAGTATATCTGGCAGTGTATTCTCCAAATAGTTTGCTGCTGGATAGAAGTCACTCTTGCCCAATATGGATAGTATCCGAAAAAGCCAAGTACTAAATTCAAGCCTTCTCTGGGATCTCCTTCCAGTAGTCCATGCACTGGGTTATGGTGATATTAATGTAATTCCTCTCGATGAATAACCCTCCAAAATTTCGCTGTAGAGATACTCCTAATCGTATTGCGACCTGTCTCGTATTCGTTTCAGGGTCTTGCCTGAAGAGGGTGATTATTTGCTCTTCGATGTCGGCAGAAGTCTCCAAAGTTTCGGGTCGCGTTTCCCTGCCACGTGAAGCTACATTTCCTGTTTCTCTCAGCCTTCGGATAGTCCATGAAAATACCCCTCTTTGGGGTGCTCGTCGATTAGGGAATCTCCTTTGATATTCCAGTACAGCCGCTCTATCGTTTTCGTCTCCTATACAATCATTTATATTATATCCGCGTATTCCTCGAAATTAAATTTGGCTATTTTTTAATACTTTTAACTTAAGCGCTCATTCTAAATAAGGCGCTCGAAAAAAGGCTATTTTTATGAATTTTTATGAAAATACTATTATACATAGATATTGATATAAGGTTTTTTCAGCTCAATAAATATACTTTTGAAAAACATAAAATATATCTGTATTTTTAGTTTTATACACTTTTTATATACATAAACAACGAGTTAACGGAACTCCTCAAAAAGTTGGTATGTCGCTGGCGACCTTGATAACTTGATAACGGCTCATCTAAAGCAATAAAACCAAAAATATTTGGATTCAGTATATCAGTGGCTCTAGCGCATTCTTTGGAAATGAATATTTATTGATAAATAACAAAATGGCGGACATTAAAAAAAACAAAAAAATTAGGTTTTTTTACTGTTTTTGGGCCAAAAAAATAGTAATAATCAAAATTTTTTTTTAATTTTTTTAAGCTTTTTAGCGCTTTTTGTGAAGTCTGTTCAACTTTTTTTTTAAAACTATTTTATTTTTCACTGTTTACTGTCTTATACTCTGTACAACAAAAAAAAGAACCATCTTAATCGGTGCACGGGTTAACAAGTTAGGTTCAACCCCCCACCCTCCCCGCACCACCTTAGGACTAAATTCTTCTCCTATTAGCAATGGGGGATCACACTCTATACAATTGCAAAATATCATCCAAATCGGTCCACGCGTTACAAAGTTAGGTACCAGCAACATTTTTTTCTCTAGGTATCAGCCAGGGAACACTCTACCCAACAAAAAAAGAACCATCCAAATCGGTCCCCGCTTTACAAAGTTAGATTTCATCCCCACGCCACCAAAAATTATTTTGACATGGTACCAATACCAATCGGTGAACATACTTTACCCAACAAAAAAAGAATCATCAATATTGGACGACGCGTTACGAAGTTATGCCCGGTAATACATAAAAAAATAAAAATACACGTCGAACTTATGTAGAACCTCTTTGTTTTTGGGAATTTCGATTCGATTCCCATCTCTACATAACACTGTTGCTGTCTTTGACCTCATCGAAACGGCTTTGCTTTCCATTTTGTAGATCCCGTTCATCAGTCCGTATGTCGTTACACATTCTTGTTTTGTTTTTGCAAATTCCGAGAGTATGCAACAATTTTCTTTAGATTTTTATAACATTCGTGGCTTAAGAGGCAACCTTTTTTCGGTATATTGCCACCTGACTTGTGAAAAGCCGGCTGTTTTTGCACTATGTGCAATCAAAGTGGTTTCTAATTCTGGTATTAATGCTGGTTATCACTTAGTGCCGCTATTCGCTCCTCAGCGGGGAATAGCAGTTTACATAAAAAATTATGTGCCAATTTTACATCTCCCTCAATTCATTTCTACTAATCCAGGATTTAATTATGTCCGGATTAGATTTAAACTCCATTGGCACATCATTCATTTCTGCTTTTTATACCGTAGCCCAAACATGTCTTACGATTTCAACGTCTACAACACACAATGGCTGAGGCATTTTTCTGCCACAAGCCTGTATGGAAGCCATGTAGAGTTATTTTGACAGTCCTTGAATTTGCAATAACTGGTTGAGTGTCTGACTCGTGTTTCGGATATCATGGCGCACAACGCGCATCTCAGACCACTGTCTGATCTCCCCCCAATTTTCTATCTCTTCTCTGACAAATGCTAATCAATATTCCACCAAAAGATTAGTGTGGTACACTGACATATAGCTATGGACCGATCGTATGCTATTTCATTTTGAGACAACTTTTGTTACCAGTAATGCGACACCTTTTTTGCCTGCAGTTTTATTTGGAGTATTTTGCTAATACTGTCGAAAGAAAAAACCATTAACACAATTTTACCAGTTCTTCATTACCATTACTCATCTATAATGGGAATGTTTGCACTGGCTCTTTGGAGAAAGTAAACCTGCTTGCTGCTAATTCTTATTTAGCACCATCATTGCAGCCTCTTCTATCTCCGCCGCAGTGCACCGCTGTACTTTCACACTCGGGAAGTTTTTAAGGTACTCTCTAAGCTCGACTTGTCAAAAGCTACTGGACCTAATGGTTTTTCGCACCTGGTTTTAAAATACTGCGCCTCTGCTTTAGCTAAACCTTTGCGTAGGCTCTTTTACATGTCGTACTCAACAGGAGTGCTTCCGTCTGCATGAAAACTTGCATATGTTCAGCCGATAATTGCACTCACCTCAGTTTTATCTAAGGCTTTTGAATCACTCACCAACTCTCAGCTGACGAAGTATCTAGAATACAACCATCTTATCAACGATTGTCAACACGGAAGCTGGCCGGTCAATCGGAGACTTATTATTATTATTATTAAGGGATTGGATCAAGGACTTTCCGCATCCTTAAGTCACTGCGACCAATTTGATCTTTTGTGACCTGATCCAGGTTCATTATTAGGCCGCCCCGTCAATTTTAAGTTCCTTTATCAGACCCAAAATTTTTCTGAGGGCTATCTTGGCTATGTCTGTCGGTGATGGGAAAGCCCCACCAAGGTGTCTAAGCCTCACAGTGATAGAGGATATGTTCCGCAGTCTCTTCCTCTTCTAGACAGAAACGACAGGTGTCATCATCAGCCAGTCCTAACTTTTTTAGGTGGTAGCCCAGGTGACAGTGACCAGTTAAAAGTCCTGTTATCAGCCTTAAATCTGGTCTGCTGAGTGAGAGCAGCTCCTTCGTTTTCTGTTTTGAGTAGGTTAACCGAAGACTTACTAACGGCTCTAACAGATCGTTGGAATCATTGTTTCCATAATTTTGGTAAGTCCGAAATCGTCCCTCTTGATATTTCAAAAGCTTTTAATAGCCAAACTTCAAGCATTTGGTCTGGATCTTCACCTTTTGAAATGAATAAAGAGTTTTTTGTCAGACCGTTCGATCTGTGTAATAATAGACGGAGTTACATCTAATCCCTATAAAATAAATGCCGGTGTGCCTCGGGGTTCAGTTCTCTCACCAACCTTATTTCTTCTTTTCATCAATGATCTATTGTCTCTCACTTGCAATCCTATTTAGAGTTTCGCCAACAACAGCACGCTTCATTTCGCGTACTCTTTTGATTCTGTAATGAATTCTCGTGAGAAATTAACCGATAACGCATGTTTGGATCATTAAACAAAAACATTTATACGATCCTCGCTTGGAGCGGAGCAAGCCGTGCTATGTTTAATGCATCCAAAACTCAATACTGTTAAATGTCCTTTAAAAAACTCCTAGCCCACCTTCAACCTATGTTTGACGACGAAGTGAATTTACCCAATTCGCCCTCTTAAACATCTTGGGTGTTGAGGCATCCAGTAACCTTAGCTGGACCGACTCTATATTTTCTGTCGCCAAAATTGCGATAAAATGCTTGGGTTTTCTATAGAGATGTAAGAAATACTTCACTCCGTCTGACTTGGCGCTGATCTATAACTCCCACATATGGCCTAGATTCGAATATAATTCCCATATTTAGGCAAACTGCAACGTAGGAACTTATTGGCGATCTCTCAATCTCTGAGAGCATTGATTTTCTGGAACATCGACGTAATGTGAGCTCTGTTAAAATATTTTCAAAATGCCCTCCGTCATTTTGAATTCAAAGAAGAGCTCTTTCTCACAGATGCTTTTAAGTCAAATGCTAGATTTTCTTTTATTTTATTTCCGGCTTCTAAAATTCTTATATGAGTTCATCTCTTATTGCAACTATGGTCCCATTGTCCCCCCAAATAAAAATCATGTGTGATTAGGTTGGGATAATGAGCCGGTCAAAGAAAAGTACCAAGCGGTCGTATCCATCTACTCCCGTAATTTCCATTCAACCACTGGAGTACGTTTCTTCAGCAGTGGGCTGGCGTTCTGACAAGTTGATGAGGCCTGTTTCTGACAGGTGTCACATGGAAAGGATAAGATCCTTCTCTTCGTAATATTCATCACAATATTGATACTAGTGTTCGCAACTTGATTCGATTACCTGTTTCTTCGATTATCCGGATACCCGAATCTCTTCACTAATTCTTAGAATCGATTCCTCAGGTAATCGAATAATCCAACTTCGTAAGTTGGTTAATCGAATAATCGAAAATTCGAAGAATCGAGGATTTGCAGAATCAAACCAGATAAAAATGGAAAGAATCATTTTAAGTACGTAAAACGTCGTTCTATTGTCATTTATTGTTGATAGACTTGATATTTATGCCACTGCGTTGGCGTTAGAAAATTGTAAAATTTTTCTATACAAGAATGCATGCGTATGCATGTATTGCAACTTTAGCGCACTACAATTACGTGAAGTCTCAAATTTTCACCGCTGGGATTTCAATTTTGGTACTTACCAAGGTTCAATACATTCGATAAAAATCAGTGCAATTTATAAACTTTTTTGTCACTAATAGTAGGAAAGTTTTCATATTTTAATTCTGATTTACAATAATATGTCGAGGAGATAAATTATTCAAAATGTCTCTAATACGGAATAAATTTTTCTTGATTGTGAAGGTGCTAAACTTTTTTCTCATTTTGAAATCCAGGAGCTTAACCTGCCTAAATCAAAGAATCGATTATTCGATTAATCGACTTATCCGAATCTTAAGAATTGAGGAATTGAATACCCGGGTAATTCGATTCTGTCTTAACGATTCTAAGGTTCGGATAATCGACCAAGTAGTCGATTATTCAATTTTTGTTAGCACTAATTGATACACCTTCCCTTATGCCACACGCTATGCGAATTTTACTTGTAGGATTAGTTCTGCTTGCTTCAAGAATTCTCTCCTTCAGTTTCCCTAAAATTTATGCAAAATTAAACTCTGCTTAAATTAATGTTATTACCAAACAACAATTTGGAGGCAGGTAGAATTTTTTTTCTTAGAAGGACAGGTATGTACTGTACATTTGGTCATTTAAATTTCTTTTCAAAGCAGACATATTGACCTATATTTTAAGGTCAAAAGTAAAAAACAAGTTTTTGGGAAAATTTTCAAAATATCTCCGTTTAAAATACAAAAATTTATTTTTTCTCAAAATTTAAGTTTGAAAAGCTATTTTTTTCAATCCATTTGCTGTGACAAAAAAATTCCACAATCTTTAATACCATTATGTTACCGGTCAACTGAGATATTAATGACGACAACTGTAAAAAATATACGCTAAAATGTAAAACTGGTTAATTTCATCGTAATTTCACCTCCCATAAATTTTTTTCATTTGTGGTCTAGAAGTGCCAGTTCCTTCATTTTTTTACACGACCTAAAAACCACCCTGTTTATATATATATATAAGAAATATGTGTTTTGTCTTATGTTCATCAGCGGTAAGTTTTTATACAATAATTTAACTATTTTCCATGAACATTTAAAAAAAATATTTGTTTCAAGGTGGGGTAAATGGGGCACAGCGCCACCCCCAACTTATGGTTAACAAAAATTCTAATTCAATTTTTTTAATAAATAAAATTGATCAAATGCGCAATGAACGCCAATCATCTCCTTTAAACAACAAAGGCGTCAGTCATTCGAATTATAAGCGTAATTGCTAATATTGCTTTAGTATAAATGTTTTGGATACTTGGACCAAAGATGATTACATATGAATGTCTATTAAAATATAAAAACTTATTTCAATTAACATTGATTACAATTTTTATATGTCTATAGACAGGACCTGTAAACTTAGAAGTGCTAATAAGAAGTAACTAATTATAAAGTGCCGTGAGCTCAGAAAACTTCGGCATACTTTTTTAAGTGGTGGAATGACCATTTCTTGTGTGAGTGCACCATTGAAGTAACACAAATTAAGAGTTGTGGTAAATGAGTTGAGAAAAATATGCGAATACCCTCAATTAACTATTTAATAATTCACCCAGTTGCTTTCGACTATTAATCACGCACATTTTAACCTTTTAGGAATTAATATTTATATGTATAAAGGGAAAAGAAAATTACTATCCATTGTATCGTACATGCCCCTTCTCAAAACATAACTATCTTTGAACGATTAAAAATTAAAATATTTTAGATGTTAAAACTGGAAATTGTTAACCAAGTTACATGACAAACTCAGTTGCAACTGAACACACTTTTCAATTTTCGAACTTAGATGTAATCAGAAACTAAGCCGAAAAGTGCACTGAAAGTTAACCGAGTTCGGTTTAAAAATTTTGCTTGGTTGAGTACACTTTTCGGTTGGATGTCCATGTAACTAGCGACCAGGTAGTAAACTCAAACACCGAACTGGCATCTAAGTGCCGTACCACACTTGTCCTGCTTCATCGCAATTTGTTGAAGAGAGGACGTGCAAGGGTGTATATGGAAAGCTGCACGGAATTTATCTAATTATCGGTAGGTGTGGGCACAAGTGTGAGATGGCACTAACACACTCGTATGACATTTAAAGTTCATTTTTGAAGATGTCATGTAACAAGAGACCCAAATTGCGAACTTACTTCAAACTGAGTCGGTTTGCTTTCAGTTTATCATGCAACTTGGGTATGTAATAAAAGCTTTTATTTATTAACACTTCTTTTCCAGAATTTACACTTTTTTCTGTATATTAGGACAATTAACAATCATAAGAAGTTAGTCGTAAGCTAAAACCTTTCTACAAAATGATATTTTTGGGGAATTCCAGCGATTATTGTCACAGCACAAAGCAGAGCACTTTAATATGAAATCTACTTATTTACAACACTTCAAGTTACTAAAAAGTTTTCTAAAACACTTTTTGTTATGTTCTTTGTCTATTTAGTCAAAGAAATCTAATAATAATCTTCTGATTTGTATATAAACTCAAAAAACTTACAAACGCTTTAGACAGAAATCACTGAAATCAAAAGTTGACTCAACTTATTGAAATTCGCCTCCTTCCCTGTCTTGACCTTTCCCACGAGCCAAATGGCTGGTCTAACGTACACGGTTCATATATGTAATGGCCTATCCTGTTTATTCCATAATTTAAGCCTGTAAACGAGACATAAGTAACAATTTAATAAAATAAATCAAGAAATGTAATAAATTTGATTTTGTTCCCTCTTCCTAAATAAAATACTCGCTACGCTCTATATATATATATATATATATATATGGTTTTTTTCAAAATTATTGCAAAATCAAGTGCCCAATCGAACTAAAACTAGTTTTACCGACACTTTATTGACTTCAAAAATAAATAAAAAACCAGAAAAACATCATCCTCCCTTGAAAAAGAATTCACCATTTCATTTTCAATGTTATTTTTGTTTATCACCAGCCGATTTGTTGCTCCAAAAGATACGCGATGCCAAGTTTTCAGAGTGGTTCTCGAAAACGGAAAGAAATGCGAGCGTTTTTTGCATTTTCAAAGCATTTTTTGCATTCTAAAATAAAAAAAACGCTCGCATTGCTATCCGTTTTCGAGAACCACTCTGAAAACTCGTCGTCGCGTAACTTTTGGCTCAACAAATCGACTGGTGAAAACAAAAATTAAAAAAGTCATCTTAACGTCATCTAAAATGCATAAATGAAGCTACCAATCGAGCCAAAACTTGTTTTTTATTGACTTCAAAAATACAAAAAAATTAAATAAAAGAAAAACGTCATATATATACATATATAAAATGAAATCTCCCTATAGCGGACACTGTTCGTTACAAAGAAAAAAGTCCGCTTTTAAGAGGTGTCCGCTTTTCAGAGGTGGAAGTTTGAGGCAAATTAAGGCTTTGGACTGGAAAAAGTGTCCGGTTTTAAGAGGTGCCCGCCTTTCGGAAGTGCCCGTAAAGGGAGGTTCCACTGTATATATATATATATATATATATATATATATATATATATATATATATATATATATATATATATATATATATATGTTTTTGAACGGTTTTGATTTAACACCTGGAGAAAAAAAGAGTCCATTTCCTTTTTACAAAACATCAAGTACAATGCTTTGGTTAACAAACATTAGGGCGTCAATTCAAAAAGTTTACTCTTAACTTTTCGTGCCATATTTAATCCAGAAAATGTATGTATCACATTTGAGGCCAGTGCTGATGATGTCTTTTTTACACGGTTTTTCGCACGGTTTTCCTGGGGCGCAACAATAAATATATATATATATATGTGTATGGTGCAAACATCTCTACAAATCATGGCATTGATGTAAGATGTAAAGAAAGAAAAAGAAATTGACATTTTTAGTGGAGAATATTTTTTATTGAGGAGAACAAAGTGATAAAGTGTAGGTTTTCCATCCCGGAGTTCCGAGGTTCGAAACCCACCGAAGAGCAATAGCCGAAAGTTAAAAAACCTGACTCAAACTCCAAAACATGATTTTTAAGCATCATCCGTTGGTTTTCTATGGAAGGTGTGTTCAGTTCATATAAAACCAGGCTTATATTGGTCATTCGAGTTATTCACTATTAAAATGCCTCTTAAGAGGTTACACAGCTTTGAGCGCTGTGAAAACTGTTTATTTTAAAAAAATGTTTAAACGGTAAATAAATGAAAATTATTAAAAAATATCGATTATATCTTTATTGAAGTGTAAATAATAATAAAAAAAAATATAAAAAATTATTTTCATAATGAACATTATGTTATATTGGATAGGTCAAAAGTGAACTTACTTAGTCTCCCATGACTGCTTCGTATTATACACATATTGTACATATTATTATTTTCAAAATTTTTAAGAAAACACAGAACTGTACACTTTGAAAGTCGACAGTAAACAAACATTAGAATCGTAAACTACATTTACGCATTTATTTTCGGATGGAAACAATGAAAATATAAACGACGGGCAGTGACATCTCTTGCTATACAATATATAAATACAGCTATTTTAATAGATTTAGCATTGATGGATAAAAGGTAAATTATTCTATAAAAATGTCCCTCGATAAACCGGAGTCTTTTCTACTTCACTTGAATTGAGAAAGACCCTTTCATTATCGCGGTTTAAACTTAGCGATGATTGCATGCCTACTAGCATACGCTAACTATAGAATCGGAAGACTTCTTCGACTTCGCAACCAATTGTGAGCAAGAGTTTTTTTCTTCCGGTCAGTTCATTCATTAAAACCTCTGATTAATCTACCCGAGGTAACTCAGCCGAAGAGGTTACGCTCATTAGGAGTAAGCCACCTCTTAGTTCCTTTTAAACTTTCTATTAAAACTACACCGCTCAATATATTTCAATGATGGTTGATACATTGAAAAGAGTACACCGTTCGAAATTTTCAAAAAGCTCCGAACCTTCATTTTCGCTTTTAAATCTTTATTTTTATCCTCGAATCACCCGACAATGAAAAAAGAGAAAAATCCGATCACGAAGCGATGATCCGAAGTATTTGCCTATTTGGTTACCGGAAAATTGCGTAGGTATAATTGAGTGCATTCTATGCTTGCTCGGTTCTGACTTTTAAAGTAAATTTGAAATTCGAAATGCTTTGCCAAATTATCCGAAATCAAAATATAATATGAGTGCTGATGAACAAATGAATGACTTTAAAAAGATGCCCGTAGAATAAGTTTCGTCTATCAATGTATATATTTATTTATTTTCTTATTGATTCAAGATTCATCAAAATTCTGATTACTACAACTAATGACAATAGTTGGATCAATTGGTTGAGCGGTACGACCACCATGCCGTGGTTCCCGGGTTCGAGAGAGCAGTCTCCCGTGAGTTTTTATTACGAAATTAATAAAAAAATCCCTTCCGTCTCTGGGCAGTTTTCCTTTACCCTAATTCCCTTCGGCCAAAGCCCTGCTAACGCACCAAAGGCTTTGGTCACATTGTAAAAAAATATATATACGTATACAACAGAGCAGTCACAGAAGCAAGAAAACAGAACCAAAAGAAAGAAAAAGAAAAGAATAAAACGTAACTCTACAAAGCAGATCCTTTATTTGCGATTTCGACATATTGAAATCAATACAATCAGATTCGCTATTAAAGAAACAGATGTAATTAGCTCGTCATACCAGCCCAATTTTAGAGTTACGTCTACTTTCAAGAGTCCCCAGTGAAATCAGTAGTTGATTCGAATATGGAGGCAGTAAAAGAGGATTGGTCCAGGAAAATCCACGAAGGGCAAGTCTCACGATCCTACCCTGAACTGCCTCAATACGAAATGTGAACCGTAAATAAATAAGACAAAACTGGACTAGCATATTCCAGAATTGGTCTAACAAAAGCACAGTAAAACCGCTTTGTCATGTATGGATCATCAAACTCCTTTGACCACCTTATAATGAAATTCAAAGTCGCGTTAGCTTTATTTACGATAGCATCGGTGTTATCCTTAAATGAAAAGTTGGTGTTGAAAATACCCCGAAGACATTGGTTTTGTCAAGTCTGAGTAACGATCTACCGTCGATGGTATAGTTGAAGTACAGCGGTATCTTCTTGCGAGATAATGACATGGTGATGCGCTTATTAATGTTAAGATGAAAGAAGTTAATCGAGCACCAATTGTGAAAGGCGTCATAGTCGCAATTTAGTCATTTTCATTTGAGACGATATGATCTCTCAATTTCATATTAAAAATGTATTTCGCGTTAAATTTTATAGTAAAATTACTTTGAAAATATTTTCCTCATTAAATATTGATCTTCCAATAGTCCTCCTTTCAACAAAATAAACCCACATTTTGGCGAAATATTGTAAAAAAATAATCTGTTTGACGAAAATGAAATAGTATGTTTAGATTGTTTCGACAGGAGAACATGAGGAAGTATAGGAAGTATGTATATATGTATGTAACACGATGTACATGCCATTCAAATTCCATACATTTATATTCTTATTATTCTGCAGAAAATACCAAAGTTATTGGAAGTGCTGGCACGAAATAATTACGTATTCTTTTCACATAGTTCTGAGAAACAAGATAATTCCAGGAGTACTTTAATATTAAATTTCATAAAATTCTTAAAACATCTGATGATCTGATCATGATGGCTTTCGCTAGAAAATTTTATAAATTGAACTCATTAGCAATGGTCAGCTTTGCAGCATTTCTTTTTGAATTTGAGAGGTATTCTTTCTGATCCTGCTAAAAAAAGCAGTCTAGATGTGTCGGATGAAAATAAAATACATTATTCTTTCCTCTCTTAAATTTTGAAGCTAACTAATGAAAGTAATATTGAATTCCGATCACACTGGTCACAAAAAATATTAATACGTTACAAAAAGGGCTCGAAATGTCCTCCGTAGCTTCGATGTATACCAATAACCTTCTAATTCCTTGCTTGAGATTTATTGTAGCGAGTCTCTCCCTTATTTTCGTAAGAGTAAGATCTGGAAATCGAGCAGGTCAAGGTATCAGCCCACCTCAATGCAATCCAGCGGCCCTTCACAATATTATCAGTATGCTCCATCGTGCTGGTAAAACATTTCCCTTTGATTATCCAAACAGATGACCTCTAGTAGATCTGCTAGTGTTTTCTACAAAAATTTGGCTATTAAGCAATTGCAGCAAAATGAATGATTGTATTAAATGGTTGCCGAGGGTACCAGCCCAAATATTGACATTGAATTTATGTTGGAATAAGGTCACTCTTGTCCTATGTGGATAAGTATTCGACCCAGGTACGGAGGTTGAGAAAGTTTGTGACACCAGTCGATTCATCCGTGCACAGAATTCGGTTCAGAAACCCCACTCTTCTCTCGCAATATCGTCGGCGTAATGTGAAAAGTGCATAAGTCTAGAAACTATAATTTTACAGTAGAGAGGAAAAAGTAATTTATTTGATTTGATTGACAAGATTTGCTGTTAATATGATCCAAATATTCTGTCCTCTAATCTTTTATTAATTTTTACAGAGCAATTTAAAAAATATCTTAGAATCTTTACCACGGTATATGTCGCCGAACTTTTTCGTGTGACTATGGGGATTTTTGGACTGGGATACGTTGATATGGACGTTATCCGTCTGGATAAATAACCGTCCAAACTTTAACATCTCGTGCTTATTTCAGGGTTTTGCCTGACAAATAGTGGCGTGACACATCACCCCATCCCCCTGCAATATGTTTAATTGGTCCCCGGATTTTCACTCTGTTTGAAAAGGTGTAGTTTTTCTTGCTTCTATAATATATTTCCGTTTCTTATTATTTCTTGAAACAATCGCCCAGTACTGAGCCTAATAATTATATTTCAGCTGATTTTATTATAAATTATATTTTGATGTTTTAATGTCATACTTTGGCTTATGTTTGTAACAGAGAGATTACTATTCTTTTTTAAACGAATTCTCAAAAACGATAAAGTTATAAGTTCGGCCCGTATTTTTTTTTTTAATGTACATACGACCGAGCGTATTTTCGTAGCGCATGGTCCGATTTGGATGATTTTATTTTTTGTCTTATATAAAGTATGTTTAGCTTTGCTACTATGAGAAAAATGTAAGACCTATGATGGGGGGAAATTAATTTCCTTACGCGTGGACAGATTTGGATGATTCTTTACTTTATAAATAAAAGTATAAAAAAATCTTGGATGTGGAGCGGGTACGGGAAGGGATGGAGCCCAACTTCGTAAAATGTGCAGTAATTTAGATGACTGGTTTATTTTGTATCATTACAAAACTTTTGGGCTTAGAATGAGGGTGCGGCAACGTCGTGATACGTGGACCGATTTTGATGATTCTTTCTTACTGTATAGAGTACGTGGCCGGACTAACCCCATGATAAACATTTTCTATTCCGGGCGAGGGTGTGGAAAGGCGGCGGCGACTAATTTCGTAATGTGTGGCCGGATTTGGATGATTCGGTGTCCTTTCCTCTGCAAATGTTGCCACCGCTTTGTTCATTCGAGCAGCATTTTCAAGTAGTTTCAGATATGCTAAAACTAAAAAGTTAAAACTAATGTTTTTTATTTAAGCAGTTTAACAGACTTCAAAAAAGGAGCCTAAAACCATAAAATAATTTTAATGTTGTGTCTATTATGAAATCTTGTAGTCAAATTGAAATAGAAGAACCTTAGAATATAACTAGTGGAAGTGCCCTTATGATCAGAAAATTAAGCATTTTTCTTCATGTAGTTGAAGGGTACCTTAGTGGTAATTTTCATAATAGCAGTAGTAAAAAAATGGACTTTCGCGGGACGGGGCAAACATAATTTTTGAAATTTAAATACATTTTGGCTGACCGCCACTGGACATCTAAGGCGACACAGAAATTCCAATTCCTCAGAATGTAAACAAACTGAGAATGGGGACAGAATTTTTTGATTTTTTTAGTTACTCTTTTCTGTCATAAGAATTTTAATGATTTAATCTAAAATTAAACATGTAAATAAACATATTTATGCTAGTTGCTTGCCCAGAAAAAGATATTCCAAGATTCCGTCGTCGATTATTTTTGCAATAATGCACTGCACACTTCATTTTAAAAATCTGTCTTTTAAGGTCTGTAAACTGTCTCAAAGTTTTTAAAAACGAATCACTGTACTAATATAGTCTTGATTTTTATTATACTTTTCTCTAATAAGTTTTTATTTCGAATAATTTCGACCGAACTAGCGATTACAATTTGAATTTGCCATCTGACAAACTAAGGCGACAGCCCTGCACATCCCGTTCCTCACCGTGCCCAAAACAAAAATGCCTAAACACGTACGAGTACACGTACAGGCATGGGCACTTCCTCTAGTTCTATATTCTAAGAGAAGAACGAACAAAATAATTATGATCTAAAATCAAAGATTTCATATAAAGCCACCTAAATATTTCAGCACGCGAGAAAGAAGGAGGATTAATATTTGTGTGTACAACTACGAGGAAGAAACTAATGGAGATGCCCTAAACCCGAAAAATCGTGGCAACTTTAATAGTGTGCGTGTGTGTGTGTAGCATTGCAGGCGGCGCAAAATTAATTTAGTTAAAAGGGGTCTTGGCGCGTTTTTCAAATTGTAGTCGACATACACACTTTGAATTAAACAATATTCATATACAAATTCCACATATGAAAATGAGAAGTTCTTTATTTTTAATCTTAGCATTATTTAAAGTAATAATCAGGATAATGCTTTTAGCACAAAATACCTAATTACCACTTTGACATGTTTTCCAGAAACAATATATGTATAATTGTATATTTCCACACCACCTTTAAGTCTACGTATTTGCAATGGCAGCACATGTGTAAGATCTTTTATATATAATTTTTAAATGTTTAAAGAGCATTACATTTTGGTACTGTAAATACACTGTTTGAGGTAATACATCAAGGTGCGTTACCCGTTTATTTTTGATGGCCGGTTCCCCAGTAAGCCTATCACCATCTCTTAAAAAAAAATTTTTTCGTCTTAATTATATACAGCAGTTACTTCGGATACTTCACTTATTCTATTGTAATAAAAACTTAACAAATTACTTAAAGTATATTAAATTTATATATATTTACATCCCTTGGAACGATACAAGTTTGGTATACTTTTGTCTTACAGATATTTTTCATTTGCTGACTTAGCAATAAAGTGAAATCTTACTTTTAGATACTTTTCAGATATAAGTTTCACAAGCAGTGCGTAATGGCCACTTTGTAACAAATGTTGACTTTCTTTGTGAAATAAGTCCTTACCAATAAATTTTGTTTGCGCTTTTAATAACAACATTTTGTGCTCTTTGCTATTTAATATGTTCGTCTGGCTGTCTGATACCTTAATTGCACATTGGATTTCATTTTCGATTTCCTCGCAGATTTCCTGTAACAACAAACTGTGCCGTCGCTTTACTGTCGGCGAATTCTGGAAGAGCCAAAACTCCTCTACAAAATTCGAGTGCATCTGCGACCGATTTGCTCAACACTTGGACAGCCAGCTTTACTTTCATTTTCTGGTGATGAAAGTATACATGTGCTCTTCGTATTTTATTGCCTAAGTGAAGACCTTCTTTTTCTTGAAGCTCAACAAGTTTCACAAAGTAGTCCCATCTTATCTAAAGGCCATCTTTTTCATACACATGGCCTAAATGTGATAAAGCATTTCTAACCAGTTTTAACATATGGCTAGGATCTGCATGTTAAATATATTTTTCTTCTCTACCATCTATAGAAAAGTAAGGCTTCGAATTAGGGTCTGTAATGTCGCTGCCCAAAAGTTTTAGAGCTGTCAGGTTCGTTGCCAAACCATCAAAAGTTAGTCCGACTACCTCCAAGCCAACATCCACTAAATTCCCCAGACATAATAAAATTATATCTTTCTTTTGTTCTGCGTTCATCGAAATAATCGGAAAAAAGCCGAGTGGAATCTTCCAAGATTTATTTAGTGAGACAGCTAGAAAGACTTACATTTAAGTCGCAATAATATTATTGCTATCTCCATCGCCGAAATCTACGAATCCTGTACTATTTGCGCCATCCCATTCAATGTGTTTGCGAATATACATTTCGTCAAACATTAAGTGTACAACAATTTTTTCACCACTTTCTGCGGCGTTTTGTACAACTTTTCTTAGGATGTCAAAAGATTCCTTTGTAAATCGCGGAGTGCACCCAACATTTTGATACCACTTTGAAATTGTTCTTGAGTGTGGCAAACAACTATCAAAGGAATCTCTAATAAATTCGTACGCCTTGGGAGATAAAAAATTGAGATTTAGTGCAAAAACACGAATTTGTGGGCTGTATGTCCGAGGCAAGTTGTGGCCTTGACACTTAAAAAGTTGCCTCTCCAAGAGTGTTTTGTTTGGCCCAGCTATTTTGTCCAGAACTTCATGAACCTCTTCCCTAATTAAATTTTTATTTTTTTAAATATTCATTGCACAGTTTAAGGCCACAATCTTTTTGTTTTTACGACGTATGGTTTCCCGTAGACATTTAAGGCTTTTATTTTTAAATTTAATTTCCTTGTCTTTTCTTTCTAGTATTTTGAAAGAGTTAATTTTTTTTCGCATTGCGAGCTTGTGCAAATGTCCTAAGAAATTATATTTGTAAGAACTTGTGAAAAACTTAAATTAACAACTCAGAAATATCAATTTAAAACAAATGAGAGAATGAATGAAAGAATGCTAAATTAAAATATCTACAGAGAAAAGAAATAAAATCCAACAATTCATTTTAAATTGAAGCCTTTAATTTCTTGTTATTTCAGCGTTTCTTTAGACACACTTAATATACTTATATAAATTTATATTTTATTATATCTGTATAACTATAACATTCATGTAATTTTAATATCTATTTATATATATATATACTACTTAAATCGTATACCGAGGGTAAATAATATTATAGAGTTGTTAAAGTATCAATAAATAAATTTTTAATTAACTTCATATCTGAATTGAAATCTTTGCTATAACCCGATAACAAGTAAGTTTAAGTTTACATTATACCTAAATTGTTATAAAATACAACAGGTAGAGCAATAGTTAATTTCAAATACGCAATCAATGATTGGACTTAAACTTGTTAAAATTAAAATATAAAAATTACCATTTCAGCATTTCCTACTACCTGATAAGTTTTATTCGGTTCGGCAATGGGTGTGTTCAAGACGAAAAACTGGAATTAATATTACGACTTATTCTTACTTCATTTAAATTTGATGAATTTAATTCGGTCAATGGTTCCATGATTGCGACGTTTTCCGTCGCACAGTTAATTTGTGGGGATTTCTTCACAAAAGATTAGATTTCCTGATAAAAACATTTCCATTTACTGCAAATACTCACTATTAATTTAATTTGTGGGATTGCATCACTGCCTAGTTTCGTTCCTCTGCTGATTTTAAACAAGTCTTCAGCTAAGAAATGCTCTGAACAAATCAATCTGGACTTTTTAAGTTCAAAATCCAACTTTCCAATTGCTTCAAGGCTCTTTTGCCGTAAAACAAAATTTTTTGGAAATCTAAAGTACACGAATATTGATTATGGTCAATATTTTTATTTTTATAATTGCATAACTCAAAGAATATATTTATATAGATATAAAATGTAACGATTAAAGAATCTATAAATATTGATATAATAAAATTTTTCACAAACTCCTCCCAGGCAATTTGTTTTCCACCCGACAGTGAAGACCATTCGCAGAACAGCTGATCAACTCAAAAGGAAATGTAAACAGAATATTTTATTTTTACGTAAAATATGAATAATTAAGTATTAAATGTAGTATTAAATGTTATCACATTTCTAGATAATTTGCTAATGATAGCTTGTCTTACGTGTGGTACGATATTCCAGATCGTCGTCAAAGGGTGTTATTTTGACAAAATTCTACTATGCACTTCATAATAAGTTTCTAGTAAATCCTTGTTTATTTAAGAAAAAATTGCAGTTTAAGTATATATAAATCTTCTTACACTTCACCAACAAATAACATTTTCAATGATACATATTACACCAAATTCATTTAATCAGAACTTTTAAATCGGTCAACAATTTTATCACGTCAAGTAAACAGAAAAGTGATAGAACTTCGTTTATTTGACAGCACAACGTTTAATTTTGACATCACACGCATTAAAATCTGGCCAGGGAAAATCAGCGAAAATCAGAAAAATACATATACGTAAGGGCATCTCCATTAGTTTCTTCCTCGTAGGTGTATAAATTGGAAATTATTCATTGCAGGTAGGTTGTAGTTTTGTTTATTTAATTTACACCTTTTCAAATGACATATTATTTTACGCTTTTTTAGCGCTTCTTGTTATGTCAATTCACCTTTTTTTTAAACTATTTTATTATATTATAGCTTCGGTTACTATTGTAATAAGATGGGAAATTCCATAAAAATAAAAAGACATGCATTTAGGAAAAAAATTTGAGAAAATGCTCAATTTTAACAAGTTATAGGTCATCTTTTTCATTTTCGAATGTATAATACCTGCAGCGGTAGAAGTTAGATCAACATTGTTGACATTTTTATAAAAAAAAACATTGGGATAATGGTTTTTTGGCGCGTGCTTAATGTCTAAAACTATTACGTGTTGTGTCAAAAATGTTTGAGAGAAGTTAAAGTTTTAAACCATTAGTGACAATGAAGTGTGTAGTGCAATATTGCAAAAATTCAAGCTATTTAAAACACCCCGGAATTTTATTTCACAGGTAAACTAGAGAAAAAACTTTCTTTTGTGATAAAAATATTTCAGGCAGTGTTAAACACACTATTAATTTATGAAACACCCAGTTTTTGTGTTTAGGTAGACTTTGTTTACCTTTGGCTCACCCCCATATGAAGATTTTTTCTTCAGCCTGCCCTGTGCTGTTTTTCTTGTGTGCGTGTCAACTTACACATTTTAGAATTGGCTACGGGAATCTTTGCTTTTGGGGCACTCCATTTAGTTAGTTACTCGTACGACACACCGTATGTGGAACACCCTGTATATACTGATCAAGATGCCTTTCGTACCCTACGAATAAAGAACGAAAAGAAGAAAACTGAAAATTATCTAAAGCAAATTTTAAAGTGGTGTAGGTTTTTGCTTATCCAAATTTAAAACTACACTGGTGTAGTCAAATCCAAATTTTACTGCAGGGATTCCTTTTCATAAAGCTGTGATTATTTGCACTTACGTGTACTTACGTGTAATTCCGTGTTTACAAGTATTCCGGAAAGTTCGGCTTTTACGTCAAAAATTTATTAGACTTTCTGGGAGGAAGAGTTGTATTAATCAGGCTTTTAGCTGCTTTTTTTAATGGGAGAATAACCGCCCTCCTCCCTCCGCCAGAGAATATATTTGTATAGTAGTACATAAAAGTACATAAAGTACGTAAAAGCCAAACTTTCCCGAATACGTGTAATCACGGAAGCCCACGTAAAGACAAGTAAGTACACGTAAACATATGTAGATGTAGTATTCATGCTTTCGCGACCGATCTCTATTACTTATTCTATGTTATTTTGCTGTTTATTTAACTTAAGGCAATGTACTGAAGAGGGAAATTTAACAAATTTCGATACATATATAATAATTTTAATTTATGGCCTCCCTCCTCTTCTTGCAACAGGCTTGGGACCGGATTTAACAGAGTTGAGGCTTTAGTTGCTTGATTTCATTCTTATTTCACTAAATTACAGGCTAGGATAATAATCTCCTCTTAAATTTTAAAATGACCATAGCACTGACCTTTAAAAGAAAACAAACGAATGGCTATCAGCAATTGTTTCACATACGCTGTGCCAAAATAAGTAGGGTGGAAGAACTCACCTAGGCATACATAAAATTCTAGGGCAGACCTCAACCGTTTGGGAGTTACAGGGTAATTCATAAATTCAAAATTTGCATGGTATGCTTTTCTTTTTATCTTTTGATCTACTGAACGCAGCGACATCAAACAAACTCTAGAAACTACTATCCGAACAAACTTTCTAAAATTCCCAACAATGTTGATCTAACTCCTACCATTACCAACAAACAAAAAACCAAAAATTACCAAAAATTCAGCATTTTTCCAAATTTTCTCCGAAATTCATGCAATTAATACATCTGTTTTTTATTTTCAAAGAATTACCCATCTCATTACCTTTCCAGAAAGGTGCAACGCAGAAAAAGGATGTGGAAATTTATACGTAGAAAACCTATCGGGGAATATTATAAAAATCTGCAATTTATAGAAAATAAACTCATACTAACCCTAAAATCCTTTTTATTGAATTCAAAACGTACCACAATTAATGTTATTATGCAACAAAAGCTGTTGGAAATGTCCTCCATCACTTTCGATGTATGCCAAACATAAAACAAAACAGGAATGGCGATAGCGTATATGAATCGTCTACATGAGCGTGTTTTTTCCAGAACAGAACGAATATACAAGAGAAAATGAGATGGAATGAACTTAAGCGACCATCTTTCCCAAAACTAGATTGGGTGGCTTTGAATGCGGAGTGTAAACGAAATAAAAATGTGTTTTAAAAGTGATATAAGCTCTCTAAACATGACGAGTCGTAAACGTAACGCCGGCGAAGTCACACTTTTACAGAACTCTTCGCAAACGTTACGCCGCCGGCGTAACAGAAACGAGGCTGATAAATCCTTTTCATAAAGTTCACTTTGAGAATTTTCACTGTAAAAATGTTTACACGAGATGTATGTTGAAGTTTAACGGTTAAACTCCACTTCTTCTTCGGCGCAAAAATTCTGACAGTGAAGGGTCTCATAGCGAACTGTAACTGTAAAATAAATTAATAATGTAAATCGTTTTTGAAAAATTTGGAGAGGAGAAAAGAAAGCTAATTCATTCATTCATTTATTTTTATATTTAAAATATTTTCATTATCTTATAAATGTACATTTATTTGTAGGCAATTTTAACCTAATTCTCTATTGTCTATATTGTCCATATATCGCAATGATGAATGATGAATGAAGTGCAGTGTGCTTTCTTTTAAACTATAAATTTCCAGGAGGAAAATCTTTCTTAGGTTTGTAAACTACTTTAAATACTAAGTTATAACACTAGTTGATAGTTTTCAGCGATAAGTGGAAAAATTAACGAAAATATCAGCTGAAAACAAGTATGTAGTTTCTGTTTGAAAAATCAAGATACAGATTTGTTTATTTACGAGATTGCAAATGTCAAAAAGCAATTAGTGACTTTGAACAACCTTCAAATTTCATTGCTCCTTACCTTCCTTAATTACACCTGTACTGAACTTCTTATACAAATGCAAATTGTTTCCAACACAAATTGGACGGTGGTCGCTTAATTTCAGCCGTAGCCATTCCTGTTTTGTTTTATATCCTAAGGAAAATTTTCTGAAGCAAATTTGACAGTGGTGTAGGTTTTTACGAACCCAAATGGAAAACTACATTGGCGTAGTCAAATTTTGTACTGCATGGGTTCTTTTTCACAAATTTTAAAAATATTGGCGCGCACTTTAAATTAAACAACACAAAATTTATCTTTGAACAGTAATATTTTTAAACGCTTGCTGTTAAATTTTCACATTTCATTTTAATGAAATAAGTCAAAATTTGTAAAATTGACTTATTTTATTAAAATCAAATGTGAAGAATTTAAAAGCAAGTGTTTTAAAAAATTTGTGTTCAAAAATGTAATATTTTCCACAGTGGACAACTAAATACTCTGCGAAATTCATTTTTTACGTTTAGCGATGGAGCATACATGCTTTCACGATCGATACTTATGCTGTTTTTTTATGTTTTACTCAATTTAAGACTCTGTATTGAATATGTAAATTTAAAAAAATTTTAACAATTTATAATTATTCTAATTTATGGCCTCCCTCCTCTTCTTGCAAGCGGGCTTGGGACCGGCTCCGGCAAAGTTGCGGCTTTGGTTGCTTGAAATGATTCTTACTACACTAAATTAGTGGCTGGGATAATAATTATAATTATGTCATGTTAAATTTTGCAAATTAGTTTACAATTTGGCTGTCAAACACAACATTTGACAGGTAGTCTGCAACGCCTTGTGACAGCAGAATAGAAACAAAGGTGTGATACCACAAAAAAAACATTTTTTTTAAACCCCATAAAATACCTGAGAAGAAAAGGGTGTACCTGGTACTCCCTCTGCACCGAGCTAGTTCCTGTCTCAGTGGAGTCAGATCATGGGGTGCCAAAGTAAATTTGGCTGGAATGGGAAGAGTGTTCAGCCTTAACCTGTCGTTGGGAGCCATTTGGAATTCTAACTCCTGATAAATCGAGCTAGGTCTCTGACGTGAGTGGAGTCGAATTCGGTTGGCTCTTCAAAGAAATGGGGGCCCTAAAACCGGTTCCTACGGTTAGCTAGGGCTGGGCAGTTGCCGAGGATAGCAACTCATACAGAAGTCGTTCGAAGGTACGCCTAATCTATCGGCATGTCTACCTATGATGCAGTGGCCCGTAATAACGGGTACGGTAGTGCTAATTGCTTTGCATCCGAGTAGGATGAGCTCTCTTAACCGTTTACGGTCAAGTTTTGGCCATATCTGTTGGGTAATCTTACAGGTGTGTTCCACCTGCCAATTAATATTACCAATTCTGAGAGATTCCTGTAAGAGTTCCAGTTTGCAAGTGGCCAGCGGCTTTACCCAGCTGGTGGTTAACTTCCGAATTAGGACGAGTGGTACCGATTCTCACTTGTTCGTAGGCTCTACAGTTACCCGGAATAATTCTTTGTCCAGGTACCCAGATGAGCCATACTTTCAGGTGCATGCCTCAGGTGGTCCGCGGCTACCTTTATAGCCACGATTTCCGCCTGAAACACGCTGCAGTAGTCAGGAAAGCGGAATGAGATATCGAGGTGCAAATGTTTCGAGAAGATACCTCCACCTATTTTGCCTTCTAATTTGGAGATGTCGGTGTAGAGATGCACTGACTCCCCCCATTGGGGAGGACCTTCTTCCCATTCCGATCTGGTGGGAAGAAGGAGTCGAATTTATTTCCAAAGACAGGCTTGGGCAAGATATAATCGATATTGCTGGCAGTTCTTCTGTCCAGGATTTTGGAGTGACCGAATTCAGTTCGTTTCCACGTCTGGATTGTGTTAAGCGTAATGGCAGCTGAGGATGCGGTTTGCTTGCCAAAGAGATCTAACTGTAGAAGGTGGAGAATAGTGTTCAGAGCTTTGAAAAGTGTAGTTCTCATGGCACCTGTTATCAGCAGAGTTGCCATCCTCTGAATTTTATCCATTGTTTTGTGATGGGTTGATATATTTAGTGCCGGCCACCAGACAATCACCCCATACATAAGTATAGATCGTACGACACTTGTGTAGAGCCAATGCACAATGCGTGGCTCCATACCCCATCTTTTCCCTATTGCCTTCTTACACGAGTACAGCGCACCTGTGGCCTTCCGTACTCTTTCCTGGATGTTAGGCTTCCAGGTAAGTTTTCTATCTAGGACTAGACCTAGAAATTTAAATTTATTACACAGTTTCAGCCTTACTTCGTCTAGTGTAGGGTAATTTATAGGAGGAGCTTTATGTTTCCGAGAGAAGAATATTAATTCTATGTTGTTCGGGTTTATGCCTAGCGCACACCCCTCAGTCCATGATGATATTTTGGAGAGGGCGTGTTGTAACAGTTCAGCCAGTGTGTTTAGGTGCTTTCCTGAACATATCAGGGCAATGTCATCGGCGTAGGTGATAATTTTGTGACCAGACAGCTCCAGGTCTATGAGTAACTCAACCAGAGTTATGTTCCATAGAAGTGGCGAGAGGATTCCTCCCTGAGGGGTACCTTTAGTAACCGCTCTTTGGACATTAGATCCACCCAAACATGATACGATGACGCTTCTTCTTAGCATGAGGTCAATAAGTTTGATGAGAGAATCGTCGAGTTCAAGCCTGCTCAAGGATGCCATTATCGCCTCTGACCCGATATTGTTGTTGAAGCACCCTCAATATCAAGGAAGGCTGCAAGTGAGTATTCTTTTTGCAGTAGCGAATGCTCTATAACTGTGGTTAGTTCATGCAGGGCTGTCTCTACGGACTTACCTTTAGTGTAAGCATGTTGCGAGAGAGACAGCGTGGAAGGACTGATTGTCTATTTAATATAAATATCTAAGAGTCTCTCCAATATTTTGAGCAGGAAGGAGAAGAGGCTGATAGGCCTAAAATCGTTGGGCTCTTCCTTCTTTTGGAATAAAGACCACCTTCATCTTTGTTCATGAGGATGGAATATAGGTGAGATTAAGCCAGGCCTCGTAAATGACCATTAGCTGGAAGCTAATTATAGTTCAGCTGGGATGATGCCATCTAATCCCGGCTATTTATAGGGCTTGAAACTTCGTATCGCCATTTCAGTTTTCTCTTGTCAATAGTCTTGCAGACCAGTTCATGGCCGCTTAGAGTAACCGGCAACTCAGCAACACTGGTTACTCAGCACCCCGAAAACTGTGTGTTGACTAGTAACTCCAGCGACTCAAGACTGGATTAGGTCCGGCTACCATCACTTTTGGTCAGAAGGCTTGGGGTGATGGGCGTTGTTGAGAGGATTTTCCGCAAGCGACTCGCTTCAGAGGTGCTTTCGATTTTATTACAAAAGCTCTCCCACGAGAATCGTTTTGTTTTCCTGATCAGTTTTTTAAATTATTTAAGGCATTCTTTATAAGAAGTCCAGGCATTAGTTCTTTTCGCTTGGTTAAAAAGCTTACGACATTCCTTCCTTAGGGTCATAATGTCACTCGACCACCACGGTGGTTTGAGGTTACCTCTGAAGACACTGTCGGGGCAAGAAATTTGTGTCGCCGCCTTACACGCAAGCGTCAGGGTGTCCACCACCTTATCGAGGGTTTGTCTGTTTCCAATTATAGGTGGGTCTGCGACAGACAGACTATTGCTGAGAACCATCCTGTAGAGATCCTAGTTCGTTCTGAACCTGTTTTTATAAGAAGGGCATGTCTGTTTGTAGAGTGCTATTCCAAATTCGATGTAGGCGTGGTCGGAAAAGGATGGTTGCTTGGATAACTTTCACTCTGTTATAAAGTGGAGGAATTGTTCCGAGACAATCGTATCGTCTAGAACTTCTCGCCTAATTGAGTTAGTACAGGTGGGTTCTGTACCCACGTTACAGATCTGGAGGTTAGTTCCAATAATAAAATCAAAAAGTAACTCACCTCTTTCGTTGATGTCCGAGCTGTGTGGTATGCGTTGGCGTCCGCTCCGATCAGTGGCTTCTTTGACCACATTCCTCAGTGTTGTACCAGGGATATCCGCCACATCGTGCGCCATATAACTGGAGGTTATCTATATATTGTGGGTTTTAAGCTCCAGTGTGGCTGTTATGGTGGGCTTATCACTGAACTGAGGGAAGATAAGGGCATTAATATCATTTTTAATGAGGATACGTGACCTTGGTTTACCTGTACGATGTATGTAGAGGAGCTTATACCCCTTCATGTTGAGTTCGCAAACCCTGTCTCTGACGACCCAAGGTTCTTGGACAAGGATGAGCTTTTCCTCTCTGAGCGAAGGAGAAGCTCTGCAGACGCTGCCTTTAAGTGTTGAAGGTTAACTTGGAACACTCTTAGCATCACTGTGGTGAGGATATCTCTATCACAGTGATGTCAGCGGTCTCCTCTTCGTTGCTGGCATCTTCGTCAGTCGAAGAAGTAGGTCCTCCAACTCTAGTCCGGGATCAGGAAGAGTGTCAACATTACCATCTTATGGTAAGGGAGTGACGACGGCAGAAACTGTCGTTGCACTCTGTTTTTCTTTCTTCTCCGTGGTAGTACTTGTGGAGGCTTCTGAATTCTCCTTTTGGTTACTAGCAGTGTTATGCGCCTTCAGGACCTTTTCATAGACCTTCAGGCTAATTGCGCTAAAGCCTTTCCCTTGACTTCGCCTACCTGAGCTACTTTTCAGTCATGGGTACGTAGCCCAGGTTTAGCTACTTGGATGAACTTTAGGATCTCTAAAGGATCCAAAAGTTCAATCGGTATCCAGGCCTTTGAAAAAGGTCTACAAGGGATTTGATCATCCCTAGGAACGGCTTCGATTCTTGCACCAGGCCAGATTTCACCAAAACGAGAAACCGCCTGGCTAAGAAACTCTGCCGACCTTTGGTCAGAGCAGGCAAGTAGTTTAATGTGGCCTTGATACCAGCCAGCATTAAGAGAACATGGGGGAGGGCCAGGGTTCAGTGAAAGAACCTCCATATAGACCTTCAGCAACACAACTTCCACCATCTTCCATCTATCTGGCGTGATGAAACCGTCCGCGTTGCTGCGATCTATAATCGCCCTTACTAAGCTATCTTTGCTATTTTGCTGAAAGATTTAGCGGTAGAGGAAAGGGGGCTAGCCTCCCTAACCCTTTTTGATGATGGCCTTTAGAGGCCGAAGCGTTATTTTGGGCAATGATCTTATTTGCCCACTGCAGAGAGGCTTTGTCCTTCTCTGCGAGGTTCTCCTGAGAGAAGGAGTTCAGTGTGCGGAGGATTCTGAGCGCAGTCTCAGAGATGTTGGAGGAGGAGCAAGCAATGCTCACATAAGATTGCCGACAACCCGTGGGCTGGGTCTGCCTTGACGGTGGGTTGTCCCCTTTTTCGGGTGGACGAAGTAGCAGTCTCGGGTTTATCCGAGGCTGGGTGTTTTTTGTGCATAATAAAATTTTCATAATCGACCATTTTCACGACAAGGCGGTACTCATGGTCTCAAGATATTGTGGGGTTGGGGAGATCACCCATGGTAGAGCCCCATACCATGGAAGGTCCTTCTTACTCTTTGAGGCGGACAGGTATCAAGGAGACTCCGTTAGAATATAGCTAGTTACCCCCAGCTGCAAACTATCCAATGGGCACGGTAGTCGCTTAACACCCTGGATTGGGGGAGCTTGATCAAAAATCGAGGTTTTGTTCAAAATGCAGTACTAGTAGTTCAATGCCTAAAAGAAACAATTTCGAATAGAATGTTCAAAATTAGAAGCTAATTAGATTTATAATTTTTTCTAAATCATTTGCACCAACTTTGAAAACGCTATTTCGAGAAAAACGCTTTATATGACGAAAGGCGAGGTGCAGTGCTTTGAAATACCCCGCCTGATGACGTCATTTCCACGGGTAGTACATCTATATATTTAAATCTTAAAGCTAGAATATCTCAGAGAATGACGGTTTTTGGGGCAAATGAAAAAATACACCAATAAAATATTTTTTCATTTACTTTTTTACATTTCTCGTACTTTTTTAGAGGCCGGGAGTCAATTTCTCACTGTATCCCCATTATCATAAAAAATGAAATCAAACTTACATCGGGTACTCATCTCCGGATGAAATAGCACCTTCTTCTTCAGAAATCACTTTCACTCTGTTTCTGCGTAATCTACACACTTTCGCGTTGACAGGAAGGGTCGGAAGCTGTTTAAGAAATTGTGAAGTACTCAGACCCTTTTTTTCCACGCATGATTCTTGTCCTTCAAAGGATTTCAACAGTGCTTTATATCTTTCAACTTGTCTAGCATTTTAACTAATTGTGGCGATATCTGACTGTATGCTAACTGACTGCATACTGACTGTGAGAATACTCTTTAACGCGCCATATACAGTTTGTTATATTATGTTATGTTCATCTGTTCTATGCAAAAAAGGCGTGCGCGGGCTTTCAAAAATTAAAAATTTACACTTAACATTTGCCACTCTAAATGATGCATGATTTTAAAGCTAAGGGATAAGACTTTCATTGGAAAAAATCTGAAAAAAATTCAAGTCAAGTATTTTGTTAAAAACCAAAAAAATTTTTTCAAAGTCAAAAATTTTTTTCCGATAAATATATTTTTATTCGGAAGGCCATGTAACGACCTTTACAAATCACTAAAGATGGACGTTCTACGGCAATGGTGACGATAGTTATGAATTTTCAAAAAAGGTATGATCACGAGAAAAAGTGCAAAACTGCAAAAGTTTATCACCCTGTGACTTCTGCACAGAATTAAAATCCTTTAGCACGATAATTACTTATACCAGTAACAATAATTTGGTGAAGTTTGAACAAAATCGGAGACATCGAATTCTTTCACCTGGTACAATTGAGGAATTTTGCCCCATGTATCAAATCGATTTGAGTGTGCTTTGGGAAAGTTTTTTGAATTTGACAACAATCATTCGGTATTTAGTAAGCGAAATAGTAACTTTATCGGAATTTTCCTAATCAAAATTAAATCAATTCCACAGGCGAATTTCTTGCATATTGCACAAAATCCGACAGGACAGGTGTGGGAGCTCATGCAGATTTGTGCACGTAGAAATAGGACAGGTGTGGCATGGTACATACACAGACTTCATCAGTAAATTTGTGATTTTTTGTAAACTTAGGGCTTATTCACTACAACTTATTTTCATCGTATGCTCGTTTACAAGGATGACGAAAAATTTGCTTGTGAACATTTGTTGCTTAACCCCGGTATTGTCAAAGATTACTTACTGCTAGATAACCGGCTCCCTAAAATACCCAGCTAGTCTTGAAAAAGTAACACTGGCACCACAGTAAAACGAAATATATCCAGATTTTAAAGTCATAAGAATATTCATGCAAATAAAGAGTACAGGTAGTGTGCAGTCATTTACTCCTGTCAAAATTATTTGAGAGAATCACTTATTTGTCAAAATTCTGTTCTCATCCGGAAAGAATCACATATTCCTGTCAGAAAAGTACCGCCAAATCTTGTCGAAGAGAAAAATGTACCAAAAAGTATGACCAATAAAAAGAATTCATGTGAAGCACTTGACTGAGTTAGTTACTTATGTGCGTAAACTGTCGATGTATTTTGATCTTTTAATGAGCGAAGAACATTTGACATTTGTAAATGCATATATGAAAAGTATACGTTTCTCTTATCCACAAACTCTCCCGGAAAACAAATTTTTAATTCCGACTGCAGGGTTGCCCGATGCTGGAAATATACAAAAGAAACCACAAATTTTTCACTAGTTTGTTTGAAGCCGTTTATCTAGTAGAAGTAATCTTTGACAATAGCCCCAAAAATATTATATTTACGACGTCTCTTCGCCAAATAAAAAAAAATTTCCATATGTAAACAAGAACGAATATGAATTTTCCTTACTACTTTTAATTAAAAGTACTTAGCAATTAACTTTGTTTACACGTTTAGAGCGTATTTACTACCTATCTGTAGCGAAATATTTTGAAGAAACCTTAGAACAGAAAACGAAAGGAAGTGCACCATGCTCAAAAAGTTTCCGAATTTTCCTTATGTGTTTGAAAAGTGTGAATGTGTTAGTTTTCACCATGGAAGTAGTAAATTTTTGACTTATTCGAAGTGGTCCTCGCAAACATTACTACCATCGGATGATATATAATCAGTTCTACCGATGGATTTTAACCACAGTTCTCTGAAGTCTTTATCTTTTGGAAACCTAAAATACCAAAAGGTAGAAAAATATTTTAAAACTTTTAAAGCTTTATTAGAGGCCCCAGGCAAAAACTTCTGTCAGCTGTCGCTGAAACCAATAAGGCGAACCAAAACTCTGATGAATCTCAAATGAAAACAAACGAGCGCCATCTAGAGAAATGGTTATTTTTTTTTTGGTAATTTAGCTTTTATTTATGGAGCTTTTGCACATATTTCAAAGAAAATGCTGTATAATTGCGTATTATATTATTTAACTTCCCTGAAAAATGATTTTCCACACGCAATGCGTCGATTATTTTTACAACAAAATATCGCATACTTCATCAAGAAAAATGTTCAAATTAAGCACGTGAGATTCTTAGTAAACTAAACGAAAACAGTCTTTTAAATGTTAATTGTCTTTATTTGTAAAATTACACCACTTTTAACAACTAAACACTGAAAATTATTCAATAAACACTTGGATCCGCACTCTTCAGAAAGTCCACGTCAAATTGACATTTCGTTATGGCGTCCTTTGGGTTCCCTTCCCACACCTTTCCTATACTATTACACTTCCTTTCGTATTCTGTTCTAAGGAAGAAACTTACGTATGAAGTGATATTCCGCTCAATCGGCGATGTCCTCGATTTTTACAATTTTGCACAATGCACGACATTTTATTTAGTTTATTTTACGCTGGAAACCACTTTCACTTCTATAATGTTACAGTTTATTAAGTTTATCTCTCAAATAAACACACTTTGAATATATTTTACGTAAAATAAATTCTTTCCGGCACTTGTTTACATTAAAAATGACAATTTAAATATTTTCTTCTTATTTACGAAATTAAAGTCGCCCTTTCGTCCACCATACTTCATCAACAAACGTGATGCTTCACTCACGTACAGGATTTTTAAACGGAATGCCGTTTCTTTTTTCGTAGATATTTTGTGTTTGCAGCTTCCGTCAAATAAATTTGTTAACCGAATTGTGTGATAATATGGGCGAAGATATGGTTCTGGTCAAATAAAACTGAAGCTAAAACATACGATTTGGGAAACAACTGCCATCTACATGTGAAAAGTAAACACACTTTTAGCTGCTAAAAACACAATACCGCGTTTTGGCTAAATATTCAGCGACGAAATTTCGCAGCTAAATTTTCATACAAAATTTAGCCGCTAAAGCCCGGTATTGTGTTCATTTAGTGGCGAAATTTTGTATGGAAAAATTTTGTATGCGAAATTTCGTCGCTAAATATTTAGCCAAAACGCGGTATTGTGTTTTTAGCAATCACCACACATTTCGGTCAACAAATTTATTTGACTAAGCTGTGAAACACAAAATATAAACAAAAATGAACAACAGCTGATCGTCAAAAGTAGCCACCTATAGTTCAAAGCAAATAACTTTGCTGTCAAAAATTTTGCGTGAAAAAAAGGTCCGCCGCTAAAAATTTAGCCACTAAAGCTCGGTATTGTGTTCATTTCACAGCAAAATTCCGATACAAAATTTAGCCATGAAATGAACAAAATAACGAGGTTAAGTCAAAGATTACTTACTACTAGATAACCGGCACCCTAAAATACCCAGTTAATCTTGAAAAAGTAACACTGGCACCACAGTAAAACGAAATATATTCAGATTTTAAAGTCATAAGAATATACATGCAAATAAAGAGTACAGGTAGTGTGCAGTCATTTATTCCTGTCAAAATTATTTGAGAGAATCACTTATTACTGTCAAAATTCTGTTCTCATTCGGAGAGAATCACATATTTCTGTCAAAAAAGTACCACTAAATCTTGAAGAGAGAATTGTAGTAAAAAGTACCACCAATAAAAAGAATTCATGTGAAGCACGTGACTGAGCTAGTTACTCGTGTGCGTAAGAGACTTTCAAACCGTCAATGTATTCTGATCTTTTAATGAGTGAAGAACATTGGGCATTTGTAAACAAACATAAGAAAAGTATACTTGTCTCTTATCCACAAACTCTCCCGGAAAACAAATTTTTAATTCTGACTGCAGGGTTGCCCGATGCGGGAAATATAAAAAAGCAACCAAAATTTTTTTACTAGTTTGTTCGAAGCCGTTTATCTAGTAGAGTAATCTTTGGGTAAGTTATGAGATCAGCCTACTTGCTGATTGGGAAGGTAAATACAGGGAAAAGAATGAAGTTGAACTGTATACTCTAGATACAAGCCCGGAAGCTGATATTAACAGCTGAGCATTAGTAAGTAAGGAATAGGAAAAGTTTGTGGAATTTTACTATTTTTCTACTATTTTACTATTTTTTACTATTTATTATATATTTACTATTAGCTGGGTATTTTAGTTAGCCGGTTATCTAGTAGTTAGTAATCTTTGCCATAGCATTGAACCTTAAAAGAAAACCTACGAGTAAGAAACTAAATGGAGTGGCCCTAGCGTGTAAAATCCGTGTACATGAGTATGCCGATTTCTACGAGTAAGAAACTAAATGGAGTGGCCCTAGCGTGTAAAATCCATGTATATGAGTGTGCCGATTTCTACGGTTTTTTTGCCCTCATTTTTCTTTACGTGTTGTCACTTGTTTGATATTTTTCTTTAACCGAGTGTTGTGGTTGAAAAAGTGCTAATTTTATCGTCCTGTAATGTTGAAGTAAGGATTAAATTGATTGCGAAGGACAAAAATATAAAACTATTGCGTGTTGTGTCAAAACTATGTTAAAAAAGTTCAAGTTTTAAACGATTAATGATAATGAAGTGTGTAGTGCAATTTTGCAAAAATTCAAGTTCATTAAAACACCCCGGGATGTAATTTCACAGATAAAGTAGAGAAAATAACTTTTTTTTGTGATAAGAATATTTCAGGCGGTGTTAAACACACTATTAACTTATAAAATACCCACTTTTTGCGTTAAGGTAGACTTTGTTTACCTTTGGCTCAGCAGCCATATTTTCTTGAGTTACCACTTACAAAGGCGGTGGTGTAATTAAATTTTGCAAGGAGTTAGTAAATGAAAACTTTATTATTGAAGTGATTACTGATTTGCAAATTAATTAGTTAAATTTCTTGTGATGAAAAGCCGTAATAAAAATTACAAAGTTTAGTGAAAAAGCTGCTTTTAAATTGCAATTTTAAACAGATTTCTCCAGAAATCTATATAAAGATTTTTTCTTCAGCCTGTCCTGTACTGTTTTTCCTGTGTGCGTGTAAACTCGCACATTTAAGACACAGGCTACGGAAATCTCTGCTGTTGGGCCACTCCATTTAGTTACTTATCGTTGGCTTCACATGAATTCTTTTTCTTCTTCTTCTTCTATTATTGTTTTCAGAAAGGTGGACTATGGGCTGCTCTAGCGTAGCTGGAGTCCCCAATCTACTGGCTCGACCCGTTAAGGGTCCTACAGACACACGAAAATCGAAAGTCGATATTTTCTCCGTCTGTGCGCAAATGGCTCGCCGAGCCACCGAGCCATTCTGAAATCTAGATATTCCTGATTTTGCACGAGCCAAATCACACATACACATGCAATTAATTTGTTTAACGACAAGTTTCTTCTATGTAGTTAATCGTTTATTTGAAAATTGTTTTGTTCATGTCGGTTTATGGATTTAAATATAAAGAAATTAAGTTTTAAATATGTCGATCGACCAAAGTTATTGCCCGAAAAATTCTTTTAGTTGAGTTCATTGGGCTTAATCGTTCACTTTTAAATGAAAAGCTCGTGTGTCTGTGGGCACCGAAGTTACAAGGTATTATTCCCACGAACTTTACCGCGGTATTTTTCGCCGACTTTTTCGTGTGTCTGTGGGGGCCTTTAGAGTATAACGCAAAGTTGTTAAGTTTGTTTAGCTTGAATGTTTGTAGTTATTTATAATAGTTGTTTCTATGAGTTTTGTTTTAAGTTTCATATTTTTTGTTTGGTTAGATTTTAACGTTATTCGTATTTTCACTTGGTTTTATAATTATTTCATTTTGTAATAAAGTTTATATAAGCTTAGTTTTATTTTATGATATTTTGAGTTTATGTTATTTTATAATATTTTAAGTTGATTTGAATTTCTATTTTATTCGCGTTTCGTTTATGACAGTTACGGTAAATTTAAATTCTTCACTTTTTATTTGTTTCACTTTCACTTATTTTTGGGTTAAGTTAAAATATTGAATTTCTTTACTTGTTTTTGTTTCTATGTGTTTTAGTTTTACTTGCTTTTGGGAAATTTAAAAAAACTTTGTGTTTGGGAGTTCCGAAGTCACTCCAAAAAGACCCCACGCACTCTGAAACATGGCCGCTCTAGCAAATTAAACATTTATTTAACTTGCAGAGCAGGCTGTCCAAAGCACGTCTGCTCAGCATGGAGTCCATGGTGGAATTGGAATTCTTTTTATTGGTCGTATCTTTTAGTACATTTTTCTCTTCGACAAGATTTGGCGGTACTTTTTTGACAGGAGTATGTGATTCTCTCCGGATGAGAACAGAATTTTGACAGGAGTAAGTGATTCTCTCAAATATTTTTGACCTGAGTAAATGATTGCAAACTACCTGTACTCTTTATTTGCATGTATATTCTTATGACTTTATCCCAGACTAACTTTTTTCCATCCGTCAGTGCCGAAAATTCGCAGAACAGCTGGTGATATGAATATTTCGTAATAATCTTAAAACTTTCCCCATTTCTAAATAACTTTTCAATAATAGCTTGTCTTAGGTGCGATAGGATATTCCAGATTGTCGTCAGAGGATGTTATATGAACAAAATTGCACTATGCACTTCATAATAAGTTTTCACTAAGACCTCGTTTATTTAACTAACAATTTCAGTTAAAGTATGTATATATAAAACTTCTTTCACTTTACAATATACATTTTTTAATGATATATATTACACCAATTTCATTAAATCAGAACTTTTAAATCGGTCAACAATTTCGTCACGTCAAGTAAACAGAAAAATGACAGATCATAATTAATTGACAGCACATCGTTTAACTTTGACGTCACACGCATTAAAATTTGACCATGGAAAATCAGCGTATACATATACATAAGGGCATCTCCATTAGTTTCTTCCTCGTAGAAAGAAACACATTAGGTGCTCTCCGCTCATTCGGAATGAATAAAGAAATGCACTCAATAAGTTTTCACTAAAACCTTGTTTATTTAACTGAAAATTTCAGTTAAAGTATATATAAAACTTCTTTTACTCCACCAATATAAAATTTTTAATGATATATATTACACCAATTTCATTAAAGCCGAACTTTTAATTTGGTCAACGATTTTGTGACGTCAAGTAAACAGAAAAGTGACAGAACTTCGTTAATTTGACAAGACATCGTTTATGTTTTACATCACATGCATTAAATTTTAACCAAGGAAAATCAGCGTTTACTAATGCAGTAATATTACCACTACCTACACTACATTACTTGTTCTAAACAAAATCCGACACGACAGTCGTGGGCTCACGTGCGGACTTCATCACAGCTAATGTGGGATGGCACTAAGATTCCGTAGCTTAACTCTAATAAACGGATAGGTTTTCTATAGAGACTTTAATTTTAGCAGTGTGCTGGATACGTACGTAACTGTCAACTTGAGACCTCGCTTTTGCTGGAACTAGATTACATGTCATTTATGTGACATGAAGTTTGTGAAAAAGAAATTCGACTAAAATCTTAATAGCTATATGAACGAAAGGTTAAGCTATTTGATTTATATTTTCAATAAGTAATTATTTTTGCTGCTAAAATTACATTTGTAATAAGTAGTAAATGTGTGCGGAGTTGTAGTTAACAATTATATTATTTTAGAAAATAAATTCAACCTGATTACGTTTGAGTAAGATATCTCAAAATAGTAAGTTCTATAATTATAATAAAATATTAACGCTTTTCATATTTGTGCTTTTACACTAGCTAGGAGCTAGGAGAATGCACGTGTACAATAATTGGTAGAAATTTATGACGAACGAAAGCAAAAAAAGACTGTAATTTGCACATTTAGCGAAACGTAGTCTGACAAAACATTTTTCAATAAATTATTTCTTTTTTTTTTACAAATTTTATTAATTTGTAGTGTAATAAATAAAAATTACTTAAGGGTCAACATAATTTACAGCAATGAGCCATATATCAACTTAATTTTGTTTTTTAAATGTTTGTTTTCCTTGATTATGATAGATAGTTTACTGTGCCTATGGGAATTTTGCGTACTTGTATAAAAAAGATCTAGGGCTATAGAATCCAAAAATTATATTTTCAATGAAGTAATTATCCGGGACCAGGCTTTAATTATAGAGTGATTTAAAGCAGAAATCATCTAACTGGGATACGAGCACCAACAGAAGCATAGATTCGTCTAAAGTTGGCATGCAAATATTGTTTAGAACTTTTAAGCAATTTTTCCCATTTCCAATTTAAAATGTTGGTTACTTAAGTTAAAATGTATAACAACATACACTTACAGCAATTAGCTTGCATGTTTTTAACTAAAGAATGAACGCGCCGAATTTCAAATATGCACACAATTGTGGATAAGTTTATTTTAACATACTTTTGCAATATTATAATTGAACGGTTAAGTGGATAAAGGTGTTAAGTGACACAGAAGAAAAAGAAGATTATGTAATTTGTGAAGTACAATAAAGGTCCCGTTAATTGTTGTATCTTTTAGTGGTCTTCCTGGAAACTTTAAAAACTTTCGCTTAACACCTTCATCCTCTTAACCCTACAATCGTTAATTTATTAGCTTTTTGACGCATAATATTAACGCACTTTATTAAGGTATATAAAAATGATTTTTTAGGAACTCTTAAAATTTAATATATAGGACTGAAGAAAAAGCTAAAACCTTGTTTTACTAAAGAAAATACAGACGGTAATCTTAAGTCAGAATCAAGGTGGTGCCCAAAAGTTATATTTATTACCTGACAATTGGTAAAAGATTTAATTTTAATTGTTCTCGAATATTATTTTCATATCAAGTTTTACATTATAATAGGTCTGTTTAATGTTTAGCTCCAGCGCAGTTTAGAGCAGAAACTATCTGAACTACTAGGTCTGTTTACGTATTTTTTGGTCTGAAATATTCTGTGTAAAAATGTTAAATGCCAAAGTGACTATGAGTGCCTTTGGGTGTTTTCGAGTTTGCTACCGAAGCATGACTCCGGGGACTTTAGGGACATGTCAGAACCGCTTGAATTGCTTCCAACACGGCTCCTGACTAAAAGGGTCACGGTTCGTGTTTTTATTTGGCGGAGTCAAGACTCGAGTATGACTGATATACGCAAAACTATTCCGTACATTTCCATGCTTATTTGTTGCTTTTATTAAAAAATTATTACCTCCGCCTGCTTTTATTTGACTATTCAAACAGAAAGAAGCAACATTTTCAAAATAAATTTGTCAAACGAATTATGCTGAACGTTTTCTTCAATTAATCACATGTGCTTCTTCTTGTTTACTTGTCATTTCCTTCGGGGTCATGAGTGCCCCTGCTTATTAGCAGGGGCCATCGGCGCTAGCACCGGGGACCTTAGGTAGCAAACTAAAACACGAGTTTGATGGATCCGGACCATGACTCTGTAAACTCAAACACGATTTTGACATTGTCTCCGGAGTTAACTACGAAGCTTACTGGCAACAATAACTGGTCCATTTAAACTTTTATTTTTTTCAGTTTGTTAAAAATTGTTAAATAACTCTTTTATTTTTTGTGTACAAATCTTTTGCTGTTTACTTGTTTAAGTAGTTACAAATAATAATATTTTTATAGCTGCCAGGAAAAAAATGAAAGAGTTTTCAACTTATAGAAAGATAAAACGGTCAAATAGAACTTTTATTTTTGCCAGGAATAAATAAAAGGTCTTCTTAACAGTTTTCATCAAACAGAAGAAATTAAAGTTCAAATGGAACTTTTACTTTGCACTGAAAAAATAAATAGTCAAAAATAACTGTTAGTTTTAATCATGAATTATAAGTGCCCAGAAATACCAGTTAAAATAGCACTCTTTCAGAAAAAGAGAAAACAGGTACGGTCCCTGATTTAGAGTATTAGCTATTAGAATGAGCATGTCTTGCGGTTGAATGTACGTTTTACAGAAACTTCTAACAAACAGAAAGCAAAAGTGAGTGATGTAAATAGCAAAACTGTTTTAATTTTTTAGGTGACCAGCGAGCTTTGAAAAAGTCCCACCGTAATCGCTACTATTATAACAGTAAATTATGTCACTGTGCAAAGCATTCTAAAAAGTAGCTAAACTTCTTACTTAATGGATCTTAGCTTAAATTGAGTAAGTAAAGCAAACGAGTTCAGACAGTTTAAACGCGTGGTATGTATAGAGTATCCAAGATATCCTCAAGAAAGAACTGCAGACTTCGTATTAAGTAATCGAAATCTAGATCACTTAATGTCACGATTTTGTGAATACACCTTAAACGGAATCAGAAGCAGTGTATTGGCATACATCGAAAGTGAAGTAGGACATTTCTTACAGCTTTTGTAACAAAATAACATTAATAGTAATACGTTTTATATTCAATAAAAAGGATTTAAGGGTTAGTATGAGTTTAGTTTCTTTAAATTAAAATCTTCCCCGATAGGTTTCCTACGTATAAATTTCTACATCCTTTCTCTATGACATGTTGTACCTTTTTTGGAAAGGTTATGTGTTTGGAAATTTTATGAAAATAAAAAACTGCTATATTAATTACATGAATTTCGGTGGAAATTTGGGAGAACACAGAATTTTGGTAATTTTTCAATATTTTTATCACTTTTGGGGTGACTGTACCTACAATGGCAGGAGTTAGATCAACATTGTTGAAAATGTTGGAAAGGTCAGGCATAGTAGTTTTTTAAAGTTATGTGCATATCCTGAAAATTGCTAGTTTATGGATCACTCTGTAACTCCCAAACGGTTTTTTGCGGCATTATAGAATTCTTTTCCAACAATAATCAATAAAATCAAAAACAAAATCGACTTTTCCAAAATTTTTGCCGCAAATGTTCCCTTTATAAGTTTTTATTTGGGACCCCATAATATCTAAACTTGTTGTTTTAATGGAATTCATTTTAATTGGACCTAAGGATTACACAATAAGAAACAGCACTGGCAAGTATCGAAGAATAAGCTGGAAAGTCAAGTTTTGATATTAAGCTAAAAAATTGAAGGCTTATTGCTACAAAATAAAACTCTGAGGTTTACTTGCAATGGTAGGCGAAATTTTTCTCACACAATATTTTAATTCATCACACGCATTTGAAAGCATGCCATATTAATGTGGCACCCCGAAAAGCTAAAACTTCCTGTTTTAGCAGTTTTAATAAAAAAAAAGTATGGACAAATTAAAGAAAAACCTCTAAAATTCATTTGCAAATAGAAATTCGCAACGCAGAGTAAATAGGAAGCTTGGATTCCTATGAACTAGTGGGCTAAGTGTAGTGGGCTGAAGGCAATCCAGCGGTACTGCTCTAACCTAACCTATTGACAGAATTTGGATAATTTTTCCACATTTGTGCTTTGGGAAGAAAGTCAATAATTTTTGTAGAATTGTAACATGTACTCAAGTTCTATTAATCAATATAAATTTTTTATCGTATTTTTCCACACTAACCCACAGACATTGCCGAGTTCAGCTCAGGTGTAGGAGTATAGATGAGAGTTGAGGAGGTCAATGAATTTGAGTTTTTTTTTTAATTTTAAATTTCTAGATATACTAGAATTACGCTGACGAGTGAGTAAGTGAGCGCAAAATTATGCGATTTTTTTGGGTCTCTTGTTCGCTGATGCTTGCAATTTTTACATACATTGTCTATTGAATGAGAAAAATTTTAAATTAGAAATCCAGTTTAATTATAATTCGAGTTTCATGAGTTCATTGTTTTTTTTTCTGCTTTGCAGTATTGGTGAGAATTAAAAAATTGTCAACATGGAGGACGGTCATTCAAAAACCGTCGAAGAGGTACTAAATTTCTTTGGATCAGATCCAGAACGAGGGCTGACAGATGACCAAGTAAAGAAAAACCAAGCAAAATATGGTCCTAACGGTAAGTAAAAGCACATTACGTATTTAATAAGTCCTGTAAAAGTAATAAAAGAAATTCAAATGAAAATGCAGTATTACCTTTTGAAAATCAAAAACATTTTAATTATACTTCATATTTTGTAGCACCTTAAAAGAACAATAGTTTCAAAGACAAATGTGAACGATAATAAACAATTATTTCAATTTATGTTAGTCTCTATGACCGTCTTCCGCATCACGTAGTAGAAGTGTAGAACAGCTTTATGAAGAATTCAGTTAAACAAGAAGTTGCTTAATAAAGAAATCAAAAAGCACAATTGCAAGAATATTATTGCATTTTAAGTAAACATGTCGTTGGTGGGTTAAGCGTTAACACCGACGCGTCGTCCCATGATTGTTTTTTGCTGACAAAATTCTTAAATTCTAGGTCCACTTGCAAGGTTCGTGATGAATTCGGGTGAAATTCTTTGATTTTAAGTAATCTATGTATATATGAACCTGTTGCTGTTTATTATGCATTTCATTTATTTGATATAAGTTTATAAAGATTTTCTTTTGCATATGCCAATTTTATAATGTATTTATCTTTCAACTTAGAAGTGTGGTTCTTATTAAAAGAATTGTTGTAATCTATATTCTTTTAGATATCATTAAGTTACATTTGTGCTGTAACTTGAAATATATATATATATATATATATATATATATATATATATATATATATATATATATATATATATATATATATATATATATATATATATATTTATATATGTATATACAGTGTTGTGCAAAACAATAGCAACAATTTCAGTAAAAAGAAAAATATATGTTTTTATATCAATTTTTATTAAAGTTAATTATAGTGAGTATTGTGATCTTAACTATTAATAATACAACAACAAATTGGCATACTTCACAAAAGTCTAAAATATGATAACAATGAAATAAATATAAAAAATAACAAACTTCGGTGTTTTTAAGTGTGCAAAACAATAGCAACAATTCAAATAAAATTTACTTCGAGAGCTATTACTTGCTTAATACTAATATTTTGTATAATGGCCCTTATTTTTAATAATTTGGGCACGTCTTCGTGGCATTGACTCTATTAAATTAGTAATAGTTCTCTGGGGTATATTTTTCCATTCCTCTTTCAATGCTTCCATTAAGTCCGTTTTATTTCGGAAACGTTGGCCCCCGACTCGTCGTTTAAGAATCCCGAAGAGGTTTTCAATGGGATTCAAGTCCGGGGATTGGGCCGGCCAATCAAGTACTTGAATCCCTTTCTCATTAATCCATTCCTCTACCAACTTCGATGTGTGTTTCGGGTCATTGTCATGTTGAAACACCCATCGAAGCGGCATTTCCCATTCGGCATGCGGCAACATATGGGTTTCTAAAATGTCTTTATATTTGAAACGGTCCATTATTCCAATTATTTCAGAAAAAGGACCCACTCCGCTAGCTGAAAAGCAGGTCCACACCATCACACTACCACCTCCATGCTTTGCTGTGACCTTGCAGTGTCGTGGATTGAGTCGCTCTCCTTTTTGCCGTCGTACAGTGCTCATTCCGTCAGAGTTTATCATATTGAATTTTGACTCGTCACTGAAAAGCACTGTCTTCCACTTATCAATGGACCAATTCAAGTGATTTCTGGCAAAGTTTAATCTGTAAATTTGAATTTGTGTAATAGAAGAAGATTACAATATGAAACCCACCTTTTTCCTAAGTGTTTCTTTGTAAGAAGTGGTTTCTTGGCTGGCCTGTAGCTTCTTAGATTATTTTCCAAAGCCCGCCTCCGCACTGTACTAGCATCTATGCTTAAATTCAAAGATTTCACAATTTCATTTGAAGTCACAAACGGTTCTTTTTTAATTAGAGCACAAATTCTTCTGTCAGTGTGCCTTGTCGTTTTACGCGGTCGGCCACCCAAATGCAATGTGTTTGTATTCCCCGTCATCTTATACTTTTTAATAATTCGCGAAATTATGGATCTATCGATGCTATACTTTCTCGCGATTGAAATTTGAGAAGCACCGTTATTATACTCCTTAATAATTTTTGTTTTAAAACAATTGTGATACTTATACGCGCCATTATCGAAAGGAAAATATCAAGCGATTTTATCAATTGCAGTAACCGGAAAATACTAAAATGTGTTTTGCGTAAATGTGTAACAGATTTCGTTTTGTAATTGTGCACAACCTTCCTAGAAAAAATCCCGTTAACTAAAGAATTTTTGTTTGTTGGCTCTCATGTTGCTTTAGTTTTGCACACTTAAAAATACGGAACTTCGCATTATTTATATTTATTTTGCTGTTATTACGTTTTGGTTTTTTGTGAAGTATGCTAATTTGTTATGTATGATTAATAGATAAGATCGCAATACTTACTTTAATTAACTTTAAACAAAATTTATAAAATCCCATATATTTTTCTTTTTACTGAAATTGTTGCTATTGTTTTGCACAACACTGTATATATACAGCACTGGCGAACTAATTAGCACAGCCCTAAGGATATGCAATGTACTGCCTTTTTCTATAGCAGAATGTACTTTTCAGTTTATAACTATTAAAGGCTTTTAATGATCTGTCATTCATATCGCTTAATCATCTCTCAGATGTACAACTGAGAAATAGTGCCGTGTATTATATGTTAGTGATACAGTAGAAGTAGAACTTTATATCGTTGGGTGTGCTAATTAGCTCGCCACCCTTATATATATATATATATATATATATATATATATATCTCAGGTAGGAAATGTAAGCAATACCGCATCAAACTATCATCGATGAAAGTAAGTCATAATGCCTTCTTTTGGATGAAAGCTTGATGACTTTAACCTTGAGATGGCCTAGGAGGGATCGATAACCTAATGATGGGTGAATTCAGCTATGAGCGGGAACTGTTGTAACCACTCATGAAAGGAAGCGTTCGTTTCGATATTTAATTTTCGTATGCTTCTAACCACAAAACCCCCTCTCCACTTCCATTGAGGATTATCATAGTTAAAATGCCGGGTTTTTTATTCAATTATTTATATAATTTTTATATATTTATTTAACTCGGATAATTAAATATATCGGATTTGAATAAAATCACAGATTTAAAGGTATAATATGTTTTATTAAAAAAAACGAAAATATTTAACATGAAGAACAATGTTATTAAACATTTTTAAATACTCGTCGCACTTATACGCATTTTATACACTCCCAAACACAAGGACAATCACGCTGTAAGGCACGTATTGACTGAATGAACTGAAATGAACTGAATTTTTAAACTGATTAATGCGCATAAAACCTACATTGGCGTACACAGATTTTCAGAATAACATTTAACACTAAAATCTTTAAGGTCGCTTGCAGCCAGCTCACTTGCCCTCAGTTTTCTTTTCACCAAAGCCCAATATCCTTCAATAGGACGGCACTGCGGAACCTTTGGTGGATTGGTATCTTTAGCCACAAAATCAATGTCGTTTTCGATAAGGCCGTTTATTGTTGCACGGGCATATTGTGCGGAAGCTAAATCCGGCCAGAATAGTGTAGAACCTCTATGCTTTTTCACAAACGGAATCAACAGTTTTTTAATGCACTCATTGATGTACACTTCTGCACTAATTGTTCCACTTGTGATGAACGGTTTCCACACTGACAAAGAGCCTGCCACACAAGGTATTTGGTCCCAAATTTATCTACGCTATATTGATGTTTTCGATTGTGGAAGAACTTCTCCTTCGAATAGAGTATACAATTGTGAGCCTGGAAGTGTACTAAAGTCCGCTTTCACATAGGCTTCATCGTCACAAATCAGACACGCTTTTTCCTTTCCAATTAAATCATACAATTTTCTAGCTCTTGTTTTGATGACTTGCCGTTGTTTTTTACACCTTTGCACCATTCTTTGATTTGTTCCACATTTCCGAGCCACATCTCTAGAAGACATGCTCCGATTTTTAACAATTGCAGTCACTATTTTCTTGTCCAGATTTTTTTTATGTGCGCCACTTTTTGGTCCACTTATAGCTTTTCGGGTAATACACAGAGTTTCAAAATAACGTTTTAAAACTGAATCCACCGTACACCGCGCAATTTGCAATTCTTTTGCTATATAGTGATTTGCCCGTTGTGGATTTTCAAGCCATTTGTCAATAATTTTTTTCCGACGTTCTTCTTGAGCCATTGTTTCAAATTATTAATGTTACTATAGACTCAAATAAAAACTGAATTGGAATTTTTAATGTTTGTAAATTAATTTGCACACATAACGGTTATATTTGTTTCAGTCCTTACTTTATATTTTTTAATTAAAGTAATTATTAACATAATTTAAGATGGTATTAGAAAAAACATTAATATATTCGATTCATATGGGCTATTGCCATTCCTGTTTTGTTTTTATTCTAAGGTTTTTATCAATTTTTACACCGGCTATCAAATACCTTTCAAAAGTTGGTGCATTTTGCAAACCATCTCAAAGCAATGGACAAAGTTCAGAGGATGGCAGCTCTGCTGATAACAGCTGCCCTAAGAACCACACCTTCTAAAGCCCTGAAAACTATTCTCCACCTTCTACCGTTGGATCTCTTTGGTAAGCAAACCGCATCATCAGCCGCCATTAGGCTTACCTCAATCCAGACCTGGAAGCGAACTGATTTCGGTCACTCCAAAATATTGCAGAACTGCCAGCAATATCGACTACACCTCGCCCAAGCCTGTCTTTGGAACAAAATTCGATTCCTTCTTTCCCACCAGATCGGAATGGGAGAAAGGTCCTCCTCAATGGGGAACTCAGTGCATCTCTACACTGACGGCTCCAAATTGGAAGGCAAAGTGGGCGGAGGAATATTCTCGTAACATTTGAACCTCGACTACTGCAGCGTGTTTCAAGCAGAAATCATGGCTATAAATGTAGCTGCGGACCACCTGAATCAACTTACGCTACCTACAGACAGCGTATGTATTTTGACAGATAGTCAGGCCGCTATTAAATCCCTTTCGGGAGTATACACAACCTACAAAACGGTTATAACATGTCGCTCAACACTAAATGACATAGCTAGGCATCTGGGTGCCTGGACATAGTGATATTCCGGGCAATTGCAGAGCCGATGAACAAGCGAGAATCGGTACCACACGTCCTGATTCGGACATTAACCACCAGCCGGGTAAACCGCTAGCTACATGCAAACTGGAACTCTCACAGGAGGCTCTCAAGATTGCTAACACTAACTGGCAAGAGGAACACACCTGCCTGATTACCCGACAGATATGGCCAAAGCTTGACCCTAAGCGGCCAAGAGGGCTCATCATACTCGGACGCAAAATAATTATCAGTACAGTAGCCGTAATCACGGGTCACTGCCTCATAGGTAGACACCCCGATAGGCTGGGCGTGCCTTCAAACGACTTCTGTAGGAGTTGCCACGACGAAGAGGAAACCATACTTCACCTCCTCGGTAACTGTCCGGCCCTAGCCAACCGTAGGAACCGGTTTTTGGGCTCCACCTTCTTTGAAGAGTTAACCGAGCTAGGCTCCACGGATGTCAGAGACCTGACTCGATTTATCAGGAGTTCAAAATGGTTCCCGACGACGAATTAAGGCTGAACACCCTTCACAACCCAGTCAAAATTATTTTGACTTCCCGTGAACTGGTTCCACTGGATACAAGAAACTGGTTCGGTGCACAGGGGGCAACATGTTAACCCTCTTATTCCTTAGGTAATTCTATGGGGTTTGTTAAATTCAAGCCTCAACGTGGTAGCACAAAGGGCCTCTTTGGTCTAAGTGTGCCTTCTTAGGCAGCCACTTTAACCTAACCTAACCTAACCTGGTGAATTTTATTTAGGTAACAAATTTGCTGGGCAACATTGTTGGGCAACCCTGTTGTGTTGGATGCGTTGTAATTAGGCCTTAACTTTTTCGATATCTGCGACCACCTGCAATCGTATTTTTGAACGCGCTCCAGGCACTTTAATTCGATTACATTGGCCGCTCCGCAGCGAAAATGATGCTTATTCTAAACATTTATCATTTCATATCTTCTGGCATACAAAATTCCTGACCTAAATCTTCCGTTTTCAAATAAGCGTACAAAAACACAGTCAGTGAAAATTGTGTTCCGATTTCTAAATCTAAAAGTCAGCATACTTTTCAACCATGGCTGAATAGCTCTGCTAAACACATTTAGAATTTAAAAAATAAGGCTTGAAAGACGTTCTGCTTCTCGGAATGATGTTACGCAATCAATTTATAGTTTATTTAGAGACCTCATACAACATTCAAGTCGATTTTTCGCAGTGGCCTAGAAAGTTCTGCAGGTTCGTTAACTCGAAGCGTAATTGTGATGGATGCCCTTCTATATTGAACCTGGAGGACTGTCAGGGTGGTAACCCTCTAATTATATCTTGACAAAGTTTCCGCTTCGGCCCAGATGATATGTCAGCCTCCTTTCTGAAACAGGTAGCTCGTCCCTTGTTTCTGTTCTTTGTTATTTATTTAACTTATCTGTTGGTTTGGCATCTTTCCAGGACGTTGTGGCATTCTGTTACTATTCCTCTTCATAAAAAGTACAAAAGGTGTGACATAATGAATCATCGATCTATTGCTAACTTTTGTTGCATTGCGAAGGTTTTTGAACGTGTTTCGATTCCTCTGTATACCTTTTTTAGGTTCGTTTCGGTTTTATGAAGAGTAAATCTACCACAACCAACTCCAAGTACTGTGTTTCCGCCATTGAGCTGGTTAGCAAGTTGATTGCATCTTTACTAATTTTAGTCAAGCTTTCGACAGAATTAACCACAGAACTCTCATTCATAGGTTACACGCTCTAGGCTTTCCTTGACTTAGACGTCTTCCATAATTAGTGTTCTATTAACTACCTCTCCCTGAACATCCTCAAGTGTACTGCTATGTCCTTTTCTCGCAAAAGCACTCCACTGCACCTTAACTTTTTCATTGATAATAGCTTTTTAACCAGACTTGACAAGACTAGGGATTTAGGGGTCATACTTGACATTCACTTTTCCTTTGAGGACAACATAGATTTTCTTGTAAACAAGGCTAATGCGTCCTTAGGTTTTATTAAACGCTGGTTAAAAGAGTGACGATCCTTATATAATAAAACTTATCTATTGTACTCTTGTTAGGTCTATTCTAGAATACGCTAGTCCTGTTTGGTCCCTCTTCTATGTGGTCCATATTAACTTCATCAACTTCAGATTTGATTTAGGGGTCTTTCCTGGAATAATCCTCATATTCTGCTTCCATATATAGATAGACAGACTCAAACTATTCTCGTTGGATACTCTTGAAAACAGGCGTAATAGATCTAAGATTATTTTGAGACAATTTAGTAGAAGTTCTACCGAAAATTGAAATGTTTACAATATTAAAGATTTTCGCAAAGATAAATGAACACACGAAAAATATAAACCGATGTAATTCTTGATTCTAAGAATTTATGTTTGGTATTTTTACTATGCATCTGTTTTATTTTATTTTTAATCAGTCCTTTTTTTTAAAACGTATCAACCACCGACTTAGACAGCTTTATCATATTCTGATCACTTACACTATCACACCAATTTGGCAGTAAAATATTTTCAAAATATACACGAAATATGCACGAAATGTAAGGGAAGTGGTTGGGTTGTGATACGGGTTTTGTTTTTGGTCTGTTACTGTTTGCTTGGTAAAGATATCAAAGAGTAAGAGGTAATCGAAATACGCAACTTTCATACGAACATTGTATAGTGATTTGATCAACAAGTTAAATTTTATGGCCAATATTCCGAGGATGTGTTTTTTGGCTTCCCAAAAAAAGTGGTTGGGTTGTGATACACCTGGTAAAATCAACTAAAAATTGGAAAATATGAAGTAAAACTCCCATAACTTTACACAAATATGAATTTTGAAGACCTTTAGTGGTAAAAAAATTTAGAATGAATGGCAACTAAATTGAATGAAACAAAAAAATTGAGATTGGATGTAATTCAATCATTACTTTAAACGGCACGAAGCATGACATCAAAATTTATTGCTTTGGTTGCGGGTGATTTTTTCGGGTGTGACATGACTAAAAAACACGAAAAAATGAACTAAAACACAAGTTAAATGATATATAAACACTTTATTTTAACACGAAGAACGATATTCGACATTTCTAGTATGGTGTGTCATAACCTACGAGGAAGAAACTAAAAGGAGAGGCCAATGAGCTTAGATTGCGTGGCAATTTTAAAGTAGTGTGGAATTTGCACGCACACTACAATAAACATGCATTGCAGGCGTCTAGAAAAAAATATTAGCGGAGGGGGCTGTGGCTCGTATTTTAAAATAAAATATTGAACTACCAATTTGGTTTAAAATGCTAAATGTTATTGCGCAATGACGTACATATTATATTGTTATAATATGATTCCTCTGATTTTATAAATTTTACAAATAATTTCGACTTGACAATTTTTTTAAAGTTATAATAGCGTTTATATCATGAATATCAAGAAAAACTATAGGTATCTTGCTATTCCAGTATATTTTCTGACTTTAGACTATTGAGAAGAAATTAAAAGTTATAATGGACCTTTGTCGCCTTCGACTCACTAAAACCTTTAAGAAGTATACATTTTTAGTCACCAATTTGGCAAAAATATTCGATGCAAATGTTATTAGTTATTAATCCAATTTATACAAGGCCTAATATTTTATATTAAAAATATATATGTAAATAAGTTTTTATTTATTTTATAAGCCTCCCTCCTCCTTTTATAACCGGGCTTGGGACCGGCTTTGGCGGAGTTGCGGCGTTGGCTGCATTTCATATTATTTTAAATATTTATATGGAATCCTTACTATGTCTACATATATTGTTAGTAGCTATGTAAAATATATACAACCTTAACTATATATTCATGCCATATTATTATGATTATTTTCTATATATCTATATACATGCACGTTTTATTATATATATCCTTAATGGCCTTTAAATAATATTAGCTTATTAAGTTTTTGTCTGATGGACATCTTTTCCGAAGCTTTCTTTGCTAAGAAGAAATATCGTGTTTGCAAATATGTTTCTATAACCAACTTTATCAGCAGGCTGTAATGTTGAGTGCATATGTTGATCTGTAAATAAATCCATACCAATGCATTGTATAAGTACAGCAGGTGAGATTCTTCGAAATGTATCTTTATTCATAACATTGGTATCTACAAAATGTAATGTTCTTCGCAGCTGTTGTTCAACAATTATACAAATTTTTGTTACACTTTTTGATGGGATCTTTAGATATCCTCTGCTTTTGATAGTAATCAGAGACTTGGGGGTGTATTCTCCTTGCAGTGCAGATATGCACTCTGAGCAATGAAGATTTCTACATATTTTGAACACTACAAACCCGGCCACATACTCAACGACGTAGTTACAATATTCGGATAACTTTCCTGGATCTACAGCATAGTTATGCTCATCCAAAAACTGTTGGTTCAGCAATGACGAATCATCATTTTCTTCATCCTGAGCTATCATTATTTGTCTGCTTGTTGTGCGGTTAATTTCCTCCAAAGGTGTTGACTCAACATTTAGTAGTGCTATTTTTTCCAAAGGAAGGCAGTTACCAACTCCACCTTCTCTTATTTGGCACCGGAACAGAAGCTTTTTATATATTGACGTAAATTGTTTAACGGATGGGTTGTTATTATTTCCTAAACCCATTCGTGTTGAACCTATAAATAATTCAACGTGGTCCTGATTGACTTTATACATAGGAATGAATTTCAACTTATTGCTTGCTATAAATCTGTCATATGGTATTTTTAAGTTCCTTAAGCATAATATGGTACCAATGAATCCTACATTTCTATAACAACTCAACATGCACTGACCAGATCGTTATTTCAATTCTGAAATATATTTGATAGACACACTTACAAAATCATTTATAACACTTATATTATTTTCGCAAAGAGCCCTTCTTTTATACTCGCATTCAGATATTTTTCTGCTGTTTAAAATATCGAATATGTCATTAAACATACGAAGAAAGTTAGACGTTGGTTTACTTCCAGCAAAATCTTCAATTTCGAGAGTTTCCCTACAAAAATCGATTGCATCCGCTACTGATTTGCTAAATGTTTGCACAGCTAGCTTAACTTTCATTTTTTGTTGCTGGAAATATACATGAGCTCTTCGTAGCTTATTCCCCAAATGCAGTCCTTCCCTTTCTTGCAAATTTACTAGCGCTGTTAGATACTCCCATTTTATTAAGTTTCCTTCTCCATCTACTATTATCTTTAGGTCTCCTAAAGCGTTTCGCACAAGTTTTATCATGTATCAGGGTGTACAATATATTTTGCTTCCCCGTTGTTTATTTTAAAATATCCTTTGGAGTTCAAATCACGAACATCACAGCCTAGGAGTTTCGAGGTTGTTAAATTCACTGCAGCTCCGTCAAAAGTTATTCCAAGAACTTCAACGCCAGTTTCTATAACATTTTCCATGCACAACAAAACCATATTCTTTTTCTGTTCTGCAATGGGAAAATATCCTACAGGAATCTTCCATGCTTTATTGACGCACACAGCTAAAAATATTAATATTTGTGTCGCTATTACGTTGCTGTTTCCACCGTCACCAACGTCAACATAACCATGAGATCTTTCTCCATCCCAATCAACGTGTTGCCTGTTGTGCATTTCTTCAAATATTAGATGTAGGAAAAGCTTTTCACCATTCCTTTCTGCTGCTTCTGCGGCTCTTCTAATAGCTGCAAAAGATTCTTTGGTGAAGCCAGGGACACAACCCACTTTTTCATACCACCTGCGGAGTGTTCTGTTATGTGGCAAACAGCTGTTACAAGTTTCCCTTACATATTCGTAAGCTTTTGGTGATAGAAAGTTTAAATTTAGTGCAAAAGCCTTAATTTGTAAAATATAAGTTTTACTAATTTTTTTCCATCTGACTTTAAAAAATATCTTTATTTGGCCCCGAAATTTTTTTAAGAACTTCGCTTTGATTTTCAGAAATTAAATTTCTAGTCCCTAAAATTTCTTTTAAGCTGACAATCTTATCATTTTTACACCTAACTTAAGCACTTAATTGTCTTATTCTTTTTAATAAGATTTCTCTTTAACTTATTTAACTTCAATTCTAATTTTGAAATTTGTTCTGTGGCCGTTTCTTCTTTAAAATAATGCTTAATGCCCTATATTTGTACACAACATAAAATATCATTAGTTTAGTAACAAAAAATTAAAGATTCGGTAAACCTGCGGTGACATCACAAAAGTAAATACTATAGGAGTGAGTTACTGGACAAAATGGGAGAACATTTATCTGTGGTATAAATAACTAAAAACACATATTACATAATCTAAACAAAAGCACCCTTAACCATCCACATATTTCAAAATCTAAATTGCTTTTTTTACTTACTACGGAAATACTTTCTATGAAAATACATTTAGGTTTAGTTAATTTATAATTTAAAAAAATTAAATAATAATACGACTCACACTTGGTTCACCTGTTGAAAAAAGTGCTTCGTGTGATGTTTTCGCACGTTGAACGGAGACCTTGTAGTTTTCCTTATTATCATTTGGGTTCAGGGTTGCCCCCATAGATAACCATTTGGTTAACCACGGCACTGTCCATTCCTACAAACAAAAAATATGGACACCAAACTTTGTAAACAAATTGTTTGTTTTCCTTGGAAATGAATTGTTGTTGCTCTTGATGTGAACTAAATTATAAAGACTAGTAAATATAAGGGTTTATTAAAAACTTACGTGTGAAAGGATACTCCCAGAGGTCGGCGACGCATCCTATTTTGGCAATTCAAAACAGCGCAAATCATCACGAACTTTAGTGCTTTAAAACAATTCTTGAACTCTTATTGCACTAAGCACTTAACACAATTAAATGTTTTTTATGTTCTCAAGAAATTTCACCACGAAACACTTTTAATTGTAATTAGAATTTAAAATTTTTCACTAACGAAAATTAATTAATTTCATCAACTGTCATCAAGATGCCAATTTTGACAATCAGCCTACAAGTTTTCCATGCAGTTCTTGCCTCATTCATACACACGTACTTTATACGTTCCGTCCTCTCCTTTTAGTTTCTTCCTCGTAGGTCATAACCCAACCATTGACGCCTTTTCTAATGTGACAGAAAAAAATATGTTTTTCCCATATATGAGCAAATGAAAATGCGTCACACTCATCTTTTTCAATTGATTCACTCGACAAAAAAAATTTTTGAAAAAATTGAGAAAACACTTTTTCACTTAATTTTCATACACGATGTCTGTAGCTAATACAAGCAATACGTCTTTACACCTCGGTGTTAGCACAAAAACTGGCAGACGTCAAAACAAATATTTGACAGCTGACAGATTGGTTTTATCGGGATTGCATGATGCAAAAAGTAGACTGTATCACAACCCAACCACTTCCCTTACTCTTGACCTGAGTGAATTTGGAAAAAAAAATCAAAATAAACTTATTAAAACTAATATAAAAATTTTTCAACACGATCAGCGGATGTTGGATGAACATCTAGTTTTCGGTTGCATGCGAAAGCGTCCAGCAGAGAAAGAAAGGCCTTTGGTGCTGGAGTTTTAAAAAGTTTATTTTAAACTTTTTCTTTGCAAATTCCCACGGGACAAAAGACATTTCGTGCATATTTTGTGTACATGTACACAATCATTTAAATGACAGTATAATTGAGTAAAAAATTTCAAAAGGGAACATCTGCAGTTTTCAAATACAAAAATGTAGAATTAAGATTTACAAATTTATATATATATATATATATATATATATATATATATATATATATATATATATATATATATATATATATATATATATATATATATATATATATATATATATACAGTCATGTGCATTAAAATAGCAGTGCCGGAATCAATTTTTAAAAAAGTGAATTTTAATCATCCCTCCCTTAGTGATTGGAAGGACATCTCTTGTAATTAATCTCTTTACTGCTTTAAACCAATGTGTGGTGGCAATACTTCAATTAAGAATGCTTTTAGGTTATTCCCCGTTATATTAATAGCAAACTGCAAAATTTGATGTGCATTAAAGTAGCAGTGTTACTTGGTTTCTTTGATAAATTTGTTGGAAAATTCGAAAGTGACTATTTTTTTTTCATTGGTGTATATTTCAATGTAAGGATTATTCTGAAATATAATGTATAGTATTAGAAAAGTTTATCTTTAGAAAAAATGGGCCGGGCAAAGCATTGCACACCTGGGGAAAGGTCACTTATCAGGCAGCTACTTATAGATGGCAAAACGTACAAATTTATACAAGAAACTTTAAAGTGTTCAGCCAAAATGATTAGTAATGCGAGAAAATGGGAAAATGTGACTGAAAAACGGGGCGGAAAAGGAAAACAACACCTCAAGAAGACAGGGATTTTATAAATTCTTCAAAAAAGCAACCGTTTAAGACTTCGACACAAATTTAGCAGGATCTGAATCTTTCAATCAGTACTTCATCAATAAGAAGACGCCTCATAAAAGCTAATTTAAGATCGAGACGTCCTAGAAAGGTGCCATTATTAAATATGAGACAAATAAAAAACCGCCTATTATTTGCTAGAGAGCACGAAATGTGGCCCTCTTCTAAATGTCGTAATATTTTGTGGAGCGACGAATCAAAAGTAGTTCTTTTTGATTCTTGTGGATGCCAGAAGTATGTTCTGAGACCAATCTGTACAGAATTTAATCCAAAGTATACCAGAAATACAGTCAAACATGGCGGTTACAGTCTTATGGTCCTGGGGCTGTTTTTCTTGGTATGGCGTGCGTGCGATCCATTGCATTAAGGGAAAAATGGGTGCAGATGTTTATGTAAACATATTGCAAAATGTAATGCTTCCATTTGCTGAGGAAGAAATGCCTTTACGGTGGACTTACATGCAAGATAACGATCCCAAACAGACTTCCCGAAAGGCTAAAAAGTGGTTAGAGGAAAACAAAATTTACGTTATGGTCTGGCCTTCACAATCGCCAGACCTTAACCCTATCGAGCATCTATGGATAGACGTTAAAAGGCAGTTTCTATAGCAAAACCAAAAAATACTCAGCAATTATGGAAAATAATTCAGTCATCGTGGAAGTCTATCCATGTAAGCAGATGCCGTCAATTAGTGGAATTCATGCCTCATAGATGCACAGCCGTTATTAAAAATAATGGTTACGGGGACAAAATACTAACGTATTATGAAATAATCAATTATTTGAAAATTCCTTATTTGTTCCTCTTTATAATATAAAGTAATGAAAAAAGAGGAACAAATAAGGAATTTTCAATATGATTATTTCATAATACGTTAGTATTTTGTCCCGTAATCATTATTTTTAATAACGGCTGTGCATCTACGAGGCATGAATTCCACTAATTGACGGCATCTGCTTACATGGATAGACTTCCACGATGACTGAATTATTTCTCATAATTGCTGAGTATTTTTCGGTTTTGCTATAGAAACTGCCTTTTAACGTCTATCCATAGATGCTCGATAGGGTTAAAGTCTGGCGATTGTGAAGGCCAGACCATAACGTAAATTTTGTTTTCCTCTAACCACTTTTTAGCCTTTCGGGAAGTCTGTTTGGGATCGTTATCTTGCATGGAAGTCCACCGTAAAGGCATTTCTTCCTCAGAAAATGGAAGCATTACATTTCGCAATATGTTTACATAAACATCTGCATCCATTTTTCCCTTAATGCAATGGATCGGACCCACGCCATACCAAGAAAAAACAGCCCCAGACCATAAGACTGCAACCGCCATGTTTGACTGTATTTCTGGTATACTTTGGATTAAATTCTGTACAGATTGGTCTCCGAACATACTTCTGGCATCCACTAGAATCAAAAAGAACTACTTTTGATTCGTCGCTCCACAAAATATTACGCCATTTAGAAGAGGGCCACATTTCGTGCTCTCTAGCAAATAATAGGCGGTTTTTTATTTGTCTCATATTTAATAATGGCACCTTTCTAGGACGTCTCGATTTTAAATTAGCTTTTATGAGGTGTCTTGTTATTGATGAAGTACTGATTAAAAGATTCAGATCGTGTTTAATTTGTGTCGAAGTCTTAAACGGTTGCTTTTTTGACGAAGTCCTAATATTCCTTTTTTCTTGAGGTGTAGTTTTCCTTTTCCGCCCCGTTTTTCAGTCACATTTTCCCATTTTCTCGCATTACTAATCATTTTGGCTGAACACTTTAAAGTTTCTTGCATAAATTTGTACGTTTTGCCATCTATAAGTAGCTGCCTGATAAGTGACCTTTCCCCAGGTGTGCAATGCTTTGCCCGGCCCATTTTTTCTAAAGATAAACTGTTCTAATACTATACATTATATTTCAGAATAATCCTTACATTGAAATATACACCGAAGAGTCTCTTCCGAATTATCCAACAAATTTATCAAAGAAACCAAGTAACACTGCTATTTTAATGCACATCAAATTTTGCAGTTTGCTATTAATATAACGGGGAATACCCTAAAAGAATTCTTAATTGAAGTGTTGCCACCACACATTGGTTTAAAACAGTAAAGAGATTAATTGCAAGAGATGTCCTTCCAATTACTAAGGGAGGGATGATTAAAATTCACTATTTTTAAAAATTGATTCCGGCACTGCTATTTTAATGCACATATATATATATATATATATATATATATATATATATATATATATATATATATATATATATATATATATATATATATATGTATAATTTTTTAAAAAAACTAATAAAATTAAAAAAATACTAATAAAATGTTTTGTTTTTTTAGAACTTCCTACTGAAGAGGGTAAGACACAACATCAATTTCGTAAGTTTTCTTGTAAATGCTCATTTTGTTCATGTATTTATAGGAAAAACCATTTGGCAACTAGTTTTAGAACAGTTTGATGATCTACTTGTGAAAATTTTGTTATTAGCTGCTATTATATCTTTTGTAAGTAACCATAAAATTTTTCAGCATTATATAATACGAATTTCGTTGCCCTAAAAATATTGTGATTCGAATTCATCTCTGCAATACCGAATATTTGTACTTCTAATGATTACGGCGTTTGAAAACGTCCATATTTTTAAATTTAATTTATTGAAAAAAAATATCAAAAAACAAAGAGCCAAAACGCTAGAAAGTTACGGCGGCCGTAGCGCAGCTGTAAACGGTGACCACGATTGCAGCAATCTGCGGAGTCTGAAACGCAAATTTCGAAATTGTTATTAATTGTTACTGTACTGGCTTTGCAGCGCCGAGAGGTTAAAATATTGAAAATTAAAAATGTTATGAAGTTACGAAAAAGGTGCGATTTTTAGCCTGTTTTTTCTATTTAAACGCTTATAAAAAACAAGCAAAAAACCGTATCAACAAAATCGCGCTACCGAGCATAGTTGCAATGTACTGTAGGTGCTGTATAAGTTTCAAGTAAATCGGTTTAGTAAACATCATGGTCACTGATTCGAAAAACGTGATTTCGAGAAAAACGGGTTTGAAGTTTTGGAATATGATTACACCGAATCAAATTTCCATGTGTGTCGGACTTCTTCTTAATTCTATACTTATATAATAAAAGTTCACTGGTTAAAGAAAACACCTCGAAATGGGAAATTTGCCAACTTTCAAACTTAATTTTGCTAATTTAAGAAGAAAGTTTAATTCCCCTCAAAAAGGGGTGTAAATAGCCAATATTGATTTAAATTTCATCTTATCAACTGAAATTGGTCATGGGGTTCAAAAAAGTCCAGCGTTTTTAGCGATTTTTTTAAATTTTTATATTTATTTATTTATAATTTTATATTATATTTATTTTTCTGAAATAGCTATAATTTTATTTAAAATTTCCGATGTAATTAATTTGTGAAACATTTTCAAATTTGTAAAACAATAACTTGACTTTGAGTAGCTAAATTTATTATTTACTTAAGTTTCACTAGAATTTTGATTTTAGTTTTAGTCCAACAATGGTTTCGGTCTACTTGGCCATCTTCAGAGGATGTTAAAAAGCTACTGAATCTTTCTAATTGATCATTTAATACAAAGTTATTATTTTTCTCTTTGCTCTTTCGATCTCCAAATTTTCTAATTAGTCTTCCTTTTTTCTCAATATGTAATATTTTTAAATTTTCGATACTGCAGGTATGATCTTGTTCTGTAAAGTGTTTAGCTACTGCTGAATCTTCTTTGTGATTTTTGTATGTTCTTGAAATTTTATTTAAATTTTGCGTCCAGTTTGACCTATGTAAATGCTCTCACAAGAATCACATTTGATTTGATATACGCCTGAGTTCTCTAATTTATCATTTTTTTTCTTTACAATTCAATAACTTATTTCTTATATTATTTTTGTTAAAAAAGGCGACCTTAAAATTACAATTTTTTTATATTTGCTAAACTATAACTTACACTTCCTATAAAAGGTAAATGTACATACTTGTTAACCTTAGTCTCTGCGGGTATCAATTTATAATTTTTCAAACGCTAATTTCTTTTCGCTTAATTACTGATTGTTTTTATTGTAATTAAATTTACTTTCCTATTAAATGCTACTTGAGACAGGGGTAAAGCCTAACCTTTGAAGGGGTTATACTATACGCAATCAGGAAGTTGAAAAAAGCGATTTTTCTTGAATTTTTCCTGGTTAGATATTTTAAATTATTATTGTAAAAACTTATATACATATTGTTGCAACTTCTAACTTTATTTTAATATTAATTATAAACATTCGTTAATATAACGTATTATCCGGTAATTAATCGAAGGAATAAGCAAAATATTAATTTTTAACAAAATGGCTTAAGTTTGTGTATAAATTTGAATATTGATCGGTGTAGTCGTTTCCGCGAAATCTTGGTCACCTTAAAAACGCAGTTTTGAGAAAAACGCGTTCAAAGTTTCAAAAGCACTGTTCACAGTAAAATTTTGAGAATATTTGTCGTATTGCCATGGAATATTTTGGGTATATTCTTAAATATAATATATGTACATTACGAAAATGAAATTTAAAAAAAATATTATTTGTGATAAACAATTTTTGGCTGACAACTAATTCGCTTAAGGCACCAGAGTGATCGCTTAAAAATAAAGAGTATTTTTGTGAATTTTGTTAAGTCAAATGGTACAAAGTACTGAAAATCTGGTTAAAGGACTTTATTGTACAAGTCTTCCAAAGCCTTAAAGTATTTAAATTTTGTGGAAAACTGGCTGCGCAAGAGCATCGACCCTGGCCGTTTTTTTAAAGAGCGCCTCCGGTCTTGTCCATTTTTTTTTTTTTTTGAACAAAAAAGAGATGCTAGAGATGCTCACTCAATCATGTTAAAATATTGTGTTTTGCTTAAATCTATATAAATAAAAATGAATGGCTAAATGTGCTGCTAAGCTCAAAACTCGAGAACGGCTGGACCAATTCGGGGAATTTTTTTTTCAAATATTCGTTGAAGTCCGAGAAAGGTTCTTATGAAGAAAAAAGTTGTACGGAAAAACGTAAAAATCACATTTTGGTTTATCACATTCAAGTTGTCAATTCTAGGGAGGGCAATCTGAGATCGATTAATCGAAGAATCGATTTTTTGTTCAGTATTTTCTTAGGTACAGTTTATGATACCACGAGCGTAGATGGGGGCCGGGATGACATGCACAAATAAACGAAACGACCGATCTTATTGTCGACACTCCCGATGCCCTCTAGGTATAAGGGTGGGAAGAGCGTTACATGTATAAATAATCCATAACGGCCGATATTAGTGTGAGAACTCATAGTTTTCGGGATCACTGAAATGAATAATCACACTGTAATTGCCGTTGGATACTATGTGGTTAAGACACATCTAGCACCCCAAGATGTTTGTGTTGGAAGGGAATGACATGTAAAAATAATCGGAAGCGACACTTATTTATCAAAAGTCAGAGCAACGCCGGGCACACGCAGCTAGTCGTAAATATTTTACAAAAAAGAAATTTCATTTAAAAATTGTTTATAAAAGAAACAACTTCTAACCAATCGTAAATATATTGTGTACATTTTTAAAGATAAATACCAAATTTTAAGTGTATCGGATGAAATTGGTAGAAGTCATGTTTCAAGTCAATTTGAAAAACACTGAAAAATGCGTTTAAAATTGTAAGTGTCGTCGTAATTATTCGGCGGTGCTGTGACTTGATGTAGAAAATTGGTTTAAAGGTCAGGTCACGTCATAAATTTTTCTCGAATATAACATAGAAGCACTATTGTCTTATCTATAAGACTCCAAGACTTCATTTAAAACAAATAAAATTTCGATTTAAAATTTCACTTTGATGTAACCCCTTAAAGACTATTGGGAATTGCAGAGTCAAATTTGGTGATTCGAAATCCTCCTTAAATTGTGTATCCACTCGCAATTTTTGTAATAGAATCGTGTGAAGTTTTTTCTCTACCATGCCATGAAGAGAGAAAGAAAATAGGCAAAACTTCGAAATTGGCGCTCGATAAGAGAAAAATGTTTTTTTTTTAAATAATTGAAGTAGGGATGTTATAAAGAACATTCAAAAGTAAGCAAATCCACAAAAACTTACTACCCTCCAAGTTAGGTCGACTACAGAGTGAACTCAAAGAGATAACTAAAAATAAGTTGTTGTCCAGATTCATATTAGATGTCAAGTTATTCACTAGCTAAAGAAGTGTACTTTTGAGGTTCGATGTTTTAAAAAAAGAAGATCTGTTTACTAGTAATAAAAAATGCACAAATCTCAGAATTCTAAAGAATCGAAAGTGTCTAATAGGAAATTGTTTATCGAAAACAAATTTTGTGAAATGATAACAGTTTTATGTTAATGTTGGAAAGGCAATCAGTCTCCGATAAAAAATCTTCCTATTGAAAAATCTACATTTATTTTCTTTTCCTCTAAAATTTCCCATGTGACACTCACGAGATTTCAGAAGGCTAACAATATAAAATGTAATAAAAAATTTAATATATTATATGTTCGTCAACAGGTATTAGCTCTTTTTGAGGAGCATGAAGACACATTTACAGCATTTGTAGAACCATTAGTCATTTTACTTATTCTAATTGCAAATGCTGTTGTAGGAGTGTGGCAGGTAAGAAAAATGTGTTATAATAAAATACGAATTTCGAAAATTTCTAGATTTTCACTTAATCCATAAGAAATATTTCAAATCGTATTTTCTAATACTGTTAAATGTTTTGGCTCGAATTTTTGTTACAAAAAAAATTTTAGGAACGAAATGCCGAATCAGCCATTGAAGCTCTTAAGGAGTACGAACCTGAAATGGGAAAAGTTGTGCGGCAAGATAAGTCAGGTGTTCAAAAGATACGAGCAAAAGAAATTGTACCTGGCGACATAGTTGAAGTGTCTGTGGGTGATAAAATTCCCGCTGATATTCGTCTCACCAAAATTTACTCCACAACATTACGAATAGATCAATCAATTTTGACGGGAGAATCAATTTCTGTGATAAAGCACACAGATGCAATTCCTGATCCACGAGCTGTAAATCAAGATAAGAAAAACATTCTTTTTTCTGGTACAAATGTAGCTGCTGGAAAAGCACGAGGAGTTGTTGTTGGTACTGGTTTAAATACAGCCATTGGCAAAATTCGAACTGAAATGTCGGAAACAGAAGAAATAAAAACACCTTTGCAGCAAAAATTGGATGAGTTTGGAGAGCAGCTTTCCAAGGTTATCTCGATTATTTGTGTTGCTGTTTGGGCTATAAATATTGGTCATTTCAACGACCCGGCACATGGTGGTTCATGGATTAAAGGTGCAATTTATTATTTTAAAATCGCTGTTGCACTGGCAGTTGCCGCTATTCCTGAAGGGTTGCCAGCCGTCATTACTACATGTCTTGCTCTGGGTACGCGCCGTATGGCCAAGAAAAATGCTATTGTTAGATCATTACCTTCTGTAGAAACGTTAGGTTGTACGTCAGTAATTTGTTCTGATAAAACTGGTACGCTTACCACAAATCAAATGTCTGTATCTAGAATGTTCGTTTTCGAAAAAGTTGAAGGAGGTGACAGCAGTTTTCTTGAATTTGAATTAACAGGATCAACGTATGAACCGATTGGTGACTTATATCTTAATGGTTCTAAAGTAAAAGCTTCCGAGTTTGATATTTTGCAAGAAATTTCAACTATCTGTGTCATGTGCAATGATTCGGCTATTGACTTCAATGAATTTAAACAGGCTTTCGAAAAAGTTGGTGAAGCAACTGAGACGGCTTTAATAATATTGGCGGAAAAATTGAACCCTTTCAATGTGCCAAAATCTGGTTTGGATAGGCGGTCTGCAGCTATTGTAGTTCGGCAGGAAATTGAAACAAAATGGAAAAAAGAGTTTACTCTAGAGTTTTCTAGAGATCGTAAATCAATGTCAACTTACTGTTCACCGCTCAAATCTTCACGTTTAGGAAACGGACCAAAACTATTTGTAAAAGGCGCTCCTGAAGGTGTTTTAGAACGTTGTACACATGCTCGAGTTGGCACTAGCAAAGTTCCTCTAACATCAACATTAAAAGGAAAGATTTTGGATCTCACTCGTCAGTATGGTACAGGGCGCGATACACTACGCTGTTTAGCACTAGCCACTGGAGATAATCCTATGAAGCCTGAAGAAATGGATCTCGGCGACTCGACTAAATTTTACACTTATGAAGTTAATCTAACATTCACTGGTGTCGTCGGTATGTTAGATCCACCTCGTAAAGAAGTCTTTGATTCAATTGTGCGCTGTCGGGCTGCTGGTATTCGAGTAATCGTAATTACAGGCGACAACAAATCCACAGCTGAAGCTATTTGTAGGAGAATTGGTGTCTTTGGAGAAGATGAGGATACCACTGGCAAATCTTATTCTGGGCGAGAGTTTGATGACTTGTCACCAACGGAACAAAAGGCCGCTTGTGCTCGTGCAAGGCTTTTCTCCCGTGTAGAACCTGCTCACAAATCAAAAATTGTTGAGTATTTACAGAGTATGAATGAAATTTCAGCTATGACAGGTGATGGTGTAAATGACGCTCCAGCGCTTAAAAAAGCTGAAATCGGCATTGCTATGGGATCAGGAACTGCTGTAGCAAAATCAGCTGCTGAAATGGTATTAGCGGACGATAACTTTTCTTCTATTGTAGCTGCTGTAGAAGAAGGTCGAGCTATTTATAACAATATGAAACAATTCATTCGTTATCTAATTTCATCAAATATTGGTGAAGTTGTTTCTATTTTCTTAACAGCTGCACTTGGTCTTCCAGAAGCTCTCATTCCTGTACAGCTCCTGTGGGTCAATTTGGTTCGTTATTGCTTTTCTTTGTAGAGCTATCCTTTTAATATATATGCATATTTTAGGTGACTGACGGGTTGCCTGCAACTGCCTTAGGATTTAATCCTCCTGATTTAGATATTATGCAAAAACCTCCTCGAAAAGCCGATGAAGGATTAATATCCGGTTGGTTGTTCTTCCGGTAATTGATTTAAGATTTGTTTGTGTACATTTAAAATAAATTAAGCTCTTTAGTTACTTAGCCATTGGTTTTTATGTTGGTGCTGCAACTGTAGGAGCAGCTTCCTGGTGGTTCCTGTTCTCTGAAAACGGGCCACAAATGAATTATTGGCAACTTACGCATCACTTAGCATGCCTTGGTGGAGGTGAAGAATTCAAAGGAGTTGATTGCAAGATCTTTAATGATCCACATCCAATGACAATGGCTTTATCTGTTCTTGTAACTATTGAAATGTTAAACGCAATGAACAGGTAATTTTTAAAGTTATATTAAGATGAAAAATTCGCATAATATGAAAAATAAATTTCCCTTGTAGCCTATCAGAAAATCAATCGTTGATAGCAATGCCACCTTGGTCGAATATGTGGTTGGTTGGCTCTATGGCACTTTCTTTTACACTCCATTTTGTTATTCTTCATGTAGAAGTTCTTGCGGTAAGTTTATAAAAATAACTCTTTATAAGGTTTAATTTTTCACAAACGTACAGACCGTCTTCCAAGTGACGCCGTTATCAACAGATGAATGGATGACTGTGATGAAGTTCTCAATTCCTGTAGTGCTTCTTGATGAAACACTTAAGTTTGTTGCTAGGAAAATAGCAGATGGTGAGAGTCCACTATATTCAATGCACGGAATAGTTTTGATGTGGGCGGTGTTTTTTGGCTGTCTTTATTTATTACATTTTTAAAAATTCAATTCCCATTAATCAAATCTTAATATCTCATTTAAGAAGTTGTTTTGAGTGTTTCTTCCTTAGTCCAAATAATTAGTGTTATTTTTTATATATTTTTAAATTTCAAACAAAATAGTTTAATAACAAAGACATATACATGTAAAAAGATACTTATTTTAAAAACGGAAGGAAATGTGTACAGAAACATATTTTGTTTTTATCGGCTTATAATTTTGGATATTTTTTTGATTTTTTCTTTTTGAATAAAACACGACAACCAGTTGCCCTTATACTGGGTAAAGATCGTCTTTTCTGACCAAAATATAAAGAAAATTGTGTGCTTGACTTATTTCTAAATTTACTAACAATTTTGTATATGAAGAAGTTTTGCTGCTTTTAACATTTGTCAATGACTCCAAAAAATTAAAATAATGGCGCGCTTCTTTTCTCATTTTAACTAATCTATACAATTCAATAGACATAAGAATGTTAACAATTTACTTATCGCGTTACTGTCTGAACTAGGTAAAATTTTCAAATTTACAAAAACAAGTCACTCATATTCATGTACATATATATATGGAATTTCCAAGTTCGCAAGCAATACCAAGAAAAGGAAATTTCAATTTATCTGATCTTCATCATTGCTGTTTAAATTTACTCCGATAAAAATAAATGAGAAAAGTAAAAAAGAAACACAAATAATTTCAATAGTAAGGTATTTTTACTATTAGTTTTCTTTTACTTCAAAAATAGGTGTAGGCCAAAAAAGATCTGGTCTGATTAGTTGAACAATTTGAAACGACTTATTCACTAATTGGCAATGTTAAGAAATCCGATATAAACGTCCGTTTCTTAAAAAGTTGATTTATCATTTATTTTTATAGACAAAAGTTGAGGATTATGACCAAATTTATATTAAGAGCACGTCCTAATACTCTAGAACGCCGAAATCACTGTAAAATCGTTGGACAAAAATATTATTAGTAATACCTTTCTAAGCATTTAACACAATGTAAAAAAATGAAAAGATGGTACCCAACTAAAATGTCGAGATATGTCCAAAGCATGATTTCAAAAGTGAGTATTTTACGGGTTAACATTAGTAAATTATAGTGACTATTATGAGGGACACTCATGTAAAATTTCTTTAATAAAGACCATTGGGATTGCGGAATATACACAGACAAGCAAAAATGTTCCAATTCTATACGTAATGGAGTTTCAATTTAAATTTGAAATAACCAAGATGTATTATTCTACTAATTTTCGATAGGATTCATATATCTAAAGATGAACAGATCCCAGAAACAAAATAGTTCTTCCGGAATTTTATATTGCAGACAAGATAAGAGGTTATATATTATCGTCTGAAAGGTTAAAAATCTAATAAATGACGTGTAAAAAAGTTTACCTGTTTTGAAATTAAGACAAAATCTCTTTTGAATAACAGGTTTAATTTTTATCAAAACTTTAAGGGTTCCTACTTTAACAGATAGAAGCGGACCTAATGGTTAGACTACGCTGTCTATCTAGTCTGTTACAGACCTATAACTTCTTGAACTGTTAAAATGTTCAACCAGGCAAGGGAGCAGGGTATTTCGTTTGAAAGGTCATAACGTAGGAATTCCAAAAATGTGAAGTTTAATTTTATTACCCTATGCTTGTTCTTTAAATTTTTCGCAGTTTACACGTTCTTCAGTTGTATGACGTTTATGACCTTCTCTTATATTAAGTCTGAACAACCAGAGGGACAGCAGTAATATATTCTATGTATGTATAAATATTAAACCTAAAAAGAAAAATATGCACACTATATTCAAATATAAACTTATTCGATTAGTGTCTTCTCATTAATATACTTATAAAAGGAAAAGAAAACAGATAATTATTAAATTTGCTTAACACTAGATTTAAGAACATTGATTGTATATCTATCTATATACAGAAGTTTGCAAGTAAATCGGGTGGGAATAATTTAATGTGTATTCATATTATTGCAACAAAAGTGAATATAAATTGATGAAAATAATATTTAAGACTTCTGCAACTTTAAGCGCAAAATCTGCAATCCGTCAAGTAAACGGGTTCTGTAAAGCGGGTAACACAATGGTAACTTTCTCAACTTTCAACTTTGCCGACTTTTGAGTCCCAGCTTTCAGAACTTTCTGAAAATGGACAGGACACAATTTCAACTTTGCCAACTTTTGACAGTACTTTAGTTAATGTTCAGCTGAGAGGTATTTTTGTAAAAAAAAATGAAATAATTAATAAAAGCAAAAAATAAAGTTCCCTTTAAAGACATTTGAAATTATTAAACTCCGTAAAATTCCAAGCCTCGCTCAAAATAAGTCGGCAAAGTTAGGAATGAGTAGAAACTAGCCCTACTTCGAACTCGAACCGACTCAGCCGACTTTGCCATTAGATCTGTTCCCTGATGAGAATGCGGGATCCCGCATGTGCACGAACTTACACATTTCGCGTTCCATCACGTTTCGTGCCAGGTAAAATGGCGGAAAAAAAAATCAACGTCAAATGTTCCCCTGCTTCACGAACGTACCCAAACTTTTTAGCTAGTGCATGATCGGCCATCTCTTCTTGCAATAGTACAAACAGCTGTTCGGTGTTTTTATTTAGAAAGTGAGGTTAGGTTGAGTAACTGTTTCATAGTGAATTGATTGAATAAAGTTATAAATAAAGTATAATTTGGTGATTAAAATGATTAGATTAACAACTTATAATAAGAAGTGCAGTTTAAAGAGATTCCGTGTGTTCCGAGAATTTTCTTTTTCTTGATTTTTACACAACATTTTTACATGTTCCCTCGATTTTTTGGTTTGTGGACACTTTTTCTCCCACCATATAAGTAAGTATTTACACGGCAAGTTTGTGCACGAAAATCGGCGGAACAGAGCTATCTCTTTCCTCCTAACTTCATTACGTGTGTTTTAGTCGAGCTCTCAAAAGTCAGAAAAGTTGAGAAAGTTACCATTGTGTTTTCCGCTTAAATCTAGTGTTGAAAAGTACAAACAAAATGAAACGAAACTGATGGCAGAATAAATGCTAAAAGTAATAAGTAGAATTTTAGCATTGATTTCGCCACAGATAGTTTCGTTTTCGGATTCGAATTGCAGAGTAAGTTCACAGAATTTATGACAAGTGAAAAAGCGTATGGATCCGTCATAAGAAATAAAATTATATAAGATTGGCCAAAAAATTCATTCGTTTTCTGTGTCAAATAAAAAACAAAAATGTTTATTTATGTTTAAAACAGACTTTAGTTAATAATGCATTAACTTTTATTATCAATGAGCTTTTGCCATCTCGGCAATTTTTCGGCACCACTCGGAAAGAATTTCCTTGGTCTTTTATTAAAAATTTGATTCAATGAATGTAAACATCATTATTCGTCGGCGATGTAAGTCATAACGTGCCGGCGTTCTATCCGAATCTTATCGGCAGCGACCCATGGTTGATTTCAAAATCCACCTTAAAGTGACAGGCTGAGAGTAAAAATAAGCTACCTTTCCTCAGACATTGCAAATAGGTAATTTTTAGTCTCAATCTGTCAATTGTAGACCCACTTGCAATCGTTGGCGCCAACCAGGTGAGATGCCTCTCTCGTCACATGCCCCACAAGGGGTTACGGGAACAAGAGAGAAAGAAATTTATCAAATCCAGTGATAATTCTATCCCATCCATTTTCAACTCTTTTTAAAGTTAAATCACAGATTGGAATGCATTCAATTAAGTAAGCCTTCGTCAAAACATTCGAAACCCTAGAGCGAGCCATACACGATACAATTATTCGTCCAACCGTCCAAGAAATTGTGTATAATCGTGTACCGTGTATGGCTTTGCTATGGATATGTCGGCACAACTATCGCAAGCTTTGTTGTATGGTTGGGTTGCATTCGCTGACATAGAAACTTTCTAGCAACCTAACCTTTAACCCTTAACCTAATTCCCTTCCGGCCGAAACTATGCTAACGAATCAAAGGGTTGTCCCCTAGGATTTGGCCACATCGTATAACAAAAAAAACAATTGTATCATGTATGGGCCACTTAGTATTAGGCTTGTCTTATGAATCCCAGCTTCTGCGGGTGATTTTTAACACTTAATTCAGAAACTTTGTGTGCCGTTGAGATATCTGTCATTGATTTCCGTGGTTTTATCCAACGTTACTTTGAGATCGGTGTTGGTTATCATGAACAACACCAACTTCGATGTGCCGTCATCTTTCATTTGAATTGATGCTGTGCGACACAGTAATACGGGCCCATTCATAGACGCAGGTTTGCTCTGCAGCTGCATAATTTAGCAATACACTCTATTCAGCTGAATTGTGCAAATGATGCGCAAACCTGCGTTTATGAATGGGCCCTACTAAAGTAAATAAAATTTATCCGAGACGGGAGTAAAAATATCAGCTGTTTAACCCGATTTAGGTTGATCGATTAAATGGTCTGAAATCTGTAATACTGAACGATCTGCAAAAATCTCACTGACAACTGAATGAACTTTTTGACTAACCTCTTGCTAAGGTATCTTTATAGTTAATCCATTCTATCATTACATTATAATTGGTTTTTATATTGTAATTATTGCAAACTACGATCTTTATTTATAAATTACATGCACCTAAAAACTACAAATTTATTTCTAAAATCTCGTTTTTTATTGCCTTATATGTTCTAAATAAGGAAAAGTTTAATAAGAATTTGTTTTCAAATATAGAATAATGTTATCATTTACATCAGGTTCTTTTAAAAAAAAAATCAAAAGTGCAGTAAGTTCATTAAAAAGCGATTGCATAACAGTATTGAATTTTATACATATTATGTTGCCAATTCAATAACTTCTACGCGTAACTAATCTTTTAAACAAGGCGCATGCATGTTGTATAAAAATAACCTATCATATAGAAGAATTAATAATGGCAACTTTTCTAATTATTAATTCCTTCTATTTTTGTTAAATATTCAAGCGCGTCGTTACCTATTGTTTTTGCTGTCGTTAGATAAACGAAGTGAGGTTTTTTTCTTTAAAACAACAATGTGTATACTATATAAGTAAGGTTTTGAAGGATCTTGGGTTTTCATCGCTTTCTATAAAATTTTATCATTTCACAATGGAAAAAGTCAGCTTTCTGCATTTATTGATTTTATTATTAGCAAATCAACAGTTACTAATTACAAAGCAACAGTTAATAATTGTTTGCGTGTTACGCAAATAATCTAAAAGTGAATTCTTGTTCTTCATGTACATACGTTATAGTTACATTAGATCATAATAAAATGTAAAGTACAACGGATAACATTTTGTATATATTAAGATTTCTTTTTACTTATTTTTGGTGACTTCTATTGGATTATTATTATTTTATATATAATAAACGTCCGTTTTCGACCTTTTCAAATAGTAGAAAAGTCAAATTTTGTTTTTATCTAAATAAATTTAATTCGAAATTATCTTAAACATAATAAGTTGATGTCGTGAACAATTTATAGCCTTATATACAATTGGAAGTCGTCAAAAATGATGAAATGCGTAGAAAAATATTTGTATTTAATCGTTATTTATTGAAAGGATATGCAATAATAACTTAGATATTGCGGAATATTAAAGAATTTTTAGGTAATTATTTTATTTATTCAATAAAATACTTTTGTCAGGCAAAAATTGTTGTATTTTGCATAGTTAGGTGAAATTTTTACAAAGTAAATAAACAAACATAAAAAACTACCTTACCCCATTAGAATTTTTGTACTTATATTAGAAATAAAAAGGGCTCTGGTCTAGTCAGGATTGTCTACCAGCTGATATTCCAATAAAAACAAAACTAGAAAATATGCCTAAGCTTATTTTAATGTTTGGTTTGCTTAAAAATAACACTAATAATTGCTGGTTAAGTGTAAAAAATAACCGAGAAACATGATTACTTTGTTACTACCTGCAAGTGCATGTGAAGTGTTGAATAATACAGTAAGTATATTGAATGCTAACTTTATATTTATTAAGACTGATATTCTTTCCTAAAATCTTATTAAAATATTTATCTTTACATCACAGTCAACCCCACTTTCCACTAGAAGTATCACCGCGAATAAACATCAATTAAAACAGATGTAACCTGCTTAAGAATAGAACCACCAATCTGGGATTCCCAATGGAATGTCACCATCCTCAAATAATTGGATCAATACATAATATAGCACTAGTTCTACCTTAAATTGCTCACATTAACAATCTTCGACTTTTCAAAAATGACCAGAGAATCCAGTAGAACTAACTTATCCTGCATATACCCTTTCACTTCCATTTAAACTATTTTATATATTTATTTAAATTGCTTATAATATTTATAGTACCCGAAACTGTGGTTGACAAGTGGTAAATGCCGCTGTTCGTTTAAATCATCAACTTCTAAGATCGCAAACGGCTGCTGATTTAGAGTATTATTACATTATTATCTGTTGAGTTCTAGTATATTTTATTTATTTATTTACGTTTGTATTATTAAATGGAAACTGACCATAAAATATTTCAACAAGTTTCTAAATATGAGAATAATTTTTATTTTTATTATCTTTTTGATAAATGTTCAATTTATGTTTAGTTTTAAACATTTTCCAGCAATGCGTCGTTTAGTTGAAAAGTCTAGAGTAATACCCTAATTCGGTTAGTTTTAATATATTGTAAAACTCACAATTTATTACAACGTTAAAATTATTTCTCGTTATTTTTGAGTATGAATACTTAATTAAGGCAAACATACTGTAAAAGATTCACTTGAGAGTGGATCTATTAGTAATCGATTTACTATTTTCAAGTAGACAAGTGTTTTATTATTGAAAACATAAGAATTTAGTTCTGGAATTAACCCTGTGATTTAGAAATGTAGTTTCTCAACAACAGCTACGAGACATATTTTCTCTAAGGGAATACTAGAATAAACATTTGCACAACATTAATGTAAATAAAGAATGGATTTTAAGGAAGTAATTTTATTTTATTTTATTATCAACTAACTACTTCGTGAAAAGGCATCTTAGAAAAACTCAACGGGGGCAATTAATTCTGTCGTACAACCTGCCAGCGATGCGATAAAAGAAAAAACATCAAATTGGGCAGTTGAGTATACATACATACACATTACTCTTATAAGCAGCTGGTAACATACTGCCACATTTTCAATCTGATGTTATTTTGATTCCGTACCAAAAGTATAATTTATGAACATAATTCTAATTTAGATATGCTCACGCATACAATAGATGACCTTCCAGGAAGAGAAGGTAGATCCACTTTTAAAAGTTTTTTTTAGTTATTAATTAGATATAATAAAGAACTAGAGGAAGCGCTGTACCGTGTAAAATTCCTATCCGTGAGTGAAGCTCTTAGAACAGAAAACGAAAGGAAGTGCAATACCGTGTATAAACCGTGTACATGTTTTCCGATTTTTTGTTCGTGGGAAAGGTGTGGGAAGAGAGCCTTAACTTCGCCATAACGAAATGTCAATTTGACGTGGACTTTCTGAAGAGTGCGGATCCAAGTGTTTATTGAATAATTTTCAGTGTTTAGTTGTTAAAAGTGGTGTAATTTTACAAATAAAGACAATTAACATTTAAAAGACTGTTTTCGTTTAGTTTACTAAGAATCTCACGTGCTTAATTTGAACATTTTTCTTGATGAAGTATGCGATATTTTGTTGTAAAAATAATCGACGCATTGCGTGTGGAAAATAATTTTTCAGTGAAGTTAAATAATATAATAAGCAATTATACAGCATTTTCTTTGAAATATGTGCAAAAGCTCTATAAATAAAAGCTCGTCCCTCTCAACCTATAGAAGCCTACGAGCCCGTAATTGAAACGTTAGACACCATGCTTGAGAACGCTAACGCCTCCGATGAATTCATTGTACTGGGTGACTTTAACCTCCCCCGTATTCAATGGTCATTGTCTGAGGACTGTTCACACTTTGTCCCCCTGAACACCTCTTCCGCCAAAGAAGCCTTTTTTACCGATCAGCTCTCTGTTTTGTCTCTTTCAAGTTAGTGGAGTCTGAAGCTTTCTGGACAGACAATCTTTTCCTCAGACCCAGTTAACTCAGCTGTCGCGGAAAGCGAACATCTCCTCTCCTCCCTCGATCGTCACCATCCTCCCCTGTTCCTCGTCTTCTCCTACGAACACCCTCACGCCCTTTTAAGCTCCGATTCTTCTCTTTCCTTCAATTTTCGTAAAGGCGACTTTGAAAAATTAAATCACTTGCTCCTCAACTCCAACATTGGCAATATCCCTCAACATCTTCCAATAGACGTTGCTGTAGAGGCGTTTTATTCGGAAATACACGCTTGCCTTACACAATCTATCCCTCTTCTTCCTCGTAAAAACTGCCCTTATCCCCCGTTTGGTACGACAAAGAATTACGCTCTCTCCGCAACAGGAGAAATAAACGTTGGCAAACTTTTCTTCTGACCCAGACTGAGTCTGACTATTCTTCCTGCTTTTCTGCTTACACCTCTTTTTCTGAACGTTGTAATACCCTCTACCATGAGTACCTCCAACGGATGGAAACTAGCCTCATATCCGACCCCAAGTGCTTTTATAGCTTTATTAATTCTAAGAAAAAATCCATTGGTTACCCTAAAGCTCGAGAATACCTCTTCATCAGATCCTCAGGTTATCGCCAACCTCTGCACACTTCTTCAGTAAATCTTTCAGCGACAATTCGCTCCAACCTGACCTTAGCTACTTTTCATTCTTGGACAAATTCACTCAAACGTCGTTTACATCTTTTGACCCTGGCCCCGAACAAATCGCCGCCAGTATTAACGGGCTTGCGGATGACTTTCACCCCAGTCCTAACGGCATTCCGGCCATAGTTCTGAAAAAGTGTGCCATGCATCTAGTTCAACCCCTTACTTTGCTTTTCCGCCTCTCGGTCACTCAAGGGGTTTTCCCTCAATTATGGAAAAACTCTTATATTATTCCAATATTCAAAAAAGGCTGCAAGAACGATGTATCCAACTACAGACCCATTGCTAAATTATCATCAATACCTAAACTATTCGAAAAATTGGTCTATGATTCCATGTTCTTCCACTGTAAGTCTATTTTCTCCCTCTCCCAGCATGGCTTCCTCAAAGGTAGATCTACAACCACCAACCTTACCGAATTCGTCTCCAAAACACTATGTGCCCTGGAAAACGGTAAAGATGTTGATGTTATCGCCACCGATTTTAGTAAGGCCTTTGACAAGATCTCCCATGGCGTTATCCTGTTTAAACTTGATCGTCTAGGCTTCCCCCCCAGATTCATCTCCTGGATTCAATCCTACCTCAACAACCGTCAATACAATGTTCTTTTCAGCTCATCCATTTCTAACCCCATTGTCGCTTGTTCCGGCGTCCCTCAGGGCAGCCACCTCGGTCCATTAATTTTCATCCTTACAATTAATGATGTTGATTGTGTCATAAAATACTCAGAGCTGTGCATTTATGCTGATGACATGAAAATAATTAAACATATCTCCTCTACAGCCGACTCTCTTCTTCTCCAAAATGACCGCGATTCGTTCACCACATGGTGCATGAAAAACTTTCTTGAGCTCAATGTCTCCAAATGCCAGTCCATCTCTTTTTCCCGCAAGCGTCTTACCTCCACCCCGAGAACCTACATGTTAACCAACGCACCAGTCCCTATCGTTACCTCTTTGTTTGACCTAGGAATAATCTGTGATAGTGAACTAAATTTCCGTTCCCATATTGATAGCATAATTAACAGAGCGAACTCCGCGCTAGGGTTTGTGAAGCGCTGGTCTAGAGAGTTCTCCAATTCTTATGTTTCCAAATCTCTCTATATTTCCTTCGTTAGACCTCTCCTTGAATATGCAAGCCAGGTTTGGTCACCCACGCAAACAACCCACATTAACGGAATTGAATCTGTCCAGCGTAGGTTTATTCGCTTTGCTCTACGTGATCTTCCGTGGGTAGATAGATTCAACCTTCCACCTTATGAAGACCGTCTGAAACTGATCGACTTACAACCCCTAAGTAAACGTCGTGATGTTTCCGGCGTTCTCTTCATTCATCAGCTACTAGCTGGTGCCATAGACTGCCCTTCAATCCTGCAGTCTTTACCCATATATACCAACCCTCGCAACCTTAGGTCCACTCCCCTTTTCCGACTCGACCGCCATCGCACGAACTACGGTCAACGCGAATCAATTACCAGGATGCTTCGAAAAGTCAACGACCTTCCCTCCTTTGACTTACATCTGAGTAAATCATCCCTTCACAAAGCGTTATATCTTTATCCCGCCCATATTGATCGCCTTTCCTAATTCTCCTTCCTCCCAGTTTATATTTATCATAATCATAGCTCATATTGTAGCTTACATTATCTGATATGATTTAATGTTTATTTTAGTTTGTAGTATTTATTTTGTTATTTTGTATTTTTTATGTAATAGCTTGCATTAAGTTTAAATAAATATAAATTAATTACCAAAGAATATAAACATTTTTCTTGATGGTGCTCGTTTGCTTACATTTGAGATTCATCAGAGTTTTGGTTCGCCTTATTGTTTTCAGCGACAGCTGACAGAAGTTTTTGCCTGAGGGCTCTAATAAAACTTTAAAAGTATTAAAATATTTTTCTACCTTTTGGTATTTTAGGTTTCCAAAAGATAAAGACTTCAGAGAACTGTGGTTAAAATCCGTCGGTAGAACTGATTATATACCATGGTGAAAACTAACACATTCACACCTTTCAAACACATAAGGAAAATTCGGAAACTTTTTGAGCATGGTGCACTTCCTTTCGTTTTCTGTTCTAAGGTGAAGCTGCTCGAGGAATTTAAAATCAGCTGTGGTTGACAAAAGCATACTACATAAGAGAGATAAATATAGTTCGTACTGTCAGAGGTTGTTAACTTTCGTGCGTGAAAATTTTTCCCCAAGTGAGTTAAGTTAAATTTCACTTTGCATCAAGACGCCATTGTGTGCGAAAGTCTTTTTTTACTCCCAGAGTCAATACAAATTAGAAAATTTCTACTAACTGCCTATTTTTTCATATTGTGAAAAAGTGTTGTGAAATATTCTGCTAAAAAGTGAATTCTGAATAGATTTAAAACTTGCAGTGTGATCCGCAGCACCAAACAACAAACATTTTGAGGAAAATACGAAACAGACACAAAAACGGAGTGGTGACGCCATATTTGGATTGGGTGAGTACCCGATTACTGTAAATTGAGTTGATTCTTAAAGTATACTTTCAATCTTTATACTTTATTAAATATTAAATAAAGAAAGCATTGTATGATCAATCATTGTCTTGCAAGTGAGTCTAAAATTAGTCAAGACTGAATTACAAGCCCATTCTCTGACCTTAAAAATTTATAAAAGAATCTGAACCATACAACTTTCTACCCGTTAACTCCCTCTCATACCAAGACGAAGGCTCAGGGATGGACCCCCCCCTTGTGGGATCCTCCCCCTGAAGAATTAAATAAAAATCTGAGGAATAGCAGATCGAGATCAAGATCTAGATCCTCACAAAGAAAAAAGAAAGCCTTGGAATGTCATAGAGCACCAAAGAAATTGCAAGATTCCCTAACTACCAAACAATTCCAAATTATGCCTATCATAAATCAAATTAACGAAGTCGATAAAGACAACATAATAGAATTTGCGGGCTTCCCTGATACCGGCCAAGCTGAAATCCCTAAACCCATTAATGAAATTACTGTAACAACCAGAGGTGAATCCAAAAATATAAACGAGATGAATAATACTTATTTCACATTCAGCTTTATTATATAAATGGAAGATAGTGTTAGCGACTTAATTTAGAAATTATTATCTACGATCCCTATACAATAAATAAGTTTTCATTGATTGAGGCAGATGCAGGTCCGGTATGCGTTCTTCTAACCGATGTCGACCAATTTTCTGTCGTATGACTCGTCGACAGAGATCCATAAGTGGTAGAGGCTCGGGGTCAAGACCTCCAATATATTTCATTGTAATTTCACAATGTCCCCAAACAGCCGAAACAACAGGGTAGAGCTTCTTTCCCTTCAGTCCTCTAAATGCTACTCCCAAATATTGGCCGTCTACAATAAAACCAAGGGTTCCCTCGTCCATGTCAAGTGCTACAAGGAATTTGTCTGGTACTAGGAACGCTTCATCTTGTTTCAGGATTGCCGGATACGTGACACCGGCGCAGTTCTTTGAATCGTGGTAAAGCTTATTCCTACCCAGGTCCCAAACCCAACTTTGATCTGTTGATCCTACTAAACTTTGATAACCTACAGAATGGAGGGGTGCCTCTGATGTTGCAACTCCTACTACCGCATGTGTCCCCCGCTGTCGTGTGGGCCAATATACTTCCCATACATGTAGGCCTTTTGTGAACCCAATCTTTCCTCGTATACAATCTGTGCTCTGTGCCACTGGATGCCGATGAAATGTTAATTTATCATCGTCTTTAACAAATATATTTAGAGATCTATCTTCGGAATTCCATGAATATTTTAGCTGTGTATCTCTTGCTGCTGGTGGCATATCTAATAATATATCGAGTCGGGCAGGTCGTGTAAAATCTGCTGCTAATTCTCTTGGAATAACTGGTTTGAATGGTGCCGGTGTATCACAGCTAACTGATTTAACTCCACCACTGTTTTTTTGTCCCATGTTCATACCACGGCTGCTGCGCGTCCTTCTTTGGTCTAATATTGCTACTTTGTATGAAAGTTGCAATCTGTCAAAATCTATAGGTTCAATCCGAGAAAGCAGCACTCTAGGTGATAGTGGTGATGTTGATGAAATACTTTGTGGACGGCGGCGGTCACTAGATCTTAACACCGGTCCCCGGTCACCCTTATATCTTTTCTTTGTTAATTCCATTTAGGTCTGGAGCGTTTATATTCAAATAAATCCAGGAATATCGCCGTCCGTGCAAGCTTCCCGTGATATATCCGTTAGAAATCCTCTCGCTGAAATTGTACTGAAAATAACGTTTGCTACTCGACTTTGTAGTACTCCTCTCGGGTAAGTTTCAATAATTAACGTAACACAAAAAGCCTTTAAAGAACGAAATCAAAATCACAAAAATCGCACTATCTCGACATTATAATTATTGCAGGCTTTTTCTTGTAGACGACAACGACGGCACAGCCACACCACTTAAATCAACGGTTTTTTTCGCACCTTTAATAATTTTCAGTAAATTCTTTTCAACAAAAACACATTTAAAATGAATTTAAACAATTTTCAAAGTTTCTTCGACGAATCTTAAGCGAGCACTCATTTTTTATTTTCCAATTTCCAGTATTATAGCGGTGGAGCGAATGAATTTAAAAAAAATCAAAAGGCGAAAATTCGGAAAAACCGCCCAGCAAAAATCTACAGAGTTGAGTCGATCGACTTCTAGGTGATTTTTTTTCTCTTTTTTTGTACCAATTGGAGTCACATAAAGCCTACGATACAACGAACTATCCAGCAAACACGCGGTTAATTTGCTCTCACACGAACGACTACTGCTACTGAAATTTTAAAATATGACCAAAATGATAAGGGTCCATACTGGATAATGTTGCAAAGAACTGCAATTAACGACCATGCAAATGCTAGCCTATCAGACATAGACATAGGCAAACTTTTAAACAAATTTAGATGCAAAAAATCTACTCCATTAAGAAACACAACGCGAATAGCGTAAAAGTATAGTTCAAAGATTTTGCATCAGCAAATTCACTACTAGATCTAAATCTAGCAGATCACAACTTATCGGCCTTCATTCCTAAATCCTACATTAGGAAACAAGGAATTACCAAACGAATACCGCTTGACATTACTAACGAAGTACTAACCGAATATATACAATCGCCAATTGAAATAACGGAAGCGTTAAGATTTACCAAAAAGGGTGAAGGTGAGCTGAGGCTACCAACATCCATTGTGAAACTATCTTTCAAGGGTAACAGAATCCCAACGGAAATATCAATATATGGAGCCATCAGAAATGTTGAATATTACACGCCCAGACCGAGGTTTTGTAACAAGTGTTTGAGATGGGGTCATTTACAAATACAATGCAAAACCACGAATGCTCTATGTCTAAATTGCTCACAGGAAAACTGTTCTACTGATTCTTGCAAAAGTGCTTCCTACTGTATTAATTGCAAATCCAATCATCGCCCTGACAGTCAGGATTGCAGTGCCAAGGAAAAAGAGAAAGACATCTTAAAACTAATAGCAATCAAGAACATTAATAGAAGAGAGGCTAACAACGTTTTAAAAACAAACGACTATGTACCACTAACAGATAATTCTTTTAACTTACTGAAATAAACTGACATAGACTCGGCTTTCACCACACTTCCCAATTATAACACAACAAAAATTAGAAACCCTGACCTAGACGCAAACAAAATCATTTTAAAAAAACCAAATCCTTCTCAAAAGTGGTTAAGGTGCTCAGAGATAACCCGAACAACGCATACTATAACAGTCTGATGGATAAACAAGAGCATAAAACGGGCGTAGCTCTAAACAACAATACAAACATAGTAAGCGAAAACGAAAAAATTATAAACTGGGTTAAGAACCAACTAAAATTAAATATAACAGGTGAACTTAATGTTAACAATAACTTCATGAATACACTAAGAAATAAAATAAAAATTCTCGACACAATCATCGACCTACAGCTAATACAGAAAAACAAACCTTCTGGAAAAAATGGTGATACTCAGAACAATAAAAGCATAGCTAACTCACTAACAAACTAAAACAAATAAAACCTACTGCATATATATTACTTGCTTATGAGCAAACAAAACGAAATAAAGATCTTATATTACAATATTCAAAGTCTAAAATCAAACAAACATAGTTTGGAACTTTTTCTTAACAGTTATGCATCTGACATAATTATGATAAATGAAACATGGTTGAAAGAAAATCAACATGCTTCGCTACTTGGTTATAGTTTAGTTAGATGTGATCGTAAGGATGGCTACGGTGGAAGCCTAATTGCGATCAAAAATAACATCAAATAAAATAGGATTTCATTCGAATCCAAACTTTACTGCGTTATAATACAACTGCAAAACGATAGCAATCTTATACTGGCATCAACTTATGCATCTACAAATCTTTCAATTCAAACTTTCAAATCGGAAGGTGAAAAACTATTTACCTATCTATCTACTTTTACCAATGTCATTGTAGGTGGGGACTTTAATGCCAGACATGCATTATGGGGCAACAACATAACTAGAAATGAGGCTAGTACTTACAAAGGAAACATTCTAAACAACATTCTCACGACATCAAACCTGTCACTTATTACCCCTGACTCCTGCACCTACTACAAAAACTTAAACGAAATTAAGAAAGGTTCAACGCTTGACTTATGTTTTACCTCATTGAACAGAGGAAACATTAAAATGAAAAGCCATCAACAACAAATTGGAAATTCACACCATTTCCCCATTACAATTCAAATCACCAATCAATTAAAGACTGTTTGCTCAAAAACACATATAAGCAGGAAAAAACTTGTAAATTTAATTCAGAATCTCACTGAGCTTCCCGCAAATGAAGAAAGTACAAAAATCTTAGAAAACCTTGTTGAAGAATGTTCCTTTAATAATCCTCACCCCAAATTCAACCCCAAGCAATGGTGAAACAAGGAAGTTCAACTACTATTCAATAGAAAGAAACTCACCTTTTCACAGCTTGTTGAAAAAAACCTCGACTACTTTAATGAATAAGTATTTAGCTATTTGCAAATTACTCAAAAATATGATAACTCATGCTAAGAAAATCCATTTAGAATTCTTTACCAAGGAACTATACACACTAAATCCGAGAAACTTCTTCAAACTTTACAAAGGTATTAAAAATAATACCAACAGTAAAGACGGACAGATGAAGTGGAACGTTCAAAATGCACATGACTTCCTAAAACATATATCCTGCAACAGACAGTCCAAATTCCCCCCAATCACGGACAAAGCTTCTAAAAATGTCACTCCTACCCCGTTATCACTAATGGAGCTAAAGGATGTGCTTAAGAAAAAATCAAACTACTCGGCCCCAGGGCATGACGGTATATCATTCTTTGTACTAAAGAACCTAAACTCTGAATGCCTTATTAACCTGTTGAACTACTTAAATGACCTCTGGAGGAGAAATGAAATTACAGATAGCATGAGATATATAAAAATAATTCCGATACTAAAGCCTAGGAAATCAACTGATAACTTAAAGAATATCAGACCAATTGCGCTTATACCAACTACTCTTAAGTGTATTAACTCAATAATTAATATAAGACTAACTAACTTCATAACACTAAATAAATTACTACCCACAAACACTTATGCGTATATGAAGGGCAAGTCAGTCAGTAAATGCCTAAATGCTATACTGAACAATATTGCTCAAAACAAACAACTTGGCCACAAAATAATACTATTATCAGTTGATATTTCCAACCCTTTTGAATCAGTATCAATTCACAAATTAATTAATATACTAACAGTTCTCAATATACCAGCAGACCTAAGAAACTGGATACATAACTTTCTTAAAAATAGAACGCTAATGCTACTAAACTCCACACTCAACATGAATGATGGAATTCCACAGGGAAGCTCACTTAGCCCGACACTTTTCAACATTTATACATCATCCCTCCATTCTGTGACCACGACTGATGTAAATATATTCCAATTTGCTGATGATTTTATGTTAATAGCCAAAGGCAAAACATATGAAAAGCTATACACTCACTGCAATTGACATTTGATCACTTCATCAACACTGCTGAAGGTCTCTCATTAAATATTAATAAGGAAAAAGTCAAACTATTAGCCATAGCATGCAGAATCATGCCCTCAAAAAATATTTATCTTAAAAGAATACACATCCCCTTCACTAATGAACTAAAATTCTTAGGTAGGACATTCAATTCCTCCCTTACTATGTCGAGCCTAACAAATCAACTCTACATAAATACCAGAAATGACTTCAACGCACTAAAAACATTAGCCAACAACATATCGCCGATAAAGCAAAGCCTAGCACTTAATATCTATAAAGCCACAATAAGATCAAAATGTGACTTTATCTCAACTACTATCACCAATAGACCCTTATATATTGAGAGGAGATTAAAAGCGATTAACAACTCAGCACTAAGAGCATGTCTTGGCCTGACCAACACCACCCCTATACATATTATATATATGCTGGCAGAAGAACTGCCTCCACAATATAGAGCCTCTCTGCTTACAACAAGAGAGATAGCGAAGGAATTAACTCTTGATGTGATTAACATTGATGATCTAATACCCCTAAGCACTAGAATATCGAATTATGCTTATATAGCCAGTCAACATATGGATACACTTAAGATGATAGGAAAAATTTCGAGTTCATCTCCGTTTAATCAAATAGTTCAAACTGACATACTATCCAAAGCTAGTCACACGAATGAGTCCATCACTTCTGAACATCTAAAACAATTATACCTGGAATTCCTAGATTCACAATCTAAGGAGTGGCAACTGACGCAGCCTATAAGTACCCACTTACAGGTATCAGTGTAGTAACACACCCGGATCTAGTACATAAGAGTAAACTATTCGAATCTTTCAGATCCTCAAATTCTGGGGAACTAAAAGCTATCGAGCTTGCCATTGATTTCACAGAATCCCTTTCTTCAAACAAGTTCATAATACTAACGGATAGTAAAGCGGCTTGTGCTGCATTGACCAACCCTAAACTAAACTTCTATGCTCATCTGATTAGACAAAAGATCAATAATACACAAAAACAATTCAAGATAGTATGGATACCAGGACATAAAGGACTTTCCGCTACAAATAAGTACACCCACTGTCTGTAATATATCCTACGCGGATGCAATGCTTAACATAAATGAAGACATTAATACAAAATGGTCCAAAGAATTCTCCAGTATCAGCATGACAAAAGGCTCTTTCTTCAATAGGTTATTTTATCATTTACGTGAACCACCCTGGAAATACTGGGACCTTAAACCAAAAGAAACTAGATTCCTAAATAGGCTGTACTCAAGGCACAACTATGATGCGAAATTTTATGAATTAATTGGAAAAACTGACCTGGTAAATTGCTCTACTTGCAACACGTTTAATGATATGGAACATATAATGCTTTTTTGTAACAAATACAATCAAATTAGACAAAGATTCAACTCATTGCAGGAAGCTTACTCACTCAACGAATTACTGAGAGAACTAAATGAACATAACATCAGAATTATCCTTGACTTCATACTGGAAGTCAAACAAATTGACCTTTAAATTACTATCTTTTCAGCGGATCACACATAGCAAATTAATCTACATTAAACTAAAATACTTAATCTATATATTTCACCACATTTTCATAAGAACTAACATACCCCTCCCAGTAAAATCCTCCTATTCCTACTTCCCAAAATTTGTAACAATCATCAAGTCATAAATTGTAATCTGACTCAATTAAAATTATAAACAAATTACCCAAGACATAATAAAACACTTCAAGTTTTTTTGGCGTTATACCCAATGGGTCGAGCCAGGATGTGCCTCAGTCTCACAGTCGTCTTGGTATGACCTAAGAGACGGACACCTGAAACTAATAGAAGAAGAAGAAGAAAAAGTTAAATTTTGTTCAATTTGTTAAAATAGCTCCTATTAAAACTGTATATTATTATTGTAATAAAATTATTAGACTATTTTGTGATTTTTTGAGAACAGGATTTCTTTAAATAAAGAAGCACGAACATGGCATGTTCTATTAAAACCTTAGTTTGCGGAAAAAGTGAAAGTTTCGTATGAATGTTTGTGAGGTTAACATGAAAACTGATTTAATGTTCCGTGGTTGTTCCTTGGGTGTTCATTCTAGTCTAAGATTTAATCAATTAAAAGCAAATGTGATGATTTCCTTAACTTATAATATAACGTCTAAATTATATGCAGCTTAAATATTTTATTCAGGGAAGTTAAAACAAATTATTCTTTAACGAATTATCGAGATTAACTTTGGCCCCACTTTAAATCTGACTTAGTTTACGCCTGTATTGTTGCTACTTGCTACCACCACACAGTTTTACTCCAAAAGAAATTTGCTTAAAACAAAAGCCTAAACACGAATGGCAGTATGCTAAGAAAACGTCGGTATATCCCTTTCTGAGGGTTTTCTATAGCTGCGTTCTATTGTGCCGTGTTTTTCCGCTAGGGTTTTTGTGCTTTAAAAGCTCTCAATAGGTGGCTTTTTCACATTTACAATTTATGAAATGCCAAACTTGACAGCGGCTTGAAGTAGTCGGGTAAAGAAACTTAATGACTTTTTTAAGGATTCTTAGAAATATTATAAAAAAATATTTTTCTTTATTAAAACTAATAAACAATAATTAGACTAAGTGTCTATCGCCCTAATGAGGGTAGTCTAAAGTTAATCTTCGTAAAAGATTGGCTCGACAAGCGAGAGAATAACTATCTAGTATAGAGATAGTTCCCAACATTACTGTAGAGGCTGTACCTGTAATAGGCAGGACAGTGGTTTAATTATTCCCAAGATACGAGAAAACAATCGCAAAAAGTGTTTAGCACATTAACACTACATATCAGAAAGTATTTTATTGTGCCAAGAGGAAAAGTGCTCGCTTTTCTTATAAAGAAAATATTTTGTACTTAGCACCGTTGTGCTAATACCGTAATTTTCATTTAGTGAGGAGTCAAGATCCTAAAGTGGAAGAGAATAAGCATTTAATTGGTGGTAAGCCACCAGAGGCGGACCTCCATCCTTATGAGGCAACTAATGTCGCCCAATTGGATAAACTAATTAGCAATGCAGACACCGATTTCCTTCAATTTGAGGACTTCCAACCAACAACAGTCAACACTCTATACCAGGATAAAGAAATTACCGAGCAGGAAAATGAAATGCTGAATAAATCGCAGCTATATATTAGTTCTCAACTAGCTAGTTCTCACCAAGCTATGCCACAAAACAGTAATAACACCCTGAACCAGGAAGGCTCCAAATTAAAAGAAATTAACGCAAAAGTTAAGACATCGTCCAATACAACAGTAAACAAACCCATTACTAATAAGATTATTTGCAGGAAATCTACAAAAAAAACAAAAGCAGGTACATCAAACGACCTAAAAATGGCAGCACAGGAATTACTGGAAACTCAAAGTACACCTATTAGATTACTTAGCCAGCAGGAGATTCAAAACGCTCTAGTGGCTGACAATATGGATCAGCTAATGGAAGGAGACTTCGAGGAAGGAGACTTCGTTTTGCCATCCAAAAGGCATACACTAAAGAGAAGAAACTCAACGACAAGCCTGGAAGAAGAAGGCTTCGCAACAAGAGTAAACAGGTACAAAATACTTGATTTTAAAATAAGCAATAAAAATAAGAAAAGCGAGCATAATAATATGTTTAATGAGAATGCTCAAGTAGTTAATAGAAATTCTAATATATTGAATGATCAAAATAACCAAAATATTGAAAATATTGAAAAAAATAATAATATAAATGCAAAATCTGATAAGAAAGGGGAAAAACCAAAAACCCCGAAATATTTGCCACCCATAATGTTCTGTGCCAATGAAAAAACGGGAGAATTAATTGAACTTTTAAAGAAAAAGAAAATAAATTTCAAAGTTAAAACATCGATGAATAATCAGGCAAGATTATATATTAGGGAAGACTTTAAAGAATTTAGAAACGACATTATGGAGGATATGCATATTGCAGGTTTCGCTGATATGTATACACATACTCCAAAAGACGAAAAACCCATTGTACTGTTAGTCAAAGGTATTCACAGCTCGGTTCCAATTGAGGAAATTAATAATGAAATTCTGTACATCGATCCCAAAATAGAAATTATTTCAATTAGCAACTTCGAGACCTCTAGATCTAAATCCGAAAATAATGAATTAAATATATTCCGAATTGTTCTGAAACCAGGGACAAATATTGAAAAATTAATAGAAAAGCAGTGCTTCTACCATACAAAGGTAACCTGGGAAAAACCAAAATTAAACGGCCCAGTAAGGTGCAAAAAATGCCAGAAATATGGGCACTTGGCAGTGAACTGCTACAAAACACCAATATGCGTAAAATGCGCAAAGAGTCATCCAGATGAAAGATGTTTGCTGGAGGATTCAGAAAAACCAATCTGTACAAACTGTGGCCAGAGAGGACATCCTGCTAGTTATAGAGGATGCCCTTACTATAAGAAATACATAGAGACAATCAATAAAAATTTAGCAAACAGAAAGGCCAATAATCAGACTAGACCAATAAATAGGTCGAACGTGGTCATTGGTATAAGCTATGCCGATGCTTGTACAAATAACTTCCCAGAACTGGGAGCATCGAGACTCAACATAAATAACAATACGAACAAGACAAATAGCAAACAATCATTCTCACTAAGGGATAATGATTACAGTACGACTGAACCTAACTTCCAGAGCACAGGTATGGGAATAGGTAATGACTTCGAGTCTATCGGTAGAGAATTATTTGGAAATAATTATAATAAGCTTCAAGGGATAATAACTAACTTTATCCAAACCTACAAAACTCTGTCTCCTCAAGAGGCAAGGATGAAATACTTTTGCACTCTTTCAAAAATTGCAGCTAATGATTTCTAAATTAATAAACACTATATTAAATATTACATGAGCAAAACACTGAATAACAGAATATTATTAGAACTAGTAGTACTTATAAATGAGTATAGGCAAATTACAAATATTAACCAAAATAATAATAATAGTAAAAACATAGGAAAACAGACAGCACAGACAGTGGCTGAATAAAGTTGTAATAAACAATAATGGGACATAACATATTAAAAATACTAAACTTAAACGTCAATAGTATAAGAAGTAGTGCTAGGAGAGCTCTACTCACAACTCTAGTAAACGATAACAAAATAGATATCTTTACCATCACAGAAACAAATATAATGTCATCATAGACAATTACATCATAGACAATTACAACCTTATTAGAAATGATAACGAAAATAGTACTATGATAGGAATACAAAAAGAATATAAATACGAGACTATTTATATTAATTCAGAAATACCAGTATCAGCAGCGAAAGTAAAAATCTGGAGGAATAATGAAGCGAAAACATTATTGATAGTAAGTGTATTTATCTCGGCTAAAGTAACGGCATTGCAATTCGAGAACCTAATAAACACCTTTATTAAAATTAACACAGAGTTCGACGATATTATTATAGGGGGGGATTTTAATGCCAAACATACGCTTTGGGGGGATCCAAATATAAACTATTGTGGGAAACTTATATATGATTGGCTTCAAGGGGGAAATAACGTGGACTATGAAGTAGTTTCACCATTCAAACCTACATTTCCACTCAGTGGATCAATTATTGATCTATTCCTAGTTAGTAATGCTATCATGTCAAACAGTAATAATACATGCAATACATTACCCACCTTTTCTGACCACTATGGTGTAATCATGACAATAGAATTCACAACTTTAACAATAGACTTTAATGAACCAGAAACCAGATATGTATATAAAGACATGGACTGGAACATGTTTAAAGCAGATATTGAAATAAACATGGAAAATATAACCATCGATAATAATAGGTGTCTTGAAAATGAAGAAATAGACAAACATATTACCGACTTAACAAAAAGTATCCAGATCACGCATGATAGGCTAGCCAGGAAAGAAATTAAAAGCCCAAAAAAATATAGGATCCTGCCGAGAGAAATTATTAATGATATCAGGGAGAAACATAAACTTCAAAGAAAAAGAAAACGAATCTTGGAAAGCACGTACAATCGTGAAGATACAAGATATGTTCAATTATCCGAAGAAATACTCTATTACAGGAAGCTGATTAAAATAAAAATTGAAATACACACGGATGAATTGTTCAGGAAACAATTGGAAAAAATTAAACCAGGTGTAGATGCTTTCCGGGAAATAAACAGAATCACGGGTAGGAAGAAAGGAAATAGGATCAACGGCATTGTTGATAATACTAGCAATAACATTAACCAAGTTATTACTAATGACACTAATGAAATAGCAAAGACATTCTCAGAATACTACCAGGAATTATATAAAGAAAAAGACCCAATACATTGTTTAGAATTAAACAACAATGTCAAATTGGAGGTAATGAAATTCAAAGAAACCTATAAGGATGAGGACAACAACAGCAAAATCAGTAAAATCACGCGGTTTAACGACAGCAATCCGGCAGATAACCCAAGCGACAATAGGTCACAATTCGTCCAACAAATAGAAGTGGAGGAAATAATCATTGCAAAACTGAATAGGAAAACTTCATATGGTCACGACGAAATACCTAACTTAGTCATTAAACATCTACCGGAAAGAATGATTAGATCTATGACCATAATCTTCAACAATTGCATCAATAACTCATATTTCCCGAAAGCATGGAAAATAGCGAAAGTAATTCCAATTCCAAAGAAACCATATGCTAAAAATGTACAGGAATTTAGGCCAATATCATTGTTATCTAACATGGGCAAAGTACTGGAAAGAATCATGGCTGATAAGCTGGATGATTTTACGGAATCTGAGGAAATAATACCACCTTACCAGTTCGGTTTTAGGGCAGGACATTCTACGGTGGACGCACTGTCCAAATTTCAGACAGACACTATAAATAATCTGACAAAGTACAACGCAACGGTAGCATGTGCCTTGGACATTGAGAAAGCTTTTGACTCGGTTTGGACAGAAGCACTAATTTATAAACTTATCACGCTGGGGTTACCTCCTAGATTGATACTGTGGATTGATAACTTCCTCTCTGATAGGACAATGTCGGTGTCTGTTAACGGCCGAAACTCTGAAATAACACAAGTCCGTTCAGGGGTACCGCAAGGATCATTGACGGGCCCCAAACTTTATAACATCTTTTTAGCAGATTTTCCACATATAGTGCAGGATGAAGAAGGGAATATCTCATCTAGAGCATTACTATATGCAGACGATACGCTAGTATATGCCCAGCACTGGTGCCCGTTAGAGGCAGCGGGAATAGTCAACAAACATCTTGAGAAAATTGATGAATTTTATAAATCTTGGGGAATTAAAATTAATATAAACAAATCAGAGTCGATTTGTATAAGAAACGCATATAGAAAAGCCATCACCAGAGATTTGGTAGTTAAAAGCAGATTCGCACAGACAAAAATAGGCAATCTAGATATACCTTTGAAAGAGGAAATCAAATACTTGGGAGTGATCTTCACAAACAAGTTGAAATTCAACAAACAAGGCAGATTCGTTTTGGGTAAAGCGAAAAAAGCATTCCAAGCTCTCAAAGGTCTATTCTATAACAAGGCGAAAAAACTAAACTACTAATGTATAAACAATTAATTAGGCCCATATTATGCTATGCATTTCCTATATGGCATTCAATCTCTCCATCCGTGGCTTAACAATTAGCAGTTTTTGAAAGAAATATTGTTAGACTATCTATTGGGAAAAATTACAAATCAAGGCATAAACGATATAGTAACGAATATATCATTAAAGAAGCTAAAATGCTTCATCTTCTAATATACCAAATTAACCTGATGGACAAAAATAATAAAAGATGCGAAAAACACCGCAACATACTAATAAAAGAGGCGGTAGAGAGCCAAAAGTATTATAGGGCAAAGATGCAATACTATCTGTCCCCATTCAATTATTTAAACGAAGAATCATCTGCGTACTTATTCAAACTTGATAAGGCAAATACAATACCGGTATTCAATCAGAATAGTGGCACAGACAATTATAGAGGATAAATAAAATATATTAAAATATGTGAAATCAACAAAACTATATCTAAGAAGACTGAATAAAATTAAATAAATTTTGCAGGGCTTTGCGGACGGAGTTATGAACTATCATGATTCCGACTGCAAAGCTCTGTAAAATCAGTTAGAGAAAATTAGGAATTTAAAATAGGTTACTAATTAACAAATCATTGTGAATGAGAAATTGTGATCCATCAACACGATGAAAAGGCTGACTACTAAATAAATGGGCTGATGGTGTGCTGTCCGAGTCGAGTAACACAGGCGCAATTGCTTGTGAATGTGTTGCTTGGTTTGGACAGTGCAAGTCTCGGCAGCAATAAGGAAATCGAAATGTGATTTCCTCTCATAGGTTAGTTTAGTATAGGTTAGGTTAAGAATTATACAAACTCATAAAGAGAAAAAGAACAACTAATAGTATGGGTTTGCGTACATACTGATAAAGTTATGATAGTGGAAATTAAGTTATAAAAGAAACAGAGTACAAATGTGTTGAATAAACTATATTATAGATGTATGGTACCTGAAAAGATTTATCAGTAGGTTATATTAAGCTATTGCAATGTTAGCAATAAGAAATCATACATGTATTAACTTGTCAAAAATCGCAATAAAGGCTTTGTCTATTGTCTATTGTAAAGAAAAGGCGTTCCATTGGGCCCAATGGAACGTAGCTTATGTGTTTGTAGACCATTACAGAAGTCAAATTGGAGAGTTTTTGAAGAGGGGCTGATATACTTTTGAATAATTACAAATTGTATTAATTCAAAATTAACTAATATTTATATGTTAAATTATATTATTAAATTACATTTAAAAATGTGCGCAAAGAAAAAATAGATATAAGATCTAACACAATTTAGAAGAACAATTGCGAAACACTTTGAAATTTTATATAATTTATGCATTTAAACTGTGCCACATTCTCTTTTAGCCAAGTAAGCATTGTTATTGAATACAGACAGTGCTCTCTTGTTTACAGGGACCACCACGTGGAGGTTGAGATAGGTGATTTAGATAAATAAGTTAAAATATAATATTATTATAACTTGTGTACCTTTTTTGGTCCCCAGCGGTTTGTCTTTTGTCTATTGCATTTTATTGCATTGATCTTCAAAAGTAGTTTACTAATGAAACTCTGTTGTACATCAATTATAATTTTTAGAAAGTGATGCTTTTTTAGGAAATCTATATAATTATAATTAAAATATTTTTAGTTTTAAATCGAAAAATATGTGCTGCCCCCTTCTGAAAAATTATCCGGCTCGCGGAGTGATAATAAGGGCGAAGCTATATTTGGCTAGATTACAAATGTATACAAAGATCTATAGCCAAGAAAATAGTGAATATTTACTATTATAAATGACTGTCGCTTATTATAATCGTAGTAACTTGAGCCAAGAGACCTTAGGGATTATAAATAGCATATACTTTCCTGAAAAAAGATTTTCCGCGCGCTATGCGACGATAATTTTTGCAGCAGTGCACAACACACTAAATTTGTGATTTTTTCTGGAGTTTTACACCATAGAAGGTCACAATAAAATACCGCAAATTATTTATAATTAACTATCCTTAATATAAAATTCCTCTTTTTAAACAACTTTCACGACACAACTTACCCTTCTGAAAATAAAAGCAAAACACTTCGATAAGGGGACAGACAGTACCTTAAACCTTTCGCCACTTCCGCACTTCTTTGCACGTTCAGATGCCGATCACACCTACAGCACACATACGCGATACGGCCATTCCTGTTTAGCTTTATGTTCCAAGGAAATTCGCTTCACTAAAATCGAGTTTCAGCTCTTCCTTTAGTTCTTTATTCTTAGATGGGGCCATCCAAAAATTATATTTGTTCTTAGAACATAAAACTAAACAGGAATGGCAGTAAAGTAGGAAAACGTCGCCATTTCCCTTTCTTTAGAAGGGAGGGTATTCCATGTGTTTGTAGACCATGACAGTAGTCAAATTTGCGATTTTTTGAAGAGGGGCTGATATATCGTTTGAATTACAAATTGTATTAATTCAAAATTTACTAATATTTATATTTTAAATTTTATTATTAAATTACATTTAAAAATGTGCGCAAAGAATATGAAATAGATTTTCTAATTATAACACGATCTAACACAATTTAGAAGAACAATTGTGAAACGCTTTGAAATTTTCTATAATTTATGAATTTAATTGTTCCACCTTCTCTTTTAGCCAAGTGAGCATTGTTATTGTATACAGACAGTGCTCTCTTGTTTCTAGGGACCACCACGTGGAGGTTGAGATAGGTGATTTAGTTAAAATATGATATTATTATAATTTATGTATCTTTTTTGGTCCCCAAAGGAACCAGCTGGAATTTAGTCAAACGGCCAATTGTCTCAAAAATCCGCGTTTTTGGGAAATCTATATAATTATAATTAAAATAATTTTAGTTTGAAATCGAAAAATATGTACTGCTCCCTTCTGAAAAATTATCCGCGAGCCGACAGTGAAAATTAGGGCAATATAAGGGGACAGTGCCTCAAACCTTTCCCAACTTCTTTATACGTTCATATGCCGATCACACCTACAGCCAAAGAACTAATAACTAAGGAATGGCAACAACATGATTTTCCGTGAAGCATCTCACATACACCTACTAAACTACTCTTCTACAAAGAAAACGATCAATGTAGGCGTAACAATTTGTAAAAAAATTTAGGCGGCTCATGTGATTGTTCACGTAACACCAAATTTTAATTTAAAATTCATTAAATTTGGGAATCTATATAATGTACACTTTTTGAAATCATAAACTTCTTTAACGCGATTTTTGGTAGGGGAAAATCTTAAGGGTTCGCGTCACCGACATGCTAATAATAACAGTATATCTGCAACTATGGGATGTCGTATTGCGCTTGGCCAGAATATATATATGTATATATATATATATATATATATATATATATATATATATATATATATATATATATATATACAGGGTGATTCAGAACAAGGTGCCATCCGGTATACCACGTGATTCCTTAAGGTGAGTTGATCAAAAAATTGTTCTACATACCTCCCCCTAAGAAGCTTCGCTTACAAATTACAGCCCTTCAAATAATTTGCTGGTATCAGTGACCCCTAATGGCAAAAATTAAAAGTAACTTTAGAAACGCTTTATGTATTTCAATTATTATTACCTTTTTGTATAACAAATGAAGGTACCTCTCAGTGGAAGTGTCACTTAATCTTATTGACTTACCCTTGTAACGTACTTCCCCGGTTCGGTTACTCGGGCGCCAACGCAATGCGATTTTTCTATCGGTACGGTAGTGGGAAAGTCACAAAATGAATTGCCTGGGTTACTACAGTGAAGAAAGGCCAGGGTCCACGCAACGGAGTTAGAGAATAGGGTAGGGGCGTATAATTAACAAGACCTGGTCTTTGTTAAACTTATCTTTATTCCCCTAATTCTAACAGTCCCTTCCAGTACTTACTGACTACGGGTATATAATTCAAATGCTTATTTCTACGTACTTAACTAGGTACTACGTCCCTTTGACCTTTCCCCTCAACACGGGTACTCGGCCCGAGCAGCGAACTGCCCTTAAACTACTTACGGCTAGGAGCTAGGTCCCTTTGACCTTTCCCCTCAACATGGGTACTCGGCCCGAGCAGCGAACTGCCCTTAAACTACTTACGGCTAGAAGCTAAGTCCCTTTGACCTTTCCCCCCAACACGGGTACTTGGCCCGTACAGTAAACTGCCCTTAATCTACTTACGGCTATCTGCTTACGGCCATTAACTTAACACTATGGGCTACTCTATCCTGAGCCGTTCCTATGTCTCTAACGGCCCGTACTAGGCTCGAACAGCTGGCCCTATCTACTTACTTAAGACTATCAACTAAGTCCCTTTGACCTTTCCCCTCAACACGGGTACTAGGCCCGAGCAGCGAACTGCCCTTAAACTACTTACGGCTAGGAGTTAAGTCCCTTTGACCCTTCGCCTCAACACAGGTACTCGGCCCGAGCAGCGAACTGCCCTTAAACTACTTACGGCTAGGAGCTACGTCCCTTTGACCCTTCCCCTCAACACGGATACTCGGCCCGAGCAGCGAACTGCCCTTAACCTGCTTACAACTAGGAGCTAAGTCCCTTTGACATTTCCCCTCAACACGGGTACTCGGCCCGTTCAGCGAACTGCCCTTAAACTACTTACGGCTAGGAGCTAAGTCCCTTTGACCCTTCCCCTCAACACGGGTACTCGGCCCGAGCAGCGAACTGCCCTTAACCTGCTTACAACTAGGAGCTAAGTCCCTTTGACCTTTCCCCTCAACACGGGTACTCAGCCCGAGCAGCGAACTACTTACGGGTATTGGACTAGGAATTGTCGTATGACTGGACTATGCCTGATCTATTCGACCTGGTATCGGATAAGAGAACTCAGGAAGGAAAGGAGTGGAAAAAGGTGATTTTGCCTGTCTGAGGTCTGGCTTATATTCACCATGTTTCAAATTGCGAATCACATTTGAAGAGAAATTATTACGTCCGCTTTATTCACCCAGTTTCAGTTTCTCGTGCGAATTATATCTTCAAGGCAACTTTTATACTGGGGTCCCGTGTTCGAATCTCCATCGACCCAGCACTTTTTATGTTCTTATATGAGCTGTTTTTAGCAATTTCCTAAATAGATGGAAGGAGTTAATTGTAACGAATAAGCTTAATAATTCTCAGCCGGGAATTTAGCTTCGTTACATCTCCCCCCCCCCACTTCAGAGGAAAATTTTTGCGGAGCCAAGAAAATTTTTCGTGGCGGGTGTCGGAATTCAAAGACAGGAGCGGAACATTCTTTTATTGTACTCAAATTGGTTTTACAGACTTCATCTAGGCAAATCTTATGATATTCAGGTATAGGAAGATACTACTACTATTATTACTACTACTGTGCTTACAACTTCCAAGCCTACTTCTACAATTTCATTAACTACATTAACAGTCTATCAACTAGGTGAATTCATTTAATAAAAATTAACAATAATCCATTCATTTTTATCTTAACTAAAATAAAAGATTACAATTCAATATATCCTTGACTCATCTCCTTCTAGAACATCCACAGGTCTGGTTCTTCCTCGGGGGTCCAGGGGGTTCGTTCATGGGTTGCTCTTCGGGTGGTTCCGTCGGCCAGACGGTAGCGCCAGCGGTGCTGTCGGACCTTTCTGGATCCCTGACGTTTTGGCTTCCACTTGGGTCGGCGGTGGGATGGTTGGGCCTCTGACCTGGCGGGGTTAGCTGCTTGCGATGGTGGCGGTGTCGTTTTTCGTCCTGGGGCGGTCATTAACTGCCGGTTGGCTGAATTTGACGTCACTGTTGTTTTTCGGGGCGGTGCTAACATCGGCTGAACGGTCTTCTTCATGGCGGTTAGAAGCGTCGACGGTAACTTAGTCTTCTGGGGTGGCTGGACTGCTACTGGCTGGTTTCGGGTCTGCCCTGTATGGCTGGGCATTGCTGGTGTCTCGGTTAAGGTCCTGGCTGGTGTAGTCGTCTGTGGAAGGGCCTTCCTTCTATCGGTCGGTAGCTTCGTCGGCATCTTTATTTTTCTTGGGGGCAGGGTCGCTGTGGACGGACTTTTGCTCTGCCCGGTACTGGTGGATGGTGTGGGTGGCAGTATCGGGGCCACCGTCAGCGTCTTCATCGGCTTTTCGGTCCTCCCTCTGGCGGTCGGTAACTTCGTCGGTGTTGGTGACCGTGCCGTTGGCTTTTGTCTTCGAGCCTGTCCTGGACTTATAGCTGGTGCAGCTAGCATGGTTGTAGCCGCAGGCGGTGTCTTCTTAGTCGTCTGGTCCGGGGGCTTGTCGGGATTGACTGGTGGTCGCCTCTTCTGTCCGGCTGGTCTCTGAGGCTGGGCCTCTATGAGTATCATTGGGCGGCTCTCCATTGGCGGCTTCCTCGTCTTTTTTCTCGGTGTGGCTGGGGGTTGTACGCTCTCCCTTATGACGCACATCGGTGCGGCCCGTGGGCGGCTTCCGTGGCTGCATCCTCCTCCGTGCGCAGATTTTCTCCATGGTCGGCTTCTTCCTCGGTCCTGGATCCATTTTCTCGGCGGTGGTCACTTGAGGACTGATGTCGAGTGGTTGGGTGGCTACGGCTTTTATACCTTCTGGGTTGTACTCGCGGAGATCTTTAATGTGTACGACCTGGGTTTTCCCCTTTTCGTTCTCTTCGGGGCGAATTTTGAACATCACGGGGGAAATTACTTGCACGATTCGGTAAGGGCCGGCAAATTTTGGTGCGAGTTTGGCACTGAACTGCCTATTTGCGTCGGAGAGGGGGTATTCTCTCTTCATGACTAGTGTTCCCCTTCGTGGTCTCCAGTCTCTTCGCCGCAAATTGTAGTGCCTTTGTTGTGTCGCAAAGGCTCTGTTGAGGTTGTCCCGTACCATCGTATAGATCTCTTCTAGTCTGGTTTGCTTTTCCCTGGATCCCTCGTGGTCGTTGTCTGGTAGGGATGGATCTCCTGAAGCGGAGAGTTCTCGACCGTAGTTCAGGTAAGCGGGAGAAAAACCCGTTGTCTGGTGATTACTGGTATTTATGCAGAACATTATTTCTGGTAAATGGGAATCCAATTGGCGGTGGTCTTGTCCGGTGAATTGGGCGATTATGGTCCCTATTACTCGGTTGGCTCTCTGAGTTGAGTTTGCTTGCGGTGTATAGGGCGGTGTCAAGCGGTGTGTGATTCCAAGTTCGTCTCGAAACAGGCGGCTGGTATACTGGCTTCCGTTATCGGAAATGACGGTTTTTGGGCAGCCGTGGCGGTAAACGATTCGTTCCAAAAAGCTTTTAAGCACGGCGGCGGCGGTGGCTTCACGTAGTCGTTGTATTTCAACCCATTTGGTAAACTTGTTTTGGAAAACGAGGAAGCCTTGTTTGCTTCGTGGAAACGGACCGATAAGGTCGGTCGTGACGATCTCCCAGGGTTTTTCAACCTTGGTCCAATACATTAGTCCCGGTTTCGATTGTTGTGGCGGTTTAAACTGCTGGCAGTTTTTGCATCGGCGGACATAATTGGCTGCATCTCGGAACATGCCGGGCCAGTAGTATAGCCGGCTTAATCGGCTGATCGTCTTTGCGATACCGAGATGGCCTGCGGTCGGTAGATCATGGCAGCGTAATAGAGCTTCGCTTCGTTTTTCGGTCGGTAGACACAATTTCCATGCGAATGCCTCTCCACGGCCATCCATGTCCTGATGATTTATAGTCTGGGTGTGCTGCCGGATTATTACTTATTTCTTTCCATCTTTGTCGGTATAATGTACAGGTGATCTGGTTACTAGAAGGTCCAACATTACATAGATCTTCACGTGTAGGGAGATTCACGGGTTGGCGCGATAGCGCGTCTGCAACCTTATTCATTGCTCCTCTTCGGTATTGTACGAGAAAGTCGTACTGTTGTAAATCCAATGCCCAACGGGCTAATCTGCCGCTAGGGCTTTGCAGGGAGTTCAGCCATTTCAGGGCTAAGTGATCGGTGATGACTCTGAATCGATAACCCTCCAGGTACGGTTTCATCTTGTGTATGCCCCATAGTACAGCGAGACATTCCTTTTCGGTAGCAGAGTACTTTCTCTCGGTTTCGGCTAAAGAGGGACTGGCATACGCAATTACTCTTTCTCTCTCATTCAGGTCCTGCGATAATACTTATTTATTTATTTATTTAACAACAGCTTCGCCAAAACTGGCTACTAACAAGATTAAAAATGAACTAAAAAGACTACAAAATTAATACAACTCATTAAACTAACTTATTCAATAAGAATCCTCAGATGGCACTTCAGTTGTCGCCTAGAACAACCCAGCTCGATATAGGCAGCGTAGTCATTATAGAGGCGGGACATAGAAGTAATAGGCTCGTGCATCCCGTAGAGCGTACGATGAAAGGGAACATGCAGAAAGTTGAAATTCCTAAGGGACCGGGCTGGAATCGAAAGGCCTGTATCATTCAGCAGTTCGGAGGAGTTGATCGTTCCCTGCAATAAATCATACATAAAAGTTATCTTATAGATTCGGCGTCTCTTTACAAGGGAATCAAGAGAAATCAGTCCGAGCCTAGCATGATATGATGGGAGGGATAAAGGATCACGCCAAGGAAGGTCGCGGAGAGCGAACCTAAGAAATCTACGCTGAACAGCCTCAATCCGGTTGATGTGGACAGCGAAATAGGGATCCCAAACAGGGCAAGCGTATTCCAGAATGGGTCTAACGAATGTGCAAAAGAGGAGCCTAGTTAGATAGGGATCGTCAAGTTGCCTGGACCACCTTTTCACAAAACCCAGTGTGGAATTCGCCCTACTCACCACGAAGTGAATGTGATCCTCAAAGGATAGGCGGGAATTAAGAACAACCCCTAAATCTTTGACCCTATGTAGCACTCCTAATCCGTCTCCACTGGCATCGGTTTGGAGTACAAACTCTTTGGAGAAGTCTGGGCAGGCGAGAATCGGTGCTTCGGTCAGTAGTTCCTTTAGTTTCTCAAATGCGGTGTTTTGGGCTGCGGTCCATTCCCATCTCTCTTGATTTTTCAATAAGCGGTTCAGGGGTGCTGCGATTCTTGAAAAGTCTGGTATAAAACGTCGATACCAAGATGCACCTCCAAGAAATTGCCGGATTTCTTTTCGGTTCTGCGGTGTTTTAAATTCTCTTATGGCTGCCACCTTTTCTGGGTCCGTTCGTATACCCTCCTTGGTTATGATGTGGCCAAGGTATTTCAGTTCTGGAAGGCAAAATGCGCACTTCGCTGGGTTTAGCTTGAGGTCAGCCTCTCTGAGGCGTCGGAAAACCTTCGCTAGGTGGTCCAGATGCTCCTTAAATGTAGTGCTGAACACAATAATATCATCTAGGTACGCAAGCGCGAATGAATCTTATTCCGGACATCACTCGGTCTAGAAGTCGCTGGAATGTGGCGGGGGCAGAGTGAAGTCCAAACGGCATGACTTTAAACTGGAATAGCCCTCTTCCGGGGACGATGAAGGCTGTCGCAAGTCTACACAAAATCGGTTTTCTCCATTCTTCTTCTTGACGATGACAACCGGAGAACTGTACAGACTGTCTGACGGTCCGATAATTCCCTCCTGCAACATTTTATCTACTTCCTGGTTAATGATCTGCTGGATCGCCGGGTTGCGGGGGCTGTACCGTTGTCTTACTGGCTCGTCGGTAAAGAGTCGAATCCGGTGTTGTATCAGGTGTGTCGTCGGTCTGAGCTTGTTAAATTTTGGTATTTCGGTTTCCAAGAACGCCTCCAGTCGATCGTCGGTTAAAGCGGTTATGCCGTGTAGGCTGCTGGACGGTGAGGTTTCGTCGTATGATGCTGTGTGATCAAACAGGTGAATCTGCAATTTGCCTTTCCGTAGGATGTCCATCCCTAATACCATCTCCTCAGCTAGTGAAGGAAGCACGTAGAATGTGTGCCATAACTCGTGCCCATGTACTCGCACGCGGATCGTTAACTCGTGGGTGATTGGTACGCTCTTTCCATCAGCTATCGTGATGTCGCGTTTTGTCCGTTTGGCGGAGAATTCGGGGTATTCCTTGAGCATGTGGATGATGCTACCCGAGATGTACGAATTTACGGCGCCTGTATCCACTAAGGCATCTATTACGTGTCTGTCTATTCGTATTTCCGCAAAGGGTCGCCCATCTGGACAGGGCACGATCCCCTTTGACGGACCTGGGTCGGACATGCGGCAGTGCGATGTTAGCGGTGTCTGGTGTTCGGTAATTCGGTCGGGAGCGGCACAGGGGTTCTTCTTCCGGTGACGATATGGTGTGGTATTTGCGGGCTGCGATTGTTGTCTCGTCGGGTTATTCGTAGGTTCCTGAGTGGCAGTTACGGTTTCTGGTGCTGGTATTGATTGGGGTAGCGTTACTGTCGGCGCAGCGGTTGCAATATTCGGTATTATGTCCTGGATGTCCGATTGACGGTGTGTGTTTCTTAGATCCAATCAGTGGTCTGGTGGCGGTATCCTCGGGGTAACAGGTACGACTTTCGAAGCCGTGTGCGTTTGTCGGTACGGTGTCCGCGGCCGGTCGGGTGAGATTCCTGTATCTGGTGTCGGTTGACTATGCGATGGCGGTATCCTCGGACAGTCGGCTAAAGTTCTCGTATCTAGTTTCGGTTGACTATGCGATGGCGGTTTCCTCGGACAGTCGTTCACTGTTCTCGTATCTCGTTCCGGCTGACTGTGCGATGGCGGCTTCCTCGGGCAGTCAGTTCCTGTTCTCGTATCTCGCTCCGGTTGGCTGTGCGATGGCGGTTTCCTCGGACAGTCGATTACTGTTCTCTTATCTGGTTTCGGCTGACTGTGTGATGGCGGTTTCCTCAGGCAGTCAGTTCCTGTTCTCGTATCTTGTTCCGGTTGACTGTGCGATGGCGGTTTCCTCGGACATTCCATTACTGTTCTCTTGTCTGGTTTCTGCTGACTGTGTGATGGCGGTTGCCTCGGACAGTCGGCTACTGTTCTCTCATCTAGTTTGAATTGACTGTGCGATGGCGGTTTCCTCGGACAGTCAGTTTCTGTTCTCGTATCTGGTTCCGGTTGGCTTTGCGATGGCGGTTTCCTCGGACAGTCGTTCACTGTTCTTGTATCTGGTTTCGGTTGACTGTGCGATGGCGATATCCTCGGACAGTCGGCTACGTTTCTCTTATCTGGTGTCGATTGACTGTGTGGTGACGGTGTCTGGTGACTCCCCAGGTACGGATCTGGTGAAATTATCGGCTCGACGTATATTGGTGGGCTATGCGCTCCTCGGTTCTGGTGGTGGGACGGTAGTTTTGCATGGGGCGAGAGAGGTTCCCAGGCGCTCTCGCCCGTCGCGAGTTTCCCTGTCGGCATGCACAGTCCTGGGTTAACTTCCCCGTAGTACCGCAAAACGAGCAAAATATTCGTGTTGGTCCTGGGCATTGGGAGCTTGCATGTCCAGGGCGATCGCGTCTCCAGCAGCAACTCCGGCGATTGTATCCTTGAATGGAGAGCATGGTGTGCGGTTTTCTGGTTATGTCAGCGGTTCGGGTAACTGGCAGCCTACTTTGTGTGGGTGCAATCCTCTGCGGTCTCGTTTCCCCCTGGAGCTCTTCATATTCGTCGCATAGCTCTATGAGAGTCCTCAGATCGGCGAAGTCTCGGCGGCGGATATAATACTTGTATTCCGTCGCTAAATTCGCGTAGATTCTCTCTAACTGAGCCTCGGGTGTGAGTTCGGCGTTTCTCCTCATCAACGTCTGTAATTCCAAGACGTAATCCCGTGCTCTCTCACCGTGTCTCTGTTTGCGGTTGGTTATCTGTTCGAGCAGGGTCTTCTGGTATGACGAAGAAGAAGAACGCCTGGAACTCTCTATTAAACACTGTCCATGTGTCTATCAGGTCCCGGTTATTGCGATACCAGAGTAATGCTTTCCCTCTCAGCAGTTCGGTTACGGCGGTTAGCATGTCTGTCTGGTCGAATCCATATCCCTCTTTCAGTTCGTGGATCCTCTCTAGGAACGCGACGGCGTCTCCGGACCCATCGAAGTGTACGTTCCACTTACGGGCCTTCTCCATCACGTCCGTTCGCCTTCCTGGCTGAAGGGGCGGTGGTTCTAGGAAACCGATGTCCATGGTTTCTTCCATAGGTTGTGACGGGATGCTGCGTAGCCACGCTGTCAGTCTTTTGCGCAGCTCATCGACGGTTCCGGCGGTGTCCTGGCCTACGTCCGCTAAGGCTCCTTCTAGTGCCTCCTTATTCAGCCGGTACACCCAAGACACCTTTATTTTCTCCTTCCGGGTACCTTCAACCTCTGTTGTTGCTTCGCTCCCCATGGAGTCTCTAGACATACTAGTTGTTTGCTTACTACAACTAGCTTTCGAAGTCCCTTCTTTCGGTTGGTCCGCGTCACTAGTAGCACTCTTCTCTGAAGTGCTATCCCCTGCCATTGCCGCGGTCTTTCGGGACGGGATTTTTCCCTTCGGTCCCCTTTTCTTTCTACCGGATCTTGCCACTCTGTCCGGCCTTTATCGTTCCTCTCCTTTTAATTCCTTTCTCTCTCTCTCTCTGGACTCCTTTCTCCGTGCCCCTATCCTGCTTGGCGAAGTCCCTGCTCGGGCGCCAAATTTGTGACGTACTTCCCCGGTTAGGTTACTCGGGCGCCAACGCAATGCGATTTTTCTATCGGTACGGTAGTGGGAAAGTCACAAAATCAATTGCCTGGGTAACTACAGTGAAGAAAGGCCAGGGTCCACGCAACGGAGAGAGAGAATAGGGTAGGGGCGTATAATTAACAAGACCTGGTCTTTGTTAAACTTATCTTCATTCCCCTAATTCTAACAATCCCTTCCTGTACTTGCTGACTACGGGTATATAGTTCAAATGCTTATTTGTACGTACCTGACTAGGTACTACGTCCCATTGACCTTTCCCCTCAACACGGGTACTCGGCCCGAGCAGCGAACTGCCCTTAAACTACTTACGGCTAGGAGCTAAGTCCCTTTGACCTTTCCCCTCAACACGGGTACTCGGCCCGAGCAGCGTACTGCCCTTAAACTACTTACGGCTAGGAGCTAAGTCCCTTTGACCTTTCCCCTCAACACGGGTACTCGGTCCGAGCAGCGAACTGCCCTTAAACTACTTACGGCTAGGAGCTAAGTCCCTTTGACCTTTCCCCTCAACACGGGTACTCGGCCCGAGCAGCGAACTGCCCTTAAACTACTTACGGCTAGGAGCTAAGTCCCTTTGACCTTTCCCCTCAACACGGGTACTCGGCCCGAGCAGCGTACTGCCCTTAAACTACTTACGGCTAGGAGCTAAGTCCCTTTGACCTTTCCCCTCAACACGGGTACTCGGTCCGAGCAGCGAACTGCCCTTAAACTACTTACGGCTAGGAGCTAAGTCCCTTTGACCTTTCCCCTCAACACGGGTACTCGGCCCGAGCAGCGAACTGCCCTTAAACTACTTACGGCTAGGAGCTAAGTCCCTTTGACCTTTCCCCTCAACACGGGTACTCGGCCCAAGCAGCGAACTGCCCTTAAACTACTTACGGCTAGGAGATAAGTCCCTTTGACCCTTCCCCTCAACACGGGTACTCGACCCGAGCAGCGTACTGCCCTTTAACTACTTACGGCTAGGAGCTAAGTCCCTTTGACCCTTCCCCTCAACACGTGTACTCGGCCCGAGCAGCGTACTGCCCTTAAACTACTTACGGCTAGGAGCTAAGTCCCTTTGACCCTTCCCCTCAACACGGGTACTCGGCCCGAGCAGCGAATTGCCCTTAAATTACTTACGGCTAGGAGCTAAGTTCCTTTGACCTTCCCCTCAACACGGGTACTCGGCCCAAGCAGCGAACTGCCCTTAAACTACTTACGGCTAGGAGATAAGTCCCTTTGACCCTTCCCCTCAACACGGGTACTCGGCCCGAGCAGCGTACTGCCCTTTAACTACTTACGGCTAGGAGCTAAGTCCCTTTGACCCTTCCCCTCAACACGTGTACTCGGCCCGAGCAGCGTACTGCCCTTAAACTACTTACGGCTAGGAGCTAAGTCCCTTTGAACTTTCCCCTCAACACGGGTACTTGGCCCAAGCAGTAAACTGCCCTTAATCTACTTACGGCTATCTGCTTACGGCTATTAACTTTACACTATAGGCTACTCTACCATGAGCCGTTCCTATGCCTCTAACGGCCCGTACTAGGTTCGAACAGCTGGCCCTATCTACTGGCTTAAGACTATCAACTAAGTCCCTTTGACCTTTCCCCTCAACACGAGTACTCGGCCCGAGCAGCGAACTGCCCTTAAACTACTTACGGCCAGGAGCTTAGTCCCTTTGACCTTTCCCCTCAACACGGGTACTCGGCCCAAGCAGTAAACTGCCCTTAATCTACTTACGGCTATCTGCTTACGGCTATTAACTTTACACTATAGGCTACTCTAACCTGAGCCGTTCATATGCCTCTAACGGCCCGTACTAGGCTCGAACAGCTGGCCCTATCTACTGGCTTAAGACTATTAACTAAGTCCCTTTGATCTTTTTCTTCAACACGGGTACTCGGCCCGAGCAGCGAACTGCCCTTAAACTACTTACGGCTATCAACTTAACACTATGGGCTACTCTACCCTGATCCGTTCCTATGCCTCTAACGGCCCGTACTTGGCTCGAACAGCTGGCCCTATCTACTGCCTTAAGACTTAACTAAGTCCCTTTGACCTTTCCCCTCAACACGGGTACTCGGCCCGAGCAGCGAACTGCCCTTAAACTACTTATGGCTAGGAGCTAAGTTCCGTTGACCCTTCAACTCAACACGGGTACTCGGCCCGAGTAGCGAACTGCCCTTAAACTACTTACGGCTGGCTAGGAGCTAAGTCCTTTTAACCTTTCCCTTCAACACAGGTACTCGGCCCGAGCAGCGAACTGCCCTTAAACTACTTACGGCTGGGAGCTAAGTCCCTTTGAAATTTCCCCTCAACACGGGTACTCGGCCCGAGCAGCGAACTGCCCTTAAACTACTTACGGCTAGGAGCTAAGTCCCCTTGACCCTTCCCCTCAACACGGGTACTCGGCCCGAGCAGCGAACTGCCCTTAAACTACTTACGGCTAGGAGCTAAGTCCTTTTAACCTTTCCCCTCAACACGGGTACTCGGCCCGAGCAGCGAACTGCCCTTAAACTACTTACGGCTAGGAGCTAAGTCCTTTTGACCCTTCCCCTCAACACGGGTACTCGGCCCGAGCAGCGAACTGCCCTTAACCTGCTTACAACTACGAGCTAAGTCCCTTTGACCTTTCCCCTCAACACGGTTACTTGGCCCGAGCAGCGAACTGCCCTTAAACTACTTACGGCTAGGAGCTAAGTCCCTTTGACCTTTCCCCTCAACGGGTACTCGGCCCGAGCAGCGAACTGCCTTAAACTACTTACGGGTATTGGACTAGGAATTGTCGTATGACCGGACTATGCCAGATCCATGTGACCTGGTATCGGATAAGAGTACTCAGGAAGGGAAGGAGTGGAAAAAGGTGATTTTGCCTGTCTGAGGTCTGGCTTATATTCACCATGTTTCGAATTTACATGCGAATCATATTTCAAGAGAAATTATTACCTCCGCTTTATTCACCCAGTTTCAATTTCTCGTGCGAATTATATCTTCAAGGCAACTTTCATACTGGCGTCCCGTGTTCGAATCTCCATCGACGCAGCACTTTTTATTTTCTTATATGGGCTCTTTTTAGCAATTTCCACATAAAATTGCGCTAATTGGTGCCTGTATAGATGGAAGGAGTTAATTGTAACGAATAAGCTTAATAATTCTCAGCCGGGAATTTAGTTTCGTTACACCCTTTTTGGTATTATTTTAACACATTTTCCCAAATTTTGGAATTTTTACAAAAAAATATCATTAATAACCCCTTTTATTTCCAATATTTTTCTTAAATGTTTATAATTTTATTAATTTTTTGAAATTCTGTCAATGTCCCCTTTTATAAGAAAAAAAAGCGTTTCCCTCTACCTACAATACCTTCTAAGCCAGAATTTAATTAGTGAATAACAGCCAGGTCATAAAATTTTATTCCAATGGTCACTGTGGATAGCAGTGTGTTATTGAGTGAGGATTAAAAAAGATTGATGTATTATTTTTCGTGTATTTTATTGGTTATACTCAAACTTATATAAATCTACAATATTATGTCACAATATGTGCTGGAAATGTCCCCCCTCTTGGTCAATACATAATTGTGCTCTACGAAGTAGAGATTGCCTTACTCTGATAAAGTTATTACGATTACTTCTAATACTATTACAATCACTTTGTATTTTATTTCACAATTTTTCTCTAGAACTAAGTACGGAACTATAAACTATATTTTTTAAATATCCCCACAAATAAAAATCAAGAGGAGGTCAGGGGCCCTATTACCGAACTCGAGGCGTAAAAGTTCTCGATTCGTAAGTGTAAGTCGATTAGGATCTTACTTTGTATTACTGAACTCGTTCGAGTAGGAATAGTGCTGCCCGTGTACAGTTGCAGCAAAACGACCTAAATCTTAACTGGTACAAACATCACTCATTTGCAATTGGCCTAGCTGCCAAAACAAATAATTCTTTTTTGCCGCAACTTTAGAATCTATAACTAGAGGAAGTGCACATCGCTCAGAAAAGTTAAGCATTTTTCTTCATGTGTTAGAAGTGTATCTTTGTGGTAGATTTCTCTATAGCATCATTTTAGGCCGTTTTTAAGATAACACCACAAACAAATTCTTTAGCAGCTAAAAATTTCCAAATGCAACAAATGCGCAGCTAATTTGCAGCAACTGTCAAATTGATCGAGCGAATGCAATGCATTTACATAGGCATTGTACTTGTTCATTTAGCTGACTTCTTGAACGCACCCTATGTATTTATGTGGTTGTGTGTTACAAAATTAAAAAACAATATTAATAATATATTCTAAGTTTGTAAAACTTTTTCGGCTGTCAAAGGACGCTTTTATGTATAGTCTTGAAGAAATTAAAGACAAATTCAGTACAACAGTTAGATCTTCCTCAATACCACCCATCTTGAAACTTGTTTGAACTGTGAACTGTGTTTTTAAGATTCGTAGCAATAGGCAGCGACCAAACAATTTCTATTTATTTCATACATACATTTTGACTAGCTATATTAATTGATTTAAAAAATCTTCCTTTTCTGTTTATAAACACATCCGCTCATATGCAACAACGTAATCGAGAGAATACTCGAGTTCGAAGCTGTCAAATGCACTCGAATTCGACTTCGGTAATACCACTTAGGGAGATTCGAATGGAATATCGTTCGACTCGAGTTCGGTAATAAGGCTCCGGGTAATCGAGGAGGGCAAGAAATTGGCCCTCCCCCACCTATTCATTGCGTAGAATACTCCTCGCTAAGATAATTTCTTACCGCAGTAGAGTAATGGGCTGGTGCACCATCGTGCATAAAATACATTTTCCTTCTTAATGTTAGCGGAATATACTCATCCAACATGTCTTCTAATTCATGTTTTAAAAAGACAGGTAAGTAATGCTATTTAATACTGGGAGTTCAAACGGACCTAATAAATAATTATCAATAATCTCACACCAAACATTTATTTTAAAACTCCTCTGATGATGTTCTTCTAAAATTGCGTGGGGATTAGCTGAAGCCTAGGTATGCAAATTATGTCTGTTGATGATTCCATCTCTCGTGAAAGTTGCTTCGTCAGTAAATAAAATTTGTTGCACTAATGTCGATTCTTGCTGAAGGATCCATTGGCAAAACTGAAGACGCCTAGTTGAATCTCCTTCTTCTAGCGCTTGTACCGTTTGAATATGGTATGGATACAACTGGTTTGAATGAAGAATTCGCCATACTGTAGAGTGTGGAATTCCAGTTCTCCGCGGTAATCTTCTGGTACTGGTACTTGGATCCGCATCTACCACCCTCAATATTTCCTCCTCAACACTAACGTTTTGGCTACTTCTTCCTTGGTCAGTTCGTCGGTGGTGAAGTGTGCCCCTTCTCTTATTCGCCTATCTACACTTGCGAAGATTCGCCGGTTCGGTTAGGACGCTATCTCTGCGAGTTTCTCCATAAATCAAATGAATGTCCGCGTACTCATCATTAGTAAATGACATATTCGTAGCTAGAATTATTTGTTATTAATATTTCCTACATAATTATGTTTAATGTCAAACAAATTACCTTTAACTTTATTCTCCAAAAAATCAAAAAGAAGTATTCAAAAATCACCCTCAATATTAAATGCACTAAACTTCACCAAACAAATACAGCAAATGATAACGAAAAACTATAAAATTGATTGCATACTAAATATGAACCTTTACAACGCTCAATTATAGTAATTACTGGTAAATTTACCTAACAACCCTCCCTATAATCACTGATGGTATGCAGTTTTATGACCTGCCTGTTATTCACTAATTAAACTCTGGCTCAAAAGGTATTGCAGTTAGAGGGAAGGGTTTTTTTCTTATAAAACAGGACATTGACAGAATTTCTAAAAAGTATTATAATAATAATTTCGGCATACGGCTCTAAGCTATTAGCTACAAGGTAAATGAAATAATGACATTTAGTATATATAGATAAATTAACAGCGAATAAATAACCCTAATTGTATTTTATTTTTCATGAATTTATTTGTTAGTAATAGTAATGTGCGAACGTGATTTTGAAAGTGCCGACGAAAGTAACGAAAAAGTGCCGTAAAAAGAAAAAAAAATTTGTAAAAATATTAGCCGTGTCTAGGAACACGTGAGATTGGAATTGGAGAAAAAAGAAAGGACATTTTGTTAAAATTGTTGAAAAAGACTGAAAACTTTAAGACTTTTGGGACAAGCGTAATAGTGACAGAAGTGAAAGACAATTTAAAGAAACATACAGTTTAGGTTGTGTTACGTTTCATTGTTCTGTTTTTCCTTCTGTTTCTCATTTGATATTTTCGCCGTGTTAACATTTAAATTCAGTTCTTCATATTTTTTGACAGCTACGGCACTTTACATTTTCAAAAATTAATTAATTTATTGACCTGTCAAATTTATTATCGAATCGGGTGAGATTTTTTCAAACCCTACTCGGTTTGCTACTGCATTCAGTATGAGTAGCAGTAGCGAAGGTGAATCTGAAGGAAAGAAAAAACCCCCGAATACAAGGAAAAAAAGAGAACGAGGCCAGAAAGTAGACCTCGGATTATTTTTAAAACGAAAAGGCCAAAATAGTGGAAGCTACAGCAGCAGCAGCAGCAAAAAAATGTACTTGCACCTCATCAAGTGGAGCAGCAACTGTCGCGATTTCCTCGGTGGCACGAGCCAGTACTTCGCTATCGGCGAACTGCGCCACAACGCATCTGCCGCAATTGATAAATTTCTTTCAGCACCCAAACTGAAGGATGTGGTAATGGCTGCCTCAAAAGCAGCTCCTCCCCCAAATCCGGTCATCATGCGCCCAAGTCTCACTGGGACCAAGAAGATTGGACCAGTTACAAAACCAGTGCCAAGAGAACCAGCGCCTATTAATGTAGAGCAGGGTCCAGCTACGCCCAACAGGTGAGTGGTAGCTCTAAGAAAAGTTCCCAAATCATCATACAGGGTATCTACGTGACTCCACTTCAGCCTCCGGCAGACTTGGGAAAGTCTCGCCCCAAGACTGTCGCGGGACTTCAAGGACTTTTCAATTGTCAGTGGCAGGATGATCGTTATGGTATGCACTTCGAGCACCTTCGTGGGTGCACACAAAGTGCATTCTTAAAAGCCTTGTCACTGGTGGTCCCGATAGAGAACATTTTCTCTTTCGGACTGGTTGGCCGCGGTATGGTGGAGGTTTATACCACTACCATCGACGCAGCCACTAAGCTGATGCTTGAGGGCGTGGGTGGTAGACACCTCCAGTCATACCCGGTTTCAGTAGAGCCGACGAGAGTCTGCTTTTCTCGGGTTCCCCTCCGGGCCAGGTCTGAAGATCTTGAGGCCTTCTTAGGAAAGTTCGGAAAGATCCACGGCAAGGTCCGGGCAGTACCACTTCGAAAGCACCGAAGCGAAATGCCATGCTTGCCATCAGGCAGGGCACTTTATTGCGGAGTGTCCTAAGAGGATCAGGAAAGTGGCTGAGGCCACTGTGAAGGAGGCACATGCACCAGCAAAGGTTTCCGAAACAGTGATTTCGCCCGGTGCTGCGCCTGTTCTCTTGGAGCAGCCTGCCACTAAAGTGTCTGAGGAACCACTCTCTGAGGCAACTCCGACGCCGGCTATAAACGGTGCTACCCCAACACAAGAAAAGGTAGACACTGCGGACGAGGAGGTCACAAGTGGCAGTCAGAAGAAAAAGAAGAAGAGGATGAAGAGGAAGACGAAAGGAAAGCCTGACCAGGAGGTGATGCCACCACCGAAGAAGACAGTGAGCGCTGGGAGGGTCTCGGGGGAAGAGGCTACACCAAATGTACCTTCAGTGACTCCAATGGATGTTACTAGCGGCTATGAATAGTGTGAAAGTTTCATATCGATTAATAGCCGCATTGACGTGGATCCTGCTTTGGTGGAGGTTCCGAGGGAGCAGCTGCGCTCGCTCCTCGACAGCCTTCACTACAAGAAGAGTTTGGACAGAATCCTGACCATTCTCAGGCGTGAGCTTGGAGATCCAGCCAGGATCCTGCCCCAACTGAAACTCCTCATGGCAGAGGCCAAAAAGAAGGTCAAGTACAATGAGGTGTCGAGGTTCGAGCGCCTCTTCAGTAAAGTCTCGGGAATCATTGAGGATCTCCAACTCAACAGGGCTCTTCATCATTAGATTCGTACAGTCATTGTCTGAGTTCTTGAGATTTCTTGAATCTGTAGGATAACATCAATCAATGCAGGGGGTTTGAGTGCACCCCCTAGACTACACAGTATTTTCGAAGACATAAGACAATGGAACACGGACTTATACAGAAGACGAATTTTACACGTCTAGAACAAAATTCAAATCTACACAAGGGTTACACAGTTTTTGCTACAGAAACGCCCCGCACAGGTTCTGGTGTGACAAGGTTTCGCGTCTTCTTTGGATATCGTCTTAGGGAACAAAACGCTAAGGGTAGTAAACGTGTACCTGCCGCATGACCAGGATACTGCAAGACAGGTGTTGGACTCAATCCTGTCGCATATTACGAACTTCAGTGGTGAGGTTATCCTTGGTGGTGACTTCAACTGCACACTAGATTCTTCAATCGATCGTCATTCTAGAGTTGAATTCAACTCGGTGAACGCCGCGCGATTATCGAGCCTAGTCGGATGTCTACCGTTGGCTTAATCCAACGACTAGGTCATACACAAGGGTTTCCCGAAATGTCCAGGGTAGCTTTTCGGGTTCGAGGATAGACAAACTTTACGTTTCGTCTAGCCTTCTAAACTTTTTCGTTAGTGTGTTCATTAAGTGATCACCTTCTTGTTGTGGCGACTAGCACTTTGGTCGAAAAGCGAACTGCTTAGTGGATTTTCAACAATAACTTGTTGAACTCGGAGCAGTTCATCGAAGAATTCATTCAGTTTTGGCACCAATGGCGTGATAACAAGAATATTTATTCAAACCTTAGCCATTGGTGGGATGTTGGAAAGCTTCAGATTCGCTCATTTATCGAGACGAGATTCAATCGGAGCAGATATCATGCATCGAGTTTGACGGCCGAAGTCACCCGGATTGGTACGCTTCTGCCCGCGCAGAACGACTGACAGCACAGAACTACAAGCATAGCTTGGAGTTTGTGCTCCGAAACCAGACATGACCTTGGTTTACTTGTACCTTGTAAATAGAGAAGCTTATAACCCTTCATGTTGAGTCCGCAAACCTTGTCACTGATGATCCAAGGTTCTTGGACAAGGATGAGCTCTTCTCCTTTTTGCGCAAGACGAAGGAGAAGGGCTGCGGACGCTGCTTTCGAATGATGGAGTTAATTTGGACCACTCTTAACATCACTGTGTCCAGGTGAGGATACCTCTATCACAGAGATGTCAGCAGTCTCCCCATCATTGCTGGCATCTTCGTCAGTGGAGGAACCAAGGAGTTGGTCCTCCAGCTCTGGTCCAGGATCCGGGAGGGTGTCAACTACCATAGCGTCGACCATCGCCTCACCATCTTCTGGTGAGGGAGTGACAACGGGAGAAACTGTCGTTACACTCTGTACTCCTTCATTTTCCTCGGTGTTGCTTGAGGAGGCTGCTGAATCCTCCTCTTGTTTATTAGCATTTAGCGCCTTTAGGTCCTTTTCATAAACCTTCAGGCTGATAGAGCTGAAGCCATAGCAAATAATGCCATTGCATTCAGCAAGTGGGGCAAGGGACTGCTCATTTAGGATCACAATGACCTGTCTTGAGTTTCCCTTGACTTCGCTCACCTGGGCTACTTTCAAATCATGGGTAGGTAGTTCAGGGTTGGACATTTAAAAAAACTTTAGGATCTCTGCAGGATCCGAAGGTTCAGCTGGTACCCAGGCTCGTGACCTAGGTCTACAGGGGATTTTATCCCTGGGAATGGCTTCAATTCTTGCGCCAGTCCAGATTTCTCCAAGACGGGAAACTGCCTGGCCAAGAAACTCCGCCGACCTCTGGTTCGAGCAGGCAAGTAGCTTAACGTGGCCTTGATGCCAATCAGCATCAAGACAACGTGGAGGAGGGCCAGGGTTCAACGAGAGAACTTCCATATACACCTTCAGCAACGCCATCTCCACCATCTTCCATTTGTCTGGCGTGATGGAGCCGTCCGCGTTGCTGCGATCTATAACCGCCCTTACTAAGCTGTCCTTCGCTATCTCGCTGAAGGACTTAGCAGTGGAGGAAAGGGGGCCTATCGCCTTAATCCTTTTGTAAGATGGCTGCTGCTCGTTAGGCGAGCGCAACCTCTTCGGGGTAGCTTCCAACGGGCCTTTGGAGGCCGACGCGCTACCTTCGGCAATAATCTTATTAGCCCATTGCAGAGAGGTTTTATCCTTCTCTCTAAGGTTCACCTGAGACACGGAGCTCAGTTTGCGGATGATTCTGAACAGTGCTGCTGCTACCGGGTTTGGGGTCCTTGGCAGTGGCGTACACTTTCCCCGAGGAAGGGGGTTCACAGGACTCCTTACGGAGAGTCACCGTGTTGGCCTTAGAAGTGTTGGAGGAGCGAGCAGTGCTCGCAGAAGGTTGCCCACTTAACTCGTGGGCCGGGTCTGCCTTGACGGCGGGTTGTCCCCCTTTTCGGGTGGACGAAGTAGTCTCGGTTTTATCCGAGGCTGGGTGTTTTTTGTGCATAATTTTAAGTTCATAATCGACCACTTTCGCGACAAGGCGGTACTCATGGTCTCGATATATTATTGGGGTTGTGGGGAATCAACCAAGGTAGAGCCCCTACCATGGTGGTTCTGCATGCTCCTTGAGGCGGACAGGTATCAAGGAGGCTCCGTTAGAATACACCCTTAACACCCTGGATTGGGGGAGTTTGATCAAGAGAGTAACTGTCTCTCCGCCCGTCATCATTAGCCAGTCTGTAGTAAACTATCTGACTCCAGCCGCCCCACGTGAGTAGTATAAATATGTATGTTCTGGCTCAAATGTGCAATGTGCAGGTCAAAGGTCAAGGTTGCTGATTAGGTTTTCGGTCTTGGAGGCTACAATTGAGAGATAAGGAAAAGAGATAAGGATTTTCGGTCTTATAGGCTACAATTGAGAGATAAGGAAGAGAGATAAGGATTGTCGGCCATCTTGGATTTTGGGTTTTCGGTCTTATTGGCTACAATTGAGAGATAAGGATTGTCGGCCATCTTGGATCTTGGGTTTTCGGTCTTATAGGCTACAATTGAGAGATAAGGAAGAGAGATAAGGATTGTCGGCCATCTTGGATTTTGGGTTTTCGGTCTTATTGGCTACAATTGAGAGATAAGGATTGTCGGCCATCTTGGATTTTGGGTTTTCGGTCTTATTGGCTACAATTTAGAGATAAGGATTGTCGGCCATCTTGGATTTTCGGTTTTTGGTCTTGGAGGCTATAATTGAGAGATAAGGAAGAGAGATAAGGATGTCGGCCATCTTGGATTTTTGGTTTTCGGTCTTGTAGGCTACAATTGGTCTTCTTCTTCTTCTTTGGTTTGCATCTAGACTTAGATCTAAACCTTGGATCTGAACCTAGATTGTTTAGTAAGATAAGGCACCTGTCGGCCATCTTGGATTTTCGGTTTTTGGTCTTGGAGGCTACAATTGAGAGATAAGGAAGAGAGATAAGGATGTCGGCCATCTTGGATTTTTGGTTTTCGGTCTTGTAGGCTACAATTGGTCTTCTTCTTCTTCTTTGGTTTGCATCTAGACTTAGATCTAAACCTTGGATCTGAACCTAGATTGTTTAGTAAGATAAGGCACCTGTCGGCCATCTTGGATATTGGGTATTCAGTCTTGGAGGCTACAATTGATGTTGAAGATAAGAGTTTGTTGTTTTGAGTTTTTAATTACGAAGTACAGCTTTATCAGCTAAATGAAATAACATGAGGCGAATTTAATTGTGTTGAAGATAAGAGTTTGTTGTTTTGAGTCTTTAATTACGAAGTACAGCTTTATCAGCTAAATGAAATAACATGATGCGAATTTAGTTGGAAAAACAGAATATTGCGTAATAAAGATTTCACCACTTTGAGTAACTAGATGAAGATTATTTTTTAATTTCTTTTGCAAATTCTTATTTCTATGATATCATTTGCTTTCAAGCAAGTTTTAACATGTTTTTCTGGTCGAGCTGTGATTGATAAGCGAGCTGGTGACTGCGTAGAAATTAATAATTTGGCGGCAATGTTAAGGTCGTTGAGTGATAAGGTTTTGTAGATGAATCTGACCTCGTGCTGAAAATAAAAGTTTGTTGTCTTGAGTTTTTAATTACGAAGTACTCCTTTATCAGCTAAATGAAATAACATGATGCGACTTTAATTGGAAGCAGAATATTGTAACCTCGAACTTTAAAAGATTATCATGCAATTTCTTTTCCAGATCTAAATATAACCATTAATTCGAGGTTATATTATTAAATAATTTCGTGTTTTATGCAACTAGCAAGTAAGTCATTCCACCGATTACGTCATAACACCATTGAGGAATAGCCAAAGGAATTTCTGTAATTAAGGGAAAAAATCTGATGTTTAAAAATAACATGCATCGCTTTGCATAAATCCGTTAATAAGTAATAAACGTCTAGTCAAGATAGCTAGAATGGTTTCTTTCGATACTTTGGAGAGGTTTATCATGTGAAGAACTTGCAAAGAAAATAAATATCTTTTCATAGCCTTAAACTTCGTTTCTTTATGATTCAGCCGTGATAATCTTAATAAGGGAAACCATTGATTCGTAATTATGCTTTAAATTTATATCAAACTAGCAGCTACCAAACCCATATAACAACCTTGAACTGCAGAAGAAATGAACAAGATCATTGCCGTTGTTGTAGCACTTTGTAAAAATTGCCTCAAAACTGTGAATTTAGACTAGAACAAACAAAATCGAAGTAGCTGAAATGTCCTCTTTCGATACTTTAAAGAGATTTATCATGTGAAGGACATAAGAAAATAAATTTCATATATGCTTCATGTAACAATAGACCCAAATTGTGATCTCACCGAGTTCAGTTTACTTTGAGTTTGTTATGTAATGTGGACAAATGTCAGCTTCCGGGTTTGTTGCGGTTGCAGCACTTTCTAAAAATAACCTCAAAAACTTTGAATTGAGCCGATAGAACAAACAAAATCGAGGTAGCTGGAATGGCTTCTTTTGGTAATTTAGAGAGATTTATCATGTCAAGAACTTAAGAAAATAAAAAAATCTTTTCATAACCATAAACTTCGTTTCTTCTTTTTTCAGCCGTAATAATCTTAATAAGGGAAACCATTTTTTCTTGAATCATAATTATGTTTTAAATTTATACCAAACTGACAGCTAACAAACCCATATGACATTTAAAATTAAATTTTTGTATACGTCATGTAACAATAGACCCAAATTGTGAGCTCACCGGGATAAACGAACGAAAAACTTCAAAATTTATAGAGAAATGCTTTATTATTCGTATTGAAAGCTTTCTATTGGAAAAGGATGATGAAGGAATTTTGGATCCAAAACAATTTTTCTACAAAATCAAACCTCAAGTTATAAATCTTCTTGAAGCAAGTTTACAGAAAATCCTCTGAATTAGGCTCTAGGAAATTGATATGTTACTTAGAAGATACATTTCATTATATAATCCATTATAGAAATCTTCAAAAAGTAGTTTAAAGTATGAATTGAAGTTTTCATACATTCATAGAGCTCTTTGATTCAGACAATGGAATTGATTAAAACTCATACATTCATAGAGCTCTTTGATTCAGACAATGGAATTGATTAAAACAATATATTAGTCTTAATACTTTGCATAGATCTAACGCTGTTAACACTTTCCGATCTTAAGCTCTTATGATGGAATTTGTATTAATCACGAGGAATGACACTAATTTTGTGTTCTTAAGTATATTCAAATGTTCAACAGATGCTTACTATTGTCAAGATTTATTCTAATATCACCATTAAATCTTTTGGTTGAAGCACAGTTCGGTTTACTAAAATTATCACAGTTTAAAAAATTATTAACTTTATTTTTGGTTTGTCTTTTACTTTGTTTGCATTTTAGATTCATATGGATTAGATTTCTCGAGTATAGAAAAATTAGCGAATAATTCATCTGATGAAAACTTAATATTAAACAGATCCTTTTATAAAAATGACGATTTATTATATAGATTCAGGATAATTTTGGGGTGCTATGCTTAAGTATTGAAAGATTGAATTACAATAATTATTAACTAACGTTAATGTGTATAACTTTATATGTTCTCGCAGGCATTCTACTGCTAATAATAAGTGTATGGAAAATGTTATCCCATCACAAAGCTCAACATATTTAATTTACTTCGAATGCAATAATTTATATGGGTGAGACATGTCTGAATTCTTAGTATATGAGGAATTTCAATGGGATAGAAAATACTCAAAGTTTAGAAATTGAATATATATATTTGAAGTAGATTTAACTTATCTAGAATCACTTCATGACTTACACAATGATATACCATTATGCGCAAATAATATAAATATCCTCTGAATTAGGCTCAAGGAAATTGATATATGACTTAGAAGATACATTTCATTACATAATCCATTCTAGAAATCTCCAAAAAGTAGTTTAAAGTATGAATTGAAGTTTTCATGTATTCATAGAGCTCTTTGATTCAGACAATGGAATTGATTAAAACAATATATTGATCTTAGTACTTTGCATAGATCAAAAGCTGTTAACACTTTCTGATCTTAAGCTCTTATGATGGAATTTGTATTTATCACCATGAATGACACTAATTTTGGGTTCTTAAGTATATTCAAATGTTCAACAGATGCTTACTATTGGCAAGACTTATTCTAATATCATCATTAAATCTTTCGGTTGGAGCAAAGTTCGGTTTACTAAAATTATCACAGTTTAAAAAATTATTAACTTTATTTTTGGTTTGTCTTTTACTTTGTTTGCATTAGCAAGTATAAACATGTATTTGAAAAAGGGTATACCCCAAACAAAATGTGATTACAAAATATCAAATTTCTTCGAAATAAAAACACTTGTAATTCACTTAATCAATTTTTATTTAAAATCGGTAGAGTTCTATTAAATCTTCCTGACATATCATTATTTTATATAATTAATTTACATATTTCTAAATCCTGGTATTTCGTCCATTTTGTTTTCGATAAATTTTAAATTGCAATCTTCATCCATCTCATACACAGTGTTGTTGATCTCCACTGTTTGAAACTCTGACTGCGGTTCCACTGATTGATGATTTTCGAAAATGAATTTTACAAAGCATATTGTCAATACAAGAACATCTTTTTGTCTCTGAAATTCCTCCATTTTCTGAATTATAGGCTGTGTTACTTTATTTAGATATTCCTGTTTAATATCACCATCCTTAAGATTTGTATTAAGTTCGATGTTTTCAAATTTGTATTCATTACATCGATTGATGTATTTGAATCGTGTTATAACCCGAACAGGTTCATATGCACCATTTTTTAGATATTTTTGAATGTGTTCTTGAAATTTGTTTAAGTAATGTTCTTCCAGTAAATACTTCAGCGCATTTATTCCGAAAGCCAGTTGATTATGCACCGCTAATATCATTTCATCCCATACTGGGGTGAATTGTATCTTAAAAGTATATTGTTCGCGAGGAGTCTTTACGATAGATTTTCCTTCCATTTTATTTCTGTAATAACATTTTTTTATTTACTACGCATATATTAATTACTCTGCAACATACCTGATCTTCCTTCCTTTCCTGAATCTGGTCTATCTAAATATTTGCCTCAGCTTTTATAGCAAGTATTTTACCCCCCACTGGAAATTTTTAAAACTTGAACTGCTTAAAATTAAATTAAATTGAAGATTTCATTAACGTTATTCCCTTAAATAAAGTGTTATATATCAATGTCAAAGGCAATTTTTTCATCTGAGAATAAAACGATTGAATTACAATGTTTAGATTCCATTCGCTGCGAGTTTAGATACTCTAAAAAACAAAACAAAAATCTGAATGATGAAGACTTTAGAATAATCCATAATGAATTTAATAAGGAGAAAGGGGGGTTTTCATATGATTACTTAAATTCTTTTGATAAATTTAAAATGAAGCATGTGTGCCCCTCAGGATTTTTTAATAAACTTAGCAATAAGAAGAAGAATATCAGCATGTCGTTAATGTATGGAACAAATTTAATTCTACATAAATATCTATGAGTTTAACCCGAATCATTATTACACAACACCAGGATTGTCATGGGATGCTATGTTAAAACACATCCAAATTAAATTAGAATTATAGAAATGTATTATATAATTTCATGAAAAGCGGTATTCGGGGAGGTTTAACACAATGTTCCTTACGATATTCTCTATCTAATGAAAGATTTTGATTTTTTTAAAAGGGTTAAAATATTTGGTTTAGATTGATGTTATTAATTTATATAGATGAGTTATTTCGGAGTCACTTCCATATGCAGATTTTGTTTGGATAGATAATTGTGATATTGAAGATTAGGATTGAGAAATTTTCCAAATATCTTTTAACGTGTTCTCAATAATATAAATTCAATATTTTTTTTATTTCCCCAGCATGTTTTAACATGGAGAAGGGATATTAAGATAGCTACAGAATGGGAAAGTTGAGGTAACCATTTAGGTCTTCGTGTTTTAATTGCAAAACCCAATTTTCATAGTACTGCGCAATTTACAATAAATATGGCTGCAGTAGAATTAAACAAAATAAAAGTGACGTATAACAAACCAGTTTATTTAGGGTTTATAGTTTTTTGAAATATCAAAATTAAATTAGAATTTATAGGTTTAAAGTCTAACATCGTCCGGGCTATCCCAATCCTCCTCTAAATGATTAGCAGCATCAAGCCGGGTCCTCATCTCGAGGGCCAGCGCTTCGACGCTGAAAACTGATATAACACACCTCCTTCCGCTAACTGAGTGATTAATCTATAAAGAAGAAAATAATAAAAATAACATGTAAAATAATTTTAAAAACTAACCGTTCGCAACCCCGTCAAATTCTCCGAATATGGAGTGGCCACTTCGCACCACTCAGACTCCCATCCTAACCTATAAACCAGGTTTATCGGGGTTAGCGGAGAATTTACCAGCTCCTGCAGCCGCTCATGAGGATCCTCGTAATCCTCTGGGATATTCAACACCTTAAGAACTTCTTCTATAATTCTCTCCATTTTGGTGAATGTTAAAACTCATAAGTGATTCATTGCTTAAATAGTATCCGCTTATCTCTATTCATTTTTCACATTTTTTTGCTCGTCTATAAAACTTATTTGTTGATTAACCATGAAACTCTCATTAGACTTATTTTTTAATCATTCCATAAAACTTCCTTCAAATTTAATTAAATGACCTCCGCTTATCTTTATAGAATTCTAAATTTAAATTTAAATTCTTTACATATGATTTGAAAGGAATTGTGGTGACCAAAAAATATGATAAATGCTTATCGATAGTTAGCTGCTACTGAAATTATGTAGAGATAAGCGGGGATCGTTTAATTAAATTTGAAGGAAGTTTTATGGAATGATTAAAAAATAAGTTTTATGAGAGTTTCATGGGTAATCAACAAATAAGTTTTATAGATGAGAAAAAAAAATGTGAAAAATGAATAGAGATAAGCGTTTCCACCAAAGTGTTGGTATTAGCTATTAAATCATTATTCATCCCATGCTTATCGATAGTTAGCTGCTACCGAAATTATATAGAGATAAGCGGGGGATCGTTTAATTAAATTTGAAGGAAGTTTTATGGAATGATCAAAAAATAAGTTTTATGAGAGGTTCATGGGTAATCAACAAATAAGTTTTATAGATGAGAAAAAAAAGTGAAAAATGAATAGAGATAAGCGGTTCCACCAAAGTGTTGGTATTAGCTATTAAATCATTGTTCATCCCTTTTCTTTTATAGTATTATGAAGACATCAAGTCCCTTTCCGTAGCACCCCTTACACATTGCGCTATCGCTACATCATTTTTGTTTGCTTTTTATATCTCAGAATAGTCGAATATAATTCACTTTTCAACGCCTAAAAAACCCGACAATTGACAGCAAAATTCAAAGATTGAAATTGAGAAAGATTATTTCCTTATTAACGAAAAATTTTATAATATAACGATAGGTCTATGTTAATTGTTTTTTATGAAACAACCTGTAAATCTTTGAGAAAGATTATTTCCTTATTAACGAAAAATTTTATAATATAATGATAGGTCTATGTTAATTGCTTTTTATGAAACAACCTGTAAATCTTTGTACAGCAAATATGACTTAAAAGATAATACAGAACTGATGGTTAAATAAAAGGTACTAGAGCTTCAAAGTATGCATAAATTATAAGTTAACTGATTTATCATGACGGCAAGAGCGGATGGTCAAATACCTGATTCTCATTTATTAGGTCGAAGAACAACTTTTATCAGCTCTATGAATAGCTATATCAGGTCTATAAACAGCTATATCAGGTCTACTATCAGCTTTAGCAGGTCTATGAACAACTATATCAGGTCTATGAACAGTTATATCAGGTCTACTATCAGCTTTAACAGGTTTATTACCAGCTTTAGCAGGTCTATGAACAGCTGTATCAGGTCTACTACCAGCTTTAACAGGTCTATTACCAGCTTTAGCAGGTCTATGAACAGCTATATCAGGTCTACTATTAGCTTTAGCAGGTCATGAACAGCTTTAACTGATTTGTTTTACTAGATCTTCTAAATTTATAGCGAAATGTATGTATCGATTCCTTTTCGATAACGTTCTTTCTTCAACAAACTATCTTTATCGATTACTAAAAAGCCATAATTGTCTTTCCAGCAAACACTGCAAATTATGTTGCTTATCAACTAAATCAGAACAGTTAGACAAAGCCGGCTCCCTGGAGACACGGGATATAAAAATTAATTAAATTGTTTTAATTAAAAGTCATGGGAATCACAATATGATTAGTCGCGATTTTGTTTTTCTTACATGCTATCTGTTATTGTCAGAAATCGACCTATTACTTTATCTTCTAGCGAAGTTAGGATCCACTAATTGCATACACCAAGTACATTCAGGGTATAAAATTGAAATCAAAAAATGAAATGTAGAAGAAATCGGCTCATCAGATATCAAATGTAATATTAGACTCCTGTTGCCATCTTCTAGAGTCATGTATGTCTCTAAAATATCATTTGGATCCATATAGAGAATTGGGAGAGGTGAAGTTAAAATAAACATATATTTAATAGAACTTTTTTCCATTTATTTACAAATTTAAGTAATATCCATTACTAGATGTTATTTTTGTAAATATTAAATTAAAATAGTTCCCATTTGCTAGTTTCCTAACAACATAGAAGCCTCCATCGTTAAGTTTCTCGATTGTGCGGTGAGTAATTTTAGCGCTGTATCTCGGCGGCAGAAAAACTTGGTAATTCTCTAGTTCTAAAAGGATCCTGGGTCCATACTTCGTTGTTACATTGCTGCATCCTATGATTTTATACTCTAACAACTCTTCCATGTCTTTAACTGCAATCGTAGGTTTAAAATTTGCAGAGTTCAGTTCTTCGAGCACTTCAAAGTCTTCGATGACTGCTTCATTGATTATTGGTAGCTGAGGCATGTTAGATTATTTTAATTTCACTAGGAACACGAATTTCATGTATTTTCAGTTTCACTGATTGACTTTACATTGAAAACTAAAAATTTAACTAAAAATACTTGGCTTTTATACTCGAACTAATATTTAATCAAAGATAAGACCCTAACAAACAAAATTCTTATAACCGCAATTTCCGTTTAAATGTAAGCTGTTTTACATGTTAAAACATGCTGGGGAAATAAAAAAAATATTAAATTTATATTATTGAGAACACGTTAAAAGATATTTGGAAAATTTCTCAATCCTAATCTTCAATATCACAATTATCTATCCAAACAAAATCTGCATATGGAAGTGACTCCGAAATAACTCATCTATATAAATTAATAACATCAATCTAAACCAATTCCGGAGCTATGGAAGCTTAACGTATATTTGGGAAAAATCGCAAAAATTACCTTTTAGATCTAACTTGATCTACAAAAGGTCAGAAAAAATCGAAAAGTATCAACCTAGATCAAGGGTTCAACCTTTCAATTTCACCAATTTTCACGGTATGCATATCATTATTTTACATGGATTTTTGGTGATTAATAAAAGCAACGCAATGTGTAAGTGGTGCTACCGAAAGGGATTTGATGTATTCATGATACGTACTATAAAAGGAGAGGGATGAACAATGATTTATTAGCTAATACTAACACTTTGATGGAAACGGTTCAACTTCACATAGGTAATTATTGTTTCATGTTACATGTTTCATGATTCATGATTCATGATTCTTGTTTCATGTTTCGTGTTTATTGTTTTATGATTCATGTTTATTGTTTACTGTTTCATGTCTTTTAGACTTGGTTCTTAAATAAGATCAATATGGATGAGAATCTTACTAAGGAAATAGCGAGGGTGCGAAATGCCATCAGAAAAAAGTTTAAAGCTCTTAAGATGGGAAAAATGGAAACAGAGACTCAGCTAGAGAAAACTTTTAAGTCTATCACCAAGCCGCTTGAGACACTTGTATTGAGAACACGTTTAAAGATATTTGGAAAATTTCTCAATCCTAATCTTCAATATCACAATTATCTATCCAAACAAAATCTGCATATGGAAGTGACTCCGAAATAACTCATCTATATAAATTAATAACATCAATCTAAACCAAATATTTTAACCCTTTTAAAAAAATCAAAATCTTTCATTAGATAGAGAATATCGTAAGGAACATTGTGTTAAACCTCCCCGAATACCGCTTTTCATGAAATTATATAATACATTTCTATAATTCTAATTTAATTTGGATGTGTTTTAACATAGCATCCCATGACAATCCTGGTGTTGTGTAATAATGATTCGGGTTAAACTCATAGATATTTATGTAGAATTAAATTTGTTCCATACATTAACGACATGCTGATATTCTTCTTCTTATTGCTAAGTTTATTAAAAAATCCTGAGGGGCACACATGCTTCATTTTAAATTTATCAAAAGAATTTAAGTAATCATATGAAAACCCCCCTTTCTCCTTATTAAATTCATTATGGATTATTCTAAAGTCTTCATCATTCAGATTTTTGTTTTGTTTTTTAGAGTATCTAAACTCGCAGCGAATGGAATCTAAACATTGTAATTCAATCGTTTTATTCTCAGATGAAAAAATTGCCTTTGACATTGATATATAACACTTTATTTAAGGGAATAACGTTAATGAAATCTTCAATTTAATTTAATTTTAAGCAGTTCAAGTTTTAAAAATTTCCAGTGGGGGGTAAAATACTTGCTATAAAAGCTGAGGCAAATATTTAGATAGACCAGATTCAGGAAAGGAAGGAAGATCAGGTATGTTGCAGAGTAATTAATATATGCGTAGTAAATAAAAAAATGTTATTACAGAAATAAAATGGAAGGAAAATCTATCGTAAAGACTCCTCGCGAACAATATACTTTTAAGATACAATTCACCCCAGTATGGGATGAAATGATATTAGCGGTGCATAATCAACTGGCTTTCGGAATAAATGCGCTGAAGTATTTACTGGAAGAACATTACTTAAACAAATTTCAAGAACACATTCAAAAATATCTAAAAAATGGTGCATATGAACCTGTTCGGGTTATAACACGATTCAAATACATCAATCGATGTAATGAATACAAATTTGAAAACATCGAACTTAATACAAATCTTAAGGATGGTGATATTAAACAGGAATATCTAAATAAAGTAACACAGCCTATAATTCAGAAAATGGAGGAATTTCAGAGACAAAAAGATGTTCTTGTATTGACAATATGCTTTGTAAAATTCATTTTCGAAAATCATCAATCAGTGGAACCGCAGTCAGAGTTTCAAACAGTGGAGATCAACAACACTGTGTATGAGATGGATGAAGATTGCAATTTAAAATTTATCGAAAACAAAATGGACGAAATACCAGGATTTAGAAATATGTAAATTAATTATATAAAATAATGATATGTCAGGAAGATTTAATAGAACTCTACCGATTTTAAATAAAAATTGATTAAGTGAATTACAAGTGTTTTTATTTCGAAGAAATTTGATATTTTGTAATCACATTTTGTTTGGGGTATACCCTTTTTCAAATACATGTTTATACTTGCTAATGCAAACAAAGTAAAAGACAAACCAAAAATAAAGTTAATAATTTTTTAAACTGTGATAATTTTAGTAAACCGAACTTTGCTCCAACCGAAAGATTTAATGATGATATTAGAATAAGTCTTGCCAATAGTAAGCATCTGTTGAACATTTGAATATACTTAAGAACCCAAAATTAGTGTCATTCATGGTGATAAATACAAATTCCATCATAAGAGCTTAAGATCAGAAAGTGTTAACAGCTTTTGATCTATGCAAAGTACTAAGATCAATATATTGTTTTAATCAATTCCATTGTCTGAATCAAAGAGCTCTATGAATACATGAAAACTTCAATTCATACTTTAAACTACTTTTTGGAGATTTCTAGAATGGATTATGTAATGAAATGTATCTTCTAAGTCATATATCAATTTCCTTGAGCCTAATTCAGAGGATATTTATATTATTTGCGCATAATGGTATATCATTGTGTAAGTCATGAAGTGATTCTAGATAAGTTAAATCTACTTCAAATATATATATTCAATTTCTAAACTTTGAGTATTTTCTATCCCATTGAAATTCCTCATATACTAAGAATTCAGACATGTCTCACCCATATAAATTATTGCATTCGAAGTAAATTAAATATGTTGAGCTTTGTGATGGGATAACATTTTCCATACACTTATTATTAGCAGTAGAATGCCTGCGAGAACATATAAAGTTATACACATTAACGTTAGTTAATAATTATTGTAATTCAATCTTTCAATACTTAAGCATAGCACCCCAAAATTATCCTGAATCTATATAATAAATCGTCATTTTTATAAAAGGATCTGTTTAATATTAAGTTTTCATCAGATGAATTATTCGCTAATTTTTCTATACTCGAGAAATCTAATCCATATGAATCTAAAATGCAAACAAAGTAAAAGACAAACCAAAAATAAAGTTAATAATTTTTTAAACTGTGATAATTTTAGTAAACCGAACTGTGCTTCAACCAAAAGATTTAATGGTGATATTAGAATAAATCTTGACAATAGTAAGCATCTGTTGAACATTTGAATATACTTAAGAACACAAAATTAGTGTCATTCCTCGTGATTAATACAAATTCCATCATAAGAGCTTAAGATCGGAAAGTGTTAACAGCGTTAGATCTATGCAAAGTATTAAGACTAATATATTGTTTTAATCAATTCCATTGTCTGAATCAAAGAGCTCTATGAATGTATGAGTTTTAATCAATTCCATTGTCTGAATCAAAGAGCTCTATGAATGTATGAAAACTTCAATTCATACTTTAAACTACTTTTTGAAGATTTCTATAATGGATTATATAATGAAATGTATCTTCTAAGTAACATATCAATTTCCTAGAGCCTAATTCAGAGGATTTTCTGTAAACTTGCTTCAAGAAGATTTATAACTTGAGGTTTGATTTTGTAGAAAAATTGTTTTGGATCCAAAATTCCTTCATCATCCTTTTCCAATAGAAAGCTTTCAATACGAATAATAAAGCATTTCTCTATAAATTTTGAAGTTTTTCGTTCGTTTATCCCGGTGAGCTCACAATTTGGGTCTATTGTTACATGACGTATACAAAAATTTAATTTTAAATGTCATATGGGTTTGTTAGCTGTCAGTTTGGTATAAATTTAAAACATAATTATGATTCAAGAAAAAATGGTTTCCCTTATTAAGATTATTACGGCTGAAAAAAGAAGAAACGAAGTTTATGGTTATGAAAAGATTTTTTTATTTTCTTAAGTTCTTGACATGATAAATCTCTCTAAATTACCAAAAGAAGCCATTCCAGCTACCTCGATTTTGTTTGTTCTATCGGCTCAATTCAAAGTTTTTGAGGTTATTTTTAGAAAGTGCTGCAACCGCAACAAACCCGGAAGCTGACATTTGTCCACATTACATAACAAACTCAAAGTAAACTGAACTCGGTGAGATCACAATTTGGGTCTATTGTTACATGAAGCATATATGAAATTTATTTTCTTATGTCCTTCACATGATAAATCTCTTTAAAGTATCGAAAGAGGACATTTCAGCTACTTCGATTTTGTTTGTTCTAGTCTAAATTCACAGTTTTGAGGCAATTTTTACAAAGTGCTACAACAACGGCAATGATCTTGTTCATTTCTTCTGCAGTTCAAGGTTGTTATATGGGTTTGGTAGCTGCTAGTTTGATATAAATTTAAAGCATAATTACGAATCAATGGTTTCCCTTATTAAGATTATCACGGCTGAATCATAAAGAAACGAAGTTTAAGGCTATGAAAAGATATTTATTTTCTTTGCAAGTTCTTCACATGATAAACCTCTCCAAAGTATCGAAAGAAACCATTCTAGCTATCTTGACTAGACGTTTATTACTTATTAACGGATTTATGCAAAGCGATTTTTAAACATCAGATTTTTTCCCTTAATTACAGAAATTCCTTTGGCTATTCCTCAATGGTGTTATGACGTAATCGGTGGAATGACTTACTTGCTAGTTGCATAAAACACGAAATTATTTAATAATATAACCTCGAATTAATGGTTATATTTAGATCTGGAAAAGAAATTGCATGATAATCTTTTAAAGTTCGAGGTTACAATATTCTGCTTCCAATTAAAGTCGCATCATGTTATTTCATTTAGCTGATAAAGGAGTACTTCGTAATTAAAAACTCAAGACAACAAACTTTTATTTTCAGCACGAGGTCAGATTCATCTACAAAACCTTATCACTCAACGACCTTAACATTGCCGCCAAATTATTAATTTCTACGCAGTCACCAGCTCGCTTATCAATCACAGCTCGACCAGAAAAACATGTTAAAACTTGCTTGAAAGCAAATGATATCATAGAAATAAGAATTTGCAAAAGAAATTAAAAAATAATCTTCATCTAGTTACTCAAAGTGGTGAAATCTTTATTACGCAATATTCTGTTTTTCCAACTAAATTCGCATCATGTTATTTCATTTAGCTGATAAAGCTGTACTTCGTAATTAAAGACTCAAAACAACAAACTCTTATCTTCAACACAATTAAATTCGCCTCATGTTATTTCATTTAGCTGATAAAGCTGTACTTCGTAATTAAAAACTCAAAACAACAAACTCTTATCTTCAACATCAATTGTAGCCTCCAAGACTGAATACCCAATATCCAAGATGGCCGACAGGTGCCTTATCTTACTAAACAATCTAGGTTCAGATCCAAGGTTTAGATCTAAGTCTAGATGCAAACCAAAGAAGAAGAAGAAGACCAATTGTAGCCTACAAGACCGAAAACCAAAAATCCAAGATGGCCGACATCCTTATCTCTCTTCCTTATCTCTCAATTGTAGCCTCCAAGACCAAAAACCGAAAATCCAAGATGGCCGACAGGTGCCTTATCTTACTAAACAATCTAGGTTCAGATCCAAGGTTTAGATCTAAGTCTAGATGCAAACCAAAGAAGAAGAAGAAGACCAATTGTAGCCTACAAGACCGAAAACCAAAAATCCAAGATGGCCGACATCCTTATCTCTCTTCCTTATCTCTCAATTGTAGCCTCCAAGACCAAAAACCGAAAATCCAAGATGGCCGACAATCCTTATCTCTCAATTGTAGCCAATAAGACCGAAAACCCAAAATCCAAGATGGCCGACAATCCTTATCTCTCAATTGTAGCCAATAAGACCGAAAACCCAAAATCCAAGATGGCCGACAATCCTTATCTCTCTTCCTTATCTCTCAATTGTAGCCTATAAGACCGAAAACCCAAGATCCAAGATGGCCGACAATCCTTATCTCTCAATTGTAGCCAATAAGACCGAAAACCCAAAATCCAAGATGGCCGACAATCCTTATCTCTCAATTGTAGCCTATAAGACCGAAAATCCTTATCTCTTTTCCTTATCTCTCAATTGTAGCCTCCAAGACCGAAAACCTAATCAGCAACCTTGACCTTTGACCTGCACATTGCACATTTGAGCTAGAACATACATATTTATACTACTCACGTGGAGGGAGATGCGGACTTCCTACAGTATCCACAGTTACGGCACGCCAACAAATTAGTGAAAATTTGTTAACGCGTTGGTCCTCCTGTGAATCTGCAGTCAGCGGCCTTATGAAGAGTTACAATCAAATAAATGTTAGGTGGTACGAATTTCACCGGCTCATCTAGTCCCATAATAAATGAGATATGGGACTATACCAGCTTGGTTATGAGTTATCAGTAATCAGCAATCAAAGTGACTATGTGTCACATGAGAACTCATGTCTCTCTGAAGCCCTATCGAAATCGCTATAAAAATGTCGATCCAACTCTCTCGGGAAACTCTAATTAATAAATTAGCGGTTAATTAAAGTTTCCGTGAGCAATTCGAATTAAATTATAGTTTTTCTCAACTTGTTAAAGTATGGAGTTGTTACAAAATAATGTTCAAATCTATTCATTTGATTTGAAATTTAATTTTACGCTTCGGCCTAGAAATTGTATATATGGATGTATATGACAACAATTATAAGCCATACCGGGTGTTTTTTTTTAAAGCTTTGGACTCTTTTCTTTAAAAAATGACGGGTTGAATAAAAAAAAACTTGAGACAAAAGTTGGAGGGTTTTGAGAGGGAAATTGTTTGGACAAAATACCAACCCCCACCAACTCACCCCTTGGCAGGGAGAGGGGGTGACTTTTGTTTTTTAAATGGGAACCTAATTTTTTATCATCGATTATTTTTTTTCAAGTGAAAATAAACCTCTTTTGTCTGAAACTTTTTTTAATTTGGCTTGTAGTTTTTTACCAAATTGCTGATAATCATTTTTTTTCATGAAATTTCATCTTCAGCCAAACCAGTCAAAGAAAATTCGTATCATGGAAGAGAAGCAATCGAATTGATCGAATTTAAATTATATTATATTGAAAAATGTAAAAAAGAGATGAATAAAATAGCGACGGAGCATTGGACAGGTCTTTGAACTATGTAGCGTCAATCTATGTAAGAAAAATTTTTCCAGAACAGACACTAGACATAGCATAAATTTTGCTCCATCATAAAAATCAACTTTGTTGATTCGCAGAAGGAAATTCGTAGAATTGTCTCCCCCAACAAACGCATTTAAGAGGATTAGAGAAAACCCATTTGTTAGAGCACGCTACTGACGTCGAAGAGACCACCCCAATTAAATAAAGACACTACCCTGTATCTACAGCAGTACTCGCACTGATGGACGGGAAACTTATCGAGGAGATCCAAAGCCCGTGGAGCTCTCCAGTGGTATTTGTCAGGGAGCCCGGAAAGGTCCGAATATGTTTCGACGTGATGAAAGTCCACCCGGTGACGAAAAAGGATAACCCCTTCCACACATTGACGATATAGTCGGAAGGCTCCCACCTACCCGATTCATAACAGGACTGAATTGAAGGATGCTTTCTGGCAGATACCACTGGAAAGCAGCTTCCACGAAAAGACAGCATTCACTGTACCAGCACATTCTCTATTCCAATTTACAGTGCCCTTTGGTCTCTGCAGTGCTCCACAAACCATGTGCCGGTTAATGGACAAGATAATACCACCTGGCCTGAAGGAATCTTTTTTTGTTTATTTAAATAATCTCTTGTGGTCTCAAAGAATTTCTCGGAATACGTTGCCACACTTTCGCGAGTAGCGGAATGCTTGAGGCAGGAATAACAATTAAAGCAGAGAAGAGAAAATTTTGCTTGAAGGAAATTAAATATTTGGATATTTAATCGGAAATGAGTGCAACAAGACGGATCCAGATAAGGTATCCGCGATCATCGAATACCCCTCGCCTAAGAGAGGTACCTCTGTTCCTAGGCATGGTAGGATGGTACCAAAAGTTCATTCATTCCAGATCACGAATACTTTAAAGAAGAGTAACAAGTTCACCTGAACCCAGGATGTATTCATAGCAATCAAGCAAAAATTAAAGACAGCCGCACTTCTAATTAGTCCTGATTTCCGCAAGCCCTTCATCATTCAATGCGATGCGAGACAGGAAGTGGTCGGAAGAGTTCTCCTCCACACTGATAAAGAAGGCTCTGAACTCCTTATAGCCTACGTGTCGCAAAAACTTAACACCGCTCAGTCTAACTACAGTGTGACAGAATTGAAATGCTTAGCAGCTGTACTAAGCTTGAAGAAATTCCGTCCCTATATCAAGTTGATGCCCTTAATGTGAGCTTAAGGTGACTTATTAGTCAGAGTCAGGTCAACTGGCCCCCTGGAGCTTGAAGCTGCAGGCAGAACGTTGTTCCGGCAGTCAGAACGTTGTTCCGTATGCACTCTGTAGAGTGCATGAATCCACTATTTCGGAAATAGATGTTGTTCCAATAATACACCTCGATTTCCCGCAATTCGAATCTTCTGAATAAACGGGTTTAAAGGAATATATCTTGACTAACCAGTCCAAACTTCTCGATGTACACATTTTGAACAGATATGTGTACATCCGCAAACTGCCACGGACGGGGACTCTATCTCGGAGGATCAGGCCTGAAAGCTACAGATTCCTTCGGTACTAGTCGAGCAGGTGATACGTCAGGCGCATGATACACCTCTAGCTGCAAGGCAGCATTGAACGATAGGCTAGATAGTGTGGTAGGCATTAGCATCGTATCTTAGAATAAGGTTTTTCCTGCTCTTGTTGGCCCTTCCACTAAAGTGTGAATATCAGCCGGTGGGGGTAGTTCGGTGCTGTCAAGCGCCATATATACTGATGTCAAGTGAACCGGCACCCTGCTGGCTCCTTTCCACTGAACGACAGTTAAGTCGTTGGTGCTGTAATTGGACATTAAGAATATATGAATGAATTTTTTAGCCAGAATGCAATTTTGCTTCCTCCGATTTCATCCCCCGGTAGACATGTACCAGAACCGAACTGATGCCACAGTGCAACTTGAACTTGGCTTCTTCCAGTGGCAGCAATGATTCCTCCGTCAATTGCAGGAGACATTCCTACCCGTTGGCTATGGCTCGTTCATCCGAAGGATTTTCCATTACTCACAGGAAATGGTCCAGTTTTAGGATTTTAGTACCGTCAAAAGATCTTTTGCTTGCAGGCAAGCCAAATCCTTGCTCTCGGACTCTCGGGTATGTCCGAACCGGAGATTACTTGCAGCGAAGCGCCCTCCCATGAATTGCCCAATTTTGACACACTGGACTTGGGGAAATCCAGCGAAAACTGGTTTTTGCAGATATACAGTTTCGTTCCGCTTAGCCAGCCCGATGTGTCATTACCCGTCAGGTAATATAACAATATGCCCATCAGCCTTTGCTCCACAAGCAGCGTGCGCTCCAAGCTCTGCCACCGGTGTCTATCACCGTGCCTTCCGAAGCTTTGAAGTGGATGGCAAGTTTGCCCCCACTACCTTGGGCTTTTCTCTGTCACCCCCGCTAGACGTCACCGCACCCACCCTTTGAGATATCCTCCCCCTGGAATACGAACTTGGTCTGCCTTCGGCGGTGCTCTGTTGGGAGCCTCTTGGATTTTTTGCGGCGTTGCCATCCTCATCTTAGGACCGTACCTTTTTGCTCGCATTAGGTTTCGCGTCTGAGGCGGCTTCTTCGAAAGATCCCCTAGTTGAGTTCAGAGACTGAAACATACTACGCAAACAGATTGGTTAGTTTGCTTGTCTCCCTTATATTAAGGCTCAATTCACCCGTTGTATACCTCCCGTTCCCTATGGTCCATTATCGAGCCAGCTGGTACCCATAACAAATTGTATAATCAGTTTGTAACCAAGTCCATTTACTTTTATTTGTTTGAAAGCAAAATAAAACAATTAACAAAAACAACTAAACAAATAAAAAACTACGAATAAAAATAAAATTAAAATCAACTCTAACCGAACAAATCCCTGATTTGTGGCTTGAATAAGTGGAAGTCAACAAGTACGATGTGCACGTTAAACAGACGAGACGATTAAGTAATGGGCTCATGCAGGACATAGTTTGTACGACGATGACAAATGTGTAGAAAGCTGCGACTCCTAAATGTGCAAGGTGGAACTGACAAGCTTAAAACACCCAACAACTCCGAGGAACTAATCGCACCCCCCAGGCAGTCGAAAGAAAACATGATTCAAAACCTGTTGCGTCTGACCTCACGAGATTCCAAAGAGAGAAGCATGAGTCGGTCAGCGCACGGAGGACGAAGAGGATCATCCCAGGCCGCAAAGGGCGAATCTAACAAATCTGCACTGATGAGCCTCAATGCGATCGATGTGAACCGCTTAGAAAGAAGACAAAACTGGATTAGCATACTCTAGAAGCTTCGTAATATATGGGTCATGAAAATCCTTTGACTATCTTTTAACCAAATTCAGAGACGCACTGCCCTTACTTGAAATAGCATCGAAATGGTCCTCAAATGAAAATTTAGTATTTAACATAATACCTAAGTCCTTGTTTTGTCAAGTCTAACCCATGGGCTACCGTCAATAGTAAAGTTGTTGTACAGAAGATTCCTTTTCCGGGAGAATGACATAACAGTGCACTTGCTTATATTCAAAGGGAGGAAATTAATAGCACCATCTACGGAAGGTGTCTAAGTAAAAATTTAAAATGGTACAGTCATTAGTATTAGAAACGAATCGGAAAATGTTGGCATCGTCAGTGGAACAGAGAATTTTGTAGTCAGTAAGAAGCATAGATATATCATTTATACAAATGATAAAAAGTAGCGGTCCCAAGTGGCTACCCTGACGCATACCTGAGGAATTAGTAATCTCATCAGAGAGTGCACCACTAAATAAAACACGTTGTGTACGAACAGATAAATAAGAACGCAACCATTGGACAAAGACTGAGGGAAACCCTAGAACTGATAGCTTAATGATCGCGTCATTAATTCTATCAAAGGCCTTAGTAAAGTCCGTAAAAATGCAGTCAAAATGCTTGCCGGCTTCAATAGCAGAAATACAAAAGTTAGAGAACTCTAATAAGTTGGCTGTGGTAGATTTACCCTTCATAGAACCCTGCTGGAAGGAGCGCAGGAAAGGCTTGCAATGGAAGTAGAGCACATCGCAGATCATGGCCTCAAAAGCTTTTCCAATGCAGTCTAAATTGGCGATGGGTCGATAATTAGAAATATCGCATTTATTGCCATTCTTGTAAAGGCGGAATAATAGTCGTCCTTCGACGACAATTCATTTGCTTTTTTATTTCCTGGTATTCTGCAGTGCCTTGGTACGTACATATATTAGGGTTACTTCGTTTTGATTCCGCAAGAGCCCGTTGACAACCCTCTACCGTTTTGGATTCCACCATGGCGCTTGTTAACGACTTTGTTGACGCCTGGCTGTCCGTGCATATTGCTATTCTAGAGGATCTCACTTTTGGTTCCATGAGCTTCCTTGCTCCTTCCTATCTCTATCGCTGCAATATCGCACTGAAGGAGGGGGTACTTACCCCACTCCATATCTTCAGCTTTTGATCCTCGCATACTACTCCAAAGTCACAGCTTTGATATTATCTAAGTCTTGTAAATGATATTTAGTGTTATGTAAATGAAGTAAAATTTTGTAAATAAATAAATAAAAGAGTAATAGTAGTATAGTTTTATATATTTATTATTATTTACATTGATTAAAATAAAATAAACAGTCGAAAAAATACATACACTCTTTTGAGCATTTGAAAGTAGATTTATTAATTCTTTTAAGTATTTTTGTATATTTCGTGAGCTGTGAGATAAAAGGATCTAAGCTTAACAATAGCCTCTTCATGACATACTCCATATTGCGTGTTCTTAAGCATTTCCTTTCCAAGTTTTCTCTATATTTGCTGATGTCATTATTGCGGACCTCTTGAACCTCTTCTGGTTGCAATCCAATTCGAAGGATACATGATTTTATCACAGTTGCACTATGCATCAATATTTTGTGCATAGTAGTGCTCATCGGATACCATTTATATAAACCGACATACGTTGCAGTAGCTTCTAGCGTGTATGCTTCAAATTTTCAAAATTAATGGTATGACCACAAGAGAGAGCCTGTAAAATAATATAGCACTTATCAATTAAATTGTTATAAATTTTGGTCTGCTGATATTTCGGAGTTCTCAAAAAAGCGTCTCGCAGTTTAACCATCGTTTAAGGTTCCATAAGACTGCTTATGCTTGTCGACAATCAATTCTAATCGTGTTTTAAATTCCTCTTGGATCTTTTTTTTGTTCTTCTACCTCACTTTTGTAGTTTGACTTCTGGCTTGCCATTTTCTAATATTAACTTTATAAGATAAATGTAGAAAATTTTCAAAAATTCGTATCCACGCATGTAATATGGACAGTCCAAACTTAATTGAGTCCTCGTTTATGTTAGTATTCTTAACCTTTTATATGTCATTAAAGCTTTTTGATGTGAACGAAGAAAGATAACATTTTTGTGCCGATTTTGGTGACGTGACTGAATTGCAAACTTTGCCGTCGATCATACTAAATATTAATTTGTGTGATATTTTAAATACATTTTAAGGAAATATTCATCAAGCTTTTGATTTCCTTTTCAACATGTGAAACTTCATTTAGTGTCACTTCCACAGTCTCGTGCACAAACTCAAGTTTTAGTGGTCTACAAAATCTTGGAGAAGATGGCCGCTGATTGCGCCAAATTATGGTGTTATCTTCTCCTCTTAATTCAAGTGGAACAACTGACGGTAAAAATATATATCAATCGGTACTCTCTTCATTTTGAAATTTTTGTTTGTACATAGAAGCATTAGTCCTGTCACACAGTGGCGGACTAACAGCGGGGCGGAAGGGGCGGCCCGCCCCGGGCCACCGGTCTTGGGGGGCCCCAAATGCCTCCGCGTTCCCCTAATCAACTCCTAAACAAGACTTTAAAAATTTCATTTATTTTTATTTATTTATTTATTTAAAAACTTTACATTGCCATTACAGTCGAAACAAATGTGCTTAGTACCTACATAATTTCATCAAGATCAAAACACTACAGCCATCTAGACTTTTTACGCGGTGGGGGAATTCCCGTCTTTGTAGCGGGTACTTCCCCAGGAATCTCCGAATGAATGAAGTGCAAATTATTCACTCTTGTACGCCTACATTGACATTCACTACATTCTATTAACGTCGAAAACAATAATAAGTAATAAACGCGATCTTATCCGTTCAAAGTAATTTCATTAAAAAGTCTAATAGTGTTTTAAATTTTTGTTGCGGTATAAAAGTAAATGAGTTCAGAGTTGAGTTAGTGCATTTTCGAGTATTTGGAAAAAGTAAGTAATTCTTCGTATAATTTAGCCTAGAAATTATAATCCGTAGTTTTTAGTCAATATGCACCTACGAGTACTTTCAGCAAAATTGGCGCCTTTCTGCCATATGGGTCATTGTTCCTTGCAGTGAATAGATGACAATCCTACTTAATGATCTGCTCCTTTTTTGCTAGCTATTGGTAAACTTCGCTGAACAAACAATGAAATTCCCAAAATCATAAAACTGAACTCGGTTCACACAAAAGTTACCGTTTTCTCTCATTGTCCAACGGGGCAAGGCTACAAAAGCTAGTCCGTACTAGTACTTGTTCTCATCGTGAGACTCAACATGGCAAAGTCTCTGTACATTTGTATATCTCTCTCAGAAAAGGAAGCTAAAAAAAACGAAGACTGAAGAGGCAAAATCGCTTGCTGGATCTTTATCCAAATACCTTTCGAATTCTGAAGAGAAGAAAAGTGGCGTCGCCGAAGAAATTAATCAAACTGTTGAATCGGGATCTAATAAACAAATCATTGATATTGAGACAGAAAACATAGGTGAAAAGTCTACTAAATGTGATATTAATAAAAACTCCGACGTGACTGACACTGAAATACAGGACTGTACAACTAATAAATTAAAGAAAAATACTGAGGAAGCCGAAGAATACGTCGCTTCTAACTTAGAGTTCCTATCATCCAATGATGCTGCACATTGGCCAATACCTGTGCCAGAGCATATCAGAATTTCGATTATCGAAAAGGGCAGTGAAATATTTCAAAACAAGGACGGACCTTTTGAATCTGTAGAAAGACCAGGTGAAAGCACTAAGGGAACACATCGTTGTTTAACTTTGCCGTGGTTTTACTCACATTTAAACGAGACTAAATATTTAAGTCAGTGGTGGAAATTAAATCCAAGAATATCACAGCATGAATCGTCTCATGAACATCTATCAAACTTAGAAAAATGGAAAACGTTGACAATGGGCTTGAAACTTAATAAAACTATTGATAAAAACAACTTGAAGATTATTAACGATGAAACTAAGAAATGGAGAAACATTTTACATCGCCTTTTAGATGTAACGCTATTCTTAGCCCAACAAAATCTTGCCTTCCGAGGCCACCGTGAAGATATTTCTTCGGAAAACAGGGGAAATTTTCTAGAATTAGTACAACTGTTAACGAAATATGATCCGGTGTTGAAAGAGCATTGCTTAAAACTAGAAGAGGCTGCTGGTGGGTCAAAGAGAGTACCATCTTATTTGTCAAAAGGAATACAAAATGAATTTATTGAATGTTTGGGTGATCATGTTAGGCAAAAAATTATTTCAGTTATTAAAAAGGCTAAGTATTACGGAATCATTTTTGACAGAACTCCTGATGAAAGTAAAATAGACCAAATGAGTCAAATCAATTCGTTCATATAGAGAATGACATTGTGGAAGTACGAGAATCTTTCTTGGGTTTTTTTTAATGTCTGGACTGCTGAGGAAATGTCAAAAGACATTCAGCAACAGCTGGAAAAAGATGGACTAGATATTGCGTTGTGCAGGGCTCAAGGTTATGACAATGCCGCGTCAATGTCAGGTGTCCATGGAAGGGTGCAACGAAAAATCCGAGAAGTAAATCCAAAGGCACTGTTCAGTCCTTGTTCTAATCATTCCTTGAATCTTTGTGGAGTTCATGCATTTGCATGCGTTCCTTTCAGCGTCACGTTTTTTGGAACAGTAGAGAAATTATATTCGTTCTTTTCGTCATCTACACAGAGATGGCAATTACTGAAAGAGAAAACTGGAAAAAATTTAAAACGTTTATCGGATACTCGCTGGAGCGCTCATTACGAGTCAGTAAAAGTTGTAAAAGAAAACATAGAGACAATTGTGAGTAGTTTGGAACATTTTCAAGATCCAACAAAAGCAAATCTAGATACAAGATTAGGAGCAAGCCTGCTCCTGCCGGCTGTTTGTGATTTTATCTTTCTAACCTATATACAATTCTGGCTTTCTATACTGGAGGAAGTAAATTTAGTTCAACAATATTTGCAGTCTCCAAAAATGACTCTGGATAAAGGAATCACCAAACTAAACGCCTTGAATGAGTATTTAATGACCGAACGAACCACGATTGTAGACAATGCTGTAACTTTTGGCATAAAAAAATGCAATGACATGGAAATCAACATCGAGAAACGAGGAAGAAGGAAGGTAAAAAGAACGATGCCGGGTGAATCAGCTCATGATGCTGGATTATCAATTCAAGAAGAAATACGTCGGTCAATGTATGAATGCATAGACCGATTTATACAAGAATTGTCGACACGATACGGGGCCATGAAGCAAATCAATAATATTTTCCAAATTATTGAAACAAACTTTATGCTAGAAGCTTCAGATGACGCTCTGGCTGTAGCAGTTGACAATCTGAACAAATTTATGGTGAAAAGCCACCAATACGAGTATGGACGTTGCTGAAAAATGGAGAGCCCAAGAAATCCTTCAATTTATAATAAAATGGGACTTCAGTGAATCGTTACCCTGTATATCGCTAATACTTCAATACTTCTTGACCATTTGCATCATGCGAGAGGAGTTTTTCGAAACGTAAACTAATTAAAAATTATCTTCGATCTACAGTGGGTCAAGAGCGACTGGTGAATCTAGCCGTGCTTTCAATATGTAGAAAGAAAAATTTCCAAAGAAATCGATTTCACAGAAGTTATTGAGGAGTTCAGTAAATTGAAGGCACGAAAACACATATAACACGCTACAAAAAATAAAAAAAAACTATCTTTGATTTATTTTATCTATTTTTTTTCGTCGATCGATTCGTATTTTATTTTCCTCAACCATATCCATTCCATATTGTAGGTATGTATGTTTATTTAGCCTAAATAATGTAATTCGAATTTAAATTTCACTTGCCAGATTTTAACAAAATAAACATTTATACATACAAATGTGAACTGAATAAAAAGCTTGTAAAATTACTTTTTTAAAGACGGGGGGGGGCCTCATTCAGCTTTTCCGCCCCGGGCCTCTGATGGGCTTAGTCCGCCACTGCCGTCACATGCCCATTTTGACATCATTGATTATTAAACTTTCTATTTTCCTTCTGAGATAGCTTTATACGCTGCGCAGTGTGATCCAATTGATCTTCACTTGTCGTATTGACTTTGAACTAAGTGGCAGAAGTTTCTAGAATAAAGCTAAGTAGTATAAATAGGGCTGAGTAGCAGCCTGGTTAGTTTAGTCGTGATTTAGACGATTTACAATTAGAAACGCCGATCGTGTTAAGAAATGCCTTTATTTCTTACGTTGCTCGAGTTAAACAAGTGTTGTTTTGATTTTAGTTTAAAAATTCACTCGGGTCATGTGTATATTTCCTGCACATTTTGTGCATTTTTGAAAATATTTTACCGCAAGGTTAGTGGGACAGTGAAAGTGATCATAAATTGATACAGCTGTCTAGTTCGGTGTTATATTTTGTTGGATTTTCATCTAGTTTTCGTTTTGTCGCGAAGGCGTCCAGCAGCTGAAGGAAAGTTAACCCTTTGGTGCTGCTGTTGATAACGAGCCAAGGGAGCTTAACTTTTCTTCATTAGAAACGCCGGTCGTGTTAAGAAATTCTTTTATTTCTTACGTTGCTCGAGTTAAACAAGTGTTGTTTTGATTTTTAGTTTTATTGGCTTCTCCCCTTATAAGGTTTTGTTTGGCCAGCAAATGGTCGAGCATGGTTCTGCATACGCGCTACTAAGACGGCTACAGGCTGTGAATGAAACAGTAGACGTAGACACCTCCGACAAACTTAATTTGATTCGCGAACAGGCCTGGAAAAATTTAGACAGAGCTTTTGAGCAAGGTGAACGGACCTATAATACACGTTCTAAGCTTGTAAGCTTCAAGGTCGGGCAGGAAGTCTACCACAGGAACTTCAGCCAAAGCAGCTTTGCGAAACAAGCCAGCGCCAAACTAAACAAAAAGCTCGTAAAGTGCCGAGTTCGATCGCGGAAGGGAAATGCTCTCTATGAACTTGAGGACCTACAAGGGAAGTTGCTGGGAACCTACCACGCGAAGGATATTCGACCCTGAAACACGGCAACATGACATGGGAGAGTTTCGCGAGGATAGCCTCCTGGAGTGTGTGTCCTCTTCTGATGATGATGAATGTCCACTAAGCCGAGTCCCCTCGGAGACTATGACGATGCGTGACATAGACTGATGGAGGAGGGTAAGCACACACACCAAGGTCCAGTATTGTACGGCAGGAATCGCGATCCTCAATCTAGTCGTGGGGGAAGCATCCGGCTGTTCGCGGAGATATCTTTGGGACTCACGCGTCTCTCATTAGGACGACGTGCTTGTCTCGATGATACCACCGCTGCGGTTAGGCTCTGATTCCAACGACTACTCCCTCATTATTTGTATGCCTGTGGGAATCTGAGACCTGACGAGCCGTGATGACAAACCAGCCGCGCCTTCAGAAAAGCCATCTGCGACCGGGTTGTCCAACATTTATCCTTCCCATAACCTCCATATTGTACAGTTAGCTCCGAGCCTTCAGCAAACTCTACCGGCCTTATAGCCCTATCAGGCTACAACTCACACCACTAACCAAAAACCTTTTAACTCTCGCACTGTACGACCAGCGTTGTCTATGAATATATATATATATGTCTATATTGTGTGATAAGATCCGAGCCCTCCGCAACCCTACCGACATAACATTTGTGTTTGTGTCTCATTCTGTCGCCTGCCCAAGGCTTCAATTCGTACCACTAACAGTTTTCTCGCTCAGTCAGGTCGGCCCCGTCAGTGGTTCCATTGACCAACATGCCTATCCTTGAACAATTGTTCCGTCTGTATAGCCCAGAGCCCTCAGCATCTCTACCGGCGTAAAGTTTTTGTTTACGTCTCATCCCAATGCATGTTTCATGCCTCTCAGATCTCCCCAACTTAACATGTTTTTTTTGTTGTCAAATAACGCAGCCACCGGTTATTCCGTTGCCCTCGTAAGGTATTTCGCGCTTGGAATTGTGAAATGTGAGATCCACACACTTGAGATATTCATTGCGGCCTAGTTCACGTAGTGGAACATTAAATGTCCTTCCGACTCAAAATTCCACTCCTAACCTCTCCTTAAGAGACCTTCTGGTTAGGCTTGGCCGATGAGCACATCAACATTCCTTTATCTTTACTTTTATTAAATAGTGCTTCCTTCGTCTTAACGACTGGTGAACTATTTTTGTGAGGCTGCTCACAACCATCCAAAAGATGTCGTCCTTAACGGACCCTGCCTCGTCGCTCTCGCCGTCTTTCCGCTTCACCACCGAACCCGCTTAGTCTTAAAGACCGGCTAGCTCAGATAAAGCATGAGACTGCAGATGGGTCGTGCCACACATTGGGCGCCTTGCAAAGCTACGAGAGGGTGCCTAGAGTCACCTGTGTCTCTCTCATTAGGAGCACGAAAGGAACTCAGGCTCACTCTCGCTAACGGAGCCGGGAAATCAAGTGTAAGCGACCTTCTCAGCCTCCTCTGATCTCGCAAGCTCAGCAGCCTAGGCTGCCCTGTTATGGTCGTTATGTAGCGACACAACCAGTGGTCCCATATCACCTGACCACTGGATCCAGTTACGAGCGGAAAACGTCCTTTAGAAATGGGCATGGTGCTGAATTCGGCTACAAGAGCCGAATCCCTGCACTAGGTTCAATCTCATGATGCTATGCCTTTTTAATAACCCCCGGCTTTGCTCCAGACCGCATTAGCATCCCTAAGATTCGGCTCTTATAGCCGAATCCAATACCACCAATATTCCACCTACCTAGAAACACCTGCAAAAATAAAAAATTAATACCTATGCACATTAAAAGGGCATGATTGAAGGCAGCATGAAATTTCCTTTCCAAAGACATCTCAAGCTCCGAAATTGTTGTACGGAGAGCCGAGAAAATAATTTAAATCAATTAAATTATTCGCATAAAAATTCCTCGGCTCCCACACAAAAATTGCTTAAAATTGTCGAAATAGTTACGTTTCGACAAGAATGTAACAGCTGCGTAACAGCACCAAAAATTAAACCCCGCCTCCCAACGGTGTATTTATCGGCATCAGAAAGTTGAAATCCACAGTCACTCATGAAGATGTGCAAAATTTCAACTTGAAAACTGTCTGACTGCGATAAAATACGAAAAATTAAAATTCAAAGCAAATTCTAACAAGTGAATTTGCAATGAATTGAAACTAAGCTGCAACATCTGGCGTGAAATCTCTGATGAAACCGGTTAAGCCGAGTTAACATTTGTGCGAATGACGACAAAACAGTCGGGAGTAGAATCTGATGAGGTGCGGAAGCACAGGTTATTTTTTTGAGAGTCAATGGTACAATTTAGTGCTGTGCAGAAGTACGGAAAACTTGCTTGTTTTTTGGAAAAGTCGGGAGTAAAATTTGACGAGGCGCAGAAGCACGGTTAACGCGCTGCGGAAAATTTGCTTTTTTTTGTAGACTGGCAAAAGTTGAGGAGGTGCAGAAGCACGGATTAACGTGTTACGAAAAATTGGTTTTTTTCTTTAAAAGTCAAGTTATTGGTGGAAACTAATTTAATAAAAGCATTATTTGTGACTAGTTTTTACCAAATTGAAAAAAACTGACCACAAATGATTTTAAAATCGCCGGAAATAGTGAATTGTAGTTTTATGTTATCTTTTAGATTCGTAAACGGATTTTATTCAAAAGTGAAAACACCGCTAGCTTGCGGCAATGGCATGTGCAAGACAAAACTCGTGTTTTACTCGCTTTTATTATAGCTGTAAGCAGGAAAATCTGTGGAATTTTTTTGTTAGTTTCCAACTGCTGAGACCGCCTAAGTGCATTGTTAGATCTTGGTGGGAACTTATAATTTAATAACTTGCGACAAATTTACCTCATTAAAAAAAATATATAAAGAAATTTTCTTAGAAGTGTGCTCATCCAATAGGTTTCGGAAGAAATTTTGGTGAGAAGCAAATCTACATGCGAAAAGGATCCTGATTTTACACCACAAGGTGGCGTCGAATGGATGTAAACGTATAAGAAGGGGCATAAAAATAAGGAAACGTGCTTACGGGAGTGATTTTCTGGTACTACCGACAGCAAGGAATATAAGTCGATACTCTTCAATGAAAGAAAGTTCCAGTGTTTAGCAGCGAGCATTCGCATAATCACAATTTCAAGTAATCTCCGTCTGCGAAGTAAGGTTAAGTTCCCATCTGGCAGTAAAACGTCTCACAAAGAAATTTTTTTCAAGAAATCATGTTCTTCAGTACACGTAAGTTTTTTTTATTTATTGTGCATGCATTTTGTAAGGCTTTCAAAATCACAATTGACGGGCATACGTGACTTCGTCGAATCAACCAACTTTTTATATACCAATGCAAAAGTGATAACGTCGCGTCTTCATGCTATATAATCCCCAGAGAAATATTAACATTAGCAATATAAAAATATCATTCATCCAGCATTATAAACAAGAAAAATCGACGAAGGAAATTGCATGAAGACAGAGTGAGCTCCTGGGGGCCGCGCCATTTAATATGTGTTTTTACTATAATCGAATGTGAATTTTTCGTTATGAATTTAAAAAAAATCAAAAGGTTTAGCCTGTGGCACATAGGTAAAGTCAAATGAAGAATTTTTCGAGTTTCTGCTTAAACTTATTGAACTTAAAGTTTATCGAAGATGTCCTAAGAAAGGAAAATCAGTAACAGTGATATTATTTACGAAGATATATATATAATCAGACAGTCCATGGTACATCCACAGTGTTTTTACGATAGAATGTGCTTTTATCGTCATAAAATGTAAAAATCAAAAGGTTTAGCCTGTGGCACATAGGTAAGGCCAAAGGAAAAATTTTTCGAGTTTCCGTTTAAACTTATTGAACTTAAAGTTTATCGAAGATGTCCTAAGAAAGGAAAATCAGTAATAGTGATATTATTTACGAAGATATATATATATATATAATTAGACAATCTATGCATCATTAATTGGTTTATTTGGTATCTCCACGGTGTTTTTACGATAGTTGAATGTTCTTTTTATCGTTATAAATAGGTTTAGAATCACTGAATTTTGTTTCTAGCAAAGAACTTGAATAGTTTTCGTCATGTAAGCCTGTAAATATAAAGGAAAAGTTGTTTTAACAATAGGTAGCAGGTATAAGTCACCTCATTGGTGCGGAACCTTTTGAAATTCTTTTGAAGTATGTAAATTAGAATTATTGGTTGAAAAAAAAAGAAAAACTGTCTTACCTTCATTTTTTAATGAAAATTCTTTCCATAGCAGTTAGATTTAGCCAATAGTTCCTTAGGTAATAAAATATCATAGGTTCTTTCACAAATTTTTTGTAGTAGCAGATTTAGACATAGTAAAAACTGAACTGTATATTGTTGTAATTTTCTTTTATAGTACCTGCTGACAGATGAGTGTCCAGCGGAGGCCGTGATCCTGGCTGACATCAGCTGACTTACAGTTGACGTCATCCAGAGTCATAGTCTGCCTTGGGCAATCATCCAGCAGCAGTGTTGCATGATTTTGAATTGTTTTTCTTTTCTATTCGCTTGAGTGAATTGAAGAAGAGTCATAATCCGAGCAACTGTAACCCATAGTATATTCCACAGGGGAAAGGAAAGCCGGTTTTCTTATCTTATTTTAATAGAGTAAATCTTCTATTCCCTCTATGTCACTTTCAATTTATTTATTTTTCCGACACAAAACACAAGGAAAATTTAATTGCAAAAAAGCAATCAGAAAAATAAATGTTTGGCGGGAAGGTTGGCACTGGGCACACGCACTTACACCACCTTTAACCTTTCGCAACTTTAATTTCAGGTGTTTCGAGGCGGTTAAAATATGTATGATTTTGGATTCAGCTATAGGAGCCGAATCTCATGGGTATTTTTAGATTGTCAGGAATTTGTGTTATGGTGCAACAAGGCGGGAACAGGGGCAGCGGGATAGGGAATATGTGCAATATTATGGGATTAGGGAAAGGAATGGGATTCGGCTCGTATAGCTGAATCCAATGCCGTCTTAAGAGGCCAGGATTTATTCCTCGCGCATAGCTGGGCATAATTTAACCCAATGGTCAGATGATCATGAACCACTGGGTATCTCGCAAATAGAAACCATAACAACTCTTCAGTGACAAATGCACATTTATTTATCCATATAGTTCGTTTTACTAGCCACAGCTGTTATATTGGTTCAATCCCCTTCTGGTCGAATACGTGCACGAGCTTCACTAGATCAGAAATCGGATCCAGTTTTATCACTAAATCTCTTGCAAACTTATTAGGATTATCAAAGAAGAGGATCAGAATCTCTGTGCAAGGCATCGGTAATTGTAATGCGGGAATAGCTGAATCCGCTGTACATCTTCGCATCATTTCTTCTTTTGATTCTTCCTATGGCTGTCCCGTACAAGCATTAGTACTTCCCACACTCACTAGTTTTATCCCATCTCGGCAAATTCCACAACAGAATTGGCAAAACTTCACAGAACTCAAATTAGCTGAACCGAATTTCCATAAACCATCTCGCATTGATGTTATACTACGAGGTGAAGTGTACTCTTACATTCTTCTGAACGAAGTTCGGCATGGACCACGGCGATCCCCAGTTGCTCAGAAAATAACGCTAGGATGGATCGTATACGGATCTATTAATGATTACTATACGACTCCACAATCTACCCTCAGCTTACACTACAGGGGAAGATCTCAATGTACTCATTAGAAGATTCTGGGAACTAGAATCTATACTTGAAACCCAACATTTAACCGCGGAAGAGAGACAATGCGAGGATTTTTATAAATATACTAATCAAAGAACTGCAGAGGGACGCTATACTGTAAAAATTACTAATAAAATCTTCCAGTTCAAAGTTGGGTAATTCAAAAGAAACTGCCACCTTAGCATTTTTCCGTATGGAACGTCGATTTGCGCTGCGTGAGCTGTACTGCACATTCACGGATGAATACCTCAATTTACAACACATGGAACTGGTGCCCGATGACAAGATAGATACCAAAAGTTGCTATTATCTTCCGCACCACGCCGTTCTCAAGCCCGGAAGCACAACGACGACACTTCGCGTAGTGCTCAATGCTTCAGAACCCACTAGCAATGGTCTATCCCTTAATGATATACTACATGTAGGATCAAAACTACAAGCCGATGTGTCCATTATAATCTCAAAATGGCGTGTATATCCTTACGTTTTTTCGGCAGATATAGGAAAAATGTATCGTCTGATACGAGTTGAATTTCCAGATTCGACTTTACAACGCATACTGTGGCGTCGGCATTCCTTGAACCGATTAGAACCTACAGACTGCTCAGTCACATATGTCACTGCATGTACACCATATCTTGCGTGCAGCACCTTACAGTGACTTGCTACTGATCATCAAGACGACTTTCCAGTAGTAGCGAATATATTGCGTAATAAACTTTACGTCGAATATTGCCTTCTTCAGTGCCTTTGATAAGTCCTCTGCAATTCAAACTCGCAAGGAGATACTCACACTGCTACAATAAGGAGGATTTAAACTTAGAAAATCGTTGTCTTATTACGCAGATCTACTCACTGGTCTTCCTGAGGACATAGAACTCAGCAATTCTTGCAAATAATGATCAGTTTAAAACATTAGGGATTTATTGGAACCCGATGGCTAGGAACTAGTGCTTCTCAATTAGGACTAGAACTCCATCACTTCTGCGATGCCTCGACTTCCGTGCAGTTGTTTATTTACGCACAATATATGACTTCCAAAATATTCAGATTTCCTTAATCGCAAAGACAAGAGTTAGCGCACTGAAAACAATTTCGCTGCCACGCCTAGAGTTCTGTGGTCCAGCTTTACTCTCTGACCTACTGTCTTTTATACAAAAGGTCATGCACTTTGAAAACATTACGATTCATGCGTGAACAGATTCGACGATCGTATTAGCATGGTTGAAGGACCATCCGACTCGTTGGAAGGTATTAATCGACAACCGAGTTTCTACTATTCATGATAGGATACCTAATGCAACTTGGCATCATGTAAGTTCTTTAGACAATTCTGCAGATTGTATCACCCGTGGATTGAAACCTTGTGACTTAAACGCTTTTGATCTCTGGTGGAACGGACCCTCATTGGCTATACCAGCTCTCTAGTGAGTGGCCAAACACCACATACTGATCAGCTAAAGATTAAATATTCGAAGAAATGGTTTAAGTGTGCACCAGCCGACTTCAAGACAACTTATCATCCTTCGAACTACTACATAAATACTCCAGCCTAACGAAATTAGTCAGAATAACGGCACTTTGCCGAATGTTTATCTTTAATGCTAGAGCAAAGCAAAACCAATTACAGTATCTTTAACCTTACGAGAGATAAATGATACTTTAGTCATGTGGATAAAAAGCGTTCAAAACCTAACCTTTCCTGAAGAGCTGAAATGCTTACCAAATAATAATCTAGTTGGAAGGCGACTAAGACATTCTCCGATCTCGTTTACTCAAAAACACCCGATTATTCTTCCTAAAGATAATCACTAAACTTGTCTAATAATTGCTAACGTCACATTGCACGGAGGCATTAAATTAACCATGCACCACGTCAGGATTAAATATTGGATCCTCAATGGAAGAAGTAATGTTAGACAATTTGTAAGAAATTGTGTCATTTGTTACCGATATCAAGCACGAACAAGAACACAACTTATGGCCGATTTACCACCTGATCGAATCCGTCCCGCTAAGCTACTTGCTACAAGTGGAGTCGATTTCCCTGCTCCGCTCAACGTAAAACCTATAAAAGGAAGATGATACAGAAGCATCAAAACCTATGTCACTTTATTCATTTGCCTCGTCACGCGAGCAATTTACCTAGAATTAGTGTTGGATTTATCAGCGGAATCCTTCCTAGCCGCCTTCAAGCTCTTTGTTGCCCGACGAGATCACTGTGATAAATTATATAACGCCACTAATTTTGTTGCAGCAGATAAGTAACTTACTCAGCATTTTCGGCAACTAATGAACAATAACAACCACTCAGTTAACGTAACTTTACAAAGGGAGGAAACAGAATGGTCATTCATTCCGCTTTATTTATTTACAAATTCGCCAAGTACTGACTACTACAAATTCAATGAAATCAAAAAAGTAAATCTAACATACAATGAAGTATAAAGAAAATTACAAAGTGATTAACTTTTACGATTCATACAGCTATAAAAAACAAAAAATAACAATAAATCACAAAGAAAGAGAAAAAGTAACCCTAACAAAGCTGATTCTTCAGATGAGATCTAGATAAATGAAAATCAATAAGCTCAAAATTATTATTGAAAAGACGGCACATAGATGTAATAGGGTCATGCATACCATAATTAGTGCGGTGATGGGGCAGGTGACGAGCAGGAATCGATAAACCTAGAGCTCCCAGCAGTTCCGGGGAATCAACCGCGCCCCGCAAGCAATCAAAGGCAAAAACAACTCTGGAGTTGTCACGTCTGCTTTCAAGGGACTCCAATGAAATAAGCTTTAAACGGTCAGCATAGGGAGGCAGCCGAAGAGGATCGGTCCAAGGAAGGCCGCGAACGGCAAATTTAACGAATCTACGCTTCACAGCCTCAATGCGATTAATATGAATCGCATAAAAAGGAGACCACACAGGACTAGCATACTCCAAAACAGGTCTCACGAACGTAAAATAAAGGAGTTTAGTTACATATGGGTCATCAAACTCCTTAGACCATCGCTTGACGAAGCCCAGAGCAGAATTAGCTTTGTTTACGATAGTGTTGATATGGTCATCAAATGAAAAGGTCGTATTTAGCACTACTCCTAAATCTTTGGTCTTGTCAAGTTTGTTCAGAGAGCCACCGTCTAAGGTGTAGTTAAAGGGCACTGGATTCCTTGATCGAGAGAATGACATAGTAGTGCACTTGCTAATATTTAGGGGAAGGAAGTTTATAGAACACCAATTATGAAAGGCGTCTAAGTCCGAGTTTAATAGTGCACAGTCATTCGCACTTGAAATAACGCGGAATATTTTGGCGTCATCGGCGTAACATAGAATTCTGGAATTCGGGAGAATTACGGATACATCATTGATGTAAATGATAAAAAGCAATGGTCCTAGATGACTTCCTTGAGGAACACCAGAGGTAACATAAATATCGTTCGAAAGTGAACCTCGAAATAGCACACGTTGCGTACGATCAGACAGATAGGAACGAATCCAATTAACAAAAATTGATGGAAACCCCAGAAAAGACAACTTACGAACAAGAATACTATGGCTAATTCTGTCAAAAGCCTTGCTAAAATCAGTAAAAACGCAGTCCACCTGCTTACCCGCTTCAATGGCAGAAATACAGCAACTAGAGAATTCCAGCAGGTTAGTCACAGTAGATCTACCCTTCATGAAGCCATGTTGAAAGGAACCAAGAAAAGGCTTGCAGTGGAAGTTAAGAGCATTGCACACCAGAGCCTCAAACATTTTACCAATACAACATAACTTGGCAATGGGACGGTAGTTTGATATGTCCTTTTTACTACCGTTCTTATGAAGGGGAATGATGACAGATGCTTTCCAAGATTTCGGAAAAACACCGCAACGAATAGACAAGTTAAATAAGTGACAAAAAATAGAAACCAGGGACAAGCGACAATTTTTTATAAAGCAAGCAGGGATACCATCAGGACCGCACGAGAAACCATCAGCCAAACCAGAAATATGTTTCAGCACAGCATCCTCGTCAAACACAAGGTCTTTGGTTTCAAGAGTAGTCGGAGCAAACCTCGTCATATGAATAAAATCCTTATCGCTAATATCACAGTCTGAAGTCAAAAATGCAGTGCCAAAGAATTCGCCAAAAAGGTTGGCAGTCGTCAGGGGGTCGTCACTCTCGACATCACCAAAACTTAACACGGAAGGGTAGCCATCACAATTGCGCTTAGAATTTACGAACCTCCAGAACTGTTTAGGCTCAGCACGCAAAGACGATTTAACTTTCTCCAAATAGTCAGAATAAGAAATATCAAGTGCAGAGCAAAATTGGTTGCGTAACAAGGAGTAAGTGAAATAGTCAGCATCACTCCTTGAGGAACAGAACCGCTTCCAAGCTTTATTCTTCAGATTCTTTAAGTGCTTCACAGAACTATTAAGCCAGGGCTGATATGAACGCGAACCACGAGACCTTGAAACAGGAACACAATTAGCAAAACAAACAGAAAGAGAATCATAAAATGACATTACAGCATTATCAATATCGCATTCATTCAGAACATTCGTCCAATCGCAGGCAAAGAGCCAATCATTAAGTTTAGAATAATCAGCTTTGCTAAAGTTATAACAAAAATTACTTGAGTCAGAAGACGCCGTCAGTACAGGATCAAAACCGAAGATGATGTGCAGTGCAGGATGGTGACGAGATTCAGGAACCAAAGGAGATAGACACTGCTTCACGACAGTACTCGAGCAGTCAGATGAGAACACCAAATCCAAGAACCTGCCCGAGTCATTCATCACGTCACAGGCCTGTGATAAGCCGCAAGAGGCAATGGAGTCCAGGAACGCCGGAACATACTGTGGGGCAGCGGAAAAAGATGGTAGTAAGCAATCCTTATCCAAGAAGCGCTCCCAGCTGACCCAAGGCATATTGAAATCTCCAAGGAGTAAAAGGTCATCCGACGGAAGCAGCAGATCGGCCAGTCCTTCAACACAAGTAGACATCGACTCATAGCAATCAGAGGGCGATCCAGGCGGAATATAAACCGTGGCAATGTAAACATTTTTGTGTGGAAGCTTGAGAACCACGCAAATGAATTCAAGGGAATCAGATCCCGCAACATCAACGACCATACAAGGAATTTCATGGCGGACAGCGCAGAGCACACCACCTCCCACCGGAGCATCAGCAGCGGAAAGATGGCGGTCACGGCGGAAAACCAAGTACTCAGAGCCAAAGAGCTCAGCGTCTGCAATTCTTCCACAAAGCCAAGTCTCGGTCAGGCAGACCACGTCGAAACATTTATTCGTCGAGCCGATGAAGAGTCGAGTCGTCTTCGATCGCAGTCCGGTTACGTTGGCGTAGTAAAGGGAGAACTCACTAATGCGTTTTTTGATGATATATTACAGGCTGCAGTTGCGTTAAAACGAGTCCTTGGAATGAATTCACGGACGATAGAATTAAGCGGCCAAATGTCGGGGCGAAGTACCGAGTGAAAAACAGCATCTGGTACAAGAAGCTTAAATGAAGCAGAGAAGGAACAACCCCGCTGCCCACGTCGTGCATCAATTCTTCTGCAGACAATTGAGCTCCTATCAGTCACGGTACGCGATGAAATAAAATTGACGATATCATCTTCAGTGGTGTCATGATGCAACCGTGACAGGAAAATATGACGTGGAAGCTCAGCCGGTCTCAAAGCAACCGCTGCAGACACAGGATCCACGGCGTTGACCACGGTGAAATCCAGCGTGTTAGATGGTGGGACATCAGCAACGCCACATGTTGTAGTGATAGATGCAGCAGCAGGTGAGGGAGTAGCAGTCGACCTCGATGATGCATCAGGGAAGCAAACTTCCTCAATAGTGCCATCAAGCGGAGCACGAACCCTCCTGCGTCTTCGCCTAGAGCGTGAATTTGTCGAAGATGGTGCCTTGGGAGGAGGCGTAGCAGTAGGCTGTGCGGTGTTCAGAGCGCCATCATCAGGACCCGGCACACAAATGGTAGTTACTTCAGCTCCACCATCGGCCCGTTCCACATCAAGAGGCACGCCAACGACGTCAGAAGCTGCCGGTAGATCAGAACTGCGACGCAGGAACCGCACATCAGACGAGATCGTCTGAATAAGATCAGAACTGATCTTCGTAGCCGAGGACAAAGATTCGATGTCCTTTCTCAATAGCCTCAAACTACTCCCAATATCGTCGCTGGGGATAACAGGATTTGCGGCAGCAACAGTACAGCGTGCAGAATGAACCGTAGCACCGTGAATGTCCTCAATGGAGCTAGACATAGTAGAAATCTTATATGACATGTCACGTGACTTATCCATCAGCAGGTCATAGCTAGCTCCAGAAGGAACCTCCACAAATGCCGTCACAGGCAATGGCGTTGTCCTCAATCTCCAGGCAGCATACTTTGCACAAACTCATGGTGACTGTTACACTGCTATGAAAGAGATCCAAGAAGCGGCAATCTCAAGAAACAGCACTACAGCAATCATAGACAAAAACCCCCAATGGCACAGATTAGCCGGTGTCCAAGTGATAAAAATAACCAAAAAAGAAATCACGAAACAACGATAAAAATAATAAAATTAACAAAAAAATAAAACGAGGCAAATGCAACACATGTGACAGGTGACTTATGGGAAACTGGCGTGAAATCTCTAAAGCAACACCTTAGGCGAAATATCGGCGATAATCTTTTCACAATCGAAGAAATGCAGACACTGTTGTCTCAAATTGAGGCCTGCTTGAATTCCAGGCGGTTGCATCCAATGGCTGATGAACCTGAGGACTTTGCGGCATTTTTTTATTGGCGATAGTTTGCTTAATATTCAAGACCCCAGCATACTCGCCATTCTTATTGGTCGACTAACACGGTAGGAACTCATAAAACTTTAGAAGCGATGGTACAAGGAATACGCTCATCATCTGCAACTACGTTACAAATGGATACAGCCTGAAGACTCCATCAGGGTCAATGATTTAATTTTAATTAAGGACGATCGCCTCCATCCTTCAAAGTGACTGCTTGGTAGGATATTATTAGTGCATCCTAGGGGAGGTATCAAGGTTCGCGTGGTTACAGTCAAACATCAAGCAATTATCTAAGCAACTTACTTCAGAACCGATCAGAGCGGGCGGTATTGATGTGATTCGTGTCTTCACGAAGCGGCCGGTATATTGGAGATCATCTCATCATTTACAGATCTTACCAGCCATTTCAATTCTGTACATCAGTTGCTGCAGTGTCATCTGCTATTATGTATTTCTGAACTCATTTAGTTAACAGCAACTAAAGTCATGTTTACTCTTATTGCTCTAACTTTTTCTGTTTTTTGTATTTCTCATTTAATTGTAACTATACCAGAACTTTTTCTGAAATTATATATATTAAGTCAGTCAAGTTTGAGCTTATGTACAACGAACACTATAAAGCCCTATATTCTGTTCAAGATAATCTTAACTCTTAACACGTCCTAACTTATGATCCCGTAAGCTGAAACGTTTAGGTAGTTTTATATAGTACCTTCGATTGTGGTTGGGTAGTTGTTCTGTTTGTTTAATTTGCACCGAATTCAAATAATATAATCGTAATAGATATAAAATTAAAAATTATATTATTTTATTTTAATCTATTAGCACTTTTTGTGAAGTCGAATGAAGAGAGAACCATCGTAGTCACTCTAGGTACAAAATTGTTATCATTTATCAATCAGGAAACTTATTCTGTACAACAGAATCAAAATCGGTCTATGCCTTACGAAGCTAGGCACCGCCCTTTCCCAAATTTCACCGCAAACCACAATTTTTGGCAGTATACAAATAGATACTCTATGCATTTAGAATCATCTAAATCAGTTCACGCGTTACAAAGTTAGACTACCCCTCCCCCACCCCAACCCTCAAGATTTTTCCTCATAATAGCAATTGGGGATCATACTCTATACAACAAAAAAAGAGTTATCCAAATGGGTCCACGCATTACGAAGTTTGGTTTCACACCCCTCCCCCACCCCACAATCCCAATCCCATCAAACAATTTTTTGACGTGGTACCAATCGGAGAACATATTCTACCCTACAAAGAAAGAATCATCAAAATCGGTCCTCGCGTTACCAAATTATGCCCGATCATACAAAAAACAATTTTAAAAGTACAAGTCGAACTTATAACCTCTTGTTTTTTTGGGAATTCGGTTAAAAATAGTACTATTCATAACTAGTCAGGCACGTACTCGCTACTCGCTCCAGAGACTCGGGAAAAGTTAATAGAACCGCCAATTTGTAATATTTTTTGATAAAAAAAAATCACAACTAATGTCTAATGTATGCTTATTTCAATGCAGCAAACCCAGTGTTGTTCCCCCTAAAGCAACTTAAAGTGATAATTATTTTACTTTTATTTTTAAAAAGAATTATTATTTATGATTTCTTTTGCTTTTTTTCTTGTTTTCTGTACACATTTATATTACTATACATACACCAACATTTTGAATGTACCTCGATTTATGTACACACTTACACATGTAGCTAGTGCGCTTTTTATCATAAACATAACTTTAAAAGGCGGCGCAATTTTCTGTTGAAGCATAACAAAGGGAGGTGCGAGTTTGTGTTTAATCCTTATATCCCACTCCATAAATCACAAAGTGCTATGTGAACTACTGAAAGATAAATTTAAAGGGAATATACTCATTCAAATTAATTTTGTGCTTTATTTATTTTCTCATGAACAAAAGTACAGTCTTCTTCCATTAGTGGACAGCCATCAGGATGGTTGTTGTGAAAAAAACAAGCTCTTTTTTTAACTGTACAGGCATTGCAATATTCACTTCTTTTTCTTGGATATCGCAACGTTACTTTATCTCCACTAATCTCAAAAATTTCATGCTTATTTTTTAAAAGTGTCCTTAAACCACCACATTCAGATTTGATACTTTTTAATTCATTAGATGAAAAATAATTTACGATGTCTTTAATCGTTGCAACTCGACCTCTTCTCCATGTACAATTATATTCCTGTTCGTCTTTATCAGCTATGAAAAGATACTCAAAAATTTTTAACACAATTTGTTCTAAAATTGAATTTTCAATTTGAGTGCAGTTTCGTACTAATTCCTTTTTTTCTCTCAGTTTTATATTTTTACCTTTCATTTCAGAATTTATTAAATTCATTACACAATTCTTCTCTTTGTCAAAATCACTTGTAATATAATTTCTTTTAAATCCAATATATGCTATTCTTTTCGTACTTGGAATTTTTAAGCGATCAACCTCGATTATAAAACCACATTTAGTAGAAATATTTTCAATGTAATGTAAAAAATCATTGTATATACTAATTTTGCTATTACGCCGCTGATATTTTTCTCCATTTAATTCAAAAGCGCAACATGGTAGCAGGAAAAAATTTGTGTCGTACGAGTTTAGCATTGTCAGAATTGGAATCCATGGTGAAAGTTCATCAGAATGGTTTCCCAAAATCCAATCGACATTATGATATGAGGGCAAATCGCTCGGAACAATCACTTCTTCCTTAAAAGCAATTATAACTATTATTATTTAAGTTTCAAAATTTAGACTTACATTTAAAGACACGAAAGATGGGTACACATCCCAAATTTTCCGACGTCTTATATCGATACCGTATCCGTTTATTCCTTCTGAATTCAGGATAAAGACCAATAAGCCATTTCCACACCCAAGATCCACAAAACATTTCGGTTTTCTTGTGCGCTTCCACAAAAGTATCAAGTAAGTAGCAATTGCAATATCCTCGTAAACATATTTAGTCGAATCAGTACATTCCGGCCAAATCTACAAATAAAATATTGCAATATTACAGTGAAAAAAATTTTCTGAAGAGAAGAGGATATGTAACGAGCAATAGCGCGTGGCGGATCTAAAAAACAAAACAAATTTCTTTTTAATAAAGTGATAGAAAAGAAAAAAAAATTTAGGAATAACTCTTCGTACCTCTGGTCTCGATACCGAGACCGCTCCGGTAATTATTATAGTTAATGTAATTAACCCAGGAGATTACAGCCAGCCTTCCAAAATTAAATAGCTAAATTGAAGTAGGCATTTTAACAGCACAAGTCAAGAAAGTTCGAAAAAAAACAAAATAAATAAATTTTATCGTTTAGGTAATAAAGACGCGCGAATTGGTAATTATCGGATTATGGTCCTGTTCCGAATTAGTTCCAATTAATCCATCAACTCCTTGTCTCAATAACTTTGAGCGTTACATTACGGCGCCCAAATGATTGGCCTTTGGCTTGCGAGGTACAAGTAAAGCACTTCACAAATTCATAGATGACTAATTTTGTTTATATATAAAATTTGGATTTTTCTTAATTCATGATTCAGTTCATTGTTAGCAGTTTTTTTTGACAATTTCTTCAATTCATTCTGGTTCAAATTCATTTGTAAAATTTTGTGCTATTGTTCTTGCCATCGAGCGAAGCCCTGCTCAAGGCTTGTGGTTTTGATTTACATAAAAATATATTAACCCTTAGCCCAGTACAATTGAGGATTGCCAGTGTTGACGTTAAACGGAAAGAAGCATCTCTTACGTTATTGTTATACCTGAAGGTTATCTTGAGCAATTTGTATATAAAATATAGTGTGGCGTCCCTTGCTTGTTATCCAAATAAGAAACTCGTAGCAGTTATTTACGCAGTCTTTAGATACATTGACTGGGTGTTAGATTTTACATGTGTGGTCACGGTAATATCCATCCTGAATCGTAGAACGAATTGTTAGAATCGGTTAGAAGGTGGTTCCTATAATCGAGTCCAAATTCGTGAGTGCAAAGAATTAGAACAGGAAATAGGTGGTCCTAATTCCTTCTTCTTGTGCTGAGTACAAGCAGTAACTTAAGACAGGTTGCCGTGATAAGCAAAGAGAAATTCTTTAGAAGGTAGGTGCATATTTGAATTATAAAAAAAAATGGTTTTTTGATTATTGTTTTTATGGAAGTAATCCGCGAAATTTTCTTGAAGTACGTAAGACAGATTCCAAAGTAACTTCCTGGCAAGTTAATAAGCAGATATAATATTAAAATAGTTTTGTCTTTCCTTGTGTCTGGTCTTAATCGGAATTAATGGAGGCCAATCATTTAGAACCTGAAGAGCCTGAATACGAGTTACAACTTCGGAAGTTGAGACACTCAAATAGGTTAGATATTTCCACTACTCCTTTGCAAGAAATATTGACAAAGCAACAAAGGGGAATATTGCCAAAACCCACTGGAATGCCTATAATTGTAAAAGTTACTGAGGAAATCGAAAAGTGTCAAGAGAAATCTATGTCCTTACACGAGTTGGCAAACATTGCAGCAGCTTCAAAAAATCGCAATGACCTTTTAGTAGCGCGGTCGCGATTGTTGCATTTACTTGGTAAAGTTAATCTTTTAATAACGGGTGAGCCTTCTGTCGCAGAAAACCTGCAATTGGTACAGGCTCACGTCCGCAATACCTTAGCCTTAGTAAAAGGAGATCCCGAAAGAAGAAAGGAATTATTTCGAACTCAAAATGACTAGGTTCGCAATACCACTATAGGAATCCCGAATAACGAAGAGAACCCCGCAATAACGCAAACGGTTAGTACGGCACATAGTGAAGCACCTACGATATATCAGACAAATTTTGATAAGGATCGACGAGTTCCTAACTGTCGTCGCGCAGAATATCCTCCAATATTTCCACAAAATTCAGTGCGGGTAGAGAACACATTTTGCGAACCCTTAACTTCGGTGACAAACAGTCGCAGTCGTGTCATAGTACAGTCCGTTTCTCCTCATTTATTACAAGAACCGTATCAGACGCCTGTTCCACCTCGTACGATATCTCCGCAACCTCCTCCGCCGAGGAGATGTTATACGAATCCAGTGACAAATTCGCAGGTGCGTTTTGATGGATCACCTCGCAGCTTATCTGTGGATGATTTTTTGTTCAGAGTGGAAACCCTAGCAAGAGCAGAAGGGTGGATCAAACTATCCTCGTTCACGCTATTCAGCAGCTCCTGAGCGGCAAGGCAGCTACGTGGTACTGGCAACAATGAGGGATGAAGTTTATTTAAGCCTTGTTAACACTAGGGAGGATTTAGTTAGCAGAATTGGGAATGCAGCGACGAAAATACGGGAGATGCTGGCTGCAATACGCCTTAAACAGGGACTTAGAAGGAGATTTTTGGCATGCCTTTAAAGTGGCGGTGGAAATTTTTAACAGCTTTTGTAAACCTATTAAGATTAATTGCAATTATTTTCAAATTCAACAAAAAGCATTTAAGAATTAATTTGAGTTTAATTTCTTTAAATTGTTGATTTTTATAATATTCTCCGATAGGATATCTACCTATAAATTTCTACAAACTTTCTCTACATGGACATGTTGTACCTTTATGGAAAGGTAATAAGATGGGCAATCCAATAAAAATAAAAAATAGGTGTATTAATTACATGAATTTCGGAGAAAATTTGGGAAAATTCTGAATTTTAGGTAATCGCAAAGCATTTTTTTCGCGTTTGGAAGTGACTGTAACTGCAATGATGTTAGATCAACATTGTTGACAATTTTGAAAAGGCCATTGGGATAGTAGTTTTTTAGCACCATGAAAAACTGAATTTTATGAATCACCCTGCAACTCCCAAACGATTGAGATTGCCCCCTCCCCTGCCATACAATTTTTTGTTTTGCTAGGTGACAGCTATCATTTAAACTCGTATTGACCTCTAGAAACGTTACACCCTGTATATTGGTATCATATCTTCATACATATAATCACGTAAAATTTTTCTTGTTGTACAAATTTGGGGAGAAGTACTAGGACTCGAGCATAGGTTTCTCGTTTTGGTTTTTCAATTTTTGGTCTAAATCTTATAAATCTTTAGTTGGTCTAACCCTCCCACAAAAATTGGGCAGTTTTGAAGGTTAGGGCCTCGGCGATCATTAAAAAAGGTGGCAACGTTACCCAATCAATTTCAAAGACTAAACTTTTAGTATATCCTAAACTTTTAGCATTACATAAATTCAATTGCTTGAATCCTGTTATCGTAATTTTTTTGGAATGAATCTTTTTGTTGAATAAAGAAATGGACCGGTAATAGGAGGTCATTCGTTTTCTTTCTCTCTCCCCTCGTCGTCTCCTTCCTAGGGCGGTTCTCAGCGATGGGTAGGGCCTCATGATGAAGTGAGCGACCCTCCACTCTCTTCTCCTCAATTGCAGGGTTTTTTAGGGCATCCAGACGGCAGCGGCCCCCTGGGTGCATGGGCGGTCGGGGAACTGGTCATGAAAGGGGAGTACGACACCAGACTCCCCCAACGAAAGCCGGTAAGTCTTACAGCGCCTGCCGTCAATCCTTCCTCCTCCTGTTTTCTTCTTCAGATTTAGTTTTTTTTTGTTTCATTCGGTTTTTATTTGCTTAAAGTTTTCCGCGGTTTTCGTTTTTTTTTATTCTTTGAAAAATTTTCCGGCCTCGTTTCGTCCCACCTATCCCTTATCCCTCGGCATGATTTTTGTTCCCCCTGCCATCCCCTATCCTGCTCCAGCTTCTGCTGACAGGCGAATGTCCAGCGGAGGCTGTGACCACGAGTGTCATCAGTTGACTTTCAGTTGATGACATTCCGAGTCCTAGCCTGCCTTGGGCAATCGTCCAGCAGCAGGGTTGGTCCCAGTGCGCAACACATGTGAAGAGAGCGCTATATGGGCACGCACCCGAATGCGCGTAGTAGTTTGCTTCCCTGATGCATCATCGAGGTCGACTGCTGCTCCCTCATCTGCTGCTGCATCTATTCATACAACATGTGACGTTGCTGATGCTGTCCCACCATCTAACACGCTGGATTTCACCGTGGTCAACGTCATGGAACCTGTGTCTGCAGCGGTTGCTTTGAGACCGGCCGAGCTTCCACGTCATATTTTTTTGTCACGGTTGCATCATGACACCACTGAGGATGATATCGTCAATTTCGTTTCATCGCGTACCGGGACTGATCGGAGCTTAATTGTCTGCAGAAGAATTGATGCACGACGTGGACAGCGGGGTTGTTCCTTCTCTGCTTCATTTAAGCTTCTTGTACCAGATGCTGTTTTTCACTTGGTACTTCGCCCCGACATCTGGCCGCTTAATTCTATCGTCCGTGAATTCATTCCAAGGTCTCGTTTTAACGCAACTGCAGCCTGTAATATACCATCAAAAAACGCATTCCTACGCCAACGTAACCGGACTGCGATCGAAGACGACTCGACTCTTCAACGGCTCGACGAATAAATGTTTCGATGTGGTCTGCCTGACCGAGACTTGGCTTTGTGGAAGAATTGCAGACGCTGAGCTCTTTGGCTCTGAGTACTTGGTTTTCCGCCGTGACCGCCATCTTTCCGCTGCTGATGCTCCGGTAGGAGGTGGTGTGCTCTGCGCTGTCCGCCATGACATTCCTTGTATGGTCGCTGATGTTGCGGGATCTGATTCCCTAGAATTCATTTGCGTGGTTCTCAAGCTTCCACACAAAAATGTTTACATTGCCACGGTTTATATTCCGCCTGGATCGCCCTCTGATTGCTATGAGTCGATATCTACTTCTGTTGAAGGACTGGCCGATCTGCTGCTTCCGTCGGATGACCTTTTACTCCTTGGAGATTTCAATATGCCTTGGGTCAGCTGGGAGCGCTCCTTGGATAAGGATTGCTTACTACCATCTTTTTCCGCTGCCCCACAGTATGTTCCGGCGTTCCTGGACTCCATCGCCTCTTGCGGCTTATCACAGGCCTGTGACGTGATGAATGACTCGGGCAGGTTCTTGGATTTGGTGTTCTCATCTGACTGCTCGAGTACTGTCGTGAAGCACTGTTTATCTCCCCTGGTTCCTGAATCTCGTCACCATCCTGCACTGCACATCATTTTTGGTTTTGATCCTGTACTGACGGCGTCTTCGGACACAAGTAATTTTTGTTATAACTTTAGCAAAGCTGATTATTCTAAACTTAATGATTGGCTCTTTGCCTGCGATTGGACGAATGTTCTGAATGAATGCGATATTGATAATGCTGTAATGTTATATTATGATTCTCTTTCTGTTTGTTTTGCTAATTGTGTTCCTGTTTCAAGGTCTCGTGGTTCGCGTTCATATCAGCCTTGGTTTAATAGTTCTGTGAAGCACTTAAAGAATCTGAAGAATAAAGCTTGGAAGCGGTTTTGTTCCTCAAGGAGTGACGCTGACTACTTCACTTATTTCTTATTCTGACTATTTTGAGAGAGTTAAATCGACTTTGCGTGCTGAACCTAAACAGTTCTGGAGGTTCGTAAATTCTAAGCGCAATTGTGATGGTTACCTTCCGTGTTAAGCTTTGGTGATGTCGAGAGCGACGACCCCCTGACGACTGCCAACCTTTTTGGCGAATTCTTTGGCGCTGCATTTTTGACTACAGACTATGATATTAGCGATAAGGATTTTACTCATATGACGAGGTTTGCTCCGACTACTCTTGAAACCAAATACCTTGTGTTTGACGAGGATGCTGTGCTGAAGCATATTTCTGGTTTGGCTGATAGTTTCTCTAGTTTTTTTCTTTTCAAAATCATCTTATTGTGGCGCGGAAGAGATGATATAGTATTGATATTAAAAGATTAGTAAAATCTCTTATGTGAATTAAATTAAAAATCTTAAATTGGGGTTAGAAATTGGCCATGAAATATTCCAAATAAAAGTGTAATTTTAATAAATATTTTATTTTGAAGTGAATGATTTGATTGCTCATATTTTTGCAAGTTAGTAAGCAGCTTATTAAATACATCTAAAGGAGTAAGTTCTTTCGTCGGAAGTTATTAATTCATATCAGGGACCGTACCTGTTTTCTCTTTTTTCTGAAAGAGTGCTATTTTAACTGGTATTTCTGGGCACTTATAATTCATGATTAAAACTAACAGTTATTTTGGACTATTTACTTTTCCAATGCAAAGTAAAAGTTCCATTTGAACTTTTATTTTTTCTGTTTGATGAAAACTGTTAAGAAGACCTTTTATTTTTTTCTGGCAAAAATAACTGGTCCATTAGAACTTTTATTTTTTCAGTTTATTGAAAACTTTCTTCGGGTAAATTTGGACTAACATTTTTAAGTAGGGGAAATGTTACGTCAGCAAATTTTCCCCCATTTCATGAGTACGTGAACGCGTTTGGGTAAAAATATCATAATGCATTTACCCAAAACTAAGTACGTGAACAGACCTTATATGAAAACTGTCCAAATGAAATGCCATACGCTTAAGCGTATATTCTAATAGCGTTTTCGATGGGACTTCAGTGCACAACGAGTTTCGATTTATTCTAGCAGTGTTGCTGTCAAAACATGTTCGATGGGACTTTTGACAGCAAAACTGCTAGACTCAGTGGACCACTGATTTCCCCTTCTTGGCACTGCTGTTTGGTTTCAGTGCCAGTTTTACAACTACAAACGTAAAATGTTTTGATAGTTCGAATTGTCAGACAGTTTTACAAATTGGTTTGTTGACAAGCTCTTCTTAAAACGTTATCCAAGCGATATATTTTCATATAACAATTTTTTTAAATGTTTTATAATAGATTTTCGCTGTCGTTTTATTTAAATATTTTTTATTGGTGCGCACACATTGACAAAGTCAGTAAGAAATGTTTCATTGATCAGTGGGCCACTACAAGAAAACGTAAGGAACAGAAGAGTCCCATCGAATATCGCTATAAGGTAAAATGACCACACTCATAACTTCCGGGTTTAAGATAAGCAAAATTTAATATAAAACAAATTACCTGAATTAAAGTTTCTCCGTACTTTTCTTTTAATTTCTGGTACAGTGTAATGTAATCTTCGCTGTCTATTAAATTTAAAGATGTAATTTTTCCAGAATTTGAGAAATCATTTATCGCCCATTTCAACAATTTCTTTTCAAGGACAAAATTACACCACCCTATTGCCTTTTCATTTGATCCATACAACGGTTCAACTTTGATTTGATTCGCCTTGAATTGTATAATGAAACTAACTCCTTTGCCATAATTAATAAATGAAAACTTCCTTTTCAGAAAATCTAAAAAAAAGTAATATGAATAAAACATACTGAAATAGGAACGTATGTACCTAAATATATAAGAACTTGAGTTGTGTTAATAGAGCGCTTTTTAACTATTCGCGCACTTATCAATAAATTGTGATACTGCCGGTCTTTATTGGTTATTTCATCAACAATGTTTACCTTATTTAAATGAATAAAATCTCTTTGCGTAATTGCATCAAGCACTTTACTATAATCTTCAAGCAAAAATAGCTGTGGCAAATCCTCAATTGCTACCCAAAGATTTAAAACTTTCAAACAAGACGTGGATTTGTCAACAGCAGAGAAATTCTTAAATAATACCGCAATAGCTTTCCAAAACTGTTGTTCTGAAATCATTGTTGACATGAGTCACTAGTCCACCGTAATTTATAAAATAAATTTATGTTCTATCACGGATTTCAACGGGGCCTGTGCGCGGTGGCAGTTCTGACTAGGGATGGGCGATCTTCGATTCGATCTAAAGAGATCGATCTTTAAGCCTTCCATCTGCAGATTTTACGTCGGACCGATTCAGCTCGAATTTATTTGTTTCCGATTTCGATCTATTTAAGACTTACAAAAAAAAAAACAATCTAACTCGTGATGTCCGACAAATGTAAAAAAATGTTAAAAGAATCGTACTTGTTAGGTGAATGCGCTTGTGATCGCTATAATATTTTAGTTTTAACTAAAGAAGGTATATAGAGAAAGTACCGCCAATATGGCCCAGGTTCGTTAAACTGCACGAAGAATCTTCCCTCATCCGGTTTTTTTAAAGTTGGCTGCTCTACCCTTAAATTAAGTATGGCGCAGTGCTGTGGTCTACGAATAAAGAGCTAAAGGAAAGGCCCTAACTCGTAAAAGTCGTATATGTGAATGAAGCAAAAAGCTTTTAGGCGAAGAAGAGATGTGGGGAGAATTGTAGATTCGTCAATAAGAATAAGGCACCTGGGCTGACATTTAATTGGAAATTTATTTTCCGATATCGAAAGTCGTGAAATTGTGCAGTTAAATAGATTTTTTGAACATAATTAGTTGTAAAAAACTGTTAAAAAGTGTGTGAAACAAACTATATTAAGTTGTGTAGTGCCAAACTGTGGAAATAAATTCCGTTGCCGACTGCCGGGAACATCTTTTTCGTTAAATTTTTTAATGTAAATGCTAAGATAGCTCCATAGTAACACAACAAAAGCAAGTTCTAATGAAGTTTCAGTCAGAAAAGAAGAAACAATTAAATATTATTATTGTTTACAAGTTGTGTTCTTCTTGCAGTAAGTTGCGTATTTTGGTGCAGAGACGTCGTAAATATTCGGTTTTGAGAGGCCAAAATTAAATTGGTTATCAGTATTATAGAAATATTGTTTAAAGCGTTTAAAATAATTTAATTTTTGTTATAGATTCCCAAGAGTAAAATATATAAATGTCATATGGAATTGGTGGTGGTGGAATTGGAAAATACTAATTATCCGAAGAATTTTAGAAGGAACCCCCACTTGAAAGAAAAAATGTACCACTGCCATGATGAATATGTGCGTGTGGTGGAAAGTGTTTCAGTATTTGTGTAATGCTTCACGATATTTTGCGTTGAGCCTTTTCTTCAGTTCTTTGTTCGTAGGCTGTGGTACAACATTTACGCGAAAGCACGAAAAACTCAACTAATTACATGGTAAATGTCACTATGACGGTTCTAAATCACCTCAATGGTTTTGTAATTTGTATTGAAATATGCATTGTAACAATGCAGTCGAGCCGGGTTTAGCAACAAAACGACTCACAAAACGAAGAATGATTCAATATGCAGGAAAATAAACTTTCGCGCCATTCGTCATTTGACAGCAAATTTGTAAATGTACATGGTGCGCGAAAGGGCACGAAAAATAGCGGAAATAGTGACCATATGGGAGGGAAGAAGTTTTTGTTTTCTTAATTTGGTATATCGAATTGGCAGTACTTTCTCTATATACCTTCTTTAGTTTTAACTGTGTAGTTTATAGTGACTACTGCATGATTTTGTCATCGGTGGCGTGTTATGTTTTATTTCTGGTTTGGTGATTCCACAATGAGAAAGAAATAAGTTATTTAAAGAAAAATCTAAAATAAGTGATATTTTTTGTGATTTTAAGTTTTTATACAAATTGGTTTTGGAATACACGATGCAACTTGTAATTACTTCGAAAGTTAGTTGAATTTTGTATACCGACATCCTAGATGTTATGCATATTAGTTTTTTTATCCGACGTGGCTAAAGCCGGAAGGGAATTATGGTAAGGGAAGTGAGGAAACTTGAAAGTCTTGGGTGTATTTCTTTATTCATTCCGTGGAAGGAATAGAAGGAACAGAATACGCGCCAGAATAAACGGAATAGAAGCAATATGTAAACACAAAGGAATACTCCTTCCAATTGAAAGTTGAAGTCAGGTTAAAGCAATTATGCAATAAACAATTTTTGAGGTTTCAGTTCTTTATATTATTTAAAATGAACGCAAAAGACATAATCCAACAATAAATTGTGTATTTATTTACAATTATGACTTTCTTTTCCTTCCCTTTTGATACTAAATTGTTTTTTGACAGTTTTATTCCGTTTATTCCATCTACAACTTCGGTACAAAAAAACGCATTCTGAACGCGCCGGTGCTAATAAAAAAACACGGAAAATTAGGAATAGAATATTCCGAACGAATAAAGAAACACATTAGGCGCGTTCCGCTCATTCGGAATGAATAAAGAAATGCACCCCTTGTTTTTTCATTCCTGCAAGCTAGAACAGCCCAGAGACGGAGTGGATTATTTTCATTTCTTAATAAAAGCTCACGGGGAGACCTGGTCTTAAACCTGCGACGCATGGGATGGTAGTCGTACCGCTCAACGAATTGATCCAACTCCGTTTACGCGGATTTGCCACATCAACAAAGTAGAATATAACTAGTGGAATCTTAGAATAAAGAACAAGAGGAAAGGCTATCTTAAGTAAAAACCCTGTACGTGTGATAAGCATTTTTGCTTCTTGGCCAAGTGACTAGTGGGTTAAGGGGGAATGTCGCCTGAAATGTCAAATTGGACCGAATGTCGCCTTGGAATCAAAGTCGTCTCGGTAGTACTGAAATATTTGGGGGCATAAGCAAAGTGTTTTTAAATAGTAAAATTAAGTAAATTAATAAAATATGGTCGGGCAAAGTTATATTATATTAAAAGTGTTATAAGAATATATTTTAAAAACACCTAATTTAAAATATTATCAAAATGAGTTGGCCCCTCCTGTATACAAGCATAATTTTACTACTTTCATGATCGAAACGCACACATCGCTTTGTTCTACCACATATAGCAAAATGCTTACATTTTTCCTTAGAATATATAACTAGAGGAAGTGCACATCGCTCAGAAAAGTTAAGCATTTTTCTTCATGTGTTAGAAGTGTATCTTTGTGGTAGTTTTCTCCATAGCAGTAGTAAAAAAATGGACTTGCGCTTGACGGGGCAAACATAAGTTTTGAAATTAAACTCCATTTTGGCTGACCGCCACTGAAATCGAGTTGGGGGACAAAAATTCCAATTGCTCAGATGTAAACAAACTGAGAACGGGGACAAAAACTTTAATTTTTCTAGTTACCTACATTAAGTCTTAGCAGTTTTAATTAAATAATATAATATTAAATATATCATAAAACATATTTTTAATAGCTACTGGCCTAAAAACAGATATTCCACGAGTCTATCGTCGATTATTTGTGCAACAATGAACAGAACACTTCATTTTAAAAATCTGTCTTTTAAAGTCTATAAATTATTTAAAAACTTATAAAAATAAATCACTCCACTAATATAGTATCGATTTTTGATGTTATATTTGCAGAAATAACTTTTAATTCCAAATAAATTGAAAACAAAATTCACACAGAACTAATGACAAATGTTTTGCATTGGGATCTGTCAAAGATAGGGGATCTGTCATCGAGATAGGGGACACATACCTCACCTTGCCTACAAGAGAAAATGCTTAAAACACGTACGAGGTTTTTACAGGCAAGGGCACTTCCTCTAGTTATATATTCTAAGCATTTTTCCGAATGATGTCCTTTCCTCTAGTTCTTTATTCTAAGAGTGGAATAGTCAAGTATATATACTGCCACGTATAATCCTAGCAAGAAACTCATGTGGAATACACGGAGATGCGACGTAGATCTTAATCTTTTGAAAGAAGCATATATGTATATCTTTTTGAGTTCTGCTCATTTTTACTGTATCAAAGATTTGAAACTTACTTTTTTTAATCTAAAGTCTCAAATTTGGCAGATCTTACACTTTTAAAATAATATGGATTTAGACATTTGAGCAATGGTGAATTGTGTAAAATACCTTTCCACAATGAATTAAAAAGACGAAGAATTTATTTTGCGTGCTTTAAAATCTTATATAGTCTTTTATTAAAACATTTTTATATGAAAAGTGTGTGTTTTCGATAACAATTATCACTTGAATAGTAAACCAGAACTGCGTCCATGGCAGTCATGTTTCTCTCAAGGTGAAGACAGGGAGGAAGATAAAGGTGAACTGTCTACTTTAACTTGCGGTGATTTCCGTTTAAAACGAAAGAATAAAATATTTTCAAAAAACGTTCCCAAGATATACATTTTTAGGGCTAAGACCAAAAACCTTCCAAGAAAACTTACTAAAATGTTCTTCGTACATACTCATAATATTCCTGGAAGGTTTCTGAGACATGTTGTCATATTAGTAAAAAAATGTTTGAGCTTGCAAATACGTGGCACACAAGTTGTGCTTCTCTTTTACTTTTCGGGTGTAAATTTTTAGTTGTGTTCCTTTAATGAAGACCAGTACTTGTTCCTTTAATGAAGACAGAGCACTTTCAAAAAATACTCTGCTCCATAATCGCAAATTGTTTTCCGATTAAATAAGCAACATTTCTGAAATACCCAAGATTTGTAAGTTACAAAGGCTGTTTTCTATTATTTAATAAATTGGTTTAATAATGACCCTATATTTTTATATGTAGAAACAGGTTTAATTACTTGCAATTTCAAAATGCTAAAATAAATTGAAATATCTAAATAAACTGAATCGATCTATTCGATCTATGGATATCGATCCTTTTAAGGCGATTAATCGATCTACGATCTCGAAAAAAAATTACAGATCGATCCGTACTGAATCGATTTTCTCAGTTCGATCCCCCATCCCTACTTTTGACTTTTTGCAGCTAAAGGCTCGTAGCGTTTAGCATTTAAGTGCGGAACACAATGTGGCGCTGGCGCTCGTAGCTGGCGCAGTAGCTAACTCGAAAATGTCAAATTTGGCGCGCGCCAAAAGTTAAAAATATTGAACTTTGCGCTACAGCTCCAGCTACACATTGGACCGCCATCTCTTAATTTCCATATTTTTAACTTTTGACAGGTCTGGCTACCGCGCCAGCTACGAGCGCCAGCACCACATTGTGTTCCGCACTTAAAGGCTGGAACACAATGTGGCGCTGGCGCTCGTAGCTGGCGCTGTAGCTAACTCGGAAATGTCAAATTTGGCGCGCGCCAAAAGTTAAAAATATTGAACTTTGCGCTACAGCGCCAGCTACACATTTGACCGCCATCTCTTAATTTCCATATTTTTAACTTTTGACAGGTCTGGCTACCGCGCCAGCTACGAGCGCCAGCACCACATTGTGTTCCGCACTTAAATGCTAAAGGCTACGAGTAAGTAACTAAATGGAGTGGCCCAACAGCAGAGATTTCCGTAGCCTGTGCCTAAAATGTGTGAGTTTACACGCACACAAGAAAAACCGTACAAGACAGGCCGAAGAAAAAATCTTTATATGGGGGTGCTTTGGTGCACTTTTTAAACTTCTGGAGAAATCTGTTTAACATTGCCATTTAAAAGCAGGTTTTTCACTAAAATTTGTAATTTTTATTACGGCTTTTCATCACAAGAAATTTAACTAATTAATTTGCAAATCAGTAAACACTTCAATAATAAAGTTTTCATCTACTAACTCCTTGCTAAATTTAATTACACCACCGCCTTTGTAAGTGATGACTCAAGAAAATATGGCTACTGAGCCAAAGGTAAACAAAGTCTACCTTAACGCAAAAAGTGGGTATTTTATAAGTTAATAGTGTGTTTAACACCGCTTGAAATATTCTTATCACAAAAGAAAGTTATTTTCTCTACTTTATCTGTGAAATTAAATCCCGGGGTGTTTTAAAGAACTTGAATTTTTGCAAAATTGCACTACACACTTTATTGTCACTAATCGTTTAAAACTTGAACTTTCCTCAAATAGTTTTGACACAACACGCAATAGTTTTATATTTTTGTCCTTCGCAATGAATTTAATTCTCATTTCAACTTTACAGGACGATAAAATTAGCACTTTTTAACCCACAACACTCGGTTAAAGAAAAACAACAACAACACTTGTCAAGCAAGTGACAACACGTGAAGAAAAATGAGAGCAAAAAAATCGTAGAAATCGGCACACTCACGTACACGGATTTTACACACTAGGGCCACTCCATTTAGTTTCTTACTCGTAGGCTAAAGGTAAAGCTTAGAATCTACGAGTAAGAAACTAAATGGAGTGGCAATAGTATGTAAAATCCGTGTACGTGAGTGTGCCGATTTCTACGATTTTATTGCTCTCATTTTTCTTCACGTGTTGTCACTTGCTTGACAAGTGTTGTTGTTGTTTTTCTTTAACCGAGTGTTGTGGGTTAAAAAGTGCTAATTTTATCGTCCTGTAAAGTTGAAGTGAGAATTAAATTCATTGCGAAGGACAAAAATATAAAACTATTGCGTGTTGTGTCAAAACTATTTAAGAAAAGTTCAAGTTTTAAACGATTAGTGACAATGAAGTGTGTAGTGCAATTTTGCAAAAATTCAAGTTCTTTAAAACACCCCGGGATTTAATTTCACAGATAAAGTAGAGAAAATAACTTTCTTTTGTGATAAGAATATTTCAAGCGGTGTTAAACACACTATTAACTTATAAAATACCCACTTTTTGCGTTAAGGTAGACTTTGTTTACCTTTGGCTCAGTAGCCATATTTTCTTGAGTCATCACTTACAAAGGCGGTGGTGTAATTAAATTTAGCAAGGAGTTAGTAGATGAAAACTTTATTATTGAAGTGTTTACTGATTTGCAAATTAATTAGTTAAATTTCTTGTGATGAAAAGCCGTAATAAAAATTACAAATTTTAGTGAAAAACCTGCTTTTAAATGGCAATGTTAAACAGATTTCTCCAGAAGTTTAAAAAGTGCACCAAAGCACCCCCATATAAAGATTTTTTCTTCGGCCTGTCCTGTACGGTTTTTCTTGTGTGCGTGTAAACTCACACATTTCAGGCACAGGCTACGGAAATCTCTGCTGTTGGGCCACTCCATTTAGTTACTTACTCGTAGCTTAGAATAAAGAACTAGAGGAAGCGCTGTACCGTGTAAAATTCCTATCCGTGAGTGAAGCTGTTCGAGGAATTTAAAATCAGCTGCGGGGGGGGGGGGGGGGGGGTGGGGGGGGAGACGAAAGCATATAAGCAAATGGGAAAATATATTTCGTACTCTCAAATGTTGTTTACTTTTGTGCGTGAAAAAGTTTCCTCGAGTGAATTAAGTTAAATTTTGTTAAATTTGTTAAAGTAGCTTCTTTTAAATCTTTATGTAATCATTCCAATAAAGTTTTTAGACTACTTTGTGATTTTTTTGTGAACCGACTTTGCCTTAACACCCAGAATTTGTTTAAATTAATCAGCTTGACATATTCGGGTTTTTCGTGCGCAAATAAGTAGAAATAAGATGATGGGAAGTCGTTTTTTCTGTAAATACATAACTGGAATTACTTCTAAATTCATTCTATAAACATGTGAAGTTCAATTAAAACCCCAATTTATGGATAAAAGCAAAAGTTTCGTAAGAATATTTGTAAGGTTAACGTGAAAACTGATTTTAATGTTTTGGGTCTCTGGCACCAGGAAGGCGTCAAACAAAATTTTTAGGAGGCATCAATAGGAAATCTTAAATAAGATGGAATCAATAAAAACCAAAATTTATGATTCGCTTGACCTATAATATAACGTCAAAATTAATATGCAGCTTAAATATTTGATTCCGAGAAGATAAAATTAAATTATTCCTTAACGAATTCTCAAGATTTTAAATTTACTTTTGGCCCCACTTTAAATCTGACTTAATTTACGCCTGTATTGTTGCTACCACTACATCGCTCGAAATTCTACTTCTTAGAATATAGAACGAGAGGAAAGGCTATCTTAAGTAAAAACCCTGTACGTGTGATAAGCATTTTTGCTTCTTGGCCAAGTGGTGAGTGCGTTAAGGGGGAATGACGCCTGAAATGTCAAATTGTACCGAATGTCGCCTTGAAATCAAAGTCGTCTCCGTAATACTGAAATATTTGGGGCATAAGCAAAGTGTTATTATATTAAAAACTTTATTAGAATATATTTTTAAAACACCTAATTTAAAATATTATCAAAATGAGTTGGCCCCTCCTGTATACAAGCATAATTTTACTACTTTCATGTCGAAACGCACACATCGCTTGGGTTCTACTACATATAGCAAAATGCTTACATTTTTCCGAGTGATGTCCTTTCCTCTGGTTCTTTATTCTAAGTTCTACTGCAAAAGAAATTTGCTTCACTAAAATCGAGTTACAGCGCTTCCTCTAGTTCTTTATTCTAAGAGGTAAAGCGGGAAACAATCGTTCAATCATGGACGCCATACTGGTCGCACGCGTTTTAGTCTACCCGCTCTGCAGGTTAAATAATGTTTAACTTGGTGTAATGTGAGCCACACTTTAATGTTCTCATTATTCGAGACTCGGTGATTGGCACTTCTGTTCTGTTGCCACTGACACTAGGCAAATTTTGTTTGTATGAAGTAAACATTTTTGGGGTTAACCTCAAAGCTAAGAAGGGGGCCCAGAAAAGGCAATTTTAAGGAGAACCTCGTGAAGAAGTAAACCATTATATCCCAAGAACAATAAAACCAGAATAATTTTGTTCTTCCCTAAATTTCTGGGATACCAATAAATATAAACATCTCGGGTAATTTAAATTCATTTGAAATTAGTTGCTTAGAAATCTAAGTAAGAGTTTTATCTAACAGCTCGCTAATAAACAGCAGTCATTTTCATGCGCTGGATGGCTAACGCTAAAACAGAGCTACCAGGTTCCTCGATTTCGAGTTTGGAAGCTGCTACGCGTCCATTGCCTGATGCATCACCGTCACCTTGCAGTGAAAGCTCAGGATTGTGGACATCAGGCTTCTGCACTCTCGAAATGTGCATTGGATAGTATCCCTGTGGATTAAAATATTGAAAAAGGCAAACGGATCAATCAGTCAGGATTGGACAGAATCCAGCAATATCGATGTGGTATTAAAACGCGCCGAAAATGCAGTCAATTCCTGTAATAGGTTCGACAAAAACAGCAAGTCCTTTGGGACGAAGCACGAGTGCTGAACATTTGCATTTCTTTATACATGATTTCGAGATTTGTAAATATGTATGTAAGTACGCAAAATTAGTTTACATGAGCATGGTACAATATTTCGGTCGCTGGATGTACATTAAAGCGGCAACAAAAACTATATTTTTAACATATGAAATGGTTCTGGCCATAAAAACAACGGTTTAGGTTAGTGAGTACTAGGTATAGGTTACACAAGACTGTTTTTATTAAATGATTAATATATTAATAAGCACTGAAACAACAGCGAGAGTTAAAGTACAGCGTAATATTTTTAATCCAGCGTTAACTGTCAAAGATATTCTAAACAATTTAGAATAGGAATTATAGTTTCTGACAAAACATCTTTCGCTACTGTAAGAGTTAAGTTTGTTTTCAAGTGATTAAATTACCTTAAGTTAAAGAAAACGAAAAGTCATATTTGGTGCAATATGTATGCAGGCAAGTTTTATCATTAGAGTGAAAATTTGAAGTTGATAGTTATTTGACTCTGTTAGTATTGGCAATCCACTATATCTGGATGTTGTCGCAGGTTAATTTTTTTGCTTTATGACCGTATTCTCGGGTGACTTAACCACTTAACACTGTAAAGTACATATATTCAAACAGGATATAATTGATCTTAGAGCTTTGCTAGCAGTCAATGTTATTATTTTTGTGCACAAACAGTAGTATAGAATTGCTGCCTTATTTCTAAAGAATGTCGTTTAATTGCAAATGAAAAAAAAAACACATCAGTAATTATAATTTTTGAATTCAGGTGACGTGAATACAGTCAGTGACCATAAGTAGTATTGAGATGCAATTCTGCATCATCCAGAATTTTTGTTTGAGAATTATTTTATTATCTCATTTAAGACCGAATGCTATGCATATATATAATTTGACAGTCGTATCAATATTCCGAGAATAGTAACAATTAAATTATTATATTAATAAATTGAAATTTAACTTTTTTTTTGTAAGCAAAATATATTTAAACTTCGTGACATATTTAATATTTCGTTTATAAATCAGATTTGATTAAAAATTCAAGTAGCTTAAGAGTTAAGTGTGTAGATTAGAAATGGATTGCTGAGTTAACTTACCTAGGTTTCGATTTAAACCTTACATTATTACTTTGTTTATGTTATATCCTAGGAATTAAATATGTTCTAAATAATATCTTTTTGATTTCAGGAATTCCCTAACGACGCTTCTGCACCTTCTTGCTTTCCTTATCCCTTCTCCCTCTATCCCCAATGTGTTTGAGTTAAATTTTTGTGTGTTTTTTTTTTGTTTCAGCACCCTTCTTAGGTTGGGCCTGTACCCTAGCCAGGTACAGGGATGGACTGGGTTGTAGCCTGAACTGTCAGTCAAGGGGGGTAAATTTTCTTTTTGTGTAATTTTTTTTCATGACAGTTCAGCGCGGCTAGGAACAACAGGTGACACCAGACCTGCTGTTCCTCCTTCAAGTTCTGTTTCTCGTTTTTTTTCTTCTTGTGGCAAACCTGAGAGAAGGAGTCCACAACCTTCTCTCGCCACAGGCACGCGAAATTCAGTTGTAAATGTGTGAATCGGATGTTCAAGGACCTACACCCCATACAGACGAGCTAGGACATGCTGCCAGCTAGCGCGTGCCACTTGAACGTCCTGCGGTAACTTCACGTTGCTCATACGCACACACATACATTACATAAATGGCGCCCAACGCGAAGCCCGTCTTCCCTAGGGAAGACACTCCAGCATCTTCTGGAGGCTTCGTGCCTCAAAAGAGATGGCATGTCAGCTTAGGCTGATCCGCTAGTCCTTCTCGGACTTAGGCGATGTTGGCCTGAACGGCTGTCGTCTCTTCCCGTTTCCATAAAGCACCTTCGAGGTCTAGTGCCTCTGTCCTGATATGTCTAAGAGTGTGCATAGGCATGTCAGCTTTTAGCAATAGGGACACATTTTAACCAACTCTGCCCTGTCCTCGACATGGGAGGACTGATGCTCGGGATTAGTGCTTATGTCTTTAGCGATGTCCGATGTTGCACTGACATGCCTAATCTCCGGGATCATTATTGTCTCATGTCGCAGGGAGCTGGTGAGTCTGACGAACACCCGACTTAGGCAGTAGCCGGCTTGACTCTTCACTTGGTCGACTACACTTGAACAGCCCCGATGCCGTCTCGGTAGGACCGTGAACTTGCTCGCCGAGTTCGTCTAAGTTCAGGGGTGATTCCTATCTTCACAGGCAGGACAGACGTTGTGGGTATTGGGAACCTCATCAAGCTTCTCACCTCACATTTGTTTCTGGAAAAAAATAATTTTTTTTCCTCCTTCCTTAAATTTTTATATATTCTTTGGTGAATACCCTAAATCCTTTTAGTTTTTTTTACCCCTTCTTTTTTTTCTTTTACTTTTCTTGATTTTTTTTTCTGTTCTTGCATTTTGTCTTTTTTGTGTTTGATTCCTTACCTCCTTTCCCTCATACCCTTTCCCCACCTAGCAAGATAGGAGAAGAAGCTTCTGGGGGAAACCTGAAATTATTTTGATTGATTTTTTTTAATTTTTTGATATTTTTTTTGTTTCCGGTTATATCCCCCCCCCCCCCCCCCCCCCCCAAGAACAATAAAACCAAAATGATTTTGTTCTTCCCTAAATTTCTGGGATACCAATAAATATAAACATCTCAGGTAATTTAAATTCATTTGAAATTATTTTTTTTAATTCTGATTTTGGCCTGATTGTGTTTTATGCAGTTTTGCTTATGTTTTTTTGAATTTTATTCTTACACTTATATTAGTATTTTTGATTTATTAAAGCTCTAAATTTTTTTTGTCCTTTTTTTATTTCTTTCGCTGATTTCCTTTTTTGCTACCTGCAAACTTGAGTTTGAGCGGCGACCTTCCCTTTTGAATTTTCTTTGCCGCGCTCAAACTCGATTTTGTGCTGCGACCTTTTTTTTCTCTTCTTCTGATTTTTTTTTCTGTCGTTGAACCTGGTTTCGTGCTACGACTTTAGGAGTTAGACTCCCGTACTATTTGCAGAGACCTTCAGTCTCAAATTTGACAGTTTTTTGAGAAAATTTTAGGAGCTGAGACTCCCGCACTAATTGCAGAGACCTTCAGTCTCTGTTGTCTGCATTCTACGTTGAGATTAGCGGCGATATAGCCGACATAGAATTTTAATAACAGCTTGATTTTTTTTATTATTCAAAATGTTTCGATCTCAGATCTGTAAGGCAGCCACTGCTTCTGAAGCTCAAGGGGCCAAACCCAAACAGGCTCCAGGACAGTTAGCCCCACCCCAGACGAGAAGTAAGACAAAGACCTTAAACCAAACCTTTGGTTTAGCCAGGCTGTCGTCTGACTCGGCGCAGGGATCTGTTGCTCAGCCTAACGCTGACGCAGCAAATATACTCCAGGACCCTGCTATATTGCAGGCCTCGAACCAAGTTCAGTCGTTCCGTTGGAACCTAACACAGGCTGACTTGTCTAAACCTCCGCCAGATTACAACCCGCGAAGGCAGACTGCCAATTATGAAATGTTTCCCGACCAATCAATAAGCCAAGCGCAACAAATCTTCCGATCAAGCCAGTCTCGTGACGGAGCTTGGTCTTGTTTTAATACCAGCCAGGCTCAACCAGGAGAGGATCTCCGTCGACTTGAGATAACTCCCCATCCCTCAGGGGGACCTCAATACACCAAGCCGATTCAGAAGCCTGAGGACTTGAACCAACCCTTCCCTTCCCCTCATTTAGATAGGGCAAATAATCACCCGGCAACAGCAGTAATTGCTCCAGAACAGCTGGCAACCATTATGGACGAGCTCAAGGCCAAGATGCTAGACCTGTTGAGCACAAATCTGGCTCAATCCATCCTAGAAAGGTCAGGCACAGCCAGTAGCCCTACAGGAGTCCAACATGTAGATACAGTCCCTTTTCCAAACCCTCGACAGCTGAATAACAACTCAGCTTCACCAGATCAAACAGCTTCTAGAACTCAATCAGCCCATGACAACCCTAGATGGCAATACCAGGCCTATGAGCGTGAGCCTCTTCAATATCAGCCTAGACAGAGACTTACTCATAGAGGTGCAGGCTATCAAGCCAGACGCCCATCCATCTTGGCGTCTTGGGGTATACAGTTTAGCGGTCGCAATCCATCCTTTACAGTCGATGACTTTATTTCGGCTTGAACGATTAGCGTCGAGTGCAGGTGTACCCGATGACGAGCTTTGTGCTAACGTCCACTTTCTGTTGAAAGATGATGCAGAAAACTGGTTCTGGAACCAGTTCTGTCGCGTCTCTCCGACCTTTGACTGGGGACTATTCAGAGCTTGTATCAGACAAGAGTTCGGCTCTGCCGAGATAGACCTTGATCTGATGCGGACTCTGATAGAACTCCGTCAGGGTTCGGAGATTATTACTTCGATTATATTAAGCGACAGTCATTTATAATAGTAAATATTCACTACTTCAGATCTTTGTTTACATTTATAATCTAGCCAAATATAGCTTTGCATTTATTGTCACTGTCGGCTCGCGGAAAATTTTTTAGAAGGGGGCAGAACATATTTTTCGATTTAAAACTAAAAATATTTTAAGTATAATTATATATATTTCCCAAAAATAGCTAATAATATATATAAGTACTTACAATAAATAATTTTAAATGCAATAAACAAAAGACAAACCTCTGGGGACCAAAAAAGATACATAAGTTATAATAATATCATATTTTAACTTATTTATCCAAATCACCTATCTCAACCTCGACATGGTGTTCCCTGAAAACAAGTGAGCACTGTCTGCGTATTCAATAACAATGCTCACTTGGCTAAAGGAGAAGGTGGAACAGTTTTAATGCATAAATTATAGAAAATTTCAAAAACATTTCTCAACTGTTTTTCTAAATTCTGTTAGATCTTATTATAATTAGAAAATCAATTTCATCTTTGCGCACATTTTTAAACGTAATTTAATAATAAAATATAAATATCAGCTAATTTTGAATTAATGCAATTACAAATTATTCAAAAGATATATCAATCCCGCTTCAAAAAATCTTAAATTTGACTACTGTCATGGTCTACAAACACATAGAAAACCCTCACTTCTGCAGAAAGGAAATTGCCGACGTTTTCCTAGCTTACTGCCATTCCTGTTTAGCTTTATGTTCTAAGGGTTTAAAGAGTGGCGGCCAATGGCGTAAGAAGACCTACGAGCTACGAGGAAGTAACTAAAGGAGAAGCCCTATCGTGTATATGTCGTGGGTGTGAGTATGGCAAGTTTTTGTTCTTCGGCTGGGTCTTAGCTGTCAAAATGTTTTTTTTTTTAGCTGAGTCCCTGGGTCTAAGCTGTCACTTGGTATTGACATTTCATGAGTTAATTTGATTTCGCGAGCGAAAAATTACGATTACACTTGTATTAAGTAATAATATAATTTAAAACTTTAATAGTGATATAGCGAAAGACGTGAATATATTTATTTAATTAAACTATGTTTCGAAAACTGTGTAATTTTATTCATTAGATAAAATGAAGTGCACTGTGCACAATTAATATAATACTACAGTTGGTGCACTTCTGACAGGAGCTTTATTTCAGGTAGCTTTTGGTCTGCTGGTGTGAGAACTGAATATGAATCTCTAAAAGTTTTCAAGCAACATGAAAAGCGAATAGAAATAATTTATGGAAAAGCTCATATTGATAAGAAAGAGATAGCTAGTTATTAAAAACCACTTCTCTCAATTAGCTTCTCAATTTATGTGACGTCAACGTGATCTCTTGGATGCCATCTTCTTTTTGCTCTATACATTAAGAGGTTTCAAATAAAAGTGTCACATACAATCTCAGGTTATAGGTACCCCTATAGTTGTAGTAAATTTTTGATGCGTGCATACGAGAAAACTTCTTGTAAGATTAGCATGTGTTAGTTACTGTTTGACAGTTCGCACAGCCGGAGTATTTTTATTTAGCTGATTTTTCAGAATAATTAAATATTTGGCAAAAGACGTGTTAGCATAAAGATCATTAAAAGGATCGCGTAATTAATATAATAGTTATGGATTTATGGATCTCGGCTTTACTTAAGTAAAGAAAATTATAAATTTTCCATAGTTTATTTATAAAAAAAAACTGTGTATTAGTGTGACGAATTGAAATTTAAAAGAAACTAGTTTATTAATTAGAGTGGTTAGATTTTAGATATCGCATTTTCATTAGCACTCAGTCTGTGTTCACTAATTGATTCCTGCTTGGACCTCGGTGTTTTACTTTTCTGGGGTTCTGTTGGAATCTTTTTTGAAAACGACGAGAAAACAACATGAAAGTTCAATAATTATATTTTTAAAATAATGTATAATAATTTTATTTTTAAAATAATGTATAATAATTATATTTTTCAAATAAGTATTAAACCGAACATTCCAAATCTGGCTCGTTTGCCATCCGGCAATCCCGAATTTTTAGACATCCATCGTCTCCTCCCGTAACAATGTGACACTGTTTATTTTAATTACAATCCAAATCTCAAACAAGATGCCCGTAAGAATCCTCAATTGTCCAGGCACGGTGATATAGATCAACAATTTACTTTGTAACTACAAGAGTTTTTGACTCTGGTCAGACAAAGATTAGAATTTTTCTGTCTACAACTGTAGCAAGAATTTTGTCATCAGATGGATGAAATTCTGTTGTCTTCACTTCAGTCCCATAATCTTAAAATAAATGTTATGTAATAATTGTGAAGTTCACTTTTAATTTAATCTTACCTCTATATATATATCAGTAATATCTTGCCTGAAATTCCAGTCCATATATTACCGAATTATTTTTATCCATTAGTAAAAGTAAATTGACTGCCCTTCAATTTCAGAAAGCAAAAATCAGTTCTATCGTTGCTAAAATTAATGTTACACTTTCCTTAATAATAAATATATTATAATATATTTATAAACAAAACATTTCATCAAAATCACCATGAACAAACTCACTCACTGTGTTGTAGGTTTGCTTGGACCACCTTCATCTGGTTGTTTTGGAGCAACAGTGTCCTCCTCTTTTGCTCCCCCACCGGCCGCCTTAAACAGCACAGAAGTGATGCTAAAGAAGAGTCGCATCTGCCGCTCTTTTAATATCCGCATGGACCCTTCGTCAATAGAGAGTGCCAGCGTCTGTCCGCCTTGTTCCGCTTTACGGCCCAATACTCTCCAAGAGGTTGCTGGAATCGGCTGGTTCTGCTTCTCGAGCTTTCCCAGGACCGCTGCCGGATCCCCGTTGTTCTTGGGTATCCACACTACTACCCTGTACAACTTGGGTAGGTCCTTCTCCTCAATAGTCTTAAGGGAGGCCCCTTCCCAAGGTGTCAGTTTGGGTATCACTCGCACCAACCAGCCTCTGGTGTCCGCCGTAGCACAGGTTAGCCTTAATGTGCCCCCCGTTACTCGGGATCCCCAGAATTGTGGGGCAGTCTCCTCGGCCGTAGTGTCATCTATGGCCTGGTCGAGTGCTTTCCTCAGAGCCTCTATCTGCTCATCCGTTAGCCTGTTCTTTGGATACTCAGCAGGTATCACAACCATAGGTATACCTGCAAGCAGGTCCCTGTAGAGTGGCTGTGTCCCTGCTCTACTCGTCTTCTTTTTCTTCGTGGCCTGTACCCCCGGAGAGTCCCCATCAGAACGGTTGCGTTTTACCACCGCCGTCCTCGATGGTCCAGCTCCAGCGTCGTGGTCTCCCGTACCTTGCCAGGAAGCCCAGTGCCTAAGAGAGAGCCGAATCTATTCGCCAGCTTAGGGCGGAAGCGTGTATTGTTGCCACGTACGCGTCTGACGTTGAGCTTAGCAACGCCCTCCGCGACAGCCTTCACCGCTTCTTCCTCGCCAGACTTGGCTGGCTTCGGTAACTGACGTGCAGCGTCAGAGTGGGTGTCACTTGCGCGTCCCCCCTCCTCTGCAGCCTCGTTTGTTTTTGTGTCCATATTTTGGTCCCACGAGTATGGCGGGAAAGGGTGATCGACCTCTGACAGAGCCCCCATGTCAGAGGCAGGGCTAAATACAATGGGGTGCGCCTGGTGCCCCAAGGAGATCGTTTGCGACAGCGCTTTTTACTACCCGCTGCCATGCAGCCCTCGGCACGATGACATTTCCACCTTAGCTTGGTAGGTTTGAGAGGTTTTCTCCCCGGATCAGGGATGGGATAGATGGGAAAAGAGAACAAGACGGCGACTGTCTGCTATGCAACGCACATTGCCCGGATGAGCCGGCATGATGGGAGCGTCATGCACGCTTGGAGGCCGTCCCCAGTAACAGTACTCAGGTATGGAAATAGATGACAGACGAATTAGGGTTGACTATTCCATCACAGCGAGAACTCATACACCTACCCCTGGAGTATAAGGTTTTTGGTTTATTTACATATTCATATATTTATATTTATGCATTTGAGTCAAGTAAGCATGGAATAGTTAAGAAATAAAGTAGCTAGACCAAATAGAGTATATAGGAGCAGTAACGAGAGCACGCAGAAGTACAAGGCTTTATAAAGCTTATCTTAAGTGATCAATAGTTCTACTAACCACCATGCCACTACTAAGACCCGCATGCCATGGGTCCCGGGTTCGAGCCCAGATGACCGTGAGCTTTTATTAAGAAATTAAAAAATAATCCACTCCGTCTCTGGGATGTTGTCTAGCTCGCAGCAGTGCAAACAAGACTCAAGTTTTCCTCACTTCCCTTACCCTAATTCCCTTCCGGCCAAAACCATGCTAACGCATCAAAGGGTTGTCCCCTAGGATTTGGCCACATCGTTTAAAAAAAAAAAAAAAAACCTCAAAGCGGATATGGATACACTATTGGGTTTCATGTGATCTACTTGTGCCTCACTGAGTTTAGTGGATAGTTTTTATTGCAAGCAAAAAGGTGATCTGAAAATGTGCAATTCCTGTAAGTCAGTCAACCTATTAGAAAAATTGCTATGTAAGCGATGTCAGAAGCACGGTGTAAATCTTTGTACAGATTTTATTTCGTTCCATTATTCCAAATTGTGTTTTATTTAGGAGATAAAAGATTGTACAGAATCTCAGATTGTAGAGAAACTCAGGTATTACTGCAAATCAGATACGATAAAGACTCCAAGTCTATGCCGAAATAATTCAAGCATATCTTTAATTATTAGCCAAAACTTCGAATTCGATTAAGATTTTAGCGTATTTTTTTAAAATGTGCAGTTCCCGGATTTTCGTTCAAAACGTCTTTCGCTACTTTAAAAGTTAAATTTATTTCAATTGTTTAAATTACGTTATTTTCAGAGAAACAAGTCATATTTGTTACAATATTCAACCCGTGCATGTCATTTTTTGTTAGAGTGAAAATTTGAAGTTATTTGATTCTTTGATTTATTGGCAATCCACTATATATGGATGTTGTTGCAAGTTAATTTTCCATTCATGACCGTATTCTTGTGAGAATTAAACATTAACACTGTAAAGTATATCTAGATAGAATATAATTGATTTTAGAGCCTTTATATTAGTGAATGTTATTATTTTTGTGCACAAACATTAGTAGAGAATTGCAGCCCGACATCTAAAAGATGTAATTTAATTACAATGGGATAAAAAGTCAATAATTAAAATTTTAAATCGGGTGTCGTGAATGCATAAGTGACTACATATAATAATGAGATGTAATACTTCAATATCTAGAATCTCTTGAGAATTGTTTTATCATTTTATTTAAGACTGAATACTATTCGTTTATAATATGACAGCCGTATAAATATCCAGGAAATATTAACGAACAAGATCTTAGTATCTTAATAATAAATGGAACCTTAATTTTTTTGTTAATCAAAATATATTTAAGTTTCGCAACATAAATAATATTTAATATTTCGTTTATAAATAATATTTAATTAAGAATACAAGTAGCGTAAAGAACATAATACAATAGCGGCTTCGGCTTTAACTTCGAATTCGAAGCCGATTCCTGTCAAAATCGAACATGAGTATGAGTATGCTGCTTAACACAATGACGGCTTCGGCTTTAAAAAAAATCCGAAGCCGAAGCGCATATAACTTGATGTTTGATTTTCAAAGCCGAAGCGTAGCAAAGAAGGTAAATAAAAATGTCGTTAGATGAAAATTTGATAGTTTGTTAGAGGTAATCCTTGTTTATACAATAAAAGAGACAGGGATTACAAAAATAACAACAAAAAGGATAAAATATGGAAGAATATTAGCAAGCAATTGGGTATTCCATGTATTTATGCATATTTTAAAGAATAAAAAAATTCTTTTATTTTGTGATTTGTTATGGTAATTGTTAATTATTAAGTGAAATAGATGTATTCATTTTTAATTCTTTTGTGATTTAGATATAGCAATTTCTAACTATTTTGTCATTAATTTATAGTAATTATCAAGTATTTCGTGTAAGGGTTTTAGTAATTTTTAATTTGGTAGAGTATTAACGAAAACAAAATTGATATTGCAGTAGCTTAAGGCTCATGAAGAAGTAATTCCGAAGCTGTCATTGTGTTATGATCGGCTCCAAATCATCTGTTCTGACAGCAGGCGGCGTCGGCTTTAAATTCGAAGTAAAAGCTGAAGCCGCTATTGTATCATCGCCTTAAGAGTTAAGTGTGTATATTAGTAATGGACTGCTAAGTTAACCTGATTATGTATGGTTTATATTAATGTTTTTTTCTTATATCCTAGTGAATTAAATATGTATAAATAACTTCTTTTAGTTTCAGGAATTCCCTAGGGGAAGAATTCTTGCTTTTCTCATACCTTCTCCCTATATCCGAATGCTTTTGATGTAATCTTTTGTGTTGTTTTTCTTTGTTTTCAGCATCCCCTTATAGGTTGCGCCTGTACCCTAGCCAGGTACAGTGATGGCGTGGGTTAGTGACTGAACCATCGAATATGGGGTTAGTTTGTTTCCTGTTTTTGCGAATTTCAAGATGGTTCAGTGCGGCCAAGAGTAACAGGTGACACCAGACCTGTTGCTCTTCCTTCTGTTTTTTCTGTTTCTCGTTTTTTTTCCTTTCGTGGCAGACCTGAAGGAAGGATTCCACCACCTTCTTTCGCCACAGGCACGCGGAATTCTGATTGTAGATGTGTGCTGATGTTCAAGGACTCACACCCCATACCGACGAGATAGGACGCGCTGCCAGCTAGCGCGTGCCACTTAAACATCTTGTGGCAACTTAGAGAGAATGCTTAACAATTTCTCCCTTGACGTTATAATTATCCATTGATTGAATTTCATAGCATGGACGATCTCGACACTTCCATAAAGTAACTTTACACTACAATCTTCAGGAATCCTTTTAGAAACTGAATTCAAAAGTTTAGTTTCACAGACATCAGCTTGACTGAAAGAGTACATGACTTCATTTTTACAAAGGTAATGTTCCCTCGCTAATGTTTTACAATTGCTGAGATCGTGGAGAGTAATGTAGTTGACATGATTCCTCAATATTGCTATGTAATTTGTATTTGGCTGTATATATGCGAAAGTATTACCATCTCTTTCATGGGGAATAGGTAATGGAAGCAAACGGTACAAGATAAAGAACTTATCTTCCGTCAAAGGCAGATTGATAATGAAAATTAGCCTTTCGTTTTTATAATATACTTGAAGTTCTACCATATCGAAAAATGTATGAGATTCTTCTAGATTGCACGGTACTGGGAATGTTAGCCCTTTAGGCAAAAGGTAAATATTGGTAGTCAATTCGGTTATTAACTGAACAGGTGATATCACGGTAGGGTGAAGAATATTCCTCTTTGCGAATAGTACCGTGTTAATTACATTGTCAAGTTCCTTATTCAATTCATTGCAAAGGTAGGTAAGTAAACTGACATGAGAAATAATGAGCTCTTGAAGCTTTAAGTCAGTTATTTCGTTAGTTATCATTCCGCTGTACTCATCAAATCTTTTTATATTAGCATTAAGACGATTTTCATTAATCTTCAGTTCGTTAATGGTTTCGTTAAAGGTTGCAATTGTACCTTTGATTACATGCACCTGATCTTTCATTAAATTGAATATTTGTTGCTCGTCCTTAGTTACTTGGTTTATTGCTTTTTCATAGTATTCGGCGTCAGAGGCATCCAAAGTCCCGAACACTGTTTTAAACCCAGCTCCAATAGCATTGAACCATCCTCGTTTTTGGCGGTTATGACCTATTCGATTTTTCAGTGACTCAAACTTCGTACGCAAGTTAGGGATCTGTGTTTCAACAAGATTAAGAGCTTGTTTACAAAAGAATGTGCTAGTATGGTTGGTATTCTCATTACAAAGTTTCGATGATTTAGTAAAACTATTCTGAATGAGATTAAACTTATCATTGTAGATAGAAATATTTACATAAGTAACCAAATGAAATTCACATGAGCCTTGGAAAAATAGGAATGACCTGCAATGAGATTACATTGAGGGTTTAATGCGATTCTTATGAATGGTTAGACTTTTGCCATTCTTTAGTCTTAATGTAACTGTTTGGTTATTGTGTAATTTTATAATTTCATAGAGTCCATTGTAATTAGGACAGAGTTTCTTGGCTACTCGAGGTTTAGTGTTTTGCAAATAGACTCTATCACCTAAGCGATAAGATGGAATATAAGCTTTTAAATCATAGTTTTCCTTTGATTTTATTAGGTTTTCCCTGGCTAGTTGCTGAGATTTGTTCAACCTATATTTTAACTGCTCGACATAGTAGTCGTATGTGTACTTGAATTCTGGAGGTTGGGTGATCGAGCTAGGGAGTATTGGCTTTTTGCCAAATGGAAGTTCATAGGGTGAGAACTTTGTACTCGAATGCACAGCAGTGTTATAAGAAAAATAGCTTTAGGGAGCCAGTCATCCCAGTCGTTTTGAGATGAGTTGATGTAATGTTTAAGATAGTCCTTTAGTGTGGAATGTGATCTCTCGAGCGCTCCATTGCTTTGCGGATGAAAGCGGTTGTTTTGATTTGTTTCATATGAAACAGTTTGGAGAAGTCTTTTAAAAGAATTGATAGGAAATTAGGTCCTTGATTTTGGTATTCCAAAATTACTAATAAATTTTAAGAGAACCTTGGCAATGGTTTTTGATTCATGATTTGACACTGGATAAGCTTGAGAATATTTTGTAAGATCATCTTGCATTGTCACAATGAATCTATTTTCATTTTCTGTGATGGGTAATGGTCCCACAACATCTAAACAGAGTTTTTCAAATGGTTGATTAGCTGTGGAAGTAATTTCCATTGGTGCTTTATTTTTCCTTCGCAGCGCTTTGTACATTTGACATTGTTCGCAAGATTTAACGTATTTCTTTATATCACGTTTCATATCGTTCCATTGATATAGAGATTTTATTCGTTTATACGTTCTGTGGAAACCTCCATGACCAGAATGGGGGTCATCATGATTTTCCTTTAAAATTTGGGGTATATTCTCTATTGAAGGAAATATTATTTTTCCATGATGAATGATCAGTTTGATTTTCACATTTCTGAAAATATATTGAATCATGGGTTTAACTTTATTAAACTTGAATTGGTTGTTCTCTTCGAAATTCGGTAAAGATATGATCTTTGTGTCGTCCTTGATCAGTCGATTTCGGAGATTCTGAATAGTTATGAACAAGTCTCTGTAGAGAGGTTTTTCCCAATGTTTGGTTTTAACAAAACAATGATATATATGTTTATTCGTTGTATTGTTTATTGATTTTTGAACTGAGTAAAGCTCAGATGAATGATTGGAAATGATCTCCTTATTCTGAGATTTAGAAAGCAATTCTGGACAGTACTTATTACTTTCATGAAGATCCAGGCTTGTTATGTAAGCAATATCGTTTCTCGATTGTATCAAGTGAGTATCTTCTTCATTGAAGTCGTATATGTTTGGGACAAGAGAATTATAATAAAACTTGACATAGTCTTCGAATGAGTCATCATTGATTGCAGAAGTAAAATTAACTTTAGTTATCGGAATTCTCGATAAGGAATCAGCATTGGAATTTACTCTACCTTGTTTATAAATTACTTCATAGTCATATTCCTCCAACTTTAATCTCCATCGGACTAGCTTTGAACCGGGGTCTTTACAGTTAAACAACCAGGTTAGAGGCCTATGATCGGTTACTATTTTGAAATGTGTTGACCTTCTCGGGATTTGGCTTTACCCCAGAGCTGGAAATTACATGGCCTAGATAAGTGACCTCCTTCCGCAGAAATTCACATTTATCTGGCTGAAGCTTCAAATTATTAGCAACAAGTCTTTTAAAAAATTTAATAGCTTTTCCTCATGATCTCTCAATGAAGATGCGTATATGACTACATCGTCTAGATATACAAAGCATGATATACCTTGCAATTCAGTAAATACAGCATTCATTAAACGCTGGAATGTGGCTGGCGCATTTTTGAGACCGAACGGCATTCTATTGTACTCGAAATGTCTGTTTGGCGTAGAGAACGCAGTTTTGCATTTGTCTTCTTCATTCATTTCGATCTGGTGGAATCCAGAAGCGAGATCTAAGGTAGTGAAGTAGACGCTATGACCCAATTGATCGAGTATTTCGGTAATATTTGGCAATGGGTAGCAATCTCCTACAGTGACATTATTCAGTTTTCGATCGATTGTGCGATATTTTACATATTTCAACATCGATGTTTAGACTCTTAACATCGATGTTTTGCGGACATCGATGAACATATCATCCCTAACCCTGCGTGTATACTAGGGATGGGAGATCGAACTAAGAAAATCTTAATAATTTATTAATCTCTAAAAATTTTTTTCGATTTCGAAGATAGATTAATCACCTTAAAAAGATCGATGTTCATTGATCGATTCCTTTTTTTTGACATCTCAATTTTAAGTTTAAAGCAAAAATTACTCTAGTAGTAGTAGTAAGTAATCCTTAGAATAAAGAACTAGAGGAAGCGCTGTACCGTGTAAAATTCCTATCCGTGAGTGAAGCTGCTCGAGGAATTTAAAATCAGCTTGGGTCTCTGACAAACAGAGACGAAAGCATATAAGAAAATGGGACAAATATATTTCGTACTCTCAAATGTTGTTTACTTTTGTACGTGAAAAAGTTTCCTCGAGGGAATTAAGTTAAATTTTGTTAAATTTGTTGTTGCTTCTTTTAAATCTTTATGTAATCATTCCAATAAAGTTTTTAGACTACTTTGTGATTTTTTTGTGAACCGACTTTGCCTTCATACCCAGAATTTGTTTAAATTAATCAGCTTGATATATTCGGGTTTTTCGTGCGCAAATAAGTAGAAATAAGATGATGGGAAGTCGTTTTTCCTGTAAATATATAACTGGAATTACTTCTAAATTCATTCTATAAACATTTGAAGTTTAATTAAAACCCCAATTTATGGATAAAAGCAAAAGTTTCGTAAGAATATTTGTAAAGTTAACGTGAAAACTGATTTTAATGTTTTGGGTCTCTGGCACCAGGAAGGCGTCAAACAAAATTTTTAGGAGGCATCAATAGGAAATCTTAAATAAGATTGAATCAATAAAAACCAAAATTTATGATACACTTGACCTATAATATTACGTCAAAATTAATATGCAGCTTAAATATTTTATTCAGACAAGATAAAATTAAATTATTCCTTAACAAATTCTCAAGATTTTAAATTTACTTTTGGCCCCACTCTAAATCTGAATTAATTTACGCCTGTATTGTTGCTACCACTACATCGCTCGAAATTCTACTACAAAAGAAATGTGCTTCACTTAAATCGAGTTACAGCGCTTCCTCTAGTTCTTTATTCTAATGTGTGTTGTACCTGAATAGGAAGTTTTCAGTAGGTTGATTAAGTTTTTGAAGTGTTAGGGATAAGAAAATGACATATGTATTACTCTGTACAAATTCGCAATAAAGATTATCTGTCTATCTATCTTTATTTTAAGAAGTAATCTTTGATTAAAGGTTGGTTTCTGTAATCCTGCGAAATTCAAAAATTAATTATTTTTGATGTTTCCTTATATACATATTTTTTCCTTGATGTAGAATCACTAAACCAGAAATAAAGGACAAACCGAAGATAAACGGCTTCGAACAAAGTAGTGAAAAATTAATGAATTCTTTTTATTGGTGGTACTTTTTGGTACATTTTTACTCATCGACAAGATTTGGCGGTACTATTTTGAGAGAAGTCTGTGATTCTCTACGGATGAGAACAGAATTTTGACAGCAGTGAGTGCTTCTCTGAAATAATTTTGAAAGGAATAAATGACCGCACACTACCTGTACTCTTTATTTGCATGTATATTCTTATAACTATAAAAGCTGGTATTTTTCGTTTTACTGTGGTGACAGTGTTACTTTTTCAAAACTAGCTGGGTAGTATAGGGAGCCGGTTATCTAGCTGTAAGTAATCTTTGGAACAAACACCCACCGATGATTACAAAATCATGGTACTCACTGATACAGATAACACTAACATATTATTTATCTAACATCAAAAATTTTTTGATATTAATGTTAAATTTGCAGGATTATTGCACGAATTAATGATGATGCAAAAAAATTCCACGTGTGTTTGTTCAGTTTTCTTTTAGCTCATTTCGCCTTGTCTTAAATGAATGAGAATCGGAAATAAATAAATCGATTCGAGCTGAATCGGTCCAGCGAAAAATCGGCAGATCGAAGGCTAAAAGATCGAATCGAGGATCGCCCATCCCTAGTGTATACGGAGAATTGATTTCTTAGAATATATAACTAGTTATATATTCTAAAATTGATTTTGACATAAGCTTCAACTTGTTATGTCGTACGTTGTAATTCTTTGAAATAAGGTATAATCAATTTTAACTGTTCCGTACGTAATTGAAAGAAGTAATGCTGCATTACCTCTTTTTACTGGTGTTATATGCATTTTTCGGGAGTTGTTCAGGTAAATTATTAATTCGGATTAGGAAATGTATATAAATAACTATGTTTTATAGAATACTCTTGGCAGGGTAATTGGTTTCCGCATAAACCTGTTGCAGGAATTCAAAACAATGAATATGACATGGGCGCTTTGCATTATATAGACATGGGAATTGGAAATGAGTGCGATAATGGAGAGGTAGGAGTGTACTAGAAGCAAAAGTTCACGTTATATTTTATTTTCGGTAAAAGTACACTTTAGTGACTTGTCAAAATGGCCAAAATTAAATCGGATTTTTTACTAAATTCGTTGACTTTATTATTTAAAGCGATTTAGCAAAGGGAGCAAAAAATTGAAAACACAACTTGAGCAGAGCCGATTGGATAAATCGTGACAATCGTGGCGACACTTCACTTAACCCCCTCGCCACTGACTAAAAGCAAAATGCTTATACACGTACAGGGCATTTACTTGAGATAGCCTTTCCTCTCGTTCTTTATTCTAAGGCTCGACTCTACTCGGATTCAAAAAGAGCAGAGTATAAAATAGCAGCGCACAGCCACACAGCTTTACTCTAATTCGAGTAGCAAAACCAGATTGGATGCAGTACTCCACTCTTAACAGCTGACTGTCATTTTGTTTTGAATATAAGAATTTACCATTGTTACCTTCTGCATTTTCCAGCACAATACCAAAGATAACAATTACTAGATAAACGGCTTCGAACAAAGTAGTGAACAATTTTTGGTTGCTTTTGTATATTTCCCGTATCGGGCAACCCTGCAGTCAGAATTAAAAATTTGTTTTCCGGGAGAGTTTGTGGATAAGAGACACGTATACTTTTCATATAAGCATTTACAAATATCAAATGTTCTTCGCTCATTAAAAGATCAAAATACATCGACAGTTTACGCACATAAGTAACTAACTCAGTCAAGTGCTTCACATGAATTCTTTTTATTGGTCGTACTTTTTGGTACATTTTTCTCTTCGACAAGATTTGGCGGTACTTTTCTGACAGGAATATGTGATTCTATCCTGATGAGAACAGAATTTTGACAGGAATAAGTGATTCTCTCAAATAATTTTGACAGGAGTAAATGACTGCACACTACCTGTACTCTTTATTTGCATGAATATTCTTATGACTTTAAAATCTGGATATATTTCGTTTTACTGTGGTGCCAGTGCTACTTTTTCAAGACGAGCTGGGTATTTTAGGGAGCCGGTTATCTAGTAGTAAGTAATCTTTGACAATACTTTAATTTTTTAACTTGATTAACAATAAGTCACTCTCAAATCACTCGGTCTTAAACGTCAAAAAGCTGCACTTTATTTAAAGCAGGAGCAGAAAAGTTCGCTCTAAAGCAGCGATGGCCAAACTTACACTACTTAATGTGAGGAATGCTTAAAAGCTTTAGAAATATTTCGTACTGTTTCTTTAATTTAGAACCTTATAATGTTTACAAAAGGTTGTATATTTTAAGATATTGTATAATTGCTTACAAAACTACTTAAATCTGACGATTTTTTTGACTTTTGTATGCTTTAACGATGAAAGAACGCAAAAACAGGAAACCAAATACAGCCGAACAAGTAGATATACGAATTTAAAAGCTCAAAAGCTCACTTGCCCGCGGGCATAGGTTTGGACATCACTGCTCTAAAGTAATCTAGATTGCCACTCTTTTTTCAAATTACACAAGTAGATTACAAAATGGCTCTAATTAAATGACTCTTTTTGACTCGGAGTGGCGTCAACGAACAGACCTACTATTTTCATACTTTTGCCACCCCCCCCCCCCCCCCCCCCCCTTCAAATCACTTTTTATATTTAAAGCAACTATTTTAGAAAAAATCCGATTTAACTTGGCCATTTTTACAAAAGTCACTAAACTGTACTTTTACCTTTTTTTCTTTTAGGTTAATATAAGAACAGATTTTGATCCAGAAAGTGCTTCCGACAATTTGCGATATATTTGCTTGGAAAACAAATCCCTCTTCAATCATAATTATTCAACTCAGCCAATATTGATAGAAAATATTGTCCCGAAATACTACTCGGTGGGTATTAAAATTTTCTAATTATTTATTAAAATTATATAGTGCAAGTACTTTGACCAAATATTTATTAATGCCTGAATACACTAACTGTTGGTCATCTATATTAGAAATCTGTAGTTTTAACCCGTTCACGATCGTTCACGATTGCGATTCGTCGTATAAGTGTAATTGATTGGCTGAAGTTATATACCTGTTACTTGACATGCTGGCTTTGCTCTTGATTTGATGCTTAGAATCACTGACATATAGAAAGCTATGGGCCGATCGTATGCTATTTTCATTTTGAGACAACTTTTTTTTCCAGTATATACAGATTAAATTGCTTTCTCTGAAAGTATATTTTGTGATATACTATTTCTCTATACTTCTCGTTGGAAGTGACTGTACCTGCAGTGGTAGGAATTTTGGAAAGGTCATTGGGATAGTAGTTTTTTAGCGTTTATTGATGACGTTGTGTTGGGTAGATCAAAAGATAAAAATAAAAGAGTTATGTGCATACCATGAAAAACTTAAATTTATGAGTCACCCTGTAACTCCAAACGGTTGACATTGCCGCGCACCCTGCCATGCAATTTTTTTTGTCTAGTTGAGATCTATCACCCCACTCATGTTGGTACGTCAGATCTGAAACACCCTGTATGTAACTAAAAGGAAGTGCTATAAAGTAATTTGAGCCGCAGGAATTTTCTTGTGTTAGTTGTTTTCACTTTAGTGTTGAAAGAACAATACAGACGTTCAAACAGAGTACTTTTTAAGAGGGGCAAAACTATATTGGTAATTTGTTATTTTAAAATTTGTAGCGTATTTTCTTTTTATACCTACAATTAAAAAGCGAAGAAATTACATTTTGCTTAAATTCCCATGAATGGCTGGTGCATTTACATGTTGTATTAAAAAAATAATGGGCGCTAGTTATAATAATTAGATTTTCCCTTGTATAACGATTATAGCTAAAAATAAATCTGCTATCTTCCGTTCTTTTGTTCCTTAGACCACAAAGCTTAATAAATTATTGCAATTTTATTTAGCAACTGTCATATTTTAAATAATATAATTGCAATTTATTGTTAATAATTGAAAGTTTTTACAAATTTCCAAACTTGCCCCCACACAATTTTTTCTATACGACGGCCATAAAATGACCACCTGCAATATCAGAAGTCATGTCACGCAATAAATATTATTATTGTCTACAACAGGTAATTAATGTAAGCCTGAATATATTTAAGTTCGTTTTCATAAAAAATTATTGATATTATTTCACTGATTTCACAAATATTCGCACTCCAAAGCTCTACGAAAACACAAGCCAAAAATACTTGACAATTAGCGCCGGTGATCTCGTTCCATCTCGCTTTCTCAAATATATTCTGCCCTACTTCGAGTACCCGCAGAAAAGCTACTCTACACACGACTTTTACGTGTTCCACCACTTCCTTTTAGTTAAACAGGGTGTTTCAGATTTAACGTGCCAAAATGAGTGGGGTGATAGATCTCACCTAGGCAAACAAAAAATTGTATGGGAGGGGGGGGGGGGCAATCTCAACCATTTGGGAGTTCAAGTGGCACGCCTAGCTGACAGCACGTGCATAGCTCGTCGGTTTGCGGTGAGGGTCCTTGAACATCCGATTCACACGCCATAACAGTATTCCCGTGAATGTCGCGAAAGAAGGTTGTAGGATCCTTGTGGCGGTACCAAAACTGCACCAAGTTAAATGGTGACACACTTCCGTTACTACTACTTAACAAGTAAAGTGCAAACTCTCAATTGCATATTGCACTCAAAAACAAGATTGTGCTTACGCAACCGAGCCGGGTACAATGGATGCTCTCTACAATTTTGGAAATGGATCCCCGACAAGCTACTAGGAGAAGCGAGTTAGAAGTTAGTCAGAGTCTGAAACAGACCAACGCCGCAAAAAACTATTATCATAAAGAATAAAATTGAATTCTGCTATTTGTGAATAGTTAATAAAGTAATTATTAAAACTTGACGTTTTCGTTATCCGAGCCCAAACAAGAGCTGCGATCTCGTGTGTTTTGGACTTTTTATATAGAATTAATCCTTCTAACTCAGAAGGCGCACCTCTTAGGCAGAAGGCAGAATCATTTGACCTATTCGCCAAAATATAACAATATATTGAGGCGAATGAGGCTCCCACACCAACATGCAAAAATAAACATTAGCAGTTAACACACTAAAACACGCCCACACACACACAACAGTCAGAGGTGCATAGACAACAAAGATCGTTACAGCAAATCCTTGGTAAGAGTCAGGTCAAAAAGAGGACACATATTCACGACTTTATACATGCGTTCTATAATAATAATAGTGTTTCCATTCGAATACAGAAGGATCAAAATTGCAAAACAAACAAAAACGAGAAATTAACACAAAAACTAGTGTGAGCAAAAGAACGAATTACAAGTTGTAGATACTCCTTTTAATTGTCACCTTGTCCACACTAGTATCAAAAACAATTCCGATATCATTAGCAGACCTACACATGCAGTTAATAGACTCGAACATGCCGTAATTAGTGTGCGAAAAAGCAATCTGTAAAGGTGATCGATTGCGTAGGGAATAGGACAGTTCTCTAGGCAATACTTTGGAAGCTAGTTCAACACTGTCTAGCTTCCTTGCAGAAGCTGATGCAAAAATTTCAAATCTGCATCCCAACGTCGCTTCTCGAGTGTAACAAGTTGCAGTAACCCTAAGCGCTCCTCATAAGGTGGTAGAATAAGAAGGTTAATCCAAGGCATAGATTTGCCGACGACAGCACCCTTGATTTCGCGTACTCATTTGATTCTGTAATGAATTCACGTGGAAATGCTACAGAAGTCAATCGGGAACGCATGTTTAGATCATTAAACAAAGACATTTCTATGGTCCTCGCTTGTGGCAGAGCAAATCGTGTTACGTTTAATACATCCAAAACTCAATGCTGTTTAATGTCCCTTAAAAAACGCCCAGTTCACCCCAACCCATTTCAGTCAACGGAGTGAATATACCCAATTCACCCTCCCTAAAGATCTTGGGTATTGAGATATCCAGCAATCTTAGCTGAACGGATCATATATTTGCAATCGCTAAAAGTGCGATGAAATGTTTGGGTTTTCTACAGAGAAATATTTCACCCCATTCATATTCAATTATAGAAAACTGCTTGAGGCAAGAGTTTCACCGTCTACATAGATCATAAGCCGTTCACAAACGCTTTATTTTCAAAGGCGGAAAAATCACCACGACAGATTAACCAATGAGACTTTATATCCCAGTTCACTCATGATATAAGGTACATCAAAGGATTTAAGAATATTGTTCCAGATACCTTATCTAGGGCTCACATCGATTCAATTGATCATTTTGACTTTGAAACTTTAGTAGACGAACAAAATAGAGACGATGAACTGACAGGTATTCTACGCTACATACAATTTGATAAAAAAAAATCATCTTTCACATCAAAAAATAAATAAATGTCAGTTCTCTAGAAGGTAAAGAGGTATTTTGCGAAACGACGACGGGAATAAACAGACCTTTTGTTCCAAAAACTTTACGGCGAACCAATTTTGATAAATTACATAATCTCTCACACCCTGGCATCCGTGCAACCAGAAAACTTCTTTCTTCGCGCTATTTCTGGCCCAGGATGAATAAAGAAGTAAACCTCTGGGCAAAGACTTGCATATCCTGTCAAGAGGCCAAAGTGCACCGTCAAATATCGTCTCCGCATGGTACTGTAACGTATTTTCCGGTAGTGGGGAGGGTCGCTGGCTATTTACAAGGGATAAGCTCGCCGGATCCAGGGTCAAGGGCTTCTGGAAAGAAACTCACCAATTCCTCAGTTTATTCACAACTTAAATCCCTATAAATGTATGGTCGTTAACTTATCTCTATAATCCACTGTATGTCCTATTCTCTAGAGTGTCTATATTTCACTACAATTCACAGTATGTTCTATTCTCTAAAATGTCTATGTTTCACTATAATTCGCAGTAGGTCCTATTTTCACTCGTTCGTCCTCACGGGGTATACGGCGGTCGTGCTACTCCTTCTGTCTCCCTTGGTATATCGGGTCTATTTCGGCTGGTTGACGTATGGATTGTCCTCTTCCTGCGAGCGTAGTATGACTGACGGACGGTTGTCTTGTTTCCGGGCGAAATATTGTTGCGGCGGTGACGGTTATTCTTCCTAATGGGAAAGAAACGGAGACAGAATGATTTCGTACTAAATACAGGCCTAACAATCTATGCTCTGAGGGACAATCACTTACATACACGGGCCAGGAAACACGCTGGCAAAGAATGTGTCAGTACCACAGTGATAACCGGGGTTTGCCGGTTAAGAGTGTGTCACCAGGGAGGCACGCTAGTGACAGAGAACTAGATAGCCGGGGAGGCACGCCAGCTAGATGAGTGTCTTGTACCAGGTACAAGAGATAGAACGAGTGTGTCACCTGGGAGGCACGCCAGTGACAGAGATAACTAGATAGCCGGGGAGGCACGCCAGCTATATGAGTGTCTTGTACCAGGGAGGCACGCTAGTACTGTTTTGTTGAGCAGTTCAAATAAAAGAAAACCCGACTTTTATGTTCCAAAGCTTTGTTTAATCTGTCTTTTTTTAGTAATGACACTTCATTCTCTGCCTACTGCTAAATAATAGACGACTACTGCATTCTCCTCGTCTTCCAGTGGGTATATACAGCACATCCCCCCTTTTGAGTTATAATTTCCATACAATATTCGAAAAACAGAAAAAACTACCTAATTATTAAATGTTAACATCATAGAGAAAGCAATATAACGAAAAATCCAATTAATCCATTTAATTAAAAAAAAGTAATTTGAATTGATTTAATACCGTAATCTTGATGGAGGACGTACTACTCTTCCGCTTCTGGTCACATGGTGACCTTTCCGTGTACTCGTTATCTCGGTTTGAAGAAATTGTTGCAGATTTTGCTTCCAAATTTTCCTTTTCGGCTATTTTATTGTCGATTTCCTTGTCATCGGGAGAAGTATTCGCAAGTTCTGAAAATACCTGAGGTTTTGCTGAATTAGGTAGACGGGCACACTCTTCGGGTTCATATGGCATGGTTTCCTCTCCACATTTGTTTAAGTGAAAGGAGTTCCTTCGAATTGTATTGGCGTTAGTTTCGACTATGTAAGATCTCGGCGTTGAAGCTTGTTGTCGAATGGTACCCCATCTCTCTAAGTCTCGAACCCATACCACGTCCCCTGGTTGCAAATCTGGTTTTACTAACACTCCGTGGCGTCGATTGAAATTCTTTATTTGTTTTTCCTTTTGCTGCTTTTCTATTTCTTGTTGTTTCCGTGTTTCGATCCCTTTTGGTTGAAGGTGTGATCTAGCAATTGGTAATAAGGTTTTTATTCGTCGTCCCATCAAAAGTTCTGCAGGACTCAATCTGCTAGCAAGTGGCGTTGCTCGGTATTCCATAATTGCTACATGAGGATCTAGGCTGTCTTTTATTTGCGCCTTGATTACTTTAACCATCGCCTCGATGAATCCGTTGCTCTGCGGATATCTTGGACTCGATGTTATATGCTGGAACTTCCATTTAGAGGTGAAGTCGCGGAATTCCTTGGATGCAAACTGTGGGCCGTTATCGCTTCTTAAGACGTCAGGAACTCCATGTCGAGCAAAGATTGATTTTAAGTGACCGATTACTTCAGGTGATGACTGGCCTTCCAATCGAGCTATCTCTGGATACCTTGAGTAGTAGTCTGCGACGATGAGGAACTGCTTGCTTCCCAGCGTAAACAAATCTACACCTACCATTTCCCAAGGACGTTCGTGTATTTTCGATGTTAAGAGTGGCTCATGTCGAGGAAGCCTCTTTCTTGTGCACGTAAGACATTTTCCAATGTATTTTTCGATGTCTTTAGAACAGCCTGGCCACCAAACCGATGCCTGAGCTCTGGCGCGGCATTTAACAATTCCTAGATGTCCCGTGTGTATACGTGTAAGAATGTCGAGTCGTAATCCTTGTGGAATAACGATTCTGGAGCCATGCATTAAAAGTCCCTCGTTCAGAGAAAAGTTAAATCTATCATTCCAGTATTCTTGTATGTGAAGTGGTGTGGATGATTTATTGGGCCATCCTTGTAGAGTATACTTGCTAACAAGCTGCAGCTGTTTATCTTTCTGTTGTGCTCTTTGGAGCTCTTGTAACTTTTCGTCCGTCGCAGGAATTTCGGATAATAGGTTAACAATGTATGCACTTAAGTCTTCTTCTAGGTCTGTCTCATCCTGATTATTTAGGGGCTGCCGAGACAGCGCGTCAGCAGCAACAAGTTGTTTTCCCGGAGTATATTTTATGTCAAAAGAAAACCTCATCATTAGCATGCGTAGCCTTTGCAACCGAGGTGTTAAATCGTTGAGGTTCTTCGACGAGAAAATGGGGACCAGTGGTTTGTGATCCGTTTCAATATTGAAATGAATACCGGTGAGATAATCCTTGAACCTCTCACTTGCCCATGTGATGGCAAGAGCCTCTTTTTCAATTTGTGCATACTTTTTCTCGCATTCCGAAAGTGTTCGTGAGGCGTAAGCTATTGGTTTGAGCTTATCTATCCCGTCATCTTGTTGCAAAACGGCCCCAATACCAAAAGAGGACGCGTCGGCTGAAATCATAGTAGATTTCGTTGGATTGAACATTGCCAATATTGGCGACGAGGTTAGTAAACGCTTCACTTCTTCGAAAGCTGCATCCTGGTTTGCATTCCAGTTATATTCAACGTTGCTGCGTAGAAGCTCGTTTAGTGGACGAACTACATTTGACAAATCTGGAATAAATTTGCCTAACTAATTTACCAGGCCAAGAAACCTCCTGAGTTCCGTCACATTTGACGGACGACGAAATTGTCTAATTGCTTCCACCTTGTTGTCGGCTGGTCTTATACCAGTTTGATCAATATGGTGTCCCAGGTAATTTACGCTTGTAGTTCCGATTACACACTTGTCCTTATTAAGCGTGATCCCGGCTGATTTTAAGCGAAGAAGTGCGGCCCTTAGTTTGTCATCATGATCTTCAATCGTAGCTCCAAATACTAAGATATCGTCCATATGACAAATTACTCCCTGAAGCCCCTGCATGATCTGCTGAATTTTTCTTTGGAAATGTTCAGGCGCTGAAGTAATCCCAAATGGTAATCTCTGAAAACAGTATCGTCCATACGGTGTTAAAAATGTAGTAAGTCCCTGGCATGCTTTCGCCAATTTAATTTGCCAAAATCCCGAATTCGCGTCTAGCTTCGAAAAATATTTTGCTCCGCTTAATTGTGCTAAAGAATGTTCAGTCACTGGCATGGGGTGAAATTCTCGTTTAACACTTGCATTTAATTTTGTAAGATCCACGCATACCCGTATGTCCCCATTTGGCTTATTAATTATCACTGCTGGAGCGCACCACTCTGTCGGTTGCTCTACTGGTCGGATCACGTTTATTTTAACCATTTCGCTCAATTTCTCGCGTAATTTTTCCATCAAAGGGATGGGAACTCGTCGTGCTGAATGTATTGCATACGGTTTAGCATCAGATTTAAGATTAATACAATATTCCCCTGGGAGACATCCTAAGCCACGGAAAATCTCAGGAAATTCCTCTTGGACGCGCACTGTAGTTTTCGTGGAGTCACTTTGAAGGGAATTTATCCGCGATACGATTTTTAACGCTTCGCACGTATGTAAACTCAGAAGCGGCGTCCGTAAATCTTTCACAATATACAACGTTGACGCAACATTTTTCCCTTTATACCATAATCTGGAATTTATTTTTCCTTTAACTGTTAGCTTTTCTCCCGTAGGTCCTGTCAATGTGCGATCTGATGTTTGCAATTCTCTGTCTTGAAATTTGTTTTCATACACGGATAAGGGTAAAGCGTTAATTGGAGCACCGGTATCCACTACAAAGTCTATAGGTACTCCACCAACCCTAATATTTAAGGTCCATCGATCTTGCGTTTTGTTTTCACACATATTGCCTAAAAACGTGTTTAGCTCCTCGTTGATAGTGTGCATAGCTGCATTTTTGACGTTTGATGATGACTTGCAGACTCGGCTGAAATGATTCCACTTCATGCACGCGTTGCATTGTTTTCCTTGAGCTGGGCACTGAGATCTCTTATGGAGTGTCGAACTCCCACAACCATCGCACGTTTTGCCTTGTTTCTTATTTTCGCCGTATTTTCGGTACTGTATTCCACTACTGTTATCCTTCGTATTCGAATACTGCTTACTCAGTTTGTTTTTCTCTCTTCTCTCTTTAAATTGATCTGTACGAGTGTGCGACTGAATGTGTTGTATTGGCTTAGGTTGCCCAATTAATTCCTGTTGCTGGCGGTGAACGGCATCGCTTTGCCTAATGGTTTGCACTGCCTTCTCCAGTGTTAGATCGGAATCGAGCTGTAGCTTCTCTGACAATCGCTTGTCCCGAACGCCGTCGACCAGTCTGTCGCGGATCATTTCTTCTCTAAGAGAATCGTATTTGCAGTGCTCTGACATTGTATAGAGTGCAGTTATGAAGTCTTCCACTTTTTCTCCTTCCAGCTGATTTCTGGAATTGAATTTTGCTCGTTCATAAATAACGTTATGCCGGATGACAAAATGACTTTCAAATGCCTTTTCCACCGCTGCATAATTTTTCTTTTCTTGCCCTTTTAATTTTAGAGATATAAAAATTTCATCTGCCTGTTGTCCCATTAAATAAATAAGTGTGTTTATTTGCTCGTCATCGGATTTCTTCGATAAACCAGATGCAATTTGAAATCGATCAAATCGCTGTTTCCAACGAGGCCATTCTTCTGGGCAAAATGTAAATTGTTCTGGAGCTTGCACTGTAAAATTACTTACGCTGACTGATGTGACGCCTGATGTATTTAGTGCCATATTTTATATTTTTTTTTTCAGTTTTCACGCTGCCACCATGTTTTGTTGAGCAGTTCAAATAAAAGAAAACTAAAAAAAGACAGATTAAAGAAAGCTTTGGAACATAAAAGTCGGGTTTTCTTTTATTTGAACTTCTCAACAAAACAAGTACAAGAGAATAAAGCGAGTGTCCGTCACCAGGGAGGCACGCTAGTGACAGAGATAACTAGATAGCCGGGGAGGCACGCCAGCTATATGAGTGTCTTGTAGCAGGGAGGCAGGCTAGTACAAGAGAATAAAGCGAGTGTCCGTCACTAGGAGGCACGCTAGTGACAGAGATAACTAGATAGCCGGGGAGGCACGCCAGCTATATGAGTGTGTTGTACCAGGGAGGCACGCTAGTACAAGAGAATAAAGCGAGTGTCCGTCACCAGGGAGGCACGCTAGTGACAGAGATAACTAGATAGCCGCGGAGGCACGCCAGCTATATGAGTGTCTTGTAGCAGGGAGGCAGGCTAGTACAAGAGAATAAAGCGAGTGTCCGTCACCAGGGAGGCACGCTAGTGACAGAGATAACTAGATAGCCGGGGAGGCACGCCAGCTATATGAGTGTTTTGTACCAGGGAGGCACGCTAGTACAAGAGAGAGAGCGAGTGTCCGTCACCAGGGAGGCACGCTAGTGACACGCTGGTCTTCAACTGCCCGCGATCCGGTATGGGGCCCACCTATATAGCCGAAATGCTGGAATCCCCCTAAAAAGAAAACTATTACCTTGCTGCTCCTCGGTGATCTGCCTCGCTGCGTCGGTCGGTGATGACTGACTGGTCCACTGTAGTCAGTCCTTATATTCCGGTCGGTCTTTGGTTTTCTTACCTTACCTCGGTTGGTCCCAATGGTTGTTGCCTCTAGAGCTGGTAGGCGACGACTGACTGAGCTGCTGTGTGAGCCCTCCTTATATAGTGCCAGGGGGCTCTGGCGGCACTCGGTAGTCGGACTTTCCCACGGTGTTTGTGGGGAAAATGGGTATTTTACCACTGCGGGGAGTGGTAAATTCGGTGACTTTTTACTGTACTAGTATCCGGGGAGGTCTGGCGGCTGCGGGAAGCGGGAAATTGATCCAGGTTAACTTCTCTTAGTACCGGGGGGGGGGGGGTCTGGCGGGACTCAAAAACCTTTTTCTCCTCCGGTGCTGTTGACAGGTTTAGGTAACTTCGTTACATCCCCCTCTTTCTTTCGGAAAAATAAAACGGTGGTTCTTGCTTTGTCTAAATTCAAGGATGTGGGAGCTGGAAAGATAACTCGTAACTAACAAAACAGGATTTATTCAGTCCACTATTAACACATTTATAACTAAAATCCATAAAAAAAGAATATAAAAACATAAAAAATTCAATGTAAAATCGATCAAGTCGTTTTTCCTCGTCTTACTTCCGTCGATGGTCGTCGTTCAGATGGACCCGCACTGATTCTCCTCGAAAACGGAGCTTCCAGGTCCCGTCCGTCATTCTTCTTCCTCGGACAAATCCTAAACTGGTGGAGAGGCTGGCTTCGCGGGGGCGGTCGGTCCATTCAAGTAGCCGATTGGTGGCCTCTAGGAAGGGGTTCGGTGCTGCGCGGGGCGTTTTCGGTATCGGGGGTCTAGTAGGACGATCGCTGACCTCCCGACTCCTGTTTGTGGGGCCATGTTGCCTCGGTCCTGGAGAGTTGCTGGTGGAGGGCTCCGGGGCGGCGACAATGTGATGGTCGGAGGTTACGGTGGTCGGATGGCGGTGTTGGAGCGTCGGATGATGGCGGTGTTGGAGCGTCGGATAATGGCGGCCGGAGACTGTCGGGTGCTGGCTGGCGGTTGTCTCGCGTTTCCGTGTGGCCCAGCTGTGCTTCCTTCCACGGCTGGCTTTGGCCCCAGGCTTAAGTTTACTAACCGGTATATCTCCTGCAATTTTTCCTGTTTCTCTGTGGAGATATTGTATTTTGGCAGCCATTCCTCTCTGCGAAGATCGAAGTCGGTGAGATTGGTTCCCTGCCAAAATTTAAATACGCCGGAGAAAATCCTGTTGTCTCACTCTTGCTGGTGTTGTAGGCTAGCATAAACTCGGGTAGCAGTTCATCCCATTTCCTCTGGTTCTGGTCTACGTACTGAGTTATCAACGTTTTGATTACTCGATTGGTACGTTCTACGGGGTTCGCCTGCGGGGTATATGGCGGAGTGAGTCGATGTGTGATTCCGAGTTCCTTTAGTGTGCGTTGAAACTGTCCACTTATGAATTGTCGGCCATTGTCTGAAATAAGTACTCGGGGGCTTCCGTATCGGGCAAATACTCTCTCTCGGAAGGCTTTAATCACGGCCGGTGCGGTTGCTTCTCGGAGTGGCACTACCTCTATCCATTTCGTAAATTTATCTTGGAAGATTACAATCATGGTGTTTCCTCTCGAGGACCTGGGGAATGGTCCCATGAAGTCCACACTGATGGTTTCCCACGGTTCGGTGCTCTTTGTCATATGCATTTCGCCGGCCGGTTTTTGCTGAAGGGGTTTGTGGCGGAGGCACGAGTCGCAGCTTCTTACATACTGGGCTATGTCACGAAACATTCCTGGCCAGTAGTAATTTTTGGCTATGCGGTTGATTGTCTTGTTGACCCCTCCATGTCCTGCGGTGGGGTCGTCGTGATTCTCTTTTAGGACTCTTGTTCGGTCTATTTTTGGCACACACATTTTCCAGGGGTTACTAGTGTCGTCATCTTCGTACGAACCTGGAGTGTGTATGCGTCGGTGAAGTTGGTCGTTCCAAATTGCGTAGTCGGGATAGTCGGCGGGTTTATTTTGTACTTCCTGGAATTTTCTGCTGTACCAGCTGCAACCGTCTTGTGCAGCTCCTAGAGATGAGAGTTTTGCGGTATCGGGGAGTGGTTGTCTAGATAGAGCATCTGCTACAATGTTCCCTTTCCCACGTCGGTATAGGATCTCGTAGTCGAACTGTTGGAGCTCTATGGCCCATCTCGCCAGTCGGCCTGAGGGGTTTTCGATCGAATTCAGCCACTTCAGGGCTTGGTGGTCGGTAATAATTATGAAATGGTACCCCTCCAAGTACGGGCGCATTTTTCGGATTTCCCAGACGATCGCTAGGCACTCCTTTTCGGTCACGGAGTATCTTTGTTCGACGTCGGACATCGTTCGGCTGGCGAACGCTATTACCCGTTCCTCTCCATCTACTTCCTGTGATAGTACGGCCCCTAGGCGATCTTTACTGCCGTCAGTCTGTATGATGAATGGCCTAGTAAAATCTGGACATGTCAGCTCCCTAAAAAGAAAACTATTACCTTGCTGCTCCTCAGTGATCTGCCTCGCTGCGTCGGTCGGTGATGACTGACTGGTCCACTGTAGTCAGTCCTCCTTATATTCCGGTCGGTCTTTGGTTTTCTTACCTTACCTCGGTTGGTCCCAATGGTTGTTGCCTCTAGAGCTGGTCGACAACGACTGACTGAGCTGCTGTGTGAGCCCTCCTTATATAGTGTGGGAAAATGGGTATTTTACCACTGCGGGGAGTGGTAAATTCGGTGAATTTTTACTGTACTAGTATCCGGGGAGGTCTGGCGGGGCTTAAAAACCCTTATTTCCGGCCTTGCTGTTGACAGGTTTTGCCACTTGCTGTTAACAGGTTTTGTGGCCTTTTTCGACTTTGCGGCGGCTGCGGGAAGCGGGAAATTGATCCAGGTTAACTTCTCTTAGTACCGGGAGGGGGGGGGGGGTCTGGCGGGACGCAAAAACCTTTTTCTCCTCCGGTGCTGTTGACAGGTTTAGGTAACTTCGTTACAGTACTATTAATACACCTAATGGCAGATTTGAACATGTTCACCTCGACAGAGTGGGTCCGCTTCCTCCTTCCAACGGATATTCATATCTGCTCACGATCAAAGATCGCTTCTCGCATTGGCCTGGAGCCATTCCCCTGAGAGACATAAATACACACTCAGTTTTCAACGCATTTATTAGACACTGGCTTTCACTATACGGTGTAGCACGAATTATATTACAGATCAGGGTCCCCTATTAAAGTCTTTATTTTTTAAGGAGTTACCTAGCATTTTTGGCAGTCAACGGATACGCACAAAGCCTTATCACCCGCAATCAAACGGATCAATTGAGCGATTTCATAGGCAGCTAAAAGCTGCAATTCGTGCAACCATTCAACCTAAAAATTGGTATGCTAAGATTCCCGGATACTCCTAGGTATTAGGTCAGCCATCATCGATGATTTAGGCATAGCAGAACAAGAAGAACAAGGCTAATTGAGGTGTATAGAAATTGTAATTATTTTATTTTATTTGTGCCCGGTGGAGGGCACACGGCCAACTGACTAAAGGTCAGGGCCTATTAACCTCGTTGCAATGAGGCTCTGAGGCGGATAATCAAAATTATAGAGTCTAAGATACTACCCAAACTACAATAACTGTAAACAATTTATAACTTCTTTTTAGCTATCCTAATTAATTAATAATAACAAACGATAAAACAGGTCAATATTTAGTTTCAAGAAAACACCGGACTCTACCTAGGTAGAAAGATTTTTTTGGGGTCGCTGAGTCTGAATTCGGTGTCGGTTGACCCGTACCACGTCAGTTTCAAGGTGATTTGAAGGTCAAACTAAGTAAAGCTGGTTGAAAAAATCTGAAATAAAATAGTTTTTTAAAAAAAGTTGAACCGACTTCACAAAAAGCGCTAAAAAGCATAAAATAATTTTTAATTTTATATCTATTACGACATTTTGAAATCGGCGCAAATCAAACAAACCAAACAACTACAACAAAAATATTTAATCGTCATTTCTTATGATCCCGTAAGCTGAAACGTTCAGGTAGTATTATGTATTATTTTCAATTGTGGTACTGTAGTTGTTTTATTTGTTTAATTTGCACCGACTTCAAAATGTTGTAATAGATATAAAATTAAAAATTATTTTATGCTTTTTAGCGCTTTTTGTGAAGTCGGTTCAACTTTTTTTAAGAACTATTTTATTTTTTCACTTTTTAGTATCTTCTACTCTATACAACGAAGAAGGAACCATCCAAATCGCGTTCACGAAGTTAGACTACTCCCCCCACCATGGGCCAAATTATTCTTTTATTAGCATTGGCGTATTAAGGGATCATATTCTACCCAATAGAAAAAGAATTATCCAAATCGGTTCACGCGTTACGAAGTTAGACTACCCCTCATCCCCCCCCCCCCACCCACACCTTTCATCATAGGACCAAATTATTCTCCTATTAGCAATAGGTGATCATACTCTATACAACAGAAAAAGAACCATCGAAATCGGGCTACGCGTTACAAAGTTAGGTTTCACCCCCACTAACACCCTACCAACAATTTTTTTGACATGGAACCAATCGGTGAACATACTCTACCCAACATCAAAATCGGTCGACGCGTTACGTTATGCCCGGTCAGACATAAAAAAAAATAAATAAAAAAAAAACATACGCGTCGAACTTAGAACCTCTTTGTTTTTGGGAAGTCGGTTAAAAATTCATACATAGGCTTTTGGGGTCTCATGTGAGCCCGAATCTAGTGTTCGCTTACCGTCAAAAGACATCCAGAGGTCATTTCAAGGCTAATTCGAGAAGAGAAGAGGAGAGAACATTAAAAGCATTTGAAAAAATTCATACGTAGATTTTTTAGGTCATTGATTCTGAATCCGGTGTCGGTTGACCTCTATCACTTCATGTTCAAGGTCATTTGAAGGTCAAGCTAAGAGAAGGTGGTTAAAAAAACTGAAAAAACTACGTAGGTTTCTGGATTCGCTAAATCCGATTCCGGTGTTCGCTTTCCCTTAAAGGACATTCGGAGGTCATTTCAGGGTCATTCTGAGGTCATTTCAAGATTAATTTGAAAAAAACAGAGAAGAAGCTGCCAAAAAATCTAAAAAATTCGTACATACGTTTTTTAGGTCGCTGAGTTCGAATCCGGTATCGGCTAACCTCTATCACCTCATGTTCAAGGTCGTTTGAAGATTAAAGTAAGAATAGGAGGTGAAAAATATTGAAAATTGCCTACTTATTTGCCTTATATTTTCCAAGTATTATCTCAACTTTCTGAAGCAAAAATAAAAGAGGGCGTCTTTACTGGACCAGAGATAAGAGAACGTCTAAAAAATGATGAGCTTGAGAGAAGAATGAATGACAAAAAGAAAGTAGCTTGGCAAAGTTTCAGAGAGGACAAAAAAGTTCCTTGGAAATAATAAAGACCCCGATTATAAAAATATTGTTGAGAAAATGGTACAGAATTTCAAAGAAGTAGGGTGTCTTATGAATCTGAAACTTCATTTTCTTCATTCTCATCTTTATTAGTTCCCAGAAAATCTAGGAGCTTTTAGTGAAGAACAAGGAGAAAGAATACACCAGGACCTGAATGAGTTTGAACAAAGATATCAAGGTGTTTGGGGGAAGAATATATTAGCAGACTATTGCTGGAATCTAAAGAGAGACGCAAATAAAGCACATAAAAGAAAAACGATTTGAAGATCATTCCAGGAACAACGTTAGCGTTATCGCCCGAATTTCAATTAATACACTAATGCTGAGAGAAGCGAATGAAGCCTTTGAAAAGTTGTTTGTTTAATATAGTTTTTGTACAATCGCGCAAAATCGAGAGAGTATAATAGGCAGAAAGGTAAGAAGATAAACTGACAGGGAGGCAGACAGATGGTCCGGGGACATTTAGACTAGTCAGTGGCAGATAGAAACATTTAGTCATTTAGTCAGCCAGGAAGATAGACAAAATTAGCGGTAGAAAGGCTGGATTTCAGTTAGATGGACAGAGAGAAAATGCAGGCGGACGATATATACAGACTAACAAGCAAACAAACAGGTGTGCTGGTAAAAAAGCAGGCAGATAAACAGACAATAATTAGGCAGGTGAGCATTCTTATAAATTTTTTCCAATATTTTCACTTACTATTCTTACCTTAACCTTCAAACGACCTTGATCACGGGGTGATAGAGGTAAAACCGACACCGGATTCGAACTCAGCGACCTAAAAAACCTATGTATGAGATTTTTTGACGGCTTCTCTGTTTTTCTCGAATTAACCTTAAATTGACCTCAGAATGGCCTTGAAATGACCTCGGAATGCCTCGGAATTTTAAGGGAAAGGGAATACCGGATTCGGACTCAGGATCCCAGAAACCTACGTACGAATTTTTTTCAGATTTTTCAACCACCTTCTCTTAGCTTGACCTTCAAATGACCTTGAACATGAAGTGACAGAGATTTATGATTTTTTTCAAATTCATTTAATGTTCTCTCCTTTTCTCTTCTCGAATTAACCTAGAAATGACCTCAGAACGACCTTTAAATGACCTCTGGATGTCTTTTAAGGGTAAGCGAACACCAGATTCTTGCTCAGTGACCCCAAAAGCCTATGTATGAATTTTTTCAGATATTTTCAACCACCTTTACTTAGTTTGACCTTCAAATCACCTTTGAACTGACGTGGTAAAGGTCAACCGACACCGGATTCAGGCTCAGCGACCCCAAAAACCCCTGTGTACCTAGGTAGAGTCCGGTGTTTTCTTTTAAACTAAATGTTGACCTGTGTAATTAAAACTACAGTAAAGGACATTAAGTGAATCAAATTATGATTTTTGTATTTAATGTACTATTGTGTAGTTAAGTATAATTAAATACTGGAATAAAGGACATTTAGTGAGTAGACTTAAGATTTTTGTCATTTCGTGTATTACTGTGTATTTATGGATAATTAAGTGCTGAAGCAGGCGACGTTGGGTGAGTGATGTTGAAAGCTTAGTGGACTTTGGGGAGTGGTTGCAAGAAGGGGTTCCCGTTGATCTATCCCTTTGTTGTCACACAGGTGTAGGTGCTTTAAAAACCCTGATCTTACGAATTAGCAGCAAGGAGAACCTCCGACTACTGTTGAGTCGGCAAGTGCTTAACAGGTCACCCCCAACGCTCGGAGTTAGTCTGCTCCAGGCGAGCACGCAGCTAACTCCACTTCAAGCACCTAAGTGCCACCGTTGGAATATAGCGGGCTTCATCCCAGCCCAAAATTTTTGCGAGGTACATGTCCTCAGGCGAAGGTTCACCGCCATCACTATCTACCAACGGCAGACTACCAGGAGCTGCTTCAACTTCACCGCTGGACGTCTCAAAGGACAACGCGTCCGAGCAGGCAAAACAACAATCGTCTTTCCAGTACCAGCAGCCAGGCCATCCACAGAATCCACCTGCGGACACTCAAGAAACCGAGCAACTGCAGCAGCAACGGTCGGCTCTTTGTCCGGCTCCCAACGTCAAGGAACCAGGTCGATGATGGGTTAAACAAACAGTGTGAGGAAAGACTCGCACAAATAGAGAGATTTAAAAAAGATTCGAATAAATCTAAAGAAGAGCTTGTTCAGATTGCCGAATTCTCGCGCTTGCTCGACTCTTACCAAATTATTACAAGTGTTAGTAATAAGAAAAACAAGGCCAATGCTAATGTAAGGGCCTTGAATGTAAGCACAGACTCCACCGCCGACCAACACTCCACTTGTAGGCAAACAAGTAACTACGCCACGCACAATGGCAGACTATGCAAAGGTGGTTAAACTAACTGCGCGAATGGGGCCCATTTTTTCAGGTGAGCGAAGCCCGCATCTCGGTTCAGAGTTGCAAGTTGGGCTGCTGCCGGCAGGCCAAACAGTATCTCCAATGGGGAGCAAGACGCTTTCTCAAATCCTCCCCACAAGACTCCGTGGAGTAGCATAACAACTGTTGGCCTCAGATGTATCGAGAACCTTTCATGAAGTCGAAGCCAGGTTAAACGCGGCCTACCTTCCTAGAGAAACACCAGGAACTGTAAACAGGCTCATAACAGCTCACCAAGACCCCTGCGAAACGCTCAATGCCTTCACGGCTACAGTGAAACAGCTGCTGGCTCTCTATAAAGAGGCCGCACAAACCAAATACGTAGCTGCGGCCACCCCAGCTGTTACAACGCAGTTGGAAGACTTCGCGAGGAACGCAATCCGCGGCGGGGTTATGAATCCGCACCTCTACCAATCAGTGATGCCAATTCAGTGATTTTGTCACCAAATCTGGTGTTTTCGAACACCTCCCTAGTGACAGAATTTTTTTTCTCAGACACGTCTAAAAGTTGGTGATTTTTAACTTCTACCGCGGTGACTTCTGGTGACTTTTAATGTAATGATGCCAAATCAGGGACTTTGTCACCAAATCTGGTGTTTTCGAATACCTTTCTAGTGAATGATATTTTTTTAGTGACACTGTGATTTTGAACCTCTTCTGATGACATCAAATGTTCTACGACTCTTTAATGTTTTAACGTAAACATTCGGCATTTCTCATTGTTTTTGACTATTTTTGTACTTACACATTTGCTGGGTTACCACTTAATTTAGTTACAACAGGTGTTGCACCACACATTCTAGTGGGCCCACTTAATGCTTTTGTTGCTAAGCTAAACGCATGACTTTCCAGCGGGACCCTAAAACTTTTAACGATATTCATTTTCTGTCGCTTGCGATAAGAGGATCGCCCACAAAATTAGAACTTTATCACATTCTAATAGTTCCCTATTTCTCCTCCCTTTCCAATTTGAAAGGGAGAAACTACACGATGCTTAAGTTTATGAGCACCAATTAAAGGTAAACATGCTTGTGAATCAGGTAAATACAGTCTTTTATTGAGTAGTAGTATTTACATTTTCGTTAGTTAGAAATTTCTTATATTATATTGGAAAAAATTTATTATTTTATATCTGGTGACTTTTTTAAAAAAAAGGTGTCCTTTCTAGTCGCTATCTAGTGACATTCTTCATCGACGACTTGGCAACACTGCTACCAATATCTCCTCACCGTTACCAACGGCACGCTCGAGGAGCTGTCTCACAAAGCTATCGACATGGAGAAACTGCAGCAGGGCGCCCAGTTCATGCAAACCACAACAGCTCAAGGCTTTCCTACCCCGGTTGTTGTAGAACAAGGCACACCTTCCCCGGTCGCTATGGACTCATCTGCCAGGATACGGGCATTCCATAGAACCCTATATACGTCTGCTCGAAACTTTCTACCGTAAAGGACCACCGCCACAAGAAAATTTCCGCCGACAGACTCCGCCATATACGACTCCACCTCAACACTCGTCTCCATCACGAATCGACTTCTGATATTTTAACCGCCGCCAGAACCTCGACCAGTTACGGTCAAACATCACATGCAATTTCTGCCAGCGAAGAGGTCACACCTACGCCGATTGTTTGAAGCGTAAAAACACGCCATTCTGCTCTAACTGCAAGATATACGGACATGATGTTCGCGATTGTGGAAAAAATCGCCAGGTTTCGGGCCGGAATAACCAGACAAGGCTCCCCGAACGACGGATTCAGTATCAGCAACCTTCCACTGGTCCTCAAGTGCAAATTCTGCAACCGTCGCGGCCATTTCATAGAGGAATGCCGCCAGAAATGAAAATGGGACTAAGAGCCAGGGAAACGACGAGCAGTCGACCGAAAAGACCCCGGATCGACACTAATAAATTAAATCTTTAACAAAGGGTCATCTCAGCCGCCCGAACCCTGTATCTCTACAGTTAGCCTTCCGTTGGATATTAGCCTGAGCGGCAATACCAAACTTGTAGATACTGGCGCTGAGGTTCGTATTATAAAAAATAAAGTAATCAAAAATCCCGATGATATAAATAACAGAGAAACATACACGTTACCAACCCCTTTTGGTACCGGAAAGACGCTGGAAACATGCCAGGGCAATTTTACATTGAAGAATAAAATTCCCAGCAGTTTTCAGGTTATAAAAAACCTGCCCAATCTCTCCGACGACGGCTTGCTGGGAAATGACTTCCTAGCGAAGAATTGTAACGTTGAGTGCCCGAATAAGGCATTGCGATTCCCTCGAACGGAAAACAGCCCTGAGGAGTTTGCTGTTCCATTAACAGCTGCTTTGGATAATCCGTGTTCAGAGAAAGGGATCAAAGTGAATATCCGAACAGATAGCGCAGAGCCCAGACAGGCCGATTTGACAATCTCAAGAGGAGAACAATGACCGCTGATCACCGGAATGCGAGATGGACAATCCGACTGAGAGTGATTTGATCTGCGAGATGAGGCAGCAACAAATACAGCTGAAAGAGTCTGTATGCATATCTGCTAGGTCACACATCATAGTCGGAATTCCTTTGCAGCTCTGTCTACCGAGAGAGATAGATCAAGGAGTCTTCCTAGCGAATGGCCTGCTTCCCGCTGGTTTAAAAGCAGTGTCTGTTGAAGTTCTCAACACATAAAATTCACCAGTATTTCTGACTACCATTAGTCTGCATCTAGTCCCTGTCCACAACTACACGAAAAAACGTCGACGGAGCTCACAGAAGGAATTACGATGGCAAAACCCCATCAGCTCCCACGCACTCTCAGTATAAAACTTCGAAACACGTCAACGATGGAAGCGAGCTCACCACAGGGACGGTATCTTCGAAAGCTCCAAAATCAACTTTCACAGTAAGTAAACCATGGCGATAGTGCCCATTAGAAGACGATAGCGAGTTCACCTCGAACATGGCTTCTTACGGTGGTTCCGAAACCCCAACTCTATCGTCATTTAGAATTAAGAGTGATTTGAATAGAAAAAGTAGGGTAAAAATAAAAATAAAGAAAAAAGTATTTCTATTGCCGAAAAAATGGCCATTTTACAACATATAAAATATTTATTCCCGGAGTATGAAGATCCGGAAAACCCAAACCATAACCCGCGTCTCGCCAGGTTAGACGAAAAGCTCAGCCTGGACGAAAACCTGAGCGCAGAGGAAGAACAAGCGATATCACAACTCTGTTACGAGTATAACGATATCTTTTTCCTCAAAGGTGATCGGCTCACTTTCACAAACACCATCACTCATCATATACCATTGGTGCAGGACCAAGCACCAATCAACCAGAAAATGTATCGTTTGCTAGAGACGCAACGGAATGTAATAAACGAACAGCTACGCGAAATGCTAGAAAACGACATAATGCAGCCAAGTAAAAGCCCTTGCAATTCAGCTCTCGTAGTCGTCCCCAAAAAGGCAGGACTAGACGGTGAAAAGAGGTGGCGCGTCGTCGTCGACTTACGTAAATTAAACGAAGAGACGATAGGAGACGCCTTTCCGCTACCTCGGATCAAGGATATTTTTTGACCAATTAGGTCATTCTCGGTATTTTACCACCCTCGATCTCGCCAACAGCTATCACCAGGTGCTCGTCGATCCTCAAGTTCGACCAAAAACCGCGTTAAGCATCAATTACGGCCACTATGAATTTAGGCGTATGCCATTTGGGCTCAAAGTAGCCCCGGCCACATTCCAACGCTTAATGGATTTCGTCCTAACAGGATTAGAAGGCTTGAAATGCTTTCTCTACCCAGATGACATAGTCATCTACGGTAAAAACCTTGCGGACCACAATAATAAGCTCCGCAAAGTCTTTTATCGTTTGAGAGAGAACAACCTCAAACTGCAGCCGGAAAAGTGCCAGTTTCTGAGAAAAGAGGTTGTCTATCTAGGCCACACGTGTTCCAGTGAGGGAGCGCTTCCAGACCACAGTAAAACCACTTGCGTCCAAACTTTCCCAGTTCCTAGAACTGTACGACAAGTTCAATCCTTCATTGGACTTGCCAATTACTATCAAAAGTTCATCCCTGACTTCTCCAAGATTGTGCGTCCCATCACGACTTTGCTCCGCAAGGTTGTCAACTTCGCATGGACCGAGAAGTGCCAGGAGGCGTTCGAGAAAATCAAAACCTCACTAATTTCCCTCCACTTCTTATATATTCGGATTTCTCGAAACCGTTCAATTTAACCACGGACGCCAGCAGCAAGGCATTATGAGCAGTCCTCTCCCAAGGAGAAGTACGACACGACCAGCCCATTGCCTATGCCAGCCGTACAATGAACAAGGCGAAACGCAACTACTCAACTATTGAAAAAGAGTTGCTCGCAATAGTCTGGCTACCCGTAACTTCAGATGTTACTTGAAGGCCGAAAATTTACAGTCTATACAGACAACAAGCCTCTCAAAGGAGTCTTTAATGTCAAAGACTGCACTTCCCCTCTGGTCAGATTTCACCATAAACTTTCCGAATTTGGTTATCAAATGGAATATAAACCAGGAAATTACAATACGGATGCCGACGCGTTAAGCCGCATTCCACGGGAAATCAACGACGACACAAATGGCTAAAACATAATGGTAAGAGCGCAAGTCCACCATAGAATGGATTCGGACTCGGAGGATGAAATAACATCTATTCGGAAAAGTCGCCTAAAATGTAAAGCTGTGACCCGGGCCCAAACGAAAAACGCTCAAAATCCGCGAAATACGGGATCACATTCCTCGTGAAAACGAAATAGTTCCAAATACAGAAGAGGTCACAGCAGACAACCCGCCAGATACTAATTCGCTAGTCGACGATAAACCTAAGCCCCCTGAAATAATCACAAGCTCGGAGGAGATACAAACGATCTTACATGATTATCACGACTCTCCTTTTGGTGGCCATCAGGGCGTTAATAAAACATATAAGCGGATTCGAAGGCAATACTGGTGGAGGTACATGCTTGGCGATATTAAAAAATACGTTAGGCGACGCCCAAAATGCCAAAAATGAAGGCATCACCTCAATATAAAATGCCGATGGTCATTACGGACATCGCAAAACGGCCCTTCGACAAAGTCTATCTCGACATTGTTGGTCCACTCGAGGAAACTGACTCCTGCAACAAGTACCTACATCTTGGCTTTCCAGGATAACCTCAGTAAATTTGTCGATTGGTACGCCATACCTAACGGGGCAGCAGTCACGTAAGCGCAAATCTTCTTCGACGAGTGAGTGACCTGTTTAAAAAGGTATGTAAACTGCTACGGGTGAAGAAATTACAAACTTCCGCCTATCACCCACAGTCAAACGGCGCACTGGAACGTACCCATAGACCACTCACAGAATACTTACGTACCATAGTGGACGAGAATCCCAAATCATGGGAACAATATCTGCGAACCGCTGCATTCGTGTACAACAACAGTGTACTCGAAGGGACAAAATTAACTCCCATGGACTGCCTTTACGGCTTCACAGCGGATGTTCCGTCAAATTTAAAACTAGACCCTGAACCCGTGTATAATCACGAGAGCTACTATCACATCCTACGATACAAGCTCCAAAGGTCTTATGCCACGGCACGCAAAAACCAACTCGCTAGTAAATAACGGTCGAAATTATACTACGATAAAGCTGTTCGACCCTTATCATTTCACATAGGTGATAAAGTCTTACTTAAGAGCGAAAGTCGAAAACATAAGCTCTCTCAAATCTGGGTAGGTACATATCTGGTAATTGGTATACCATCCCCAGTAAACACTACTATAAAAATGGGTAAACGCACAGTCACGGTTCACAACAACTGCCTTAAGCCATTCTATGAATAGATAATTTAAGTTGAAATATTTTTTAAACGCGTCGTGGCGTGCTACCACAATCTACGGTCGAGATGAAGATCGTGACGCAAAGCCAGCACAAAACCAAGAAGGGAACAACGACGAAACCCTTTAACAACTCGGTCCAATCGGGTCCAAACCAACTTTAGTTATAAACCTATTTTAATTCCTTATAACCTTCTACTTAATTTTAAATCCCTTAACGTAAGATCTCCCATCTTACCTATTAAACGTGCTTAAAACTACGAATTACCAAACAACAGGACTTCACTACCTTTTGCACAACACCACATAATTGCAAAGAACGGAAAAAACGACTCTTGCTAAAAGTCGAACCCTAGAATACAACCTCGAAACAACTCTTGTGTAACTCAGTCGGAGACTGGACCACCTAAACTCCATCTCTTTAATGCTATATCTAGAATTTCCTCCTGATGGCAAACTGAATTGTTGTTACACCCTACTAAGTTTCTCCACCCCGCAATCAAGGGAGATAATTATGATTATATTTCCTTTTAATGCCTTAACGAGGTGCAAATCACTCTAACTTACTTTGTATGAGGCTAAGCCCACACACTTTCATTGTATCTACACAATTGTATTTTAATTTACACCCATTTTGATCAAACATTACCTATTAGTTCCTTCCTCTTACGCCTCCAAGGCTAACACAGAGGCCTCTTCCTGATAGTCGCTTGCCTTGAAGTCTTTCTCATCTACCTTCGATATACTGTATTCAACAGTAGGTATCAAAACATCTCTCTCTCTCTCAAATCTCTTCTCTTGATTTGATTTTTATTCTTTTACACATGAACCTAAAGATAAACTCCTTATTATACCCACTTCCAGTGTTTTACCAGGACATTCTTCTTGCTAGTCCCGTGTCCTGAATTCGACTTGCGGATATAAAAATCCGCATAAAACAACTTCAGAACATTACACTGGCAAATACTTATGACTAACAAAAATAACTAAACATATAACAATGTTGTCTACCACACTTACTTTTTTAAACGAACACGGAGTGTAGACCGGTTTCAGCCTTCGGCCATCATCAGTACACTGAGTCAAATACTTATGAATCCTACGATAAGTAAATTATAACTCTCCCGACTAAACAAAATAAAAAACTCGCCATATTTCCAGTAGGTAAAAATTTAAATTATGGCGTAACCACAATTGCCAACAACAAGAAATTGGCACAAGAACCACCATTACCACCTCCGCCTCCAGGGCTGTAACAGAAACTTCTCCTGTCAGCCCTTGCCCTGAGGTTAACCCGCGGAAATATAGAACCCGCATGAAATCACCATAGAAAAAATCTACACTTAGTTAATAAGAAAACTAATTTAGTAAACCACCATTAACCATATTCCTCTCGCGAGGTATGATACAAGACGCTATTATCCTCGGACTAATTATGCCCACTATGGGAAGTAGTACGCTGGAGCCCTACTCGGTAAACCCACTCAACAATACAGGAGTGCTATTCGAGGATTTAGGAAGCCTCATTGTTTACCACTCCACATGGAATATACTCACGGAATTGAACTTGACCGAGTTGGATAATCAAACAACGTTTGCGGAACGAGCTGAACGGCATCGGAAACGCCTATTCGGTACTATGGATAGTGCCAATGAACGCGAAGTCTATAGCCGCCTAGATGAGTTGGAAACTAACCATCAGGTGCTCGCTGATTTGGAGAAACAACAAATCAGTGTAGTCAAGACTGCGCTAAATAAAATTCAAAAACCTTTTAATTCACTGGTCGAAAGACAACGGCAAATAGCCTACCAGATGAATGATTTACATAATCTGACCGACAAACTCGTAGCCAGACAAATGAGGCAGGAAATAGTCTCTAGTCTCTTGCTACAAATGGTAGAAATCGAGTTTCGACAGCAGGCGCTACTGGATATAATAACCGCCAGCCGAAATAATCAAATTCCTCTCCTGCTGATCGCCCCTGATTCACATCTTGAGATTTATCACAAATCCCATGCCACGTGTTCAAACGCCCAGAATTTTCTATCAATTCTCTATCAAACGGCAGAATTACGAACACTCTTGTTGCAAGAAAAATTGGTTATCAGAATAACATTACCAATCTTCAATCTTCCAAAAATGAAGTTGCAACGAATCAGGTACTTCCCTATACACACGGAAGCAAATCATTCATTAGTCCCGGATATAGAATATTCCCATATAGCGAGTCAACTCTCGACTCAGAAATTTCTTTTATTAAAACCGGAGAACATGAAAGCTTATCGGAAAGTCACTCGAGATGTCGAGGAAGATACTTACGCTGGTTTGCTGAATACGCCGATAAAGAGGGCAACACAATCGGATGAATGCGTGATCAAGTTGCTCTCTAATCCCCTGGATGAAAACCCTAGGTGTTCGCTAAAAGTGCAAATACCCCCCAAGGACATTTTAATTAAATTAAAGAGGCCAAATTCCTGGCTGTATGCATTGAAGACAACAACCATTATGCGTATTACGTGCACCCAGCAATTGCTCACGCATCGCCTCTCAGGACAGGGAATCTTGGTCATTAACCAACTCTGCCATTTACAAATAGTTCCACATATCCTATACTATAAGGCTGAAAATACGCACCATTTGCTTATCACGCAACCAGCGTACTTCCAGAAAACGAATGAAACGGCTAGGGAATTAGATTCCTACATGGCTAGCTATGAGCGACACACCCACGCAGAAGCCTCATATACGAAACTACTACTAGGTGACAACACTAACGAGCTATTGCACGATAGTACGCAATCATTGGACCAAATACAGGCCAACTTACAGGACTTACATTTCAATTCAATTCAATTTTATTGTGGTTTGTTAATTTACATAAAGTGTATAATATCTTAAATTATTTCAAACCAGCATTTCACATAAGCTAAGCTTGTGTGTGAAGTGCCATGACAGTTGAACTAAATTTATCCTATTTCTATTCCTGTCCCTATTTAGTTAATCACTCTAATTGTTCATGTTATTGCATTTCTTCATATCTTAATTTAACGCTTATATACTACAGGTACAAAATAACACTTATATACACAAATACTCACAGTACATAACAAATCAAATATCTGAAATAAACTGAATATAATACCGTACAAAAGTAAAATTCGCAGAACGTTCAGGAAAAACAATCATTACCTACGGCAGAAAAGAATAATTGTCAAAGTCGCGGAGCGAAAATATTGGAATAAAGGCAATTGAGTGCAATATTTAAAGTAAAAGTTTTACCAGAGTATTGCAAACTACAGCATCAATTGGTGACAGTGAAGTCAGGAAAAAAATCAACACCTAAAAAAGGAAAACTAACATTAAACAGCAGCAGAAGACATAACCCAACTTAGTAAAGCGAGAATTTTGACAGTTCGGAGTTTCGGAGCTCCGAATACTCCGAAAAAGACGGTTTGCGTATAAAATAGAATAAAAAATTAACCACTGTTAATCATTTATTTAACATAACCTCACTAAAGACGGATGACAGAATAGCAAAAGCACAAGTTGAAAAGAAGACACAATACAAGAATTACTAAAAGACAAACGAACTACTAAACCATAACAAATTATACGGAATTATTAGAATAGATAGATTAGGATAGAGTGTAGGAAAACTAACGAACTAACAAAATAGGATAGCTGGTAAAGGGTAGGTTAAGACATAGGATAGGGAGAAAACTATTAGGAGTAGAGGAAAATAAAATAGGATAAGGAAGAAAGCTCATAAAACAATAGGTCTTTCACAATTAGGCAAAAAAAAAATTTTTAAAAAACAAGTTATATTTATAAAACAGGTAGAAGCAAGCCTTAAAGAAAGGGGCCTGCAAAGCAGGCGAGATGGGGCCGGAAGGCCAGGGGAACTACTTTGCGATCCTGAGGGACAACCCAGGATCGCAAAAACCACCCCAGAAAAAAAACGAGGATACACTAGCCTCGAGAGCGAGTTCCCGTCACTAAAAGTGGCGGACAGATTGGAAATTGACCAACCGAAATATGTCAATATCCAAAGCGCAGAGCCGGGCAAAACCATGGACAGCTACAACCTGTTCTTAGTGGCGAAGTGTGTTGACTCAGTGTCAACATTATATAAAAAGTGTACCCACCTCAAAGATGGAAGCCTTCTCTTGCTTTGCAATAACTCAAAGATCGCTGATGAATTCATAGCAACGAAAAAGATGGGTCCTATCCCCGTGAAAGTAGAGTTAAATACAAAATTAAACTCCACGAAAGGGAAAATCTACTATAGGAAGTTAAATGATATGAATGCGACCGAAATTGCGGAAGGCCTAAAGGCACAAGGGGTGATAGAGGCGTATCAAGCCAACCGTACGGTTGACGGTAAGCAATCACCCTCTGGTCTAGTTATATTGACATTCGACAAATATACCCCGCCTAAGTACATAAAGATAGGTTTTGAACGGATTGAGGTTAGAGAATACATCCCTAACCCCATGAAGTGCAAGAAATGTCAGGTCATGGGCCATACAATTAAATATTGTAAGTCCGGCGATGAAATATGTGAGACATGTGCACTCTCAAAGCCCCATGAAGGACCGTGTCTAAAAAAATCTTGCGTCAACTGCAAGGTTGACGGACATGCGTCCAACGATAGGAACTGTCCTAAGTACTTACTCGAAAAGGAGTTCCTAAAAATCAAGCAACAGCATCATTGCACCTTGTACGAGGCAAAAAAGATGTTCTATGCCCTCAACCCGCAAGCAAACCGACCTTCGCACAAATGACAAAACCGACACAACAGACATCGACCACAGTACCCACTGGGGAATTTGACTTCAGTCAAATTAAAAACAACATCCCTATACAAGAACAATTCAAGAAAATATTAGCAATGGCACAAAAAGCGTTGAACATAGGGACAACGACACAAGAGGTAATAAACCCATTTACACAAGTCACTGTACCGATGCCAACGACCCAATGGCAAATGCCGAGCATACAAACGACAAACGCGAGCAAACCAAGCACAAGTACTCAAAAACAAAACGAACAAACCCCTAAACGAGACACACTGACGACAGAAAAAGCAACTACTCAACAAAACACACTAAACGCAACAGAAAATACACAAATTCTAAAAACAATAGCACCCACCGTCAAACTCAAGAAAATAAGAACCAAAAAGGATATTACAAAAACAAAAACATATACAGAAGTAAGGGAACCTGGAATAGTCGATGTCACTTGCGAAGGGACACAGGTCACGCCTAAGACCCTTGCAACGACAACGACTAGCCCAATACAAATAAACACTCAAAAACAAATAACGCAACAAAACGGAAAAGCAGAACAAAACATAATAATCACAGAAAATACAGAAAACCAAACAAATGATAACGACAATTCTATGACGCCAGACACAATGGCTAAGAAAATCCATGAAGCACTGACTAGACGGATCAGCAAAGCTCGCGACATAGATGTCGTGATCTCCACTGACATGCTGTCCAGTAAGAGTCCAAACTAAACCCAACTTAACAATAGCATCCCTGTACGTTGAGTGCGACCGGGAGCTAAGCCAGACAGACCTCGAGCGATTAACTGACCAATTGCCGGGACCTATGGTCCTCGGCGGCGACTTCAATGCACACATCCCCATCTGGGGCTGTGTGGATTGGAACCGGAAGGGCAGGGTCGTCTCGGACTGGCTGGGGGACGCATCCCTGGTACTACTCAACGATACATCCCCAACCTATTTCTCCAACTTTAACACCTTCACATCCATTGACCTATCCTTATCCTCTCCTAGCATAACCCCCCTACTAACTTGGACCGTGCACAGCAACCCAGAAGGAAGTGACCACTTCCCGATTATAATAAAAGTGGATAAGGCTACGACCAACTTCAAGCCAATAGCTAAGTACCGGGAATATAAAGCAGACTGGGAAAGATTCGGTGCAATAACAGCACGAATAACAAAAGAACTGTCCACAGCAGTAAACATAAACAGGGAAGCAGCTTTAATCGGGGAGACCATCAGGATGGCAGCATCGCAATGCATACCATCTGGTCACCCAGCCCCTCAAAAACAACCTAATTGGATGAGTTTTGAAATAAAGAATCAAATCAGGGTAAAAAAACAAAGCCTGGAGAATATTTCAGAGGCACCCTACTACAGAGAATGCTATCTCGTATCGTAGGGAATCGGCAAAATCCAAGAGGATGATAAAGATCGCGAAAAAAGAATCTTGGGAGAGTTTCGCAAACTCCATAGATCCCTCTATCAACCTCGCCGATGCATGGAAAAAGGTCAAATCATTTTATGGCAACAATAGAGTTCAATGGCCGAATACTCCACGATTCCATGCAAATTGCCACTGAGCTAGCGACTTCATGGTCACAATATGCGTCAGACAGCAACATTCCATCTTCAGTAACAGAGTATTAACAGACCGGATTACCTTTCAAGAACTAAGTAACACACTTAGTAAGTGTAAAGGTGGTGCACCCGGTCACGACAGGATCTCCTACGGCATGATTAAGAACGCCGACTCGTTACTCCAGCACAAAATACTGGATCTGTATAACAGAATCCTGAGCGAAGGGCACTATCCTAGTTCATGGAAAATTGCAATACAGATCCCACTTAGGAAAAAATCGACCGCAACTTCAAATACAATAACCCCAAAGGATCTTAGGCCAATATCGCTGCTGCCTTGCATATCGAGACTTCTCGAAAAGGTCCTGGGAGCGAGACTGGGACTGGTGATAGAAGGGGAACTGTCCACACGTCAGCACGGCTTCAGAAGGAGACGAGGAACCACCTCTCTTCTGATGGAGTTAGAAGCGAGTGTTGGGCGGGCCCTATCCGAGAAGAAAGAGTACCATGTCCTATCCCTGGATCTGGAGAAAGCCTACGACAGAGTATGCAGCCACATTATTATCAAACAGTTACTCATTTAGGGAGTTGACAGAGCATTCTGTCGCCTCATCCAAGACTTCCTACGCAACAGATCGCTTCGAGTTAGGGTAAATAGGTTCCTATCTGGAATTCAAGCATTAGCAAACGGCATCCCTCAAGGATCACCACTCTCGACAGCACTCTACAACACGTACCAACATGGACTGACGACTTTATTGGATGACCAGCACGACATTAACTACTATACATACGCGGACAATATTATCCTTGGAACGACCGCAAAAAACCCTAACGACGTCTTTAGAAGGGCGGTATTTAAAATACAGGCATGGTGCTTTGAAACGGGGGCCATGCTCCCAATCGAAAAAGGGGAAGCCATCACCTTCAGCAGGAAAAGGGCGCCAACAACCAGTCCGGTCAAATTCTACGACGTAGAAATAAGTAGGGTAGAGCAGGTTAAATTGCTAGGACTAGTTTTTGACAGGAAACTGACATGGAAACGTCATACAGAAGCAGTCTGTAACAAAATAGTTAGGATAAACGGACTAGCAAAGTCGATAGCCGCCAAAAACAAAGGGGCAACAACATCTAGTATAGTAAGGATAACTAACACCCTACTAACCGGCCATATAGGATACGGACTGCTTCTGTATGGCAGGACTAAACAGACATACCTGAAACGGATACAGACAAATATCAACAAGACGATAAGGACAGCTACAGGGATGCTGAGAACGACACCGATTCCAGCGCTCGCCATAGAATCGGGCATAAGCCCGATGCAAGATAGAATAATTAGGGCCCAAATAAACTTTACGGCCAGCCACCACATGACGCTCAATGGGCCACACAAAGCCTCAATTGATGCCTACCTTCAGGAACGCGAACAAGGCAGAAGAAAGGCAAACAACGCAATAGAAGATGCAGTGGAAATGTCATTTAGGTTAAATATTCCCCTACCCACACCCCCAGAAACCCCTCCTGAACAACCCCGTGGAATGGAATTTGTGGCCGCGTACTCGGGGACGAACAGACATAGGACAAGACAGACTTACAGAGCAGAAGACCATCGAAGGATCCATCAAGAAACACTAGAGCAGTGTAAAGACAAACATATCACATACACTGACGGGTCGAAAACGGAGACGCAGGTCACGGCTGCGTTAATAACACAAGCCCCGGGAGAGAATCAAAACATTAAGGCTAGAAGAGTCATCCTTCATCAAGATGCCTCGGTCTTTGAGGCGGAGCTAAAAGCTATAATTATGGCCATCAAACAAGCCCAAGAAGAAGCAAAGCCGACGATCATTTTCACGGACTCGAAGAGCTGTGTTGAGGCTATTCGCAACCCATCAAATAAGGAGCCAATAATCACCTGGGCTAGACAAACAATTGGAGGAACGATACATCCCACAAACGCAGGCCTTTATCAGACGAACCGGGAACAAAGCGCTACAGGCAAGGAAACAAAGAAACGTGAAATTTTGTTAAAACTAGATGTGTATAAATGGATATAATTGTTTCATGATAATTTATTACAGAAAAACAAAGTATGTACAGAATTATAGCAATAAACGTAAATTAATGAACAAGATTGAAAGCTAAACAGAACTAAACAGACACTGAACTGTCAATAGAATAAGAAGAGTAGATTGTAGAAAATGTGACGCAAATCAAAACAAAAAAATACTAGAATATAAAACATAAGAAGTATTTAGAATCAGATCTCAATAAAAGATGAATGGCAATTGGAAATAAAGTAGAATAGAACAAAATTATAAATGAACTAGACAGAAAACAAAGGAAACATGTAAAAATATGTAAAGATACAACGAGATTATTGAAAGTAAGATAAATGAATTTATACAAATGATAAAAAATCAATGACAATAATAGCAAAGATAAAATGAATTAAAGCTTACAGGATTAAAAAAAAAAAGGTGGAGTAATGGGAATAATGATGAATGAACAGATGAAAATTGTAATAGAAAAGTAATGGAATATACTATATAGCGAATAAATTAAGGACCGTAAAATAAGAAGGAAATAAAATTAAATAGCAAGTAAAAAAAATTACAATAATAGGATAAGAAACCATAGATATGTAAGCTTAGTTAGAATAAGGTACAAAGGAAATAGGATAAGGGATAAAAGCTAGACAGGACGCACTGTGTGGTGTAGATACCTAAGCGCTTAGAGTAAGTTAATTTGTACTTAGCGTATACATTAATAAATAAATTTGAATTTGAATTTGAAAAACAATTAGTAAATGTATCGGAATTACACATTAAGAATTGTTTAAGAATTACTTTATAATTTTGATCTTTTTGTGGCAAGTGGATGACTAGCCTGTCTTCTGGTTTGGTAACTTGTTATATGTAATTCAAAACTATAATACATTTGTAAGCATACATGAATTTTAAAAGCGTGTATGAGTAGATTTGTCGTATATTCATGACGTCAAACTGGGAGAAAGCTAGTTTAGTGGAGAAAAATTTAGATTTTTTTAAACATGCCTTAATTATCTTGCTCTGTAAATTAGTAAGAGACACAATAATAGATGTATAAGTGGCACCCCAAACTAACACTCCGTATTGTATAACTGATTGTACAATTGCAAAATATATAATTCTCATGTAGTTGATATTGAGTATATTGCGTAATTTTCTCATTATGTGAAGGGTTTTCTCAGGTTTTTGCATAAATATATTATATGCTTGTCCCATTTCAGCTTGTTATCGAGAGTAACGCCTAGATAATTATATTCACTCACTTTCTCGACCGCTATGTGGTTTATTTGGATGATATGCTCTGCAATATTTTCATCACTTTTATTCCCAAAATATAAAACCTTAGTCTTATTTAGGTTGAGATCTAATTTATTTAGCTTTAACCAGACGTAAATTACACTTAAACCATGATTTGTTAAGCGGCAGGTTTCTACCCAGCTATTGCTCTTAAATAAGACCACAGTATCATCGGCGAATGTAACAATATGTCCTTGTATAATGCTTTTTTCTAATTTGCATAAACTATTTAAATAAAGTTAAAATAACAAGGGGCCCAATACCGTTCCTTGCGGTACACCGCACCTAATAAATGCTGGCTTACTTAAAACTCGTCCTATTCTTACATATTGTATTCTCTCTTGGAGATATGATTTAAGCAGAGAAAACACAGTGCCAGGTATACCAATGCCCGACAGCTTGTTTAATAGAATCTTATGATTGACCGTATCGAAAGCCTTTTTTATATTAAGGAGTACAGCACACGCCTTTTCACCATTGCGGAAGTACTACATTTACTTTGAAACCCGTATATGTTATGTTATTACCGTTAATAAAAGTTAGTAGTCTTTCCTTAAAGCATTTTTCCAGAAGTTTAGATATGCTTGATAATAATGATATCGGTCTGTAATTATGAGGATCAGTTTTCCTCCCTGTTTTATGTACGGGTACTACAATAGCTGTCTTAAGTTTTTCAGGAAAATTCCCCTGGGATAAAGCAAGATTGAATATATAACAAAGAGGTGGGGTAATATACTCAGCAATTCTTTTCAGCATATTACTTGAATAACCGTCGCGCCACACTGCAGCAGTATTTTTTAAGCTCTTTAAGGGGGGCGATACATGTAACCGCCTGAATTTTGACCGTTTTTCAAAGGCTTCTTTAAAAGGGAAGGAATAAATGAATCGTTTTTAAATTCAGTAAGTTTATTCATTATACACTACTCAAAACAATTAAGGGAACAACAAAAATATCTAAATTTTTTAGTGATTTTTGACGGGCTGTATCTAAGCGAGAAATAATTGTATCGAGGATCTGAAAAAACCGTCTTAAAGCTCCAGATCTCTAGTTTTTGAAACTTAGGCCACGGTGCTCACGCAATCCAAAGGAATAGTGGACGGTTCCTTCGGCCCGATTGATCAAAGTTTTGGAAAAAATTAAGGGAACAAGAATTATGATCTCAAACATCGTGTAATCTTCATAAAAATGGAAAAATCATTTCTTTTCGACTTTTCTCACATTTTTGCATTTATTTATTTATTTTCTCACATTTATGCATCAGATCCTCGATACGATTGTTTCTCGCTTAGATACAGCCCGTAAAAAACCACTAAAAAACTTAGATATTTTTTTTGTTCCCTTAATTGTTTTGAGTAGTTTATATTAAAATACAAGAATCAGATTTTTTTTCAAAATGGCCGCCGTAGTAACTAATCTCCTGAGACCCTCGCGGCGAAAGGCATCGATCGCCGCGATTTTTAGCTTCTGCAACAGCGTTCTGAAATCAAAAATTTTGGTTTGAGCGTGTTCATAAAACATGTATCTTCTAGTTGAACCAATAAAAAACGAAAAATCAAAAAATCGTAAATTGGCACGCCTCAGAAAAGAAAGTTCGATTTTTCACCCTTTTTTTCAATGGTTTTTGGGTCAAAAATTGTAATTTTAAAATTATTTTTGAGATTCAACTAGAAGCTATTACTATAGAGAAGACGTGTGGCAAATTTCATAAGAATCGGTTGAGAACTTTTTGAGTTATCTTGCTCGCTAATTTAAAAAAAGTAGTTTCGAGAAAAACGCGTTTAAAGTTTTGACACATAGAAACTCTATAATAACAGCGACTTACCAACTAGTCAGCGATTGCAGGGCCATACAGTTGTTGTTTTCATGGAATTAAGGAACAAAAGAGTTTCTGAACATCTGCCTACCCGGGTCGTCAATACAAAAAACCCCAAGGTCAGAAATCTGAAAAGCAGATTCCAGTTTTTTGTCATTTCGTGTATTACTGTGTATTTATGGATAATTAAGTGCTGAAGCAGGCGACGTTGGGTGAGTATCTTGAAAGCTTAGCAGACTTTGGGGAGTGGTTACAAGAAGGGTTTCCCGTTGATCCCTTTGTTGTCACACAGGTGTAACAAATATTTTTACCCGAAAATTTAACAAGATTCTTGAAATGTTGTCCTATTATGTTCTTAACTTACAAATAAATTTATATTTGCTATATTTTCTGTTTGCTTATTTAAAAATTTGTTTAAAATATTGAAAATTAACCCCCCCCCCCCCCCCCTAAGCTAACTTACTTTAATAAGTCTAATTCATTTTTATCGAGACCCCTATGAGGGTCATCCCTAAAACTAAAAAAAAAATCAAACAATTTACTAAAAATTCTGGAAGAAATCATTTAAATATTTGAAGTCATGAAAAATATGGACTAAGTATTTCTTGCCAGTTTTGATGGAAAAACTACCCCTATTGAAATACGAAAAGTTTGAAAAAAATCGTAGCATTTTGTAATAAAAAAATTAAAAAATTGTTTAATTGAGCACATAATATTCATAAGTTTGAATTAAAAAAAAAATATGGAAAAATGAAAATAGTATTTCTTGAATAAATAGAACTATTGCTAAGATTTTCTACCATCCTTTCGTATTTGGAAGTAGCTCTACCCTTCATAGGGATTGTTTTTTCATTTCTATTTAGGAGTAAATTTCAAAAAATTTAAAATAATGCCTTTTTTGATTTTTGATGACGATTAATTTGATACCTACTAAATATTTTTATGTTTTATCCGCAGGTCGCTATTAAATGCTCAAAGACAGGCCGATTTTGCGGTTTCTCTTTAGGTATTACAACTCCATTAGTCCTATTGTATAATACATTTAATTTAACCGTCATTAGTCTCTACTACTAACCAAGTTAAGTCGAGGGGGGGGGGGGGGGAGTTGGATCAATGCGTTGAGCGGCAAGACCACCATGCCATGGGTCCCGGGTTCGAGCCCAGATGACCGTGAGCTTTTATTAAGAAATTAAAATAATCCACTCCGTCTCTGGGCTGTTGTCTAGCTCGCAGCAATGCAAACAAGACTCAAGTTTCCTCTCTTCCCTTACCCTAATTCCCTTCCGGCCAAAACCATGCTAACGCATCAAAGGGTTGTCCCCTAGGATTTGGCCAGATCGTATAAAAAAAAAAAGTCATTAATACAAACCAACCTAATCCAAAGCTCTCCTTTTCCCGTAGACATGTACCTTAAGATACTTAAGTTGTAAACATAAACACAACCTATACTAATTTTAATCTCCTCTTTACTTCCTCCCGTGATCTGTTCCTCTCCAAAGAATAGTTCTTTCAAGAGTGAAGGATTGTTATATGCCGAATGTAAGCAATGAAATTGGCATAGTTAATAATATGAAAATGTTATATTGGCAAAATGTCCTACACGGCACATTGAATTAATTGATAAATTCAAGAATTTTTTTTCGCAATATTACGAATTAAAATATTAATTCATAAAATTAATTTGTTGCACTCAAGCAACCAAATATCGCCTACACGGCAATTATTATCTTTGTGACAAACAAATCGCTCAGGTTTTCGCACATTCTTTTCCCACAAAAATTTTGGCGCGCCGGGAACTAAATGCTAAAAAAGCATTTCAACCATCAGGGACCTGAAAATCAAAGTTCCCAGGCAAAAGCGCCTAGCCATCAAATTCCGACAAAGTACATCGCCTTGTCCAAGGTCCAAAAGCTTCTCTCACGCACACGACAAAAAATTAGCTTAGAGTTTAACGAATGAACGGAAATTATACGATCGAAAGCGAAAAGCTCAAAAGCTCAGTCCGACAAGCAAGAAAGTGGTCGCGGGGAATTAAAAAGTGAGTCTGTTTTAACCCGGGATATAGTCAGGTCGGAAAACAGAGCTAAAAAATTATAACTTAAATTTCGAAATCGGGTCAAGTTAGTCGTAAATCGCTAATTTATAAATTTTTGAAATAAAACACTTTGTAAAATCGTGAAATTTTGAACTCTTGAAAAAGAAATGATTGTTGTTAAAACAAATTTTGAAAAAATTCAATCAGGCGAAGGTATAGCTCCTTAAAGTTCAGTATTCGAAATCAATGACATGCAGCATTTGGCTTTGTAATTAATGAATTAAATTTTTTTTTTAAATATGGATTTAAATTTTATTTCTGTAATTTTGTTAACCAAAATATGTTTGTATATAAAAAAAACAAAAATGTAAAAAAAAAATTTTAAATGAAGACCTAAAAAAGTGAGGAACCGTTTTCTCATCTTGAAGTTCTTTTTAGCAATACAAATGTAGCGTTACAATTTTTATTACTTTGGTTAGAATCACAAACAGGGGTCCGGAAAGAAACGATATATGAACGGTTCTTAAACGTTCCGGGAATTTTTATTTCCTTACGGAACGAAATCAAATTTTTTAAAAAATTTTCCTTTTTTTAATTATAAAAAGTTCTTTTTCGGAACTTTTCCGATTAAATTTTGGAATAAAGTTCCCATGTTCTATTTAGGAAAGTGCTGCCCATATGCGACTTTATGTCGAGGTATCATGTACTAGAGGTGGTGGGTGATGTGCGGGCTGACGGATGGTCAGTGCGTGGTGGATTGGTGGTGAGTGGTTGAATGAAGGGAAGAAGTCTGGTATTATAAGTAATTATAAGCACCTCACCTCACCTGTAACTTAATTACGAGGTATCTTGTACTTGGAGTGTTTTGTGAGTTATTGAGACGAGTTAGGAGTGATGGATGGTTGGTTCGTAGGCGGGAGGTTGGTGGGGGTGGGTGGTAGAAATTCACCACCCACTCACCTCCCGCCCACAAACCAACCATTCATTCACCCACTCCCACCAACCCCAAACCACCACAGACCCACCCACCCCCATCAATCCATCCACCAGCCAATCACCCACATACCATCAATATTCACTGCTCACCCACCCACCCAACACCCACAACTATAAACAACCAAAACCATAAAAAAATTGAATAGGGAACAAAATTGTTTAAAGAGTGGAATTTTTCGTTTCTAGGGAGTAAAGATCTTTTGGGAACGTTTAAAAGATTCTTATCGGATAAAGTCGGAAAAATAATTTCGTTCCGAAAATAACGTTACGATAGGAACTTTTTGTTTTATTTCGTTTCTTTCCGGACCCCTGCTCACAAATTTAAGTAAAAATATAATTCACTTGTTTTTAATGATTCTAATAACAAGAAAAAATCAAATTTTCCAGGTTGTGGCCCTGAACTACAGACATCTCTATTTCCGGGAGATTCAGCAATCCCCGGAAAGAGAGGTCTGTGATTATATATTACATTTCAAGGAACTGTATTGAAATTCCAACTGCCCTGGTCAGTTTGAAATTATATTCACCTATTTTTTTAGTATACTCGTATATAGGTTTAGGTTTAGGTTTATGTGGCTGCCTTAAAGGGCACACTTAGACCTCAAAAGGCCCGTTGTGATGCCACGGAATTCAAAGAATTCCCTCCACCTTCTCATTGGAACCATCCGGAGCTGTCAATGAAGCGCCAAAGATCTGCAACGTCAATCGCCGCCAGATCACAGAGACTATCTAAGAAATAGTTACCTAAATAGGACTTTCGCCTGCGTGCCAGTGCAGGGCACCGGCAGAGGTAGTGGAGAACAGTTTCCTCTTCCTCCTCGTCCATGCAGCTTCTGCAAAAATCGTTAGAGAAGATGCCCAGTCTCTTCGCATGTAAGCCATTAGGGCAGTGGCCCGTGATAACCCCAATAGCTATTCTAAGGTCAGATCTGCCTCTCGAAAGCAGACCCTTGGAGCGCCTAAGATCCAGCTTAGGCCAGATCTGCCTGGACGTATGACACGTAGTACCATTTGCCCATCTGTGATTCGCTAAGTTAATTGCCCTCGTGTTAAGCAACATCTTGCAGGTTGCCAGGGGCCTTCCAATAGTAGTCATTTCCGGTTGGATCTCCAGGGTGGTACCCCTTCTTGCTAGCTCATCCGTGACGCAATTACCTGGAATATCCCTGTGCCCCGGGACCCAGCACAGGTGAATTTGATACCGTTCAGCCAGCTCATTCAAGAGCGAGCGACAGCTATTAACAGTTTTAGATGTCGATAGGACAGAATCTAGGGATAGCAAAGCAGCCTGGCTATCTGTAAGGATACAGATGTCCTTTGGAGCTACATTCCCCTTTAGCCAATTTAAAGCTTCCTGAATAGCCATAACCTCGGCCTGAAACACACTACAGTAGTCTGGAAGACGGAAGGATAAGCCAATATTCAGTAACCCCGAAGAGAAAACACCACCCCCCACCCGACCCTGTAGTTTAGAGCCATCCGTATAAATTTGAGTGGATTCATTACAGGGAAAGGTGTCCCCATCCCAGTCAAGCCTGGTTGGAATGTTCACTAAGAAACGCTTGACAAAGGAGTAGCTGGGAGTGGTGTAGTCAAAAAGCCCCACTTGGAGCGGAAAGGAGTCCAGAATTGTGGAGTGCCCAATTCTAGTATTGGACCATTGAGATGTGGCTGTAAGTCTGACAGCAGTGTTAGCAGCCATCTGTTTGCCCATCAGATCTAATGGAAGTAAGTGAAGAAGTATCTCCAGAGCATCAGTAGGAGTGGTCCGTAGCGCTCCGGTGATACAGATGCAGGCCGATCTTTGCACCTTCCTCAAAACGTTGAGGTAAGTGGCCTTTTCCAGTGATGGCCACCAGACAACTACGCCATAAAGCAGGATTGGCCTAATGACTGCAACATAGAGCCAGTGAGTCAGCTTGGGTTGAAATCCCCATTTCCCACCGATGGCCCTCTTACAGGAGTACAGAGCTACCGTTGCTTTCTTGACCCTCTCTTGAATGTTAGGCTTCCAGCTGAGCTTTCTATCCAGGATGATACCCAAATATTTAGCTTCCTCGGTGAAATCAAGGCGGATGCCATTCAGATACAGAGGGTCAACGGGAGGAATTTTATATTTCCTAGTAAAGATGACCACCTCGGTCTTATTAGGATTGACGCTAAGCCCACATCCCACCGCCCATCTGGTAAGCTTGGTGAGGGCATTCTGCATAAGATCCCTTATAACAGGCAGGAATTTGCCAGAGATAGCTATAGCAATATCGTCCGCATAGGCAACCACTCCACAGCCCTCCCCTTCCAGGATAAGAAGCAGTTTATTCACCACCAGATTCCAAAGAAGAGGAGATAGGACCCCACCTTGTGGTGTGCCCGTACTCACAGTTCTGGTAGCATGAGCCTCTCCCAGTCTTGAGCTGATAGTCCTGCCATGCAGCATTTGACTGATCAGCGACATAAGATTGGCATTCACACCCAGAGAAGCGAGTGCATCCATGATTGCCCCCGGACTAACATTGCTAAAAGCTCCTTCAATGTCGATAAAGGCAGCTAGAGTGAACTCTTTGCACTCAAGGGATTTTTCTATAGAGCGTACGAGAGAGTGCAGAGCAGACTCCGCAGATTTCCCTTTACAGTCCGCATGCTGGGACGCCGATAGTAGATAATGAGGGATACTACCGCGTAAATGAATCTCGACTAGTCTCTCAAGGGTTTTGAGGAGAAAAGATGATAGACTTATAGGTCTAAAGTCCTTCGGAGTGGCATGCGAGCTTTTGCTCGCCTTGGGAATAAAAACTACCTTGACTCTTTTCCTCTGTGCCGGGATGTAGGTCAAGTCAAGGCAACCTTTTTATAATGCCATCAGCCAATTAAGTATAAGATCAGAGCTGCGTTGGAGCTCAGCAGGAATAATGCCATCAGGACCCGGAGACTTAAAAGGCATAAAGCTGTGTATAGCCCACCGGAGTTTGTACTCCGTAATCACGTTCGCTAGCTCAAGAGAACGAGGAAAATTACCTAAGGGAGGCATCTCAACCTCCTCGGTGTTTCCGGGAAAATGAGCTTCAAAGAGAATCTCTAGAGTTTCAACGCTTGAAGAGGTCCAAGTACCATCCGCCTTAAGTAAATAGCTAGGAATACTTGGATCAGTAGCAAGGATTTTCCTCAGTCTGGAGGCCTCAGAAGTTCCTGTCACTTTATCGCAGTCATTCCTCCACGATTTCCTCTGAGCCTTCCTGAGTTCCTTTTTATAGATTTTTAGAATGTCTTTATAGCAGTCCCACGAGTGCGTGTCCCTTTTGGCTTTTGCCAGGTTAAAGGTCCTTCTGCACTCCTTCCTAAGAGTTCCTAGGTGTGCATTCCACCAGGGAGGCTTCTGTTTTCCCTTGGGAATCCTAAGGGGACAGGATTGAGCCATAGCTCCATTTAGGACTTTGGTAAATTTATTAACTAGTCCGTCCAGTACCTCTTTGTTATTTGGAGGGATGGGCGGGTCAGGAAGTGACGCCTCCACAATATCCCTGTACAGGTTCCAATCAGTCTTCCTGTAGTTTCTGAAGACTGGTGGTTTCGAAGGACGGTCATCCAGATCGAACTGGATATACCTATGATCGGAGAATGAATGTTCGTTGGAGACCCTCCAATTCTTAATGAGAGATCTAATATTATCCGAGGCCAGAGTCAGGTCTAAAACCTCTTGCCTGTTTCTTGTGATAAAAGTGGGTTCTGTCCCCACATTACATAAGAGCAAGTTAGTACCTAAAAAGTAATCATACAGAGACTCACCTCGCTCGTTGATATCGGAGCTGCCCCACACGGTATGATGTGCGTTGGCGTCGCATCCCAAAATGAGCCCAGTCCTGCGTCGTACAGCCTCAGTTACAAGGTTCTTCACAGGATCGGACGGCGGAGGCCCCACGTGGTCGTGTGCCAGATACGAGGAAATCAGCCAGTAGCACCTTGTTCCAATTTCCAAGTTGACTGCTACCGTGTCCTCATCGCTATATTCGGAGAGAAGAAAAACATTTAGCGTCTTCTTCGCAATTATACAAGATCTGGGCTTACCCGCATTCTTTTTGTAGAGGGTCGTATAACCCGATGTAGATAGTCCACGAACCAGTCCTCCTACGACCCACGGCTCTTGGACTAATACAATATCTTCTCCGTCCTTTGTCAGACGGAGAAGAAGGGCAGCAGATGCTGCTTTAGAGTAGTGGAGATTGATTTGCAGCAGCCGCAGCATCAGAAGCGTAAACACTCCTATCCTCCACCGCTTTACTGTCTAGCTCCTCTGATTCAGAAGCAAGTAGCTGTTCCTCGTCCAGAGAAGCCCTTAGCAGCCTGCGTGACAGCTCCGTCTCAGACATGGCGTCCTTCTCTAGAGTTCGTACAGGCGGGTTGTTGGATTCGGGAGGAATCTCCCTGGTAGCCGCCCCTGTCGAAACAGCAGCGGTATCAGAGGATTCCTTCTTGGCTTCCTCCTCATCCTTTTTATATACCTTAAGGGTAATGGACGAGAAGCCATAGTCCACTAACCCGTTTACGATAGCCAAAGGTTCCAGGGACTCCTTATTGATCACGAGGATCACTGACCTCGAGTCCCCTTTAGGTTCCTCCAGCTTGCCTATCTTCCAATTGGAGGTTGGAAGCCCGGGATTGCTGCACCTGATGATGTCCATGATGCTCGCAGGATCGGAGGGTTCTGCCGGGATCCAAGCCCGGGCTCTCGGCCGATTTGGGATCTCGTCCCGAGTTATTGCTTCGAGCCTGGCGCCTGGCCAGACTTCCCCCAGTCTTGATATCGCCAGCTTGTAGAGATCCCAGGATCTCTGATTCGCACAAGCGATAAGTTTAACATGGCCCTGATGCCAACCCCCATCTCGACACGAGGGAGGAGGGCCTGGATACTCCTTCATAAGAGGGAGGAAACTGAGAGCCAGTTTGACTTCCACTTTCCTCCACTTGTCAGATGTGATAGAGCCGTCTTCGTTGCTTCTATCCACAACTGCCAACACAAGTTGGCCCTTGAGGACCTCACTGTAGGGAATTGGCTTCCCAGAAGGGCCCTTCGCTTTCTAAGCCTCTGATTGGGGCTGTTCCTCCATAGACCTTTGTCTCTTGGACACAAGGGATGGATTCCCAGCTCCACCGGCATTAGAAGTAATGCCCTGAGCCCATTCCATGGAGGCCTTGTCCCTACTTGTGAGATCCGATTTTAGAATTGCTCGGAGCCTATTTAAGAGCCTAAACGCATAGCGCCTGGCCTTATATTTGGCTTTAGAAGGCGCCACCTGCCGCTTGCTTGAGGCAACACGGTCAGGGCCCTGTCCCTTAGTAGCAGAGTTGCCACTGGGGAGACAACTGTGCATCCGGCCGTCCCCAGCGCCACTCGGACCAGGCTCAGAGTCCAAAGTCCTTGTGGACGCCAACCCCGAAGCCTTGGAGGGTACGACAAGCCGCTTGCTCAAGGCAAAACGGCTGCCCTTTCCCTTTGTGCAAGTTGAACTTCCAGGGAGACGGCCAAAAATTACGCTGCCACCGCTCGGACCAGGCTCTGTGTCCAAAGTCTTCTTCGCGGATGATTCCCCAGGAGCTATCTGCGGAACCAAGCTACTTGCTCGGTCCCCATCCGGTTTTTTAAGAGATCCGGACTCTTTTGTTATTTTTATTTTTGTATTTTGATCATTCATTTTTTTGTCCCACGAGTGGCGGAGAAGGGGTGGTCCACATGCGCAGAGATCCGCATGCGCAGGCAAGGCTGGCTAATCCGGAGGTCGCCAGGTATCCGGATACTCCGTTCACGACTGAGCTATTTTTGTTAACCCTGGGCCCTCAGCCAAGCTGATTCTCGGCACGGGTCGTATAACACCTTAATCCAGCCCAGGGGGAAAAGGATGGGATACACGGGATGTAGAGGGATAGGACTAAAGCTGGAGAACGGCAGCTCTTGGTGCACTGCTCATCAATAGTCTTTCTGACATGGGAGACCCTACTCGTATATAATCAGTGCTGAAATAATTTTGTTAAATAAGCTTGGGTTACATTAAAAATCGCCGCGATTTTTTTACAAAACAAAAATGTTTTTAACAAAATTTGGGGATTTTGTGCTTGGGGATTATGGTTTTGGGGATTTCTAATTTGTGGATTATGAATTTGGGGATTTTGTTTTTTTCAAGCCCAACTCATAGTTACATTTAAATTGTGAAAATTGTATTATTCTGAAATTGAACTATTAAATAAAGAAATTTATATGAGTCAAATTGAACTAGTTTTCATTTAAGTGAACTGATTTACAAGGAATAGAACTTAATTTGATTGATTTGCATAAAGGTAAGATTAAAATCATAATCTTAATCGCCCCCAAAACAACGTTTCCGGGCAGAGGAAGCACACCGGACCCGAGGTGCACGTCTTGGCATTATGTCCCTCCCCGCCGCAAGTGAAACACAGTTTGCTTTGGTCCGGCCCTTTACAAGCAGGTCTCCGTATCCCAGGCACTTAAAGCACCTGAAAACGACCACCCGACTAGGATTTCCAGCTCAACCTCGCCAGACCTGGTCTGCCGGACGGCCTTCACCCTGACTTCGCAACTCTCGGGGTTGACCGCCTTGCGGACAGTGCTAAGCACATCCGCGAAGGTTTTCCCCACTGCGAGCTTAAGCAAAATGGCCTCCGGCTTGGCCTTCCCGGCGGCAGTCGCTGGTCGTCTGGGAGCCGGGGCCGGACTCGAAACTTTAGCCACCTTCTGTCCCAGTGGCCTCCTTCTTATTTTTTACTCTTTTTCTTCTTTTTCTTTTTTTACTCTTTACTTCTTTTTGTCGGTCTTCGCCTCCGCCTTGTCCTTGCGCCCTTCCCCCTTTTCAATGGTTTCACCCTTCCTTATTTTTCCGACCACTTAGGTTCAGGTGGGCGCTGTTTCTTCCCTCTTTCTTTTCTAGCCTCCCCCTTCGATTGGGGTGGAGGTCTGGAAGCTCCCCTCTTCCTCACCATCGGCGAATATCCCTCCAACTGCCCCGACCATAGTAGTTTGTGTGCCCAGGAATTGCCCCTTTCCCAGCACCGGCAAAGCCACTCTACTCGCCGTCCCGACCGGAGCAGTCTGCGTGCCAGCGAACTTCACGGTTTTCCCCTGAGAAAGACCGCAGCGGAGATCCGCGTACGCCCTCCTGGTCCTGTCCAGGTTGTCTTTCGCCTCCTCCAGCAGTGGAAGACCGTCTTTGGCAACCTTGGAGATGTTTGGCTGCTTCTTAAGAGCAGCCAACATCTCCTTAATGAGGCCCCTCGTTAAACGGATCCCCCTTCATGCGGTCCTCCACAGCCTCCAGTGTGTCCTCCAGACTGGCTGGTTTCAGGAATAGTGGAGGGAGGTCCGCCCGAACCGTCTCGACAGCCGGTGCCCGGCGTGCCCGCTCCGCCGGTGTTTGTAGCACCGGCGAGCGAAGAACTGGCGAACTCCTCTTAAAGCGGTTGACAGGGGCGCCATCATTCTCCTTCCCAGCTCCTACTTAGTCCCCTCCACCAAGCTCCAGGGCCGGTCGAGGGGGGTCCGCCGGGGCCGTTACAGCGACTGGCCAAGAACGTGCCCGCTCCGCCGGTGTTTATAACACCAGCGAACGAAGCGCTCGCGACCTCCCGACGCGATTGACAGGCGTGCTGTCCCTCTCCTCCTTATCCCCTACTAAACCTCTACTCTTCGTTTGATTTGTTTTGAATTCCATGTCCAAGAAATTTATTTAATTTGGGTACGGGTTCGCGTTCTCGGATACAGCCGAGGCAACCGCCTCCCGCTACACCCATACCTATAGGAGAACCCTCCCCTTCCGATCGTCGTTTCCCCTCTTCTAACAGGCCCTGAATCACCAGCGACCTGCCCCCCACCCCCTACACACTCCCGTCTGACCTAAAGATAAGAACGGGTTTTATCTCTAGACCTAGGGTGTGGTACTGCCTAGGGCCGCAGCGCTTGAGGTTACGGGTGCTGCAAAGAGGTGTGTTGGATCCCGAATCCCGCAGGAAGACGTTCACCTCAACCTCCAGCTACACCCTCTCCTCGGCTCACTGCATCGTCCGTACAGGAGGATGCACAAACGTCTCCCTGCCAGATTCGAGTGAGAGCTCCTATTGCATAGTGACGCCGATGGGTTCGGTGCCTCTATGCGGCAGCAACCGATTTGAGAGAGAATTTACTTCTTTCCGCCCGACTACAATTAGACAGAAGCCAATGACAGAGACATGACCGTACGAGGAGTCTGTTACCAGCCGCCACCACGAGGAGGTTTTAGTCGTACTACCACCAGTGTACATAGTTACGGCACGTACAATAAAGTGTTACATGTATTTCCCTCTATGTAACTAACGGATTGGTGAATTTGTGGGGACTATCGTCGCCTTAATAACATCGCAGGTCCAGATATGTATCCTATTTCACACATTCAACATTTTTCCATTAATTTAAATTTTTTTCTAAATTTGATTTAGTCAGAGTCTTTAATCAAATTCCTATGGCTTATGATGATATTCATAAGACGGACTTTTGCAGTTACTAGGACGCGTTCGGTCTAAGAGCACAAAGGTTTCATTGATTTATTGAGAAAATAATTCGGAACATGGATTTTGCATTCATCTAAATTGACGACATTCTAGTTGTTAGTAAATTCGAAAAATATAAAAGACATTTAGGTAAAATGTTTAGTCGATTATTGGAATTTGCAATTACCATTAACCCATCCAAATACATTTGGAGTTGGAACTTAAAATTTTCTTAACCATAGAATTACACACTAAGATTGGCATTTTACCTTGGGAAGACTCGAATTTCATTATACAATTTTGAATTTTCAAGAGACAGCAAAACAAAATTCAATCTAGAAACTGTAACCAATTATCAGAAAAGTAATAACGAAGTAACGCATTTTTCAGAAGCTCCAAATAGATTTAATAATTCAAAATTTAAACTACGTTGTTCAGCCTTAAAACACAGAATAAGCACTTTTTCATAGATTATAATGCAAAATAAAGTAATATATATAAAAAATATTAATTGCAGATTTAAATTTTTTTTATGCAATGGTGGACGTTACACTGGAGGAGGGGGGCGGAGTAATGTAGCAGTTGCTACAAAATTATTTTTATTAATTGACTACTGAATATTTTATTCAGGCTGTACTGACAGATAAACTTTAAATCCTTTTGGTCAGGCAGTATACTTTGACTACGAATAATAACTTTACAAACATTTTGAAAGTACACAAAATTTCAATCATATTTACATTACACTGTACTCACACAAAGCAATCAATCTCAGATTTTAATGCATTGAATTTTTGATAGACTACAGAATTAAGGGAATAAGGATTAGTAAGTCTGAACTTGTACTAGTAAGACTAAAAATGAAAATAATCAAGAAGAGTGGATTTTGAAATAAAATATAATAATAGAACTAAAGAATTTTACCTTTTTAAAGAAAGTGTCGAATGGAGAACTAAGGCTAGGTTAAAGGTCCTGGTCCTGGTTCGAAAGGAAAGTACGCACCAAAATTTTATCTTTTAAGAGGATACAAGAGTTCTGTTTTCCCTTTTCAAGAAGACTATCGCTGAATGTGGTTAGGCAATTATTTTGCAATTTAAAAAGTCTTCAGGTTAACTAGTTCCAATAAGTTTACAAGCAGACTAACTAAATACTTAGAATGTTCACAAAAATCTTGCTTAGAGCGGGCAATCGGTGATATAGATTATATTAAGGCTGATAATCTTATTTAGAGGACAAAAGATCTTTATTTCCTGAAACAAAAGATTATTACAGTAGTGGGCTCGAATAGTATTATTATGAGGCAAAATTTTTCTGTAGCTGAACAGTCATTCACTTGGATTTGACAGTAATATTCCGAAACACATAACCCAGTGTACCCAAGTAACAGCTTGCAATAGTATTCAGTGTTTATATTACTGCGTTTGATGACCATTTTGCTATAATTCTTGATGATATTTTGACGCTACCAATACCTTATCCATTTTATAACATTTTTTATATAAAAATCTTTAAAAAAAAGAAGATATTTGTAAATTACGATAATTTGTAATATTAACCAAATTTTTTAGCCTTTGCATAAATGTATCAATGAATCTATAGAGTATAATGAGCGGCTGCCTACATTGTAAGTATTATTACTATCATAATTACAACGTTTTTTAAAATTTATTTTATATATAGTGGAAACCATCGTCCCTTGTGGGCAAAATATGGAGAGTACAAATTTCTTCCTATTCAACGTTGGTTACATAATTTGGAGCATGGAGCAGTAGTTATGCTGTATCATCCTTGTGCTAATTACGGTCAAAAAGAAAAATTAAAAATGTTAACCTCTAATTGCTTATACAGACATGTTATAACAGCCTCAAAACGGCTTCTACCAGAAAGGCCGCTGGCTTTAGTTACATGGGGAAAAAGTTTGGAGATGTCTGTTGTTGATTCCTCAATTGTCATAAATTTCATTAAAAACAATGCCCTAAAAGGACCGGAAAAAACCAGTAGAGAAGGACAGTATGATAAGTTGATACTGAAAAAGTCAAATGTTGTTTCTAATAAAGATGATAGTGTATTATGTCCTAACTATAAATAAGTGCATGCATATCAGGCTGGATGTATTGTGGTTGGACCATAGAAATGTAATGCTTAAATAACCCCAGAAGTATAAGAAAGAAAAGAATTTAAATTTCTAATAATATTGAGGTTTATTTAATTAGTTAGATTTTTACAAAATTTTATAATCCTAGTATTAGATTAAGTTGTTATATAATTCCATGAAAATAAAATTTAAAAAAATAACTTGTATCATTACCCTTTTCTCAACGCAACTTTGGTTTATTTCGCTAACGCAATGGAAAAATATGCGTGCAAATGTATCATCAAATACATACTACTTAATACTCTGTATGACTGTAATATGTAAGTCACTTTTTATTAACTTGATTCATAAGTTTATTCCGTAATTTTTAAAAACTCTCAAACTTAAACATCGAAAGGCCGGGGTAAGCAGACTGAATTTGCCTTAGTCTAAATCAGTTACTATATTTTTTGTATAAGTTATGTAATGTAATTAATAATTTTTCAAAGTAAAGGTCATACATCTTTGGCAGCTGACGGCACCATACGTTACTGTTGTTTCCCTCCAAATTCTACAAGCGTATAAGTGCTGTTTGCCATTCCATCAAGTAAAGTAATTCAGATGCGCAGCTTACAGGAATTCTGTATTTTTTATTACAAAAATAATGATTTTTTTACGATGTGGCCAAAGTCTAGGAGACAACCCTTTACGTTAATATGGTTTTTGGCCGGAAGGGAATTAGTAGAAGGGAAGTGAGGAAACTTCAGTCTTGTTTTTACCTTGCTGCGAGTTAGACAACTACCCAGAGACCGAGTGGATTAATTTTAGTTTCTTAATAAAAGCTCACGGGGAGACCTGGTCTCGAACCCGGGAGCCATGGCATGGTGGTCGTTCCGCTCAACGAATTCATCCAGCATTGTGAAAAAGTAGTTTCCAGAAAATCGCAAAAGAAAAAGAAACGTTATGAATAAGAATTTTTTAATGATACTTTCAATTTGTAATTCGTGGAGCTTCTTCAAAGTAGAAGTAATGTGGTCAGATCCTTTCTGAGCTCTTTTTAAGTTAGCTTTAAGTCCTCAAAGATTCGCTGTGTATTCGGTCCAATTGTCAAATTTAACACTTGCATCATTAATAAAACACTTTAATATCCATAACTAAATATTCTGGATGCAATATACAGTTCTTATGCCTGTTCTTATGCAATTCTTAAACGCATATTATTCATTTTATATTTAATTTAAGGGGACTTTTCGTTTCATAATTGAAGAAAAATACATTTTTTAATTTTTTTTTTGTGAGATGACATATTTACTGAAATGATTCCGTTTGGGCATTTTTACAAAACATATTAAGAATATAAATTTTTTTCTTGCATTTTTAGTATTATACATTTTGACCACTGCAGAGGGTCTTCCAAAAGATGCTTTTTAAACGGCGCCACAGCTTTTGGACTTCCTGTAACAGATAGAGTAAAAATTCCAACGGGATATTATTCAGAAGACTAAATAGTAGTAACTAAACCTAAAAACCATTTTATTTTTAATATTTTTATCATTTTATAAACATTTTTCTGAAAAATAAAAAATAAATACATATTTTTTAGGGCAAACTACGCCTGTATAAAAAATAGGGGTGTGTAACATAATGTTTTTAAAGGTTTAGTTACTAGTAATTTTCATAACGGATCGGACGGTTTTTGGATTATTAAACCCCGTTAAGTAGTTTTCGAGAGAAGTGTGGAGCCAAGTTAGAAAACGTGATTTTAAGAAAAACGCGTTTTAAGTTTTTGTAACATAATTTTTGCATATAAAACGCTCATAACTAATTTACAAATATAGGTATAACTTTTTTTCCTATACGAATTTCTTCAAGCGGTTTTAGGACAGTATTTCTGTTATGTTAAGGAACACTTTATGTAAAAAAAATCTAATATTTTGAACTTTTTGAAACGAAAAGTCCCCTTAACACGTGCGAGATAACCAGTTGGGTGGTAACCAGAGTCCGATTAACTTAAGACCTTCATCTGGGTACGAAATGCACTGAGAAGGTTGACTGCAGTTGCCAAGCGCTGATTGCAGCTGGAATTTGCATGGTTTCTCAATTGCGCATATAAATACCGTAGATCACGAGCGGATCGTAGATCGCTAGGCTCACCTGCAAAAAAGACAAATTAATAATAATCAAAACAAAGGGCTTTGTGATACAATAAAACACGTACCTGAAATCTTTGCAATGATAAAATAAAACCAACAAACAAATAAGAACTAAAAAATGATGTACACAAAATAACTTTTTCTGACATGTCTCTACAAATTCTCTTATCTTAATTCCACAAGAATTTATAAACCAAAAAAGGTAAACAATGAGTTTTCATCTTTCACTGGACATCACCAAAACAACTTAATAAATACACGTGAATACCAAATAAGTAATAAAAAGGGATATAGCTACCATTCTACATCAATTGATGCAACAAAATCCACTTCCCGCGGTCAGTTAATACGTTTTCGCAAATGCCGCGAAAATTTCGCGGTGTCACAAAATTTAACAGAAAATACAAACTTAACTTCACTGCAGCAAAAAATCAAAGTACAAACATGCGTAAATCACAACTACTGATTTCGAACTGAAAAATCATATGGCAGTAGCAGCGGACGAGGATGTTGCGTGTTTTCAATGGCAAGCCATAGCCAGTGAAGCGAACAAAGAGACCCTCGGCAATAAGTTGTGAAGGAAGTCACTCGATACTTTAAGCACACAAGGAAAACTTTTATTCTGCTCATCCCTAAATAATTTAATACAATAAAGATTCCCGCTGGGTATTTACTTAAAATTTATCGCATTTCAGCACCTGGACAGGGAAGTGCTGAAGCAGACAAATTAGAAGAAGTTCTAAAGCAAAGGTAAAATTTTTGTGGAGGTAGTTTTACAGGATCTTTGGAACTAAGTAGGAAGAAGCAATTCAAATAAAACAAAGAGATGAATGAAAACAAATCCAAAGCAACTAAGAAAAATACAGAAAACATCAAAAAGATCAAGGTGATATAGCAATTTTTATTACGGAGGTGATGATAAGCATTTTTTGATTTAACAATTTTCATAACAAGGTCAGTGAGGACAATTAAGTGCCATAAATTTTGTTTCAAATGGGTGTTTATCTTAGCACCAAATATTTTAACCGCGGAAAAATTCTTATGGAAAACAATTGTAATTATGTTCAAATGTCTTAGCTGTTTGAGCCTTAGAACAGAAAACGAAAGGATGTGCAATACCGTGTACGTGTTTTCCGATTTTTTTTTCGTTGGAAAGGTGTGGGAAGGGAACCCAAAAGTACGCCATCACGAAATGTCAATTTGACGTGGACTTTCTGAAGAGTGCGCATTTAAAGTGTTTATTGAATAATTTTCACTGTTCAGTTTAAAAGTTGTGTAATTTTTCAAATAAAAACAATTAACATTTAAAAGACTGTTTTGGTTTAGTTTACTAAGAATCTGAGGTGCTTAATTTGAACATTTTTCGTAATGAAGTGTGCGGTATTTTGTTGTAAAAATTGGTGGGTGTGGAAAATCATTTTTCAGGGAAGTTCAATAATATAATAAGCAATTATACAGCATTTTCTTTGAAATATGTGCAAAAGCTGTATAAATAAAAGCTAAATTACCAAAAAAAAATAACCATTTCTCTTGATGCGCTCGTTTGTTTACATTTGAGATTCATCAGAGTTTTGGTTCGCCTTATTGGTTTCAGCGACAGCTGACAGAAGTTTTTCCCTGAGGGCTCTAATAAAACTTTAAAAGTTTTAAAATATTTTTCTACCTTTTGGTATTTTAGGGTTCCAAAAGATAAAGACTTCAGAGAACTGTGGTTAAAATCCATCGATAGAACTGATTATATACCATCCGATGGTAGTAATGTTTGCGAGGACCACTTCGAATGAGTCAAAAATTTACTACTTCCATGGTGAAAACTAACACACCTAAGGAAAATTCGGAAACTTTTTGAGCATCGTGCACTTCCTTTCGTTTTCCGTTCTAAGGTTTGAGCTGAACTACTGACGCGGACGGACGTACCGCCGTGTCTTGCCCCCTAAAAAACTTTAAATTCGGTTGCGAAAGCGGGATTTTTGGTTGAAAATATTGAAAATGTTGGTTTCATCTTCGCCGGGGTGGGGGGCTTTTATGTTCTATTTAAAAGCACGGTCTGGTGAGTCCGTTCCATTTGTATATCTTTTATTTCCATCCAATATTCAATGTAGTACAATCGTGCTTCATTGAATGCGTTTAACGGGTCTCCACTGCTGAGCGTTTGGCTGCCTTCGTTCAGCACAGCAGGCATAACACTGCTGCTGGCATTGTTCTTACAGAGGCGGCATTTGGCATTTGTGGATCCTGTTCGTCAGTCCTTGTGTTTGTGTACGTTTTTGTTTTGTTTTGGGCAAATTAATTTAAATTTAATTTTCGCAACATTCGTGGCTTGAAAAGTAACCATTTTTCGGTTTACTGCCACTTGATCGCGGAAAATCCGGCTGTTTTTGCACTAAGCGAAAACAAGGTTGTTTCCGATTCTGTAATTAATCAGTATCACATCCCTGGTTATCACTTAGTGCCGCTCTTCTCTCCTCAGAGCGCAATCGCGATTTATATTAGAAATGATGTGCCATTCTCCCATCTCCCTCAATTCCTTTCTACTAATCCAGAATTTAATTATGTCTGGATTAGATTTAAACTCTATTGGCACATCATTCATTTTTGTTTTTTATACCGCAGCCCGAATATGTCTGATACTGACACTGTGTGTTCCTTTGATAAGTTGTCCTCCGATATTGATAAGATTTTGGAAATATCCCCCTCTTCTGAAATCGTTCTTGCTGGCGATTTCAACGTCTACAACACACAGTGGCTCAGGCATTCTTTTACCACAAGCCCGTCTGGATGACACGTCGAGTTATTTAGTGAGTCTTTTAATTTACAGCAATTGGTAGTGTACAACTCGTGTTCCTGATACTTTGGGGCACAACGCGCATCTTTTAGATCTATTTCTAACATCGGTCCAGAAAAATACTCAGTTTCGGTAACTGCTCCCTTGGGTTATTCGGACCATTGTCTTAACTCCGCCCAATTCTCCATCTCCTCTCTGACAACCACTAACCTAAATTCCACCAAAAGATTAGTGTGGCATTATAAAAATGCTGATTGGGCGGGACTTAATAAGTATCTCAGAGAGCTGGATTGGTCCGATTGCTTTTCTGTGAGAGACGTTAACAAATGCACCGATTATATCTTAAACATCCTTTGGTTTGGAATGCATCGCTTTATTCCTCATAGCTTCAAGAACATTAAACCAACTAACACCAATTGGTTCAATAATGACTGTTTCGCAGCCATTAAAAATAAGGTAGCAGCCTTCCAGGCATATAAATTGTGCCCTTCAGAGGAATTGAGACGTATCTATAGAGATGCGCGGAATATTTGCAATTCAGCAATTAGTCGTGCAAAGTTCAATTTCGACCAGAACATCAGACGGAAGGTATTTTCTACCCAAAAGGGTAGTAAGGGCTTCCGGTCTCTAGTAAAACCCGTAAAGAACAATTTCACCTGTTTGTAAACACCACCATTCATTTATAATGGGAAAGTTTTTACTGACTCATTGGACAAGGCCAACCTGTTTGCTGCTAATTCGTACTTACCACCTTCATCGCAGCCACTTCCATCTCCGTCACAGTGTACTAGTAGGCAAAAGCCGCTACACTTTCGCACTCGGGAAGTTTTTAGAGTACTTTCAAAACTCGACGTGTCCAAAGCTACTGGGCGTGATGGTTTCTCGCCCCTTCTTTTAAAATGCTACGCTCTGCTTTGGCTAAACCTCTGCGCAAACTTTTTCACCTGTCATATTCAACAGGAATGTTTCCAAGTGTATGGAAACTTCCTCATGTCCAGCCGATACTTAAAAAAGGAGAGGCATGCGACCCCTCTAACTACAGACCAATTGCACTAACCTCGATCATATCTAAAGTTTTTGAATCACCTGGAGAGCCTGAGGGAAGAACGGAAAATGAACTACTCAAGGGGCTGGAGGACATGGACCCAGCGTCAATAACTAAAAAAACAATGCGATGGGGTGAAGCGGGTGTAGAAAATTCTAGCTTCAGACCCATTCCTAAGGTTATCGCCAACCTCTTTGCACACTTCATCAGTAAATCTTTCAGTGACAATTCCCTACAACCTGACCTTAACTACTTTTCATTCTTGGACAAATGCAGTCAAACGTCGTTTACGTCTTTCTACCCTGATCCCGAAGAAATCGCCGCCAGTATCAAGGGGTTTGAGGAGGACTGCAACCCAGGTCCTGACGGTATTCCGGGTGCCATGCATCTAATTCAACCCCTTACCTTGCTTTTCCGCCTCTCGGTCACTCAAAGGGTTTTCCCTCATTTATGGAAAAACTCGTATATTATTTTCATCTTCAAAAAAGGTTGCAAGTACGATGTGTCCAACTACAGACCCATCGCTAAATTATAATCCATACCTAAACTATTCGAAAAATTGGTCTATGATTCCATGTTCTTCCACTGTAAGTCTATCTTCTCCCTCTCCCAGCATGGCTTCCTCAAAGGAAGATCTACAACCCCCAACCTTACTGACTTCGTCTCCAAAACACTATGTGCCCTGGAAAACGGTAAAGATGTTGATGTTATCGCCACCGATTTTAGTAAAGCCTTCGACAAGATCTCCCATAATGTTATCTTGTTCAAACTTGATCGCCTAGGCTTCCCCTCCCGATTCATCTCCTGGATTCAATCCTACCTCAACAACCGTCGGTACAATGTTCTTTTCAGCTCATCCATTTCTAATCCTATTGTCGCTCGTTCCGGCGTCACCCAGGGCAGCCACCTCGGTCCACTCAGAGCTGTCCATTTATGCTGATGACATGAAAATAATTAAACATATCTCCTCCACAACCGACTCTCTTCTCCTGCAAAAAGGTCTCGATTCCTTCTCCACATGGTGCATGAAAAACTTTCTTGAACTCAATGTCTCCAAATGCCAGTCCATCTCTTATTTCCGCAAGCGTCTTACACCCACTCCGAGAGTCTACATGTTAACCGACGTACCAGTTCCTATCATTACCTCTTTGTGTGATCTAGGAATAATCTGTGATAGTGAACTCAATTTCCGTTCCCACATTGACGGCATAATTAACAGAGCTAACTCCGCGCTAGGGTTTGTGAAGCGCGGGTCCAGAGAGTTCTCCAATCCTTATGTTTCCAAATCTCTCTATATCTCCTTCGTTAGACTTCTCCTTGAATATGCCGGCCAGGTATGGTCATCTACACAAACAACCCACATTAACAGGATTGAATCCGTCCAGCGTAGGTTCATTCGCTTCGCTCTACGTGATCTTCCGTGGGTAGAGAGATTCAACCTTCCACCTTATGAAAACCGTCCAAATCTGATAGACTTACAATCTTTAAGTAAACGTCGTGATATTTCCGACATTCTCTTCATTCATCTGCTATTAAGTGGCGCCATTGACTGCCCTTCAATCCTGCAATCCTTACCCATCTATACCAATTCCCGCAACCTTAGGTCCACTCCTGCTACGAAAAGTCAACGACCTTTCCTCCTTTGACTTCCATCTGAGTAAATCATCCCTTCACAAAGCCTTATATCTTGATCCCGCCCATCTTGATCGCCTTTCTTAATTCTTCTTCCTTCCAGCCCGTATCTACTTTAATTAGAGCTCATATTGTAGCTTTTACTATTTATTTATTAAGTCATCATTTATTATAGCTTGTCGTATTAGTATTATGTTATAGCTTGTAAATGTAGTATTATTATGTAATAATAATCTTTATTGCTTGACAATCTTTTCTACGTACTAACTCAAAACAGGATATAGACGGTATGAAAAAAATAAAAAGAGGATAAAAATAAAATTAAAATAAAATTAGATTGAATAATTCAGAAAAATAAATTTAATACAGAACAATTATCTACTGGTGATTCCAGACAATGGAAGAATTATAATAAGTAATCTTTAACGAGTGCCTTGGAGTTACTGATGGTGCCCGATGTTTGGATATTAAGAGGAAGACTGTTCCAGAGGCGAATAATTTGGACAGGATAGGAATCTTCCATGGCCGATTTGTAGAACCGTGGCATTAAAAGATTTCTGTTACGCTGAGATGTTGTGAAGTTAAAGAAAAGTCTGAGGTATTCCGGTTTATTAGATTGAAGAAGACTGAAGAAGATTGTACAAGAAAGCAAGAGCCCTTTGCTTTAGATAAGATGACAATGTACACAAAAGCATTCTCAACCGGAACGGTGAAACATGGTCGTACCTCCGTAGTCCGAAAACAAAACGAATGCAGTCGTTGAAAGCAACTTCCATTTTACGCGCACAGCTGCTATCTAGCTTCGGGTAGATCATACTACCAAAGGTAAAATGGGGCATTATTAACGCCTTAACTAATCTTAGGCGCGTACTGACGGGTAAAATACGCGCCGAGAGCCACAGCCTACGAAGGCCACCATGAATCACGCCAAGCTACACCTTTGTATTGTTGCTATTGTTAATAGCTTGTATTAAGCTTAAATAAATAAATCCCATGTCCCATTTACCTACAGAAGGCCAGGCGGTGAGGAACGTCAAGGAAGTGCCACTGACACGGAAAAGGCGTGTAAAAGGTCGGCTTCCTAGATGAGGTAGAGAGCGTCGCGAAGAAAACCAAAGGCAGCGTGTCAAAGCTGGCAGGACTATGGGAGGCAAAGCTCCAAGTAATCGCTTAACATTTGTAATAGGGGCGACAGTATTAGAGAAAAAGAACCTTTCGGACCATTGCATTCAAAATAAACTTCTAGTTAGAAATTCCATAACTTTATTGGAGCTATTATCCAAGGCTTGTAGCGATGCCTTTATGAAGAGCTATCTGCTAAGTAGTCTCAACCCGTATGGTGGAACAAAGACCTAAGGGAGCTGAGGTGGAGAGCGAGGAAACTTCAATAGGGCTAAGTTCACTAAAATAGCTGATGATTGGATAGCCTTTAAAAAAGGCTTGAAAGAGTATAAAAACTATATATGAAAAGACAACGCACGAAATAGCACAAATATTGTGAGTCCATTGACTCCTATGACGGCTGCTATACAGAATCAGTAGAGAAGACGCTGGAGCTGCTTATAAACTCGCACTTTACCGGTAACTCGGCAGTGGTAGCGGTAAAAGGACATGTTGAGTTACCGGATTGGGAGGAGCTCCCGAATTTGCAGTGTGCCAGTTCTATTGTCACTCACGATATCGTTAAATGGACCATCGGCTCCCATAAAAGTCCACCACCATAAAAGTCACTAGAAATATAGGGAATTTTACCCGTAATGCTTCAGAAAACACAGGGTTCCATTATTCCTTGACTTATTATTATTATTGTTAGGAGTAAATCAAGGACTCAAACATCCTTTAGTCACTTCGACCAAGATGATCTTGTGTGACTTGATCCTAGTTCAGACTTAAGCTACCCAATCAAGCTATTGTACCTTAATTAGACCTTAAATCACTTTGGGGTCCTACTTTAGCTATATCTGGTGGTGAAGGGAAGCCCCACCGAGATGTCTGAGCCTGATACGGCCGAGGGCCTCACAGTGACAGAGGATGTGTTCCGCTGTCTCCTCCTCTTCCAAACAGAAGCGACAGGTGTCTTCTTCAGCTAGCCCGAACTTTTTTAGGTAGCCCATGGGGCAGTGAACAGTTAGAAGTCCTGTTATGAGCCTTAAATCTGGTCTGCTCAATGGGAACAACGCTTCCGTTTTATATTTTGAGTAGGTTATAAATCTCTTTGCCTGTCTTAACCCTGAAATATTTGTGCAGTGTGAGTGCTTGCGTTCATCCTCCCATGACCTGATACGCATTGATAGTCGGTTTTTCGTGTAGCCACAGAATGGCTCGGATCCGATAAACTGAGAATCCGCACCTGTATTTGCCAGGTGATCCGCCTTCTCATTGGCTCTGGTACCCAGGCCGCCGTGATGCTGTCGCCCTGAGTCAGTTCCTTAAAAGCAGTGAGACAGTGTAGGACCCCAGAGCATTGAGTGCCGCCTGACTGTCGGACATTATATATATTTTAGCACTGCGTATACCACCGCGTATACCACCCGTGACTCCTAGACACGCTGCAGTTTTTGCAGTGTGGACTGCGCTGCATTTTGTTGTTTTTGGCCACCACACGAGAGCTGCATAGGTTACCACGGGTCTTATAATTGCTTCATATGCCTAAAGGGCCATTTTAGGCCTTAGACTATAAGTTCTGCCAAAGAGTCTTCGACAGGACCAAAGGGCACTCATAGCCTTTCCTGTGACCCTATTGAGTTGAGGATTCTATGTGAGTCGTTGTTCTAGAATCACTCCTAGATATTTGACCTCACTTGTAAATTCTATCCGTGTTCCTTTAAGAGTTGGAACCTCTAACCTTACCCTAGTATACCAGGATTGATGGTAATAAGCAGGTCATCTGCGTAGCCCTGGCAGTCATAGCCAGTATCAGTCAGTTTAGCCAAGAGCTAGGCTCTGCTGCTGGAGAGCTGGGAAGATGCCGTCACCATCGGGAGATTTGTAGGCTTAGAAGGAGTTAATGGCCCACCTTACTGTCCCAGCTGTGAAGATTTTACCCGAGATACTTCTCAGTCAGCGTGTGTACCCACAGCGCGAGTTACGTTAGCAAATACTTGCGACCCTGAAAATAATAAAACTCTAAAATTTAAGCAAAGATTGCAACGAACAAGTAAAAAGCTTTAAGCTGGTTAAGAATGAATAATTAGACAGTTCAGTTTTAACCACCGCTGAAGTGAGTCGAACTAGTTGTCGGGACTTAAGTTTCGGAATTGTAAATATATTTTCTTGTGAATAAAAATAGTTATCTAGTGGAAATAGATGTTTTAATTTTTTTCCAAGAATAATGCCTATCTTACTTAATTGGCGCAGTCGGTAGGATATCCTTCCGAAGAAGAGATATCCAGTGAATTAAACGAACAAATCAAATAAAATCCTAAGATTTTATAATATTTTGTTTATAAGCCAGTAACAGTGCAAACCAGTTGTGAAAATTTATGCGTTTTGAAAAGAAAAGAATTAATCATAGTGCAAATCTACTTCTAAAATTTATGTGCAGTTATTTTATTTTATTTAAGTGAAACTATAATTTCTTTATGTTGTTTGCAAACAAATCCGAGAACAAATTACTAAAGTGTAAATTTTGAATGCCCAAAGTATAAAATAAAAGAAGGGCTATTGAAAGGCTCGAAATATATTTAAAGGGAGAAAGCTTTAGTGAAAATAAATTGGAAAATTGTGACAAAATGGAAAATCAAAGTCAGTCAACATCGATACTACGGCCATCACAGCACAATCAACGCAACAGACACAATCAACGCAGCAGGCACAATCAACGCAGCAGGTTCAGCCTGCTCAGCCTCGATTCTAAATTTCCATTAATGACGCTCTAAAGAATGCACAAAGAATTCACGAATTTAGGGGAGACGGGAACTACGCACTTACCTCCTTTCTACGAGAAGTTGACATTGTTCTACAGCTCCGTGAGAACTGCTCTCAAGCACAACAATACGCCTACCAACGGATCATTGTGAATAAAACTCAAGGACCCGCTTTAGATGTGATTCGCACCTTGGGAACTGAAGCAACTTAGAGGGAAATAAAGGCAACGCTAATTAACAATTTCGGCATCCAGGAAACGTATCACCAACTATACCAGAAAGCACTCTCAATAAAAAACTAAAGCACTCTCAATAAAAAAGAAGTATGAATATGACACAGAAAAACCTGTAGAATTTAGCCTACAAATGAACGAATCAGTAGTGCTACGAACATTTTTAAACAATATCGATCCAAACCTAGCTTCAATAATTCTGAATAGAAATATAAAAAGTTTAAGGGACGCATTCAATTTATTAGAAAGCTTGGGATTGATTAGGGACAAACCCAAAATAAACACAAATACGAATCAACGTAAAGTTGTTAGTTATAACGGAAACAAATGCAATCCAAGACGCTTAAATAATAACTTTAATAATTATAGTAATTTCAATAGAAATAATTTTTGTAATAACTTCAGACAAAACCTAAAGCAATACCAACATAATAACAATCTCGCACAAAGACCAACAAACTCTGGACTGACCAGACGGAACTATTATAATAACCCCACTTACGAAATTCCATAATAAGTGCTTCGACGCAATAATAGGACAAAACTTATTAAAACCCCTAGGCGCCATTATTAACATGGAAAAAGAAACTTTAATAATCAATAATAGTGAGATAAAATTCCTATCAAAGTGTCCATATAAAGATGAGGAAATTCATCAGCTTGAATGTTCTGATATTACCGATAATATGAAAGATATCCTTTACAAAAATCTTAACTCTGAAGAGAAAGAATTATTAGGAAATCTATTAAAACATATTTGAAATTAAACCGCAAGTTGCTTGATAATGCCCTAGAAAGGCGAAACATATGTCGCAGCTCATATTAAAAAATAAAAGTTTTCTGTAGAACATAAAAACAAGTTCGGTTTAATTTTAAAAATGGTGAAAAAGTTGTTCTATCAAGTGCCTTCAAAATATTCAATTGAATTGATTATAAAAACATATAAAAATTTGTTCTTCAAAGAGGGTGAAATATTAACAAGCACAAGCACAAGTTGCTGAACTATCTAGAATTAAGCTAAGTAGTATAAATAGGGCTGAGTAGCAGCCTAGTAAGTCAGTTGTATTTTATCCAGTGAAGTGATAAGATTTAATTGTTAAAGTAAAAGAAATATTGTCAAGAAAATTGTTAAACGAACTAATTAAGTGAACTGAATAAACTTGTGAACATTTCTGATTAAAAATAATTGTCTTAATTAATCCGTCGAGCCCGAAGAGCCCCATTTACGTTACAATTGGTGTCAGAAGTGGGATTAATTAAGAAAGACTAAAAGTGAACTTGAAAAAAAGTGCGACTGTGAAATTAAAGTGAAATAGTGCAGTAATCTAAATCTTGGTCGCAAATTAAAGGACTTACGTGTTCAAGACTTGAAGGGGAAATTAAGTAAACGTTCCCTACCTACAATTGGAAATAAATGTGCCCTGGTAGCGATACTACAAGAAGCTATGGAAAAGGAAGGAAAGGATCCAGAGGCTTTTGTTTTTGAAGACGGACCAGAAAAAGAAGAAGAAGCAAGTACTCCAAGCATGACAGATCTCTTCAATGCTCTGTTGAAACTTAACTCATCAATGGCTGAAAAAAAATCGTCAATAGAAGCATCAATGGCTGAACAAAAATCATCAATAGAAGCATCAATGGCTGAACAAACATCATCAATAGAAGCATCAATGGCTGAACAAAAACCATCAATAGAAGCATCAATGGCTGAACAAAAATCATCAATAGAAGCATCAATGGCTGAACAGAAATCGTCGACGGCCGAATTAAAAGCATCGATGGACGAACAGAAATCATCAACAGCAGAGTTGAAATCATCGATGGAAGAGTCCGTAAGCGAATTGAAAGCGGCAATGGAAGAACAGAAGACTTCATCAGCCGAGTTTAAATTGACGATCGAAGGGTCCGTAGGTGAATTGAAAGCGCCAATTGAAGAACAGAAATTGCCTACGGCCGAGTTGAAGTCATCAATAGTAGCGGAACTTAAGGTCTCTGTTGAAGAAGTGAAAGCGGAAATGGAAATTTCTATGCAAAAACAGTTTGATGGTCTGGAGTCAACTGTAGAGCAAAAACTAGAGACTATAGAAAACTCTATCAAAGTCAGTCTGGAAAGTCAAGTGGAAAACAAAATGGGGTAGTTAAAATTAGACATAGAGAAAAGATTGGAAGAAGTAGAGATTTCTGGACAAACGAATATTAAACAAGTTAAATGCGAAATGGAACAGTCAATGAAGAAAAATTTCGAGGAAATCAAGACTGAACTAGAAAGTGTCCAGAAACGGCATTTATCGACTTTATCTTCAGATGTGACTGTGAACAAGCGGCTTCATCCTCCAACATTTGACGGCCAAACGCCCTGGCAAACATACAGACTCCATTTCGAAACAGCAGCAGCAATGAACTTTTGGAATGACGAAGGAAAAGCTACAGCTCTTATCTTGGCACTTAGAGGTGGAGCAGCAGAATTGTTTCAGACTATCCCGGCGGAGCTAAGGTATTGTTATACGTCTCTAATACAAGCTTTAGAATTACGGCATGGGAACCAGCACATGCAAGAGGTTTACCGTCTTCAGCTACGGAGTCGGACACAGAAGCATGGAGAGCAGTTGCAGCAATTATGTGCGAACATAGAAGCGCTAACACATTTGGCTTATCCAATATTTAGCCAAGATTATGTTAACGAGGTCGCAAGAGAAGCATTGACCTGCAGCAAGCAGTACGACTGGCTAGAAAGAACACAAACGCTGAGGTTTTGGCTTAAGCTCTGGCATATGAGGCAGCAAAACAAGCCTCAAAGAGTACTGTCCGCCTAAGAGAAGTAACAGAAATAGAAGATACCTGCTGTCGGATACTTGGACTCGATTTCATGAGAGGACACAACATTCAACTGGATATTGGAAGAGGAATCATGAAATACGACAGCAGAGAGATTCCTATGGCTCTGGGATCAAATTATTATTCGAAGCTGAACATCGTGGCATATGAAGACGTTGAGCTCCCTCCTTGTGCAGCACCCTTAGTACGAGCAAAAGTTCTTGGTGATCCCGGGAGCTATCGATTCTATCTAGTAGAACTAGATCAAACAGAACAAATTAGAAATGTCGCCGTTGGAAAATGTTTAGTAACTATCGATGAAAAGAAAGAAGTTTTGGTACGAGTCCTAAATTCCCGTGAAAAAGCCATCAAATTAAAGAAAGGTAAAGTCTTGGGTCATGGCGAACCAGCCAAAGAGATTGTGTTAGCAGAATATTCAGACTAAGATGACACCAAGCAGCCAAAGAAAGATGTCACAAAGCTAACCAAAATGATACTTCCGTTTAATAAACTGAGCCAAGGGGAATATCGTAAATAAAAGAAGTTGCTTGAAGAATTTACCGATATTTTTGCACTATGGGACGAAGACTATGGAAAAACTGATATAGTGCAACATAAAATTGACACCGGAGGTGCCCGCGCTATCAAGCAACCACCAAGAAGATTACCACTTGCAAAGCGAGAAGAAGCAGACGAAATTGTTGAAACAATGCGTAAGCAAGGTCTAATAGAAGAGTCCAAAGGTCCATGGATGTCACTAGTGGTGCTAGTAAAGAAGAAGGATGGGAGAACAAGATTCTGTGTCAACTACCGTCGGCTAAATGATGTCAAGAAGAAAGATAGTTATCCACAACCCCGCATAGACGACACCCTAGATACCTTATCAGGATCCAAGTGGTTTTCAACGTTGGACTTAAAAAACGGCTACTGGCAAGGCAAGTCGAGATCGATCCAAATGACAGGGAAAAGACAGCATTCTCGGTGGGAAGTGGATTGTGGAAATTTAAAGTTATGCCCTTTGGCCTTTGCGATGCTCCAGTAACATTCGAGCGTTTAATGGAATGTGTGCTGCGAGGTTTAACTTGGAAAACCTGCCTGGTATATTTGGATGACATCATTGTAATTGGACGAAGTTTTGAAGAACATCTAGGAAATCTAGGAAACTTAAACTAAGTCCCAAAAAATGTACGCTCTTTGCAGACCAGGTCAAATACCTTGGGCATGTAGTATCAACTGAAGGAGTTAGCACCGACCCTGAGAAGATAACTTCAGTGGAGAACTGGCCCACTCTGAAAGATAAACACGAGCTACGAAGCTTTCTTGGACTAGCCACTTATTACAGACGCTTTGTGAGGAATTTTGCTGAACTAGCAAAGGAGTTGCATAAGCTAACGGAGCAAGATAAGGCATTCGTTTGGACAGAAAAAGCAGAAAACAGCTTTCAAGCACTGAAGTGGGCGCTTTGCAATGCACCTGTACTTACTTATCCAAAGGCGGGTGAGACATTTATATTGGATACCGATGCAAGTAATATTGGGATTGGCGCTGTGCTGTTACAAGAAGTAAACGGGCACGAAAAGGTGGTGGCATACTATAGCAGAGCTCTATCAAAACAAGAAAGAAATTACTGCATTACGAGGAAAGAACTGCTGGCTATTGTTGATGCAACGAAGCATTTCCATAAATTCCTCTATGGACAAAAATTCACTCTCCGAACTGATCATGCAGCTCTAAAGTGGCTGATGCAATTTAAAAACCCTGAAGGATAGGTGGCAAGATGGCTAGAAAGACGGCAATCCTATGATTTCGAAATTATCCACAGGAAGGCTAGATCCCATGGAAATGCAGATGCACTTTCACGACGACCATGTAAGCCGGATTGTAAATACTGTTCCCGTCTGGAAGGAAAATGCGACCATGTGACTGTGCAAAGAACAACTGTCGTATCCTTGACAGGATGGAACAATGAGGAATTTCGAGCAGCACAACGAGAAGACGAGAATATTTCTCCGATTTTGACGTAGAAAGATAACGACGAAAGGCCCCAATGAAAAGATATTTCGGACAGAAGTTCAACGTTGAAGAGGTACTGGGCGCAATGGAATTCGCTTTGCGTTGAAGATGGAATATTGAAACGCAAATGGAAAACACCCAACGAGTCATCATGCCGGATGCAGGTATTGGTTCCCAGGAACAAAATAAGGGAGGTGCTGGAGGAATTCCATAACGGTGCTTCGGGCGGACATCTTGGTGTCAATAAGACTTTGGAGAAATTAAGAGAACAATTCTACTGGCTACATATGCGGGAGGATGTGGAAGACTGGTGTTGAAGATGTACCGTTTGTGCCTGTAGCAAAGGATCTCACATCAAAACAAGGGGAGCTATGCAACAATACAATGTATTAGCACCTTTCGAGAGAATTGCGATTGACGTTGCCGGACCATTTCCTGAGTCAGATCGAAGCAACCGATACATTCTAGTGGTAATGGATTACTTCAGTAAATGGCCAGAAGTATATGCAATACCAAATTAAGAAACAAAGATAGTGGCAGAGGAGTTAGTAACAAACTGGATATGCAGATTTGGCGTCCCCAATGAGCTTCATTCTGACCAAGGACGAAACTTTGGATCTCAAGTAGTCCAGAAGGTTTGCGATATTCTTGGAATAAGAAAGACGCGGACAACACCACTTCATCCACAGTCTGACGGGATGGTTGAGCGGTTTAATAGAACAGTGGTCGAACATCTCAGAAAAGTAGTAGATGAGCATCAACGGGATTGGGATGGCTACATTCCGATATTTTTACTAGCTTATCGAACAGCCGTCCATAACTCAACAGGACAGACACCATCTAAAATTGTGTTTGGAAGACAGATTCGACTGCCCAGTGATTTGAAGTTCGGAACACTTGAAAAGGATGCTGAATCCACTGAAGAATACATAACCATACTTCGGAAGCGTCTCGCAGAAATCCATCAGCTGGCAAGAAAGAACCTCAAGACATCCAGGGACAGAATGAAAACACGATACGACATCAGAGCTAATTCTAGCGGATTCAGGGAAGGAGACCTCGTCTGGCTATTTAACCCACGGCGACGAAAAGGAAGATCACCGAAGCTCCAACTGCAGTGGGAAAGACCATACAAGATCCTTACACGCATCAACGATGTAGTGTACAGGATACAACGGGGTCCGAGAGACAAAAAGAAGATCGTGCACATTGACCGCTTAAAGCCATACGAAGGAGAAACAACTGTTCGGGATGAACAGTTCTAAGAGGGGGGCAATGTAACATGCGCTGTAGTCTGGCATAGGCTACGTGATGAAAACGAAATCAAGTTGTACAATGCGCATGTCCCGAATTTTGGAAACCAGAAAAACGTCATATGACGTGTAAAGTCAAGGCCGACTAGAACCTGTGGTGACTTAGTGTGGTGGAAATGAATAACGGAAATTGCTAGAACTAAGTTGCTGAACTCTCTAGAATTAAGCTAAGTAGTATAAATAGGGCTGAGTAGCAGCCTAGTAAGTCAGTTGTATTTTAACCAGTGAAGTGATAAGATTTAATTGTTAAAGTGAACCGTAATATTGTGAAGAAATATTGTCAAGAAAATTGTTAAACGAACTAATTAAGTGAACTGAATAAACTTGTGAACATTTGTGATTAAAAATAATTGTCTTAATTAATCCGTCGAGCCCGAAGAGCCCCATTTACGTTACAATATAAAATCAGGAAAAATAGGTATATTCACAGAATTGAGCGATAACGAATATAATAAATTGCAACAGAAAATCATAGAATTATTCGACGGTATTCGAAATGTGAAATTTGTTAGATGTTCTCACCATGCAAAAGATATGAACACTGAGGATGAGACATATGAACAAATACAGAAATACCATAAAAACGAAACAGGACACATACGAGGGATTAAAGAAACGAATTAATTTCCCTAAACTCAAAGTTCTTATACAGACATATATTAATAATTGTAACACATGCAACCGTGTCAAATATGATAGAAATCCCATTAAGAAAAAATTCGAACTTACTGAAACCCCCAAAGACATTAGGGAAATCTTACATATGGACATACATATATACTAACTCAAAAGCAACGTTCTTAACGTTCATTGATAGGTTTTCTAAGTTCACCACAGCCTATTACCTTGAGGACAGAAATAATCAAACTATTATAGAAAAGATAAGAGATTATAAGTCCCAGAAAGGATATCTTCGAAAATTAATCACTGATAACGAATTCAAAAGCGTTAACATTAAATATTATCTGAGAAACGAAAATATAGATCTACATTTGGTCAAACCTAACAGCCACACCGGTAGCTCCGATGAAGAGCGTCTACATAGTACAATTAGCGAAAGAATTAGAATTTTAGGTGTTGAAAATAGACAACCAACATCAAGGAAAAACTTTATAAAGCAATTGAATGGTATAATAACAGCTATCATTCAAGCACCAAAGAAAAACGCAATAATATTCAGGAAGGAAGGTGTGATAAGAATGTTATTTACAATAATCTATTTAAAAGAAAAACCAGCTCAACCAACGCAACATCAATAGAAAAACTACTCCGATGATAGAATAGAGGGCTACATAAAAAATTATAAGAGTGTTAGTCATAAGGAAGAACCTAAATATTCCTAATAACGGGAATGCTAACCGTTGCAAAGGCTCACCTGGTAAACGAGAAGGTAGAGACGAACTTCGGGTACTCTGTAATTAAATTAGAAGAAGTCGATATTGTAAAGAATTATGACACTATACTGCATAAAATTAACCCTAGGGAAATTAACAATATATTAGATAGTTTAGAAAGTAATATAAGACAATTGGATTAACAAGATAGAGCTTTTATTTTAGAACACCAACTGAATATTATTCGTAACAAAGTTCAAACATTTATCCCACATAGACGAAAGAGAGGCTTAATCAATTTTGTAGGTACAATACACAAATGGTCATGGGGTACGATGAACAATATCGACAGAGAAGAAATTGAAGACCATATTAACGTAATTGACAAGAACAACCATAATGCCATAGAAAATTTGAATTCACAGGTAAAAATTAATCAAAATTTTAACGCAACCTTTGTAAAAATAAAAGAAATATATTATGGTCGCTTAGTAAAATTCTCCCAGTGGTCCAGGATCACCTGACCTCTGAGCCCAGGTAGGGGGAAGAAAAACGAATTCTCGGTCCTATTTCTTGTTCCCAATCCCCGATTCTATTCCCACTTCTTTTACCGTCTTGTCCCATTCCCGCGTTCATTCATCATACCTCAAATAAAAAAAAACAAATACTTACCTGTGAAAGCGCATTAATAGATTCGGGTCGTTTGGTTGAGCCCAAAGACAGATTCATCCACCTAAAAACACCTGGAAGTGGCGTGAAATTTCCTTTCCAATGACACCTCAAGCAATAAAATTGATGAGCCGAGAGCTGAGAAAAATAATTTAATTTAATTGAATTATTTTCTAAAATTCCCCGGCACTGACAATTACACCCCAACGGTAGACATAGCGGCACTAGAAAGTTGAGATCCACAGTAACCCATGAAAATGTACAAAATTTGAACTTAAAAACGGTCGGGCTGCAAAAAGAATACCGAATATAAAACTTAAAGCAAATTCAAGCAAGCAAAATTGCAATGAATTTGAACTTAACTTGAACATATGGCACCTGATCAGACGACAAAACTGGTTAAGCCCTTAGAACAGAAAACGAAAGGAAATGCAATACCGTGTATAAACCGTGTACGTGTTTTCCGATTTTTTGTTCGTTGGAAAGGTGTGGGAAGGGAGCCTCAACTTCGCCATAATGAAATGTCAATTTGACGTGAACTTTCTGAAGAGTGCAGATCCAAGTGTTTATTGAATAATTTTCAGTGTTTAGTTGTTAAAAGTGTTGTAATTTTACAAATAAAGACGATTAACATTTAAAAGACTGTTTTGGTTTAGTTTACTAAGAATCTTAGGTTCTTAATTTGAACATTTTTCGTGATGAAGTGTGCCGTATTTTGTTGTTACTATAATCGACTCATTCGGTGCGGAAAATCATTTGTCAGGAAAGTTAAATGATATAATAAGCAATTATGCAGCATTTTCTTTGAAATATATGCAAAAGCTGTATAAATAAAAGCTAAATTACCAAAAAATATAACCATTTCTCTTGATGGCGCTCATTTGTTTACATTTGAGTTTGATCAGAGTTTTGGCTCGCCTTATTGTTTCAGTGACAGCTGACGGAAGTTTTTGCTTGGGGCCTCTAATAAAATTTTAAAAATATTAAAATATTTTCCTACTTTTTGGTATTTTAGGTTTCCAAAAGATGAAGACTTCAGAGAACTGTGGTTAAAATCCATCGGTAGAACTGATTATATACTATCCGATGGTAGTAATACTTGCGAGGACCACTTCGAATGAGTCAAAAATTTACTACTTCCATGGTGAAAACTAATACATTCACACCTTTCAAAAACATAAGGAAAATTCGGAAACTTTTTGAGCATTTTGTACTTCCTTTCGTTTTCTGTTCTAAGGTTAAGCCATGACGGAGAATCATACGGGAGTAGCGGGACGGTATGAGTGTGTAAATGTGGTTGCCGGGAAGTGGGAAGAGTGTGTCGCGACGAGATAGTGAGTGACTGGCAAAGATGAGAAGTAGACAGAAGCTCTGCTACTGGGCGCCATTTTTAATTTTGATTTTTCTTTGACAGATATAAAATCCGTAGAACAGGGAATATGCGGAGGATTTAAAAATGAAAAGTAAAAACACTTGTTTTACTTCCACAAATAGGAGTGAAAATTTTCTTTGCGATGGTGATCGCTGAAAAATATCAGGGCTCAAAGAAAGATGATGGATGTTTCGACCAAAAGTACAAGCTGGTCATCATCAGCGTGGTACTTGTACTTTTCACCACGGACATCCATGACGAAAGGTTTCAGAGGCAGTGAAAATAAAAGATGGCGTTTTTGCCAGTTCACTTGAAAACAAGTGTTTCATCTAATTTTGTTAGTGGAAAAAGTGAAATTTGAAAGTTGAAAAGACTGAAAAGACTTTCAAAAGCTACCCTTACAAAATAAAGGCAGACATTTTATAGGCAACGGAAAATGAGAAGTGAAAGCTTCCTTTTGAAGATAAGTTACAAAATTTAAAGAAAGTTTCAAAAGTTGTTCATGCAAAAGAAAGATAATAGAAAACATGTGACAAATTTTAAGGAAAAGTTCAAGAAATTCGCTTGTGCGAATGAAGGCTAAGAAATTAATTTATTTAAAAAGGGGAAGAAGTGAAATTATATAAATTAAAGAAAACATAAAAAGGAAAAAGTGAAATTATGTAAATTCAAAGAAAAGAAAACAATTTTTATGAAATAACATAAAAGTGACATTACAAAAAGAATTTAGCGTAAAATCTACGACAGAAAAAAAAACGGAAAAGTAAAATCATAAAAGTTAAAGAAAACATATACAACAAAAAGGGAAACAGTGAAATTAAGTAAGGAACGTGTTTTTGTACCGCGATGAATTGTTTTATTCACCGCCTGTTTAATTGTTGCCCAGGTACAAAAACCTGTACAACGGCTTTATCTATTTGTTGCCTAGCTACAAAACCTGTACAACGACTTTATCTATTTGTTGCCTAGGTACAAACCTATGCAATGTTGAATTGTGCGCAAGTACAAAACCTGTGCACTAGTTACAATATACAATGCTCTTGGCAGCCTCACCAAGAGAAAATAAAAGGCTTGCTTCACTGAATATCTGTAACTGTCTTTATTATCATTCAAACCAAAATATATATAACATAAATTTGCTTAAGTAAACATTTTTACCAATCTACAGTCTTTCCCACGAAACATTTTTGCCTTCTGTCTAGAATTATGCTGTGCTTATCTATGGGTTTCTAATTACATGAACGAGCACAACATAATTAGAGGAATTTTCTCATGCACTTTTTAGTTAATCAGCAAAAATGTTTCGCGTTTATCTTAGGTATAGTTTAACATTGCATAAAGCAGTGAAAATATATTTGAAACCTAATCTACGTGGAATTTAAACATCAAAGCACTGACAATATGTTCGAATTCTATTCTACGTGGAATTTAAACATCCTCCCCCGCGTTGAACGCCTAGTTCAATAATTTCTTTTGCTTCGGCGCTGAGGCGAAATGTTGAACTTGTTGACCTTGGGGCCGGAATTGGAGGGTGATCCCTAGTGCTTCTCTTCTGATTTATGATGAATTTCCAAAATAAATAGCCCAGAATACATATTGCGATGAACAAGCTGGTGTAACCAATACTGAAGTGATGAATATCCTTATGTGAAGGGTGTAGTGGGGCGTCTTCTTCTTTCTTTAGTTGTTTTATTTCTTCCTTTAGGTGTAAAATGTCGTTGGAAATGTTGTGGGTTGAAACTGGCTGATGAAGAAGTTCTGATATTTCGAGTGGGTCCAAAAGATCAGTCAAATTCGTTGTTGGTGTGAAAGATGTTCTTAGTGAGCTGGGGTATAGGTTATGAGCCTGAATGGTGGTATGTTCATCTTTTATTGTGCATCCACTTTGAAGCGTAACTATGCCAGATCCTTTCAATGTTTTTTGAAAGACGGAATTTCCACACACTATATTTATTGTGTTTTGATCCTTCATCACAAAGATCCAGTGATTAGGATTGTACAATTGAATCCATCGCTGCGCTTCGTATGACCTGGAGATTTTGCAGCCGGGAGGAGAGGGTGCGTGAGTTAGCAACCCTAATTCACAAGAGCTTATATTGGAGCCTCTTCTATAAATTGGATGATGTTGTTTACACATGTGAAGTGACTGTCCTATTGTGGAACACATAGATAGTTCATGGTCACCGAGTGGGTAGTATTGATCTCGGTGCAAATTCACAATCAAAAATCGAGACGATGGTTGTATAGTCAAGAATGTGTTGTTTACGGAAGTAGGCACAGGAACAATCCTCAAGAGTTCAAATTGTTCATATGAAAACAAAGGCACCCTTACTCGAAATATTATTTGATCCAATGTTATCCGTCCTTCCATTGTCATGAGACTGTAAAGTTGTAGTAGATTGCTAGAGGGCAGTCGTAAGGTGGACGGCAGGTTGTCCTTCATGAGAATTAGTTGAGCTTGTAGCTGTTTTGGTAACAATAACAACGGGTTCATTTTTCCATGGTGAGTATCTATGATTACGTCCAGTAGCATGGCCTGCAACCTAAGGAAATTCGTTATGGCTAAGCTAAGGCGTATGGATAAGGCGTTAAACGTTTCCTTGCCCTTCTGCTCATATAATTCTCGTTGAAGATTGTTTACTTCGGCTATGGTTCTGTTGACTTCATTTGATATTGCCGTTATTTGCGCTTGAGTTTGTTCATTATTTCTTTGTAGTATATTTGCTGTAGAATCGATGATCGAAGTTTGATTTTTTAAAAGGTCCAACAAATGATGTTGATTCTCATCCAGATTGCTAATTATTTCGGACATTTTATCGGCATATCTCGCATCTAAGACTCCAAAGAGTGAATTGGCTATGTTACCTATTATATCTAGCGGTGCTCTTTTGATCCTTGCAGAATTATGGAATGTTAATAGGTCGTTGTTGCTTCTCATTTCTGTTCTCATGGCGTAGAATTGGTTGAGCGCCAGCAGACACATCTGGTTGTCTTTTATTGAGCTGCATAGTTGCACGAGAGCACTGATTCCGTTTAGCATGGCATCGAATTCGCGCCAATACGGTTTTAGGTCATAGTAGATAACCATACTCCATTCGTTAGTCACCAAATGTGTTGGTCCCATACCTTCGAAATATATTCCGGGATGTGTTTTGAACCTTGTCACATTAATTTCTGTAGTGCCTAACACGGGCATTATTAAGCAAGTGAGAAGAAAAAGCCCTAGTGCTGATTTGTTAGGTCGTTGCCGTTTAAGTGCTGGAGGCTCCGATCGAGTATCTTCGTTTGTAATCACCTCTTCTGTCGGAGCTTCTTCAGCGTCAGTTGGTTTCTCTTGCTCTATTGGTAATGGAGCCAGCTTGTGAATAGGTCTTCTAAAGGTTCCGACTGCCGTTTTTACATCCGCGACTCGAACCAATCCATCATCTCCTTTGAAAGTTTGGAGTATTCTTCCCAAGGGCCAACTTAGTGCAGGCAATTTCTCGTCCTTCAATACCACCATGGTTCCTGTTTGAATATTTTTGGCTTGTTGCCTCCATTTATGCCTGTGCTGCAATTCGCACAAATATTCCTTGGACCAGCGTTGCCAAAATTCATTCTTTAAGTGAGCTACTTTCTTCCATCGCTGAAGTAATCTTGTCTTGCTTGGTTCTGCGTGTGGATCAACAATGCTGGTCGGAGGTTCACCGATAAGGAAATGTCCTGGTGTTAGAGCCGACAAATCATCTGGGTTTGAAGACATTGGCGTAAGGGGTCGAGAGTTTAAGATAGCTTCGATTTCAGTCTTTACTGTTTCCAATTCCTCATACGTGAGTGAAGCAGCGGCTATACTCTTCTCAAAAAGGTGCTTTGCTGATTTTACAGCGGCCTCCCACAGTCCTCCGAAATGCGGTGCTCGGGGCGGTATGAAGTGGAACTGTATGTTTCTGTGCGCACAAAATCGAATGATTTTATCTTTTGATTCTGCATTGTGTATGGCCTCTTGAAGTTCTACAATTCTGTTTCTGGCTCCCACGAAGTTGTTGCCATTGTCGCAGTAGATATTTTGGCAGTTTCCTCTTCTACTGACGAAGCGTTTCAATGCTCCAATAAAGGCGTCACTTGACAGGTCACTCACGACTTCGATGTGTACAGCCTTCGTGGCAAAGCAACAGAATATGGCAACGTATGCTTTCTGCGGTCTTTTATTGCCTCTTCCCTTGAAGTGGATCAAAAATGGACCACAGAAATCTATTCCGGTGTTCATAAATGGGCGCGATGGTTGAATTCGGTTGGCTGGTAAGTTGCCCATCAGTTGTTTCAACAGTTTTGGTTTGCTCCTTACGCAACGCACACAATTTTGAAAAATAGACCTGGCAATTGTCTTTCCCTTTACTGGCCAAAATCTTTGCCTGGTCATTGCTAGTAATGCCTGAGGTCCTATATGATGATTACTAATGTGAACGTTTAGGCTGCTTATAGAGCTTGTAGTGTTCACTGCACCCGAAGCCTTCAATTGTGCCAATTCTTCCGCAAACCCTTCCGCTTGCGTATTTTTTATTATGACTTGTAATGCTTCTTCCAGCTCGTCAACTTTTAATTCTGATGTGTTCCTTTCCTTACGTGGCCTTCGGGTTTTCCTTACAAATCGTATCACGTACGCAATAATTCTCTGCAAGTTCTTAAACGAATTTTGATGATCGATGACATCCAATATTGACATGGCAGGGGTTACTGTTTTCAGGACGGTCTTGGAACACCTTTTTTCTAGATCCGTTTCCATGTTTGGCTTATTGGGCCATTCTGATTCGCGTCCATGCAGGAACAGAGTTCCGTAAAACCACAACCAGTTATCCTTTAATCTTTCGGGAGTTATTCCTCTCGACACCAGATCGGCGGGGTTATGTTTCGATGGTACATGTCGCCATTGATCAGGCATGGTGACTTCTTGGATGGCGGCTATACGGTTAGCCACGAATGTGTGATATGATCCTGATTGAGACTTGAGCCATGCAAGGACTATCTCGGAGTCGGTCCAAAGATAACAGGGATCATCCCACTTAAGATCGGTTTTTACTCGTTGTAACAATTGAGCGGTGAGTTTTGCTCCACACAATTCAAGTCTGGGTAAAGTGGTTGTTTTAAGAGGGGCTACTCTTGATTTTGCACATAGAAGCCTCACCGCTACTGTTCCGTCATCAAACGTGGACCGAATGTAAATTGCACTCCCGTATGCCTTTTCAGATGCGTCTGAAAAGGCGTGTAGTTGTTTTGTCCGAATCTTCCTTCCAGATGCAACGTGCCTTAGTATTGTTATCTGATTAAGTTCCTTCAGGGATTCACGAAATTTTACCCATCTTGTGTGGAACTCCATTGGTACTGCGGCGTCCCAATCGAGCTTCAGCTCCCAAAGCCCTTGCAAAAGAATTTTTGCACTTATAATTACTGGACTCAGGAAGCCCAGTGGATCAAATAGATGTGCTATTTCTGATAACACAATTCTCTTTGTAACCCTTTTTTCTCCTTGGGATTTGATCTTGAAGGTAAATTCATCTCTTTTGGGTGACCATGAAAGCCCCAATGTTTTAACATGGAAATCGTCATCGGCTTGAAGTTCTAGTTGGGAAGCTCTGTACGCTGACGGGATATTTACTAGGAGCGCAAGGTGATTTGCACACCATTTGCGTAACCTAAATCCGGCCGATTGAAGAATCTTTATCAGCTGCTCCTGAGTTTCTGTAGCTTCTCTCAAACTGTCTGAACCTGTCATAAGGTCGTCCACATAGAAATCCTTCTGGACTGAAGCAGATCCTAGAGGTTGTTGATCTGCAGTTTGAAGTGCTAGACGCTGGAGGCATTTCGTTCCTAAATATGGAGCAGTTGTTATGCCGTAGGTTACTGTATTGAGCTGATAACACTTAAGTGGTTCGGACTGGTTTTTTCTCCAAAATATTAATTTATACTTCCTGTCTTCTTTATCAAGTATAACCTGACGATACATTTTTTCAATGTCTGCGGTAAAGACGAATTTTGGCAATCGAAATCGTAGCAGAATCGAGAATAATTCATCCTGAATGGTAGGGCCTGTAAGCAAGACACCATTCAACGATGTGTTATTAGAGGTCTTCATGGAGGCATCGAAGACAACACGCAGTTTTGTGGTAGCGCTGTCTGGTTTCACTACTCCATGATGCGGAAGAAAGTAATAAGGTTTCGGAATGTTGTTCACGTTTATCTCTTCCATATGCCCGAGATCGATGTACTCCTTCATGAAGTCACAGTACTGCTGTTTAAGCTCAGGATTCTTATTTAGTCTTCTTTCCAAAGAGAAAAATCGGTTCAAGGCGATGTCTTTGGACTCTCCTATTTGGTTAGTATTTGTTGCAAATGGAAACTTGACTACGAAACGTCCTAGGCTATTTCTTTGCACCGTCTGATTGAAATGATTTTCGCATTTCTTTTCGGAGACAGTCATTCTTGGTGCGGCGTCCTGTACCTCCTCTAAGTTCCAGAATTTTTCAACCTGTTTGTTGAGCCTTGCCTCCTCTTCTGTACAGATTCCGCAGGTCATTGTGCTTGATACAGGATTGGGTGTTTTTCCTGCAATTACCCAACCTAGGACAGTATTCTGCAGTATTGGTAAATTGACTCCTAGTGTAATCTGGCCGATGGCTAACAATTGGAAGTAGTGCTCTGCTCCGATTAGTAGATCGACAGGACCGGGCTGATGAAAGTTTGGATGGGCTAGTTTGATGCTACTGGGGATGGTCCAAGAGGATATATCTAGTTGTTGTATAGGATGATTAGTTGTTATGCGTGGTAATATGAAGGCTTCGATTCTAGTCTGGAATGCTGTGGTTCTAGATTTCAATATCGTGTTGATGCGGTGTTGAGCCTTTTGAATACCTTGGCCGATACCCTGTATAGCAAGAGGGTCATTTATTTCATTTAAGCTCAACTTTCTTGCCAGTCGCTCTGTTATCAAATTAATTTGTGAGCCGGAGTCCAATATGGCTCTACACTCTACAGTTTATCTCCTTTCCTTCATTATTATTTAAGTTAACGACAACGGTGCTGAGCAATACACCTCCTGGAGTTGCTCTAGTAGGATGAGCGGCCAGCGTAATTGGATTGCTACTTGGTTGCTGCGAATGGTGTAACTCTACTTCTATGGCATTTCTTGGTGAGTGGCTCTTGACTGCCGAAGATTTCGGCCCATATTGCATCCCTGTGTTTGCCTTTGTGTCACGTTCTGGATGTATTAAGGTGTTATGCTTCTTGAGGCATTTCTTACAACCTCTTAAAGTGCAAGTGGTTGCTGAGTGCCCACTTTTCATGCAATTGATGCATAACTGGTGTTTTCGTAGAAACTGGTATCGATTCGACGGTGTCTTTGATAAGAACTGACTACATTGGTATAACGGATGATTCTCGTTACAATCCTTGCATTGATTACCAGTGGTTGTGATAAATGCTGTTGATTTCAACTGTTGTCCGTACTTGGATGTCTTCCCGCCGATGGCTTCCAAGGACTTTAATCTGGTTTCCAGAAACCGTAGTACACTTTGAATTGAATTAAGTTCTCTTGGAGATTCCAGTGATTGTTCGTACAAGATGTGAGTGTTCTTGTCGAATTTCTTGATAATGAGATGAACTAGTAAAGGATCCCACGAGTCAATGGATATTCCTAAGTTCTGTAATCCCAAAAGACACTCTGTGGTGGTGTCGTGAAGGGCCTTGATGTGGCTTGCCGATTCGATCTGAATCACTGATTGTGTGAGAAACTTGTTAAGAAGTGATGTGACTAACAATCTTTTATTGTTGTATCTATTAGTGATAACATTCCAAGCCGCCTCATAATTATGATCTGATACCGGAAGGTGTTTGATCAATGCTCTTGCTTCTCCAGTCAAGTTGGCTGTTAAGTAAAACATTTTTTGAGAATTACTTATTGGTTGACTGTGGATTAACTGCACATATAGGTCGAAGAATTGCGTCCACTGGAGATAGTTACCATCAAAGGTTGGCAAAACGATCTTTGGTAACTTGATGTTGCTTTGTGGTGTTGCTGAGAACGACTGATTCAATGTTGACAACCGTTGTTGAAGTGATACAATAGTGTCTTGCACCCAGTCGTCTGTATCATAGAAGTGTGAAGCTTGATAGTCTGCTATTTCCTCATCGACTGACATTTCCCAGATGAGTTGATTGTTACTGGACATTTCGCTTTGGTAATTTTGAAGTAATTTTATCTTCAATTCATAGTATGCCGCTGAGAGTTCTTGCCCTGATCTTGACTCGATCTCTTGAATAAGATGTGTTATAGTACCCATTAAGGCCTTCTGTTTGCGAACTAGTCTTTTAACTCGATCATCGGAGTTCGTCTGAATGTTGTGCTTATCCGTCTTATCCTTCTCTGCCATGGACGACGAAGTAGCTGGTTTTGCCCTTAATTGGTTTGTTTGATTCTGCAAATGGAGCAGAGATGTCTTTAGTTTATCATACACCTTCTTGACTTTATTACAGTAGTCGTTTTTGAAGTAGTGATTGTCTAAATGATATTCTTTGACAACCAATAACTCTGTATGATTAGCTTCAAAGCTTGTCCAATGCGCATCTGCTTCAGCAAGTCGTTTTTTAATGTATTCTTCGGTCTTCCTGGATGGTCCGTCCTTGCCGAAGTTAATGAGCATTGTCTCTAGCAAGGTTCCCAGAGTGGACTGCTCGTTGAATAGTTCCTCCATGTCAGGATGTGAAGAGGAGTCTTCTGCCATAATGATTCTGTGGTGACTAATAACTCTGCCTTCTATCGGAAAGCGTTGCTCAACGTTGCTCTACTGAATCCTGGCGCCTGGAACAATATAGTCTTCTTGTTGAAGTACGTTGCCCAATTTCAAGGATGCTGTGCAAATGAAACTTGCTGTTGGATTCTCTAATCGTCTCTAGAGAATCACGTCGGGGTCACCAAATGTTTTTGTACCGCGATGAATTGTTTTATTCACCGCCTGTTTAATTGTTGCCCAGGTACAAAAACCTGTACAACGGCTTTATCTATTTGTTGCCTAGCTACAAAACCTGTACAACGACTTTATCTATTTGTTGCCTAGGTACAAACCTATGCAATGTTGAATTGTGCGCAAGTACAAAACCTGTGCACTAGTTACAATATACAATGCTCTTGGCAGCCTCACCAAGAGAAAATAAAAGGCTTGCTTCACTGAATATCTGTAACTGTCTTTATTATCATTCAAACCAAAATATATATAACATAAAATTGCTAAAGTAAACATTTTTACCAATCTACAGTCTTTCCCACGAAACATTTTTGCCTTCTGTCTAGAATTATGCTGTGCTTATCTATGGGTTTCTAATTACATGAACGAGCACAACATAATTAGAGGAATTTTCTCATGCACTTTTTAGTTAATCAGCAAAAATGTTTCGCGTTTATCTTAGGTATAGTTTAACATTGCATAAAGCAGTGAAAATATATTTGAAATCTAATCTACGTGGAATTTAAACATCAAAGCACTGACAATATGTTCGGATTCTATTCTACGTGGAATTTAAACAGAACGAAAGAGGGAATCAAAGGAAAAATTTTGGTGAGTCTGTTCCGTAGCTATGATTTCCACGACAATAGGACGATGATACATAGTTGGGTTCCATCGAATTTGGATGCTTTAATGTTTTTTATGGCATCATATGCGTTACAATGACTAGATTATTTAGCGCCGAAGACCACAAAGAATTTGTACAACATTTCATTAATAGCTTGTATTTTATTTGTTTTGGTAAAATGTCTTCGTACGAATTGTTAGATTAAGAAGAAATGGTATATATATATATATTACTTTATCCTTTTTGAACTCTGTAGGATATGAAATATTATTCGCTAGATTTCCAATTCCTTTACTGGTAGTTTGCTAAAACAAACAGATGCAATAGTTAAGAAAGAGTTTATCAATAATAATTAAGCGTTACTTACAAAAAAGCTTTCAGTTAGAAAACTGTGTGTTGGGCATTCCTAGCAAAAAAAAATTTAAAATCTGAAAAAGGAAGAAAAACCAAAAACAGGAGGAGAAAGGATGTCGGCAGGCGCGGAAAAACTTACCGGCTTTCGTTGGGGGGGAGTCTGATGACATAACTCCCCTTTCATTACCCGTTCCCCGACCGCCATGCACCCAGGGGCCTATATCGTCTGGATGCCCTAAATGGAATAGTTTATTTATTTGTTGAAATTTCTTTTTTAGATTTCCTAATAAAATTTAAAGTATATAGATAATGTACAGAATTTAATAATAATTAATAAGTATTATCCTAGCCACTAATTTAGTGTAGTAAGAGTTATTTCAGGCAACCAAAGCCGCAACTCTGCCGAAGCCGGTCCCAAGTCCGGTTGCAAGAAGAGGAGGGAGGCCGTAAATTAAAATAATTTTTTTGAGAACTATTTTTTTTAAAACACTTGTATTTAAATTTTTCACATTTGATTTTAATAAAATAAAGTTCGCGCCAAAATTATTGAATTTGTTTAAAAGAACCTCTGCAGTAAAATTTTTCTTTGACTACACCAATGTAGTTTCCCATTTCTGTTAGTAAGAACCTATACCAGCCTCGCTCGGCTGGCTGTCAGACAGAGACACCTTCTCTGTAAGTAATGGAACTCACTATACTGTCATCCCAGTGGTGAGTGAAGTGAAGACGCCGGTCAGGACTATGGTACTTTCACGTAGTGCGAGGCGGAAACTGGTATTCGGTGGGTTTGACTGATTAGCAGGCCAAAACCTAGTCCAACCCTAGCCAAGGTGGAACAGCATACGCTGAGGGCTGCGTGGCTAAGGGGGAGTTTAGTCGATAGTATGCGAACTCTGGTAACCGGGCGACCTCCAGTTTAAATCTAGCCTTCTCGTGGTAATGCGGATCTCTGCCACGGGTGACTGTCCTTTCTCCGCAAATCGTGGGACCAAAAATGGACATATTCAAAAAACATAAAAGTAAAAATGATGAGAAGGAAGCGGAGGAGAGGCTGCCAGACGACAACCTAACGGACATCGAAGGCAGCGGTGGGGAGGTGGCGAGCCCGAGCGAAGGAGAGGAGGAAAGGCTCCTCAAATCGCCAGGCAAGGACCAGGGGGATAAATCCGGTCTTAAGAAGCCACCGAAGAAAACTTCGGAAGGACTGAAGAAGAGAAGGCGGTGCCAAAAGGCACGCCATGTCCTGATGAAGCTGGAGAAGATGGACCCGGCGTCCATCAGCCAAAGGGACAGGAGGGAAATGATGCAGGCGAGAAATCTCCTGGCATCAGGTCCATACCATGTCCCCTATACATATAGGAAACCTGGCGAAGGCGACAAACCTCAGGGAAGTGCCTCTATCACGGAAAAGGCGTGTAAAAGGGCGTGTTCCTTAGATGAGGTGGAAAACTCCGCCAAGAAAACAAAGGAAGTCCGGCAGACCCCTGTTCATGGTAATACCAGTAGGACTTCCAGTACACCTGCGAAGGGCGCTGCAAGCTGTTCAGCACCTACAAAGAGCTCTGTCGCTAACCGTCTGAAGAATGCGTTAGCACTCAAGGATGGGGGAGTCGAGAAATCGGCGGCGGTGGGAATCAAAAGCCCACCAAGGCCATCAACCTCAGGTATGAGTAACAAAGGTACGACTTTGACGATGGCGGAGGCCGCCCGTAGCTACCTGAAAGTTGCAGTGGTAGACACTGGCAACAAAGAGTGGAAGCTCACGGCGGATCAGATGCTCTTGGTGGAGAGGAAGCTTATGGCGGTCCTAATGGAACACCTAGCGTCAAAGCCGGGAGGACCTGTCCCACAATATGACACGGCTGGCTGGCTGAAGTGGAGCTGTTCTGTTGCAAGGATCTGTTTTCACTGAACTTCCTGAGAAGCAGTGTGTCGAAGCTGGGGGCGGTATGGGACAAGGCGAAGCTACAGGTCATCCCAAGTACGGATATTCCAGAATATCCGAGGGGGAGGATCTGGTTGCCAGAGCCTGTCTTACCCGCAAAACAGCTTTTGGCGGTTCTGGGATCACAGAACCCCACTATTCCTTGCGGGGGCTGGAAAGTCCTTCGGATGGGCGAGCCGAAGCCGACGGGGAGGAATGTCATCCTACAGTTGACAGATGAGTCCCTGCCCCTGCTGAAGCGTGCAGAATTTAAGCTGCACTGTGGCTTCAGCTCGGTGACGGTAAACGTCTATCGGGGGACGCAACAGGAACGTCCTGGGAAACCCGAGCCAATGGAGGTGGCAGTAACCGGAGCGGAGGCTGTCCAGGAGGTAGCCGGCCAAAAGAAAGGCATTGCGGGCGAGGAAGAGATGGAGGTTGAACCTCAGGTGCAGGAACTAGGGGGGCCTGACAGGGAGGAGACGAGCACTGAGGATGCAGGTGGTCCAAATCAACCTCCACCACAGTAAGCTAGCATTGGAGAGCTTACTCATTCTCCTAGCGGAGGAGAACATAGATGTTGCTTTAATCCAAGAGCCGTGGGTCAAGGAAGACGCCATACTGGGATTAAAGCACAAATCGTTCACCTTTTTCTATAAAAAGTGTGCAGGTAAGCCGAGAACCAAGAAGGCCAAGAAGGGCATTAATTTATTTTTATTGTCTAATTACAGCACTAACGACCTCACAGTAGTTCAATGGGAGGGCAGCAGCATGGCGCCTACATGGACCGCTTCGGCGTGCATGGCGCTTGACGTCTGCATCCCACCTACTGAGGTTCACACACTGGTGAAAGCAGCGGATGATGGGAGACAAGACCTGTTGTTGGGTTGCGACGCCAACGCACACCATTCGGTTTGGGGAAGCACGGACATCAACTAACGTAGTGAGTCTCTATTTAACTTCATTTTAAATTCTAGACTTCTGTAACAGGGGCAACAGGCCCACATTTATTACAGCAAATAGGAAAGAGGTTTTAGATATGACACTCGTAACGGAGTCAAATGATCTAAAGGTGGAGGACTGGAGAGTATCGGGAAAGAGGTCGTTTTCGGACCACTGCTGGATACGTTTCAGAATCAACCTCCTACCAGAGCCTCGCATGCCCTTCAGAAACCCGGTCAGAGCAGACTGGGATGAATTCAAAAGACGAGTAGCGCCAAGCGTTCCAGCGCCAACTTGCGAGATTCTCGAAAACACCATATCCATTGATGCTTCAGTGGAGAAATTATCCAAAGCGTGTACTGACGCCTTCAAGGAAAGCTGTCCGCTAAGCAGACCACCCAAGAAGTTTTACCCCGCTTGGTGGAGCAGGAGCCTGAGCGCGCTAAGATGGGAGGCGCGGAGGCTTTTCAATAGGGCTAAATCAGCAAAAACAGCTGAGGATTGGACCGCCTATAAAAGGGGTCTTAAAGAGTATAAAAACTCCATTAAAAAGGCCAAACGCACATCATGGAGGGCTTTCTGTGAGTCCATTGAGACTGCAAGCGAATCTGCTACGCTCAGGAAGGCCCTCGCAAGCAGTCCCAGTGTTCCCTCTTTCTTGATGCGGGACGATAGTTCCTTTACAGAATCGGCAGAGGAGACACTGGAACTGCTTATGAGCACGCATTTTCAAGGTAACTCGGATGAAAACAGGGCGGCGAGTTATGCTGGTAGGCCGGCTAGATCGGAGCTACCAAGCCTAGACTCCGCCAGCTACATAGTAGCACAAGACAAGGTTGAATGGGCAACTAACTTAAGAATTAGACGGGATCTGGCCTATCATGCTGCAAAAAGCACAGGCTTCAGTTATTCCGTGGCTTAGGGTGATATTTAAAAGTTGCCTCTCCCACTCCTATGTCCCTCTAGCTTGGAGACAGCTCAAGGTGATCTTTATCCCCAAGGCAGGAAAACGTGGACACATAATCGCTAAGTACTTCAGACCAATTAGCCTTTCCTCGTTTTTACTCAAAACATTAGAAAGACTTCTCGACGTATACTTGCGTGAGCGTTTTTTACCAAGAGGGGTCAGCGGCTCCCAGCACGCATATACAAAGGGGAAGTCACTCGAAACTGCGCTGCATGCAGTAGTAAGAATGGTTGAGCAGTCACTTACTAACAGGGAATACACGTTGGGGGTGTTTCTTGATATTGAAGGGGCTTTCAACAACGTCAAGGCTGAAGCAATTCACGATGCCCTTATGTCTCACGGTACAGCCCACTCTATCTGCCAGTGGATTGGAGCAATGCTATCAAGCCGCCACACAAAACTGGGACATCACGAGAGAGTCAAATCCGTAGACAGAGGAACACCCCAAGGGGGCGTATTGTCACCATTATTGTGGCTCCTAGTGGTCAACGATATCCTGATCTCACTTGAAAGAGTTGGGATAGAGGTGGTGGCTTATGCAGACGACCTGACCTTACTGGTATCAGGAAAGTTCCTAAGCACCATGAGCGAGAGTAGTATAAATATGTATGTTCTGGCGCAAATGAGCAGGAGCACCTTAAAATTGGTTAAATTGTGAGGGAAATCGAGGTCTGACGTCAGATTTTTGCTCATTTTTCATGCGCCAGAAACCGCATAGCAATTTTTGGAGGAGCAGTTTCGGTCTTGTAGGCTACAATTGAGAGATAAGGAAAAGAGATAAGGATTTTCGGTCTTATAGGCTACAATTGAGAGATAAGGAAGGGAGATAAGGATTGTCGGCCATCTTGGATTTTGGGTTTTCGGTCTTATTGGCTACAATTGAGAGATAAGGATTGTCGGCCATCTTGGATCTTGGGTTTTCGGTCTTATAGGCTACAATTGAGAGATAAGGAAGAGAGATAAGGATTGTCGGCCATCTTGGATTTTTGGTTTTCGGTCCTGTAGGCTACAATTGGTCTTCTTCTTCTTCTTCTTCTTTGGTTTGCATCTAGACTTAGATCTAAACCTTGGATCTGAACCTAGATTGTTTAGTAAGATAAGGCAGCTGTCGGCCATCTTGGATATTGGGTATTCAGTCTTGGAGGCTACAATTGATGTTGAAGATAAGAGTTTGTTGTTTTGAGTCTTTAATTTCGAAGTACCGCTTTATCAGCTAAATGAAATAACATGAGGCGAATTTAATTGGATTGAAGATAAGAGTTTGTTGTTTTGAGTCTTTAATTACGAAGTACAGCTTTATCAGCTAAATGAAATAACATGTTGCGAATTTAATTGGAAAAACAGAATATTGCGTAATAAAGATTTCACCACTTTGAGTAAATAGATGAAGATTATTTTTTATTTCGTTTGCAAATTCTTATTTCTATGATATCATTTGTTTTCAAGCAAGTTTTAACATGTTTTTCTGGTCGAGCTGTGATTGATAAGCGAGCTGGTGACTGCGTTGAAATTAATAATTTGGCGGCAATGTTAAGGTCGTTGGGTGATAAGGTTTTGTAGATGAACCTGACCTCGTGCTGAAAATAAGAGGTTGTTGTTTTGAGTTTTTAATTACGCAGTACAGCTTTATCAGCTAAATGAAATAACATGATGCGAATTTAATTGGAAAACAGAATATTGAGTTCTTGTATAAATATCAAGCGTTCTTAGGTAGTCTTTTAGTATTCATAGTGAAGTCAACCAGTGAAATTCTTATACTTAAAATTCAGGTTCTAAGACAGATTGAAATAATAAAAAATTTTAAATGTATCAGCAACCGATCAACGAAGCAGTCATCGAAGACTTCGGAGTATTGGAGGAGTTAAATTCTGCAAATTTTAAGCCTGCACTCGCTGTTAAAGATATGGAAGAGTCTCAGAATTTCAAAATCATAAGCTGCAGAAGAACAACAACAAAATATGGACCCAGGATCCTTTTAGAACTGGAGAAGTACCATGTTTTTTTGCCGCCTAGGTTCGACGCTAAAATTTCTGATCATACAATTGAGAAAATGAACGATGGAGGCTTCTTTGTTGAAAGAAAAGCAGCAGGTGGCAGCTATTTTAATTTAATGTTTTCTAAGATAGCACCTAGCACTGGCTATTATTTAAATTTATAAATAAATAAATAAAAGTACTTTTATTAAATATATGTTTTTGTTTCATTTTACCTCCTCCAATTCTCTAGCTAAAATTAAAAAAGTCCAACAATTTTGCTTGATTGAGATTTGAATCTGCAAAAAAAATACTTTAACAAGTCGCCAGCGGTCTAATAATTTCCTAATCTAGCTGCTGAACCGCGGGGTCAGTGGAGTACTTTTAAAAGCCACAATTCTTAAGAGATTTTGAATGGATGCTATAAATACCTGTATCTTCATAAAAAAAACGTCAGTCTAGAAAAGATGTTTTGGTCTGAAACAGTAAAGGCAGACAGTAAATTTTGTGTCTGCGAAGGAGGGTGGAACAATTTTAGAATTGTTAATGTAAGTGTGGATCCTAATGATGTTTTAGAAGTATACATGACTCCAGAAGATGGAAACAGGAGTCTAATATTACGCTTGAGATCTGGCGAGCCAATTACTTCCACATTTCATTTTGATTTTAATTTTACGCCCTGGCAGCATGTAAAGTTAGAAGTCTACGGTAATTGAATTGATATAGAATCAAGCAAATATCTCTCCTTATATTGATTTTAGGAGGTGACATTGTATTGGTTGGTGAATCACAAGATCGCACAGTTAGATATAAAGCTACAAATCATTTCCCCAGGAACTGTCCCTTTGGTGATGAGGATGATTGGAATTGGAATCATCCTATGAAAATTAAAATGGAAAATAAAAAAATTGAGGGAGATGCTATAAATATATCAACATCATAAAATTCATTTAGTTCTTGAGTTCAAGTCAACATATTAACATTAAAAATGGCTAGACGTTCAACAAGTCTTTTGCTTTTATCACTATGCATCTTACACATCAATAGCTTACAGATCCCGTTAAGTGTAAACCTAATGGATCAAAGTAGTAGCAATTTAGATTTTGCACTAACTCTACCCAATAACGATACTATACAAATTGGCTTATCTTTTAAATTGATGACTTACAGTAACGCTAGCAATCCCAAAGAAGATGTAGTTTCTACTTCAAAAGAAAGTAATGACGAGCAAATTCCTACAACCACATCAAGGATCACTACGAATGATAATCCTAAAAAGAAATTTGTGTCTATTGACGAGGCCATCGAAGGTTTCAGGCAAGAACTATTAAAGAAAGAATTGGATATTGCAGGAATTATTGAGAGCAAAGATATCTTTTATAGGCACTTTAAACTTGAATTCGATGACGAAACTATGCTAACCATTCGTTGTACATATGACAGTAATTACGTAACTCGCTCACTGAAGATATCATGCTATGAATATCGCGAGTTTGAAACTGAAAGAATTCTAAGTAGTGGTGAAGTAGAGATGGTGAAACAAGTTGATGCTAATTATAAAAGCGATGTGGAATTAGTGAATTTGAGAGGAATGAAACAAACATATCAAATGAATATTTCAAAATAAGCAGCTATAAAAGGAAGTGTAATTAATTTTTAAGACAGTTCAAAATGGAGCACATTCATACAAAAATAATTTGGGATAATATTTGCAAATTAATCGAATTAACAGATTATAATAAACTTATTGCTGAATATAAAAAGCGAGATTTATTGACTCCTGCTATCAAAGAGGTTATAAATGTAAAGCCAACATCATTTTTCATTTATTTATATATATTATAATTATTTTTTTGATAGAACGAACTTTTGTTTGACGATTATCAAAAGCATGGGAGGTTCTTTCTTAAGATTTCTAAATCTGATTCAGCAGCATATAAAGAATTCAAGGATATTTGTAGGAGTTTGGACCTTCAAGATGTTTTGCTTTTGCTACAAAAAGAAGAAGAGAAGGCCAAAGTAGTTGGAGAAAAAGTAGTTCAATTCAATATCATCCCAAAGATACATTTCGTTTCAATATACGATCGCAAGGGTCCCTGGCAAACATTTGCGTTGGACAGATTTCGATTTCAAGAGCGAATTCGAAATATGAAGGATATTTTGGATCCCATTTTATTCATCTCGCATAGAAATAAAATTTATAGGTTAAGATTTAAAAATTTTAAATAAAGTAATAAAATAAGAACTCAAGTACTTTTAATATAAAATATATATTTGTATAACAATATTATAATACATTATCTTTCTTAATCCAAGAGTTGTGTTTTGATGAAAATCCGAGCCATTTAACATAAACTTTATCTGCGGTTCTCTTCAATATTTTTTCTACGAGGTAAACATCAGGATTCTTCGTCTTTTGGAGCTCCATTTCATAAAAACTACCCTTTATTGCGGTTCCTTCATGATCTTCCAAGAGATATGTTACAGGATTCGTTATCTGAATTTTTGCGATCTTGAAGATCTCTGTAGTCCAGTTTGGTGTATACCCCTTTTCAAATACATGTTTATATTTACTAATGCGAACAAAGTCTCCCATCTTAAATTTTGGCAAATGAAACGTCTTTAAATGATTGTAAACTGTTGATAACAATTTCTTCTCATTCTGCTTTGTTACATCACGTGGTCTCATTTTTATTGTTCGATGATTACTTGAGTTATATTTTACGAGTAATTTCTTAACCATATCTATCCATCGGTATGAGCCCTGCATACTAAACTCTTTCCACATCATGCTTTTTAATGTTCGATTAAATCGTTCAACTATAGATGCTTTTAAAGGGCTGTATGTAGAAAAATGATTAATGCAGGAGTTTTTCATTAAGTTTTGAAATGAGCTATTGAAAAACTCTTTTCCATCATCAGTTTGTAAATTTGTGGGAGTCCGACCTTCTTTTAGTATGGATTTCATAGCTTGAGTAACTTCGACACTGGTCTTTCTTTTAATAGGAATTGCCCAGGCATATTTAGAAAACCCATCTATTACAGTTAATAAAAAATTATGTCCATTATTGCTTGAAGTATAAGCACCCATTTCAACTAAGTCGGCTTGCCATAGATCATCTATTCCCTTAATTATAACACGTCTTCTTATGAAGTTTTTTCTGGCTGGTTTATGAAGCTCATTAACTACTTGTGTTTTATTCATTTTGAAATTGTCAGAGATTCTACATTAATTAACGCCTTTAAAGTGTCTTTCATTTCTTGTATATTTAGATCTATATATTTCATCAACTTCTCATTAACGTCAACAATTGCTTCATTTGCATATAATTCGGCTGCTCTCTTCAATCGCTCTTGCAGATTCGTAATTGTTTCATTCGTATACAATTGACTAGTGTTTTTATCTTTTTCACTTGTTATATTGATTATGTTGTATAACTCCTTTAATTCTCTTTGTAGTACAGCACTTTCCTTATGTATTTGCTCAGTTAGATTGTTGCTGACTAACTGGATTTTTTCATTAACGTAGGAATTACTTAAATGTATGATCTTGTCAGCTGCATCGTCAACATATGTTTTATTGGTTGCATCATCCCTATCTAGAGGGCTCTTAAGGTATTTCAAATTTTTAAAACTTAGATTGAAATCTCCACTTTCAGTGAGCTTAAAGCCCACGCCACTTAGACCTTGTATTCCTTGTTCTCCTTGAGGACCAGGTTCGCCTGGTAAGCCTCTAGGACCACGCTTGCCAGTAGATCCTAACTTTACCTTTTTAGAATATCTCCCAAACTTGTCGACACTCATTATTACATTAAAACTGAATATGATTAAAGATGTTATTTATACTATAATGCCGCCTTCTTTTAACTCTTCAATAATTGATATAATTTCATTGTTGTGATTAGTATGCCCAGCACTTTGTGATGCTATTAAGAGACGAAGTCTATCCACAAGTTCATTAGGATCATTCCAATAAACATAATCAATATTATTCTTGGGTATATGCATCAAACCCTTGCCTTCATGAGAAACCAGTTTACTTATAATTTCTAAGTACTTTAAAGCTCTACTTCCTTTTATTTGACCAGCCGCTTTATGATCTCTTTTATAGGCGTTAGTTTCTTTTAAGATAGCTTGATAATTTTCCAAGTCATCCTTACTATACAAAGTTTTTGCAGGTTGTTTCATAAAAAGCAATTCACATAGACCTAGCGTTATTTTATACGATTTTCCGTTAATAAGGAAAAAATCTTTCTCAATTACAATCTTTGAATTTCCAATTTTCCATTCGTTATCATCATCTAAATAAACTCCATAAGTGTTGTCAATTATCAAGCTTTTTTTAAGGTATAGATCTAAATATTTATCAACTATACCGCTTGATAAATTAAGAGGAGAATCTCTCTTTTCCATCAAAGTTCTAGAATGTGTAGGTGTTGCAAATTTATCATCTTCCGACATTAAGGAATAATCTGAACGTTTTATAGGTGTACTGGTCGGCTCCATTTTCATTTTCGGAAGTTTCATTTTAGGAGTAAGCTTTATATTACCATAATCATCATCATCATCTCCATATTCTTCTTTAATTTTAGTCTCATGCTTTGCTTTTGTTATGAACTCATGAAGTGGTTTTGTTATGGGCTTAAATGTCTCCTCAAGACGAGTTTCAGTTTCAACTCGTCCAGTTTTCACAGCGCGAAATTTCTTCTTAATAGCATTTCTAGTTTTGATAAGATTTTTTAATAGTTCGTCTCTCTTTTTAACCATCTTTGTAATAAGATTTGAACTGGTCTGTGAACTGGGTTATACTGATCTAAATGGGTCTATGGATGGCTCTTATCAGGTCTGTGAACAGCTTTTGACAGCTCCGTACCAGCTCTATAAAACAGCTCAAACGGGTTTATGAACAGCTTTACCAGGTCTATGAACAGCTTTACCAGGTGTATGAACAGCTATATCAGGTCTTCTACCAGCTTTAACAGATCTATTACCAGCTTTAGCAGGTCTATGAACAGCTTTAACTGATTTTCTTTACTAGATCTTCTAAAATTATAGCGAAATGTATGTATCGATTCCTTTTCGATAACGTCCTTTGTTCAACAAACTATCTTTATCGATTACTAAAAAGCCATAATTGTCTCTCCAACAAACACCGCAAATACTACGAAATTTTTCGAAGGTCATGTCTGTGTTAACATGATCATTATATATATGCCTAAGATTCATATCATCTTGTTTAAATAAAATAAGAAAGTTAGCGTTGTCACGTATTAAGTGCTTCGGTATATGGGTATAAGTCTGACAGAGATAGAAACTATCAATATTATTATGTCTACCCATGCAAAAATAATCACGTATGTTATTTTGTTTCCCACATGCTACATCATCGAAAATAAAAATTGAATTCTGTTTAGCTTCCTCAGGAGATATAACTTTGCAATTATCAGAAAACGTGTAGTAGCCCAGACCAACAATAGGACTTATCAACTGTTCTAGATACTGATATTTGGGTTGATGTAGTGATTTTGAGTAGATGTAAATATTCTTGAACTTGAGTCCATTTGGATGTTCTATAAGACCAATCATAAGATTGGTTTTACCGCAGTTTGAAGGTCCCACAAGAATACCTCTTATATTATTAGGTATAAGCGAGCTATGTCTTTTGAATTCATTTGTAGATTTAATATCAAGATTTTTTATTGATAAAGAGTCCTTCTGCTTCACGAACTTCATTATTAGAACTGAAATATTTATTACACAACACTGAACTTTTATATCAGTCATCAACTCAATGTGCTGTTGTGAGGACGTCTAAAGGTTTATCTTATCAGTTGAATGATTGATCATTCAAAGAATCAAAATCGTTCTCGCCAACGTAAATGTCGAAGAGGAGGTGGTTTGTTAAATACAGCAATTAGCAATTTACCATTTGAATTTCATTTGCCTGGATATCAATATTGCGGTCCTGGTACTAAACTACAAAAAAGATTAGCAAGGGGTGACCCTGGAATTAATCCTCTTGACGCAGCTTGTAGAGATCACGATATCGCATATTCTCAACATAAAAATATCGAAGATCGTCATATTGCTGATCGTATATTATCCGGTAAAGCTTGGGAACGAGTGACATCTTCAAACGCATCCCTTGGTGAACGTAGCAACGCCTGGCTTGTAACAAACGCTATGAAGGCGAAAGTAAAATTTGGAATGGGGTTAAGAAAAAAACCTAAAATTCACTCTAGGAAGCCAAAAAGAAAATTAACTCTACAAAAAGGAGTTCATGAAGCAAGAAATATTTTAAAGTTAAAAAAGCCTGATTCCTTAAAAGAAGCTATAGGTCTTGCACTTGCTGCTACTAAAAGTGTATTTAAGCGAAAGAAGAAGGATGTAAGACCCCCTCGAATTATTCCGATTCCAAAGGCTGGAGGAGTGCTACCTCTAATTCCTATTTTTGCTGGTCTTTCAGCACTAGGTGCTTTAGTGGGAGGAGTATCAGGTGTCGCAAAGGCTGTTAATGCTGCAACAAATGCTAAAGAACAGCTAAAGGAGAGCAATCGACATAATAATACGATGGAAGCTATTGCATTAGGAAAAAAGGGAAGCGGCTTATATTTGAAGCCATACAGAAAAGGACTTGGTCTATTCTTAAATCCGCCTCCAAAAAACGTCTAAAACTGCTACCTAATCGAGCATTAAATGAAATCGATTTATATAAATATGCGAATAATTTACCACATTTTAGAGGTGTTTTTATGCTTGATGCTCTCCCCAAAAAGCCTAAAAAATATGAGTGTGGAATAGTAAATTTGGACTCTATATCAGGTCCTGGTAGTCATTGGGTAGCATATTACAAAAGTGAATCCAAAAAAGAATACTTTGACAGCTTTGGAAACTTGCAACCGCCAAAGGAAATATTAAGCTATTTAGGAAAAAACATTGTTTACAATTATAAGTCTTACCAAAATTATAATATGATAAATTGCGGTCATTTATGTTTAGAATTTTTATATAATCATTACAATAATAATAAGTAACTATAAATTTAATAGTATAATTATACCTTGTAAGATAACAACTATAAATAAACTTTACATAAAATAACATCTGCATTTCACTTTGAGCTACTATGTCATTAACACTGACTTTGACTGGGGATTCATCTGTGCTTACAGTTGAATACTTTCCTCCGTTGGACTTAAGTTCAGAATACGTTTGCGGACTTATTGATTTACAGACATATAATTCAATTCCTAATGTGGATAATAGAAATAACTTACTTCATCTGGATGATGATGATGAAATTAAAATTCCAGAAGGCTCCTATCAAATTGATGATATTGCAGGATTTATCAAAAAGGAGCTAACTAAGACGAAAACTAAACCTATAGTACAAATAACAGCTAATAATAACACCTTGAAAACAGAAATCAAAAGTTCTACCCGAGTATTTTTGAATAAAAATAACTCTATTGGATCATTATTAGGATTTAGTAAACGCGTTCTAGAACCTAATATTTCATATCAATCTGATTTACCAGTAAATATAATAAAAGTTAATGTGATTCGAGTTGAATGTAATATAGTATCAGGCTCTTTTATAAATAATCAACAAGTGCATACATTACACGAGTTCTCTCCTACGGTAGGTCCGGGATATAAAATAATTGAAGTTCCCAAGAATGTCATTTATTTGCCCCTGAACATCAAACGGATAAGTTCTCTTACGCTGAAGTTCGTGGATCAAGACGGTGATCTTATTAATTTTAGAGGAGAAACGATTACAGTGAGATTGCATTTGAAGCCGCAGCATGTTAATATACAATAATACCATTGATAATAAATACAAACACAAAAGTGTTAACTCTTCTAGTCAGCCTAAAGCCACGCAACAGTCAGGAATAAAGCTAACAGTCGCTAACAAGCAATTCTTAAAAACTCTTGGTCTTAAGTTAAAAAATGAGTGAAATACTCGATATTACTCAAGGTGCTACCTATGATAATAGTATTACAAAAGTTGAGTATCACAGCTACTCTCCGTTTTTAGCATCATATAAGAATAGCGATGAAGTTCGAATATCATTACAACATCAGGATTTGTATATTTTACCAAGTGAAAGCTCCTTATATATAGAAGGTGCGATAACAAAATCAGATGGATTGGCCTCAACAACGGCAAAATTAACTAATAACGCCATAGCTTTTCTATTTGACGAAATTCGCTATGAATTAAATGGCGTAGAAATTGATCGCACGAGAAATCTGGGATTTGCTACAACAATAAAAAATTATATATCTTTAAATCAAAATGAAAGCAATGTGTTACTAAATGCTTCCTGGTCTCCAGATAATTCAATATTACCTACAAGAGGATTTTTCAATTTTTGCATTCCTTTAAAGTTGTTGCTCGGCTTTGCTGAAGACTATAAGAAAATTGTTATAAATGCTAAACATGAACTTATATTGATTCGAAGTAGAGGCGATGAAAATGCTTTTATATCACCAAACGATGAAGTTAAAATAGATATTTTCAAACTACAATGGCGAGTACCCCACATAAGTGTAGCTGATGAAGAAAAACTATCGCTGCTTAAGTTAATCGATACTGGACGACCAATACAAATGAGCTTTCGTAGCTGGGATATATACGAATATCCTATATTACCTACAACTGTCGATCATAATTGGACAATTAAAACATCTACTCAGTTAGAAAAACCTCGATATGTAATTTTAGCACTTCAAACGGATCGAAAAAACGAGAAGAGTAAAGATGCAAGCAAGTTTGATCATTGCGAACTTTCAGATGTGAAGCTTCACTTAAATTCTGAAACATTTCCATATGAAGACTTAAACATTAAATTTGATCGTGAGAGATATGCTTTATTGTATGATATGTATACGAAATTCCAACAATCGTATTATGGGCGGATGCATCAACCGCTGCTTACCCGAGAGAAGTTCAAGGAAAGCGCTCCAATTGTTGTTATCGATTGCTCACATCAAAACGAGGTGATCAAATCAGGACCAGTCGATATTCGTATACAGTTTAAAACACTTAGTAATATTCCTGCAAACACAACAGCTTTTTGTTTACTTTTGCATGACAGAATAGTCGAATATAGTTCATTGACGAGTGAAGTTAGAAAAATAATTTAAGACAACAAATGGCTGCAATTGTGGATATCCAAGGATTTAAAGACGATCATAACAAGCTTATTGTGAAGGAATTGGCAATTTTGACAAACGGAAACCAAATACAGCACTTTATTTTTCAACCTCCATTCAGATTTAAGGATTTAACACCTGCAAAGAGAAGAGAAGCGAAATGGCTGCATGATAATTATCATGGATTCAGATGGACCGATGGATATATTCCCTATCATCAATTACGTGCTATAGTGATGCCTTTAATAAGAAACAAAATACTGTATGTGAAAGGTTGTGAAAAGGCTTGCTGGATCAAAAATACATTTGGTGAAGGTGTAATAGTATATAATATGGAAGAAGAATTGCAGTGTCCAAAATTATCCTCTCTTAAAATTTTTTATAAAGTACCATGCTGTTTAACTCATCAGGGACAATGCGCTCAAGAAAATGTTTATCTTTTAAGAAATTTTCTAGAAAAATAATAAAATTTAGAAATAAGAAATAAATGTCTTATAATTTTATACTAATAAAAGTCTTTCTGTTAATGTTAAAATAGCATTTTATTAATTTACTCATTTATTTTCCTTCTACATACATTTATTCATAATTCTTATTTTAACAATTTTTAGATAATCTATAGTGTCCCCAAGCGTATGTTTGAATACCATCTTCTCTTATAAATCTTTTATCGTCAAATGGACTCAACGCTACTTTATTAATATATTCCGTATATATTGTATGAAATTTACTTCTAAATCCTAACATGTTGACATAAAATAATTTTTTCTTATATAAACAATCTCTGTAATTATCTAGAGTTAAAGTATTTACAGCTGTTTTTTTAATACCTTTAGCTTTCTTTATTTCGGGTTTTTCTTCAATACTTAAAGAGTATAGCTTAGATCGTAAACCTATAAACTCAGTCATAATTCTTCCTTTATTCTCATCTTTCATTAAACCTAAAACCTTTTTATTTACTAACGGTATATTATAAGGATTGTCGTGGGGATATTCTGATGTATCGAATCTTTCATTAATATCTAAAATAATATCATTATAAAAATCGTTAGCAGAAATAGAATATATAAAAGAATCTGTGTCCATATAGTTTAAGGAGACCATATCTTTGTATTTAGGTTTCATATATTCATAATGAAAGTTATACATTTTTAGCTTTGATAGCTCTAAGACTGTAAAGCCTAAGTAAATTGGTTTATTATAAATTGTGTAAACTCTTTTTAATTGAACTGCAGTCATATTTGATGTAAAATGAGAAAGACTATGAAAATTAGGTTTTGCTATAAGAGCACGCAATCCCTGATGTCTACCACGGCTTTCCCACTCTGTTGCAATTTTTACATCTTTCCTTTTATCTACATTTTCCATAGTCTTTCCATACACCGAATTATTTAATAATTTAAAAAAGTCTTTTTCAAAATTATTTTTTGCGGCAGTTCGATGGAAATTATTTAAATCAATGTAACTCTTTAACCAATTTGATTGTTTAAACATTAAAACTCGATGAATACGCTGCAGTTCTAATCCGTGCTTCACACACTGTTGTAAATTTCTATAGTGTATAACATAATTATATTTATTTTCTAAATCAGCAATCAACTTTTTAATCTTGGCTTGAGGAGGTAATTTATTTTCAGGACAAAAGGGAAGATCATTATGATCGTCATGAGATAAATCTGGATAAATTAAATCAACTTCTAAAATATATCCTACCTCTGAATTTTCAGGAATTTTCATGAAATCTATATTATCAAAGTTATCTACCCAAACAAAACCTGCATATGGAAGTGATTCCGACATAGCCCATCCATATAAATTGTTAGCATCAAGATAAACCAAGTATTTTGAATCGATTGCAGGATTAAACTTTTTCATATATTTATTATTAGCTAGAGAATGTCTTAAGGAACATTGTGTTAAGCCTCCTCGAATACCTCTTTTCATGAAATTATACATATTTATATCTGTTAACAATTCTAATTTAATTTGAGTATGTTTTAACATCGCATCCCACGACAATCCTGGTGCTGTGTAATAATGACATGGGTCCAACTCATAGATATTTATGCATACTCTTCTAAAATTCTCAAAAATGTCTGCTAGCAACAAAACATCACACTTTAAATATAAAAGTAAATATTGGGAAATATCTCTACAATTAAATCTGTTCCATACGTTAACAGCATGTTGATATTCTCCTTCTGTGCATTCATTGTTTGTAAGTTTATTAAAAAATTGTTCGCGAGGAGGTAGACATGTTTCATTTAATTTATCAAAAGAATTTAAGTAATCATATGGAAAAACCCCCTTTCTCCTTATTAAATTAAAATATTCATCATCTTTAAATTCATTACGGATTATTCTAAAGTCTTCATCAGGCAGATTTTTTGCTAAAGTATCTAAACTCGCAGGCATAAAACAAATGGAATCTAAAAACCGTAATTCAATCGTTTTATACTCAAAGAAAATTTTCTTTGACATTGATATATATACCTCTTTATTTAAGGGAATAACGTTAATAGAACCTTCAATTTCATTTAAGGATTTAATAAATAAATGACTGTCATAACCAGAAAAATTGTGTAAAAAAACTGGGAAAAATGTTGGAACTCTATACCTTAGATTGCATTTATTATGAGCTGGACCCCTATACTTTCCGGTAAGATAACAATGATCAATAACCCTATCATTCGCTAATAATTGCTTACAAATATGACAGTATTGCTCTTCTCGTTGCATCCTTATTTCATTTGGTGACATGGGAACAAGCGGCTTACACTTTGAAACATGATTTTTATAGATGTCTTTCACGTCGTCTGCTAATAAATGTACAAATCGACTAACAGCATCTTCACCTTGATAAATCCTGAACTTGCTTAAAGCGTCATCATAAAGGCAATGGATAAAATAAGAGAAAGCACAGGGTATGTGCTCCTGAGTGTTGGTCGTTGAAGACAGCATAGGATTAGGTATACACGTTTTAATTTCCTTCAGCACGCATTCAAAGTCAGCATAAATAACAAATGGCACACTTAACTTGCGTTCATACTTCTCAAATTCCAAAAAAGCTTTTTCCGAGGTAGGCATAGTAGTCACTATTTTACAGCATTCATTTTTATGTATAGCAAAAGATTCTATATTAGAACAATGTTGAAAACACGAATTACAAAAGTAAATTTGTCTTTTATGCTGTGTTAGTTGCTCGTTAAGCAATCTTGAAATATTCTTAATCCAAACATAATGATTTAGAGTTTCATCTTGAAGAAGCAACAAATTTATGTGATTTTCTTTCTCATTTGATGTACAATAAAAAGGTCCCACAATTTGACAACTACCTTGTATAAAATCGTAGCCGAAAACATTCACGCTTATATTTGCATTGATCTCTTCGAATACTTTTATATCACGCAAATTCATGGGGAATTCCAGCCCAGTAAAATCTAATTTCACTCCATTTATAAGCTCTATTTCGCTATCTGATATATCAGAAACTGAATATGAAGATGTTCTATCAGAATCGCGAGTTGGTTGGTGTAGAGCTGATATAACAGCCCACTTAAAGCAGTAAATATCATTATTTTTTACATTAATGCATGCTTTCTTGTCCATTATAACCTTTGGTAAAGGTATGTAGGAAGAACCTCTTAACGGGTGATATTGGTTAATGTTGATTTCTAAATGAATTATTCGAATCAACGACCATCCACTATCTTTCTCCTGAAATTCTTCTGATTTGGTGTTAATGCAGTTAATCATATTCTTACATAAAGTTGATAAATCGCTGTTGTTGAATATGACAATCATTTTGGATTGAAATGATTTTATTGAAGAAATAATTTCATTTTCGTCTTCTGAGTTTACAACTTTGATATATTCTGCAAAAAGCTCAATATTGAACTTATAAGAAATATGCTTTTCTAACGACATATTTAACACTTCCAAAAGTTGTTGTTTAGATTCTTGTAAGAATTTATTTATATCGAGTAATCCTTCATCTCCATTTTCAAGAATAAATGTTTCAATTCGTTCCCCGAAATTTTCCTTAACACACCTAAGATGTTCCTTTATAGGTATAGACGCTTTCTTTTTATGAATATTGGTACGTACATGATACGTCCAGTCTTTTACTTTAATTTGTAAATTACATGCCTGACAAAACATATGTGTTAAAGCGTCCGTTAATGATGTTTTTAATGATGATGTTGATGGTGAAACTGAAACCGATATAGATGTAGACATATCCTTAGTATCTTCTTTTGGACGATGCGATCTTGTATCCAATGTGCTGCTGTGTATACTTTTTATATGCCTCTGTAGGTTGAAACCCCTTTTAAAGGTCTTCCCACACACTTCACACAAAAAGCACTTCATTTCTATTATATTTCACTTCTTGTACAATTATAAAGAGGTCTTAAGTAGTCTTTTAGTATTAATACACACTTTAAAAGTTTAAAATAAAGTTTTCTTATTCTTTAGAAAACACAGTCTTAAAAACATTTAATAAACCCCGCTTGATTTAGTCTACAAAACTCAGATATGTTGCAAGAAATCAAAGTATAGAAATACGATATTTAGATTTATATAGATTTATGTCCAACTCTCATCTAATTAGAAATAGAACTAGAGTGAAATGTCAGCAGCACGCGTCTTTTATTAGGCGAATTTATCACATTCAATTATAATTTAGGAAACCGCAATATTCTGTTTTCCAATTAAATTCGCATCATGTTATTTCATTTAGCTGATAAAGCTGTACTGCGTAATTAAAAACTCAAAACAACAACCTCTTATTTTCAGCACGAGGTCAGGTTCATCTACAAAACCTTATCACCCAACGACCTTAACATTGCCGCCAAATTATTAATTTCAACGCAGTCACCAGCTCGCTTATCAATCACAGCTCGACCAGAAAAACATGTTAAAACTTGCTTGAAAACAAATGATATCATAGAAATAAGAATTTGCAAACGAACTTAAAAATAATCTTCATCTATTTACTCAAAGTGGTGAAATCTTTATTACGCAATATTCTGTTTTTCCAATTAAATTCGCAACATGTTATTTCATTTAGCTGATAAAGCTGTACTTCGTAATTAAAGACTCAAAACAACAAACTCTTATCTTCAATCCAATTAAATTCGCCTCATGTTATTTCATTTAGCTGATAAAGCGGTACTTCGAAATTAAAGACTCAAAACAACAAACTCTTATCTTCAACATCAATTGTAGCCTCCAAGACTGAATACCCAATATCCAAGATGGCCGACAGGTGCCTTATCTTACTAAACAATCTAGGTTCAGATCCAAGGTTTAGATCTAAGTCTAGATGCAAACCAAAGAAGAAGAAGAAGAAGAAGACCAATTGTAGCCTACAGGACCGAAAACCAAAAATCCAAGATGGCCGACAATCCTTATCTCTCTTCCTTATCTCTCAATTGTAGCCTATAAGACCGAAAACCCAAGATCCAAGATGGCCGACAATCCTTATCTCTCAATTGTAGCCAATAAGACCGAAAACCCAAAATCCAAGATGGCCGACAATCCTTATCTCCCTTCCTTATCTCTCAATTGTAGCCTATAAGACCGAAAATCCTTATCTCTTTTCCTTATCTCTCAATTGTAGCCTACAAGACCGAAACTGCTCCTCCAAAAATTGCTATGCGGTTTCTGGCGCATGAAAAATGAGCAAAAATCTGACGTCAGACCTCGATTTCCCTCACAATTTAACCAATTTTAAGGTGCTCCTGCTCATTTGCGCCAGAACATACATATTTATACTACTAGCGAGTTAATGGAAAGAGCACTAGGTAAACTCCACAGGTGGACGAAGAACTGTGGTTTATCGGTCAATCCTCAGAAGACGGAGACAATCCTATTCACAAAGAGGAGAGTGATCGAAGCCTTCGAACCACCTTAACTAGCGGGCAATACCCTAGCAATGAAGACCCACACTAGGTATCTAGGGGTCATATTCGACTCCAAACTAAGCTGGGGCATGAACATAGATGAACGCGTGAAGCGTCAATAGCGTTCTACGTCCGCAAAAGGATGTTTGGCAAGAAATGGGGTATAAGCCCTCGTATTGTCCACTGGATGTATACCTCCATAGTTAGACCTATTCTTACCTATGGCATAATAGTCTGGTGGACCGCTCTAGAGAAGGAGAGCAATCTTAAGAAAACAAACAAGATTCAAAGAGCTGCCTGCTTGGGCATCTCCGGAGCTATAAGCACAACGTCAACGGCTGCAATGGAGACTATGCTCCATCTCCTACCGCTCGGCGTCCACGGCAAAAGTATAGCTGCACGCAGTGCCGTAAGACTGAAAGAGTCCAATTGCTGGAAGAGCTCTGATAACGGCCATAGCAGTATACTAAGAACTTATCCGGGAGGCTATCTGCAGGCGAACACCGATTACACCATCCTACTACTTAGTTTTGGGAAGGCCTTCTCCACAAAAATCCCAACTAGAGAAGAATGGGAAGAGTGGGGGGATGCCACCGGTGCAGAAATATCGGTCTTCACGGATGGGTCTAAGGCGGAGGACGGAGTGGGAGCGGGGGTCTTCTCGGACTGCTTAGGCATGTGCAGTAGGTACCGGCTACCGGACCATTGCAGTGTATTCCAAGCAGAGATCTTGGCCATAGAAAGGGCGGCGGAAATAATACACTGACGCCCAAACCTACCAATGGGTAGCGAGATATGCTTGTACATCGACAGCCAAGCAGCTATCAAGGCGCTGGACTCAAACTTAGTCAGGTCACGGCTGGTCGGTAGGTGTCTGGCTGGTCTCCGGACTTTAGGGGCGAGACATAAGATAACTCTATGCTGGGTCCCTGGGCACAGTGCTGTTCAAGGGAATGAGGCAGCTGATGAGCTGGCAAAGGAGGGATCACATTTGGATGATTCCTCTATTGACAGATCGATCGGCTGGCCGCTAGAATCAGTAAAGAGAGAAATTGACCTTAAGGCTGTTCAGCTCGCTAAGCAGAGATGGAGTAATCTAACCACATGCAGCCTATCAAGGCAGCTGTGGCCTGAATGGGATTTGAGGAAAAGCGCGTTCCTGCTAAACGGAAGCCGGATAAAACTCCGAAACATTGTGGCAGTAATTACTGGCCACTGTCTTTTCGGTAGACACGCAGAATGTCTGCGCGTTCTCACGAATGACTTCTGCCGGAGCTGTATGGACGAGGAAGAGGTGGAAAGCATTCAGCACTTACTCTGCGAATGCCCGGGCCTAGCAAAAAGAAAGTACAATGCAATGGGCGCGTACTTCTTAGGTGGCATGGGGGATATAGCCGGCATCGGGCTGAAGCAGCTCCTAAGGTTTATTAACAGCTGCGGCTGGTTTTAGTTAAACCTGGAAATTAGGCACGGTTCCACGGATGTGGTATCACAACGGACCATTTATAGGTCTATGTGAGGCTGATCGGCTGTAGGGCTGATAGCCGCCATCCTGACCTAACCTATACCATTTTAAAATTTGCTTCAGAAAATTTTCGTATGGGCCCTTCTTTTCGTTCTTTATTCGTAGGCTATAAGCTCGCGAAGGCCTAAATGCCTAACACGGCTTTCCCATTTGCAATTTTTACACCCTTTCTTTTGTCCACATTTTCCATTGTTTTCCTAAAACATGCGTTATTTTTTCTTTTTCAAAATTGGTCTTAGCTTTTGTTCGGTGATCAATATTAAGGTCTATATACTTTTCAGCCATCTCGACTGCTTCAATTCTAAGGCTCTATGAATTCGTTCAAGCTTCAAGCCATGCTTCACACACTGCTGCAGGTTTCGGTAATGAATTATATAATTACTTTTGTTTTCTAAATCTGCTATTAGCTTTTCCGAATTTGAATTAGGGCTTTTGATATTCGCGGGCAAAATGGTAGTTCATTATGCTAATTAGGAAGAGATGTAGGGTATGACAAATCTACCTCTAAAATGCAGCCAACTTCAGAATTTTCTGGAATTGCCATCACATCAATATGATTGCAGTTTTCCATTTTTCCATTTAAAGTCTCCATGTGGCAAAGGTTGGGACATTTCCCAACCATACAAGTTATTTGCGTCGTTATAAAGAAAATATTTTGAGAGGTGATGGATCATAGCTGTTCATATATATATATTATTCGCTTTAGAATGCCTGTGTAAACACTGAGTCATACCTCCTCTTATCCCATTTTTAACCGACTTCCCAAAAACAAAGAGGTTCTAAGTTCGACGTGTATTTTTTATTTTTTTATTTTATTTTTTTTTGTCTGACCGGGCATAACTTCGTAACGCGTCGACCGATTTCGATGATTCTTTTTTTGTTGGGAAGAGTATGTTCACCGATTGGTACCATTTCAAAAAAACTTTTGGTAGGGAGGGGGTGGGGTGTGGGGGTGAAACCTAACTTTGTAACGCGTGGATCGATTTGGATGGTTCTTTTTTCGTTGTACAGAGTATGATCTCCCATTGCTATGTTGCAACCCGTAATGCCGCTGTGCTTTCGCCGCGCGAGAAGAGCGACACCGGGGGAAGCTGGGATATGTTTTTAATAATTAAAAAACGAATCAATCGTATAATTTGTTAAAATCTTTTATTGTACACTTTTTAATTTATCTTATAAATCGGGATCACACCGTGTAGTTTAGACAAATAAAACACATGAACTTTGTAATTTATCTTATAAATCGGGATCACACCGTGTAGTTTAGACAAATAAAACACATGACTTTTCAAACTTAAACGCTTTTTAAACAAACTTAAACGCTTTTTAAACAAACTTAAACGCGAACACGACGTTACTTCCACGACGGAATATCCCAGACTTCGACGAGCTTAGCGTCGAAATCTTATTTTATTAAATTTTACATAACGCTGTACTGTCAGCGAAAATATCCCACTTACTTCGTTAATTCAGTGCTATTTACCCTCAAGCTGACCAATCAGACAATTCTTGTTATGTATAAAGAATTGCAGCACAAAAAGAATAAAAGATAAGACATGTGTCTGAACGTAGAATAAAATGAATAAAAGATAAGACATGTGCCTTATGAAATCTGATGCTCGCACTTCAGAAAATGTGCGATAAGAGCATTTGAGTTAATTTAAAATGAAATTATTGTTTAGACATTGGAAATTTATGAGGGTCAGCAAGTTAAATGTTTGGTCGTAAGTGACAATTTATGAAGGTAAGTAACGTGAGCAAATGCACATGCGTGGGAATTTAAATAGTTGCATGTGTCCGTTTAGGAGTCGGCGCATGTGCAATCTATTATGGGGTAAGTATTACAGAAATTAAATGTAGTGATTTTGGGATCACAACATCCCTTCCCCCTTATTAAAAGAAAATTCATCTCCTTGAAAAGGTGGGGATTTTCTTTCAAACCAAATGACAAGATGTGTCTTTAGCTTGGGGCTATATACGTATGTATAGAAATTTATCATATAGTGGGTTTTCCTTGTTTTAATTAAGTAATTTTTTTTTTGTGTCGTTTTTCGCAGTTTCCTTAAGTTTGTTTGTACAAGTTTGATTTAACAATTTTAATAAGTATATGTGTTAATATTACTTTTTACTTAAGGTATATTATTATATTCAAAGGCTATACTTTACATGGTATTTTACCTTTTTTTTTTTTTATTTATATATATATATTTATTTACTTTGTTTTCACTATAAAATTATTATTCTTATTATCTTATATTGTGTACCTACAATGCAATTATTTGAAAATTATAAATTCTGAATATATCGAATTTTAACGTATGTTTAAATATACAATTATGTTTGATATATATAATTTGGTTGTACCAGGGGTACATTACATTATACTTTTATATAGTAGTGTACATATAATTTATATTTAATTTATTATGCTCGTGTTAATTGAATTTGGTGTTCTTGGTCGGGTTCATCTGAGTCAACAATATCTTTATTAGATTTAGTTTCATTTTGACTATAGCAAAATATCCATTTGGGATATGTAATATAAAATATTATTAGCAGGATTAAAAATAACAAGAAATAACCGAGAGTGTAATGATGCACGGTATGCGAATCAATGGGTTCGAGGAATTCTTCCTCTTTTTCCTTCATGCTCGTTATCCGTTCAGATAATTTCGTGAGTTCGTTTGGCATAGAATATTTGATCAAACCGACCTTACTAATGGTATGGTGCTTGAAATTCGTAGTATTGTTAAAAAAACTTTCAACATTTAAAGTTGGTACTAGGAAAGATTTTAATTCAGTTACATTCGCGTTATATGCTCTTACGGTTAAGTATTTTGTTTTTAAATAACAATTCTCCCTAATTTCCATTATTCCTGTTCCGCTCAAAATTAGTGGAGTAATAATTTGTTTACATATAACGTCGGCTGTTAGATTTATTCTAGTTGAGTACAGCCATTTATTAGTTTGAGACAATTGTATCCAAAAGGTAGTTTGATTTGAAGTTCGAAGATCACATGTTTGTAATTTTGAATAATCTCGTTTCAGAAGGTTAACCTCGCATATTGAATTATCTTCATTTACATTAAAAATAGGGTGATTTAATTGTTATTCAATGAAGGGTTTTATATTATTGTTATGAACGATTTTTGTTTTATTTCCTATTTCTATTTTGGTAGTTTCTTTAGAAATCAGCTGGATGACCTCATAGGGTCCTTCCCAAAGAGAAGAGAATTTATCTTTTCGTACGTGCCTTTTTAAAAGAACCTTTTCCCCTAGGTTAAGTTGTTTCTCTCTTTTATTCTCATCATAATAAACCTTAGATTTTTGTTTATGTCGAATTATATTTTCCTTTGCCAATTGATAGCTGTGTTGTAAACTGGCTTTGAGCTCGTTAGCATAGTTATCGTAGTTATAGATTGTTTGTGGAGATTGTTTTAAGGAAGAAGGTATTTTCGGTGTGTAACCATAGAGAAGTTCATAAGGACAATAATTCGTACTGCTGTGGGGAGTAGTATTATATACAAACATTGCATATGGGATCCACTCGTCCCATTTTTGAGAGTCCTTGTTGACGTATTGTCGAAGATATTCCGCTAGAGTGCGGTGACTTCTCTCTAAAGCTCCGTTTGTTTGGGGGTGATAAGGTGTCGTTTGTATTTTCTTTATTTTCAGAAGCTTACATACTTCTGTAAACATGACACTTAGGAAATTAGTACCCTGATCTGTGAGTAGCGATTCGGGAATACCGTGTCTACACACGATATTTTTGAAGAATTCTTCCGCCACAGTGTGAGCCTCAGCACCAGGTATAGGGACAGCTTCCGAGAATTTAGTCAAGTCATCTTGGAAAGTGAGAAGATATTTATGTCCTCTATAGCTAACTGGAAGTGGACCCACAATATCTAGAGCAACCTTTTCAAAGGGTTGAGAACTTGTAGTGGTTATTTTCATAGGTATGTGGTTGAGTCGACTTAGTTTATTCTTTTGACACGACTCACGTGTCACAGCATGTTAGGCCAATAATAAGACATTTTTATACGTTTGACGGTTCTACTGAATCCTTGGTGACCACCTAGTGGCGAATTATGGTATTCCTTAATGAGTTGCTGAATATCATCAGGATCAGTTAAGTGCATCCTTGAATTTCGATGAAGAAATATCGTAGTTTCAGGTTTTAATTTTAATTCATTTAAAATATTTTTGAATTCTAATAATACTTGATTGTCACAAATAGGCATTGATATATGGCAATCTGTGATTTGTTCTTTTTCACATAAATTCAGAAATTGTCGTAGCGAAGTTTTCATACTTTCCCTATCTTTCTTAGATCTTATAGGAATAGGTATCTTAGCTATATAGTAAAATTCGTTATTTAATTCAATTGAAAATTTATTGTTCATTTCTATATCATTATAGTTAGGAAGAATCTCTCTTAATTTGAGTTCTTCATGTGTTTCCGTTAAAGGAAACAAAAAGTATTTGTGTTTAAGTTTTTGTGTTAGAATGGATTCATTACTTTCTATTACTTTAGTTGCCTTAGTACTTATTTCTGTACTTTTATCAATGGTGTTATTGTTTTCAGTTTTTTGACTGGCTGAGATTTCAGGTTTTTTAGTTTGGCTTCGAGTCAGAACTTGTATATTTTTCTCATTAGGCTCCTGGGTTTTTATCCTACTTAACGCATCGGCATTTGCGTTATATTTACCGGGTTTATATTTTATAGTCTAGTCGTATTCTTCTAATAATATTCTCCATCGCATCAATCTTGAGGATGGTTCTTTCAAATTTATTAGCCATTGCAGAGGCTTATGATCAGTGACTATTGTAAAAAATTTTCCATAAACGTAAGGGCGAAACTGTTTAACTGCATAAACTATGGCTAGTAGTTCTTTCTCCGTAGTTGAATACCTCGTCTCGGCCGGATTAAGAGTTCGACTAGCGTAGCAAATTGGGCGATCATTACCTATCTCGCCTTGAGACAATACGGCTCCTAAGGCCAGATCACTTGCATCTGTGGTAATGATAAATTCTTTATTAAAATCGGGGTATGCTAAAACAGGTGCTTGGATAAGTCGTTCTTTTAACGAGACAAATGCTTCTTCGCAAAAAGCATCCCATTTAAATTGTTCATTTTTCTTAAGCAGTTTCGTTAAAGGTTTGGCAATTTTAGAGAAGTCAGATATGAAACGTCTGTAGTAACCTACAAATCCGAGAAAAGCTTTTACATCCTTTTCCTTTTTTGGTTTAGGATAAGTTTTTACAACATTTATTTTCGAAGGATCTGGTTTCAAACCATCTTCAGAAATGATATGACCCAAGTATGCAAGTTCCCTTTTAAAAAAATGACACTTGTCGGGTTGGAGCTTGAGATTATGTTTCCTCAATTTATCTAGAACATGTACCAGCTTATTATTGTGATCCTTTAGATCATAGCCGTATATTACAATATCGTCTATATAGATGAACCATTCCACCCCTTGTATACCGATAAGGGCATTGTTCATGAGCCTTTGGAACGTTGCGGGTGCGTTTTTCAATCCAAATGGCATTCTGTTGTACTCATAATGACCAAAGGGAGTACTAAAAGCAGTTTTCTCTCGGTCGGGCTCGTCCACTAATATTTGGTGAAACCCTTTCGCCAAATCGAGAGTACTAAAATATTTGGAATTCCCTAGTTGATCTAATATATCAATTATATTTGGAAGGGGGTATGCATCTCCTACAGTAATGTCGTTAAGCTTTCGAAAATCAATCACAACTCACACACACTGTTTATTGCCATGACTATCAGCTTTCTTTGTAACTAATATTAACGGAGAGTTCCACGGAATTTTACTATGCCTAATAATATCTGCCTCTAGCATTTCATTAACTTGACGGTGTATCTAATTTCTATGAGATTCGGGTAACCTATATGGCTTTACATATACAGGCGTTTTATCAGCCTGCGTTTGGATTCTATGGGTTCCTACTGTTGTATAAGACAACACGTCTCCTTCTAGAAAAAAGAGATCATTATATTCCCTACAAATATTAAGTATTGAGGTCTTTTCCTCATCATTACAATGATCGAGTTTTAAGGAAGACTGTAGTGTCTTTAGTCGACTTTCTACTGGGTCTTCTTCTCGATGATAATTCAGTACATCATAATTATCCAATTCATCATATTCAAAATCCAGTTTTCGAGCATCTAATTCCACTTCATACTCATTACTATTCAAGAGCATTATTTGTAATTTTTTGTTTTCGGGTTTGGCTATTGTAGCTGCCAGATATACTCCGGGTATCTCTTCTTTCTTTTTTATAACCAATTCTTTGTTAATATTGCAACTTATCTCTGCTAAAGTTTTGCACCGTGGTGCTATAATGATTGTATCATTGGTAGCCGAAGCTACATCTCTTTCGCAGTTTACCCGTCTTTCTCCGTTCAGATTTGATTCAGTTCTTTCGATTACCTTTTTTGAAATTGATTTTGATTCTGCACAGTAAGGAATCGGTCTTGAAGCTCTATTGTCTTTCCGTTCCCCTGTCAAAATTATTTCAGGCTCGCTTAACTTCATCTCTAAACAGTCTTTGTCATAACTGATATTACAACGATATTTTCTCAAGAAATCGCTGCCTATAATACCGTCATAATCAAAGTTCGAACAAGTGTCGTCCAATACCAAGAAAGAGTGTTTAATATCAAATTGATATTCATCGTTGGATAATAATATTTCTCCTCTAATAGATCCCAACACCGGGATTGATTTTCCAGATAATGTTACTAGATTAGACTCTTCTGGTTTAACTAAATTTTTAATCTTGTTGCAGTTATTTTCATGTTTAATCAGACTGACTTCTGCACCGGTATCTATCAATAACCTCTTAAATCCCGTTTTAGATGGCTTAAATGCTACGTTGGCCACAAGTCCCGATTTTGTGTTTTCTAGTGATACTTCGATAATTAACTTTGTATTAAAGGGTTTTAGTGTTGATGAACGTCGGCTCTGACTTTGATTCGAGCAGGTGAGCCGACTGCTTCCTCTCGAATCCTTTCGTTTCCCATTTGTTCGGGTTTCGTTTGCTTTTGTTTAATCATATATTGATTTAATTTAGGCCCTCTATTATTTATATGATATTTGGTATCCCATTTGTCTAGGATTAAAAGGTTGGGGCGCACTAAAGTCTTGTTGACCGTACCAATTTCTAGAATTATGAGCCGGAGCATTGGGGTAATCTGTCCTCCTGACATGTTGGATTTCCCTTTTTATAGTATTTTTATTAGGATTCAGATAACAGAAGTTTTGAGTATGACCTCGTTTTCCACAAATAGAACAAGAGAGATTCTGGCTATGACTGGGTCTATAAAGCGTAGTTGTATTTCGGTTATCATTTTCAGAACGCATTTCATGTTCAACCGCATATGAAATGGCCTTTTGCAAATCACCTTCATGGTGTGCTTTCACAAGTAATTTCAGGCTAGGATTTCGCAATCCGTCTTCAAAAATTTGAACTGCTAATTTAGCATTCTCATGCACCAGGTACGTTCTAGCTCCAGTGTCTGTTACTTCGGAATACGTACTTGAATTAAGGGTATTTAGTAATCGTAGTAGTCTATTTCCGAACTCTTTTACATCTTCCTTAAAATTTTGTTTGGCTTTAATAAGTTCATTTTGAGCTATGGCCCTACTTTTCTCTTGTCTGAATTTAGTCCTTAGGCCTGCCACTAAGGAGTCCCAAGTATCGTACGAGTCGTACTGAGTTAATTGGAAAGCTAGACCTTCAAGTTTGGTCTTTACTATTTCCAGAAAAAATTTTTTATCAGCTTCAGATTTTGCTGACGAAAAAAGTATCTTCCCACAAGCTATAAATTTATCCAGTTCTTCTGGATTTCCGCTGTAAGTGGGCACCAAGAAATGAATGTCAGATAAACTGACAGGGGTAGCCGCGTCGTCTGGCATTTTGTTGTGATAAGGGAGCTCTTCAAATCCCGACGTTAAAATGGCTCTTTCCCGAGTTCTACCCCGAGTAAGGATTCGGCTTCTAGAAAATGCGGTGCTAGGCCGCTTAATAGCAGGAAGCTTACTTCTTCCCGTGTTGTAAGCTTTGGGGAGTCCGTTATTACGTGAAAATAATTTTTATAAGGTTAGCGCTAGAAAGGACGCTTGACCTTGTTTAAAAGAATCGTGTCCTCCTTTCTTTTCAAGGGTAGCAAGCGTGCTAGAGTCTCGCGAAGATAAAAAAAAACAGTAAACAAAAGAAAATTCGCTGGGTTCAGCTCCTTAAATTTTTTTTTTTTTTTTTTTTTGTAAAACGTGGAAAAAAGATTGAATAAGGTTTCACATCAAACTAACTTCACGATAAGGAGAAAAAAAATGTTTGCACTTCTACAAAATATCGATCCCTCGCATCGATCGATAAATCCAGTCCAAAGTAAAACAAAATTTAAAATGTAAGTAGAAAAACAAAACAAAGACTGAGCGATAAGTCCCATGCCATCCAAAATCACCAACATTCAATTGTAACACTTTTACAGAGAAATTATTGTCTAATTTAAACTTTCATAACTAAAAATTCTAATTCTTTAATTATTTACTTGAAGCAATTTAGTACAATAACCGGTAAAAAAAATTTATTTTGTATTTTATATATATCCTTTTTTATATTGAAAATTTTATTTTGCTTACTTGTAAGTATCTAAAAAGAAGTTTCGTCTAAGATGATGCCTGCGTCGGTCTTCCGGGCCGACGTCTTCTTGTAGTTTTCAAGATGAGTAGTTATAGTTGCCAAGATATAATCCTTTTAATTGTTTGCAGTAAGAGACAGTCCGTCTCTTTCAGGATCCCCCCAGTGAGGGGTCGGGACCGTCCGTCCACCGACCTTTAGTTCAAATATTTTTTTATATTTTTGTTTTTTTTTTGTGGGGTTTTATCTCCCTCTTTTTTTTTTTACACTGTTTAGCTTTTTGGGGAAGCTAGTAAACCTCTCACCGTTAACGCAATTAATTATTATTTTTTTTTTTTTCAACCGCTTCGTTTCGAATTATTTTTTTGGCAGATCCCACCGCTGCCACCAATGTTGTAACCCGTAATGCCGCCGTGCTTTCGACGCGCGAGAAGAGCGACACCGGGGGAAGCTGGGATATGTTTTTAATAATTAAAAAACGAATCAATCGTATAATTTGTTAAAATCTTTTATTGTACACTTTTTAATTTATCTTATAAATCGGGATCACACCGTGTAGTTTAGACAAATAAAACACATGACTTTTCAAACTTAAACGCTTTTTAAACAAACTTAAACGCTTTTTAAACAAACTTAAACGCGAACACGACGTTACTTCCACGACGGAATATCCCAGACTTCGACGAGCTTAGCGTTGAAATCTTATTTTATTAAATTTTACATAACGCTGTACTGTCAGCGAAAATATCCCACTTACTTCGTTAATTCAGTGCTATTTACCCTCAAGCTGACCAATCAGACAATTCTTGTTATGTATAAAGAATTGCAGCACAAAAAGAATAAAAGATAAGAAATGTGTCTGAACGTAGAATAAAATGAATAAAAGATAAGACATGTGCCTTATGAAATCTGATGCTCGCACTTCAGAAAATGTGCGATAAGAGCATTTGAGTTAATTTAAAATGAAATTATTGTTTAGACATTGGAAATTTATGAGGGTCAGCAAGTTAAATGTTTGGTCGTAAGTGACAATTTATGAAGGTAAGTAACGTGAGCAAATGCACATGCGTGGGAATTTAAATAGTTGCATGTGTCCGTTTAGGATCTGCACTTTGTGTGGTAAGTAATATGAGTCGGCGCATGTGCAATCTATTATGGGGTAAGTATTACAGAAATTAAATGTAGTGATTTTGGGATCACAACAGCTAATAGGAGAAAAAAAATTTACCTAGGGTGGGGGACGGGCAAAGGATAGTCTAACTTCGTAACGCGTGGACCAATTTGGATAATTCTTTTACTGTTTTGTAGAGTATGTTCCCTGGTTCATACCACGAGAAAAAAATGTTGGTTGGGTGGGGGTTGGTGGTGGGTTTGGAACCTAACTTTGTAACGCGTATTCCGATTTCGGTGTTGTGCTGGGGGGGGGGGGGGAGGAGTAGTCAAACTTCGTAACGCGTTGACCGATTTGGATAATTCTTTTTCTGTTGGGTAGAGTATGTTCCCTGGTTGATACCAGGAGAAAAAAAATTTTGGTAGGGTGGGGGGAAGGAGGAGGGTGGAACCTAACTTTGTAACGCGTGGACCGATTTGGATGGTTCTTTTGCTGTTGTATAGAGTGTGATCCCCCATTGCTAATAGAAGAATAATTTGGTCCTATGGTGGTGGTGGGGGAAGTGGAGGTGTAGTAACTTCGTAACGCGTGGACCGATTTCGATGATTCTTTTTCTGTTTGGTAGAGTATGTTCCTTGATTGATATCATGAAAAGACAAATTTTGTGGAATGGAGGTAGGGTAGGAGGTTAAACCTAAATTTTTAACGCGTGGACCGATTTGGATGGTTCTTTCTTTGCTGTATAGAGTAGAAGACACTAAAAAGTGAAAAATACAATAGTTTTTAAAAGAAAAGTTGAACCGACTTCACAAAAAGCGTTAAAAAACATAGACTAATTTTTAATTTTATATCTATTACGGCAATCAACTTCTGTTGATGAAGTAATTGGTTACGTGAGGCAGTAGAGTGGGGCTGATAACTCTTCACTCCTCAGTTGTCTGTTGACGACGTTATTGGTTACGTGAGGGAGAGGAATGGATTTGATGATTTTGCTCCCCTCCGTTGTCAACTTCTAGGATCTCGTCATTCTCGGGGACTCATGTCATCTTTTAAGTTGACATCCTCCCCGGATCTTTTTGAGAAAATGTCTGCCCCCGGTTTCTGGCCCGAGAACATCATCGCACATGAGTTTGTGCCCCGTCGTAAAATCGCAGGTAGCACTCACAATAGAACCACTGTCAATAACCAAAAATTTAAGTATGCTATCCCTTTACTACCAAAATGTAAGGAAATTAAGAACAAGAACTAGTCATTTATTTCAGGCTGCTCATGCCTGCTGTTATGACGTCATCGCTCTGACCGAAACCTGGCTTCATCACGGTTTTAATGATGCTGAAATTCTTGACGATTCCTATCAGGTTTTTCGTAAGGATAGATATTCTGACTCCATGGCTCGTGGTGGCGGTGTGTTGGTTGCATGCAAGTCGCACTTGGATTGTAGCTTGATTAATATTCCTTCTTTCTCCGAAACGCTCACAATTGAGCTCTTAGCTATTAAGCTCTCTCTTATTAAGATGAACTTTTTCCTGCTCTGTTGTTATATTCCTCCAAATTTGACAAACTACGTTGATGCAGACGGTCAAAGTCTCCTCGACATTTTATTTCTTAGCTTAGATTTTATTAATAATATGACGAACTCAGAGGACGAAATCTTCTTTCTTGGTGACTTTAATTTACTCAACGTTCAATGGGTGTTGAACGCTGATGACGATGACTACCTTCCCTTCAATTGTCTTACTGCTAGAGACACCCACTTTCTTGACGCCATCTCCTCCTCTGGTTTACACCAAATGAGTGAAGTAAAGAACTCTATAAGATCTTATATTTACTTCTGTTTCGAGTAACACTATAGTCGAATCGGCTTCTCGTAACTTATCCACTATCGACAGTCTACATCCGCCCATTCTCATTTCCTTCTGCTACAATGGTTCTAATATTGCTGACCCCAACGTAGATCAGTACGTACTTGATTTTAAAAGGGCGGACTTCTCTGATCTTACAAACAAAATCCTCTTAATCGATTTCCCTTCTCTTTTTTATGGTTGAGATATCGACGAATGCGTCTCCGTGTTTTATGATAGGAGTTATGATCTGTTAAATAAGTGTGTACCACTCAAACGGTCGAGATCATCCTATCATTCTCCCCCGTGGTACACTAGAGAACTACGGAGCCTTAAAAAAAATAAACTATGGAAAACTTTCTTACGCTGTAGAAACACGTCAGCTTATTGTGATTTCGTTGATTGCTATGCCAGCTTCTTAGCGTTATCTTCATCTTTATACAGGGAATACCTTGATAATGTTCGCGATAACTTGCATAATGATCCTCGTACTTTTTTCAAATTTGTAAATATGAAGAAGAGATCTGATAATTATCCATCTACAATGTGGTACAATGGAACCTCTAAATGCAGTGCGCCCGACATAGCCGACAACTTTTCATTGTTTTTTGAGGGCGCCTTTTCATCTGGCAACTTGTGTCTTCCCTGGATGAGTTTGGTCATAACCAAGACTGATTGCTATTACAGCTTCTTAGCGTTATTATCATCTTTATACAGGGGGGTATAAGTGCGACTCTGACCAAATACCAATACGCGATTAAAAATATAAGTAATATTTCTGAAATTTGTTATGACATTTAAACTTTGAACTTGATTTTTTTCAAAACAGGCCTTTTGTTACGTACAGTTCTTGGTTTCTCCATTTCTTAAATTATAATTCCAATTTATTGCCAAATTAACAAAAACTCGACTATTTATCAGCGAGAAGATTTTGTATGTTACAAAATAGTTTTTAAAAAAAGTTGAACCGACTTCACAAAAAGCGCTAAAAAGCATAAAATAATTTTTAATTTTATATCTATTACGACATTTTGAAGTCGGTGCAAATCGAGCAAACCAAACAACTACAAAATGTTGCGCGCTGTGACCAACCCTGCTGCTGGACGATTGCCCAAGGCAGGCTATGACTCGGAATGTCATCAACTGAAAGTCGGCTGATGACAATCGGGGTCACAGTCTCCGCCGGACACTCGCCTGTCGGCAGAAGCTCGAGCAGGATGGGTGATGGCATGCTGGATCGCTAGCTATTGCGATAGAGAATGGGGTGGGTCGAAGAGGGATGCCACCCTGCTCCTGGTCGCGCAACGAAAGAAAACAAAGTTCATACCGAGCGATAAAGGATAGGTGGGGCGCAAAAGAGTGCAAAAGAATTATAATATATATATCCAAAACTAAGAAACATATACCTAGGTGGGGATAAAACCAAAGGAGGTTACTAAAGCCTAACCACGTGATTTGCTAACCAAAACTCTTGATCTATATGATTTAAGGTTTGTATTCCCTGACGGTTAAAATTTAAAAAAAAGTATCTATATGTGTACTTATCTATAACAGTACAAAAACGTTTCTCGGACTCTAAGAAATAATTGTTATTGTTTTATACTACCGACGATAGCTGTGATATTTCATTTATATTTATGCAATAGGTAGGTATAATTATTAATTAACTTAGTATTCGCTAAAGTGGGTTTTCTTAATACACGTAAATCTTAAATTTATCACACAATAGGTTGGTAATTATTAATGAGATTAATATCCTCTAAAGTGACTATCAATTTTTCAGTTTTCTGACCCTCGTTTTCTTGTACCGGTCGCAACTTAATAAACAGACTCTCCAAAACTAAAACTCTAATTTCTTCCGCCGTTAATACCAGACTCTCTCTTCTACCTTAAACGAATCATTCGCAACCGATCTACATGAAAAAAAGCTTTCGTGCTTTTTCTTCGTTTTTTGGCTTTTGTCCTTGATGTAGATAGTATCCTTGGGCAAAGCCACTGTACCGTGTGAAAGGAATGTCGACGGTAACGCGAGCGCGTTGTTTATCATGAGTTGGATTTGAGTACATGGCAACTTTGTTGCAACGTAACTCGATGTACGAAATCCAACTCATTAAATATTCGTTTGAATTATGTGTTCATGAGTTGGATTTGAATATGTTGCAACAAAATTCGATATTTTAAATCCAACTTATAAAACTTTTTTACGATTTATTTTTTCAAATGCCATATTGGATTCGATGGAATTTTGGCTTATCTTAACATAAGCGAATCCAATCTGTAACATTTCCTTCCCCCCTTAAATAAGATGATTATTCTTTGGAGAGGAATAATCTTCGCACAATTGCTGGGTAAGGGATTTTTGTTTCCTTGGATGCGCCGTGTTTGACGGATTTCATCACAGTCAAGCTTTAATCATGCCGCGCAACGGTGCTTTTGCTCGGAAGCTTGGGTTTGGTCGTTGGGCCCCCCAAGGGCCTATTTTCCTGACGGGGCGCATGGTTCGCGTCATCTCCAAGCGTGCCGATGTGGTCTGGTTGTGGTGGTCCCCTCCCGAAGGTCGTTCGCGCTGTGTTTGGGCCAGTCGTGGTGAGGTGGATTCCTGCCACTTCATCGATCTCCACTTATCACATCATGGGGACACCTGGAACAGCTCTGGTAAGTCTACTTCAAACCCCGAAACATCTTTCATTAACTGTGCTTTTTCCGTTTCTTCCAGGCGGGCGGTTGATGGTTTCTGGGAGGATGGCCTCCTGTCTCGACTGTATTCTGGGGGTGCTACCTCCGTATCTCTCGCCCATCCCACCCCAGGGGCGCAACGACTCGGCCGCTTACCGCGCCCCAGAAGCAGGGAGATCCCCGGGCCCCGAAGTCTCTCGCTTGGATTTGGACGGTGAGGTCGCCAGCGAGGAGGGAGAAGGCGCAGAGGAGGAGGAAACCTGGTGATAGTGTTTTAATGCTTTAATGTTTTACTATATCTGTATTTGTATTTTTTGTTTTTTTTTATTTGCTTTTGCTCTTTTTTTTTCACCAGGTAATTTTTTAAATAAAGAGTAATCAAAATTAAAAATTGTATCGACTTCTAATTTGTAGTTCTGGGTTTTTCTTTTCAGACTAATGTTGGGTTTTCCTTTGTTTGTGTTTGTGTTATTTCATTTTTGTGTTTTGGAGTCTTTACTTGCGATGTTTTTTGGTTTTTGTTATTGTGTTCTTTTGTTGTAGTGAATTTTATAAAGCAAAGCAATTATGTGCCTATCATGTGATATATTTTACGCTGCTCCTTTTTGTGGTTGCTTTGTGGCAGGTTGTTGTCTTCAATGCATACAGCCAGGAATTTGGCCTATTTAATTTAATTGAAATGTCCCTGGGGGGTATTTGCACACCTAGGGTTTTCATCCAGGGGATTGAAGAGCAACTTGATTACACATTCATCCGTTTGTGTTGCTTTTGTTATCGGCGTATTTAGCAAACCAGCGTCAGTATATTCCTCGGCAATATTCTATTTCCGGGACCAATGAATGATTTGCTTCCGTGTGTATAGGGAAGCATCTGATTCGTTGCAACTTCATTTTTGGAAGATTGAAGATTGGTAATGTAATTCTGATAACCAATTTTTCTTGCAACAAGTGTGTTTGTAATTCGACCGTTTGATGGAGAATTGATAGACAACTCTGGGCGTTTGAACACGTGGTATGGAGATTTGTGATAAATCTCAAGGAGTGAATCAGGAGCGATCAGCAGGGGATGAATTTGATTATTTCGGCTAGCGGTTATTATATCCAATAGCGCCTACTGTCGAAACTCGATTTCTACCATTTGTAGCAACAGACTAGAGACTATTTCCTGCCTTATTTGTCTTGCTACGAGTTTATCAGTTAAATTATCCAATTCATTCATCTGGTAGGCTATTTGCCATAGTCTTTTGACCAGTGAATTTAATGGTTTCTGAATCTTATTAAGCGCAGTCTTGACTACACTTATTTGTTGTATCTCAAAATCAGTACCTGATGGTTAGTTTCCAGCTCATCCAGGCGACTATAGACTTCGCGTTCATTGGCACTATCCATTGTACTGAATAGGATGGATCCCGTTTTACGAGATTTGGGAACAGCTTGTTTAATTACCTTAGTGCGTTGTTTGATGTTTCTATCAACGCGGGCATGTGCTTTTGCTGGAGTTCGCAGAGGTCTCCTACGGTATTGTTGCCGCAATCGTTGTTTGATTGTCCAACTCGGTCAGGTCCAACTCCGGGAGTATATTCCATGTGGAGTGGTAAACCATGAGGCTTCCTAAATCCTCGAATAGCACTAGTATATTGTTGAGTGGGTTTACCGAATATGGCTCCGACGTACTACTTCCCATAGTGGACATGATTAGTCCGAGGATGATAGCGTTTTGTATCATACCTGGGGAGAGGAATATGGTTAGTGGAGGTTAACTTAATTAGTTTTCTTATTTACTAAGCGTAGATTTTTCCTTTAAGTGGTTTCATGCGAATGTTGTATCTCTGCTGGTGTACCTCAGGGCGGAGACTGTCAGGGGAAATTCCTGTTGTAGCCCTGGAGGCGAGGGTGATAATGGTAGCTCTTGCGCCAAATTCTTTTTGTTAGAAATTTGGTTACGCCGTAATTCCAAACTTTCAGAAACATGGCGAATTTTCATTATATTTGGTCGGCAGAGTTTCAATTTACTTATCGTATCTCATAAGTACTTTCTAGCGTAATGTTCTGAAGTTGTTTGACGCGGATTTTTTATATCCGCAGGTCGACTTGAGGACACGGGACTACCAAGAGGAATTTCCCGGTGTCACTGGAAATGGGTATAATGAAGGAAGGTGAGTTGTGGTGATATATACTGTTGAATACAGTATATCGAAGGTGGATGAGGCGGCAAGGGACTACCAGGAAGAAGTTCCTGTCTCAGTCTCGGAGGCACGAAAAAGAAGAATTGGGAGGTAATGTTAGATCAAAGTGGGTGTAAATTAATATACAACCGTGTAGATATAATTAAAGTGCGAAGGTTTTGTCTCAGGCAAAGTAAATTAGAGCGAGGGGTCCCTGGTTAAGCGAGTACAAGAGAACGTGATTATATCCTCTTTGATCGCGGGGTGTAGAAGCTAAGTAGGGCGTAACAGCAATTCAGGTTGCCCTCAGGAGGAGCTTCTTGATATAGCATTAAAGGGCTGGATCATAGGTGGTTCAGTCTCTGTCGGAATTTCGCAAGAGTTGTTTCGAGGTTATGTACTAGGATTCGACTTTAAGCATGAGTAATTTTTTTTTGTTCTTTGCCAATTATGGGATACTGTGCAAGAGATAGTGAAGTCCTGTTGTGTGGTACTTCGTAGGTTCAAGCACGTTTAATGGGTGAAATGGGAAATCGTACTTAAGAAATTTTGAAATTGAGAAGGTTAGCAGCAATTGAAAAAAACTAGGTTTATAATTAAAGTTGGTTTGGACCGTTTGGACCAAGTTATTTCCTTCTCAATTTTGTGCTGGCTTTGCATTACTTCATCTCGATCGTAGATTGTGTTAGCACGCCACGACACGTTAGAAAAAGCTTTCAAATTTAATTATCTATTCATAGAATGGCTTAAGGCGGTTGTTGTGAACCGTGAATGTACGCATGCCCATTTTTAGGGTTGTATTCACTGATATTGGTATACCTATTACCAGATAAGGTCCTACCCAAATTTGAGAGAGCTTATGTTTTCCAATTTCGGTTTTGAGTAGGACTTTGTCACCCATGTGAAATGATAAGTGTCGAACAGCTTTGTCGTAGTATATTTTCGATCGTTGTTTACTAGATCTGATTTGATTTGATTTGATTAGATTTGGAGGTGTGAGGTTCTCAAGCGCCGCGGCCACTGAGTCTGCAGGTGTGGTCGATGGCTCTGCCTATCCTCACCAGGTGCTTCCTTAGCTGACAGTGGCCGGTAAGTAGGCCTGCCAGAGTTCTAACAGCCGACCTGCTCAGCTTGAGGAACTCCCTGGATCTACCCGGCGACGGTGAGGGCATAAGGCTTCTTGAGTGAGCGTGCCCCACAATATTGCCTATGCCCCTCATTTGCGCGGTTTGCTATTAGCCTATTAGCCGTGCAGAGAGGTATTCCACAGACCGGCTCCGGCCCTATAAAAGAGGTGTTAGACCCCTTCCTAGCAAGTTCGTCTGCTTTTTCATTTCCTGTGTAGCCCTGATGTCCCGGTATCCAGATCAAGCTTACTTGATTAGTTTTACACAGTGCGTCTAGGCTCCTTTGGCATTCCCACACCAGATTTGATCTGGTGGTAGATGAAGCAATTGCTTTGATTGCAGCTTGACTATCCGAGAAGATTGAGATCCTTTTGTTTTTATAGGCTCTTCTTAGGTTCTTGTAGGTGCATGTCAGTATGGCGAAGATCTCAGCCTGGAATACCGTGGTATATATCCCCAGGGCCAGTGATAAACTGAATCGAGGAGAGTCGCTCCAGACCCCTGCCCCATCACCTGATTCAGTCTTGGATCCATCCGTATACCATACTAGCTCCCCTGGACGGACAGCTGGAAGCGTCCAGGTCTCACGCTTTTCCACCCGTATTAAGGGTGGTTGAAATGGTGAGAATCTTGCCGGCATCTGATCAGTTAGCATGGCCAACTCAGGTGTGGCTTCAAGAATCTCCCTTATTGTCATGTGGCCCTTACCTATGTTTTCCCCGAGGAGACCGGCTCCCTCTAATTTGTAGGCCGCACACTTGTGCGTCTTGCGACGCAGCCCTGATCGTCCTATTGAGCAGACTCAAGGTAAGATTTCGAGACCTGAGCAGCACATCTATCCATCGACAGAAGGTCGTCCCAAGGCCTCTCCTTCTTAGGGCTCGAGTGATCACATCAAATCATGTGTTATCAAAAGCGCCTTCTATATCCAAGAAGGCTGCAATTGCAGTTCCCTTGCTATAAACCGCTCCCTCCAGCTTGAGTCATGGAGTGCCGTTGTAGTGGATTTTCCGGTTTGGTAGGCGTGCTGCCGAGCATGAAGTGGTGAGTGTAGAAGATACCTCTCCCTGATCGCCCGATCAGCAACTTTTTCCATCGTCCTTAACATGAACGATGTTAGACTAATAGGGCTGTATGCTTTAGCGAGTGTGTAATCTACACGGCCTTGCTTTGGAATAAAGGCTATTTTCACAGTCCTCCAGATAGATGGTACGTATCCTAGTGCAAAGGACGCCCTGTATATTCTGCACAACACCGGTGCGAGAACATCACAGCCCTCCTGTAGGAGCACCGGGTACACACCATCCGTGCCAGGGGACTTGAATGGTTCGAAGGATGAAATAGCATCCTTGATAGCTTTACATGTAAAGACCGAGCTGGAAACCCTCCAGTCCGCCTTGGTCGCCTTCCTTGCTGGGTGGTCAGTTAGGCTGGGCCTGTCTGATTCGTTCGGTTCTTCCACCTTTGAACCAGGAAAGTGGGACTGCAGTAGAATCTCTAGCGTTTCTTCCCTGGCCTGGGTGTATGTCCCGTCCGGTTTCTGGGGTGTGCCCAGGTCGCCCGACGTAGTTTTCATAAGGGCTTTATGCAGTCTCGCAGACTCGCGAGCGCCCTTCACGTTTTGGCAGAACTTTTGCCAGCTGGATCTTTTAGACCGGCGCAGTTCTCGGTTGTAGGCAGTTAGGTATTGTCTATATTCTTCCCAGCACCCGCCTCTTTTCGCCCTGTTGAACAGCCTCCTGGTAGTAGCCCTTAGTCTCGCAAGTTCCCTCGTCCACCAAGGGACGTTCCTGTTCTGGGACCTTACTGACACCGGACAACTTCCCCTGAAGGCCGTCTGTATGGCATCGTTTACGAGGTCTGCCGCAAGTTCGACGTCTTGCGTAGACTTGATCGAGCCCATGAACCCATAGAGTCTACCACCCAGTTCCTCTTTATAGGTAACCCAGTTGGTGTTCCTGGGGTTCAGGTATTCCATTATTTCATTGACACATTCTCCAACGCTGAAGATAATGTGTTTGTGGTCGGAGCATGATGGCTCGTCAGACACTCTCCAGTCATTACCAGTTCTGATATGTAGCTACTGGAGAGAGTGATGTCAATTACCTCCCTCCGACGGCCATTGTCAAAGGTAGGGTCAGATCCATGGTTAAGTATAACTAGGTTAGTAGTTAGCAAATAATCAATAAGGTACTCACCTCTTCTGTTACTGCCGCTGCTCCCCCAGTTAATGTGGTGTGAGTTCGCGTCGCATCCAATTAGCATATGCGCCGCGTTTGTCGACCCGTTGAGTTCCTTAGTTCTCTCGTCGGTGGTGGTTCAGCGGAGTCGTATGGGAAGTACGCAGAGCAGATTAACACCCAGCATCTTCGTCCCCCCGCACATACCACCACTCTGGCAGCTGTAAGGTCCCTTGTACATAAGTCTGTGGACGGCAAACAGTTAGTTTTTGCTTTATTATATACAATACAGGTCCGTGGCCTGCTGTCCTTGGTATCATAAATGATTCCAAAACCAGCCTGTCGCAGTCCCGAAATCTGGCCGAAACTTACCCAAGGTTCCTGGATGAGGGCCAGATCTACAGCTCGAGTGGCCAACAGCCTACAGAGAACTGCCGAGGCAGCCCTACTGTGTCTGATAGTAGCTCTCGTGATTATACACGGGTTCAGGGTCTCGTTTCAAATTTGACGGAACATCCGCTGTAAAGCCGTAAAGGCAGTCCATGGGAGTTAATTTTGTCTCCTCGTGTACACTGTTGTTGTACACGAATGCAGCGGTTCGCAGATATTGATCCCATGATTTGGGATTCTCGTCCAAGTATTCGATTATCGGCCTGTGTGCACGTTCGAGTGAGCCGTTTGACTGTGGGTGGTAGACAGAAGTTTGTAATTTCTTCACCCGTAGTAGTTTACATACCTTTTTAAACAGGTCACTCAGGAAGATACTTCCCTGATCAGTGACTATTCGCTTAGGAATGCGGTAACGCGCGACGATTTCGTCGAGCAAGATTTGCGCTACAGTGACGGCTTCCCCGTTAGGTATGGCGTACCAATCGACAAATTTAGTGAGGTTATCCTAGAAAGTCCAGATATACTTGCTTCCGGAGTCAGTTTCCTCGAGTGGAGCAACAATGTCGAGATAGACTTTGTCGAAGGGCTGTTCTGCGATGTCCGTGATGACCATCCGCATTTTTAACTGAGGTGATGCCTTCATTTTTTGGCATTGTATGTTTTATTGACGCCCTGATGGCCGCCAAAAGGAGAGTCGTGATAATCATGTAAGATCGTTTGTATCTCCTTGGGGCGACGAGCGGAGTAGTATCTCGGGGGTTCTCTGTTGGGACCTCTTCTGTATTTGGAACTATTTTGTTTTCGCGGGGCGTGTGATCCCGTATTTCGGGGCTTTTGGACTCTATTTGAGCGTTTTTCGTTTGGGCCCGGGTCACAGCGTTACATTTTAGGCGATTTTTTCGAATAGAGGTTATTTCATCATCCGAGTCCGAATCCATTGTATGGTGGACTTGCGCTTTTACCATTATGTTTTGTCCGTCTGTGACTTTCCGTGGAATGCGGCTTCACGCGTCGGCATTCGTATTGTACTTTCCTGGTTTGTATTCGATTTGATAATCGAATTCGGAAAGTTTATGGTGAAATCTCACCAGACGGGAAGTGGGGTCTTTAACATTACAGACTCCTTTGAGAGGCTTCTGTTCTGTATAGACCGTAAATTTTCGGCCTTGCAAGTAACATCGAAAGTTACGCGTGGCCCAGACTATGGCGAGCAACTCTTTTTCAATAGTTGAGTAGTCGCATTCCGCCTTGTTCAGTGTACGGCTGGCGTAGGCAATGGGCTGATCGTGTCCTACTTCTCGTTGCGAGAGGACGGCTCCTAATGCCTCGCTGCTGGCGTCCGTGGTTCAGTTGAATGGTTTCGAGAAATCGGGATTTATTTATTTATTTATTTAAGATTCATCAACGGGCTGATTACTTAACATGTAAATATAAAAACAGTCACAAAATAAAATAAGAATCACAATAATTACAATAATCAATAATTAATATAAATAACTAGAAAATAATTAATTAAAAGAATAACTAGAAAAATAGAAAAATAATTAACTAGAAAAACAATTAATAATACATAATAATTACAAAATAATAACAGAGTAGTTAGGAAAGTTTGGCCTTCACAGAATTTTTCAACAGATTAAAATCAATGTTGTTAAAATGCGAATTAAAAAACCGAGACATTGACGTGACGGGCTCGTGAAAACCGTAATTTGTGCGATGCTGTGGAATTTTAAGAAAATCTCGATTTCTCAAGGAGCGACTCGGAATCGATATATTAAAAGAAGACAACAAGACTGGAGAGTCAACATTACCTTGAAGACATTCAAAAGCGAAAACAGTTCTAGAGATGTTACGTCTGAATTCAAGAGAGTCTAGTTTTATGAGCTTAAGCCTATCTGAGTACGGCGGCAGGATAAGAGGGTCACTCCAAGGAAGCCCACAAAGTGCAAAGCGAACAAAACGGCGTTGGACTGCCTCTACCCGGTCAATTGAGTCACGATAAAATGGTGACCAAACACAACTAGCATACTCCAGAATAGGCCTGACAAAGGTGCAGTAGAGAAGCCTGGTGATAAAAGGGTCGTCAAATTCCTTTGCCCATCTTTTTATAAAACCCAATGTAGAATTAGCCTTAATAACTATCTCATCAATGTGATCATGAAACGTAAAACGACTGTTCAACCAGACACCCAAGTCCTTGGTCCTAATAATTTTTTCCAGAACACAGCCATGCATGGTGTATTTGAAGTCGAGCGGATTCTTTCTACGAGTAAAAGACATAGACGTATACTTACTAATATTGAGGGGAAGATAGTTATCAGAACACCAGTTGTAGAAAGCATCTAAGTCAGAATTTAAAAGTTCACAGACTCGAATAGAGGACACAACACGGAAAATTTTGGCGTCGTCAGCATAACAAAGAATTTTTGAATATTTCAAGAATAAAGATACATCATTGATGTATATAATAAATAAAATCGGGCCCAGATGACTTCCCTGAGGTACGCCAGAGGAATTAAAAATAAACTTGGATAGTGATCCACGGAAAGTAGTATAATCATGGGGCTTCTGGATCAGGAGCCAAGAGCAGAAATTTTGTTAGGTGTTTTGGTTGAAAGTGTGATTGTAGATAAGAAAATGGCTCCTGATCTAGAAACCCCATGGGATTTTTAAGAGCAAAATAAAAAAATGTTGTTAGGTGTTTTGATGAAAAGTGTAATTGGAGATGATGAAATGGCTCCTGATCTAGAAACCCCATGGCAATTTTGAAAGCAAGAAAGATAATAAGCTGGGGTTAAATGTGGTGATTGTTTTGGCGGCGGCTCGTTAGTAATGATAAGGATGAGTTGCAATAAATGATGATAAGGATGGGACCTGGGTCTGGTTCTGGATGTGGACCTGGGTCTGGTCCTGGACCTGGATCATGGCAAACCCCATGACAATAAGTAAAGAAAAGGTGGTGTTTGTATAGAAATTTTGTTTGATAGAGAGAAAAGCATTGCTTGCGTAAAATTTTTCTGATAAGAGTTGACCGTCTGGGTCTGGTCTGTAGTAACGTAAAATTTACTGATAAGAGTTGAACGTCTGGGCCCGGTCTCTAGTAGCATAAATATTTGGTGATAAGGATAAAAGCATTTGCTGTAGTAACCTTGAACTTTAAAAGAGTATCATGCAATTTCTTTTTCTGATTTAAATATAGGCCAAAATTGTGGTATATTGCGAAATAATGTTAGCGATTACGTCATCCGATCATTAAGAACTATCAAAAATAACAAGTCTGTACAGGTTTTCCGATTTCCGGGATGTTGCGGTTTTCAATAAATGAAAGTACAAGACATCTGCTGAGATTATCACAGTTCAATATTTTCTCGTGTTGAGTAAAGACATAGAATCAAAATGAGTCAAGCTCTAGTGCAGCAGCAAAATTCAGAAGATTTAATTGACGCTTTAGCGGATCTCAATTTACGAAGATATAAGCCGCTTCTTTACATGAAGGATATGGATCAAAGATGTGCATACAGGATTTTAAGCGCGAAAAGGCTAAAAACAAAATATGGTGACCGGATTGTTCTGGAATTAGAGAATCATCAGTTATTCTTACCAACACGTTTTAATTTCATAGCCCAATCCACAATTCAGAAACTGAATGAAGCTACCTATTTCATCACAAACAATGGCGGTATTGGATATAGTTATAATTTGGAATTTAGTAATCAGCAGATTAATAATCAACCTGAGAATGTGTTAGCGAATGCTATGTATTACTATGTAGATCAATAAAATTATATTATTACAGTTACTTTGTATAAATTCTACTTTAAACTTAGATAAGAAAAAGCAGATATAAAAATTTTACAAATTTCAGCTCTTTCCCAAAACAGCCTTCTGGCTAGCTAATTTGTAATTATTGCTTCTTTGGGTGAGGGGCAGTTTTTTTTTTTTTTTTTTTTTAATTGATGCTATAAATACCTGATACTTTATCGAAAAACGTTAGTACAGGAAGATGTTTTGGTCTGAAACAGTAAAAGCTGACACTAAATTTTGTGTATGCGAAGGGGGTTGGAAAAATTTTAGGATCGTTAATGTAAGTGTGGATCCTAATGATGTTTTAGAGATATACATGACTCCAGAAGATGGCAACAGGAGTCTAATATTACGGTTAAGAGCTGGCGAACCGATTTCTTCTACATTTCATTTTGATTTCAATTTTATGCCCTGGCAGCATGTTAAGTTAGACGTCTACGGTAATTGGAATGGATAAGAATCAACTAAATATCTGACCTTATATTGATTTTAGGAGGTGACATTGTATTAGTTGGAGAATCACAAGATCGCACAGTTAGGTATAAAGCTACAAATCATTTTCCCCGGAACTGCCCCTTTGGTGATGAGGATGATTGGAATTGGAATCATCCTATGAAAATTAAAATGGAAAATAAAAAAATAGAGGGGGATGTTATAAATGTACCAACGTCATAAAGTTCAGTTAGTTCTCGAGTTCATGTCAACATACTAACATTAAAAAATGGTTAGACGTTCAGTAAATGTTTTGCTTTTATCACTATGCATCTTTCATATCAATAGTTCACCGATCCCGTTAAGTGTAAATCTAATGGACAAAAGTATTAGTAATTTAGATTTTGCGCTAACCCTACCAAATAACGACTCTATACAAATTGGCTTATCTTTTAAATTGATGACTTACAGTAACACCAGCAATCCCAAAGAAGATGCAGTTTCTACTTCAAAAGAGATTAATGATGAGGAAATTGTTATTACTACATCAAGCACCACTACAAATGATAATCCTAAAAAGAAATTTGTATCAATTGACGAGGCCATCGAAGGTTTCAGGCAAGAGCTATTAAAGAAAGAAATGGATATTGCAGGAATTATTGAGAGCAAGGATATCTTTTACAGGCACTTTAAACTTGAATTCGATGACGAAACTATGCTAACCATTCGTTGTACATATGACAGTAATTACGTAACTCGCTCATTGAAGATATCATGCTATGAATACCGCGAGTTTGAAACAGAAAGAATTCTAAGTAACGGTGAAGTTGAGATGGTGAAACAAGTTGATGCTAATTATAAAAGTGATGTGGAATTAGTGAATTTGAGAGGAATGAATCAAACATATAAAATGAACATTTCAAAATAAGCAGTTACAAAAGAAAGTGTAATCCCTTTTTTTATGGCAGTTCAAAATGGAGTATCTTCACACAAAAATAATTTTGGATAATATTTGCAATTTAATTGAATTAACAGATTTTAATGAACTTATTGCTGAATATAAAAAGCTAGATTTATTAACTCCTGGTATTAAAGAGGTTATAGAGGTAAGACCAACAAAGTAGACATTTAATTATACATATATTTCAATTTTTTCTTTGTAGAACAAACCTTTTTTTAGTGATTATCAAAAACATGGGAGATTCTTTCTTAAACTCTCTAAAACTGATTCAACAGCGTATAAAAAATTCAAGGATATTTGTAGGAGTTTGCACTTTCAAGATGGTTTGCTTTTGCTACAAAAAGAAGAAGATAAGGCCAAAGCAGTCGAAAAAAAAGTAGTTCAATTTGATATTATCCCCAAGATACATTATGTTCCAATTTGGAAACGTAAGGGTCCCTGGGAAACATATGCTGTTGACAGATTTCGCTTTCGACGACGAATTCGAGATATGAAAGATGTTTTGGATCCCATTTTAGCTGCCTCGCATAGAAATGAAATTTATAGTTTAAGATTTAAAAATTTCAAATAGAGTAATAAAATAAAAGTACTTTTAATATAAAATATTTATTTGTATAACAATATTATAATACATTATCTTTCTTAATCCAAGAGTTGTGTTTTGATGAAAATCCGAGCCATTTAACATAAACTCTATCTGCGTTTCTTTTCAATATTTTTTCTACGAGGTAAACATCAGGATTCTTCGTCTTTTGGAGCTCCATTTCATAAAAACTCCCCTTTATTGCATTGCCTTCATGGTCTTCCAAGAGATATGTTACAGGATTCGTTATCTGAATTTTTGAAATCTTGAAGATCTCTGTAGTCCAGTTTGGTGTATACCCCTTTTCAAATACATGTTTATATTTACTAATGCGAACAAAGTCTCCCAGTTTAAATGTTGGTAAATGAAACGTCTTTAAATGATTGTAAACTGTTGATAGCAATTTTGTCTCATTCTGCTTTGTCACATCACGTGGTCTCATTTTTATTGTTCGATGATTACTTGAGTTATATTTTACGAGTAATTTCTTAACCATATCTATCCATCGGTATGAGCCCTGCATACTAAACTCTTTCCACATCATGCTTTTTAATGTTCGATTAAATCGTTCAACTATAGATGCTTTTAAAGGGCTATATGTAGAAAAATGATTAATGCGGGATTTTTTCATTAAGTTTTGAAATGAGCTATTGAAAAACTCTTTTCCATCATCAGTTTGTAAATTTGTGGGACTCCGACCTTCTTTTAGTATGGATTTCATAGCTTGAGTAACTTCGACAGCAGTCTTTCTTTTAATAGGAATTGCCCATGCATATTTAGAAAATCCGTCTATTACAGTTAATAAAAAATTATGACCATTATTGCTTGTAGTATAAGCTCCCATCTCAACTAAATGTGCTTGCCATAGATCATCTATTCCTTTAATTATAACACGTCTTCTTTTGAAATTTTTTCTGGCTGGTTTATGAAGCTCATTAACTACCTGTATTTTACTCATTTTGAAATTGTCAGAGATTCTACATTAATTAACGCTTTTAAAGTGTCATTAATTTCCTGTAGATTCAGATCTATATATTTCATTAACTTCTCTTGACCGTCGACAATTAATTCATTTACATATAATTCGTATGCTATTTTCAGTTTTCCTTGTAGAATCGCAATAGATTCACTCGTATATAATTGGCTGGCTGCTTTATCTTTTTGACTTGTTATATTTATTATGCTGTATATCTCCTTTAACTCTTCTTTAAGAACGGCACTTTCCTTAAGTATTAGCTCAGTTAGATTGATGCTGACTAACTGAATTTTTTCATTAGCGTGGGAATTACTTAAATGTACTACCTTATCAGCTACATCGTCGACATATATTTTAATGGCTGCATCATCTCTCTCCATCGGGCTTTTAATATATTTCAAGTTTTTAAAACCTACATTGAAATCTCCATCTTGAGTGAGCTTAAAACCTACACCATTTAGACCCTGTATTCCCTGGATTCCTTGAGGACCAGGTTCGCCAGGTAGCCCCCTAGGACCACGATCGCCAGTAGGTCCGAACTTTGCTTTTTTAGAATATCTTCCAAACTTGTCGACACTCATTGTTACATTAAAGCTGAATACAATTAAAGATGTTATTTATGCTATAATGTCACCTTCTTTCAACTCTTCAATAATTGAGATAATTTCATTGTTGTGGTTAGTGTGTCCAGCACCTTGTGATGCTATTAAGAGACGAAGTCTATCCACAAGCTCATTAGGATCGTTCCAACAAACGTAATCAATATTTTTCTTGGGCATATGCATCAACCCTTTACCATCATGAGAAATCAGTTTACTTATAATTTCTGTATACTTTGAAGCTCTAGTACCTTTTAATTGGCCGTCCGTTCTATATTCTCTTTTATAGGTGTTGAAGCGCAAGATCCTGAAAAGAACAAGACTAATTATATATTCATAAAAAAATAATTGTTAACTTACTCACAAAGTATTTACAGACAAGGTTTAGCTTCCCTGGAAACATTTGGTACTGCTACAGCATCATCAATTTGTTATGATGATGTACCGCTTATCTCGCAGCACCGTTGGTCCGCTTTGCCAGGCATCAGTGCAGTCATCTCCAATCAGTCGAACATTGTACTCGAACTTGACCGTGAATTCATTTATTAGAATTGTAATCTGTAAAGTAAGAGTTTTTATTTTTGTAATTGAAATGAAGTGTTAATGAAATTAATTTGAAATTTAAGACTTACTTGTTATTATTTATCCGCACTCAACACAACACATAATTCACATAAACTCCTCATACTCAACACGTTTTCACGGCACGACACGAAACAGGTAACCCGCATAAATTGAGCATAAAGCCACAACATATTGGTCCTTCGCAGTCGGATACAGCGAATTCACGCAGCGACATATCAACATAATCGCAACATCTTTTTTTTGAAATAATCGTCGCCACATGTGGAGCTGACTTCGTACGGTAGTACAGGTATCAAAAAACATTTCTCGTTAAAAATACAGAATTACATAAACATATATATTCTAATAAAACATTTATAAACTGTGCTTTTATTTCAAATTTTTATTAAAATTTTATGTACAACATAATTTAACATTAACACATACATATACATAAGTGATTTAAAACAATAAAATGGCAAATGAAGGTGCGAAATCTGATTCAAATCAAACCAAACAAACAAGTCGCGTAATTGATTTAATAAATGAACAATATTGTGTAAAAAATGAACTTAAATATTTGCGGGACAGTTATATTAAAACCGCTAAAGAACGGCGTACAAAAGGCGTTATAACGGGGAAAAGAGAAAGTGTCAAGGAATGTTGGTCTCAATTCGTTTTAAATAATCGGTTCATTAATTGCAATGCTTTAGAAAGTGAAAAACAATTGCCCTATTTTAAAGACAGTGTGTTCGAAAATGTCGAGATATTTTATTCAAATTTTCTTGGGGAACTTAATGATGCGTTAGATAGACTTTCATCCAATCCTTCCCAAAATAACACCCCTACGACAGCCACCACTCGTCCTGAAAATTCTCGAAATCAACAGACGAATATGCCCCAGGGATCAGTCGAAAATTTAGCTGTACCGCAAATAAAGTTACCAAGGATTGACATTCCTAAGTTTTCTGGAAATTATACTAATTGGAGATCATTTTATGACCACTATGATTCAATATAACGATAAAATCCCAAAGGTTCAAAAGCTGTATTTTTTAAAAACTAGTGTAGATGGTGAGGCAGCAAAGCTAATTAAGCATTTAGATATTTGTGAAAGAACTTATGATCCAGCTTGGGAACTGTTAATGCAACGATTCGATAACAAAAGAGTAATCGTAAATAATTATTTAATGATTTTAACGTCTCAAAACGTAATCAGACACGAGTCTTCCGAAGTTATTAAGAAAATCGTAGATACAACTAATGAATGCATTCACTCCCTTCGTAATTTAGATATCCAGTAGATTCCTGGGATGCTATGATCATATTTCTCGTTGTGCAGAAATTACCCGTCGAAACGCGCGGTTTGTGGGAACGTTCCTTAGGAAATAGCAGAAATCTTCATAGACTTAAGGAACTGTTAGAATTTTTAGAATCAAGATTTCGCACTCTTGAGATGTTACGGCATGCTGCCAATACTATTCCACATATTGATACGCATAAGTTTAAAAGAGAAACAAGGTCATTTCATGTACGGAAGTCGTCGGCCTGTCTTTTGTGTAAGCGAGATCATATCCTTCGCCAATGCTCACAATTTTTAGGCATGGATCCTATTGCTCGCAAGCAATTTGTATTGTCACGGTCACTTTGTATTAATTGCCTTGCAATGAGCCATCCAACACGCGGATGCAATAACCCTAAAACGTGCTATTATTGTAAAGAACGGCATCATACACTTTTGCACAGTGGAAGTCAAGTACAAAATCAATCAACTATTGTCAACGACACTAACAATGTTACAAATTTAAGTGCAATTACAAATATCAGTAAATCTGATAAATCAGAAATTACATCTCTGTTTCTTGACAAAACAACACATATTTCGAATTTCTTGCTTGCTACCGCCTTGATCAAGGTTAATTCAGAAACAGGGACTCACACTCTTCGCGCTCTAATTGATCCTGGATCACAAGGATCATTCATCACGGAAAGGGCAGTTCAAAATTTAAACCTACAAAAATACGACACATCGGTAAAAATTACTGGACTTGGCACATCTGCAGTTGGTACGAGTACTCATCAAGTCTTTTTCCGAATGGAGTCTTTCTGCAAGAAGGGGTTTGTTTGTGAAGTCAAGGCATTTGTCCTCAAGTCTCTTACAGGTTTGCATCCCTCTGAACCAATAGTAGCATCACAATCGTGGAATTATATAAAAGATCTATGTTTAGCAGATCCAACATTTTATCTACCAAGTAAAATAGATGTTTTACTCGGGGTCGAAGTTTACTCACAAATTCTAAGTAATGGCATCAGGAAAAGTGAGCAAGGTTCCACTATTGCCCAGAATTCCCATCTCGGTTGGATTTTGTTTGGAGAAATTCCTAACTCTTGTGATGAATATCAGGATATATTACCTTCAATAAATGTAACGACACTCCATAATTGCCTTCAGACAGACGATATATTGAAACGGTTTTGGGAGTTAGAAGACATCGATGAAAGGAAGAGTTTAACGAAAGAAGAACGCGAATGTGAGAATTTTTACGAAACTACTCATCACCGACGTCAAGACGGAAGGTATGAAGTTAGACTACCCTTTACTGGTTTTCACGCTCCAGGGCTAGGTAAATCAAGGATTTCCGCGCTTTCAAGATTATATCACATGGAAAGGAAACTTAACAAAACTCCGGATGTTTATAAGGAATATTCTTCATGTATCAGAGAATATCTCGAGCTTTCTCATATGAAACCAGCTAGTACTTCTGAAGATGATCACGTTACAAAAACTGAAGATGGAAATTGTGTATTTTCTGTCAACTACTTACCACACCATGCGGTGTTTAAAGACAGCAGCACAACTCATCTCAGAGTAGTTTTTGATGCCTCCCATCGGACAACAAATGGCATTTCCTTAAATGATACACTCTTAATAGGACCCAAACTCCAGGAAGATTTAACCTCGATTGTGTTGCGATGGAGGAAACATCCTATAGTATTTGCTGCAGATATAACAAAAATGTACCGCCAGATAAAGGTCGCGTTACCAGATACACCATACCAAAGGATTCTTTGGAGAGATAACCCATCACAACCCGTTCAGGAGTATGATTTAACTACTGTAACCTTCGGCACTTCTTGCGCTCCGTATTTGGCGATTAGAACGTTAAGACAACTAGCTTATGATGAAAAGGACAACTATCCTCTTGCTTCTCAAATCGTTTTGCGTGACTTTTACGTCGATGACGTGATGTCAGGCGCTGACACAGAAAATATTGCTATGGAAACCCAAGACCAGTTAAGAAAAATGTTGGCATCTGGAGGATTTGAATTGAGGAAATGGGTGAGTAACAATAATCAGCTGTTGGAGCATATACCCGAAGAACAGAAAGAAAAGGGAGTGTTTATGAGCTTAAGTGATGATGAATTTATTAAAGCGCTTGGTATTTATTGGAATCCGAAAAATGACGTATTTTTCTTCAAAGTATGTATAAGGGAGAAACAAGATATCCTGACAAAACGCAACATTTTATCGCAAATAGCGCAACTGTTCGACCCAATGGGATGGCTTACCCCAACGATTGTGATGGCCAAAATAATGATACAGGAACTATGGTTAACTGGTATAACGTGGGATGATCCAGTTCCGAAAGTAATTGCAGATAAATGGCTAAAATTGAAAGGCGAGTTAAAGTTGTTAGAAAAACAGGAAATCCCTAGATGGATTGGAACGCGACACAATACAAAACGAGTTCAACTTCACGGGTTTTGTGATGCGTCGATAGCAGCATACTGTGCAGTCATTTACACGAGAGTCATTGAGGAGGACGACAATATAAGAGTCAACATACTCGTATCCAAATCAAAAGTTGCACCTGTCAAACCTGTATCGCTCCCGAGACTTGAACTTTGTGGAGCAGCCTTACTTGCCAAGTTAATACACAAAGTAAAAAATTCACTCGATTTAAACAACCTTGAGATATTTACATGGTCCGATTCAATGATTACCCTCTCATGGATTCGAGGAAAGCCTAATAATTGGAAGACCTTCGTCTGTAATAGAGTAGCCTTAATACAGGAGTTTGTTAGCTGTAGTTCCTGGCGCTATGTTAATACAAAGGACAATCCTGCTGATTGTGGTTCAAGGGGGTCCTTGCCTTCATCTCTTATGCAAAATTCATCCTGGTGGCAGGGTCCACAATGGTTAAGACTACCTGAAAATGAATGGCCGAGTGAGAAGGGAAAGGAGTTATCCGAAGCAGATCACGAAAGAAAAATTAAGGCTCATTTCACAGAAATTGTTCCAGCCATGACAGTTGAGAATTTCTCAACATTACCTCGCTTGATACGAATTACAACATTGTGCTTTCGTTTTATTAGAAAATTACGAAACTCCAAGAACAAAATTACAGACAATCTGTCCGAAGCAGATGAAGCTCGACTCGCTCTTCAATTCTGGATCAAACTTGTCCAGAGTACAATATTTGCAAAAGAAATCAATGACCTGAAAACTAAGAAAGCCGTAAATCGCAAGAGCTCCTTGCTGTCCTTAACCCCGTTTTTGTGTAAAGATGGATTTTTACGGGTTGGAGGCCGTTTACATCACTCGGAACTTAACTATAGTGAGAAGCATCCAATTATATTGCCCAGCAGTCATCACCTGACTCACTTGATTGTAAAACAGGCGCATTTAATTACGTTACATGGAGGATTTCAGCTCATGACAGGATACTTGCGGCGTATGTATTGGATTCCACACATAAGAAATATTGTTCGGAGGGTGGTTCATCAATGTCTGACGTGCTTTAAATTTAAAAGAACGTTTTCTTCTCAGCTCATGGGTAATTTGCCGCAGCCACGTTTACGCAGGTCACGGGCATTCATGCACACTGGCGTCGATTATGCTGGCCCAATTTCTTTGCGAATGTCTCGAGTAAGAGGAGCTAAGGTACTTAAAGGATACATAGCCATTTTCATTTGTCTATGCACGAAGGCTATTCATTTGGAGCCTGTTAGCGACCAAACAACTGAGTCGTTCTTAGCTGCATTCAAGAGATTTATGGCTCGAAGAGGTGCGTGTTCCGATGTTTATTCAGATTGTGGGACAAATTTTGTAGGTGCCAGCAAAGTTTTGAAAAATGAATACGAGAGGGTTGTTGCCAACATTCTTAAGGAATCATCACAACGTTTAGCGCATCAATACATCAAATGGCACTTTATTCCACCATCTTCTCCCCATTTCGGAGGCCTGTGGGAGGCAGGAGTTAAATCCCTGAAACACCACTTTAAGAGAGTAACAGGTGAAACATCACTTACATTTGAAGAGCTAGCTACGCTTTTAGCTGAAATTGAAGCATGCCTTAATTCACGGCCATTATGCCCTATGTCAAATGACGCATCAGACCTATCAGTTTTAACTCCAGCGCATTTTCTCATTGGAGATACACTACTTGCACCACCAGAATCAAACATTTTAGATATGAAAGTTCACACCCTAACTCGTTGGCAATACTTGCAACGCCTAAAGCAGCAATTGTGGAAGAGGTGGTCAAGTGAATACTTATCAAGGTTGCAGGAGAGACCTAAATGGAGGAATCAACAACCTAACATTGAAAACGGAAACATTGTTTTACTAAAGGACGACAAAAGTCCACCAACACAATGGTGTCTTGGAAGAGTTGAAGAGATTTTCCCTGGTCACGATGGCTTAGTTAGAGTGGTGTCTGTACGCACAAAATCTGGGGTTTTTAAAAGACCTATTACGAAAATTGCATTATTACCGATTGTTGACAACTACAAAGACTAGATTTATTTGAAGTGTAATTTATTCAGACTTTCCAAGAGTACACAATACAGTATTATTAATTATAATTATAACTAAATAATGAACCTCGCGAACTAAGAACTTTGTGAATTAGTGAATTATGTGGTACATCGGAATCAAACAAAACACGCGCATGTCAGCTCCACTCGTGATCTTTTCTTCGAAAGAATAATCATGGTGACACCACTGCATGCAACTCTGCATCTACAACAACCATCGCAGACTTACAACGTTGATATAATTGGGTTATATCAAGGAGGCCGAGGATGTTGAAGCGCAAGATCCTGAAAAGAACAAGACTAATTATATATTCATAAAAAAATAATTGTTAACTTACTCACAAAGTATTTACAGACAAGGTTTAGCTTCCCTGGAAACATTTGGTACTGCTACGGCATCATCAATTTGTTATGATGATGTACCGCTTATCTCGCAGCACCGTTGGTCCGCTTTGCCAGGCATCAGTGCAGTCATCTTCAATCAGTCGAACATTGTACTCGAACTTGACCGTGAATTCATTTATTAGAATTGTAATCTGTAAAGTAAAAGTTTTTATTTTTGTAATTGAAATGAAGTGTTAATGAAATTAATTTGAAATTTAAGACTTACTTGTTATTATTTATCCGCACTCAACACAACACATAATTCACATAAACTCCTCATACTCAACACGTTTTCACGGCACGACACGAAACAGGTAACCCGCATAAATTGAGCATAAAGCCACAACAATAGGCATTAGTTTCTTTTAAGATAGCTTGATAATCTTTCAAGTCATCCGTACTATACAAAGTTTTTGCAGGTTGTTTCATAAAAAGCAATTCACATAGACCTAGCGTTATTTTATACGATTTTCCGTTAATAAGGAAATAATCTTCCTCAATTGCAATCTTTGAATTTCCAATTTTCCATTTGTTATCATCATCTAAATAAACTCCATAAGTGTTGTCAATTTTTGGGTTTTTGTTAGTACATAGTTCTAAATATTTATCAACTAATCCACTTGATAAATTAAGAGTAGAATCTTTATTTTCCATTAAAGTTCTAGAGTGTGTAGGTGTTGCAAATTCATCGTCTTCCGAAAATAAGGAATAATCTGGACGCTTTATAGGTGTACTTGTCGGCTCCATCTTCGGGAGTTTAATTTTAGGAGTAAACTTTATGTTATCATAATCACCATCATCATCATCTCTATATTCATCTTTAATTTTGGGCTCATATTTTGTTTTTGTTATGAACTCATGAAGTGGTTTTGTTATGGGCTTAAATGTCTCCTCAAGGTGAGTTTCAGTTTCAACTCGTCCAGTTTTCACAGCGCGGAATTTCTTCTTAATGGCTTTTCTAGTTTTGATAAGATTTTTTAATAGTTCGTCTCTCTTTCTAACCATCTTTCTAATGAGATTTGAACTGGTCTGTCAACTGGGTTGTACTGATCTTAACAGGCCTATGGATAGCTCTTATCAGGTCTATGAACAGCTTTTGACAGCTCCGTGAACAGCTTTACCAACTCTATAAAACAGCTCAAACAGGTCTATGAATAGCTTTACCAGGTCTACGAACAGCTCTTATCAGGTCTATGACCTGCTTTATCAGGTCTATGAACTGCTTTACCAGCTCTGTTAACAGCTATAACGGGTCTATAAGACAGCTCGAACAGGTATACAGATATATTAACAGCTATAATGGGATATTATCAGCTAACCAGATTTTTTTAAATTTATAGTGAAATATATGTATCAACTCCTTTTCGATAACGTCCATTATTCAATAGACTGTCTTTATCGATTACTAGAAAGCCATAACTATCTTTCCAGCAAACACTGCAAATATTACGAAATTTTTCAAAGGTCATGTCTGTGTTAACATGATCATTATATATATGCCTAAGATTCATATCATCTTGTTTAAATAAAATAAGAAAGTTAGCGTTGTCACGTATTAAGTGCTTCGGTATATGGGTGTAAGTCTGACAGAGATAGAAACTATCAATATTATTGTGTCGTCCCATGCAAAAATAATCACGTATGTTATTTTGTTTCCCACATGCTACATCATCGAAAATAAAAACAGAATTCTGTTTGGCGTCCTCAGGAGGTATGACTTCGCAATTATTAGAAAACGTGTAGTAGCCCAGACCAGTAATAGGACTTATAAGCTGCTCCAGATATTGATATTTAGGCTGATGGAGTGATTTTGAGTAGATGTAGATATTCTCGAACTTGAGTCCATTTGGGTGTTCTATAAGACCAATCATAAGATTGGTTTTACCACAGTTAGAAGGTCCAACAAGAATACCTCTTATATTGTCAGGTATAAGCGAGCTATGTCTTTTGACTTTATTTGCAGATTTAATATCTAGATTTTTTATTGGTAAAGAGTCTTTCTGCTTCACGAACTTCATTATTAGAACTGAAATATTTATTGCACAACACTGAACTTTTATATCAGTCAATAGCTCAGTGCGCTGTAGTGTGGACGTCTAAAAGATTTATCTGACCAGTTGAATGATTGATCATTCAAAGAATCGAAATCGTTCTTGCCTGCGTAAATGTGGAAGAGGAGGCGGTTTGCTAAATACAGCAATTAGTAATTTGCCGTTTGAATTTCATTTGCCTGGATATCAATATTGCGGCCCTGGTACTAAATTACAAAAAAGATTAGCAAGAGGTGATCCTGGAATTAACCCTCTTGACGCAGCTTGCAGAAATCACGATATTGCATATTCTCAGCATAAAAATATTGAGGATCGTCATATTGCTGATCGTATATTGTCCGGTAAAGCTTGGGAACGAGTGACATCTTCAGACGCATCCCTTGGAGAACGTAGCAACGCCTGGCTTGTAACAAACGCTATGAAAGCAAAAGTAAAATTTGGAATGGGGGCAAAAAAGAGCAAAACTCGTTCTAAGAGGAATAAAAAAACGTTAACGCTTCAAAAAGGAGTTCGTGAAGCTAGAAATATCTTAAAAGTGAAAAAACCAGATTCTTTAAAAGAAGCTATTACACTTGCACTCGCTACCACTAAAAATGTATTTAAAAGAAACAAGAAGTATGTAAAGACTCCCCGTATAATTCCTATACCGAAGGTTGGAGGAATCTTACCTCTCATTCCTATTTTTGCTGGGCTTTCTGCACTGGGAGCTTTAGTGGGTGGTGCATCTGGTGTCGCAAAGGCAGTAACAAATGCTACAAATGCTAAAGAACAGCTGAAGGAGAGCAACCGACATAATGAAACGATGGAAGCTATTGCATTAGGAAAGAAGGGTAGCGGTTTATATTTGAAGCCCTACAGAAAAGGACTTGGTCTATTCTTAAATCCGACTTCAAAAAACTTCTAAAACTGCTACCTAATCGAGCATTAAATGAAATCGATTTATATAAATATGCGAATGATTCACCACATTTTAGAGGCGTTTTTATGCTTGATGCTCTACCCAAAAAACCTCGAAAATATGAATGTGGAATCGTAAATTTGGATACTACCACCGGTCCTGGAAGTCATTGGGTAGCATATTACAAAAGGGGGTCTAAAAAGGAGTACTTTGACAGCTTTGGAAACTTACAACCACCAAAGGAAATTTTAAGATATTTAGGAAAAAATATTGTTTACAATTATAAGTCCTATCAAAATTATAATATGATAAATTGCGGTCACTTATGCTTGAAATTTTTATATAATCATTGTAATAATAAGTAGCTATAAGTTTAAGAACATAATTGTCTATTGTAAGATGACCACTATAAATAAACTCTGCATAAAAATAACAGTTGCATTTCACTTTGAACTACTATGTCATTAACACTAACTTTGACTGGGAATTCCTCTGTACTTACAGTTGAGTACTTTCCTCCACTGGATCTTACATCGGAATACGTTTGTGGACTCATTGATTTACAGACATATAATTCAATACCTAATGTGGATAGTAGAAATAACTTATTTCATGTTGGTGATGATGAAATTAAAATTCCAGAAGGTTCCTACGAAATTGATGATATTGCAGGATTTATCAAAAGAGAACTAGCTAAAACAAAAACTATACCTGTCGTACAAATAACAGCTAATAATAATACCCTGAAAAGCGAAGAAAAAAGTTCCACCCGTGTATTATTGAATAAAAAGAACTCCATTGGATCATTATTAGGATTTAGTAAACGCGTTCTAGAACCTAATATTTTACATCACTCTGATTTACCAGTAAATATAATAAAAGTTAATGTAATACGAGTTGAATGTAATATAGTATCAGGTTCCTTCATAAATAATCAGCAAGTCCACACATTACACGAGTTCTCTCCTAAGGTGGGTCCGGGGTATAAAATAATCGAGGTTCCTAAGAATGTCATTTACTTGCCTCTGAACATCAGACGGATAAGTTCTCTAACACTGAAGTTCGTGGATCAAGACGGTGAACTAATAAATTTTAGAGGAGAAACGATTACAGTGGGACTGCATTTGAAACCGCATCATGCTAATATATAATAATACTATTGATAATAAATACAAGCACAAAAGCCTTAAGTCTTCTAGTCAACCTAAAGCCACGCAGCAGTCTGGAATAAAGCTAACAGTCGCTAACGAGCAATTCTTAAAAACTCTTGGTATTAAGTTAAAAAATGAGTGAAATACTCGATATTAAACAAGGTGCAAGCTATGATAATAGTATTACAAAAGTTGAGTATCATAGCTACTCTCCGTTTTTAACATCATATAAAAACAGCGATGAAGTTCGAATATCAGTACAGCATCAGGATTTGTATGTGTTACCAAGTGAAAGCTTCTTATATATAGATGGCGCGCTAACAACAACAGAAGGACATGCATCAGCAACGGCAAAATTAACTAATAACGCCATATCTTTTCTATTTGACGAAATTCGTTATGAATTAAATGGCGTAGAAATTGATCGGACGAGAAATCTTGGATTTGCTACAACAATAAAAAATTATATATCTTTAAATCAAAATGAAAGCAATGCGTTACTAAATGCATCCTGGTCTCCAGATAATTCAATATCACCTACAAGAGGATTTTTCAATTTTTGTATTCCTCTAAAGTTGCTGCTCGGCTTTGCTGAAGACTATAAGAAAATTGTTATAAATGCTAAACATGAACTTATTTTGATTCGAAGTAGAAGCGATGAAAATGTTTTTATATCTCCAGATGATGAAGTTAAAATAGACATTTTCAAACTACAATGGCGAGTACCCCACATAAGTGTAGCTGATGAAGAAAAACTCTCGCTGCTTAAGTTAATCGGTACTGGACGACCCATACAAATGAGCTTTCGTAGCTGGGATATATATGAATATCCTATATTACCCGTAACTGTTGATCATAATTGGACAATTAAAACATCAACTCAGTTGGAAAAACCTCGATATGTAATTTTAGCACTTCAAACGGATCGAAAAAACCAGAAGAAGAAAGATGCAAGCAAGTTTGATCATTGTGAACTTTTAGATGTCAAACTTCACTTAAATTCTGAAACATTCCCGTATGAAGACCTAAACATTAAATTTGGTCGGGAAAGATATGCTTTATTGTATGATATGTATGCAAAATTCCAACAATCATATTACGGACGTCTTCATCAACCGCTTCTTACTCCAGAGAAGTTTAAGGACAGTGCTCCAATTGCAGTTATCGATTGTTCACATCAAAACGAGGTGATCAAATCGGGGCCTGTCGATATTCGTATACAATTTAAAACTCAGAGTAATATCCCCGCAAACACAACTGCTTTTTGCTTACTTTTGCACGATAGAATAGTCGAATATAGTTCATTGACCAGTGAAGTTAGGAAAATAATTTAGGATTACGAATGGCCGCAATTGTAGATATCCAAGGATTTAAAGACGAATGTAACAAGTTCATTGTGAAGGAATTGGCTATTTTGACAAATGGAAACCAAATGCAGCACTTTATTTTTCAACCTCCATTCAAATTTAAGGATTTAACACATGCAAAGAGAAGAGAGGCGAAATGGTTGCACCTTAATTATCATGGGTTTTACTGGAATGATGGCTATATCCCCTATCATCAGTTATGTACGTTAGTGGCTCCAATAATAAAAAATAAAGTAATATATATGAAAGGATGCGAAAAAGTTCAATGGTTAAAAGAGACATTTGTTGAAAATTTATCTGTGTATAATATGGAAGGAGAATTGAAGTGCCCAAATTTGGAACATTTAAATTTCTTTTACATTAATGCTCCATGCTGCGCAGTTCACCAAGGAAAATGTGCGCTAAGAAATGTATATCTTTTAAAAAAATTTTTAGATAATAAATAGAATTGATATTATACGATTTTTACGATAAAATAAAGTTCTTTTGCAAATATAATAGAATTTTATTAATTCACTTGATCTAAATCACTTTCGCTCTCAGGAAATTTCTACTTTACATTATTTACTTCCTCAGAAAAGAAAATGTATGTATCTCTTTTCAAATTGATCCTAAAAGTAATGAAAATATCTATGGATAAATAAATAAAAGAGGACTTTTTGTTAAACTGTTTATTTTGTTCTTTATTTTTATCTTTTAATAATCACTTATTACATTCAAGAATTAATTATAATAGTTAATTTCCATCATCGGGTTCACTTAATGTATAATGTCCCCATGCCAGGGTTTCGATACCATTATCTTTTATATATCGCTTATCATCTGAAGGACTTAAGGCAATTTTATTTATATATTGTGTATATATAGTATGACGTTTCGATCTAAATGTGAGCATCTTAGCATAATATAATTTTTTTCTATACAAACTAATTCTATAATTTTCCATAGTTAAACAATCAGTAGCTGTCTTCTTAACTCCCTTAGCTTTCTTAACATCTTTCTTGCTGTCTACTCGGAAAGAATACATCTTAGATCTCAATCCTATAAATTCTAACATAATCTTACCATTATTTTCATCCTTCATTAATCCTAAAACTTTTTTGTTTTTTAAAGGTATACTATATAGATTGTCAAAGGGGTATTCCGATGTATCAAATTGAGATTGAATATCATGAAATATATCTTTATAAAAATCGTCTGTATAAATTGTATAGATAAAGGAATCTGTATCCATGTAGTTAAGAAATATATTTTCGTTATACTTAGGTTTTATATAATCGTAGTGAAAGTCGTACATTTTATATTTAGAAAGTTCTAATACTGTGAAACCCAAATATATCGGTTTGTTATACGTTGTACGCACTCTGCTTAACTGAACAGCAGCCATATTTGATGTAAATTGTGAAAGACTGTGAAAGTTGGGTTTCGCTATTAATCCACGTAGACCTGTATGTCTATTGAAATTATCCCATTGTGTCACAATTTTTACATCTTTCCTCTTATCTACATTTTCCATTGTTTTACCGTATACTGAATTATTGAATAATTTAAAAAAGTTTTTTTCGAAATCATTTTTTGCCTTTGTTCTATGAATATTATTCAAATCAATATAACTTTTTAGCCAACAAGACTGATTGAACTGTAAGATCCTATGAATACGTAGAAGACGTAAACCGTGTTTCAAACACTGTTGAAGATTTCTATAATGTATAATATAATTATATTTATTGTTTAGATCTGCAATTAATTTTTTTGATTTCGATTTAGGACTAATTTTATTTTGACAGCAAAACGGTAAATCATTATGAATGTCATGAATGGATTTTGGATAAGCCAAATCTACTTCTAAAATATAACCTATATCAGAGTCTCTAGGAATTGACATTACATTAATATTAATATCAGTTGACCATTTAAAATTTCCATATGGAAGGGACTCTGACATTGCCCAACCATACAAATTATTTGCATCTAAATATACTAAATATTTTGACGGATCCGTTTCAACAAAATTACTTATATATTTATTGTTAGCTTCAGAATGTCTTAAACAACATTGGGTTAGCCCTCCCCTGATTCCTTTGTTTATATAATTATACATATTTATATCGGTAAGCAATTCTAATTTAATTTCAGTATATTTAAGCATAGCATCCCATGACAATCCAGGAGAAGTATAGTAGTGACAAGGGTCCAGCTCATAAATGTCTTTACACAGTACTCTGAAATTTTCAAATATATCTACGAGCAATAATACGTCGGACTTTAGATATAACTTTAAATAATCAGAAAGAGTTTTGCAATTGAAGTTATTCCAAACATTAATGGAATGTTTATAATTTTCTTCACTACATTCTGAATTAGTGAATTTATTGAAAAACGTATGACGAGGAGGTAAAGTTTCTTCGCTCAACTTTTCCCAAGAATTTAAGTATTCGTAAGGAAAAACTCCTTTTCTTGTAATTAAATTGAATGAATAATCATCTTTAAATTCACTTCGAATTATTTTAAAATCTTCTTTTGATAGATTGTTAGCGAGATTTTCCAAACTTGCTAACATAAATCTGTTTGAGTCCAGAAATCTCAGCTCAAAACTATGGTTATTTATGAAAATTTTCTTTGATAATGTAATATATAACTCTTTATTTAACGGTATAACATTAATATCTCCTTTTACATTATTCAAAGCTTTTATAAAGAGATGACTATCATACCCCGAAAAATTGTGAAAATATATTGGAATAAAATTTAGCAATCTATGGTTTAAATTGCAAACGTTATGAGCTGGACCTCTGTACTTACCAGTCAAATGGCAATGATCTATAACTCGATCATTATTTAACAACTTTTTACATATATGACAAAATAGAGCCTTTTCATGAATTTCATTTTCTTCAGAGGTCATTGGAATTAGTAAGTTAATTTTACATAGGTGTTGATTATAAATTTCTTCGACATCGTCAACTAAATTCTCAACAAAAATATCTGCTGCGTCGTGCCCTTCGTAAATCCTAAACTTGTTCAGATCGTTATTATATGAGCATTTTATGAAATATGAAAATGCGCAAGGAATACGCTCTTGAACATCTGTAGTTGATGACGTCGTTGAGGCTGGTAAACACGTTTCAATATCCTACAGCAGGCATTCGAAATCAGCGTAAACAACAAAAGGCACGAAAAGTTGTCGATCGTACCTCTTAAATTGCAGAATCGATTCATCTAAACTTGGCATATTCGTTACAATTTTGCAGCATTCTTTCTTATGATTGAATAAAGCGGTCTCGTTGTAGAAGTACAGCAAGCAAGAATTACAAAAATGAATCTTCGTTTTATGATTTGTAATTTGCCTTTTTACTAATCTCGAAATATTTTTAATCCAAGTGTAGTGATATTTTTCCCCATTTTGTATTAAGAGTAGATTAACATGATGGCTTTTTTCACTTTCGGTACAATAAAATGGTCCAACAATGGTGCAAGCATCTGCCGATATTTCTTCGTAACCAAATACATTTACACTAACATCAGGATTCAATTTTTCAAAGATTGCAATCTTAGGTAAAGCAATTGGAAATTCTATTTTAGAAAACTTTAAGGTCACGCCATTAGGTAGATCAATCTTATCAGCTGATATATCTGCCACTGAATACGAACTTGTTCTGTTGGAGTTGACACTAACTGGAAATATGGCTGATATTATAGCCCACTTGAAACAATATTCATCGTTGTTTTCAACATTTACACATGCCTTCTTATTTAATAAAAATTTTGGAAGCGCCAAATATGAAGAACCTCTCAATGGTTGAAACTGATTAATATTAATTTCAGTATGTATAATCCTCAATAAGGTCCAGCCACTATCTCTCTCTTGAAATTCTTCTGACTTTATCTGAATTCGGTCAGCCATGATATCATAAAGAGAAGAAAAATCACTTTTCTTTGTAGCTATCTGCATTTTCGATTGGAAAGATTTAATTGAAGTAACTATATCTTCCATCTCTTCTTCATCTCTTGTTACTTTCATGTATTCTGCAAAAATTTCCATGTTAAATTTAAAGGATACATGTTTAATTAAAGATTCAAACAGAATTCCAATTGTATCGTTCTTCGACTCCTTTAAATATTTTCCAATGTCCAGCAATTCTTCACACTTATTTTCAATTACAAAGGTTTCGATTCTTTCACTGAAACCTGATTTAATGTTCTTTATCTTCTCATTTACAGGAATAGCTGCATTCGTCTTATGAAGATTTGTTCTTAGGTGATATTTCCAACTTCTAAGTTCGATTTCTCACTTACATATTTCGCACGAAACTGTTTGTCCACTAATTGCCATTGAAGTTGAAGGTTGCTCACATTTATGTTTTTGTAAAAATTTGTTTGAACTAAAACTTTTTTTACAGCTGCTGCATGTAATTTTTCCACTATGAATTAATCTAATATGTCTTTTTAAATTCGAATCCTTCCCAAAAGTCTTACCACAAATATCGCACAAAAAACTCATATTTATTTTCAAACTGTCTTTCACTATAAAATATAAAAACTTATTTAATTAAGATATTTATTCCGATTCGTTATTTTTAAACTATCTTTCACCATAAAACACAAGAAAGTTGTTAAATTAGTCCGATCCGTATTATTAAAAGTCACAAATAAAACTGAATTTGTGTTCAACATTTCATGAATATTTCAGGAAATTTATCGAATAATTATAACCGCAATATCCCCCCCCCAAAGCTATAGAGTCATTCGTACTTACCATTCAAAGAAATTATTTTAAACCACAAGTTCACTTATCACCCAAATACACTAAACAGATTTGAAAAACAACGTAACCGCAAATTCTGATTTCCGCTTCAATAAATCAACCCAAGAACAACAACAGAAAGCAGACACATATACCTAATAGAAATAAAAGTAATCTCAAATAAAACTATAACTTTAATGTTTCTGCTTTTTATTCTTAATTTGACTACAATCAATATCAGAATCATCAGATTCCGATAATTCGACATCTTGCGAGAATTTCACGGTGTCCTCATCTTCTTTGGCGATGTAGAAATGCTTCTGCGCCGACATGGTCTTCAGTACATCATCTCCTAGCTCCTTATACCTTGCTGGCAAAAAGCAAGAATGTTCTTCAAGATCCAAGAGCACTCGCTGTCCATATCTAGTATCTTGTCTCTTGGCGGCAATAACTTTATACCTTTTATCTCTTTCCATGTTCCGTATGGAAAGAGTTGGCTTAAAGCCCACATTGTTTAATTTCTTTAATATATCGGTGTTTTTCACTTTCTTAATTGACGTCGACGACATTTTCACCGCGCTAATAAATTCAAACTGAATGTATTAAAAATTTAGTTTAGTTATTAGCTTATATTATCATTTGATATAAACCGCAGGTTTAACTTTTCTCACAGAAATTTTTAGAATTGAAAACCACAATTTCCTTTCTCACACAAATTTCGCACTCAACATAATATCTTACCAATTAACAATTAGAAAACCGCATTTCAGCACTTTGCTCTGCACTGATAAATGTTTGGAAATATTTAAGGTTTATTTAGTAGGAGAAGTCTATCTGAGAAGTTATTGTGCGTAATTATTTAAAAATGCCTATTGCGGATAAGCACAGTACCCAAACATTTGAAATGCAGTTTAATCTGCAAATGGCACCACACCTAAACGAACCGCATTTGGAGAATTGGTATAGGAGCAGAATGCATGCAACGACGACTTCTATAGCAGTTTTAGGCGGTAGTATCAATCAAAATTGTCTTGATTGCTCTTCAAGATCACATACACCTTTAAGGGAACTGCAAATTGACAGCGAATTTCTATACACTTTTGAAATGTTAAAAACTAAATATCTACTTAATCCGCAAAAGTATTGCAAAACGTGTAAGAATTGTCTATTTGAAATTGAATTTATTTAATAAAGTATGCACTTGGTAAAATTAAACATCAAAACGAGTCTTAATTTTTTATATTTAACCAAGCAATCCAATCAATCAATCACCTTTTCTTTACTTATTGTCATGGGGTTTGCCATGATCCAGGTCCAGGACCAGACCCAGGTCCACATCCAGAACCAGACCCAGGTCCCATCCTTATCATCATTTATTGCAACTCATCCTTATCATTACTAACGAGCCGCCGCCAAAACAATCACCACATTTAACCCCAGCTTATTATCTTTCTTGCTTTCAAAATTGCCATGGGGTTTCTAGATCAGGAGCCATTTCATCATCTCCAATTACACTTTTCATCAAAACACCTAACAACATTTTTTTATTTTGCTCTTAAAAATCCCATGGGGTTTCTAGATCAGGAGCCATTTTCTTATCTACAATCACACTTTCAACCAAAACACCTAACAAAATTTCTGCTCTTGGCTCCTGATCCAGAAGCCCCATGATTATACTACTACGGAAGGACACACGCTGAGTCCGATTTAGTAGGTAAGAACGAACCCAGTCTACAAACAATGAAGGAAACGCGAGGGCCGTCGAATGCCTTGCTAAAATCTGTAAAGATACAATCCACTTGCTTTCCAGCCTCAATTTTGGATAAGCAGAAATATGAGAATTCGAGTAGGTTAGTCGCAGTAGACCTACCTTTCATAAAGAAATGCTGGAAAGTTCCAAGAAAAGGTCTGCAATGAAAGTATAGTGTATCACAAACTAATGCCGCAAAAATCTTAGCAATACAACACAAGTTTGCAATGGGTCTGTAATTGGAAATATCACACCTCTTGCCTTTCTTGTGAAGAGGGATAATAAGAGATGATTTCCAAGATTTTGGAAAGACTCCACAAGAAATAGATAAATTAAATAAATAACAAAGAACAGAAACCAAGGAAGAAGAGCAGTTCTTATAAAGGGAAATAGGAATACCATCATCACTACTTTCAGTGTCACCTAGTTTTAATAAAGTAGGGTAGCCGTCGGTGCTACGCTTAGAGTTAACAAATCTCCAAAACTGCTTAGGCTCACCGCGTATAATGGACCTCATTCTGTTAACGTAATTATTATATGAGGCATGAATTTCGGAATTGAACTCATCGCGCAATTGTGAGTAGATATAAAAATCCGAGTCGCTCCTTGATGAGCAGAACCGCTTCCATGCTTTATTTTTTAAGTTTTTAAGATGCTTCAGCGTGCTATTGAGCCAAGGCGGACTAGAGAAAGAAGAAAACGAACGAGAAACAGGAACACAATGCAAGAAATAAGTAAACAAATTGTCATAAAAAGCACTTACCGCCACATCAATGTTCCGCTCATAAAAAACATTAGACCAATTACAATTCAATAAAAAATTATTCAATAGAGAAAAGTCAGCCTTTTTAAAATTAAAAGAGAAGTCGTCGTGAATCAGAAATGCAGCAGGCAGGGGATCGAAGACCAAAGCAATTTGAAGCGCAGGATGATGAGACGTCTCAGGAACTAAAGGAACCGGGCAACGCCTGACCAAGGTGCTGCATGGGTCAGTGCTAAACACCAAATCCAAAAATCTGCCAGAATCATTAGCGATGCTGGAACACTGCACAAGCCCGGAAGAGGTAATGCCGTCGATGAAACATAGAGAACTCTGCGATGCAGGTGATTGGGAAGGAATCAGCCCGTCAACATCTGATGATATATAAGGAGTGGAGGGAAAATTAGTGAGGTTTTGATTCTCTCGAATGCCTACAGGCACTTCTCGGTCCATGTGAATTTGACATCCCTGCGGAGGAAATTCGTTATCGGACGCACAATCTTGGAGAAGTCGGGGATGAATTTTCGATAGTAATTAGCAAGGCCAATAAAGGACTGAACTTGTCGTACAGTTCTGGAAACTGGGAAAGTTTGGACGCAAACCGTTTTACTGGGGTCTGGAAGTTCTACTTCACTGGAACACTTGTGGCCTAGATAAACAACCTCTTTTCTCAGAGACTGGCACTTTTCGGGCTGCAGTTTGAGGTTGTTCTCTCTCAAACGATTGAAGACTTTGCGGAGCGTATTATTGTGGTCCGCAAGGTTTTTACCGTAGATGACTATGTCGTCTAGGTAGACAAAGTATTCCAAGCCTTGTAATCCTGTTAGGACGAAATTCATTAAGCGTTGGAATGTAGCCGATCAACTTTGAGGAAAGAGATATCGTTATACTCGTAACAGAGCTGTGATATCGCTTGTTTTTCCTCCACGCTCAGATTTACGTCCAGGCTGAGCCCTTCGTCTAACTGGCAAGGCGCTGGTTATTATTTGGGGCGTCCGGGTCTTCATACTCCGGGAATAAATATTTGATATGCTGTAAAGTAGCCATTCTTAAGGCACTAGAAATATTTTTACCTTTATTTTAATTTTTTATTTTACTCCTAGTTATTTTATTTAAATCAGAAATATTGTTATCTTTATTTTTACCTTCACCCCAATTTATCTTATTTAAATCACTCTTAATACTAAAACACGATGGAGGTGGGGTTTCTGAACCGCCGTAAATTGCCATATTTGAGGCGAACTCGCTTTCGTCTTCAAATGGGCTCTTTCGCCTTGGTTTACTTACTGTGAAAGTTGATTTTGGAGCTTTTGTAGATACCGTCCCTGTGGTGAGGTCACTTCCATTGTCGACGTGTTTTGAAATTATATTTTGAGAGGGCGTGGGAGCTGATGGGCTTTTGCTATCGTAATTCTAGGTGAGCTCCGTCGGCGTTTGTTTCATTATGTTTACCTTTCCTTTGGTGCCTTTGTTTCCTTTTCTTTCCTTTGTTCGTGGGTGCTGGTGGTTTCGCGCCATCGCTATTCCTGGTTTTCAGCTGAGCATCCTCAGCGCGTTCTCCAATTTTTGGGGTTTCCTGATTGTTTATTTCCTCTTGATCCTGTTTCAGTTGGACGACGGTGTAGTTGTGGACAGGGACTAGATGCAGACTAATGGTAGTCAGAACTATTTGTGAATTGTGAGTGTTGAGAACTCCAACAGATACTGCTCTCAAACCAGCGGGGAGTAGGCCATTCGCCAGGATCCTTGATCTATCTCTCTCGATAGACAGAGCATCTCCTCCTGCAGCTGCAAGGATATCTCAACTATGATCTGTGACCTAGCAGGTATGCATACAGGCTCTTTCAGCTGTATTTGTTGCTGCCTCATCTCGCAGGTCAAATCACTCTCAGTCGGTTTGTCCATCTCGCATTCCAGTGTTCGGCGGTCATTGTTCTCCTCTTGAGAAACTTTTAAAGTACCACAGATTGTCAGATCGGCCTGTCTGGGCTCTGCGCCATCTGTTCGGGCATTCACTCTGACCACTTTTTCAGAACACAGGTTATCCAAAGCAGTTGTTAATGGAACAGCAAACTCCTCAGGGTTGTTTTCCGTTCGAGGGAATCGCAATGCCTTATTCGGACCCTCAACGTTACAATTATTTGCTAGGAAATCATTTCCCAGCAAGCCGTCGTCGGAAAGGCCGGGAAGGTTTTTTATTACCTGAAAATTGCAGGGAATGTTGTTCTTTAAATTGCCCTGGCATGGCATGGCATGTTCCCAGCGTCTTTCCGGTACCAAATGGTGTTTGTAATGTATATGTTTCTCCGGTATTTATATCTTCGAGATTTTTAATTACTTTCTTTTTTATAATACTAACCTCAGCGCCAGTATCTACTACAAGTTTGGTATTGCCGCTCAGGCTAATATCCAACGGAAGGTTAACTGTAGAGATACAGGGTTCGGGCGGCTGAGGTGACCCTTTATTAAAATTTTTAGTTCTTAGTGTCGATCCGGAATCTTTTCGGTCGACTGCTCGTCGTTTCCCTGGCTCTTAGCGTCCCATTTTTGTTTCTGGTGGCATACCTCTATGGAATGGCCGCGACGGTTGCAGAATTTGCATTTGAGTTTAATGTTAAAAACTCGAGGACCGACCAGCGGAAGGTTGCTGATCCTGAATCCTTCGTTCGGGGAGCCTTGGCTGGTTACTCGGGACCGGCACCTGGCGATTGTTCCTACAATCGCGAACATCATGCCCATATATCTTTCAGTTAGAGCAGAAGGGCGTGTTTTTACGCTTCATACAGTCAGTGATTCGTGGGGGAGACGAGCGTTGAGGAGCTTTATATGGCGGAATCTGTCGGCGAAAAATTTGTGGTGGCGGTGGTCTGTAAAACGTTTGCTGTGGAAAGTTTCTAGCTGGTTTATATGGGGTTCTATGGAATGCCCGTATTCTGGCAGTTGGGTCCAAAGCGACCGGGGTAGTTGTGCCTTGTTCCACAACAACCGGGGCAGGAAACCCTTGGGTTGTTGTGGTTTGCGTGAACTGGGCGCCCTGCTGTAGTTTCTCCATGTCGAGTGCTTTATGTGACAGCTCCTCGAGCGTGCCGTCGGTAACGGTGAGGAGATATTGGCATAGGTGCGTATTTGTAACTCCGCTGCGGATTGCGTTTTTCGCGAAGTCCTCCAGCTGCGTGGTAACAGCTTGGGTGGCCGCAGGTCCGTATTTCGTTTGTGCAGCTTCTTTACAGAGGACCAGCAACTGTTTCACTCTAGCCGTGGAGGCGGTGAGCGTTTCGCGGGGGTTGCGGTGAGCGTTTCGCAGGGGTTTTGGTGAGCTGTTATTAGCCTATTTACCAGTTCCTGGTAAGTTTCTCTGGGAAGGTATGCCGCGTTCAATCTGGCTTCGACTTCTTGGGAGGTTGTCGGTACATCTGAGGCCAACAGTTGATATGCTCCTCCACGAAGTCTTGTGAGGAGGATCTTGAGGAAAGCATGTTGCTCTCCATCGGAAAGGCACTGCTTGGCCTGTCGGCAGCAACCCAGGAATGTTTGCAACTCTGAACCGAGATGACGATTTTTTCATAATCGGTCGCCATAGTGGAGTTCTGATTCGAGTCGCTGATGGGCGAGTCTTGTGCGAGAAATCTCTTGTGAGTCTTGTAATGAGGTGTTCCTTGTTTTGGCTTACTAATTCGTTTTCTGTATCGTCTAGCTTGGCTTGAAAAAGTGCGGCTTCCTTTTGAAAACTCTCTAGATCTTTTAATCTTTCCTCGCTGGACTTTGTAGTCCGGTTTTCGAGATGGTTAGAATAGAGAGCCGCTAGGCGTGTTTGACTTGGTCTTTGGATAACAGTCCCTCTGCACTTGGTCCCGGTTGTGCTGGGGTGATCTGGTGTTCGCTGACCTGTGTTTGGTCGGTGAATATTGATGACTGGGACCCCTGGCGTGGTCTTGCTTGTGGCTTATTGGAGTCCGAGGGTTCTTCCGTGCTGTTCTCCAGATCCAGGGAAGTTATGAGAAGGTCCCATGTCGTCTCCTCAGTTGGTGAGTGAGTGGGAGTAGAGTGTGTATCCTTGGACATATACCTCAACTTCTGCCTTTCAGCGTTGCAAGGGGGGCTTTTCGCCTGCTTACCGTTCCCTTGTTAACAGTACTATAGTTGTGTTGGGGAAAAGGGGGGCTTGTGCCTGCTTCAGCGATTCCCTTTTCCAACCTGCTACTGGTGCAGTGTTGATTGGTGACCTTACTTGTTGTCGTCTTCTTCGGGCTGGGACAGAGCCCAAACAATTCCACCTGTGGTGCTGGCTTGCACTTTGTGGAAACATTGGGGGGGGGCTACCCGGGAGTGCTTAAAGGTACCCCTTTTGTTCGACGTAGGATAGAGGCTTTTAAAGATGTTACGTTTATATAAAACACGCTTCCCCTATCCTACCGGCTGCGCCATTTTTTATTATATACTATATACAAATATTGCCCCTTTCGTTAGGGTAACAGATTATCGGTCTAAAACTCACCCCAAAGAGCACTCTCCCTGCTAGCTGGTTTTACACAATCTTGCTTTCCAAACAGTTTCGCACAATGTAATTTACTTGACTTAACAGTTCACACAATTTCAATTCTTGACTAATTTTAGTTTGATTTAATTATCGAGAAACAGTTTTTCACACCTTAATTTCTTAACTTTACAGTTCACACATTTTCAATTCTTGACTAATTTTAGTTTGACTTAATTATCGTGAAACAGTTTAGCACACACACCAAACGAATCATTCAGAACCGATCTACATGAAGAAAAAGCTTTCGTGCTTTTTCTTCGTTTTTTGGCTTTTGCCCTTGATGTAGATGGTTGTCATTGGGCAAAGCCGCTGTAGATCGTTGTTTTTCGCGCTAATTAAGCAAATTTCTTTTGCTTATCGTGTATTGTGTGAATACATACCGTGTGAAAGGTATGTCGACGTTGGATTTGAGTACATGGCAACTTTGTTGCAACGTAACTCGGTGTACGAAGTCCAACTCATTAAATATTTGTTTAATTTATGTGTTCATGAGTTGGATTTGAATATGTTGCAACTTTGTTGTAACAAAATTCGATATTTGAAACCCAACTCATGAGACTTTTTTACAATTTATTTTTTCAAATGCCACCCTATAGCACCTTATATGTAGCTTTCTAATACCATTACCCTTAGCAATGCAATTTTGTACATTTTGCTGTAACATTAATTCTTAGTCAGATATAGCTCCTCCGTTCCAATTTTAATTTTTCTTGCAATCCATATTTAGACAAAATAAAATGATGCAGTAGAATCCTACTAATTAGATAATCTTTCCGCTCATTTCCCTCTCTCTCCGTCAGTAAGTCCAGACAACTGTCCGAGCTTAAAGGGATTATGTCGTAATAAGGGTTAGACATATAAGCCTCAAACCATCTGGAGGCTGAGGAACTATTGAAAGACTAAAGTGAAAAGATTTATTTAAAAGAAAGAATCTGTGAGTTTAAATTTAAAGAAGAATTTAGAAATTGTAGCCAGAAGTAATTAGAATTATAATGAAATGAAGTCGGGAGGAGTCGAGAAGAAGACGATCAGTAGAAGAAAAATCGGAATATATGAAAGTTTGTGGACGTAATAGAACGGAGATGATTGCGAGGGAAAAAAGGGTTAATCGTAGGTATTACAAAAGGTATTCACGCGAGTTACATTCCCAGACACCTCAAATTCCACATGCCACGAAAATGTGACAAACCGGCAAACAATCTCACCACAATTCCTCGAATTAATAGAAAGCTTAAACCTCAGCCATAAAGCTTAAGCGTGAGAAAAGCATAATAAGCAAAAATGGTGAGAACCTTGTGAGTTTGTTATACATTCGAGTCATGTGGATAGAAGTAAGTTAGTCAGATGCATTTTAGTTTTTAAACCCGTGAAAACTCCTCTTAAGATTCTATTTTATGTTTTTTAATAAAGTTTAAATAAATACAGTGCTAAAGTATTGTGTTGTTTTATATTTACAATTTTTTATTGATTTCCAAAAATCAAACTTATAAGTCGCGCGCAGGCATTATTACAAGGTAAAGTAAATCCATATAAAATTTATGTTGAACACGTTCTCTAGGGCTGTACAAACTAAATTAAATCGGACTCCTCATATAATTACAATTTGTGCCCAAACAGGTCGCAGGAATTATGCAAATCGCGGTGTTAGAAAACGGGCAAATGGTGTATTGTATGCATATTCATACTCTTTCTAACGAAATAAAACTCACGTAAAAAGGACTAATTATCAGCTGATATTGATATAAGATTTGCTGTCGGCTTTTTGTGAAGATGGGTGAACATTTTTTTTTATTTCCTAAAATTGAATAAACGAACTTAAACGTACATTGAAGGTTCGCGTGTTAAAAATCAGGTGCATATATTGAAAAATCTCGTCTCTGAAATAGTTATGGAATAGTCAAGAAGTTGAACACGGTTGAATACGCGCCCCAAAATTGTGCAATTGTAAATATCATAAGGAATGAAGAGAAGAGAAGACCACGATTGGAGCCGGACGATAAGTATTAACTGAAATTTTGTTTCCTTTCAAAAGATTTTAACTTTACTGCTTTTATATGTACTATATTAAAACTTCTGGATTTAGTCTTTATTTAGAGTATCGCAAATTTTCAGTCGAATACCTAGGAAATGATTATCTTCCACTTTATTAATGATTGTACGAAATTTTAGACGTATACTAGTTAAGGCACTATAACTATAAGTTTCTCCTAATCTTGTTTAGTAGAATTCACTTTTGTTCATTGCGGGGAAAGAGGTAGTTCCATCTTTTTTTGATACCACAATCACAAATAAATCCGTTTTACTTCATGATTGATAATACGTCTCCCTAAAACAAAGAAAATGCACATTTTTTCAGGAATGAGACTTTCTGCTGGTGTTGCAATAAAAATTAAAACGCTGACATCCTCGATCCCCCGTTAATTATAATTTAAGATAATATCGTTATAAATTTTTATTCATTATTAAGGATACATACACGGGATGGCTCACGTTATAATGCTAGTGCAACTCCATGTTAATTTTCTCTAATTACAGCTCAGATTACCTAGTTATGAAATTCTTTTCCTCGAACATATATTTATAATAACATTTCATATCTGATTGCTTAAACAAATCAAAAGTACAATTTATATTATTATATTTTATGAAGTTGATTATTATTGAATACATGTAATTAATACCCCACTTAATACAGCTGATACGAATTGAATTAGATTTGAGATCATATCTTTAGGAACTTTAGTTCATTGTTGAAGACAAAGTTAAGTAATGTGTTACGCCAAATTGCTATAATCTAGATTATGTAGTTATGAATTTTGGTACATTAAGCAAGATACACTGAAGGGGAGAAATACATAGAAATGGTCGAAAATGACGAAAAATTTCGGGATTTTGGTTTCTAACGCAACTACTCGACCAATCGTTTTGACATTTTTAGGGTATTTTATTGTACATTAGAAGGAATGAAAAACATTTTTTTAATCGATAATAAGTGTTCATCAGTAGCTTGCAGCCAATTGTAGCTGAACGAATTTTCCCCGCGATGTCGAGCTGTAGATTTTTTGTTGTTTTGTCGTTTTGTTGTTTGTTTTGTTTTTGTTCTGAAACAAAAAATTAAAAAACCATTACATTCTATATGAAAGAACGCTGTCGATAAACCAAGAAAAAGTTAAAAAAAATTTAATTTTGTAGTAATGGCAATATTACACTGAGGAAAAGATCGAATTTTTACTGAACATTTTTATGCAAAAAATGATTGTTAAATTAATTTTTTATTGAATATGGAGGTTTATCGACGAGAGTTTGCAACTATGCGTCTAACAACGGGTGTAATCAAGAATTCAGCGCGTTTGAATTTTATGCAGCGGTGTGTCAAAGTATTCAGGGCCGCTTGAAAAAAATTGCAACTTGGTGTCAAATTTGCAGCACAGTGACAGAATTGCCGGCAACTTCTGCAGCGCTGAAAAGGCGGTTGTTTTGGTGCAGCGCAAATGGATTGCTCCCTATTTTAAAGAAAACTTGTAAGCATTCGAAAATGTTGCATGAAGGTGTTTTCATCATATGAGTCCACAACTGCCATGTAGTCAGGAATTGTTGGAATTCTTCTTTTTAGCACACTTCTATATTCAGTCAAAAGCCACTTTAAAATTAACTTCCTTTTCTTTTTTCGTTCTGTCTCGCTGAAGACGTCACATAAGGTACACTCGTTTGTACTAGTGCCTTCCATAAGAAATGGTAGAGTAATATTATTAAATGTTCCATTTTAATATATACAAGAAGGAATATCTGGTTTGTACTCTGCAGTGACGTTTAATCTTCTTCGTTCTTCTGCTTCTTGCTACTTTAGCAGCGACGAGTTCAAATTTGCAGTGACATTTTCAAAGCAGTGCGTTGCATTTGGGCAGCTTTGATGCGCAGCGCGCTGAATTCTTGATTACACCCAACTTTTGGTTGAAATGAATCGGATGAATAGTCTTTTTTTATCGCAGCCGCAAAATTCGAAAATGTAATTTTGAAAATCGCGTTTAAAGTTTCGGGTAAGTAGCAGTGTCGCCGTGCGTGGTATTTTTCATTGCACTTAATTAGTGATTTTGGTAAACTTAGTACACTTTGCTTGATAGCTAAGTATATTGGTAATGTTGAAGCACCTACATACTCCAACAAAATACAAAACATCGAAAAAATGCCAAAAAGCGATTGCACAGTTCTCCGCCCGTAGCATCGAAAGTATTCATAATATCCTCACAAAATTTTTTAGAGCATATTCTTAAGATGTTGAACTATCGATTCGTGGAATAAAATGCGTGCAAATTCATGTTAGTTTGCTTTAATTATGGCTTAGCTCATATAGTTAGAAATTTTATTCTTCTTTTGTTGAATCCAATGATAGCTGTTTTTTCTTTTTGATTTAATTTGGAATCAATGAAATTGTAATTGAAAGGAGCTAAACTCTTTTCTTTACCCTCTCTCTCTCTCTTCTCGTTGTCCTCATTTAGGGCGGCCATGGCGCCGATGGGCTGGGCCCGACAATAGGGTGAGTGGTCGTCTACTTTCTTTCAGGTTACGACGAAGGACACCTGGATGCAGGGGCGGTTATAGAATGAGCCAATTAAATGGAAGCCACAACACCAGACTCGCCCAACGGGACCCGGTAAGTCCTCTTCCTTTTTAATTAATCTTTTTTAGTTTTTTTTTCTAAAGTTCTTTCTCTGTATCTTTCAAAATTGTTTTTCTTTTGTTTCGTTACCCATCCCCTTTCCCACGGCATGATTAATGTTCTTTCATAGCCTGCCATGGGTAGTCGTCCGACGGCAGGGTTAGTCCCAGCTCTTAACACATATCTACATATAAAAGTAACTCATGTGGATAAAATTACAATAACAATAATTTGTATAAAAATATTTGATAAAAAAAAGTGTATTTATAGAACAGCTTTCAGACTTATCATATGACACGAGCCTTAGAATATAGATTTTTAATTATAAGAAAACCTGGATATGATATTAAACAATTCACTGCTTGTTTATTGGATTTATTATGTTCACTTTGATAATTACAAAATATTATGCATTAAATTTAAACTTTTTTTAATTCCTACAAAACAATATGAAACTTTATGATTAATCTTACAAAATTTTCACTTACAACTATGCAAGAAAAATAGAATTGGGAGAGAGTTTAAACACATTTTTATATCATTAATCGTTGGATGACTAACTTTTATAAAAATTTAAAGACCGGGGAAGAAGTGATACTTTTCTGAGGCACATATGTGCTTGTTGAGTCATATAAAGCTGATCTTTGGTTTTGCCACATACGACCTTCTCCCACTTTGGATCAAGAATTTTCTGAAAAATAGATATTTTTTTAGTGAAAATACAATATCAGAGTTATATGTTTAATCATCCCCAGAATGCAGTGTAAAGTTCTGTTTTAGCCTTAAGGCAAGTTACTGCCTATTGATTTAAAGTTGCATGTAACTTACAAATATAAATTTCAATTTCATTCAATACAAATATTAATATTTTGAACGAATTAAAAATAACTTTTTAATTTTCAAAACAGTTGTCATTTCAAATGGGACTTTTACAACATGTTTCATCCAATTAACTGACGGACTGACTACTCTTTTCTCCTTTATCGTGGGCTTGTACTACATTAGTGGTCTCCTCGAACACCATCCATATTTTTCGTAAGCACTATAATTTTTGTCAAAATTGCTTTAATAACTGCCTAAATTTATTTATAAGTTTTATCTCTATTACGTTCATGAATATAATTAACAAGCTTTAGTCTTATTTTGAAATAAAATTAATTTAAATGATCTGTACTATAATTCTGACTTTGGAAAGAAATTACATCATTGCATCACAGTAATTACAGCTTTTCTGATACAAGTAAAATATAAATGGGTCAAATTTAAGAATTTAAAATTATTAATAATATATATGTATTATAAATACTTACTTACTAATAGACTATTGTAATGCAACAATCAAAAGACTTTCTGTTCGCGGTTAACATAAGCTAATAAGTAAAGCATATACTTTAATGATAAACAGACACAAACTTCATATCGTTTTAGAATTTAACTATTACAAATATATACTTTCAATGCAAAATAAAAAAAACTGTTAAAAAATAAGGTTTAATTTTTAAAGTAAAGACAAAAAAATAAAAAAATTAATAAAAAACAAAAACAAAAGACAGGTGACTTTAATGAGATCAGCGCTGTGAGACATATTGAATTATGTTGGTTTTCGGTACAAAACCAAGGTTCCGAAACAAACAAACCAAGTTTATCAGAACAGAGGCCATAAATAAAAATCCGGCCATCCTAAATTTAGTAGACAAAAATTTTTGTTAAGACATATAAATTTTTCAAAATCAGTTTTTTTGCAAACAAGATTTTTTGGTTAAAAAAAGGACTATAAATAAATAGTCATTTTTTTTGCGATGACTACAAAATGTATTGTCTTACGTGTTGGTGATTCTGAAAGAGGAAAGAGTTCAACGATTTTTTTTTAAAAAGCAAACAAAATTGAAAAATTTCGATTTTAGACAAAACAGAACGATTCTTTACAGAGAATGAAAACATTCTTATTACCGAAAATTACATTTAAATTGTTTAGTTGACTAAAGAAATGTCAATTTAATAAGAAAATTATGAAGTAGGAAAATTTATATATTTAGGAAGAAAGGATGACCTACTGACAAGACTTAAGATGGATTTCCCTTTTTAATGGAAACAATTTATTTTTATTTTACAAAATCATTTTGTATCACTCTTTTAGAAGATTCAATTTCAAGTCAAATTTCGTAAAATCACAACGAATGCGAATATTTGAAACTTTTAATCACCCTTAATGTTTAGCTGCATAAAATTGCTGCTTTTGTCGCTAAATAAGATTATTACTATTTTGTATTTTTAAAATGCTAAAAGATGGATTTTGAATGAAATCGAACATTTACGTTTATAGCTACCACTTTATCAACTTTTTTTCTTTTGATTCTATTTCACGGTATAAGTACGTCTACGTAGAAAAGCAGAAAATAGCATTCCGATTTTTTATTATAAATTACCTGGAGGGGACACACCGTCGAAGAAACCATGTGTAATGTTCTAATTAACAGAGGATACACGACATATGTGGGAAAATCTTTTTCAGCATTTCTTGCAGTTGGTCAAAAGCACAATAAAAAAGTTTCGAATTTGTTCATCGCATAATTTCTTATTAACAAAAATTATTAAAAATATCTTTAATAAATAAACCTCCTAATACTGTAAAACAGACGAATTCATCAGGATAAAAAAAACTTAAAGAATAAATTCTTCCGGACTATTAAACTTCCAAAAAATGCCTCAACAAGTCTATGGCAAACAAGTTGTTCAAATTTCATGATCACTGCCCATATATTATCTAAGGTATATAACATGTACACAATCTGTATACAAAAACAAAAAACTTTTCTATAAAAATTTTATTTCCATAATTTACAATATTGACAGTTACAAGTAAAATTTATTAAATTAATTTTTGTTTTGCAAAGCTAACATTTCATTTACCAACCCTAGTCTGGTCTGTCAATATTGTAAAGCAGACTTATCGCACTATTTTAAAAGAAATTTTTAAGGTGTTAGTAATAGATAGCGACGCTTTAAATTACATTAAATTGGTTGCGTCTATAAATTTTATTATTTTCCATAACCAAGTTTACTTCTATCTTCAATAAATAAAGTAATTCTATATTATAATGTAATAGATTAGTAACAAATTATATTTTGTGTTATTTGGTAATATTTGCCTCTTTGGTGAAAATAATATATATATATATATATATATATATATATATATATATATATATATATAAATATATGGAACTAAGTTTATTTTTCTTTTTTAAATCAATTTAATAATGTGCACACTTATTCTATTGCATTAATAACTAAAAATATTTTCTGAAATTGTACGTTTATTTCGTTTTCAATAAAGTTTTTTTGGCAATTATATTAACCTATTATATTTCATAAAGCTATAATGTGTTTAAGAACCAGAAAATACATAATACAAAAAATATGTTTACGACAGCGCATAATACATTAATTTATTCAAAAATTGCAATGAACGGTAAGAAAATATTACATATACATATTTTAATTGTTTACACAGAACAGTGTTGAGAAAGTCATCCAAGATTAAAACTTCGGCTAAAAGATCTCACCTATGCATGCGTAATCAACTTATTGCTGTTTTGGTTGAAAAGTAAAGGTTGCGTTAATACTAATTAATCATTACTGGAGAATATCGCAATAAACACGAGCAGCAAAATAAGAAAATAACATCTGGAAAATCAAAGGCCAACAATTTCATTTCTTGTTTGTCTACCTGAACTATTTTGCCAGGTAAATCTTTAGTTTAACGTAAACGATTATATATTGTCTTTATATATACTAATATACTCAATTAATTAAATGTTGAATATTTAATAAGCCTAAAACGCAAAATGTATCTATTAAGCATTTTAATTAAAAATTTTTGTATTTTCGATATTTTGTGCTTTCAATATTTAACATTTTGAGAATTTTGTTTATAAAAATGTACCTTTTTCAGGATTTTGCCGTATCAAAAATAGTTCACTTCTAGCCACATATAGTGGGCTGTTAGTTAGATAAAAAACGTAAAGGCGTCTTAACAAAAACTATGTTTTTAATACGAATTTTTTAGCGGTCACTGGTTCCGTGGATGCAAGTTGAAAGTAACTTTGAATTTGATTTCATTTCATTTGAACGAATTATCTAACTGTTTAATTTATTATTTATTAAACGATCATCTCTGACTTTAATCCGTGTTAATTGAAATTAACTTATTTGTTTAAACAATCGGCGTTAAAAGATATAACATCTCGTATGCTCCATTGTGTTTAAAAATTGTAAGCAGAGCATCATTTTAGCCAAAATTTCGACTCATGTTTTAAAAAAGCTAAATTAAGCACTAACTAACACTACACACCTGATCGCTGCCAAAAATATTATGTGAATAGATTAATCCAACTTTTGAAGTGAAATCTATAAATAGGTCTGCTTCCCTGGTCTTAGTAATTGTGCACGAACTTACATATAAGGTCTGTTTATTTACCCGAAAGTTTTTACACAAAACCGACAGTTTTCGTCCGCACTGCGTCTGTTTACTTTTGGACTTGAAGTCGAGTAATTTCCTCTTTTACCCAAATTTTACACACGCTGATGAGTGTGGACAAAATTTCGGCAGAATTCTTCTTCTTTATATTAAATTTAAATAAACACGGGGAACTATTAACTTTTTCAGTAAATTTTTATTCATTTTTATTTATTTTTACGATTTTTTAAAAACACACTGATCTTTGCACTGAAATTTACTTTTGACAGTTCTTCAATTGCCATCAATTTACACAATTCTTACTTGGTTTTTACCCATGGATTTTAACACAGAAGTAAACAGACAGACATATTTTGCGTTCATTCTGCTTCAAGCGGCTGTACTGCTGCCACTTTGAACGAAATAATTTAAAAAAAAAATTGTTTTGTACACCTCATTATACAGTGAGGAAAATGGAGCTCTTATTTGTAACTTATTTCCTTGTGCCACTGTCCTGTTTGCACTGAAACCACGAATTTTGCATGTTGGAGCAAGATCACTTCACTTCGATAAGGTATCGTTAGTTTTTCAGTTTTGTTATATATAAAATCCATCCATAGGCATCCAGGGCCGACTCCCAAAGTGACAGCACGGAGCAAAAGGAATATTATCAAGTGCGCTAAACAGAAAAAACTAAACTCGACGCAAATTGTTAAAGAGTGCATTTGGCAATTACCCCACGACGTGTGCGTCAAATTTTGGCGAGCAACGGGGAACTAAAATGGATCAAGAGTGAAAAAACCTGCTCTCAAAGACCACCATAAGACCAAAAAAATGGAATTCGCGGAAAAAGTTAAGTCGCGGACCGATCAATGGAGAAAAGTTATTTTCAGCGACAAAAAGAAGTTTAATTTCGACGGTCCGGACGGTTGCCAGTATTGCTGGCATGACCTACGTCGTGAGCCAGTTACAAGGATGAGTCGCAATTTCGGTGGGGGATCTTAGATGGTATGGGCAGCTTTTTGCAAAGATGTAAAATCACTAATTTGCTGGATATCTACTAAAATTAAAGCATGTGATTACATTTAACTAATGGATAATGTGCTAATTGACTTCGGAGACAGCATTATGGGTGAAGAATGGATATTCCAGCACGACAATGCGTTCATACACACTTCTCAGGAAACCAAAGCTTGGCTCAATTCCAAAAATATTCAGGTTTTGGACTGGCCAGCCTAACCTGAACACCTTTGAAAATCTTTGGGGAACATTGGTTCGAAGAGTGTATGGAAATGGTCGACAGGACACTAATGTAAATGAACTGAGAGCTGGTATTCAAGCTGCCTGGAAGCAAATTTCTCCAAGGGCATTGCAAAATCTAGTAGAAAGTATGCTTCGGCGGGTATTTGAAGTCATTCGCAACCACGGGGGTAATACTCGTTTTTTTGTACTAAAGTTTAATAAAAATACACGACGATTTATTAAAACTAATTTTGAAGCTCCCGTTTTAATTATTTTGCTTTTTCCACGAAATATATGTGTGGATATATAGCTATTTCTATCACTGTATGTATAATAAAGCCTCAACATTTTATTTTGATTATTTTATTTCAACCTCAAAAATAAAATTCCTCAAATTTTCGACCGTTCAAATAGGTGTAACCCCTTAAGAGTAATATTCTAGACACAAATCTTCCAAAATTTCAAGCAATTGCATTTTTTAACCTAAAAAAACTTCGATATCCCTTTATTCCTTCATGATAAGGAAGCGTTTGGTTGCCAAGCTAATAATTCCTAGAGTTTTTGAAACATTTAATTGAAATTTAGGTGGGATTATATTTTTTAATAGAAGTTACATACAAGGTGTTTCAGATTAGATATGCCAAAATTGGTGATGTGATAGATCTGACCTAAACATAACAAATTATATGGCGAAGGGGGGAGGGCCAAATTTAACCGTTTGAAAGTGGAGTGATTCATAAATTTGCAATTTTCATCATTATTTTATTTTTAACTTTTAATCTACTCAACGCAGCGACATCAAACAAACAAGCGCTGAAAAACTACTGATCTAGCTGATCTAACCAAAATTGAATAAAATGTTTAGCGATTACCTACAATTCAGCATTTTCCCAAATTTTCCCCGAAATTCATGTGATTAATGCACCTGTTTTTTATTTTTTATTTTATTAAATTGCCCATCTTATAACCATTCTAAAAAGGTACAACATGGCAACGTAGAGAAAGGATTAGAAAAACCGCACACTTAGGAATCCCTGACTACCTAATTATTTATTGCAGTTTAGGCAGGAAATGCTTTAAGGGGGTCCTCTACTCTCGCGGTTTCTGGGAAACGAAAGATTCTGAGAAACTAAGCGCGGCGCGCCACGACGGCGCTTGTCCAGTTAAAAATCATTGTCTAAAGAATTCATCGGTCCGTTCTTGACATTGACAGAGGGAGAAGAATGTGAACAACCAAGAACATCAACGTGATGAGGAAGGAGAACTCTACGGCCTCGGTATAGCAGATTAACTCGTAAGTTACTACAATCAAGTTGTACACCGTAATTTATCATTAAACGCGTTTTCCCGAAAGTAGTGTTTTTTTAGCTGCCGAGTAAGACTTCTCATAAAAGTATTGGTCCGATTTTAACAATTCTTTTTTTCAATTATTCAGAAAATATACTGCTATGTTTTTCCCAGTACGATTTGCAAAATTTTTTTTGTTCCATTTTTATAGCCTCTAATAGGTAAAAAAATGACGTAAAAATTGAAAATTTTTACAAATTGGTGTATAACTTTTACAAATTGCAAAATAAAAAAAATCTGTCCCGGGTAAACATAGCCAACGTAACTATGATTATAAAGAATATCAATTTTTTGATTACAGATTACCCAATTGGCTACAACTTTGCTTAAGCGGGACCCATGCAGTTTCAACATCAATATCATCAATCACGTTTCAAGGTCGCGAGAGTTATTTTTTTTCGTCTTCAAAAGTAAAATTGAAAAGTCAAAACATGTATCTTCGAAATAAAAAAAAATATGTTCAATGTATTCAGTAGATCCTTCGCAATTTATTCCCCAAAAAACTGCTCAATTTCAGGCCTCAAGAATAGAGGACCCCCTTAAATTAACAAAATTTTTAAGACAATTTGTCCAAAATATTTGTTTATGTTTAGAGTACACAAGTAATTAATTTTAATTATTGCTACAAAAAAGTTATAAAAATGTTAGTGTAAAATTTTGTTTCATTGCCGATATTAGCTTGGGCTAGCCAGAGTACACATCCTAGTATCCTGGCGTTCTGTTACTAGTACCTGATGGAAATTTTCCTAAAAAGAAACCTCACTTATTTTGGCACACCAGATCTGAAACACATTGTATATAAGAAATCATGATTTTTTTTTTGTACTAAAACTACTTGTATAACATTAAAATTCAAACTTGAAGCCTACTTAATTCAAAATCTAAAACTCCTATAAATACTCAAAGCAGGTTATTTTTTAAACATTTGTCCGGAGAAAATGTAATGATCAAATTAATTTTGATTCATTTATGTCTCCTGATTTTGTCATTTTCCAAACTGACGTTACTTATTTCATTACTACTCGTACACTTCATACTCATACGTATTTGATGTACTCTTTTGATTCTGTAATAAATTCTCGTGGGAACTTTACAGAAATCAACCGAGAACGCATGTTTGGATCATTAAAAAGCGACATTTCTACGATCCCCGCTTGGGTCAGCGCAAATCGTTTTACGTTTAATGCATCCAATGTTGTTTAATGTGCCTTACAAAACACCCAGCCCACCTACCTTTCTATCAGTCGACGGAATACGTATGGGTCATTCCGTAAAAAATCGATAGAAAGGAGGAGATTTTTGACCCGACCTTCACCGATTTCAATTAAAGTTTGTAAGAATATTGGTATTATTGAGAAAAGACGGCAGGCAATTTTTTTTGTTCCGGGTAGAAGTGAGTTAAGTTTTGCACGAAAATGTACCTAAGAAATAACATAAAATGTCATAAATCCAGATCCCATTATTGTCCCAAGTTAAAATTTTACACGTATGTGCAACATAAAACAAGGATTTACCTAGCGAAAAAAAATTGTACTTTTTAATCCGACATTCATTCAAAAATAAAGGACACATCCGTTATCCTTAAAAATTTTTCGTCCTGATGAAAATTATTTTGTATTTTATTTCTCAAGCTTGATCTTTTACCTGCAAAGCCAAAACGAGGTCTGTATGATGTTAACGAGAAAAGTTATAAGTTTTTTAACGCACTTCTACCCGGAAATTTTGTGAATTTTCGAAGTCCTGTAATTAAGGACACGTAAGGTGCCGGACAAAAAAAATTGCCTGCCGTCTTTTCTCAGTAATACCAATATTCTTACAAACTTTAATTCAAATCGGTGAGGGTCGGGTAAAAAAATTATCGATTATCTATGGAATGACTCATATGCCCAATTCGTTCTCTCTAGCCACCTTGAGTATTGAGATATCGAATAATCTTAGCTGGACCGAACATATAATCGCAATCGCTAAATCGCAGAGGCCGGACATACCGCATTAGACAAAAGTTAAAAGAAGGGTTGTTAAACTTATTGGCGACTCCACAATCTGTGAGAGGAGACTGTCGGTTGTCGGCCATTGTTCTAACGAAACTGCTAGTCTAATTCTTTGTACACATCACAACGCGCGATACAAGAGACTCAAATCGCTACCACCGGTGTGAGGAGCCATAGGCTATGATTTCATTAGTGACATTGAAATAATTGACGGACCTATGAGGCGTGAAAAATATATGGGTATGAAAGTGTTAGACTGGCCAGGTTGTTAAATATAATATTATGCAAAATAAATTATGAATAAATATCTATGGCCCTATTTACGTTTTTGAGTTATGTACCGTAGAATGTATTTAATAGTGTATATTTTTATCTTAAACCATCACAAAAGTTTCAGTTGTGTCTAATTCACCGCGCATTGTCATACCGTTTTTCGTGAAAATCGTCAAAGCCGAAAAGGGTCAACATATGTTGTTTATCTATGAAGAGTGTATTATTTCGCGTTATGCCATTGTTGATAGGGCAGAAAAAAAGATTTATGTTATTCTATGTAGTATTCTTAATAGAATCGCTCTTCCTCATATAAATTATAAAATTTAATGAATCAGTTCGTGTTATAATTTAAGTTATGTCAGTGTTCTACAATAATCTCCATTCGTTTGGCTTGCTTTAAATTATGCTTGTATGCAATAATGATATCACTATGCTAATTTAAGCTTTTGAACTATGAACCAAGTAACAATGTCGGACCCATAATGGCGAGCAGAATTAATCTTAGCATTGGCATTAGCAAAACCAACAACGAATTCTGAAGCACAGTCGATGATGACTATTAAGTTGAAGAAAATAAAACAATGTAATTGAAGTCAACGACGAAGAAGTTTCAACGCTTTCTTTCTCTTTGGATGAGAGTGCATCTGTATCAGAAGATGACGACGATTTTAAGATAAAGACAATCGCAAGCACAACAACGCTTTTTATTTAACCATAGATGAAACAGAAAAAGGGTGTACAAACTCATTTTTAGAAATACACTCGCAGTAACGCACCTCTTGATACGAGCCGCAATTGAAAAAAAAGACTTGTCGCAGAGTGGCATTCTTGGTCTCGAAGCAAGAGGCAAACATGGTCTTCAACGAAAAACTGATACTACTGTTATAAGAGAAATAGGTAGCCACAGAGATTCTATATAAAGAATGGAACTCCACTACTGCAAAAAGGATACCAAAAAGCACTAGTCGTGCTCTGTAAAATACAACACAAAACAGAACAACATTTCTTTTTTCAAGCCAAAGAAGGATCACAGCGAAGACGTATCGTACGAAAATACAGTTGGCGACGAAAAGCTCGCACTACAATCGCAGTATGAAGACCACCAGAGAAAATAAGAAGAAAGCGAAGGCAGATACTTGTTACATTATATGATATTATGACCAAACTTGATGACCTCTAAGCTCTAAGTATATTATTATATTATTATTAAAATTATAAGCGACTGAACTTAAAAAATCGAATTTGTGAAATTGGCAAAAAAATTTTTTTTCACCACGACAATTCTTCTTTGCCATTAGCAAAGATAACTTACAGAAACAATGCAGAATGTTCGTCTTCAATTACTTTGCACACAATTACTTCTATTGGCAAAAAAGAATTGTCGTGGTGAAAAAAACAGTTTTTTGCCAATTTCACAAATTCGATTTTTGATGTTCAGTTGCTTATAATTTTAATATTTTAATTTCCTTAAGTTCGTAAACTAAATATTTTTCATCTACATTAACTACTAATTTAGAAAACATGTCACTTTTTTTCTTTTTAGGGCTTAATAATTTTAAGCACAATTTTAATTAAAAGTCAATTTCTCGGTTCAAATTTTATTTCCTCGACTGTTGTTCTAATATACTTAGAGCTTCGGTGTTCAAACAACGATAAATTAATAATCAACCATTCGTAGAATAAGGTACTAGAAAAAAATTCTTCCTGAAAAGAATTAAATTAAAAAAATAATTTAATTTAATGAAACTTTTTTAAAGAAATTTTCGAATGGACGAACTATTTTGCGTCGGGGTAGTACTGTGCATGGGACCTCTTTTCTGATGTCGAGTGTGCTTACTCCGAGGCAATCAGTTATCTCAACGATCGTTTAGCGGAAAAAACCAAAGACTCCTCGTCCTCAGCTCAGCAAAAGGACACATCTAGTTCAACGCTTGTTTCCTCATCCATCGATGCTAACCAAGTTAGGCTCCCTACTATCACCATTCCCAGGTTCACGGGAAACTATTTAGAGTGGCCGTCCTTTAAAGATATCTTTAAATCTTTGATTGGTGAAAATCCAAACCTAACAGACGCTCACCGCCTTCAATATCTAAGGGGAAATTTAGGAGGGAATCTTATTTCGGAATCTATCCATTACTAACGCTAATTATTTGGGTGCATAGAAAATTCTTGAAGAACGGTTTGAAAACAAGAAAATTCTTATTAATGTCCTAATTAAATCACTTATGTCCCTGCCAGTGGTGACATAAAACGGATACTGGATGGAACGGTAGATGATCTCACGGCCCTAGCAAATTAAGGCAGGCCTGTAAAAGAATGGTCTGATTGGATTATCTATGTTACTGTTCAGAAACTAGATACTCGAACTGAGCTACAATGGGAACATTCTATCTCAGATAGAGAATTTAAATCAGTCACGTTTGACCTCTTGAAAACCTTCCTTGAGAATCGTGTACGTGCGTTAGAATCAGTTTCTGCTACCTAAGAACGCCTACAAAATCGAAATTAACTAAGTCTAGTATGTCAGCACCCAGTAATTCACGTAAACCTCATTTTGCCACTTCCGGCCGTAAATGCCACATATGCTCAAATAAACATATTCTGATGTTCTGCCCACATTTCGGAAAAGTCCAGCGGAACAACGTCGAAGTTTCGTGATGAAACATCAACTTTGCTTCAATTGTCTCTCGTCGGAACACCAGTATAGTTCGTGCTCCAATGCTAAACGGTGTCAAACCTGCAGTGAAAAACATCACACGATGCTGCATAAAGATATACATCCCACGACCTCAGGCGGAACATTGTCGACCGCTCAAGCATCCATATCGCAGACATCAGGACCTTTGGAGGAAGTCAACACGAATACATCTCTTGCCAGTGTATCAGCTCACACGGCCACTGATGGTAACTTTACGAGCTCGTTTCGGCAAGACGTTAATTGCCAGGGCGCTACTAGCTTAGGGCTCTCAGGCAACATTCATTTCCTCCTCTCTTATTCAAAGACTTCAACCACTGGGGCGAAAAATTAATGTTCCCGTCGCAGGTTTAGGAACTTCTTCAGCGGGCGTTGCTCGTAGAGTGTCTTTTTTTGATTTACTCTCCAACAATGATCGACACTTTTTGCTTTCAATTGAGGCACTAGTACTACCTAAACTTGCAGGGTTACTGCCTAACCGGTCCTTAAATCGTACTAATTGGGAACACATTCGGGATATCCAACTTGCTGATCCTGACTTCGACAACACCCGCGGTATAGATTTGATTATAGGATCTGATATATACGCGTGCCTGCTGCTGGGAGGAATTAGAATAGGAAGACACGGTACTCCAACAGCCGAAGAGACTACGCTCGGGTGGATTCTTTCAGGTCCAGTTTTCGAGGAAGACAACCAATCCACTGATTATCGGAGTGAATTCTCATCATTTCACTGTCGCGCAGACTATAGCTTGCATGAATAAATGGTCAAATTTTGGGAAATAGAATAGGTACATTCATGCAATTCACTGTCCCCACATGAGGAAGAATGCGTTCAGTATTACGACAAAACCACCCCCTTAGCAGAATCTCGTAAAGGTGCAATAAAGGCCTTACAACGCTTAGAGAGACAATTCATTAGAAAACCTATTCTAGCCAGGCAATACTCCGAATTTATGTCAGAATATCATGACTTAAATCACATGAAGCCTATTCTTGCTCAGGAAGTCAACTCTTTGAAAACCGTTTTCTATCTCCCAAATCGAGCAGTTTTGAAAACCGACAGTCCAAATACGAAGCTTCGCGTCGTCTTTAATGCGTCATATAGAATGATGAATGGAAAATCGTTAAACGACATTCTTCATTTTGGCCCCAAACTTCAAAATGATGTCCGGATTATAATTTTGCGACGGCGGAAACACCAGGTCGTATTTTCCTGCGATGTGGAGAAAATGTACCGGTGATCAAAACTAGTCATCCTATCACAGATTATCGGCTGACAACTATCACTTATGGCATGAACTGCACAACATACTTGGCAATAAAGACCATGCACCGTCTTGCTCAGGAAGAAGGCGAGAACTTTCCCTTAGGAGCTAAAGCACTTCTTCTCGACATTTATGTTGACAACCGGAGCGGACAATTTTTCCGACACTCTCACTACACAACAATTAATCGGATTTCTTGGAACTGCTAATTTGAATTTACAGAAATGGTCCTCAAAGAGAATCGAGGTGTTAAATTAGCTGAATGATAGCCAAAAACTTCAACACCCTTTCGAATTATCATTCGATAGCGGGGTTCTGACGCTGGGGATTGAATGGCACAATTTCAGGGATGAGTTTCGTTTTCGTGTTGGCGTTCAATTCGAAACACAAACTTTTACTAAGCGAGGAGTTCTATCAACTATTGCTTGACTCTACCATCCAATGGGGTGGATATCTCCTGTCACGGTGCTCGCTAAAATCCTGCTTCAAAAACTTTGGACCGCAGGAATTGCTTGGGACACGCCCCTGCCAGATCATTTGGAGGAGGAATGGAAGAAGGAATTTTGTCGTGAACTAAAAACCCTTGAAAACATCAAGATCATAGGCCAGATCAAGATGCACGGATTCTGCGATGCATCTGAACTGGCCTATGCTGCGGCTGCCTAAGTAAGGATTATGCACGAATATGAGACCGTACAGGTTGCATTACCAACGGCAAAATTACGGATGGCTCCACTTAAGCGCATCACTATCCCGCGGCTAGAGTTGTGCGGAGCTGTTCTTTTATCTAAGCTTGTGAACTAAGTACAAAGCTCTTGATTTTTCCGATATTCCGGTGTATTTGTCAGCCTAGGTAACATCTCATCCGCACCGATGAATCTCTTTTATTCGATTTGATCATTCCGAAAGATTCCTTCCTCGCTACACTAATTGTACGTGACGCTTATAGTACAACCTGCATGGGGGAGAACGAGAAACAACCTGCTATATCCGCGCCAGCACACAAATCATGGCAGCTCTACCCAAAGGACGTCTAACTCCTTCTCGCCCTTACCTGCACACAGGAGTCGATTATGCTGGACCTATATTTCTAAGAGCATCAAAAGGCAGAGGTCAGTAAACTTACCTTATTCATTTGCCTCACAACGAAGGCCGCTCATCTAGAGACTGTCAGCGACGCCACCTAGCAGTCCTATATAGCGGCTTATAAACGGTTTTCATCACGTCGAGGAATCCCAAATATAATGTTTTCCGACAATGCAACGAACTTTATCGGTGCTGATAAAGTCCTACAACGGAACACAAAGGAGTGTACCCAAAATATTGGTAAGCAAATTTCTGAGGCGCTTTCAATTAGAGGTGCGCAGTCGAAGTTTATTCCTGCCGCGTCTCCACATGTTCCTGAGCCTAGCACAGTAGAAACAACAGTTAATAGGCTGACTCGTTGGCAGCTACTTCAGAATATCATGGAAACTTTCTGGAAGGGATGGTCGACTGACTACTTACACCACCTCCAGTGCAGATCTAAATGGAATTTGGCTAAACAGGAGCCCCACCTTGGTGATTTGGTCCTCGTCAAAGAAGACCGTCTTCTTCTTAAAATTCACGAAATGGACTCATTTGCAGCAATTAAAAAGTGTCACCCCACAAGACTATCACAGCTTCTACGACAATTTGGACACATGGGCAAGGACGACGAAATTTTATTTAATCTTTTAATTGTTCTTAACTTTTGTTTTTATTAAAAATTTTAACGTTAAATGTTTGTTTTTTATATATAAATCTATGAATGTTATTCTGTTTAATGTTTTAACTATCTGTAGTATTTAAATTACCTTTATTATTTACTGTTTAATGAAAAGGAGTACTTTTACTACTGAGTAAAATAATGAATTTTAATTCCTGAGTAAAATAACGACTTAGGAAATTTTATGCACTAAAAAAAATAAAGTGATAGAATAAACTTCAGAGCTATGAAGTTTTTTCTTTCTCTGGTAAAGTTGGGTTTTTTTTAGTTACGTCATGTCACTGTTACACCGACGATATATAAAATAGTTTTTTTTTTTTTTTAAGTTGAACCGACTTCACAAAAGGCGCTAGAAAGCATAAAATAATTTTTAATCTTATATCTATTACGACATTTTGAAGTCGGTGCAAATTAAACAAACAACTGCCCAACCACAATTGCAGATAGTATATAAAACTGCCTGAACATTTCAGCTCACGGAATCATAAGGAAGGACGATTAAATACTTTTGTTGTAGTTGTTTGGTCTGTTTAATTTGCACCGACTTCAAAATGATAAACAAACAACTACATACATCAAAAGTATTTAAACGTCCTTCCTTATAGTCCCGTGAGCTGAAACGTCTAGAAGTCATCCCTAACCACAGGATCAGGAAACAAGGCCCCGGAGTCACCGAGGGAATTAATCACATTCTTTGCGGAAAAAACGGAGTCACCGCATTTTGGAACGAATAATCAAACCGCCCACATCCGCTGACAGCCGCCTGACCCTAGGAAAGAAATACCACAAACGATCCCCCGTACAGCGTAAGGACAAGGATCACCGGGATCTGTACGGTAAAAACAGTAAGAGTAAGCCAGGACAAAGCCTTTGCTCATTAGGTGTGTCCTTCATCTGATGTATTTAATGTAATTTAAGAATTCTTTTATTACAGAAAGTGAACATAACACATTGTGATTATAGTCAAATATCAAATAAGGAAAAAGGTTTTATAAGAAGAAATTAAAAGTGAAATTTTTCTTAAAAAGAGAATAATCTAAAAGAAAATAATTGACAAAGTAAATTTAATTAGAAAAGAAAAATTTATTTGAAAAGAATTACAGTCGACTCTCGAAAACCCCTCAAAACATGAACCACCCAAAAAGATGAACCAGCAAAAATTAACACGGGACGTTCTAAAAGATGAACTGAGGGTAATTCTTTTACCTCTAAAAGATAAACTGTGATTTTTTATTTTTCTGATTGTTCTCTTTGTGTTTGATGGAGTTATAATGGTATTCTGCGGAATGCTTATTTCTTTTTGCGTGCGGTTTTTGTTCAGTCTGGATATTGAATGCTTCGGTAAGAATGCCACCGCAAAAAGTGTAAGTTTTTATCTTTAGAAGATAAGTGTGTTATTTTAGATAAACTCAAAATGGGAGAAAGTGCGATATGTTTAGCTAAAAAGTATGGCGTAGCCAAATCCACTATTACTGGAATAAAGAAGAAGGGGAATCTAATTACACAACGAGTTTTGAATACTTTTGCCGGAACGGGAAAGAGGAAAACTCTGAGAAATTCCGAAATGCCAACAATGGAATCGGCGTTGTACAAATGGTTCCTTAAGCAAAGGGAGAAAAATCTTCCTATTAATGGGAATCTGCTAATTGAAAATGCAAAAGAAATGCACAAAATTTACAAAGAAAGTGAAAGTTTTATAGCTAGTAGTGGGTGGTTTGAGAAATTCAAAAGAAGATATGGAATTGGTCTTTTAAAAAATGCTGTTATTGAGTTGCCAATTATGACATGGAAAAAAATAAAGTAATTAGGTGCGTCTACGTTTGCTGAGATAAATAATTACTGAGGTTTGCAGAAGCACTTGCCAGCGTATTTAGCGTTTGCTCCAAGTTTTTCTTCGATACGCAAAATTTGATTGTATTTCGCCAAACGTTCAGAGCGGCAAGGAGCTCCAGTCTTAATTTGTCCAGTGCTTAAACCAACTACTAAATCAGCAGTGAAGGTATCTTCAGTTTCGCCAGATCGCTGAGAACCCATCCGTTGCCCTTGGCCAGCAAATGAGCTTTAATGGATTCAGTTACTGTGCCAATTTGGTTAACTTTCAAAAGAAGACAATTGCAAGCCTTCTTTTCAACTGCAGTTAGAATACGTTTTCGATTTGTAACGGTCAAGTCGTCACCAACAATTTGAATTGGGGTACTTCCGGTCATATTTGACCAAGCAGCACAGTCATCTTGATCAAAGGGATCTTCGATGCTAACAATTGGAAATTCTTTAACGAATTCAAGATATAAATTGGTTAATTTTTCAGGAGATATCCACTCTGACTTTTCGCTGTTTAAGTTCTTGAAGTCCAAGTCATAGAGGCCATCCTTGTGGAATTCTGAAGCAGCTACATCAATACCAATCTCGATTTTACCTGTGTTGCTTGCTTTTGCAATAGCATCTTGAATCAAAGTAAGAGCCTCCTTTTTTTTGGATATTTAGTGTAAAGCCATCTTCATCTCCGACTGTTGTAGCGTCCAAACCAAATTTGTCTTTAATTACCTTTTTCAGATGATGGTATAAATCTAACCGCTTCTGTAAACGAGGATGCGCCAGTTGGTAAAATCATGAATTCTTGCATGGCAAGTTTATTACCGCTAAGGACACACCCAAAATGGTGTTAGCGCCAAACTTTGATTTGTTTTCGGTCGCATCCAATTTAATCATGAAGTTATCGATCTCAGTCTGCTGTGTTACCTCTAGACCTGCCTTTAGAAGTTCCGGGGCGAGGCATTTGTTAATGTTATCAACTGCCTTTTTGGACGCCTTTGCCATGGTAATTATTCTTCTCATTATTACGTAACTCAAGGGCTTCATGGACTCCTGTTGATGCTCCGGATGGTACAGCTGCTCTGAATAGACCCAATGCAGTTGTTAAATCGACTTCAACAGTTGGATTTCCACGGGAGTCGAAAATTTTGCTCCCGGTAGAAAAGCATTGAAGGAAAGGATCACCTTTCTCGCATGTGCAAATAAAACGGGTACATATAAGATCAGACTTGCTGTTATTGGAAAAGCCAAGAATCCACGATCGTTCAAAAATGCAAGTCTGCCCGTTGACTACTTTAACTCCAAAACTGCTTGGATGACTACTACGATTTTTAAAGAATGGTTCCATAAAGGATTTATTCTACAAGTTAGTAACTCGTTTATGTTTAATTATATACAGGTTGATCTTTATGAAAATAACAGGTAAGATCATTTATGAAGGAGCACAATCTTCCTGAGAAGGCCATCCTCATTTTGGACAATGCTCCAAGTCACCCTGCAGCTGAGGATCTCCAAAGTGAAGATGGGGGCATACATGTCGCCGAATGTAACCCCTCTCATCCAACCGATGGACCAAAATGCAATTCGTCTAACAAAATTGAATTACCGAAACCAGCTTTAAAATCACGTTATTCGACGGAAGGATATGGATGTTATCCAAACTTTACTAGATGCTGTTTTAAATCTCCATTCATTTTGGATGAAAGTTTCAGCTGCTACTATAGAAAAGTGTTGGAAAAACATCTGGATAAAAAACGAATGGGATTCAGAAGACGAGATTCCTCTGGCACGTCAGCAAACTTTGGATTTACTATCAGAGGTGTTTCCGCAAGTAAGTTTCCTCAATGAAGATGTAGAACATTGGATTAAAGATTTGAACGAGGAAATTTCCAACGAAAGTGAAGAAGATTAGCATCCAGAGGAAGTTTTACAGTAAAACATGAAGAAGCAATTGAAGCCTTTAGTATCGGTTTGCAATGGGCCCAAGAGAATAACTCTGGGTTTGAAAAATTTTTCGCGTTGAGACAACTTAGAGAAGATGCAATTAAAATGAAAAATACTCGAGGACAGCAAAGTAAAATTAACAATTATTAAAAAAAAACTAAATGTATTTAAATATGGGTTACTTTTTGTCTATTGGTGCCTACTTACCTAATATGTACATACAAGTTTGTGCAATATGTTTGTCATGCGAATTTATTTTTGTTTTAAATCCGGATTTATATTTCCTTTGTAATTTTTGTTCGAATAAAATGTAAATAACATGCAAATATTTTTATTTTTATTTTTTCATTTTTTACTGCATAATGTAACTATAAAAAAAGATGAACATCTCTAAAATATGAACAAGGCCGTGCAATAATTAGTTCATCTTTTCGAGAGTCGACTGTACTACAAAAAGTGAAAATAAGTTTTGATAATTGGAGTCAAAATCGATCTATTAAAATAAATCTAATTCAGCGAAAACAATGGCAACCACATTAATAAATGTTTTTCTTTCCATAAAATTGAAAAAATTCACACAAAAGAAAAGTTAGTTATAGAAAGAGAACTTTATATTTACAAGTTACTATCAAGTGAAGGTAAAAATTTTTGTGCGTAATTCATTGAAGCGATATTAGTCTTGTAAATCTTCCCTCTTTATTTTTATAAAATCCCTAACTATAAATTTTGTTTTCTCTCTTTACCATAACAGGTATGGGTCAATCCATATCAAATCGACCAATTTAATTAGTAAAGGTCGAAAACGAAAAAACTAATAAAGTCTCGGTGATGACATTTTCAACACTTGTTACAACATTACATTGCGACCGAATTTTTTAACTAAAACGCTACAAATATCATCGAACAAACACCATAGATTTGACTTTTTCCTGTTTCCGTAGCTTAAATGACTTCAAAAAGTGTATGGATGATTGGATTGTTCGTTGGAAGAAGTGTATCGCTTCAAATGGAGCCTATTTTGAAGGAGACTCAATAAATTTGGATGAATAATTGATATTTTGTATTTTATTTGATCAGTCCCGAAACTTATTTGACAGAATGTATACATCGTATAGTCCAAGAGCTAGCATGTCCCTTCTCTGGAACATTTTGCGGACTGCAACTGTACCAATGGCGTAACAGCTTAGAATTACTCTTAAAATTTAGTATTTACTGAGTAAAAAAGAAAAAAGGTTGTGTGCCTCGTTAAATTTTTTGGTAAGGCCTTGGCACACAACTTTTTTTGATTTTGTTTTTGGTGCATTGCTGTACCTATCGAGTAACAGCTTCAAGCTTACATCAAATTAAAGTTTTAAAATTGTACTATTAGAAAAAAAAGTGTGCCACGTCTATGCCATTTACAAATACCTGACTCCACTTTCTTTAAATTTGCATATATTTCTTTAAATTCCCATATGCACTTGTTTGGCTGTATTCGGATTCCTGTTTTTGCGTTTTTTAATTGTTAAAACATGCAACCGTTAAAAAAATCATTAATTAGTGTGAGTTTGGCCATCACTGCTTTAGTTTATTTCATATACATATTTTACTGAGAGAGATGGAATATTGGGAAAAACGTATGGTGACGACGTTCAGTCCTGGTTTCAACATCAAACGTCTCAGTTAGTAGACGACTTCTGGTCAGTATACACGCATTTTGTTAGAGCGTCTTATAATTTTTGCAGTATTTTTTATGAAAGTACTTTTGAAAAATTTAAACGTATGAAAGCGTTTCGAAACCAAAAAATAATTTCACATCAACGTCGGTCGCGGAATTTTTTATAAAAAATGTGAAAAAATTTGATTCCACCGTGTTGGAAATCACTGAAACAAAAAATTTTAAGAACAATTCATGTTACCTCAATGTGGCAAAATGCTACAGAACGAAACTGCAACTACATTCGGCACCCTATTCCAAACGAAAAAGACTTTCTCGCTAACTCGGTAGGTGGAAGCATTAGAATAACCCACCACGCTTTTATAAATCTCTTTGGTTCTACAGTACAAAAGCTAAAATTCTTTATGCTCCCCAATTTTACAGGTAATAACATTCTGAAACAGCTTCAGGCAATCATTCACACTAATGACAATCTTATGGTCATTAACCATAGTACGCAAATTCCCATAATTTCAAAACTAAATAGTATCATAAGAAAATACCCCAAACTATTTGCGGAACCAGACGAAAAATTGAGCTACTGTTGTAAAGGGCGGAATCCGTAAAACTTCCAATGAGCCCGTTTTCTCAAAGTCCTACCCTTATCTAATGGCATTTAGGGCGGAAGTCGACAAACAGATTAAACATTGCTAGACGACGGTATCATCCGACCAACAACGCCCCCTTACAACTCTCCAGTTTGGGTAGTCCCAACAAAATTGGACGCAAACCCATAACCTCATATGCGCGATCTCCACGTTAAACAGCCATGTGATATCAGATCACATTTCAGGGACACGTTCCCAAATAACCTTTGTCATGTCAATTATCTATGAGTGCACAACTTGCTCATTATTTTCTCGCTGAGTCAAACCTTCGTCTCAGATTACTTTAAAGTAAAGTCATAAATATTATTTTATTGTTTCAACATGCCAAATGAATTTCTTTTCTTAACGAGTCTTCAATTTCTATTCTTCATGACTATGCTGTTTTGCCTGGGAATCGTGCTGCACCGAGGCTTGGGGTTTAAAATAGATTACTGGAAAAGACGAGTACACTTCAGACCGCCGTCTATTCCAGAGATTAGATGAATTCAACGTATACAATCTTAACAATGTCAAAAATAAAGACCAAGTCGAACAGCGTTTAGCGAAACTTGCTTCTCTGCTGGATCTGTCTTTTAAACGCTGAAGAAAAGCAATCAATGTTAGATACTTGTCGCGAATTCAATGACATCTTTCATCTCTCGCGGACAATATTGTCGGGGTCATCCTGCAGAGGGAGGACCACTGGCGAAGGATTGCCTTTTTCGCCACAAACGAGAAAGAAATGCTCGCGATTATTTGGGCACTTAACTCGTTGCGTAACTTCCTCTATGACTCCAGAAAAGTCAAAATATTTACTGATCACCATTAACTTACGCACTCAATAAGAATACGAACACCAAAATGAAGAGATGGAAGGCCATCCTAGAAGAGTACCCTCAGTAGAAGTATCCATAAACGTCTTTCGGAATCAGCTAATCTTATAAAAGGGTGACAATAACAATTGCCTAGTCGTAAATCCTTTCTCAAAATACTGTAGACACATATTAATTCAGCCACAATACGCAGAGACCGATCTTATAAACATTTTCAAACGATATTTAAACCCCCACACTATTAACGAGCTTATGACAGACGAAGACAGAATGGGAAAAATTCAAAAAATTTACCCTCTTCACTTTAAAGACTATAAAATCCGATTTACACAGACCTTAGTAAAGGATGTCATAAACGAAGTAGATCAAGAATAAGCGTGTCTATCAGTTCACCGAAGAGCACACCGAAATGCGGAAGAAAACCGCCTGCAATTATTGAAAAAATACTATTTTCCCAAAATGAGCTGCAAATTAATAAGAATTCTAAAGGCATGTAAAGTATGTAAAGAAAATAAGTACGACAGACATCCTAACAACCCAATCATAAATCCTACTCTTATACCAAACTATTCAGGACACACCCTACATATAAATATCTATTCCACAGAAAGAAAACTAGCACTCACTGCAATAGACAAATTGACAAAGCTAGCTCAAGCGAAAATAATTAAATTTCGCTCAATAGAGGACGTCAGATAACCTCTAAGAGATACTCTCTTCTTTTTTAGCGTCACTGAATTTTTTCTAATAGACAATGAGAAATCTCTAAACTCAGCTACCCTTACGTCAATGATGGAAGAATTAAATATCACCATCATAAAAAATCCCCCATATAAGAGTGAAACTAATGGCCAGGCAGAACGCGTTCACTGCACCCTTTCCGAAATTATGAGATGTCTGAACACCGACGATACAAATCGTTCCTTTGAGGAACTTCTCGAACGCGCAATCAGTGAGTATAACCACACTATCCATTCGACTACTGGAAAGAAGCCAGTAGAATTGTTTTACAGCCGAGACCCTCATCTCACTCCCGAAAAATTCGAAAATAATCTATTGCGCAATATATAAAAACTCCAGGAAAGACAAAAAAAGAATTAAAATACCATAATAGAAAACGAAAACCCTTTAAAAATTACGAGTCAGGGCAAGTTATCTTCGTAAAGCACAATAAAAGGCTGGAAACTAACTGTGAGATACAAACAACAAATTATGAAAGAAAATAAGCATACTAGTCATAACTCAGTCAGGAAAAACTGTCCATAAAAGTAACATAAGAAATTGAATTTATCTTTTCTATCAGATGCATCCTCTCCACCACGAAAGGAGCACTCCAAGTTCTGGATTACTCCAACTCTCAGATCATCGCCCTCAATTCCGGCATAGCTAAAGACCGATACAAAAGATTCCTGTTCGACATCAAATCAGTCCTTGAAGACAAAACTCTAAAGGATAACTCCCTATTTCCTTTCCTCCAACATGAACTATTCCAAATTGAAGAACTCTTAGACAATATTAGTCCAAAAGAGAGAAAAGGTCCTTAAATTTCATAGGAAGCGCTTGGAAATGGATTGCTGTTAATCCTGACCACGAAGACTTTGTTTTACTAAAAGAAAGAATGAATAATGTTTTAAAAAACAACTATAAGCTAGTTATTATAAATCAATTGTACAATGACAGAATTAATAATATTACTCGGATAACTAATGAAATTGTTAAATTTTGTAAGAAGGATGAGGTAGTTAATGAAAAACTAGCAATAAGCACACAGTACTGAAGAAGGTTAATAAAAGAGGAATTAGTCAATATTAGATACTCCATCCATTGGGCTAAAGGTGATATAATTAATTCAATGATACTTTCAAAAACAGATATAAATTTAGCTACAAAAACTCTTGATCAGGAAAACTTACCGTACTCTACACTTCGCACTAGAATTTGCAAATGTGAAAGTTTTTAGCAATAGTTTCCACATTACTTTACATCATAGACAAGCCAATTACAACAGAAAAAATATTGCAAAAGCCTGTAAAACGAAATAATGTTATCGCTGAGGTTCATTATAATATGATTTTAAGGAGGAACGACAACATTTTTGGTGTCGACAAAATTTGTAAAACTTATAATTATCTAACCATTTGTAATCAAAATGATATTATAGACATTAGTAACACAACTTGCATACCAAACCTACCTACATATTAATTTAAGTAAAATTTTCATATAACTAGCCAAAAGCCAAAAAAGCCACGTAGAATCCAACTTAGTAATTATTCTAGTACCTATTTTACAAGTAAATACCTACGACTAATGTGATTTGTGAGTTATGTGGCCTACACACGCACGCTTTGATTAGACTTTAAAAGATGGCGAGCTAAGGCTACAAAGAAATATTTGTACATCCATACACTGAACAATACAGTCGATAACTTCATGCCATATTTTACGTAAATAAGTGTGCTGGACCGTTTCACACCGCTCCGCGTCCTTACGTAACTCCGGCGCGCTTGCGACTATCGTTAAGTCGAGCGAGTGCTGCGAGCAGCCTGATTCAACAACAGTCACAAGCGCGCCAGTGGTGGTCGTCACTTCGTCAATCGCAGACCACGGAGCAATAGTTCATTAGTTCTATAATTTTTTCGTGTGAAAACCCTTTTCGTACCTACCTACCTTAATATGGATCCTTCAAATCGAAAAGTGGACGGTGAAAATAGGAGGTTTTTGACTGAATGGACTGAACAATATTGTTTTACGCTGCCTGATAGGCCTCAAGCGGTTCCAGTTTGCCTCATATGCAATAAAACTATTGCTATTGTTAAACATATCAATTTAAGGTGACACTACGGAACAACTCATCAGCAATTCCACAAAAACTTGCCTCTTGGCAGTGAGGCTCGTAAAGAAAAACTTCAGGCATATCTTACTTCTTACAAAAAAGCACGAAATTACTAGTTCACTGCATGAGCGAGCAAGAAAAATTCCCAGAAGCAGCGTTAGGGGTGTGCTGGACGCTTAATAAACACCAGAAACCCTTTTCAGATTCTGAAATAGTGAAAGAATGTATGTTGTAAGTAGCCTCGGCACTTTTTGAAGAAAAAAGGATGTTGTAGCTGCAATTCAAAGTATTCCATTGTCGGCAAGCAGTAATACAAGAAGAACCGAAATTTTAGCTGCTGATATCAACAGCACTCTACTTAAACATCTGCAAATCTGCAAAAAAAAATTTTATCACTTTGTTTTTAGCACCAAAACAGCGAAGAGGTGTTTTCGTACGATGTCAACGCGAGTTAAACAGCGCGGGGTAATAGAATTTTGAACTGCTGAAAATGTGATTCCCACTGAAATTTATCGTCGTTTAAAGGCTGGTTATGTTGTGAACCTGGACAATTAATTAGGATACCGTAAATTCTGTGCGCGATAGGTACCACGCCATTTCACAGAAGAGAACAAATAGCGTCGATTGCAATGCTGCGAACAACTTTTGCAGCGATATCGTGATGAAGGAGATGATTTTCTTTTAAATATTGTGACGGAGGACGAATCGTGGGTCGATCATAACGACCCGGAAGAGAAAAGGCGACATCGGGAACCTCAGACGAAAAAATTCAAAACTAAACAATCCGCAAAAAACTTCTTTTGACTGTGTTTTGGTATGTCAAACGATCCGTAATCCGTCACACCTTGATAGAGAGACAACGGTGAAATCTTCTAGATACATAGAAACGCTCGTCCGAGCCCCCGAAGAGGCTTGGCGGTGCCTCAAGTTTGCGCCAATTTTACACCCTGCCTACTCACGCGATCTCGCCACTTTCGATTTTTACATTTTAACTCAGACGATGAGGTAACAGCAGCTGTGGCATCATGGATCCGAATAAAGATAGAACAATTCTTCAGTGACGGGATGACAACACTCGTAACACGTTGAGAGAAGATGTTGAGAAATGAATTCGTGATTTTTGAATTTTGTGACTTGTACTTTAATAGACTTTTTGCCTTATCGTGATATTCCTTTCTGCGTCTGCGTTCTACATGTATGCAGTACTTTTCAGCCTACAATCGTAACATAAAAAGAATCATCCAAAAAAAGTTGACACCCACCCCCTCCACCCCTACAACCATACCGTTTAAACTTCTGTAGCAGTATCAATGAGAGAATACATTCTAAACATCATAAAAAGAATCATCCACTTCCACTACCCCCCCCCCCCCCCCCCCCCCCCCCCCCTCATTTTTTTCATTAAGCAATGGGGCATCATCCTCTTTTTTATATAAACATATATGATCTTGCCAAGGCTCAGGGGATGCCCTAAGATGCTAAAGCACAGTCTTGGCAGGAAAGGAATTAAGGATGAGGCTTAAGAGGTTGAGTGCAGGAGGTGCCGATGTACGCCCCGTTTGAAAGTCTCGTGCTCATAAGATGAGGGAAAAACAAAAGATGGTAAACTACCACACTCGTCTTGCTCTGCTTAGAAGAAACTCCCGACATTTTATGGTACGCCCAAAGTTGATCTGGAGGGTATAGGGGCGCGTTGTCATGTGTCTACAAGGAATCAGGCTAGCAATTTCGTTAGGTCTGATGTGGCACTTGAAGATCAGCGCTAAGTTAGATGGGGTGAAATATTTCTTACATCTTTGTAGAAAACTCAAGCATTTCATCACACTTTTAGCGATTGCAAATATATTATCAGTTGCGCTAAGATTGCTGGATATCTCAATACCCAAGACGTATGTATATGTGGCGAATTGGGTATATTCACTCCGTTGACTGAAGTAGGTCGATGATGAACTGGGCGTTTTTATGGGATATTAAATAGTATTGAGTTATGGATGCATTAAGCGTAACACGATTTGCTCTACCCCAAGCGAGGATTATAGCAATGTCGTTGTTTAATGATCCAAACATGCGTTCTCGATTGATTTCTGTAACATTTCAACAAGAATTCATTAGAGAATCAAAAGAGTACGCGAAATCAAGGGTGCTGTCTTCGGTGAAAGTATGAATAGGATTGAGAGTAAGGGATAAAAGGTCATTAATAAGAAGAAGTAATAAGATTGGTGAAAGATCTGAACCCTGAGGTATTTCGTAAGGACCAGATGTAACTCCGTCAATTACTATTCGGATTGAACTGCCTGACAAAAACTCTCTATTCATTTCACAAGGTGTTTGGAGATTCGTGGTCACCCGGTGTTGCAGATTGGAATTTGTTTACCTACGCTGCCAAGAAGACTCTGTTATAATGTTGTGACGTCATGATTCGCATGTTCACTCTCTTTGGATTCTTTCTCAGCTATGATTCAGTGAAGATTAGTTGGAAACAATTCGAGCAACAGAAATGGTCAAATAAGCCAGTCTGTAAAAATCGAGCATCAGTTATAATAAAGAAATATAGTGTGGAATTTCCTGTACTCTTTTTATTATAATTCCCGTGCCTAATATTCACCCCCAATTATACATGGTGCTTCGAGCCGGATTTACCCCCAAACCCCAGTCGGTGAGTAAGAGTTGCACATCTTAATTGTTTAATTAAAATAAAGTGTAGTGCAAATAAGCAATTCAACATTTCAATCAAAGTATTGCTAAGATTAGTACGGTATGGTTATTAACGGTAACAAATAATTTGTACAGTACAATTTCTTATCAACTACATTTCAATGTGCATGAGAATAGACGCATTTAACGGGATATCATTTCCATGTTTATACCATTTGCATTTTCAAGCTAATAAGTTATAAAGAAATCAAATTTTTTCTCGTGCTGTAGTCGTGAATGGTATTTAATGACCTTTGTTTCTGAAACTCTTGTTACATATATAAATAAGAAAAATAAATAAATGAATTTTCATGCATTTGAAGTTTGCGAACAAAGAACGAAATAAACAAAGAAATTATATAAAGGTGTGTTAAGGCTATAATTTTATCAAAGAAATCATTTTGCCAGTACATTTTCATCGCTTATTAAGTTCGTCATTGCCATTAAAATTCACATTCATTTCATTTGCTGTTAGCGTGGTTCATTTCTCAATTAAAGTTAGTGGATTTTCTTTGAACTTTACAAAATGGCAACCCCTTCGAATACAATTTCTACGGTCGAATCTCTAATGAAAACGCAAGGTGCGCTTTATGAGCAACTCGAACGATTTAGCATAAATTTTAAAAAATCCCCGAAGGAACGCCTCGCAAGTAGCGGATACATTAACGGTCGAATAAGCACCTTGGATCCCATATGGGAACAGTTTTCTTAGAATGATTGTGCTATTAGAATTTCAGCCAGTGACGAAGATAGAGAAAATACATATTTTACTGATTTATATGATGAGGCCGATCGGTTATATTCCGAATGTAAGGGTCTATTGATTGACGCTCGTGTCAAGTTGAGTCAACCTGGTGATACAGTTAAAATCCCTAGGCAAGGATAGTCAGACCCTTCAAGAAGTGAAATCGCCCCGTATTGTGATTCCAAAATTTTCAGGAAACTACAATTCATGGCTATCCTTTCATGACTTATTTAAGTCCATGGTGCATTCAAATGAAAGCCTACCCCCTGTACAGAAAATGCATTACCTAAAATCCTGCTTAGGCGGCGAGGCTGAACACTTAATAAGGCATTTAAATGTCACTGCAAATAACTATACCATAGCATGGAAACTTCTGTGCGATAGATTTCAAAATAAACGTGCTCTTGTCAATAATCTGTTGAAAAATTTGATGTTATTGCCCCACATTGACGCTGAGAGCTTCGCGCTTCGAAAATTGCTAGGCTCGTTTGATGAAATTTTTGCTTCCCTTGAAAGCCTTCAAGTAAAAGTAAGAAGCTGGGATCCAATTTTAATATTTTTAGTTGTAGAACGTTTGCCATCTGAAACTCGACAGCTATGGGAACATAAGCTGGGGTCATCCAATTCTCTTCCCACTCTCGATGAATTAAATGAATTCCTAGAAGCTCGTTTTCGTACTTTAGAGGCTCTTGGAAGTTCTAAACTTCATAGAAATTCATCCAGCGCAGGCAGCAAAACTCGTTCCTTTCATTTAGCTAAGTCAAATTGTTTGGTTTGCTCTGAATCACATCCACTAAGAGAGTGTCCCAGATTTAGTAAAATGACATTAGAAGAAAGAAGTGGCATTGTGTCCCGCAATGCCCTATGTTACAATTGTTTGGCCAAAAGTCATGCAATTCGTAATTGTACCAGTGATAAAAGTTGTCGTATTGGTAAAAAAAGACATAACACTCTCCTTCACCCATTCACTCAAAACCGATCAAACCTGCGTGTGGATCAGGATACACCACTCCAGCAAGGGATACCTCCGCTTAACGAACATTCGCAATCTCAAAGGATTAATTCTTATTTTTATTGTGATCGCAATCAAGTTCTTCTGGCGACTGCCCTGTTACGTTTCGTTTCCCAAACTAATGAAGTTCACTGGCTACGTGCTCTCATTGATCCTGGCTTCCCAAGTTCAAAGGCGTGGTTTAAAACCCCAACGCGCATCTGTTCAAGTTTACGGATTAGGTAATTCACTCACAGCAAAATCACAATCCCTCGTAAATTTCCAAGTGCAACCAGCCGTTCAAAACGATCCAAAATTAGTGATCAAAGCTATCGTTTTATCCACTTTTACCGATCTCCTGCCTTCTAGTAAAGTGCCAGTGTCACAATGGTCACATCTTAGTGGACTGACCTTAGCTGACCCAACCTTTGATAAACCTGGCAAAGTAGACTTAATTCTTGGCGCAGAAGTTTACTCAAAAATTCTCCAGAATGGATTAATACAAGGTCCCCCGGTTGTCCAACAGCTCAGAAGACATCTTTTAGATGAATTCTTCTTGGCGACATCAGCTCAGTAGAATCGACCGAGCACCAATCACCAAAAAATCCTTCATCACGCGCCATAGTAAATCTTTGTAACCTAGTTTATGATTGTGAACAACTCCGAAAGTTTTGGGAGATTGAAGACGTGAATTCGGGCGAACTAATTTCTGCTGAGGATAATCTATGTGAAAATCATTTTAAAGAAACACATTCTCGCAATCATGAAGGTCGGTACATTGTCCGCTTGCCTTTCATATCAGATATTGGCGGGCAATCATTATTAGGAAATTCAAGAAACATAGCTTTAAAACGATATAAAACTCTTCAAGGACGTTTATGCAATGAACCTAGCTTTGAAAGGGATTATCACAGATGTTTAAAGGAATATATAAATTTAGGACACATGGAAAAAGTATCGTCTTCAAAGAGTGCAACCTCCGAGGAAGGAAAGTATTATCTTCCCCACCATGCCGTTCAAAAGAACGATAGTCTAACAACAAAAACTCGCGCCGTTTTTGATGCTTCATGCAAAACCAATAATGGCTTTTCCCTGAACGATAGATTTTTAACGGACCCTTCTCTGCAAAGAGACATTTCTCTTCTGCTCTCTGAATGGAGGCAACGGAAATTTGTGTTCACTGCGGACATTGAAAAAATGTACCGTCAGATAAAGTTGCATCGTGCCGATCGAGATTTTCATCGAATTAAATGGCAACAATGTTCAAGTGACCCTCCTGAGGATTATCGGCTCCTAACGGTTACTTTTGGAGTTTCTAGTTCACCATTCCTCGCCAGCTCAAGACGAAGCTCATAAGTTTCCAGTAGGTGCTATAATTCTGAAAAGAGATCTTTATGTGGATGACGTTCTTTCAGGAGCACCTACCTTAGAGGAAGCGATCAATGCCAGAAAGCAAATTGATGAGCTTTTGAAGTGTGGAAAATTCAATTTGAGGAAATGGGCATCGAACGACAAACAGATATTAAGTAGTGTTCCAGAATCGCAACTGCTGGACGCTTCAGCTGTTTTATTTAATAAGGATGATTTCATAAAAACGCTGGGGATGTTTTGGAATCCCACTCAAGATAAGTTTTTTTACTGCATTCAAGTTAGAGATAACAGACCTCCGTATTCTAAAAGAAATATCCTCTCTGAAATTGCTAGGATTTATGATCCCCTCGGGTGGTTAGCGCCAGTGACTATCACTGCAAAAATATTGATTCAAACTCTGTGGCAAAGGGGCTTAGATTGGGACGAAGAAATCCCATTAGATATATCCGATCGGTGGTCACAATATTTACATCTCCTGCCCACTTTGAAAAATACTTCAATACTACGTTTTCTGAACACAGAACCTCAAAGCGTCATACAGTTGCATGCATTTTGTGATGCTTCTGAGCGTGCTTAAGCTGCCGCTTTGTACCTTCATTCGGAATCACAAAATAAAGTCACTGTTCAGTTACTCACGGCGAAAACCAAGGTAGCTCCGGTTAAATCCATGACAATTCCACGTTTGGAGCTCTGCGCGGCCGTCCTTTTGTCAAGACTTATAAAGCGATTTCAGTCTTCAATAATAGCTGATAGCTTCCGTATATTTGTTTGGACGGATTCCACAATAGTTCTTTCTTGGTTACGAAGGCACCCCAATAAGTTCAAGACATTTGTCAGTAATAGAATTTCGGAAATAATTCAGAACCACAGGTTCAATATCTTAGCGCCATGTTCCGTCAGCCGAAAACCCGGCTCTACCTCTACCTCTTATCTAGACGGCAGTTTTGACTCAGGTTGAAATGCCTTAACAAACTCCGGTAACCATAGCTGGCCCCAGGCTAAGCTTCCGAAAAGGAATTTCCCAGACCATAGGCGATAAATATTACATGGCGACCCTGCATAGCCGAATCCTGCCTGAAACCTTGAAGGAAAACCGAATCCTGCCTCACGGACTGGAGAAAAGACTACAGAAGAAAGTTCCACAAACATAGTGTCTGCATCCCACACTAACGTCATCGTGGATCACTTTATGGATATTAAGATTTTATTAATTGTACTAATTAGAATAAAAATAATTATAGCAGTAGGAATATATATAAAAAATAAAATGTTAAAATTAGTGAAGAATCAAATTGTAAGAAGAGAAATTTACGTATAAAATATTATGAAACAAATATAATTTAATAATTGTTTAATAAAGCAAATGTTACCACTACAAGAAATTTTAATAAATTAAAAGAGCAAGGTGCCACATTAAAAAATATCAAAATAGAGAATATACAGCTTCATACCTCTTAGACAAAGTAAAAGAAATTCACAATTTGACGCTAGAATTTTCTTAAATCTATACTAATTTGAAGACATCGGATCAAGAAATCTACGAGCAACTTGTAGTGGAATTTAATAGAAAGTATAAAGAATTGGAATCATTAATATTGGAAAAGACATAATTTATAAAAAGCATTTTTGATTGCTCATGTCGTTCGATAGAGCAAATAGTACCAAACCTCTGCCTATATTTGACGGGAAGCCAGAAGAATTAAACAACTTTATTAATTTAGCAGATACATACTCTGATGAAATAAACAGAAGAAGACAAAAAAAAATTAGTAAAATTCCCGATAAGAACAAAACTTTCAGAGAGAGCACGAAACAGAATAATAAATGAAGCGCAGCCCAAAAATTTCAAGTCCTTTAAAGACACCTTCAAACCTTCAAACCGCACAGAAGCGCGATCAAAATACAGAACGATTTAGCAAAAATTCGCCAGGGAGATAATACACTGCAGAGCTACATTGCAGAGATTGATACTCTAATAGCAGACTTAAATAACATCCAAATAAGTACAAGGCGAATAGAGTAAGGCGGTTATCACCAAAATGAATGACAAAATTGCTTTAAATTCATTCAAATCAGGACTGAGAAACTCGAGCAAATACACATTATTTGCCAGTAGACCCACAACATATGCCGACGCTATTGATCTCGCACAAGAAATTGAATCCGAACATTCAAAGTCAGAAGAAAATAGAATCTATACATTTCAACCTCAAGCTCGCAGATCTGGACCATCATATGCAAATACCAACTACAGGAACAACAACTTTAACTACCAATCACAAAGAAACTTCAACTATTCCCAACATAACCCTCCTAAAAACAGATTTAATAATTACAGTAGACCGAATTTCAATAGATGTAACAATTACACACGAGACAACTTTAGAAATTACAGGCATCCTATTCAAAGACAATATAATAATCAACAGAGCCCCAACCAAACAAATGGTAGAAATCAGAACAGGCACCCACCACGTATTAATTTTTTAGGGATAACCGTCCCTGGAGACCACCTACCGAGGGACGAGGAATATCAAGAACAAACAATAAATTAACCAAGATACACTTTATTAAAAGTGGAGAGCTAACTCACTATATATCAGTAAAGAGCAATACAACTACAGTCCCATCATCCTCATGGTTTATAGACACTGGCGCAGACATTTCAATTGTTAAAATAAATTGCATAGGCAATACTTTTATATATAAGAATGAAGTTTGTAAGATAAGAGGTATTACAAAAGGTGAAAGTGAAACACTAGGTACAATAATAGTGCAATTTGATGCTGAAGGTGAAAAACTTAAACATAAAGTACATGTAGTGAATGAAAACTTCCCAATATCGACTGATGGACTACTGCGTACAAGTGTAAAATAGGCTATGAAAATTTGGTATTGACAATTTGCACTGAACTTAGTGATATTAACCTACCGATCACAACCCAGATTCAGGAATAAGATTTTATAACTGTACCAACTAGATCTCAGATCATACAACCGATAAACATAGAAGTAAAGGAAGATAGTATAGTGCTTAGAAGGCCGCTGCCTTCAGATTCACAGGTGGATTAACGCGTTAACAAATTATCATTAATTTGTTGGCATGCCGTAAGTGTGGATACTGCAGGAAGTCCGCATCTCCCTCCACGTGGGGCGGCTGGTAACAGTCATGTAGTTTACTATAGACTGGCTAATGATGACGGGCGGAGATATAGTCACTCTCTTGATCAACTAACTAATGAACTAGCGAGAATCGGTACCACTCGTCCTGATTCGCACATTTACCACCAGCTGGGTAAACCGCTGGCCACATGCAAACTGGAACTCTCAGGATTGCAAACACTAATTGGCAGGAGGAACACACCTGCCTGATTACCCGACAGATATGGCCAAAGCTTGACACTAAACGGTCAAAGAAGCTCATCTTACTCGGACGCAAAACAATTAGCAGTACCGTGGCGGTTATCACGGGTCAGGAGTTCAAAATGGTTCCCGACGACGAGTTAGGGCTGTACACCCTTCCCAACCTAGTCAAATCTATTTTGACTTCCCGAGAACTGGCCCCACTGGAGACAGGGAACTGGCTCGGTGCACAGGGGGCAACATGTCCACCCTCCTATTTCTTAGGTTATTTTTATGGGGGTTGCTAAAATTTTTGTAGTCTCAACGTGATATCACAATAGGCCTCTTTGGCCTAAGTGTGCCTCCTTAGGCAGCCACTTTACATGTTGCAAATACGATTATACCAGAAAAAGGAATAAAACATATAAAATTGATAAATGTAACGGAAAATGATATAAAAAGTAATGACCCAGAATTAAACATAGTTCCTTTAAAAAAGTATCGATTTGTGCAAAAGTTACACAGGCATAAGAGATCAGAAAAGGAAAGATTTGAGCAACTAAAAGATGAATTAAACGTAAATAACTTAGATGAGAACGCAATAACGCCCTGTATCAACTATGCAAGGAATACACAGATATTTTCTATCTAACGAACGATAAATTAACAGTAAATAATTTTTACCAGCAGCATATATCAAAAATTGACAACTCTCCTGTGTACATTAAGAACTAACTTCCGCAGATCCAGACGGATGAAATAAATAGGAAAGTAGACCAACTACTAGAAGAGGACATTATATAACATTCAACAAGCCCATACTATTCCCTATTATTAGTAGTACCAAAGAAGGACAACGAAGGTGAAAATAAATGGAGAATGGTTGTTGACTTCCGTCAACTTAACAAAAAAATAATGGATGAAAAATTTCCTCTAACCAGATTAGACGATCAGAGGAATTTCCCAGACCATAGGTGATAAATATTACATAGCAATGGAGGATTATACTCTACATAATAATAAAAAAAACCTCCAAATCACGCTTGCATGTGATACTGGAGGCGAATCAAACCATGGGTTTCCCTCTGCAGACATCGGGTTTTCAAATGGCTAGGCAAGCCGCTTCTACTCACATCTTTTCCATGGAAATGAAAGAAAATTGTTCAATGGAAACAAAAGGAAAGATCACTGCTTTCTCTGCCCTGTGGTAGCAAAGGATTATAATGAGCATATAGATGGGATTTATCATTCTGATCAACTAAGAAGCAGCGTTCAGTTTGAATAGGAGATCTAATAAATGGTGGCACCGGATCTTCTAGGGAATGTTGAATATAATTGTAAACTGGAGACGGAATTAGATCAATGGTTAAGTGGCACGATCACGACGCCATGGATGCAGGTTCAAGCCTGGGCCTACCACCGGTTTTTGTTTTTCATAAAAAAATCCACTCCTTGAAATGCAAAAAAAAACAATACATTCAATTTCCCTCATTCCCCCTAGCCTAGTTTCCTTGTGCCATAGACAAAACAAACACATCATGGCTTTGTCCGCTTGGCTTTGGTTACCTCAGAAAAAAAGGAAACTAAAAAAAATAATAATAATAATAAACTCGCAGGGGGACTTCCTTGAAGTCACAGGCTTGACAGCTCCGCGGACCACCCCAGTTAAATCCGGCGTCGGCGTCTGTTCCCCATGTTAGGGGCGGCCGTTTCAACCCTGCTCGAAGTGTTTCGCATGCAACAAATTCATTGTTGCCTGCGACCATTAAAACAGGAATCTCCCATGTGCGCATGAAAGTGAACAACTGCATTAAATACGTTCATCATGCGCACATGGATCCCCGAAGTCTTGGCGTTAAGCCCGAAGTCTTGGCGTTAAGCCGGAAGTAGGGGAAAACCATCGCCGGCCAAAAGCCGAGAGACAAAGGTCTAAACCCAAAATAATAATAATAATAATAATGCAGCGGATGTGGAAAATGGACAAAGTGACTATCTTCCCAATCATCTTGTCTTCCACAGCCGTTGTGCCGAAAACACTAATCACAAATATACAAGCACTAAAGTTACATAAAAACACTACACACACACTACAGAAAGCAGTTGTTCTTAACACTTGCCGAACGGTTCGCAAATTCCTGAACTACGGACAGGACGCTACAGACAATACATAAGGACATAACGAACGAATGACAAATCCCCGAAGTCTTGACATTACGCCCGACGTAGGGGAACCGCCGCGCCGGCTAAAAGCCAAGATGACACGCGTCAAAACCGAAAAATAAATAAAATAATTTTTAAAAAAAAAGTTGAACCGCATTGAAAACTGAGGATAGGCGAACTATTTTGCAGAGTAGTAGTTGTTTGGTTTTTTTTATTTGCACCAACTTCAAAATGTCGTAATAGATATAAAATTAAAAATTATTTTATGATTTTTAGCGCTTTTTGTGGTCGGTTCAACTTTTTTTTTTAAACTATTTTATTTTTCACTTTTTAGCATCCTCTACTCTATACAACGAAGAAAGAACCATCCAAATCGGTCCACACGTTAAAAAGTTATGTATAACCCCCTACCCACCACCATTCCACTAAAAAAATGTTTCTCCTGGTATCAATCAAGGAACATACTCTACCGAACAGAAAATGAATCATCAAAATCGGTCGACGCGTTACTACCCCTCCCCCTCGCCCACCTCCACCATAGGACCAAATTATTCTCCTATTAGCACTGGGAGATCACACTCTATACAACAGCAAAAGAACCATCCAAATCGGTCCACGCGTTACAACGTTAGGTTCCACCCCCCACCCCATCAACATTTTTTTCGTGGTATCAACCAGGGAGTATACTCTACCCAAAAAAAAAAATTATCCAAATCGGTCTACGCGTTACGAAGTTAGACCACTTCTCCCCCACCCCACCCCCACCATAGAACCAAATTATTCTCCTAATAGCAATGGGGGATCACACTCTATACAACAGCAAAAGAACCATCCAAATCGGTCCACGCGTTACAACGTTAGGTCCCCCCCCCCAACATTTTTTTCCTCGCGGTTGATACCAGGGAGCATACTCTACCCAACAGAAAAAGAATTATCCAAATCGGTCCACTCGTTACGAAGTTAGACTCCCCCCCCCCCCCCTGTACAACCAAATTATTCTCCTATTAGCAATGGGGGATCACACTGTATACAACAGAAAAAGAACCATCGAAATCGTACCACGCGTTACAAAGTTAGGTTCCACCCCCACCCCACCTCTCTCGTGATATCAACCAGGGAACATACTCTATCCAACAGAAAAAGAATACTCCAAATCGCTCCACGCGTTACGAAGTTAGACTACCCCTCTCCCTTCCTTAGCCCAAATTTTCTCCTATTAGCAATGAAGGGGGGGGGGGGGGGTAGACACGTCGGACTTAGAACCTTTTTTTGTTTTTCGGAAGTCGGTTAAAAATAAGAAAATTAATGGAATTCCTATTTTTCATCCTGGATATCGGAAGAGCGAGTCATTGAAAATCAATCTTAAAAGGCGTACACCCAAGTACACTTAGCTACAATTGATGATAGATAGGTGCAGTTACGCAGTCTTTCCGCTAGGGTTTTTGTGTTTTAGAAGCTCTCAATAGGTAACTTTTTGCTGTTTTCATTTTTTACAAATATTAAAGGTCTTCTACAGTACATCAAAACTCCGCAAGTACAATCTATGAAATATCAAATTTGATAGCGATACAACCTAGTCAGGTAAAAAAAATCGTTCCATTGGGGAAGTACGCCGGAATACTCTGCATGTCCCAATGGAACACAGTTTTAGTAATCAATTTGCTCAACTTCTTTGAAGGAATGACCACTAATCTAAATGACCAACACGAAAGTTGTAGGATTTTCAGAAACAAGCTTGTCCCCATCAAACTTAACCTTGACCCCGACTTTGATGGTCAACTTAAAAAATAATCAATTTTGTTTTTTTGGATTTTTTGTTTGTCATCCTATTGAATTGTTGAATTGAGCTTTACTTTCTCATATTATGCTATTACTTAAATTTTAGTTTCCTCTTTTAATTAATAAAAATTTTTCTTTGAATTTATAAATTTTTTATAGCTTTTTTAAGTCTGACGACGTTCCCATATTTGAACTTGAAAAATAGAAATCAAGAAAAAATTACTGTTTAAAAAGTAGTTTGTAACAACATTTGTCCGAGTGCTTTCAAGAATGTTCCATATAAAATGATCTCGGAAAGAAAGGGTTATGAAAAGAAAGATGATCTCTAACTAATAACTCCCTTTCAGATTTCTTCTTCTTAGGATTTTGTCGTTATGTACTCGCATTTTTATCGTTAAATATTCCAATTTAACAATTCGAAAAAAATATTGACTTCAAATTGTTTTTCTACTGAAATTCATAAACTTTTGGAATCCTCCGTCCGTTTATTTATATTATTTATTGCTGTTTTTCATACGTGTTTTTTAAACTATATCACGAACAATAATGAATAAAATAAAAAGAGTAATAAGTTTTTTAATTCCCCAAAACTAAGTAGTTGCGTTGCCAAACTTACATATACCTAAGATTTTTAAGCGGGTCCAAGTTTAGAGTTGAGTATATGTTTGTAATTATAGTTAGCATATTGTGTAGTAATGTTAAGGGAACCTATTGCAAACCAGGTAAATCAGTAGCATGAGATTCCATAAAACGAAACTTGTTACTATTATTACAGCGATCAAAGAAAATATGTTGTTTTCCAATGCGACATTGCAGTGCCACAGTAAAAAGTTATTTACAGCGAATTTTTAACCATACACCATATTCCAAAACTATCTTTAACGAAAACTTTCCACAATAAAGATCAGGTAATTAAGCATTTCAGATGTATAAATCCAAAGTGCAAAGATCTAAACAAAGCAGGCGAGACAAGCTCGAAAATCGGATGCTTCATATCTCAAGACTTCCTTGAGGAAACTTAAGGGCTGGAATATGGTCCAAGAATAGCCGATTAGCTGAAAACAAGATGAATTCTTGGTTAGATACGCTATAATCTCTCGTTTTCATGTTTTTCCCCGCACCAAAACTTTCTCGGCCGTTTTCTCAAAACTACGTTTTTTGACCTCTTGAGCAGGATATCTCGAGAACTAATTATCCGATTCCCTTGAAAGTTGGCACAGTTATTGTTTATACTTTTTTTCTTAAATATGAACCTAATTTCTTTTAAAATTATTTAAAACAAATACTTTTTTATTAACAAATTTACTGGAAAAAACGAGATTTTTACTCTATTTGATGTTTTTTTGTTTTTTTTAGACGACTAGCTATTGGAACGAGAAAAAATCATATAAAGTAAAGACTGTGAATAATAATAATAGAAAGTTTCAAGAGAAGTGGATTTTTTCTTTAAGAAAAAAAAAACATAAAAATTATCATTTTTATTTGTCTCGTAAACTGTAATTCAAGGGGTTACATACAACTGGATATCTTGAAAAAGTAAAAAAATGTATGCTTACTCTTAAAAATTTCAAGCCGATATCTCTAAAATTCTCGGAGTTACAAAGCTTTTTATTGGGCGGTGCAGCTCAGTTTGCATTACAGTAGCATTTTATCTCAGACTTTAAACGCGATATTCTCAGAACAGTATTTTTCAATACAGTGCCCCTCATATCAATATAATCACCTTTAATTTAAAAAAATATTGCTTTATAATCTTTTATCATTCGCAAGTAAACTCTTTCCAAAGTTGGACCATTTTTTCTTAGCCCTGTAAGGTGCAAATAGCAATGGGTAGATCTTAATAAGCTCTTCCCAACGTATTTGAATCTCATACACAATTGCACTGAAACTTACTAAAATTTAAAAAATCCGCCTATTCCATATATTCAGGTTCATATTGCATTCGAAGCATTTACACTGAAACTGTAGATGGAAGAGTTTATATTTGTTTGTGCTTTTAAAATATGTTTTTTATGAAAGGTAATGTTGAAATTAACTTCTTTTTGCAGCCATGGTCAAAAACTCATTTCGAAAAAAAATTTTCAACGTGGCCATAAAGTTTCTCAATGGAAAAACTTGTACTCCCGACAACTTTTAAGTTCAAAAGAAAACTTTTAGAAATCCTCTCGCAAATTTAGGTGTATTTATTTTGGCTTACAGGGAGACTAAAAGGGCTTAAAGAACAAAAAGGGAAGAGGAACAAATTAGGGAATTTAAAATTACCGAGCTATCATCTGTTACGAGAAAGTATTTTACATTGATTTTCCACTCCTCGAAAATAATAATTGCAACTTCTCTACCTACCACAAAAATTTTTAATTTATAAAAATTGATTCTTAACGAAAATAATCACTCTCCAGTAATTGCTTATGCACATGAAAAAGATGGCATTATTTGTAAAGTAATAAAAGATAAAGTTCTTTTTAAAACGGATAAGTAAGAGGAATCAAGTTATATATTGAAGCCCCCAGGACAAGTTATATATTGAAGCCCCCAGGACAGGTACCGACGATTTGTTGTAACTCGAACGAGGAACAGAATCTCACATTAAATATATATATATATATCTATATATTTTGGGTCGAACCGTTTTCCTACTGGTCGACTAATGTATTGGGCACCATCTGAAAAACGACTAAATTTGCTTTCGTCACTCCACAGGATTTTTGCCCAATCTGCAGAAGTCCAGTGTAAATGACGTCTAGCAAACATTAATCGTTTTCGTCTGTTGGCTGCAGAAATGAGGGGTTTCTTAACTGGACGCCTGGCAAAAAGATTGGCTGCCCTACGCCGCCGACGAACAGTATGTACACCAATCGGCAGCCCAAGAGACTCAGTACGTGGTGACTTGAACGGCGGTCTTGCGTGGATCCTTTTTAATAATATTTATATATATATATATATATATATATATATATATATATATATATATATATTTTTTTTCGTTTTTTCTTTAAGTTAAATAAGTTGATTAATAAAAAAAATACATAGTTTCGATTTTTAAAGTTAAATAAGTTTAAAAAAAAAGTGAAAATATATAGTTTGTGAAAAGAAAAGTTACATAAGTTGATTAATAAAAAATCAAATACATAGTTTCGGTATTTAAAGTTAAATAAGTTTAAAAATTAAAAAAGGGAAAATATATAGCTTGTGAAAAGAAAAGGTGAGTTTTTGTTGAATCCGCTCCCCTTGACGTCACAACAGCTTTGTCGAATCCGCTGTACAAATCCGTTCAGAACATTAACTCAACACTTGAATAATTATGTATTTATTCCTTAGCTAACCTTACCTTCATTGCAACTTCAAATAAAATGAATTAAATTATTTACAGTAAAGCAGTAACTTTTTTCAACAACTATTTAAACCTCTATTTCTCTAGGAGTCGAAATTTAACCAGTACTCATCATTTAAATCATAATTTTTAAATAACTCATGCGTCCCTTTCGTAATGCTTATTTTGTTTTGAAAATTTGGGGAATTTGAATTAGAGATTTGTGTTGAAACCAAATCAATTTGATTAAATTTAGAATTTATAGAATTACTTCGATCAATACCAAAATTAGTATATTTTAAATTATTTTTATTATATTTTTTATTCATTACGGAGTGATGAAAATTCTCTTTATTGCTGGCAGTGTATGTGCTGCTTTTTTGTTTTTTTATTACATTACCATTTAAAAAACAGGAAGAAGAATAAGATTCTGTTTTGTAATTAGATACATCATTTTTTTTAAGGATAAGAGGTGAACAATTACCCGAATCTATATTAAGAATAGTAGAAAAATTCTTAGCAACTTTGTTATTATTTATATTATGGACAGCATCTGAGGAATAATAATCAAAGAAACAGTTACGTTTTTGATCTACCTGATATTTTTTGTTAGGGCTATTAGTTAACGTTGCATCAGAATCCAAAAGCATGCCAGAATCGCATAGAGTGTCCTTCATAATACTCGGAGGAGAAAAAATTACACCAGAATCGGTATTCAAAAATTTGCTCTAAAATAAATACATAAAACAAACTTATTATTTTATAAAAAACAAATATACATACAGGAGTTTCCGCTTCATATGGAAGTTTTGTAAGAACTTCGTTTGCCCAGCTATTTACTAACGATTTTCGTGCTTTTTTTGACGGCTGTAAATTTTCCTTACAATCAAGTTCATCTCTTTTTGATACTACCTTTTGGGTTTGTATTTGGCCAGTAATAGAACTCGAATCTGTTTCATAAACCGAATCTCCGGTCATATCATGATAATGATCATTATGCATAATTTCAGCAAGATCTTCAACCAGTCTAGAAGGACTTGGGGGAACATATCTGAAAATAATATAAAATATTAAGAAATAAAATTCTTATTAAATAAACCGATGATAAAAAAATTTATTACAATGAAATTTTTTTTGTACGTGAATCGGAAATATTTAAAAAAGATTTGTTAATATTTTTTCTATGTTGAAGATAAACTGTTTTTCTGTTTTATTTGATTATTATCAAAAGCTGGGAAATATCCATATTATTATTTTATGTTATATGAAATTGAATTCGTATTCCCGTAATTTGTTTGTAGCACATAAAGAATAACTTTTTCAATTAGGGGGTATTTAATGGTGAAAAGAAAATAAATTGAAATTTTTAATTTTTTGTTTTATGATAGTTTAATACAAATGTCTAGAATATATTTCTAAAAGGGTTTTGCAAAATTCAACTTAAAGAATTTTTTTTATAACTTTTAATCATACCATCTCATCTTTCGAGCATTAAATAACTGATTGATGAAATTTAAAAGCGTTTTTCTCGCAATAACGTTTTCAAAGTTGTTTGTTGCAAATGATTTAGAAAAAAAAACTATAAGTGCAATTAGCTTCTAGTTTTGAACATTCTATTCGTAATTGTTTCTTTTAGGCATAGAACCATAGTGCATTTTAAATAAAACCCCGATTTTTGGCGCGTTATTTGAATCGGAAATTTTTTGTGAATCTTCACATATCAAAACTTGACATTTCATTTTCATTCCGTGGTGCTGCTTTCTTTTAAAATTTTTCTCCATTTTTAGTTTCGTTTTCCCTATCCCACAACGGCATTATTCATGTTCGATTGTTGCACGACCAAGGGCGGAGATGGTTCCTTTTTTTAACCACCCCCATTCTCTTCCGCAGTCTAGCCTGTTACCATGCCTTCCCCCATCATCAGCTGGTGTACAGTTGATGTCATCCAGAGTCATAGCCTGCCTTGGGCAATCATCCAGCAGCCGTGTTGGTCCCAAAGCGCAACAAACAGAGTGCATATGAATAACTTTGTTGTGATCTCATCCTATACTGGATAATTGTTGCGCTTTCAAATATATTGAAATATATTCTTAATTATTATGGCTACATTATTAATCCTGTGAATTTATATATGCGTTGACTTAAAGGAGTCTGTAACGGTAATATCATATTATTTATAATTTTTGGTCTCGTGACGATTTCATAAAGTGGAATTGAGGTTCGATATTAGATTACTATTAGTTAAGATTAATTTCAAGTCTACGTTTTTTTGGATTTAAAAGTATAAACCGAATTATATCTATCCCAATTATTTTTAGAGTGTGTTGTGTGGTAGAATGATTCCGGGTAATTTGCCCTAACGAATTCAATTTGTCGAGTGTCTATTTTAATTGCATTAATCGGTTTCTATATCTATTTTAATTGCATTAATCGGTTGAGTAATTTTGAAGTTATTTATTATTGGACCATGTTTTAACGGTTGGATTGCTTTCGGAATCAAATATTCTAAGTAAATGTAGTATTTTCTAAGAGTTTTTTTAAATTTAAATGATCTGTGCGGCGCTCGGATAATATTCACCCACCCCCACATGATGGCGTGATAAGTCAGCCAGGGTAGCCTTATTAAAGTTTATGGTCCACGAAGCTGCAATTAGTACCTACTACTAAAGTGGAATATCACCATCTTTGTTTTTGTTATCATTTTGTTTTATACGTTTAATGGTACAGGCCGATAAATAAAAATTCCTTAATAGAAAAAGTACATAATTTTTTTTGAAAGAAATGTTCTGAAGTCGTTGTTTTTTTTTAATATGCAAGGAGTATAAAACTTTACTGTATTATCATACATATATCTAATTTAAACAAGAATTAATTACTGGATCTTTATGAATTACTTAGAAATTATTTAAGATACTATATGCAATTAGAACCAATATCATGTGATTATATGTGGTTTTTATTTTGTAATATTAAACCCACTTCCGAACTGATATACGAGACGAGGATCCCCGTTTTCCTTCTCTTACAAACATTACTTTCAGAAGTATTTCCCTCATACAAGTTTCAGATACTACGGGGTTTTTTTTATATAACTATTAAAGATACACCAGGTTATAGAACTGAAGCATTCAATTCCTATAAAAAAATATTATTTGAAGGTACTTCTCTTGAATTTTTGTAGCGAATCTATGATAAATAGATGTCTCCTTTATTTGGAGGTGTGTTAGTGAATAAGGCTGTGCTATAACTCGCGTTTAAAGGGAGGAAAAGAATTTGAAACTTTCGCGCTTTGAAGTAATATCATGCGAAATCATGGTTGCTGACTCTACAATAATCTAGCTCCGATATTTTTTTTTGCTTGTTTGATTCGTGTTCGTTCTGGTTTCCTCAGAGCCTGTTTCTTTGGGTCAACAGGTCAAAAGTTCTTAGTTTTAACCAAGTAGTACGCCTTCATATTAGAAAGGAAAATCTTGACTAACCAGATCGACAATTTGATTATTCTATTGAATACACATAGATTGAATTCAACCAGAAATTGTTGCATTAAGTTAAGCCGTCCCGGCACATGAATTTTGTCGTTTCTCAGGGTAGAAACTTTTGTCAACCATCATGTTGTAGATCCTACTAGGATTTCTCTCGACATTCTCTCTCTAGCACTTAGTTCCGGACAACTGTTCGCGTGTTTAGAGACTCTGCCAAATCATGGGCTAGGTACAGTCATAGGATGGGGAGGGATAGCCCTATAAGTCTTATGACATCTCGAGGCTGAGGTCGCTTTTCGTCAGGGGCATGTTTACGTTATTTCTTTTATCCTTTTTCTTAGTTTTCTTATCCTTTGATAGTTGTGCTTCTTTTTTTATAGTTTTCGGCCCGTAAGACTTCAAGAGTGCCCGCACTTAGTGTTCGATTGAATGAACTGAGGAGTGTGATCGGAGTCGGATCTCACCCCAATCCGACGAGCCAAGCGCGGCTAGCCAGGCAGGCCCCTCACATCTTCGTTCACTGACTGAGCCTGCACGGCGACCACAGCGTTCACCCCGGTAACTCCTGTAACCTTCCCAATTTCTTTGGTTGTGAGTCACGGATAAGTTGGGACAAGCATCTTAGTTGTGCAGAAAACTTTAAGAACGTGTTTTCGAGAAAAACGCCTTTAAAGTTTTAAAACCATGCATTTCACGCTTGACATCGACCGGTTTGAGGCATTTTTACTAAGAAATTTTAACGCATTGAGCAATATCCTTTCGCATGATGAGTCTAGGATAGTTATACTTTTAAAATATGCAAAAAAAAACAAAAATGGATATTCTCAAAATTTTAAGTGTAGACGACTCCCTTAAGCCAGGCACTATAAACAAGGTTAGGACTTCGGTTTGTCCTCGAAAAGTATCTGCAGTTTTGACGGTGCCGGGAACTTTCTGGCTAGTACCATCGACGGTACGAACTGAGGATCTCTCGAAATCTTCTCGCCGTCTTTTGCGATTGAGAGGAAGTCTCACTTCCTCGACAAAAATGCGGATTCTGTTGTAGTTAAGTTGTCTCTCATGCAAGGACAATCCTCGCATGAGGCAAGAAAGATATATCTGGGTACTACATTCTTGCTGCCTAGGATCTGTCTGGGTAGTTTTAGTCATGACAAAGGTAATCAGGGGGTTGTCGACGTTGCGAGTGTGTTGTCCACTCGCCCTGGCGTTTTCCGGGTTACACCTGGAGCACCTAGGTGACACTACTCCTGATTAGCCACAGGTGTAGCAGAAAAGTCTCCTAGTGTCATTGGGACAGGAGTGAAAGGAGTGACGCGCTACACCACAGTTCCAACAAGTCATGCGAGTTGTCGCAGCTGAGGAGCGCATCGCTTCCTCCACTCCAGTCCCAAATTCCCAAAAAGTCTACTCGCATTCTTTTTCTTTATGGAAACTTAATTACTTCAATTTATCTTTTTGTGAATTGTAGATGTAATTAATTAATTAGTAAAAAATATGTTTACCTTTCAGCCCGCTTTTTGCCCAAAGCTGCAAGTGCATCCTTAAACGGCGTTGGTGTTCTTGGTCCACAATTAAGCCGAATTTTATTTGGTGTTTCAACACTGGATGATATTAAACTGTTGTCTTTTTTCAATTGCGCGTTGGCTTCTTCTGGACTTTTAGATAGAGCTGAAGGTTCGTTCTCGACATAGCTTTCTGATAAAACTAAACTATCAACTGGAACCTAAATATAATTTGTTAATTATGATATAACATGCTTTTATTTTATTAATAGTTAAATTTCACATATGAAATTAGAGTTTAGTTTTTTACCTTATTACCCTGCTTTCTAACAGGGGTACTAGCTGGGATGTTTATATCAAAAGACAAATTCAAGCAAGGTGAGTTCAAAAATTGGCTTGGTGAAAAAGGAAGAGGTTTAATCGGCGTCACCAAAGGTGACGGCAAAGTTTTAAGTTCCTCTGTAGTTCCGATACCATTTGTGGTAAGTGGTACCGAGGTGTTATTTGTCTGTAAAATGTTATGTTTACGTTGTAAATATTAATATCGTCTTATTTCATATATGAAATTTTACCCTAGAAAATAACTGAAATTAACTTTTTATATCACTTTTATTTAATACCAGAACCAACATTAATATTTTATTTGAACAATGAATTCATTATTAAATTTTTTTACTTGTCTTTAAATAATTTATTTTAATTTCTTAGTTATTTTTAAGGGTTCAGAAAAAAAATATATATAGCGCACCAGTTTAAAAACTGTATCATTCTCCTGTTGTTTTTTGGCCTTCTTTAAAATGTTTGGAGGTTTTATTTGTACTACTTTTGAAGAAGAACCTAGATTAATTTAGAATCAATATGCTAACAATGTGGACTTTTAGATTCATTAATATATTTACTTGCAAAACTATTATTTAATGACAAAATCCGTCTGCCGATGTTAGAAGTTTCATCTAATGTTTTCTCATCAAATTTGTTTGCCGGAATTGAAGATGACGAGTTATCGGAAAGATATGCTACGTTCTGGCCTGTGGATAATCCAGCACCCACCATCAACGTCTTTAAGTTTATTCGTGGCTCGCTAAGCTCCGAAATAGATTTTTTGCCAAATCTTTTGCGACTATCGCAGCATTCGTATTTTCTTCTCATGGTAGAATTCCAATGATTTTTTATTGCATTATCTGTTCGCCCTAAAAGCATATATTTAAATGAGTATTGTGTTCGTAATTAAACGGTAAATAAATTGTTTAGAAATAATTATACTTTTTCGGTAAGCTGCTTTATTTGGTTATTCTAAAAATAAACATAATTATAGTTAAAAGAAATTTTGTAAGTACCAGATGTGACATAAGAAATATGGAAAGTTTTTTTGGGGATGGTATATGAATCCCGGATTTGAAAATCCCGGAATACAAATTCCCGGAGAAAGAAATCCCGGAAAGACAGGGCGATGTTGCGTAAAAATTAGTAACTTCGTAACGCGTGCACCGATTTCGATGATTCCTAGTGGAATGGGGGTGGGGTAGGGGGTTACAACTAACTTTTAACGCGTGGACCGATTTGGCTGGTTCTTTCTTCGTTGTATAGAGTCGGAGACACTAAAAAGTGAAAAATAAAATAGTTTTTAAAAAAAAGTTGAACCGACTTCACAAAAGGCGCTATAAAGCATAAAATAATTTTTAATTTTATATCTATTACGACATTTTTAGCGCCTTTTGTGAAGTCAGTTCAACTTTTTTCAAAAACTATTTTTTTATACATAATAATATATGTCCTTTAACTTAACGAAATATTACGCGCAATATTCTTTAAATATTCAACTTTACCGTAAATGTTTCTTGTTTTAATAACTCGTTTAATTCTTTTCCATCGTTTGCAATTTTTTTTTGTTTATTGCTTCACGTTCACCTGCTTTTATATTCTCCCAAATAGTTTTTGAAATTATAAGCTCTTTAAATAAGTCACTAATAATTTTATATAATTCTGAATTTTTTCTGCCAACTATAACTTTCAGACGTCGGTGCCATGCTTCAACGCTATTCTGCGTGCGTTGAATTTGCTGGAGAGCGGTCCTGGCAACAGACCAAAATTCTGGATCGTATTGTGGGCTGCCTTTCTAGTAGTGCTGATGTAATTTTTTTGAAACCATAGTGCTATTTTTTTCGCATCTGAATCTTTTAAATTATTATTTAACTCAAAATAATAATTTGAAACCTCTTCAGGAGGAACGAAAGCCAAACTCTTAATCATTCGTACTTGAATACTAAACTCTTCGGAATTTCCATATTTAGCAACAAGTCGCTCCTTTTGCACCTTCCGCCAAATAATTTGCCTAAAATAACATAGGCATCCTTTATACTGGGTGTTTGGAAAGTAATCTCTTGCAGCGGATACTACAGTTTTTTCAAAATTGCATATTATATATTGCGGATTTAAATGTATTTGCCACTCACATGCAAGCTTAAATAATTCATAAAAAAAATTATGAATAAGCTTCTTTAGTTTTTTTGCTCATTAGACAAAAAATTAATGGCACAACTTGGTTCTCAATTTTTCCATGAATTGTAAAAAGCTGCCTCATAATACGCAGCAAGACGTAAAATGTTGCATCCATCAGCCAACATGTTGTTTCTGAAAGAACCTGAAGACTAGTTTTCGTTCTAAGGATTATTATTTTGTCAGATCCGAAATCGCTTTCTGCAAGAACAAATAGCTCACCCTCCAAATAACGCAAATTTGCGAGAATGTTTATGTCCTGAAGACAGTTTGGCTCCTTCAACAGTGTTCTTCGACATTGTAATGTGAGCCCACCTTTCCTTTTTTTGGTATAAACATACCCTTTCACACTATGTGGTTGTCATCTCTGTTCTGTGCCACGGATGTAATCTCTTCATGAGGAGAAGAAGAAACAAATATTCCGTGACAGCTAGCACTTGTAGGTAATCAAGGCAGAAAGAAAATTCTTTTAACTCATAGCCAAACGGATATTCTGGAAGGAAAAGAATATAAATTCCTTGCTATCATCGACATCGTCATTTAAGCAATTTTTGTTTCAATTTTTAGCCCAAGGAACCAAAGTCTTGTGGTAATTGATACCCTTGTTGAGTTGATGTGTGCCAGCAGCGCCATTAGTAATTCCTGCTGCTCTTGGGGCGTAAACAAAACGGGAAAAGATAACCTATATCCAGCACAGCGAGAGCTCATACACCTACCCTTGGAGTATAAGGGGCATTTTACGCGAAGCGGACAACCAACAATTTTGAAGAAGTTATGTATGACCTGTTTCAAAGGTAATTAATCATATTAAGAAACTTATATAAAAATAAGTAAAATAGTGATTCTTATAGGAAATTGCATGCTCTTCACAGTCGTGGTATCGAATTCGAAATTGGATTTTTTTTCATGTAAAAACTCCAAAATTAATATTTAAAATTAAATTTTGACAAACTTCGACATGTTTAATTTTTTTTAAAAATAGCTCACAAAATAACTTAAAATGTATAGTAAATGCCTGTTCAGTTTCATAATGTGATCAGCATTCGAACACAGTGCAGCGCGTAGTCGGTGTTTGGCCAGTGCGATAGTTTTGTATGGAAACAGGAAAAAATTTAAGTTTAAAATCTCTATCTCCGATACGAATGCAGATCACATTCTAAAATTTTACACATATTATTTATGAACTATAAGCTAGATTTTGAGATAAAAACAAAAATTTTTAAACATGTCGAAGATAAGTAAAATCCGATTTGATATGTTTACTTCCTTTTTTTTCAACTCTGTAATAACAGCAAAGAAAAACATTTATTTGATTTTTTGCAGCAATAATTAAAACTAATTATTACCTGTGTACCTTAAACAAACATTTTCGACCCTTTATCTAAAAAAATTTTGTTTATTTAAAGAATTTCCTACATAAAGTGCAATAAAATAATTAGGCAGTCAGGGATTTCTAAGGATGCCGTTTTTTTTAATCCTCTCTCTACCTAGACATGTTATAGAATTAACCCTTCTAACACAGAAGGCACAATTCTTAGGCAGGAGCCCAGAATCAATTCACCTATTTCATCAAAACGATGGAATGAGGCTCCCACACCAACATGCAAAGGAAAAAACAACAAGCAAAAGGAAGGAACAGGAAGAAAACAAATAAGGAAACCCAGCACACAACATACAAAACAGAGAGTCACGTGAGCACAGAAAATAGATAATTCTTAAACGAAACCTTGCTGAGAGTTAAATCAAAATTAGGACATGCAGCCCTACATAAGCGATTAATTGGTTCATGCTTGCCATAAAGGTTCGAAGGTTATGTTGGGACTGTCTGAAGGAAACCCTGCTAACAAGCGAACCTGAGTCTATATTAGAGTTCAAGAGCTGGTGAATAAAGTCCAAGTCAGCGACTTTGCGCCTTTTCTCAAGCAAGGGCAAACCCAGCAACCGAAGGTGATCGGTGTAAGGCGGGAGTCTAAACGGATCGTCCCATGGGAGCCCTCTTAGCGTAAATCTAAGAAAATTACGCTGCACCGATTCGATACGCTTGGAATGAACAGCGTAGTAGGGAGACCAGACCTGAGATGCATACTCTAGAATAGGTCTAACTAAGGAGCAGTACAAATGAATCAATGTTGATATATCCGAGAACTCTCTAGACCAACGCTTAACAAAGCCCAAGACTAAACTACCTCTAGACACGATATAGTTGATATGCAGAGTAAAGTCAAGTTTCCTATCAAGTTTTACCCCAAGGTCGGTTACGGCCAGTACGCGACGGAGACAATTCCCCGCAAAGTTGTAATCCCACGCTTGTGGATTAGGGCTCCTGGAAAAGGTCATAGTCTCACATTTCTCAAAATTGAGGTGTAAGCCATTATGCTCGCACCACTACAGAAACGCATCTAAGTCCTTTTGAATAAGGGCGGCGTCACCACCATCCTTAACATAAGAGAAGATCTTCATGTCATCAACGTAGATTAGAACATTAGAGTGCGAGATCAGATGGACAATGTCGTCAATGGCAAGAACGAATAGTAGAGGGCCGAGATGACTCTGAAATGCAAATGCTTAATGCAAAGGCTAATGACGTCGAAGAGTGATACTAAATGATGTAACTGGAGAGACAGACCACACAAATTTTTTTTACACCCTGTACATAACCTCAAAAGTAGGAAAAAGCACAGTTTTTCGGATACATAACCTCAAATATCTCCAAATCCTCACGTGTGGGCCAATTCTGACCCCGGATTCGGATTCTACGCAGCAAATTACTTCGGAAATGACCCTTAGCTTTCCAACAACTAAACCATGTTAACCTGTGTAATTAGTTATAATATTCTTATGGCCCTTTTTATGAACAGGGACTATAAAAGAGCACTTCCACAATGCAGGAAATTTACCCGCTATAAGGGACTTGTTGGAGAGAATGGCTAATGGAGTAAGAAGGGCATCGGAACAGAACTTAACGAAGACTGGAGGGATACCGTGAGGACCAGCGGAAAAGTCTTAAATCGGACTTGATTCATTCTTCATTGATTTTCTTCATAATAAGATCCCGAGATATGAACGGCAAAAAAACTCTCAAAAAATGTTGAAGAAAATTGTTTGCTATGACGGACACCTTATTACTAGAAGACCCCTTATACCACATCGTAGATGGATAGTTGCTCGATTTCTTTTTCATACTGACGAATTTAAAGAAATTGCGAGGGTTATTATGCATATCATCGCGAACACTAACAAGGTATTCCTTATAGAGCGAAGAGAATAGTGCCTTAAAGCCATCATAACAGGTCACAAAGGCAGAATACGCTATTGCGCTATTACAACGCAAGTAATTTTTCCAGAGTCTGTTCTTCCTGTTCCTAAGACTGCGGAGTTCAGCATTGTATCACGGGGGAGATGAGTATATAGACCTAATCCGTTTAAATGGAACAAACGAGGTAAACAAATCATATATCTTGTTATAAAGTAGGGAGGCGCAGACATCAATATCATTATTGTCCAGCAATGCCGAAAAATCGACTGATAGATTAGACGTTATCTCAGAGAAGTTCGATCTCTTAAAGTCAAAAGCATATACCTTTTAGGAAAGGTAATAAGATTGGGAATGTAATAAAAATAAAAAACAGGTGTATTAATACATGAATTTCGGAGAAAATTTAAATAGAAATACTGAATCTTTTTTTTAACTTTTGGAAGTGACTGTACCTGCATTGTTGACAATTTTGGAAAGGTCATTGGAATAGTAGTTTTTTTGCGTTTGCCTTACAATTTTTTATTCGACTAGGTGAGATCTATCACCCCACTCACTTCCGTACGTTAGATCTGAAACACCCTAATATATGCGCCCTCGTGTAAGTGGTCAGAAAAATTGCGCGCATACATGCCCTTGTGATGCAAAAGGGTTAAGGAAGACCAATACCCTGGGTGGGTTGAAAAAATATATTTTTAATTCATATTCTTAATTTATATTTAAGTACAAATCACTCGGTTGAAAGGTTTTTTTAATTTGATTATCTTCGATACTTTTAACGCGTTTAAAGTTAACGCTGTTAGCTCGCTCTGACCCTCGCCGCAGGCTGCCTCACTACCGACTTCGAGCAGGTGTCAAGATTTCTGAGAAAGGCCCAAACCGGCCTTGCAGAAGTGAGCAGAAGGAGAGGCAACCGGCTCAGCACGAGCAGTTCCAAGAAGAGGACGGTTGCTGCTACGGACCTGGCATTGCAGATTAACGGTAATTATAAAAACTTCTGAGCACACTCGTTGTAAAACTTTAAACGGATTTTTCTTGAAAACGATTCTGGGCACTGTAACATATTTAACCAATTCAGCTGAAATGTTGCTGTACTCGCAAAGGCTATGTTTATTTGTTATCCAAAAAAAATTTTAACACGAGCATCTACAAAATAGTGCTCCACAATAGAGATCTCCCTGCAGGAAGAGCCAGAAGAGTTTAACTTTTCTTAATCAAAAACGCCAATCGTGTAAGTAATTTTAAAATTTCTTACTCTACTCTTACAGTGGCAAAATACTTTACCGAAATTTTTTTTTCTCACGCCAATGGTCCATTGTAACAAGAGCAAAGATACAGATGTACGAGTATGTACTTTATTTTGTGTAAGTGTTAAATTGATTGAATGACTTAGAATACCTTTCTAACGAATATCTTATGTTAAATATAGAATGGTTGAAATAATTATGTTTAACCATTTTTAAATTAAAAAAAAATTTTATTTCAGCATATGAAATGTGAATATTTTTCTATCGATACCTTAGTTTTCCATAATCCGATAGATAAAGGGTGGCGATTATAGTTCCAATCACTATACATACAAATTTTTAAACAGAATGTGTATGTATAGTGAAAAAAAGATAATTTGTGTATAACAAAATTCATTTACAAGAAACAGAACTCATACTTCGTTTTACTTGGAGTCCAAAATGTATATTAAAGATTATGTAGGCAGGAGAAGTCATATTGACTCAAATCTCAAGCTACTCATGTTATACATGTTTTTCTAATCCTGTCTACCTTGCCATGTTGGACCATTTTGGAAAGGCAATAAGATGGGAAATCTAATAAAAATAAAAAACAGGTGTACTAATTACATGAATTTCGGAGAAAATTTGGGAAAATGCTGAATTTTAGGTAATCGCAAACCATTTTTTTCACTTTTGGAAGTGACTGTACGTGCAATGGTAGGAGTTAGATCAGTAGTGTTGACATTTTTGGAAAGGTCATTGGGATAGTTGTTTTTTGGCGTTTGTTTGATGTGTTGGGTACATCAAGAGATAAAAATAAAAGAGCAATGTGCATACCATGAAAAACTAAAAATTTATGAATCACCCTGTAACTTCCAAACGGTTGAGATTGCCCTTCCCCTGCCATACAATTTTTTTTGTCTAGTTGGGATCGATCACCCCACTCATTTTGGCACGTCAGATCTGAAACACCCTGTATATATTTCGAATTTTTCAAAAACTTTGAAATAAGCGACGCCGTTTACTCGAATAGAAAAAAATATTGAAATGCTCTTTTCATATTTTTTCAACAAATTCAGTATACTAAATAATTTGTTTATTTACAGCTTTTGATATATAGATAATAGCACAAATTCATAACAAAATTAAACGCGCAAATATTTCAACTTATAATTACAAATATTCCAACTTTCATTGACACTGTTGCTTACCACGAACATACGACGAAATTCTAAGAAAAAAGTTTGCCGTTATCATTCAGAAATTTTTATATGCGTTCTTTTTGGCCAGTTAAGGAAATATTTTAATTGGACGTTGAAATAGCACAAATTGCATAAGGCTCTATTTGTTCGTCAACTTTTTGAATATTGTAAACTGTTGTATTTTATTGTTGTATTCTTATTTTAAGTTAGTTTAGTTCAGTGTTAAAATATGTAGGTTGTACAACGAAAAAAAGAAAAATTATATATGAAATGTACAAAAATGGCAAAAAGCCAGCTGAGATAGGCAAAATAATAGGTGTGTTCCCTGATGGGAATGCGGGATCCCGCATATGGACGAACTTACACATTTTGCGTTCCAGCACGATTCGTGCCAGGTAAAATGGCGGAGAGAAAATCAACGTCACATGTTCCAGTGCTGCACGAAATTACCCAAACTTTTTAGCTGCAGCTTTTTCTTGCAAAAGTACAAACAGTTGCTCGGTGTTTTTGTTTAGAAAGTAAGGTTAGGTTGAGTGACTGTTTCATAGTGAATTCATTGAATAAAGTTATTAATAAAGGATAATTTGGTGATTAAAATGATTAGATTAACAATTTATAATTAGAAGTGCATTCCGTGTGTTCTGTTGAATTTTCTTCTTCTTAATTATTACGAGTTTGCATGAAACATGTTCCACCGATTTCTTGGTTTATGAACACATTTTCTTCCACCATAAAAGAAAGTACTTACACGCAAAGTTTGTGCACGAAAATCGATGGAACAGACCTAATGAAATGTTCTAGGAAAACGGTCTACAGTGCGATGTATTTAGCAAAGGAAATGATAATTAGAAGATGCAAGAAAAATCCGTTGAATTCATAAAGACAGATTATGAATGAAATACATGAAGAATATGTGGTAAAATTATCACATAGATTAGTGAGAAGGCGATTAAAGAAAGCTAAAAAACAAAACAACAGCTTTGAGTTACAAGAATAAGGGTCTCCTATCTTGGACAAAAAGTACTGTGGAGTGACAAACACAAGCGAGCATAATTGGGCCAGATGGTTGAACAATTTGGTAGAGTAAAGAAAAGATCTCACGTCTAACTTTACAGATTTAGTTAGCGACTGAATTCATCTACATATTGATAGCTTAACAGTAGATATAAATAAAAATGTAACTGCATATTGTAGTGCATATCACAATAGAATTGTAAATTAATTACAAATCATAAATTAATCAATTGCAATATTTGTATCAAAAGCTATTAATCACAAAATTCACAAAAGAAAAAAACTCCAAGCAAGTAAGCTCATTTTATAACAACAAGCGCAAATTCCTAGAAAAAAGTCAAGAAAAGTTTCATATTTCTTACACGACTTTCCTTAACGTAATTGCCAGATGGTTCACTCTTAATAAAGAATAAAAATAAACAAACGTGACCACTGAGCAAAGATAATCACGGCACGCGTCAAATTGCTGACATGAGTTCTTGATGGTTTGTTTACATCTTTCAATGAACTCATTGAACATAACATTTACATTGATTAATTATGAACTTGCATGCTCTGGATTTTATAATCAATAACCAGTAATACTTTTATTGCATTTTTACTTCCGATGCTGAATTTTCCTTTGTTAATTTTTTGACATACATACATAACTCTAAGAAGGGATAAGAAAATTTGTATAAATATAGAGGTAAGATTTGAATAAAGCAGAAGTAATTCTTTCGGCAGAGAAGTAATAGTATCACTTAAATCCAGTCTGGATACTTTCGGCAGAATTGCCAATACTACCTTCTCCGCTCCTAATTACGGCGGTCCTTAGACGCCAAACTATCATAGTGCTGATAAATTGGCCGAGCTTTTCTCGCCGAGCACTAAATCCATTTTTCACTCCTTCGTTTAAAAGAATAGAAGGTGATATCATCATTACATGGCGACCCTGCAAAATGAAACTACTGGAAAAACAGAAGCGGAACTCTGAGACCGGACCGAGTCCGATAATGATAGAAGCATAAATCAGCAGCAGCAACTGAAAAAGAAGACTAGGGAATATATAGCAGTTAAATCGCAGCGGCTCATGGTGGACCTATACAGGCTAATAAGTATAGCAACAACCAGACGAGAGAAGAATTCCTTTTGGACGCGATTCGGAAAAACAAACAATGGGAGGAAAATCATAAAAAACTAAGGAGTCACAAAAACCAAATACTGCAACGTCAACGTCAAAAATATTTTGTTTTCGAAAGTACAACTACGGAACATCCTACCTACTTGTATAAAACAAAATTTAAGAAAATTATATTTAAAGAATAAAAAAAATTGTAATACAACAATAATGCTGTGTTTATATAGAAGAATTAAAGAAGTTACTGTCGAATTTTAAAAAAAACCGAGGCGAACTTACAGTGCAGAAAATTTATTAGGAAAAAGAAATCTCACTCATAAATTGAAAGAAGACTTCAAAGAGAACTTTAACAAATTATCAAAAGAAGAAAAGAAAAATTGTAAAGCTACGATAAAACATACAAAAAATTATAAAGATACATTACTAAGAAAACAGTGGAGATAAAAACTATTTTAGAAAAATCAATGGCGGAAGAAGATAACACAGCTCTAGATAACAGACTGGAATTCTTAAATAGAAAAATAGCTTTGTTTGAAATGACAGCAACAATGAAACTTGTACCAGAGTTCAATGGAGATCCGAAACATCTCACAAACTTCATAAATATAATAGAATTTCTACATGATTCCTTGGAAAATGCAGCTGAACAAAAGAAATTAGTCAACTTCGTGAACAAAACAAGAATCTCGGAGAGAGTTCGCAACAAGATTTGTAATGAACCAACACCAACTTCGCTCTCAATCCTCAGGACAACATTACAGAAACTATTTAAATCCAACAAAAACCTCTGAGAATTCAAAACGAATTATCTAAGAGTTATCAAGATGAGAAATCAGTACAAGATTTTTCAAATAAAATCGAATCCCTGGTCGCGGATTTAAACAATATACAGATAAATGAACAAGGGAAAGATAACAGGCAAATAATAGCTAAACTGAATGATCAGTTAGCCATCAGTGCTTTTAAATCAGGTTTAAGAGAACCACTAAAATCCACAGTATCTGCTGCTCAACCTTAAACACTATCAGATGCTGTACAACTAGCGACAGAATATAACAATACCCATAATGACTAGGATACCAGAATTAAAAAACCATTACGATTCCCGCGAGATACAGAATATAACAATACCCATAATGACTAGGATACCAGAATTAAAAAACCATTACGATTCCCGCGAGATCATAAATATATCAAGCCTTGAACATTAAGGTAAATGAAGACAATATAGTATTAAACCAGGAAGATGGCATACCCTCAAAAGGCATTGTGCATATAAAATTACTTAACACTCTAGAAGAGGATGCTACCATTGAACTACCAGAACTAAAAATAGTCCTGATTCAAAAATATTCGTTCATAAGAAAGGTAACACCAATAGATAAAGAAAAACGTTTTGAAAAACTAAAAAAAGATATGCAAAGATTATCCAGATATATTTTACTTAACGGGTGACACACTAACGATAAACATGACAGACAATATTCACAGTCTACATAAAGAATTATCGCTTGCCTCAAACACAAGTTGAAGAAATCAACAAACAAGTGGATCAGTTACTAAAAGAAAACATCATAGAACCATCAACGAGCTCATACATCGCTCCATTACTAGTTGTGCCAAAGAAAGGTATAGATGACGAGAAGAAATGGAGGATTCCGACAATTGAATAAACAAATAATGGACGTTTACTTTCCCGTAAGCAGACTTGAAGACATCCTAGACAATCTAGGAAGAGCCAAGTATTTCCCAACGCTAGATCTAACAAGTTCTTTTCATCAAGTAGGATTACACCCTTAGTCACGACCTGTAACTGCATTTTCAACCAATAAAGGTCATTTCCAATTCAAAAAACTACCTTTTGGCTTAAAAATCTCAACCAATAGCTTCCAAAGGAAAAATAGGCAGAGAATTACCTATTTCTTACGCAAGTGGAATACTTGATAAACATGAGTTGAAAAACAAATTATAGAAAAAGAACTTCTAGGACTATATTGGGCAATAAAACACTTCAGACCATATTTATACTGACTTTGACTTTGAAATCGTATATAAAAAAGGATTATTGAATACGAATGCAGATGCACTATCCAGAATAATGGGGGTACAGGATCGTCCTCCGCAAATTAGGCGCGTTCTCACCGAATGCTCCCCTGGATACGGAGACGGTCCGAACCATCGTGGACGCCCTTTTCCCCACCCATCCGCTGGAGCCTAACTACGTGGTCCGCGAGGTACTCAACGCTCCTCTGTTTACAATGGAGGAGCTTACGAGGGCCTCGCAAAGCCTCCAAAATAAAAAGGTGCCAGGACCCGATGGGCTCCCGGCAGAGGTGCTGAAGGCGTTGACGGCGAGCCATCCAGAGCTCTTGCTTGAGATGTATAACGCCTGCCTGAAGGCGGGAGTGTTTCCCTCCCGCTGGAAGGCAGCTAGGCTGGTGCTTGTCAGCAAGGGCAAGGGGCCAGTAGGGTCCCCCGGGTCCTACAGACCGCTGTGCATGCTCGACACAGCCGGCAATCTCCTGGAGAAGCTCCTGAAGCCTCGCCTCCAAGCGGCCGTCCAGGCTGCTGGGGACCTTTCCGAGAGGCAGTATGGCTTTCGGAAAGTGAGGTCGACCGAGGCCACCGAATGCGGGAACCATTATTCTCGCCCGGTGTGCCTGCTGGTCCCTCAGTATCTATTACGGATTATGAGGGACTACCTGAAGGATCGTACCCTCACCTTTGAGACGAAGGATGGACCGGAAATGAGGGTTCTTTCGCTCGCCAAGACCGAGATCGCCCTTCTCACAAAGAAGCGCATACCGTTGCTGATCGGGATGCAGGTGGGGGACGTGTCGGTCCAGACGCGGCCCTCGATTAAATACCTGGGGGTGAGCCTCGATTGTAGGCTCTCCTTCTGGGCTGAGATCAAGGGCCGGGCTGATAAGGCGGCTGCGGTGACAGCTGCGCTAAGCAGGGTTATGGCCAACATTGGTGGACCCAGACCTTGTAAAAGGCGCCTGTTGCTTCGCACCGCCGAGGCCATAATGCTTTACGGAGCAGAAGTCTGGGCCGACGCGATGCGGTGGGAAAGGTACCGCAAGCGCTTACTTGCGGTGCAGCGTCGTGCGGCGCTCCGCATCGCGAGTTCCTACCACACGGTCTCGGAACCGGCGGTGCTAGTGGTAGCGGGGGTCATATCCATCGACCTCTTAGCCATGGAGCGGCAGTTCGTCCACCGGGAGAAACTCACTCTGGGGGGAGAGGCCGCGAGAGTGGCCCGGGCCAGGACCATGGCGTTCTGGCAGGAAAGATGGGATGGGGAGTCGCGGGGCCGGTGGACAGGTCGGTTGATTCCCCAGCTGGACACTTGGCTCAACCGTCGGCACGGCGAGGTGGATTACTACCTCACCCAAATGCTGACGGGGCACGGGCTTTTCCGGGCCTTCCTCCACCGCATAGGGAAGGTACCGAGCCCGTGCTGTGTATACTGCGGCTCCCTATCGGATTCAGCTCTCCACACATTCTTTGAATGCGCCCGCTGGAGAGCGGGGAGGGCGGAGCTGGAGGCGGAGACGGGCAGCTTAACCCCGGAAAATATAGTTGGGGTCATGCTTCAGGGGGAGGACCACTGGCGAAGGATTGCCGCCTTTGTGAGAGAAGTCCTTCGCCAAAAGCAGGGAGACAACAACGGGGCTCCCTAGCGGGGGCACCTGCTAGCTTGTTGGGGGACCGAGAGAGCTGGGTTCTATAGGACTCCACCGCGAGGCAATGTCGGTTCCGTGGTGGTCCTCCTGGAGGGGGGAGGGGGGTTTTAGCCGGTATGACTGGGCAGTGGCCAGGTGAGTCCGGCACACGGGCGATATTTTTCACCCAGGTGCGTAAATGCATTTCCCCGCTCCCATAAAAAAAAAAAACTATCCAGAATAAATATTAACTCGGACATGCTAAAAGAAATCATTCCAACAACGACGCATTAAAAAAAAAAAAAAAAAAAAAAAAAAAAAAAAAAAAAAAAAAAAAACTATCCAGAATAAATACGCATTAAAAAAAAAAAAAAAAAAAAAAAAAAACTATCCAGAATAAATATTAACTCGGACATGCTAAAAGAAATGATTCCAACGACGGAAGTTAAAATAATGACAAGAAATCAAGCAAAAGAATTGAAATCACGTGATAAAAATGAATATAAGAATGATATTGAAAGTGAGGAAGAATTGTCTGATCAACTTTATCATCCACGAGTGCACTTCAATTTCTGAAACTAAAAACATAAAAGTATGAAAATTCGTAAAGATAAATGGGGATATCCAAAGAAGAAGACAAGATAAAAAAAGAATATTTCATGTCAAGAAAGGAAGTTGCAATCTAGTACAGTGAAAATCCGAATTTAAACTTAGAGAGATGAGGATATATTTAAGAAAATCAGTATAGAAGAATTTAAACGAGAATTTAATGATGTACAGAATCAATTGAAAGTAAAAGGAAAACAAAGCTTGCGTATAATATATTAAATAAATATTTAAACCCCCTAGAAGAATAAAAGTTAGTGAAGATCAATTTAAAATAATCAAAGAATTTCACGATACACCACATACAGGTGGTCATTCAGGAGTCAAACGCATGATTAACAAAATAAAACAAAGATTTTGTTGGAAGAATCTCAGCAAAATGGTAAAAGCTTACATCAACAATTGTGAGAAATGTAAATGCAACAAATTAATAAGGCACACCAAAGAAAAAATGGCAGAAAGAAACACGCCAAGTGACAGTTTCGAAATATTAGAAGTTAATACAGTAGGACCAGTGAAACAAAGTAAGTTTTACAGATACATTCTGACTTGTCAATGCCAATTGACGAAATACGTATTTCCTATGGAAAACAAAGAAGCTAAAACAATTGCTGAGATATTAGTTGAGAAAGTAATTCTAAAGTATGGAGCATGCAAAGTATTGAAAACAGATCTTGGTACTGAGTTCGTTAACCAATTAATTTCTGAAGTATGCAAAATTTTTAACATTGATCATGTCACCTCAGCACCATATCACCATGAGACAATAGGTGCAATCGAGAGAAATCATAGAGTACTTAACGTGTACCTACTATCGATAAATCAGAATAGTGAATGGGATGAATGGCTACCCTATTACACATTCTGCTATAACATCACACCACACTCGGAAACTAACAGATCTCCATATGAGCTAATATTTGGCAAATTAGCCTCACTACCAAACACGATAACGTATGACAAAACAAGCCCGTCTACAATCTGCACGACTACGCGAAAGAACTGAAATTTCGGCTAAAACAAAGGCACACAATAGCAGAATCACTACTGGAGAAGTGCAAGTCAAAAAGAAAGAAAGCACTAGATAAAAAGATTAATCCATAAACTATTAATTAACATAGGAGATAAAGTACTACTAAGAGTAGGTAATAAAAGAAAAAATGAACCGCCACATAAAGGCCCATATATTGTGTTAGATACTAATAATGTTAACACTAAGATAAAAATGGACAATGTAATAAAAGAAGTACACAATAACAGATTAAAAAAATTCTAAACTATTGTAATTAGAAGCAATGAAATATAAATAATGAGGTAATAAAACATAGAGAATATTATCAATAACGAATAATGATGTAATAGAATACGATAAATATATGAATGTATACACTATAAGCATAAACAATGTAATAAGACAGAAAATAATAGAAAGGCCCTGTAAACATATAGAACTACAATGTAATAAGTCATGGAGAATATTTAAGATTGTAGAAAAAAAAATTGTTAAGCAAAACAATTTTTTTCCAAAAGGGAGGGATGTAGTGCAGATCACAATAGAATTGTAAATTAATTACAAATCATAAATTAATCAATTGCAATATTTGTATCACAAGCTATTAATCACAAAATTCAAAAAAGAAACAAATCTCCAAGCAAATAAGCTGCACATTATACAACAACAAGCGCAAATTCCTAGAACAAAGTCAAGTAAAGTTTCATATTTCTTACACGACTTTCTTTAACGTAATTGCCCAGATGGTTCACTCTTAATAAAGAATAAAAATAAACAAACGTGACCACTGAGCAAAGATAAAAGAATTAATCACGGCACGCGTCAAATTGCTGACATGAGTTCTTGATGGTTTGTTTACATCTTTCAATGAACTCATTGAACTCTTGTGATTTTCGTATGCCGATGAGTCATAACATTTACATTGATTAATTATGAACTTGCATGCTCTGGATTTTATAATCAATAACCAGTAATGCTTTTATTGCATTTTTACTTGCGATGCTGAATTTTCCTTTGTTAATTTGACATACATTACTATAAGTAGGGATAAAAAAAATTTGCATAAATATAGAGGTAAGGTTTGAATAAAGCAGAAGTAATTCTTTCGACAGAGAAGTAAAAGTATCACTTGGCAGAATTGCCAATACTACCTTCCACTCCTAATTACGGAGGTCCTTAGACGCCAAACTATCATAGTGCTGATAAATTGGCCGAGCTTTTCTCGCCGAGCACTAAATCCATTTTTCACTCCATCGTTTAAAAGAATAGAAGGCGATATCATCATTACAATATACATATATTGACAAAGTTAACTTATATTGAAGATGTTGTTGTATGTATGTAGTGTTGCTAGATATTATCTCAAACACCTTCCCTGAATGATACATGATCCAAACAACATAACGTTATTAAGATGATAATCCCCGTATCGACATTATGCTCATATGTTTTTTCTGTCTGTTTTGAATTCTGCAAAAAGGAATAAGGAATCATTGTTCGGATATGGTCGTCAAACCCAGAGTTAGTGACGTTGTTAAAATATTGGATCAAAAAGACAGCTTTATTTTATAAAATGAACAGTTGTATTACTAATATTTACGCATTCACTTAAAATAAACATATACCATATATGTAATACAATTTAAAGAGCAAAGGGTAAGTAAATCTTACGCATGACGAATATAGTAGTCATGAAACAAAATACTGCCACTTCTCTATGACGGATATAGTCGTCAAACACAGCTAACTGGTTAACAACACTATAAGGAAGAACTTATTGGTCAACAACAAAATAAAATCAAAGACGAATGAACTATGTAAAACTGGTGTATACCAAATCAATTGCAAAAATTGCCCTGGAGTTTATTTAGGAAAGACAAAAAGAAAATTAAAAACAAGGTTAAAAAACAGTATGCCAACTTAGCAGTATTCAAGCTTAGCAAAACATTTAATATACATAAAGTTGACGAAGATAGGGTGGAACTATTAAGACCATTAAAAAATTTCAAAATACCTTCCCGCGCAGCTTCCCTTATTTCGTAGACTTCATAAACGTCAAGTTCAAGAAATAAGGAAAGCTAAACCGGATGGCCGCTCTTTACTACATGATTAAATAGATTTTAAAAATAATAGTCCCTACTGTGTTCAGCTCTATGTAGATTGTAGTTTAACTTTTGTTAAGTAAGCTCTTCAGTCGTTGCTTTGCTTAGAAAGACGAAACTCGTCGATTCTCGATAAACTAATAAAAATTGTAACAAGTATTTTTTAATAAATTCTTTTGATAAACTTCAAGAATAAAATAATAACGAATGTCTGTATGCTTACTGCGTGTGTTGAAAACCGGATTTTTACCAGTTGCTTAGCGCTGAAATTACCACAACCAATTATGGTAGAGCCTATCAACAACCCGGGAAAACCTAATTCCATTATTAAGGTCCTTAGGTATACTGCTTCTTTGGATGCCACTGCGTACGGTATGCACTCGGCTTCTGTACTTGATAAGGCAATGGTGGATTGTTTTATCGATTCCCAAGATATAGCACCAAAAACGTGAAGCCTGTGTAAGTATTAACCTGCAAGTTGCCTGTATTTACAAAATGCAACTTATAGGGCTCTATTCTCAATTCCGAAAGAATGAAAATATTTCGAACGGAATCTAATTTCGATCGAATATAAAAGGGACTTCGATTGAAATTATTGCCATTCTATATTCCCTTCGAATTGTCAAACTAAAAGAAATTTCTCCGACAAGTTTGCGGAATCGTGTATGGAAGGAAACGTTCATTCACATTAATTAAGTAAGGGTGCTTTCACTTCTATTTTAATTCAATTTCTTGAACTGTTATATTTTTCTCAGTAACTTGACAGGTATTAGCTGATTTCGAAAATTAGATTCATATGGCAGAATAGTTTTCATTCCGAACGGAATTAAAAATACGAAGCCAAATTACTTTCGAAAAACCCGATTCGATCGGATTGGCAATCCGACGGAATTGGGAATAGGCATGATAATCGGCTGTGGCGTTTAAATATCTCTTCAAATGCTTTACTGCTGTCAGATCTAGTAATAATTCCTAAATACATAAATTAGCCTATTAATGATTAGTACATTTTTCGATCCACTTTCAGACAGTCACTTCAAACTTTTGCCCCGTCTCTAAAGGTGTGTGCGAAGGAACGCCAAATGGGTAAGTTCGTGCACATGCCGGATCGCGTAGAATTTTCAATTTCTGATCAGGGAATGTAATGTAAACACATGTATCCCCTTTACAACGCTGAAAGCCAAAATATTTCAAAACCCATAAAGCCCTTTTAATCTGCACTTTAGTAGTCGCCATTTAGGTATGCGTCTAATTGATGAATACATAAATTTACTTCAGCAACTAACGCAAGAATAAGCCATACTGTTTCATATCAGGTAACGCTCGATACTGTCATCTTTACTTCTGTTCAAGATGAACACCCACGTCGATTTTATTACATGGTGTTGCTTGAGACGATCTACTAAATCCGTAGAATTATTTGGATGCAAAGCGTTGAACTCCCTTTTCATGGACTATATCCATTTATCAGCCCCTCTCGATTTCAATTCTCTTCTTAGAACGAGTGGCATTCGTTACTAATTTTTCCTTATATGCAGCGTTTTACTCTTCTTTAATGGTTGCATTGCCACCTGACCTGTATCGAGTACAATACAATGCGAACCATTCTCAACTAAATTTTCACTATTCTCTTCTTCGAACAGGGTTATTTTGTCTGTCTTCATGTAAGAAATCTGTCGTCTCCATTTTACGCACTTTCACTTTACTCGGGGGTTTATTCTTTTGAAAGATGTTGACGTATTCAGTGTTCATCCAGAAACTTTTAAAACTCGTTACTTGAAGTTTCTTTTTCGACAAAAGTTTTTTGTAAGCTGTTATTGCTTCATATTTTGTTGGAGAAAGTACAGAAAAACTTTTCTAGAGAAATCATCAATAAAGCTTATGACGTATTTAGCATCACCCATTACGTACGAATAAACTGTGGAACATAAGGGGGAATGCAAACCCAACATAAGAAGATCGTCCGAGTATGTAATGGAAATACGATCAAGAGACTTTTTGAGGAAGAACATTGCTGGGACTTCAAAACTGGTAGTCTATATTTGGAGGCAATCTTCAAAGGTCAGTTCCCGACAAAAAGTTAATGGATCAACAAAAGGGTGATCCAAGAAAACACTTTAGTAATTTACACAGACGGCTCAAAATGCGAGCGTGGCTGTGGCTTTGGAATATCGTGCGAGTTATGGTGAGGGTAAACGACTCCTCCTCGGTTCTTCAATGTGAAATCGCAGCGATAGAGATAGGGGCTAAACAGCTAATAGAACGGGGAGGATTGCCATATACACGGATAGCCATGCGTCCATCAAATCGTTAACTAACGCCGAGGTAAGATCCAAAATGATAGAGGAATGTAAACAGACCCTAACGGAGCTAGGGAGACAAAACGATGTCACCCTAATATACGTGCCGGGGCACTGTGGCATCCCAGGCAATGAAAAAGCAACTGAGCTAGCGCGGAGAGGCGCAAATGAGGACACTCCAATAATGCTCAACCTGAGCATACCCAATCCATGAAATTAAAAAAGAAATCATGAAATGGGTAACGAGGAGGCAGAAGGAAAAATGGGAGGGATCCGATATCGCGAGACACACAAAGGCGTTTTGAAAGAACTCTCAATGCACATGAATCTGAAAAGATCATTAAGCTTAACAAAGCCAAACTGAAACTTCTTGTTGGCCTTGTGACAGGACATGCAACACTAAGGGCGCATGTCATAAAAAAGGGGAAGGGCGAACACTAGTAAACACGGTAAAATTTGAAATTTGTGCGCCGACAACATTTGAGTTTCAAATTTCATAGTGATATTTTATCTAGGTGCGTTAGTTATTTAAAGTTAATTTATAGAACTGAAAATACACTTTTCGATTTTTAAAACCCATCCCTCCTAATTTGTCCCATATTTTAGCTTCTCAAATGAAAGTAAAATATTATTTTCTGTTACTGAATTCGCTGTCAAACAAGAAATATTACCGATGTATCGACCTTTCTGTATTTTGGGCTTTAGGCTTCTGACATTTATGTGGCCATAGTGTTAAAGAAAATCTGATATTCTATTCCGAATGAAAGGTTTCAGAAACTTGTTGAAAATATGAGACATAGATGTCAGGCTATAATTGATCACTCTGGCTACAGTACTAAATACTAAGAAGGTTAAATATAAAAAGTTTTGTAGTTAATATTCCAATATTTTTAGTGTTCCGTATCATAACCGAAGCAGCGGAACACATGGAATTAGTTCGGTGTCCGTCCGTACGTCTGTCACAGGCGATTTTCTCTGAACTATTCGAAGGAAAAGTTTGGAATTTAGCACAGAGATGAACTGCGATGGGCCAGAGTGGGGTGTCAAATGAAAGCTTGTGAAAGCACGAGTTCAAAAAATATACTTGCAAACACTTGCAATTGCTGTCTCCCACCCTATCTCCAAAAGTATAAACTAATAAAATTCGATTTTTATTGAATATTTGTCATAAGGTGCATATTGAATGAAAATTATCACCAGTGGCATGACTGCATGTATTTTCACACGGCAGGGCCGTGCGCAGGATATACTCGTGTGGGGGAGGGGTTATCTAATTTTATTGAAAAGAAATAAAGCAGCTATGCAAAGAAAACTATCAACATATAATACATAATGTACATAAAATATGATATATTATGCAATCAAAACCCTCCTGGGGGAGGGGGTTCAACCACACGGGCCTGTCACACGGCCGAGAAGTTAAAGCATGACAGCATCTTCTCGCTTCCTCGATTAATTAAAATCTATATTTTAAGAGCAATTACAAATTGCGCAGGTCCACTTGCACTTGGCCGGCAATTTTTTAATTTAATTTCAGGAAATACTGTGTTGTGCTATTTATGTGTCCAACGCGTTTTCATAGATTTTAACATTTACATGTTCTAATATTATTTCTATGAATTATGTTAAACTTTGAAATGAATTTAAATAATAAATAATCACATTTTCAAATAAACCAAAGCATATTTTCAATTTTGTTATTTTACTAAATAAAATCTCGAAGTAAATTGTTTGACCATATTTGTGCTATTTATATGACCATGGCTGTATATTAATATTTATAAAACTAACCTGGTAGAAGTTTTGCTATTTTTGCCCACTGATTTCCCCATTGTTGATGAGCTTGGTAAATTATTTTATCTTCCTCCTCCGTCCAGGCAGTTTTCTTTATATTAGGATTTAAATGATTATGCCATCTTTCTCTACATTGCTTTCCAATTCTTCCTTTTAGATATCTTGCAATTAAAGTCCACTTTTTGGGCCCATACCTACGTACTAGTTCAATAACTTTTTCATCTTCCTAAATATAAAATGTTTTACAAGGATAATATTTAAAACCTTTCAAATTTAACCTCCTTAGTCCAAGGCCCCTTAATTAATTCTGGGTTGACAACTTTATGCCAACGTTGTTGACATTGAATGTCAGTGCGGTCATTAAGTAATTGGGAAATTATATCCCACTTTTCTCCATATTGTGAAACAAGTGACCTTAGTGCTGCGTCCTAAGAAAAGTATTTATAAGTGATTACATCTAATTTACTCTAAAAAGTTACCTCTGACTTGGACCATCGCTTTTTATTTCCCGATTTTCTAGACTCAACGCTATCATCATCACCTCCAGCCCCATCCGATAAGTCGGAGAATTCATCTTCAACAGCTGAATCGCTTTCATACATAGTTTTTCCTATAACAAAAGGAAATTACATTAAAAAAGTTAAAATAGAACAATAACGACTTTTTATCCCGGATCACCTTACATTCGGATATGTATTACATATAATGCGGACCATCAGGTTTTCCCATTGCATATTCTATAGTACAAATCAACAATGAAATTTTCTATACTATAATCCGGTTCTAAATTTAAAAAAATTAAGATTCATTTAAAAAAACCTTTTAGAAAAGTTTGAGGAATTGAATCTTGAATCATGTCACTTTTATAGTAACTCTCTATAATTCATATAACCCTTTAGTATGGGGCGGGAGAAGCATTCTTTTGATTAAGTACAAAGATTGCAAGGAGACCTACAAAAATACCACTGAATATTTTGAGCGTTATCCGGTGCAAATAAACATCCATGGGTTGCCGTGAACCTGCTGCTTTCGTCATCGTTGATGACATACAGGGTGTTTCAGATCTGACGTGCCAAAATGAGTGGGGTGATAGATTTCACCTAGATAAACAAAAAATTGTATGGCACTTTTTTCACTTTTGGAGTTGACTGTACCTGCAATGGTAGGAGGAGTTAGATCAACATTGTTGACAATTTTGGAAAGGTCATTGGGATAGTAGTTTTTTAGCTTTTCTTCGATATCGCTGTGTTGGATAGATGAAAGGATAAAAATAAAAGAGTAATGTGCATACCATGAAAAACTGAAATTTATGAATAACCCTGTAACGCCTAAACGGTTGAGATTGCCCCTGCCATACCCATTTTAGCACGTCAGATCTGAAACATCCTGTATAGTATAATGAATAATATAAATAGTATAATGAAAAAATGAAAGTGGTTTACACTCGAGATTTTTTTCTGATTCAGCACAGATACAACTAGTTCAAATCCATTTTTTCGTCTTTGTCTTGGTAGCTAGAACGGTTTGTGATGTCACATCAGGTCAATTTACGACTATATCACCTGCTTAACTTGCTTCATCGAGTCAACTCTTGAGTTTACTTGGCGATCTCTTGGCGGTACTGAGGTAATTGTCATACGGAGACAATTATATTATTAAATGGGGGAGTTAGCTATTGCATCTATTTAAATAAATGATTAAGGTATATCTCGTGATTATTGAACATTTTATTTTAATCGTTCATTATATGGAAGCATTCTATCTTTAATTTGGAATAATTAAATTAATATTTCCGCTACAATACACAACCAGAGCTAAAAAATGCAGGTATTGAGAAACTTTGTACTGATTATTTCACCTCCTTTAACTGAAAAAAAAACAATATGGGGCTAAGCCGGGCCTATTTGAAGACTGCTGTAAAAATTTCTAGTAATATTAGTCCTTATTGTAGTCTGCGCAATTTTGTGCTATTAAAAATATTATCAAAAAGATAACTTTAATTCCTCACATAATCATGTCTCTGCCAGGAGTGCTGGCCAATTGTAGTCGGGCGAAAAGAAGGATATTCTCTTAACTAAATTACCCCTTTGCCTTTGGCTACATTTCTGCAGCTACTGTACCGCAAGCGGTATCGAGCAAAAGTGTAACCACTTCGTCAGTGCAAAGCTGTGTTGGACGGGAACTTGCATCTTAGGAAGATTCCTCTGAGATTGATTCTAGATACACCCTCGTGCCTGACACCCTCATCTGTACAAATGCGCTGATTGTATCAGACGTGGTACGGACAGCTGGTGGCGCTACTGCAGCGGCGCCAATTAAACAGCCCACTGGGGCGCTTCTCAACATGACTTCTCGTGCGGCTAAGGTAGCCAATTCCAAGCCTAATAAGAAAGCTCCACGAACCGCCAAAGCGCCACGGAACCAAGAGAACTCGGCGGGGTAAGGTAGCAGAGCTCATCCGGCAGTCCGCGCGGAAGGTTCCCTGAGCACCATAAGGGTACTCCAGGCAAACCGGCACCATGTCTAAAGTGCATCGGCCACAGTATGCAGGATTTTTGGCGAGCAACAGCTAACCCTAGCGCTAATCCAGGGGGAATGGGTTTTCAGTGGCCAACTCCAAGACTTAACGTGAACTCAAGTAAATTTCTTTATTTACGATGTAGCCAAAGCCCAGGGGACAACCCTATGATGCGCTAGCACCGCTTCGGCCGGAAAGGAAGTAGGATATGGGGAATGAGGGACCTTGAATGTCTTGTTTTTACATTCCTACGAGCTAGACAGCAGCCCAGAGTGGATTTTTAATTTTAATTAAAAACTCACGGGGATACCGAGGCTCGAACCTTGGAACAATGGCGTGGTTATCGTGTCAGTCAACCAGTTGATCCAACTCTGTCTCCAATGTGTTAAATGTGTTATATTATATATAATGTTAATAATTTTATTTCCAGCGACCTTGTGGCGAACCTGGAGGAGACCCCTACAGTAAGCGGTATGCAGGAAATTGTCCTGGCATCAGCCTACATTCCTGGAGATAGCCGATCCGCTCCACCTTGATGAGATCCAGGAGCTAATCAGCTATTGTCAATGAACGAACCGACAGTTCATCCTTAGTGACTACGCGAATGCTCGGTTTGGCAGTAGCAACATAAATAAAAGAGGTGAATAAATGTTAAACTATGTAGTGGAAAACAATATCGATATAATTAATAGGGGTGCACATCTACTTTTATCACCGCAGCCAGAAAAGACTTATTAGATTTCACTCTGGCTACCTGCAGGGATACTGTGAGCGCGGAGGCTAACATGATGGGTGCCACACTCAGCTCGACTGTGAACTGGAAGTGGCAGCTAAACAGCTAAACGATGTTCTCATCTCCTCCTACAATCACCGTCTCAGCCCCAACCAAAGTGGTACGTAAAGTGTCCTGGTGAAGCGAGCGGCTGAAATGCGTAGACAGGTAAGCCAACTATTGAATAGAGCTAAACTCTCCAAACAGTGGGATGAATACTAGGCTAGGAGTCGACACTTGCTATACTAGAGAAAAGTACCCGGGCTCACCCAGGCCAAGGCACTTGTTACACCCCATACCCACAATGATACTGCTGCCTTAACTAAAGCGGACTGCAGGCTGCTTACAGGATGCCTATCTGGCCATTGCAGACAAAGGTATCACCTTCACCGATTAGGTCTGTCTATTGAGACGGGATGTCAGCTCTGTCTGGAAGACGATGAAACTACATTGCACATTATGTGTTTTTGTTCTGCCTTAGCTTGACTTAGTCGGGAATTTCTGAACCCAGTTGACTTAAGATCCTGCCCTGTTAAAGAACTCCTTGTCTACCTCAAGGTGGCGGAGCGGTCATTTACGGTAATGCGGTTTTGGCACTAAAGATCTCATTGGTCGCAGTGCCCACCACATAATACCTAATAATAATAATATACATTTGCTAAATTTCAAAGTTTTTCATTCAGACATAATTACATTTTAAAAAGTATTTTTAGTGGTTGTAATATTAAGTATTTCAAAATAAAATACATTGAATAAAACAAAACAAAAACAAACGCTAAGGTGCTCCAAACTTTTTACCCGGGGGTGTATGTCAAACATAAAGCAAGCAATCAAATTGGAACGGGTAAGCTTAACTGCGTCTAACTGTTATATACAGTCATGTGCATGAAAATAGCAGTGTTTGAAATATTTACACGCATTAGACAAAATTTTCAATAAAGGTGATGTGCAAAACATTATACTGTTATGAAAATAATCTTTATTATATATTTCATCCATTAGAATTAAAAAACATAAAATTCTCCGCAGATAATTTAAATAAATAATTCTTCGTAAATTATATATGCTTATAAAAGTGTTCATTAAAATAGCAGTCTTTTTGTATTAATAACAAAATAATGAAAAAACAGAAACAAATAAGGAATTTTCAATATGATTATTTCATAATACGTTAGTATTTTGTCCAACTATTATTTTTAATCCATGCCTCGTAGATACACAGCTACGAGGCATGGATTCCACTAATTGACGGCATCTGCTTACATGGATAGACTTCCACGATGACTGAATTATTTCCCATAATTGCTGAGTATTTTTCGGTTTTGCTATAGAAACTGCCTTTTTAACATCTATCCATAGATGCTCGATAGGGTTAAGGTCTGGCGATTGTGAAGGCCACACCATAACGTTAATTTTGTTTTCCTCAAACCCTTTTTTAGCCTTGCGGGAAGTGTGTTTGGGATCGTTATCTTGCATGTAAGTCCACCGTAAAGGCATTTCTTCCTCACCAAATGGAAGTATTACATTTTGCAATATGTTTACATAAACATCTGCATCCACTTTTCCCTTAATGCAATGGATCGGACCCACGCCATACCAAGAAAAACAGCCCCAGACCATAAGACTGCAACCGCCATGTTTGACTGTATTTCTGGTATACTTTGGATTAAATTCTGTACAGATTGGTCTCCAAACATACTTCTGGCATCCACTAGAATCAAAACGAACTACTTTTGATTCGTCACTCCACAAAATATTACGCCATTTAGAAGAGAGCCACATTTCGTGCTCTCTAGCAAATAATAGGCGGTTTTTTATTTGTCTCATATTAAATAATGGCACCTTTCTAGGACGTCTCGATCTTAAATTAGCTTTTATGAGGCGTCTTCTTATTGATGAAGTACTGATTGAAAGATTCAGATCCTGCTTAATTTGTGTCGAAGTCTTAAACGGTTGCTTTTTTGAAGAAGTTATAATATTCCTGTCTTCTTGAGGTGTAGTTTTCCTTTTTCCGCCCCGTTTTTCAGTCACATTTTCCCATTTTCTCGCATTACTAATCATTTTGGCAGAACACTTTAAAGTTTCTTGTATAAATTTGTACCTTTTGCCATCTCTAAGTAGCTGCCTGATAAGTGACCTTTCCCCTGCTGTGCAATGCTTTGCCCGGCCCATTTTTTCTAAAGATAAACTTTCTTAATACTATACATTATATTTGAGAATAATCCTTACATTGAAATATACACCGATGAAAAAAATTAAGAGTCATTTTAGAATTTTCCAACAAATTTATCAAAGAAACCAAGTAACACTGCTATTTTAATGCACATCAAATTTTGCAGTTTGCTATTAATGTAACGGGGAATACCCTAAAAGCATTCTTAATTGAAGTGTTGCCACCACACATTGGTTTAAAACAGTAAAGAGATTAATTACAAGAGATGTCTTTCCAATCACTAAGGGAGGGATGATTAAAATTCACTTTTTTAAAAATTGATTCCGGCACTGCTATTTTAATGCACATGACTGTAACTACTACTTGGATGTGCCCGGCGTCGCTCGGACTTTTGATGAGTGCCGTTTTCGTTTACTTTTACATGTCATTTTCATTCCTATCCTTAAGGGCATGTTGACGTTTAGTATTAAAGAAAGTATCAACGGTTTGATTACTTGAGTTTTAAAAATCTGAAACTTTCAGAAAACCAATCAGCCCAATTCTACATAGAATTTGAAAAAATATATATAAATCGGAAATCAAAAGTGGCCCCTTGTTTGGGGATGCGATTATTATAACGAAAAAATAAAAATAAAACATATAAGAAATTTTCTCCAAATTTTTCTATTTTGTTTTTGAAATGTCGACAAATTATGAACAAAAAACATTAGGACAATTTTTTTAAAAGTGCAGTAGTTTCCGAGTTGAAATAATCAGAACTAAGAAAAAACTAAAAATTTTAGTGACCGTAAAAAATGCGAATAATAGAACAAAAAATCGCATTCAGTATTTTTTACCACATAATTATTTCTGAAAATTGCAAAAACAATTAGAAGGGGTGAGGATTTCAGAATGAAAATTTCACGTCAAATGCCCCATATATAGATTTTTATGACGTAACGAACTGTTCTAACAAGGCGAAAATGAAGCAAGAAATGGAACTCATTCTAAAGGAGAAACCGGCTCTTGACCATTTAAAGTACGCATAGTCCCATTTGAATGATTCTTTTTTTTATAGACTATAATCCCCTAATTGCTAAAAATAAGAAAAAATTGGCCGTCAGCCATCAGGCACACAGGGGGAATAACACGTAACACTTTGTACACTGAGCACTGTACACCCCCACGAAACCAAACAAATACCAACAAGAACCCATTGGAGTTTAAGGCAAGGACCGCAGCTAAGTTGAGCAATGTGCTCGGTCAACACTTCGGGCAGTTTGGCACAGACCCCAATCTGTTCAATGTTGAGTTCGTGTTAAACGCTTCAGGCAGCACCAAATATAATCTACTTCTACACCCTGAGCTTGAACGAATAATGAATTATAAATACATAGGTACGAACAGGGACTATTACTACGAGACTAACTTTGCGTTGTTCTTCGAGAGCGCCTTTTCTTCTAGTAATTTTGCGCCTTCTCTGGAAGAGTTTGATCATATCCAGGAGCGTCCTGCTGCCTCTATTCCTTTGCCCAATATATCTCGTGATATTATCATGGATAGTATCAGGGAACTTAAAATGGACTTTTCCTTTCGTCCTGATTGTGTTCTACCTGCGTTCGTGAGGTCCTGCTCTAACGCATTGCTAACTCCACTGGAACTCATCTACAGCAAGTCTCTTCAGGCCGGTAGATTTCCCACGCTATGGAAGAGTTCCTTTATAATTCCTGTTTATAAAAAGGGTCATAAAAACTTGATTAAAAAATTATAGGCCAATTGTGAAGCTTTCCTGCATACCCAAGTTGTTCGAGTCTGTTATATATTCACAGCTTGTGGGGCCGTGTAAGGGGCTAATTTCGTCTAATCAACATGGCTTCGTGCCTGGTAGATCGACGAGAACAAACCTGCTTGAATTTACCTTCCACATAATATCTTCCTTTCAACAGGGTCTCCGAACCGACTGTGTTTACATCGACTTCAGCAAGCCATTTGATAAACTCCCTGACTCTGTGATTATGCTCAAACTTAGAAAGTTTGCTTTCCCGCCTTTGATGCTTCACTGGACCTCCTCATAGTTAAAAGATAGGACATATCGAGTATCTTTTCGTAACACTTTATCTAGAGTCGTTAGGGTTTCTTCTGGTATACCTCAGGGAAGCCATCTCGGTCCGCTGCTGTTTATTCTTGCCATTGACGACATTGTTCCCCTGATTAAACACTCCAAAGTCTTAATCTATGCAGACGATATGAAGATTTTCTCTTGCGTTAGAAACAGTTATGATTCTTCCTGCATTCAGGATGATTTAAATACCTTCAAGGTTTGGGGGGATCAAATGACCTGCAAATTAACCTGGATAAATGTGAAGTTATGTCATTCTCTAGAACCCTCAGTCAGCTCGTCTTTGATTATACCTTTGTGGATACTACTATCCGTCGCGTGCAATCCGTTACTGATCTTGGTGTGAAGCTAGACAAAAAGCTCGATTTCACTCTGCACATAAACTATATTGTGTCTAGGAGTAATTCAGTTCTCGGTTATGTCAAGCGGTAGTCAAGGGAGTTTTCTGATCGGCAGACCTTTATTCCCTTTATTTTTTCTTTGGTTAGACCAATTCTCGAGTATACATCTCAGGTTTGGTCACCTTGATATGCTGTTCTATTAGACGCATCGAGTCGATACAGCGGAAGTTTGTTAGATCCTTATGAGGATCGCCTCCGATTGATTAATATGCACTCTTTAGAGGTACGACGCAGAGTTGCTGACCTGGTCTTTATTCACCAGCTTTTGAACTCGAACATAGATTCTCGTGATGAGCCCATAAATCGCATGTGTAGAGCCGTGAATATGTGCCCTTTTTTCGACCTAACCCTTACTAAAGATTCACTGAAACGATCTCTGTTCTCTGCGCACTCCTGATGTTATATTGTGTGTAGTTTTGATTATTTATGTTTTTGCATGTTGGTGTGGGAGCCTCATTCACCTCAATATATTCTATATTCTGGTGTATAGGTGAACTGATTCTAGGTTCCTGCCTGATAAGTGCGACTTCTGAGTTAGAAGGGTTAATTCTATAGAGACATAGTGGCGTTTTCATGGTGGCTTACAAGTACTCCCCCCATCCCCCCACCCAAGTACATTCATAGATCCTGAACTGCGATGTATTCTTGCAGACCCCCCCCCCCCCCCTAATTTCCGTAATTAACCTGTATGTTGAGACAGACCACAGGCTCTAGCTGCAAGTCTAAGATGATTTAACATATAACCTCTCCACACACGCCATCATTGGCGACGATTTTAACTCGCACAGCCCCCTATGGGATTGTACGGATTTGAATAGGAGCGGAAGACTGGTGGCCCAGTGGTCCGAAGCTAAGGACTTGTGTCTGCTCAACGATACTTCCCCCACACTCTTTACATCTCGCGACACGCTTCAAACGGTCGACCTCACTTATACTACCTCCTCCCTAGCCTCCGTCCTTAATTGGAAGACGCACGACAATCCGGAAGGAAGCGACCATCTTCCGATTGTCATAACAGGTTCATTAAACATGGCAAACTTTCAGCCAATAAAAAGATTTTTAGAGCGCGATGCGAACTGGTACCGCTTCAAAACCATAAGAGCTTCACTATGTGCGAAATCCGTCCCATCCCGCAACATCGGAGACAGCACAGATCACCAAACTTATAAGAAGCGCTGCCAATGCAAGCATGCGACAGAAAAACCCTACTCCCAAATCCAACCCACCTGGATGAATTACGAGATCCTCTGGAAAATTCGAACAAAGAATAGATCATGGAAAATGTTCCAAAGGCATCCCTGACTTATTAAGGAAGCAACGAGTCAGACTTGGGAGTTCTTTTGCACAGTCGATAGACACAAGATCTAAAATCGCTGACTCATGGAGAAAAATTAAATGCATTGCTGGCAGCAGAAAAACAGGTCTTATCGCCAATTTGAGACTGAAAGCAGCTCTTTTACACACTCCAGGGATATTGCTCGCGAGAAATACTTAAAAAAAAACTTAGTTTCTCAGTCAACAACTATCCATACACCCCTGACCACAACAAAACATACCCTACGCCATAACTCTTAAAGAGTTTAACGTTACGCTTAGCTCTTAAGGGCTCAGCTCCCGATATAGATAAAATTTCTTATGGTATGATAAAAATGCCCCTGCCACTCTCATATACGATTAATAAATCTACATATATAACGATATATTTCATCAAGGCATATTTCCACACATGTGGAAAAATGCAGTAATGATCCCCATCTACAAGAAAACAAATTCCAGCAATACGCTCATGGACTACCGACCCATTTCACTCCTGCCCGCACTGTCCAGAACCTTCGAAAAGATAATTGGAAACAGACTGGGTCATACCATCGAGCCGGTGCTGACAAGCCAACAACACGGATTCAGACCAGGGAGAGGGACTACTTCACTATTACTGCAGTGTCGGGCTCGTAAGGCCCGAAAAGACGCATATGGTCTGTACATGGATCTTGCGAAGGCCTTTGATTTTACTTGGGGAATTGATATCAAATTTGAGGTTATTCAATCCTTCCTATCTAAAAGATTCTACACAGTCAGAGTTAATGGTTTTTATACGGGCAAACGATCATTAGATAACAGTATTCCACAAGGATCACCAATATCGAAAGTACTTCTTAACATATTCACAATTTATCACTGATTCTTACAGAACTGGAAGGCGCACATTACATTTATGCAGACAATTTCATAATAGCCACAAGCAGCACATATCCGGCGGGGTCCCTGAGTAGAGACCTATATATGAAACAGAAAGCTGGGCTGCCAAAATTGGTGCTCACATCCCGGTGAGCAAGACGGAACTATTCTCCGTCCCGTCACAGAGGAGACAGAGGCCAATATAGATAGAACAGCATGGTATAAGCGTTGCACCAAAGCTTTAATTAAAATTTCTAGGAATGAACTTTACTTCAAACTTAAAATTGAACCTCCATATGAACTTGTTGCTATTCCGGGGTATAACATTGTGAGACAGGATCGTTTTAGCCGAAGGGGTTGTGGAGTTGCAATATATATCAGGAAAGGTGTCAGAGTGAATATTTTGTCCTCATGTGCTAGTGACGCAAAATTCTTGCTTGTTGAGCTAATATTCCCTGGACAAAAGATCCTATTGGGCTGCGTATATATTCCACCAAATTGCAATAATTGGCCCGCTTTGGAGGAGAATCTCTGCACATATTGCTCACAATATACACATACTATCCTTAGCCGAGACTTTAATTCTAGTATACTGCAATAAAATTATAGAACACGTAAGCTTGAGGAAATTCTCTCGATGAATGATTTGCATGTAGTTAATAGCCTTCCAACTCATTTCTCCAGCGGTTCCGCCTCTTTACTTGATTTGCTAGTTACTGCACAAAGAGATCTTGTCTTAATTAATAGATTCAGATTTCCCTGAATGGTCTAACAGATCATGACCTAATATTTCTTACGTATGATCTGCAAATACAGAGAAATGTCACAACACGTAAATTCTTTCGTGACTATAAAAACATATGCACCTCTGATCTTCTTCAGGAGTGTATGAGTTTACCGTGGAGTAATACGTCACTCCACGGTAAACTCATACACTCCTGAAGAAGATCAGAGGTGCATATGTTTTTATAGTCACGAAAGAATTTACGTGTTGTGACATTTCTCTGTACATGCATAATCCAGAAGATCAAATTGAACATTTTAACAACCTATTCTTATATCTCTACGAAAAATACGTCCCACTTAAGCAAAGAAATTTTAACGCTCAATCACCCTGGCTTAATGCAGAAATAAAAAGAATGATTTGTGAGCGGAATTTCATTTATCAAAGCTGGAAAAGAACTCGGGAAACTAATGACTTTGTTAGATATAAGGTAGTTGATGATATGGTTAAGAAAAAGATCAGAACAGCAAAAAAATTATTTTATACAAACAAACTAAGCACCGCGCTGCCTTCTAGGGTATTATGGCGGAATTTGAGGGAGATAGGTGTGGTGAAACAGGACTCTGGAAATTTATCAGACGTTTCTGCCAATGACCTTAATGCCGCTTTTGCTGGACTACGCAGTACAGTAACTAATGTTGATTCACACATTGCCCCCGAAATATGTGTAAATGTAAACTCCTGTTTTTCGTTGAGAAATGTGGACGTATCTGAAGTTACAGCTATTATAAACTCCATTAGCTCTAATGCTATTGGACCAGATAACATTTGTCCGCGTTTTCTTAAAATGATCATGCATGCTATTATCGTGGAGCTAACATACATTATAAACAGTTGCATCACAACATCATATTTGCCTCAAATCTGGAAGGTAGCTAGAGTTGTACCGGTCCCGAAAAAAGTTAGAGCGAAAACTGCAAATGATTTCCGTCCTATTAGTACTCTCTCGTTTTTGTCGAAAGTACTTGAGAAAGCAGTAAACGCACAGTTAAAACCATTTTTAAATGATAATCAACTTCTATGTAAATGGCAATCGGGCTTTCGTAGTCATCACAGTACCACCACCGCAATTCTTAGGGTTACCGAGGATATTAGAGAGGGAATTGATAATGCCTGTTTTACTGTTCTAACACTCTTAGACTTTACAAAAGCGTTTGATAGAGTTAATCATAGGTTACTTCTACTCAAACTGAAGCACTGTTTTGGATTTTCGAGGGAGGCAATAACTTTCTTTTCCAGCTATCTCTCCGGAAGGGTGCAAAGAGTCGAGATTAATGATGACATCTCGGATTTTCAACCAATGCCTGACGGCGTTCCGCAGGGATCGATATTGGGTCCAATCCTTTTCTCGCTATTCATCAATGATATTCAAAAAATTTTCAAGCACTGTTCCTATCATATGTACGCTGACGATGTACAGCTTTATCTGCATAGACGCCATGGGCTAATTGAAGACGCCGTAGCCTGCATGAACGAGGATCTTGCTGCTGCTCATCTGTGGACAGTAAGAAACGGTCTAACTCTAAACTTACAGAAATGCTGTAGCATTGTTATTTCTGGGCAAAGCATTGATACCTCTGATTTTCCTCCAATCATGCTTAACTCTAAAATCATTCCTTACGTGGAAAAGGTTACAAATTTAGGCATAATTATGAATAAAACATTTGACTGGTCTGACCATGTCAACTCGGTAAAAATAAAATTTATAGTGGGCTACGTAGGCTTTGGACCTCAGCTCTTTATACCCCGCAATCCACCCGTTTGAGGCTAGTTCAATCTCTTCTTATCCCACTGTTTTCGTACGGGGGCGTAATTTATACTGGCCTAGACTCTGCAAATCTCCGCAAGTTGACGGTGGCATTTAATTCTTGCACGAAGTATGTGTTTCTTCTCTGACGATACGATCATGTATCGATGTATTCGTGTTATGTCCTTGGAATGTCTTTAGAATCGTACTTTAAGTATCATATCTGCCTCTTCATTAGTAGGTTGCTTCGCTGCCGTACGCCGGAATATTTGTATGAAAAATTGCAAGTCATGTGCTCATCTGGAAGATCGGGCAATCTTATACTTCCGCGTTATACTTTATTAATTACAGGGAGGTCATTTTTGTGCATGGCGTTAAAATTTACAATAATATTCCAACGCAAATTAAGAATGCGAGTAACGCAGGTGGATTTCGAAGACTCTTGTTTGAACATATATCCTCAACGTGAGCACTTGTGCGACAACCCACCTGATTTATCATCATTCTGTTTTCTTTTCTTTTTCTGTCTTAATCCATATTCCTTGGCTTTAGCTTTAGTTTAGTTTTAAGTTTCTTGATTTATATAAATATTATCGTAAATTTGTTATAACATTTACTTAATATTTTCATATAATTTGCTCTTAAATTTTATTTTACTATTCATTATTGTTCTTTGAAGTAGTATTAATTTATGCATTACCTGTGCTAGTAAAAGATTAATGTCTTATTTTGCACATTGAGTTAATAAACTTGAATTTGAATTTGAATAATAATAAAATAGTTTTTAAAAAAAAGTTGAACCGACTTCACAAAAAGCGCTAAAAAGCATAAAATAATTTTTAATTTTATATCTATTACGACATTTTGAAGTCGGTGCAAATCAAACAACTACAACAAAAATATTTAATCTTCATTTCTTATGATCCCGTAAGCTGAAACGTTCAGGTAGTATTATGTATTATTTTCAATTGTGGTTCTGTAGTTGTTTTATTTGTTTAATTTGCACCGACTTCAAAATGTCGTAATAGATATAAAATTAAAAATTATTTTATGCTTTTTAGCTTTTTTTTTTTTGTGAAGTCGGTTCAACTTTTTTTTAAAAACTATTTTATTTTTTACTTTTTAGTGTCTTCGACTCTCTACAACGAAGAAAGAACCATCCAAATCGGACCAAGCGTTAAAAGTTAGTTTTAACCCCCTACCCCACCCCCATTCCACTAAACTTTTTTTCTCATGGTATCAATCAAGGAACATACTCTACCGAACAGAAAAGGAATCATCGAAATCGGTCCACGCGTTACGAAGTCACTACCCCTCCTCCTCCCCCACCTTCACCATAGGACCAAATTATTCTCCTATTAGCAATGGGGGATCACACTCTATACAACAGCAAAAGAACCATCCAAATCGGTCCACGTGTTACAAAGTTAGGTTCCATCCTCCCCCTCCCCCTCCCCTACCCCAGCAACATTTGTTTTCTCGTAGAACCTAGGATCATATTCTACTCAATAGAAAAAGAATTATCCAAATCGGCCCACGCGTTACGAAGTTAGACTACCCCTCCCCCCCACCCACACCTTTCACCACAGGACCAAATTATTTTCCTATTAGCAATGGGGGATCATACTCTATACAACAGAAAAAGAACCATCGAAATCGGACCACGCGTTACAAAGTTAGGTTCCACCCCCACCCCACTCCGCCCCAAAAATTTTTTCTCCTGGTATCAACTACCGAACATACTCTATCGAACAGAAAAAGAATTATCCAAATCGGTCCACGCGTTACAAAGTTAGACTACCCCTCCCCCCCTCCCCCCACCCTAGGCCAAAATTTTTCTCCTATTAGCAATGGGGGATCATACTCTGTACAACAAAAAAAGAACCATCCAAATCGGACCACGCGTTACAAAGTTGGGTTTCAACCCCACCCCCCAACCCCACCCTACCAAAAATTTTGTTGACATGGTACCAATCGGGGAACATACTCTATCCAACAAAAAAAGAATCATCAAAATCGGTCGACGCGTTACGAAGTTATGCCCGGTCAGACATAAAAAAAAAAAAAAAAAAAAAAAAAAAAAAAAAAAAAAAAAAAAAAAAAAAAAACCCGCGTCGAACTTAGAACCTCTTTGTTTTTGGGAAGTCGGTTAAAAAGTTAAAACATAAACTTGAATGAGTACATAACCTGGTAAAGGCAATGGCGGCTAAAAAAGTTTAGCATCGATAACGACCACGCTTCATATAGCTAAGACATTAATGAACGGTATTACGAACTACGGGCTTACATATACGGGACAGCCCCTGATACGTAACATAATTTAAACATCAAGTAACACTATACTGAGGACGACGGCAGGAGCCTATAGGACAACGCCCGTAGACGCTTTACTCATTGAGACGGGACAAAAACACATTGATGACAGAATAATAATAGCCCAGGTTAAACGCGTGGCCAAAAACATATACAATCCGAAGATGCCTCACCACAGGGCGCTTGTTGCTATTACGGATTGCCCACATGGTACCCATATATCAGCTTTAATGGCGGCACTAGCAAAAACGCGACTGCTATGTACATACATACCTCAACAAACCCAACTACAACCTTTCCCTCTGCACCACCCCCTTCTGCACCCTAACTTCAGGTACCTGCTTCTAGACCATCCCCCCAAATCCTCTACACCGCAACTATTGTACAGAAAAGCCCACCAACACCATTCAGAAAACATTAGAGCCAAACATGTGATTTACACTAATGGATCTAAATCAGATCGTCAGGTTACCAGTGCGGCGGTAACTATACAAACGTCAAACCGAAGAACATTAAAAGAATTAGTATGGAAGCTTCACCCCGATTTGAACGCTTTTTAGGCGGAGCTCTATGTCAGAAGTCAACAGGGTGAAACAGTCATTTTTTCTGACTTCCAAGCAGCACTTGACCGCCTCGACGGGCAACCACCATCAGACTGGCTAGTGCATATCACCAGAGAAGCAATAATTAACAGCTATAATAGATCCGGTTGTTATGGGTCCAAGGCCACGCTGGGATTCCCGGAAATGAGCCAGCAGATAACCTCACCCGAATGACCAATTCCCAAGGGAATGAAATAACCCCGCCATGCGAGTCCTTCATTAGAAGAACAAGTGTTACCGCCCGAAAAGAAGTTGGGAAGGCCAAACAACCTTTCTTGCGCGACATTGGAGAGCTGCAGAGGCACCAATACATGGCCGCAATCTCGGACGAAAACAAGGACAAGCAATGCTAAGACTAGGACACACTCGACTAACGCACGAATACTTAATTACAAAAACACCGAGACCGGAATGCACACATTGTTAACAAAAGTTGAGAGTGGAGCACCTTTTAATGAACTGTGAAATAACACGACAACAATACGGACGAATACCTCCCGGACTAGCAGACCTGTTAAACCCACAAACACCACAGACACTACTAGGCCTTTTTTATTTAGTTCCTTCATATTCATCACAAAGGTTACTACAGCGTTAAATAAAGACTTATAAATTAAACTATAAACTAGAAGCCGAAAAAATAAATCAATAAAAACGATTGAAGGACAGCGGTTCACACAGTACGTTTACATGCATACTTCAAGTAAACTTCGAATAACCAAAATATCATGTAAACGCGCATTGACTTCAAGTATACTTCACTCAAGTAAATCACAAAATTTTGTTCTATTGACTTGAAATTTATCATGTAAACGTGACTTGAGTACTTGACAAAAGGCAAAGCTGACAATGGAGAATATGAAAGATAAAATAGAAGAAGGTTGTTAATAAAAATCATTATCGGTTTTGCATTTTGCGATTTATAGGTTTATTGAAGTTAAATAGCAAAGAGACAACACAATTTAAGAACAAACAACGTCAAATCTTAAATGTCATTTCAAGAAAATTTAAACTGAGTAATCCCCTGATTTTTAGAAGCCCCAGAATAACAAACTGGGATAAATAAAGGGAGGTTTTAAACACAAATTTGTGTACAAGAAATGTTCCGTTGGAATCAACACCGGGAATCGATGATGGACTGATAACATTGAAGGTGTTATCAGACTCGCATTCGAGGAAGCGTGTCCAAAGAAACGACTGAAGATAGAATGGAAACAGAGATGGATGAATGCTTCTCTAATGGAAATGAGGAAAATAGCCCAGTCATATTAGGTAAAAAAAGGGGTCAACCTCGGAATGAAAGATAATAAGCTGTAAATAGGTATAAACCTTTGTTTTGTCGTTCTAAATGTTGTCTCAAAAGTCACAAATGTTTTCGTGTCCGCGTCTTAAGATATTGAAGGTCAAAGGTCATAAAAATCGGTTTTTCGCGAATATCTCGCTTTCTATTGCTTAAATGAGATTTGCACCTATTATAAAAGTTGTAGAGTATAAAATTCTCTACAACTTTTGTTTGATCTTTTTTTTCATACGATCAACCGTTTTTGCGGTAGACCGCGAAGAGTGCGCCGCGTACAGTCATATATGGCCTAATGCAAGTTCAAGCGTGAGTTACGGTTATCAGTACGTTGTATAAAGTTAATTATTTACAAAATTATAATTATTAAACAATGCCCATTATTTATGTACTAATTATTAATTATTTATATTTAATTAAAATAAGTGACTTAATTATTTATATTTAACTATAGTATATTATTAATTTTGGATTATATATTTTAATTATATTTTAAGTTAAAACGACATTATATACGTTTTCTTTAAAACGTGTAAATTTTTGAATACTTATATACCTGGAAATACTTGTCCCTACCCTATGACCTTTTCTATGTATAGCCGGCACAGATGTTCTATTGTATGCAGGGCCACTTTCTCTTTTAAGGGACCACTTTGTATTAGTCAAGATTATTCGTTATTCTGATTATTTTTCGTAAGTTGTTGAAGATAGCCATTCCACCCTGGCAACGATGAAAGATTCTTCCATTTTCCGTATAACCACAAAAAATCAACTGCATTAATTTTTTTTTTCAATTAGTACTTGATCATCATGTAGATTTTGGATTTGAATCTTGCTGTACCCAGGTACAACTGGCTTTTCATATGCTAAAAGAGATACATGTGATATTGCTGCCAACTCTTTTGCACTTGGTTTAGTTGTACATTTTTTTATGCGATCATCATAAATTACAGCATCTTTTGGAGTAACTATTTTTATCATTCCCATAACGTGAAGAGTATTATTACCGCCAAGAGTACTGACATTAATATCTGCATTGTCTTCAACATATTGTACCAACGCACCTGACTCTGATGGTAAAATACGAGGCTGTGGATGGTAAACTGCTGAAACTTCATATTGTATAGTATTACTATATGGAGTAGCAAATCCCCAAGTTGATAAAACATCCAATAATTTTTTAGATCCATATCTTCTGTGAAGAAATACAGATAGGCCTAATAGTAACTGTGATGAAAATGACCGTTCTCGTATCGAAGCCATTATTGCGTGACTGATAGATGTGCATTTCGTTTTTAAATGATTCACTTATCCTTTTCTATTTTTTTAATATAATTTCTTCCAAAAAATGTAATAATGTTTTTGGTATTTCTTCATTAATACCATCTAGCATTTTATTCGGTGGTGGATACGTCTTAGTTTCAACTACAGATGATCTAATATCTTCCCTAATAATTGCCGCAGCAGCTTTCACAATCCGTAAACGTTCTTCTGCAGGAGTGCTTTTTTAATTTTCGTACCAAGCTTTTGATAATACATTAACCTGTGTATCACGGAAAGATATAATTGTAAATGCTCCTATTTATTTTGTGATTATTATGTCAGTTAAATATTTTTGTTGTAGTTTTGTAATAATCGTCTTATCGTCTGGTACGTACTCCGTAAGGACATCTTTCAGCTCTTTCAAAGTAAATTGAGAATCTTCATTATTTTCTATATAACAAAAAATCTCCTTCATTGTTTGAGTGACTTGATCAATTTGGCAAGGCTTTTTATCAGCAGATGGTACTCGGGTTAAAAAGTTGGTATAGCAAATAGTATGATACTTTGCTTCAGCAGTAATCAAATCATACTCGTAAAGTATACGTTCCTTTACTAATTCTCCTAAGGAATCGTTGCGTTCTTCTGCTTTTTTAATTACGTTGTCTTTGAAGGCAAGAGTACTTACATTACTTATTGTCCGTCAATACTTATCTTTTTTTTCCTTTCTGCTACTTCATTAGCTTCTTGGCCACAAAATAAGCACAATTTTTTAAAATCAAATACTTCATTTCTTTTTTTACAAGGTGCACTTGACGTTGAAGATTCACCCTCATCTGTGTTTCGATGCAACAATAGCATTTTTACTAGTGTACACTTTTCGACACTCGGAATACACATTCACAGAACTTAAAGTATTTAAATAGTCTATATGTCCATCATTTCTTTCAATACTTGCAGTTTTTAAAGTTTGTAAACCACGTACGACATTCACAGAAACACCTTCTGAAAGTGACTTATCACATATAAAACACAAATCAGCCATAGCTCTTAAAACCGTACGTCCGTCGTTGTGAAGATACAATTTCAAACTAACGAATAATCTTGACTAATACAAAGTGGTCCCTTAAAAGAGAAAGTGGCCTTGAATACAATAGAACATCTGTCCCGGATATACATAGAAAAGGTCATAGGGTAGGGACAAGTATTTCCAGGTATATAAGTATTCAAAAATTTACACGTTTTAAAGAAAACGTATATAATGTCGTTTTAACTTAAAATATAATTAAAATATATAATCCAAAATTAATAATATACTATAGTTAAATATAAATAATTAAGTCACTTATTTTAATTAAATATAAATAATTAATAATTAGTACATAAATAATGGGCATTGTTTAATAATTATAATTTTGTAAATAATTAACTTTATACAACGTACTGATAACCGTAACTCACGCTTGACCTTGCATTAGGCCATATATGACTGTACGCGGCGCACTCTGCGCGGTCTACCGCAAAAACGGTTGATCGTATGAAAAAAAGTTCAAACAAAAGTTGTAGAGAATTTTATATTCTACAACTTTTATAATAGGTGCAAATCTCATTTAAGCAATAGAAAGCGATATATTCGCGAAAAACCGATTTTTATGACCTTTGACCTTCAATATCTTAAGACGCGGACACGAAAACATTTGTGACTTTTGAGACAACATTTAGAACGACAAAACAAAGGTTTATACCAATTTACAGCTTATTATCTTTCATTCCGAGGTGAAACCCCTAATATGACTGGGCTAAAAGAACCAGAAAGCAATTCAATAAAGCTAATAAACACCAAAGAGAGGAACTCTGGGAAGAATACAAAACGGCACTTAGGCAATTCAAGTCCGAGTGCCGAAAAGCCCAGAGGGAATCATAGAAAGTTTTTACTAGCCAAATTGAAAGCACGGGTGAGGCAGCTAGACTGAAGAAAATATTGTCTAGATCGAGAAGCCAGTTAGAACTTATTGAAAACTTATCCAACATGAGGGAATCTCTTGAGAAGCTAATTACAAATAGGTTCCTGTTATGCGGAAGATCTAGCGATAGTAGTCAGAGGTATGTAAGTTTGCAGAAAATTTGGGATACTTACTTCAAGAAGCAATCGACATGGCAACCCTCTTGGGCGCAGGATTGTGAACTGAAGATAAACCCAAATAAAACGGAACTCTGCTGTTTCACCAGAAGACACAAATTAAGAAAGATAGTTCCCGATGCATCGGAAACACGAGATTAACCTTAAAGAATGAGGCCAAATTTCTGGGTGTGCTGATGGACGGGAAACTAAATTGGGCGAGGCACCTACACGAGAAGAAAAACAAAGCGGTAAGAGCTTTCTGGACGTGTAGAAATGCTATAGGTAAAGTATGGGGACTATCACCCCATATTATAAAATGGATATACACATGTGTAATCAGACCCATGAGAACGCATGGAGCTATAGTCTGGTGGAAAGCGAAAGAGGTGGGCAGAAACCAGAAGATTATGGACCAGGTCCAACGTATGTGCTGTCTAGGCATAACTAGGTCAACACCGACAAGGGCCTTGGAGGTCATTCTAAATATTACTTAATAAAATATTAATATATTATTTCTACGTTAAGCAAGTGGCACTTAACTCTGCTATACGTTTACGTATGAATAAACTGTGGAAGGAACATAAGACATGAAAAGATCGACCGAGTATGTAATGGTAATACATAATCTTCGAAACGCAGTTCCCGACTAAAAGTGAATGGATCAACAATGGGGTGATCCAAGAAAACACTTTAGTAATTTACACAGACGGCTCAAAATGCCAGCGTGGCTGTGGTTTTTTAATATCTTGCGAGGAACTTAACCTGGAGTTATGGGGAGGGGTAAACGACTCCTCCTCGGTTCTTCAATGTGAAATCGCAGCGATAGAGATAGGAGCTAAACAGCTAATAGAACGGGGAGTAAGATCCTCTAGGATTGTAATATGCACGGATAGCCAGGCGTCCATCAAATCTCTAACTAACGCCGAGGTTAAATCCAAAACGATAGAGGGATGTAAACAGACCTTAACGCAGCTAGGGAGCGAAAAGGATGTCACCCCAATATACGTGTCAGGGCACTGCGGCATCCCAGGAAATGAAAAAGCAAATGATTTGGCGCGAAGAGGCGCAAATGATTACTCTCCAATAATGCTCAACCTGAGCATACCCACCCAGGAAATTAAAAAAGAAACTATGGAAAGCCAAACTGAAACTTCTTGTTGGTATTGTGACAGGACATGCAAGACTAAGGGTGCATGCCATAAAAATGGGAAAGGCGAATTCTAGTCTATGCAGAGGATGTGGGGAAGAAGACGAGACGGTATTACACGTTCTCGGCCAATGTCCAGCCCTAACGCAAAAAAGATCTAGAATCTTAGGAACATACTACTGCGAAGATTTAGCAGAAGTTAAGAAATCAGGTTATAATCGAATAATCCAATTCGTTACGGGGATCAGTTGGCTCGACAGTGGACGTTGCCGAGCAGGGGCCACTATAGGCCTCAGTGCATGGAAGACACACATCTTTCCCCCCTCGAAAACCAACCAACCAACCAAATCAGTCAAAAACCCTACTTGAGTTTCGAGTAACTTGCAAGTCAAGTACTCAAGTATGCATGTACACGTACTGACTGTCTGAGCATGGCCTTCAACTGCAGCCTGGAGAGACCAAGGTCGAAATTTGCGAAATGTTAGTTAAAGAGGCGAGACACCGACGTGATGGGCTCGTACATCCCATACAGAGTACGATGACTAGAGACGTGGAGGAAGTTGCGATTCCTCAAGGAGCGCTGCGGAATAGAGATCACATCCGCCAGTAAAACGGGTGAATTTATTGTTCCCTGCAATAAATCGAAAAAAATAATAGTTTGGAGATGTTACGCCTCTTTTTAAGGGAGTCAAGAGAAATCAGCCCCAAACGATCGGTATAAGAAGGAAGTAACCAGGGATCAGTCCAGGGAAGTCCACGGTGCACTTGCCGGCATTTAAAGGTAGGCGATTACGCACACACCAATCTCATAACACAGCTAGGTCAGAGTGCAAGGTACTACAGTCTGCTTCGTGGGAAACAGCGCGTAAAAATGTTAGCACCGTCCGCATAACACAGAATTTTACTGCGGGTCAGGAGAAGCGAAAAATCATTAACAAATAGGATGAAGAGGAGTTGGCCAAGGATACGGCCCTGTGGACCCCCGAAGTGACAAGGATTTGGTCAGAAAGAGCTCCCCGAAACAGGACGCGCTGGGTACGACCAGACAGGTAAGAGGACAACCAGTTGACGAAGCAGGAAGAAAACCCAAGAAGAATCAATTTATAGAGTCGACCTGTTTGCCCGCCTCGACGGCTGGCAAAGAATAATTAATGAATTCGAGGAGGTTGGTGGTAGCAGACTTCCCCCTGAGAAAGCCATGCTCGAAGGACCCCATGAAAGGCCTGCGGTGAAATCGAAGAACGTCATTGACGAGAGACTCAAAAACCTTTGCGGCATGACACAGGCTGGCGATCGGTCGGTAGTTGGGGACGTCTGACCTACTGCCTTTCTTATGGAGGGGAATGAACACAGAAGTCTTCCAAAGTTCAGGAAAGCGGCTAGATTGCAGGGACAGATTGAACAAGTAACAAAGAACACTGGCAAGAGATAATTGGCATTTCTTGAGAAAGAAAGCGAGTAAACCGTCGGGACCACCCGTGAAGCCCTCCGCCAAATTAGATAAGTGTTCAGCAACGTACTCATCGTCGAATACTAAATCTTTAGGCTCAAGGTAGGCGGGTGCCGCGTCAAGTGGGTAAAATCAGAAGTGGAAATATCATAGAAAGAGGTTCGGAAAAATTAGAAATTGTGGGAGCATCGTCACTCTCGCAGTCGCGGTTCCTCAAAGAGGAAGGATAGGCGTCACATTTACGCATCCAGTTAATAAATCTCCAGAACAATTTGGGGTCACTACGCAACGTAGTTCGCACATTAGACAGGTACTCGGCATAGGAGACCTGCAGACGAGCAGAGAAACGCTGGCAAAGGTCAGAGTACGCCAAGTAGTCATCATGGCTTCCAGAGGAACAAAACCTCTTCCAAGCTTTATACCCCTCAAGTTCCTCAGATGTCGTGAGGCACCATCAACCCAGGGACGAAACAGATGAGGGGTTCCGGACCTAGAAATGCTAATAAAAACATATCGGGTAAAACAGGCGTAAGGAACATCATAAAAGCGCTCGAATCCAGATCGACGTCGCGCTCTCCCAGCACGCCCGACCAATCAAAGGAAAGTAACCAGGCATCAATGCACGAGAAGTCAGCGCGTTTAAAGTTAAAGTAGAAGTCACGGAGTACCAAAGGAGATGCAGCGGCGGTGTTGAAGCACATGGTCGCCAGAAGAGCAGGGACTCGATTCCGGCTGGCAAGTTTTTTAGCAGCGAAGCCGGAGCCGCTCGGGCTCTACGGGTGAACTCGCGAACGATGGAACCCGGCGGCCATGTCCGGAGAGAGCGCAGCCGTAAAGGCACCTTCCGGAACAAACACCTTAAATGAGGCGGTATATGTACGGCCAACGTGGCCGTGAGTAGGGCTGATTTTCCTATAGGCGATCATACCGCTAGGAACACCCACCGATGTAGAGATGTTAATAACGATATCGGCGATATCGGCGTCAGAAGTATCTGGGTGAACCCGAGACACAAAGATACATCTGGGCCGCTGTGCCGGACTCAACATGGTGACACCAGGGCTAGGCAGACAGCCGCTCACCTCGGAGGTCTCGGAGACAGCCAGGGACTCGGAGACAGCCAGGGACTCGGAGACAACCAGAGGCTCGGAGATAGCCAGTGGCTCGGAAACAGTAAGGGGCTTGGAGACAGTAAGGGGCTCGAAGACAGCCGGAGGGTGAAGCGAAGGAATATGTTTGGTAATTATAAGAAAATGATCCTCACCTGCATCTTAATTACTAGGTGTTTTATACTAGGGATGATGCGTGGGCTAGTGGATGCGTGGGCTAGTGGATGCGTGGTGGGTGGATGGGTGTTGGGATGTGGATGGTGAGTGGGTGAATGAAAAGAAGAACTCTAGCAATTATAAACGTGCACCTCACCTGTAATTTAATTACAAGGTGTCTTGAACTTGACGAGTTTGGTGTGAATGCGGGTAGTATGTGGGTGATGGGCTGGTGGGTGAGAAGTAGGTGTGTGGTTGGGTATTGAGTGCCAACCACCCACATGCTACCCACATTCACTGCTGGAGCGGTATTGAATCGATTTTGAGCGATAAGAATATCGCTGGTAATTTTTAGAAAGTGCTCCTCACCTGCAACTTAATTACAAGGTATCTTGCACTGAGAGGGTTTTTAGAGTTGTGGTGAATTGGTGCTGGATAGGAGTGAGTGATAGCGTGGATATATGAAATGTGCACGCAATCTGCAACTTATAATATAGCGAGAACGAGGTAAGTAAGGATAGGTGAAGGGATTAGGGGTCTCTTTCTGAAATATGACGGTTAATTAATTTTTCAATGCCCCCAATCTGAAACTTAAATATAGACAGTGGGGTTGTGAGTCAAAGTGGTGATGAGTGGAAGTGGGTGATAGGTTAGGGTACGGGTCTCGGTGGAGGTGGTTGGTTACCATCACCCACCACCCGCCCGTTTGCACCATCACCAACCTCCTACCCTTACCTACCAAAAAACCACCCTGTTCAACCCATCATCTGCCCCCACTCCAACTCTAACAGCGTTTTGAGTACAAAACACCTTGTATTAATGTTGTGATAGGGATGCACATTTTTATTTTAAATATTACGACATATTTTTCGATCCAACATACACCGAGCGAAAGCAGTAAGTATTATTTATATTATGATGTTAACAATATACAAGTTTTTATAGTTAAGCCGTACCGACCCTTAAATGTTAAATACTATTTTACTTATGATAAGATTTTAATACAGAAACAATATCATTTATTTGACATTTTTTCATTCTAATCTGCGTGTTAACAATTTCAACCAACACTTCACGGCTTTTTATTATTCTAAGTATTTTAAGTGAAGGCTTTCTTTTTTAATCTTTTAAGTGATGAACCCAATGGAGTCTGTCTGATGCTAAACTATTTGAATTATTTTGCCAAATAAGGGAGCTGACTACAGAAGTTGAGTAAACTTCGCTTGCTTCGAATGTGCATAAGAATCCAAAGTAATAAAACAGAAATATCAAGATACTCCTCATCAAATGTAGGTTTATTCCAGAGAAAACAATTTTATGAGGGTAAAGTAGGCCTTTGTATTTTTCCGAGTAATATAATTTTTGTACATACTTTTGTATGGATAATAAAATAGTTTTTAAAAAAAAAGTTGAACCGACTTCACAAAAAGCGCTAAGAAGCATAAAATATTTTTTAATTTTATATCTATTACGACATTTTGAAGTCGGTGCAAATCAAACAAACCAAACAACTACAACAAAAGTATTTAATCGTCCTTTCTTATGATCCCGTAAGCTGAAACGTTCAATTGTGGTTATGTAGTTGTTTTATTTGTTTAATTTGCACCGACTTCAAAATGTCGTAATAGATATAAAATTAAAAATTATTTTATGCTTTTTAGCGCTTCCTCCCAGTCTAAAGTTATCATTATCATAGCTTATATTGTAGCTTACATTATCTGTTATGAATTATTGTTTATATTAGTTTGTAGTATTTATTTTGTTATTTTGTATTTTTTTTATGTAATAGCTTGCATTAAGCTTAAATAAATAAATAAATTGTGAAGTCGGTTCAACTTTTTTTTAAAAAACTATTTTATTTTTCCCTTTTTAGTGTCTTCTTCTCTATACAACGAAGAAAGAACCATCCAAATCGGTTCACGCATTAAAAGTTAGTTTTAACCCCCTACCCCACCCCCATTTCACTAAAATTTTTTTCTCATGGTATCAATCAAGCAACATACTCTACCGAACATAAAAGGAATCATCGAAATCGGTCCACGCGTTACGAAGTTACTACCCCTCCCCCTCCCCCACCACCACCATAGGACCAAATTATTCTCCTATTAGCAATGGGGGATCACACTCTATACAACAGCAAAAGAACCATCTAAATCGAACCACGCGTTACAAAGTTAGGTTCCACCCCCCTTCCCCCACCTCCACCCCAGCAACATTTGTTTTCTTGTAGTATCAACCAAGGATCGTATTCTACCCAATAGAAAAGGAATTATCCAAATCGGACCACGCGTTACGAAGTTAGACTACCCCTCCCCCCCACCCACACCTTTCACCATAGGACCAAATTATTCTGCTATTAGCAATGGGGGATCATACTCTATACAACAGAAGAAGAACCATCGAAATCGGACCACGCGTTACAAAGTTAGGTTCCACCCCCATCCCCCCAAAATTTTTTTTCACCTGGTATCAACCACGTAACATACTCTACCCAACAGAAAAAGAATTATCCAAATCGGCCCACGCGGCCCCCCCTCCCCCCACCCAAGGCCAAATTTTTTTCTCCTATTAGCAATGGGGGATCATACTCTGTACAACAAAAAAAGAATCATCCAAATCGGACCACGCGTTACAAAGTTAGGTTTCACCCCCACCCCCACCATACCAAAAATTTTTTTGACATGGTGAACATACTCTACCCAACAAAAAAAGAATCATCAAAATCGGTTGACGCGTTACGAAGTTATGCCCGGTCAGACCCGGTTAGAACCTCTTTGTTTTTGGGAAGTCGGTTAAAAAACCAGCGAAATTTGTTCAACTTCTTTAAGTCAGCCAAATACTTCTTTTTGTCATCGTGGATAAAATAATTGTAGCAGGGGTTGCTTCTTCTCTTTCCCATTTTTAAATTTTTACGTCTGCACACAATGATTATCACTCTTATACTGATAGTAGGACATAATTTTGTCGTTTGATGCGCACTTCATATATGCCTCTTTTTTTATTTATTCCGTTGTTCGCTCATAATTCACGTTAACTATAGTCATTTTTTTCGTTCGCAAGTTTTTAACGTATTTACATATATCTTCTCTTCGATATTTGATTATATTACTTTGTTTCATTAGGGAAAGTTAGATTAAGAAGTTACCTTTGCGGATATTGGGGCCGCATGCAGCCTTTCCTCCTTCCCTCATCATTGCCTTCCCTTCACTCTTCTCCACTATCTAACACCCGCTGCCACGCCCACTCCCTGCCGCCACTTAAAGTAATAAACAAATTATCTCACCATCTTTGCAATTAAGCATTCCATTTATACTTCTAAATGGGAGTAATTGTAATAAGCATTTACTAGACAGCTGTAGTACCAAATTGGCTTTGCTGGCGTCTTGATTGTAACACTTGCTGCTACTTCATTTGCGGTTAAAATTATATTTTGCGGTTGACTTTGAATTTTCATAATCCCCAAGCACAAAACCCCCAAATTTTGTTAAATAAGCTTGGGTTACGTTAAAAATCGCCATGATTTTATTTAACAAAACTATTTCAGCACTGATTGTATACTAAAAAAATGTAAAAAAAATAGGTGAATGTAATTTGAAACTGACCAGTGAAGTTGGAATTTCAATACAGTTTTAGCTTCCTTGAAATGTAATATATAATCAGAGACCTCTCTCTTTCTGGGAGATTGTTCAATCTCCCGGAAAGAGAAAGGTCTGTGGTTCAGGTGCACAACCTGGAAAATTTGATTTTTTCTTCTGTTCTTAGAATCATTAAAAACAAGTGAATTTTAACCTCTTTTCAATTAAATTTGTCATTCTAAGAAAAGTTATAAAAATATTGGCGCTTCATTTATATTGCTAAAAAGAACTTGATAATATATAATATCTTAATGGAAACAAGATAACGGAACAGTAAGTTCTTTCGAACAAAATCTGCTCTTAAAATGTGTACATAAGCTTTGAGAACTTTAAATTTGGGGATTTTGTGCTTGGGTATTTTAAGTTTGGGGATATTATGTTTAGGGGTATTGAATTTGGGGATTTTTCATCACCTTGGGGATTTTGTTTTTTGAGAGTTCATGTCTCGCCCCACAACAAAAACTACAACACAGCATTCTTCGAATCGTATATATGAAGAAACTAAAAAGTGAAAAATAAAAAATAAAGTTGAACCGACTTCACAAAAAGCGCAAAAAACGATAAAATAATTTTTAATTTTATATCCATTACGACATTTTGAAGTCAGTGCTATACAAACAAAACAACTACCCAACCACAATTGAATATACGATATAAAATTACCTGAACGTTTCAGCTCATGGGATCATAAGAAAGGACGATTAAATAATTCTGTTGTAGTTTTCTCGTTTGTTTAATTTGAATCGACTTCAAATTGTCGTAATATAAAATTAAAATTTTTTTTATGATTTTTAACGCTTTTTGTGAAGGCGGTTCAACTACTTTTCTAAACTATTTTTTTCTTCTGATCTTTTGAATCATTAAAATCAAGAGAAATTGCTTAATATAACTCAAAATTACTATCACACGTTTAATTAGAAATTAACAAAAATAATAATTGGTTTTAATAGAGAGCACTTTAAAACACAGCTTTACTCATATACACAAACACATACACGTTCAAAATTTAACCAAGCTAGAAACAACCACTGATTGATTAGACAACAAACTGAAATGAATTTGAATAATGGCCGAATAATATAATAACCACGCAGTATTTTATCGACATTTAAATAAAATCCAATCTTGAACTTCTGTCATATTTAAGCAAGCATAAATCCATTATCTCATTTATAGATTTGGATGAAGCCATTGAAACTGATAAATAAAATATATTTGCAACTCAAAATACCAATATTTAAATTTTTCAATTACTTGTTTAGCCTACAAATTTCCTATTCATCTATCTTAGAAGTTTCACTTCAAACGCGCGTGGCGATCACTGATCTAATTTTTCAAGTTATTTATATGTATTATAAAAACGAATGCCAATGGGCCAATGCTTAAAACGGCGGCCACGATTACAATCGAGCCAGTTAACAATATTGTTATTTTTGCATGAAAATCACTGAAATATATTAAATTGGAGTTAGCAGCTATCTCATAACCTTTTTTATTATTCAATGTTAACAGTAAATTTGCAGCTGCTGAGAGTAGAATAAAATAACCAAATATATACAAAATGACATATTTCATTTTAATCTTTTATATTATTGTGAAAAAAAATTTAAATTCATTAGAATTATTGAAATAAAAATTACAAAAGAAGGTTGTTCTAATCTGTAAAAGGCTTACCAAGAAAGGGAGAGATCTATTTCTATCGCCTGACATGACGGGACAATTATGAAAAGCGGGCTGAAAAAAAGGTGCTTACACAGAAAGGGATCCCATTTTCTTTAAGAAATTTCAGAGCACCAGTCACTCTAGTACACAGGGTGTTTCAGATCTGACGTGCCAAAAGGAGTGGAGTGATAGATCACACCTAACCAATGAATATTACTTTTTATTTATATCTTTTCATCTACCCAACACAGCGACATCAAACAAACGCTAAAAAACTACTATCCCAATGACCTTTCCAAAATTGTCAGCAATGTTGATCTAACTACTACCATTGCAGGTACAGTCACTTCAAAAGTAAAAAAAATAGTTTGCGATTATCTTAAATTCAGCATTTTCCCAAATTTTCTCCGTAATTCATGTAATTAGTACACCTCTTTTTTATTTTTATTGGACTTCCCATCTTATTACCTTTCCAAAAAGGTGCAGCATGGAAAGGTAGGCAAAGGATTAGAAAAACCGCATCTAGAAATCCCTGACTATTTTATTGCACTTTAGGTAGGAAATTCTTTAAATGAACAAAAAAATTTAAGATAAAATGTTGAAAATGTTTGTTTTGGGTTAACAGGTAATTTATTTTAATTATTGCTGCAAAAGAGATATAAAAATGTTAGTGTAATTTTGTTTTATTGCTGATATTAGCATATGTTAGCCAGAATTCACACCCTTGTATCCTGGCGTTGTAACTCGTACCTGATGGAAATTTTGCTAAAAAAAAAGGTCAGCCAGCAAGAACACCTATCATAATTGAAAACCAAGTCAATAGGTATGGGTTGTTTCAACTTAAAATTATTAAAAATTGACAGAATATACTTTTGAGGAATACGCGGATATTATTTACATTTATGGTGTAGTAGACGGAAACGAGAGAGCGGCTGTACTGGAATATCAAAGGAGATTCCCTAATCATCGAGCACCTCAAAGAGAGGTATTTACACGCACTTTCCAAAGGTAAAGAGAGAAACACGAAGTGTAACTTCACACGACAGAGAGACACGACCCGAATCTTCTGCAGACGTCGAGCAGCAAATAATCACCATCGTGAGGAAAGACCCTGAGACGAGCACGAGACGAGTCGCAGGCCGATTAGGAGTGTCTTCATCTAAGGTTTGGAGGGTAACTAATGGAGAGGGATAACGTCCATATCACCAAAACTCAGTCCAGGGACTATTAGAAGAAGATTCCAAGGGAACCCTGGAATTTTGCGGTTGGATTCTGGAACGCGATATTCACGACAGGGCGTTTCTGGACCGAATTCTGTGGACGGATGAATCACAATTCACCAGGGATGGCATCACGAACTTCCACAACCTCCATACCTGGTCGAATACTAATCCACATAGGACAAGGGTGACCTCATTCCAGCAGAAATTCAGTGTCAATGTTTGGGCTGGTATGATCGGCAATCATTTGGTAGGACCATTCATTTTGTCGCAAGTGCTCAACAGTCAAATTTATGCGCACATCTTGGAGAATACATTGCCAGATCTAATAGAGGGGATCCCTGTGCATAATCGAACGGACATGTTTTACCAACACGATGGAGCACCAGCGTATACTGCTAACATTGTGAAGGCAATACTAAGCGAAAAATTTTCTAACTGCTGGATTGGACGAGGTTCACCGATTCCTTGGCCTGCTAGATCTCCAGAACTTACCCCATTGGACTTTTTCTTATGGGAAACAATGAAGGATGAAGTTTATTCAAGCCCTGTTAACACTAGGGAGGATTTAGTTAGCAGAATTGAGAATGCAGTGACAAAAATACGGGAAAGGCTGGCTGCAATACGCCTTAAATAGGGACCTAGAAGGAGACCGTTGGCATGCATCCAAAGTGGCGGTTAACATTTTGAACAGCTTTTGTAGTTTACTAGGATTAATTGTAATTCGTTTTGAATTCAATAGAAAGGATTTTAGTGTCAATATGAGTTTAGTTTCTGTAAATTGCATATTTCCCGATAAGTTTTCTACTTATAAATTTGTACACCCTAATTACATGAATTTCGGAGAAAATTTGGGAAAATGCTGAATTGTAGGTAATTGCAAACCATTTTCTTTACTTTTGGAAGTGACTGTACCTGCAATGGTATGCAGGGTGTTTCAGATCTGATGTGCGAAAATAAGTGGAGTGATAGATCTCACCCAGAAAAACAAAAGATTGTATGGCGGCGGGGCAATTTCAACCGGTTGGAGTTACAGGTTGATTCATAAATTGGCAATTTTCATTGTATGCACATCTTTTTTTGATTTTTAACTTTTGATCTATTCAATGCAGCGAAATCAAAGAAACGCTAAAAACACTACTACTCCAATGACCTTTCCAAAATTCTCAACAGTATTGATCTAACTCCTACCGTACATTACCAAGAATTCAGAATTTTCACAAATTTTCTCCGAAGATCATGTAATTAATACACCACTTTTTTATTTTTATTAAATTGCCTATCTTATTACCTTATGTTAGCTTTATTAGCTTGTGTTAGCCAGAGTTCACACATTCTGTCACTAACACCTTATGGAAATTTTGTCTAAAATGATAAAATTTACTAGTGGAATAAGAAAGGAGATTCCCTAATCGAGAGAGAGGTTAAGAGAAACCGTAACTTCAAGCAGCACGGAATTGTGAGTTGAAACATCGGAAGATTCTCCCGACGTCGAGCAGCAAATCATCACCCTCGTCGGACTACTGGAAGATTCCGAGAGAAGATTAAAATTGTGCATCTGGCTTCTGGAATGAGACATGGAGAACGGAGCGTTTCTGGCTGAATTCTGTGGACCGATGAATCGCAGTTCACCGGGGATCGTATCTCAAACTTCTACTACCTCCCATACCTTATCGGATACTACCCCGCATAGGGCAAGGGGACCTGCTTCCAGCCCAAATTCTGAGCCAAAGTTTGGGCCCATTTAAGCACTTGCGGCAAAATGAATGGTCCTTCATTTTGCCGCAAGTGCTTAATAGCTTAAATTAGTGGTCGGTAGAGTAAATGATGTGTCGGCCTACCAATCCAGAAGCCCCAGGTTCGAATACAGCCGACGGTAACCCATAGCTGTTTTCTGCTGACAACAGATTACGATAAAAAGGCCATGAGGGTTGCAGAGTAAATGCCAGTGGCTCAGAATCCACTTTAAATTGTAGGTCCACTTACAATCGTTATCTCGAATCGGGTGTAGTCCACCTGACACAAGACTCACAAGAGATAACGGAAACTAGAGAGAGAGAGCTTAATAACCAAATTTATAATAGAAGAAAGATAGATAGATAGATAACCTTAGGGCAATCTTTCACAAATATGATGGAGCACCAGCGCATTCTGATATCATCGTAACGGCAATACTAAATCAAAACTTTCCTGACTGCTAGCTTCGGCAAGGTGCACCGATTCCTCGGACTGCTAGATCTCCAAATCTTACCCCATTTGGCTTTTTCTTATGGGGAATAATGAAGAATGAATGCTTTGAACGGTTATTCAAGGCCAGTTAACAATTGAGACGAATTTGTTAGCAGAATTGGAACTGCACATTAATGAGGGAATTACAAGGGGATTATTGGCATGCATCAAAAGTGGCTTTTTGTAACATACTAAGATTAATTGTAATTAGTTTCGAATACAATGAAAAACATTTTAGGGTTAATTTGAGTTGAATTTCTTTAAATTACAGATTTTTATAATATTCTCCAAAAGGTTTTAAAGGTTTTCTACGTATAAATTTCTACATTCTTTCTCTGCCTGGATGGACATGTACCTTTTTGAAAAAGTAATAAGATGGTAAATTTAATTAAAAAAAGAGATATGTTAATTAAGTGAATTTAGAGAAAATTTGGTATGGTGCTGAATTTTAGGTAATCACAAAATTTTTTTAACTTTTGGAAGTGACTGTACCTGCAATGGTAGGAGTTAGATCAACATTGTTGACAATTTTTAAAAGGTCATTGGAATAGTAATTTTAGGTCTGTTCACGTACTTAGTTTTGGGTAAATGCATTATGATATTTTTACCCAAACGTATTCACGTACTCATGAAATGGGGGAAAATTTGCTGACGTAACATTTCCCCTCCCCTACTTAAAATGTTAGTCCAAATTTACCCGAAGAAATAAGTTAAGCACTTTTGTTAAGTATTGTTATAAAGCCACTAATTGTCACTTTGACAGTTATTGCGTTAGTTTTTGTCCAAGACTACTCATTTGGTAATTTCTCCTGTTTAACACTTTTACTCAGAATATTTCAGAACAAAAAGTACGTGAACAGACCTATTGTTGCGTTTGTCTGATGTCTCCGCGTTGAGTAGATCAAAAGATAAAAATAAAATATTGATAGGCATACCATGAAAATTGTAAATTTATGAATCACCCTGTATATTAGCTGTTTGGTTCATCAGGATGTGAACTTACAACAATAACAACTTAATCCACATATTTATCAGGCTCATGGTTACAGTTAAAATATTCTAATAGAACGTGTTGCTATAGTTTTTTGTAAATAATCACAACACGCCCATCTTTTATGTATGACCCGACACAACTTCCTAACGCGTTAACCGAATTGGATAATACTTCGCTAAATTTTAGATGTATGGTGAGAGTAAGACGCCTAACTTCGTAACGCGCTGACAGATTTACTTGATTCTTTTTTGGTATTGAGTGTCTTCCCCCATTAGTACCATGTAAAATATTCTATGAGTGGGTAAGAATGGGGAGGTCTGTTGATCTAAAGAAGAAGAATCTATTGAAAAAATTAATTACTTATATGAATTATAATGTACTTTGAAAATAGGTATTTATTGACTTAAAAATGAAAGCAGAACAGCTCAACTCGAGCAATATCAGTTAAATTGAAAAACAAGCCGCAGGGGTCATCAAAAATCTGTCACTTTAGGCTTTTATTAATAAAAAATAAACAGAACAAAAAATTTTAATCTCGAGAAATCAAGTACCTCAAGGTCACTTAATGAAGCACATATGAATGTAATTAAGAACACTTTAGAACAGGTTCCTGAATCTGCAATGGGTAGTTTTGCTACTTTCAGAACTAGAGCAACCTAGAGCAGTTCGCAACTAAACAGCATACTTTTATAACCATAAAACCTACATATTTGCGAACTGTAAAAGAAGTTGAGATGTACAGATGTGTATATACATACAAATTCCACCATGTGTGACTCCATGTCTCCATCCCTTAGGCGGACCCCAGAAGTGCGGATTGAATCTGGTAGATAAGAATGCAGAAGTTTACAGTCGAGTTTCAAATTGTCTCCAGTCAAATAAGTTAGACCCCAAACATCGCACAAAAGGCGACATAGTTATTGAAAAACAATATTAAGATTAGGCTCGTTAGTGTAGTACTTTTTACTGCCGGTTTTTATTAAAAATGTTTCTGAGTTTCACAACAAAAAGCATTAATCAAAATTTAAAATACAAGCCAAAGTTTGGAATTGTTTACCATAAAATTAAAATATTGGGCGATTTCGCTTCGATTTTATGGCTTGTAAATAAAAAAAAAAAACTTTAATAAACAAGTACTTATGTCAATAAGCAAATAAATAATATTTCCAAATGTATTTATTGCATCAAAACATGTTTTCTCCCATCAACTTATTCCCACAGTTTGCTATATTAATATTTACTGGGATAATCAGAACAGCTTCAATGCATGAGAACTAAATGTAACAGCCATTTTCAAACGTTATAATTACCTTCCACTGTACATATAGGAATTAGAAAGTTAAAAAATGTACAGCCCGTAAAATGCTATAACAATCCACAATTTGAATTTTAAATAGACGAAAAAAACCTAATTATTTGTATATTAATACGTTGTACTAAACTGAAAAGCGCGAAGAATTTACCTGTCGGTTCGCTGTCGTTTTCTCCGCCGTCAAAACGAGTTCGCGTTTATATCGCGCGGAACGGAACGGAACGAAATCAAATGAATTGAATCGTCCCTCTAAACATGACGAGTCGTAAGCGTAACGCCGGCGAAGTCATACATTCATAGAACTCTTTGCCAACGTTACGCCGCCGGCGTAACAGAAACGAGTCGTTAACGTTTCATCTGACCAAAGAGAAGTGAAACAAAACGGCGAAGAGTTGTTTATGTGTGAGTACTTCGCTAACTCTACGCCGGAGGCGTACTTTAAGGCCAAACCACAATGAGATGCGACACGACACCTATGCGACTGACAAAAGTTCCAACATGTGCAAAACCATTGATGGTAACATGGTCGCAATGCGACATTGACGTGTCGCACTACTTGCTAAAAATTTTCAACACTGTTGGAATTTGACGCTGCGACACTTTGACAGTTAGCAAGAAAATATAAATAAAATTTAAAATGAGCGAATTTGAAGAACTATTAATAAATTTTGTTAGAGAATATGAATGCCTATATAATAAAAAGTCAAAAAAATACAAAGATAACAAATATAAGGATCAATTATGGCAAAATATTTATTAGTATTGCCAAACATGCATTTAGTAATATTTTCTTTTTTTTATAGTAAGCACCATTCTTCAGAAAGTCTTTTATAAAGATCTACACAACTTCTTAGCCTAAACCAAACTTATTTAATACACTTGTCAAAATGGCGCATCATAAGTTCATTGTGTTATCGAATGCGACATCATGCGTCACGGCTGCGACAGCAAAATCATATGGTGTCGTGTCACAGACGTGTCGCATCTCATTGTGTTTTTGTGGCCTTTAGTGTGTCGGTTTACGAAATGCCTTGGACGTGTCGTTAACGTATTGCTTTTAGCGTGACGTAAACGAAATAGTTTCAGCAACTGATAAATCTTTTTCATAAAGTTCACTTTGAGAATTTTCACTGCAAAAACTTTTGCGCGAGATGTATGTTGAAGTTTAACAGTTCAACTCCACTACACCTTCGGCGCAAAAGTTCTGATAGTGAAGGGTCCCATAGCGAACTGTAATTATAAAATAAATTAATAATGTAAATCGTTTTTGAAATATTTGGAGAGGTGAAAAGAAAGCTATATCATTCATTCATATATTTTTATATTTAAAATATTTTTTTATTAACTTATAAATGTACATTCATTTGTAGACAATTTTAATTTAATTTAATTTACTCAAATATAATCTTCACTCCTCGAAAATAAAGCACTTAATTTTCTATTCTCTATTTTGTCCACTGCAATTCACTAATTGTCTTATATCAACTATCACAGTTAATAATACTTTATAATTAAAACAGCACTGAAAAATTGTCCAAACACTTTAAACTGCACAACTTAAGATTGCGAAGGTGGTAAACAAATGACAGGTTTATTTTTATTAGGCACGCTTCGATACATTAGTGTTGGTGTCAGAGCGACTCGTAAACATTACGTTTACGTTTCGCCTAGAGCGAATTCGCCAAAATGCTTGGAGGGGTGCTTTGAAAACAGATTCGGTTGTTAAGGGTAAAGAAGGTATATAGAGAAAGTACTGCCAATTCGATATACCAAATTAAGAAAACAAAAACTTCTTCCCTCCCATATGGTCACTATTTCCGCTATTTTTCGTGCCCTTTCGCGCAACATGTACATTTACAAATTTGCTGTCAAATGACAAATGGCGCGAAAGTTTATTTTCCTCTCGGTAAAGTGCGCGCGCGAATTACATTGAAAAGACTGAATCGATTACATCGAAGAATTATCGTGCAATAAGTGTAAGTTTATTAATTTTGATTTAGATTTTATTAATTTTAGGTGATTTAGAACCGTCATAGTGACATTTACCATGTAATTAGTTGAGTTTTTCGTGCTTTCGCGTAAATGTTGTACCACAGCACTGCGCCATACTTAATTTAAGGGTAGAGCAGCCAACTTTAAAAAAACCGGATGAGGGAAGAAGTTAACGAACCTGGGCCATATTGGCGGTACTTTCTCTATATACCTTCTTTAGTTAAGGGCTTGTTCAACGCCATCTTGATAACTACAGGCCGAAAGGTAGAAACAATGACGTCACACAAAATGGAAATCAAGATGGCGATGAAAAAAACGTTCGGAATAATTCGTTTGACAAATTTATTTTGATAAATTTGCTTCTTTCTGTTTGAATAGTGAAATAAATGCAGTCGAGGTAATAATTTGCTATTAAAAGCAACAAATAAGCACGCAAATGTACTGAATATTTTTGCGTATATCAGTCATATTCGAGTTTGAGGTTTCTTGCCTCCGTCCAACAAAAACACGAATCGTGACCCTCAGAATCAGGAGCCGTGTTGGAAGCAATTCATGCGGTTCTGACATGTCCCTAATGTCCCCGGAGTCATGCTTCGGAAGCAAACTCGAAAACACCCGAAGGGTGTGTCGAAACGCACACATCGTTTGGGTTCTACTACATATAGCAAAATGCTTACATTTTTCCGAATGATGTCCTTTCCTCTAGTTCTTTATTCTAAGCCCAAAACTAAGTACGTGAACCTACGAATAAAGAACGAAAGGAAGGGCCCATACGAAAATTTTCTGAAGCAAATTTTAAAATGGTATAGGTTTTTACTAACACAAATGGGAAACTACATTGGTGTAGTCAAAGAAAAATTTTACTGCAGAGGTTCTTTTTAAAAAATTTAATAATTTTAACGCGCACTTTAAATTAAATAACGCAAAATTTATCTTTGAACACTAATTTTTTAAAACACTTGCTTTTAAATTTCCACATTTGATTTTAATAAAATAAGTCAAGTATACAAATTTCTTCAGCCGAGTTATGAAGGCCTTTGAAATGTTTAAAATTGACTTATTTTATTAAAATCAAATGTGAAAAATTTAAATACAAGTGTTTTAAAAAAAATTGTTCTCAAAAAAATTATTTTAATTTACGGCCTCCCTCCTCTTCTTGCAACCGGGCTTGGGACCGGCTTCGGCAGAGTTGCGGCTTTGGTTGCTTGAAATAACTCTTACTACACTAAATTAGTGGCTAGGATAATACTTACAGTTATTAAATTCTGTATATTATCTATATACTTTAAATTTTATTAGGAAATCTAAAATAGAATATTTAACAAATAAATAAACTATTCAAATTTTTTCAACTAATAAAAAGATAATATTTCTCTAACTCCCCCTTATATTAAAAATTAACCATAGCACTGAACCTTAAAAGAAAACAAACGAATGGCTACCAAGAAAAATTACAAGTAACTTTTACTTCGCTTTGTTTTCGTGCTAAAACTAATTGATTTGCCTTCAATTAAGTCATGCAATGTAGCATTACTATTTAACTACTATTTATTCTATATTTACCTATGAAATGAGACTCCAACAGGATGATTTCGCACTTTGTTCTCACACAAATATATTATGCACTTCATTTTATCAATTAATTAATGTTTTCTAAGTAAACTTCACTTATAATGTCTTTAAAATAAATTGTCTATAATGTTTTTTTAGCACTGCACTACACAAATTTTTAAAATTCTTTGCAAATTTCACAAAATTTAAAATTTTCTTCTAGAGGACACTTGCCGGCATAAAAACTTTCACAAATGAAATGTCAAATTTTGACACTGAGTCTGCAATTTGACAAGTAGTCTGCAGAAAATTTTGCTTCACTTTTTGTTCTCGTATATATACGTATCGGCCTTTCCTTTTGTTCTTTATTCGTAGACGTGAACAGACCTAAGGTTGACGAACGAAAATTTGTTGTTTACATTTGAACTTGCACATAATTAGTGCTTTTAAGTAATATATATCATTCCAAATATAAATATTAACAGCGAATCGGGAACGCGAATTTAAGTTAATGTTAAATGTAAATGTTAATGTAAGTTAATTTTTTTAAAGAGGAAATGGGAATATTTGTTTTATTTCTATTTCCTCATTTGCTGTAAAATAATAATAATTAATTTTTATATCTAATAACACATATTACATACATATGATATTTATTCAAGCCGTTTTTCATTCAACAAGCACTTTTCAAAAAGGTCAACAAACCAATTATATATGGTTATGTTCAATAATCGCACCAAATCAAGAGCATTGCTACGATTATTTTTACAATCGCAGCGACGTTAGACAAATCCAGCATGTCAAGTAACAGGTATTTGACTTCAGCCCTACGAGGAAGTAACTAAAGGAGAAGCCTAAAAGCTTAAAAGCACGTGACAATTTTAAAGATGTGTGAGCAATTTTTGCACACTTCAAAAAAATACATGGGAGGCGGTACTAAAAATTCATTGCGGGAAGGGGCTTTGGCGCCCTTTTTAAAATTATAATTTATAAATTAATTTTCCTCAAAACAATTATACACTGAAATTGGATTATATTAAAAGAGTGCAAGTATGAATAGTCAATAGATTTTTTAATAATAACAATACTTGGAACAATAATGTTCTTTAATTTAATAACTTTGCAAAAATTAAGCTGGTATTAAAACGATGCATTTTTCCACACCACCTTAAGATAGAGAGAGAATTCAATACATGTTGAAACCGTGAAAACACCTGCTGAGGTAAAGCATCTAAGCGCGTTGCCGTTTATTTTAAATGGCCGGTTCCCCATTATGGTGGTAGGCATCTTTTAAAATTTTATCAATACTTTATGTTAAAATTTATACATAAACTTACCACTTGTATATTTGTCATGTTTTCAGATGTGGCATTTGATTGTTTAATTCCTCTGCCTGTTGAAAATAAGTCCTGGGCTAAGAAATGTTCTGAACAAACGACACTCTTTTTGCTGATTTGGAATTCCATTTTCTCAATAGCTTGCAGCCATCTTCCCGGCAAGACGATATTTGTTGGAAATCTAATGAATAGGAATTATGAATTTATGTAATTATATTCTGAAATAATTTAATGCTGGCAAAGGTATCTTCGGCTAAATGTTATGCGTCCGACCATGCAAAATATATGAAATAATAAAAATTTTAATTCATATATATTATAATTTAAGTTTATTTTAAAAAGTTTAAATTTATTAACAAAAAAATTCAAATTTTTAGAAAACCCTCACTGTGTAACTTTTTACGTGCCGCCGGTGCACATCGTACGAAATCAGCTGTAACCTCAAGCCAAATGTAAATAAGAATTTTATAGTCATGTAAAAAGTGGAAATTTCGCTACAAATCTCCTTAATTTGATTAACTTTTAATTAGGCAATTAGTTATCAAGGCAATATAGTTATCTTACTTGTGAAAAGATATTCCAGTAGGGCGCCGGTGGCTGTTATTCATACAAGATTGCACAATCAACGCCATCTTGATAACTACAGGCCGTAAGGTAGAGCCAGTTGTGACCCGTGACATCACACTATGAGGAAAAACGTGAAAAAGTCGAAATTCTGTCACTCGAAGTTTTGTTTAATTATAAGAAGTGTGATTAAGTTTTAAAATCGTTCTAACCAAAAACTAATAGTGAATCGTATAAAGAATAATTTGCGGTAAAAGTTTTGTGACATTCAAGTGGCGAAGTGTATATATTTTTTAGTTAAAGTGAAAATTTCGGCTAATTCGCCTCGGACTTTAAATTAATATTGTGTGAGTTTCAGACATTATTTAAGTGAAATAACTAGTGTGTGATAAAATTAACTTGTAAGATAATATCGTGAGAAAGTTTCATTTAGATTTAATTAATTATGCGTGAGTTATCGTCGTTCAAAATATATTGGCAATACCCAAAAGAAATGTCAAATGGAGGGAAGTAATGACGTCCGCTCTTCAACCTAGCGGATGTAAACAACTCTCAATTGTATTAAAAAGTGAAAGAAATTACGTTTAACTTTATTATAAGTCATAATATAATAGTTTTGTGATGTTGTGAGAATATGTGGTACTAGTGATTCGAGTTTTGTTGGTAAATGGGGACAAATCTATTGACAACTTTTACATTTGAAGAGTTGGCTTAGATTTTTCTCTAATTGCTAGCATTATACAACAAATTGTACGATAAATATGAAGTGATCTGATTTAAAAATGTATTCGGGAGAATATGTGAAAACAGTGATTTGCAATTCTTACAATTTGTTGGCAAATGGGGATACATATATTAATAAATAATGCAATTGAAAAGTTGGATAAGATTTTTTCTAAGCTGTCACTTGAACAGCTGATAACAACTTTTCATTTGGTCGTATAGACGGCGCTGGTGTTGTTTCCTCATAAGCTGACGTCATCGTTTCTACCTTACGGCCTGTAGTTATCAAGATGGCGTTGGCACAATGCACTTAATTTCACCTAATGAAGAAAATTACACAGTTTTCGAAACAAAGTTCAATTAAATAAATCTATTCACGTCTTTCACTATATCACTACTAAAGTTTTAAATTATATTATTACTTAATACAAGTATAATCGTAATTTTTCAATCGCGAAATCAAATTAGCTATTTAAGACCCAGGGACTCTGCTAAAAAGAAAAAAAATTTGACAGCTAAGACCCAGCCGCAGAACAAAAACTTGCCATGCTCACACACACGACATATACACGATAGGGCATCTCCTTAAGTTACTTCCTCGTAGCTTCAGCCAATCAAATTACAGTCGCATGCGACGAATCGCACTCGTGAACGAGGGTTTAATTTCCATACAAAATTTAGCCGCTATAACCCTCGTTCACGAGTGCGATTTGTCGCATGCGACTGTAATTTGATTGGTTGAAGTCACATACCTGTTACTTGACATGCTGGCTTTGTCTAACGTCGCTGCGATTGCAAAAATAATCGCAGCAATGCTCTTGATTTGGTGCGATTGTTGAACCTAACCAAACACAATTGGTTTGTTTACCTTTTTGAAAAGTGCTTGTTGAATGAAAAACGGCTTATATAAATATAATATGTGTTATTAGATATAAAAATTAATTATTATTATTTTACAGCAAATGAGGAAATAGCAATAAAACAAATATTCGCCTTTCCTCTTTAAAAAATTTATCAAAAATATTAGCTTAAATTCGCGTTCCCGATTCACTGTTAATTTTTATATTTGTAATGATATTTATTACTTAGAAGCACTGCAAATTTAAATGTAAACAACGTCAACCTTGTGAAAAATAATCGCAGACTGAAACAAAAGTATTCAAAAAGTGAGATGAACGAAAAAATCGCACTGAGTCGCATCGCGCTTATGAACTAGCCCTTAGCTGCGAAATTGCGTGCCTAAATATAAAGAAGGTATATAGAGAAAGTACTGCCAATTCGATATACCAAATTAAGAAAACAAAAACTTCTTCCCTCCCATATGGTCACAATTTCCGCTATTTTTCGTGCCCTTTCGCGCACCATGTACATTTACAAATTTGCTGTCAAATGACAAATGGCGCGAAAGTTTATTTTCCTGCATATTGAATCATTCTTCGTTTGTTGAGTCGTTTTGTTGCTAAACCCGGCTCGACTGCATTGTTACAATGCATATTTCAATACAAATTACAAATCCATTGAGGTGATTTAGAACCGTCATAGTGACATTTACCATGTAATTAGTTGAGTTTTTCGTGCTTTCGCGTAAATGTTGTACCACAGCACTGCGCCATACTTGATTTAAAGGTAGAGCAGCCAACTTTAAAAAAACCGGATGAGGGAAGATTCTTCGTGCAGTTTAACGAACCTGGGCCATATTGGCGGTACTTTCTCTATATACCTTCTTTACCTAAATATTTAGCCAAAACGCGGTATTGCCATCGTTTAAAGAGTAGTTATAGCGTTTTCGATGGGACTTCAGTGCAAAACGAGTTTCGATTTTTTCTAGCAGTGTCGCTGTCAAAACATGTTCAATGGGACTTTTGACAGCAAAACTGCTAGACTCAGTGGTCCACTGATTTCCCCTTCCTGGCACTGCGGTTTGCTTTCAGTGGAGCCAGTTTTACAACTACAAATGTAAAATGTTTTGACAGTTCGAATTGTCAGACGGTTTTTTACTTAGAATAAAGAACTAGAGGAAAGGCCATCACTCGGAAAAATCTAAGCATTTTTCTTTATGTAGTAGAGTCTGAGCGATGTGTGCGTTTCGTCATGAAAGTAGTAAACTTATGCTTGTATACAGGAGGGGCCAACTCATTTTGATAATATTTTAAATTAGGTGTTTTTAAAATATATTCTTATAACACTTTTAATATAATATAACTTTGCCCGAACATATTTTATTAATTTACTTAATTTTACTATTTAAAAACACTTTGCTTATGCCCCAAATATTTCAGTATTACGGAGACGACTTTGATTTCAAGGCGACATTCGGTCCAATTTGACATTTCAGGCGTCATTCCCCCTTAACGCACTCGCCACTTGGCCAAGAAGCAAAAATGCTTATCACACGTACAGGGTTTTTACTTAAGATAGCCTTTCCTCTCGTTCTATATTCTAAGGTTTTTTAGTGGTTTACAAATTGGTTGGTTGACCAGCTCTGCCTAAAACGTTCTCCAAGCGTTATAATTTCATATAACAATATTTTAAAATGTTTTATAATAGATTTTCCCTGTCGTTTTATTAAAATATTTTTTATTGGTGCGCACACATTGACAAAGTCGGAAAGAAATGTTTCATTGATCAGTGGGCCACTACAAGAAAACGTCAGAAACAGTGCGCCACGGAAACCGTGCTGAAAAAGTCCCATCGAAAACGCTATTAGTTTTCACCTGTGGATGGCAGTTGTGTCCCAAATTGTATGTCTTAAAGCCCGGTATACAGCTCAAGCGTAATTTTCGTTTCCTATACCAAACCCTACGAGGAAGAAACTAATGGAGATGCCTTTACGTATATGTATACGCTGATTTTCCCTGGCCAGATTTTAATGCGTGTGATGTCAAAATTAATCGTTGTGCTGTCAAATGAACGAAGTTCTGTCACTTTTCTGTTTACTTGACGGGATAAAATTGTTGACCGATTTAAAAGTTCTGATTTAATGAAATTGGTGAATTATATATCATTAAAAATTTATAATGTTGAAATGAAAGAAGATTCATATACACTTTAACTGAAATTGTTAATTAAATAACCAAGATTTTAGTGAAAACTTATTGTGAAGTGCATAGTGGAATTTTGTCCAAATAACACCCTGGTTTCGGTAGCTTTTATAGGATTTATTCATTGTTTACATTGCTGTTCCTTTCGCAGTAGCTAAAAGAGCAGATGCAAAACCTACGTAACTTGATCTGACAACATTTTACGACGTAAAAAACGGCAACAAGTACGCCCGTGAAAACACAATGGTGGCAACACGAGCCGCGAAAAGAAATGTCATTCTGGAAATAAAATTCTGACAGTTGTGTTGTTTTGGTTTAATTTTATTAACAATGGCAAAAAATTCAAAAATTAAATTAAAAAGAAAAGAAGATGGTGGGTTCGGGATTTATTTATTATTGTGATGACACTTTAATAAAATTTACTTGTAAACACTTTGAATGTCTGGTAATAAGTTCAGTAAAAACGGTCAAAACAAACATTATAAACGTTAAACGACATACCCGAACGTAGCCCAAAATATCACGCTGATCCTCTTATATACGGTCCCGGATACGTACAAGCCAAGGTTAGTTGTAGCCATAGCAACTTTAGGTTGGTGTGTGAATAAAATGAGGTGATGTAAATTTTATTGCAACTTTCATTTGATAAATCTTTCCTATTGCGATTATTTAGGGTTTTCGGAGCTTTTGGAAACTTTATCATGGAAACTCTGGCATTAAGGTATGCGTCAAAGGTCCTTTAGGTAAACTCGTTTTAGAATGCAATCAACAGCAGCAAACAGCCAACAGCAAGAACGAACCAACAGTGCGATCGGAGAAGGTTTATTTACGCATTTACAATTGTTAGTACAGTGTGCGTCTTGACTAGTCGAGTCGACAAGCTGTATGTAAATTTTAATTAGTAAATTATTTAATTGTTGAAAACGAACAGATCGACGTATGCAAATCAATCTACTTTACGAGCTAATGGCAATCGCAAAGTTGCACAATCTTGGGAATAGCTATGCAAGAGATGCTTCAGATTTTGTTGAATAATGTCAACATTACTATGGCAAAATTTGTACTGGAAGATCAGGAGGAATACCAACAGGCTCCCTATTATATTCGGGAATGCCCGCTGACAGCAGTTGAATGCTTAGATGACGAATTCACGAAGTTTCTAGGAGTGTGATCCAAATTCCACTGAATATGTTGAAAGCTTTATGTTTTAGAATGAAATTCTTGTCTTGTGCTCAAACTATATATTTCAGGCTTAAAGATGAGGTACAAAAGTAATTGAAATGAAAAAATGAAAAGTAAAAACGCTTGTTTTTCTTCCACAAATTGGAGTTAAAAATTTTCTTTGGGATGGTGATCGCTGAAAAATATCAGCGCTCAAAGAAATGATGGATGTTTCGACCAAAAGTACAAGCTGGTCATCATCAGCGTGATACTTGTACTTTTTACCACGGACATCCATGACGAAAGGTCAAAACACAACTCCTTTAAGTACTCATGGATGTCCGTGGTAAAAAGTACAAGTATCACGCTGATGATGACTAGCTTGTACTTTTGGTCGAAACATCCATCATTTCTTTGAGCGCTGATATTTTTCAGCGATCACCATCCCAAAGAAAATTTTTAACTCCAATTTGTGGAAGAAAAACAAGCGTTTTTACTTTTCATTTTTTTAAAATAAATGACTTCCACCAAGTGTTGCTCTTTCTGATTAAACAATTTTTAACCAGTATTGGTTATATGAAATTGATGGACTAAAAATCCTCTTCATATAATTCGTACTCAGATTTAAAACTGAGTACTTAAAGGAGTTGTGTTTTGACCTTTCGTCATGGATGTCCGTGGTAAAAAGTACAAGTATCACGCTGATGATGACCAGCTTGTACTTTTGGTCGAAACATCCATCATTTCTTTGAGCGCTGATATTTTTCAGCGATCACCATCCCAATGAAAATTTTTAACTCCAATTTGTGGAAGAAAAACAAGCGTTTTTACTTTTCATTTTTTTTAAATAAATGACTTCCACCAAGTGTTGCTCTTTCTGATTAATTGAAATGGTTCTACAATTAATTTAAATTTAAATGGTTCTGCAGTATGTAGAAAGAATTTCCGGGGAGAATGAGATTTGTCGCGCTTATCTGCGTAAAGTTGAGCATTTATATTATAAATTTGATCCCAATGTTCTGAACAAGTGAAAGATAAATCAACACACTAGAATATTTCAACATTTTACATCTACATTCATTTTTATCACTAGGGCGAACTTCTCGCAAATACTGTAACATATGTCGACGTTATGGATAAGTTGTACAAATATTCTACGCCAAGGATCAAACTGATCGTATCCGTACATGTAACATGCTATCGCATATTTATCATCATGCATTGCACGATAATTGGTTCGAAGCCCTCAACCTCTAACCAATTTGTTTCACTAAATTTAATGAAAACATTTCAGAGTTAAATAAAATTTAAGAATCTTATGTCTGTGGAGATTGTGTGGGAGATATTGGCAAACAACTGAAATTTTAATGCATGCTTGATTCTTTTATTCTTTGGGAGTGCAACTAACTACTAACTTATATTTGCTGCCTCTGACGATGTTTAAACAGTTTGTACCTGGATATGTAGGTTTATTAGTCACAATTTGAAGCTCTTTTTTTAATTTTGAAGGTAAAGCTTGCTACTATTTATTTGATGCAACAATGGAATGGCACGTCATTAATAATAAGCTCTTTGCTATTATTAAAAAAAAGTGACGTTGAATTAATCTACTGAAATAAGAATAATGTCGGAGAAAAAGAGTAAATTTTTTAAATTTTAATCAGATTTAAGTTTATACAGTTTGCCCTTTGCAGATATATATCCCTCAATGCCAATTGCTCCTACTGGAAATGTAGGGAACAATGATTTCTTTCAACATACAAGTTAGTTTTGTATCCGTGGGTGACATTTTCATTGTGTAACTTGTTTAAGGGAGATCCACCGCCAACCTAGAAGATAGTCAAAGGCCTGATGTTCGGCCTCCTCCGCCAAGTTACTCTTCATCAGTAAATACTGCTCAAATTATTGGATCTCAAAGTTATCAGTATCGGTCTTTTGTTGCTCATCCATCTCCACCATACCCTGGACATGTCTATTCTTCCATACCAGGACATTCGTTTACAAATGCGCAAACACTTGCAGGAGGATATAATGTAATTTATCATTCCACATTAATTTAAAGTTTAATTAACTTTATTAAAGGTAGTTGAATTCGACGCTGGAGCTAGGTTTAAAGTTCGAGGCACTGGATCAATTTCGGTTCCACCGCCACCCCCTGGTTAAGCACCTACACCTGCACAAATGGCTGCTTTGCAAGGACATCCCGTAATTACTTTCAGTTATTTAATTTTTATTTATTAACATCGCTGTTTCTTTCAGTTTGTTCTCAAGAAAAAGAAAAACTCATTCTTTTGAACTTCCACTTTTATTTCTCAAAATATTATCCAACTGTAATGTGCTGTGGTTATTGATTTGTAAGGCTGCATCTAAGTTCGCCACAATTTTATGATAAAACAAACGATACGTTTATAATTGTTAATTGCTGACCAAATTATATTAATTTACAATTACATACATATAATCGAACATAATTGCATAAATTTTATATCATTTTTTTTTTTAATATTTGCTTTTAAATGTTTTTTTAATAAGCATAATAATAATAAACCTCATCCACGGGAAATGTACATGACTATCTTTTATGGATACGAAGAAACTAAACTGTACACTCACCAGCTACGACAAAACCGCATAAGTATAGGGAAGGGGTTGAATAGTGATTATGTCAGCGAACAAACGCTCATGCGTACACCTTGATAATCTTTTCAGATTCATGCGCATTGAGAGTTCCTCGAAACGTTTTTGTATCTCTAGCGATGTCGAATCCCTCCCACTTTACTTTGTGCCTACTCGTTATCCATTTATTTTTTGATTTACTGAAAATGGGGATACTCAAGATGAGTTTTATTGGAGTGTCTTCATTTGAGCCTTTTTGCACCAGCTCATTTGCTTTTTATTTCCTGGGATACCGCACGTACAAATATTAAGGTGACATCATTTTGTCTCGATAACCCCGTGAGGGCATGTTTACATCCCTCTATCATTTTAGAATTTAAAACTTACTCGACCGAACATAATGACACTCGCGAATAACAGGACGTTAATAAAATGTAAACCCACTAACACAAGAAACCTACAACTACAAATGTATAGCAATTTATTGAGAATTACTATTCTTACTGCTTTATTTATTTATTATTCTTGTTTGTAATCTGAGCCCCGAAAACTAAACAGAAATAATGTCCTGCTCCATCTATTGGTTGATTTAGGCAATTATTTATGTCAGTTTGGTCAGAGGAACGCACCCTTATACTTCTGTACTTGGCATTCATGCTTTTAGCCACTGAACGGATGTGACTTAGCTAACTTCCACGTTAAGAAGAAGAAGGCACATTCTGTTCCGTGTCATTTTGGTGTGAATTGTTACAGCAGCAGGAGGTAAGTTTTATTATTCCGTATAATTCCAATTTTATCCAAGTCATGACTAAAACGATTGCAAAGCACGTAATTTCGCAGCAAAAAAGGAAAATTATCGCCACTGTTCACGGGCAGATACAGAAATCCGGTGTCAACAGCCCTGCAGCACGAAAACTGCAAATATTAATAGTAATATCCCGCAGGCTAACCGGAATGAAGTGCAAGTGTTCCACTAAGTACCCAAATACGTGTATATCGGTGATAGGGTCCCAACAATTACGACAGCCACACTCCCGGCGGTGTCCCCATTTATAGGCTTAGCTGGCGTCACCTGCCACTATTTTCAGCCTATCAACATTTCTTGCTAGAAATAAGGAAAAGAAAAAGGTATAGTTATTTCACATACGTGCATATTATGCGATAAAGCATAGAATTCCCTCCCCCTAGGATTGTTAAACAGTGATCAAAAGTATGTATCTATAAAGATCCCTCAGAGCGCCAGGAACACATAGAAGGAATTGTTGTTCTTTCCTTGTTTTAGCTCCTGTGAGAATTAATCGTCCGTAAACGAATACGCATCAAAGAGTCGCCCAGTGCTGTCCGCCAGGGTAATGGAAGAATACGTCTTTCACGTATAGAGAGACAGGGCAAGTAAGCCCCTAAGGAGTGAGTACATTCTCAACCATTAAATTAGAAATCATGTTTATATTAATTACTGCATCCTAATTAAAAATTTTTTTTGTGCTAATCCGCGAAATATAATAACAGAATAATAATGGTGCTTAGTGGTCGAATATGCCGGAAGGGCTGATAGTGCATATATAGTTATAGTTTTTGAACGAATTTCCAATTTCAATTTTAAAGAAACTTCCTTATATTGTATTCAGAGCGTCACTCTGCCGTGAATTAGTAGAAAAGTTGCATTACAAAGCAGAAAGGAAGAAACAAGAAAAATAGAGACAAAATTGTTCGAAAGTTGAGTAGATACATTTAGATTATTTCTGTTATCGTTTGTATACCTAAATTTTATTAGTTAGGATGTTCATTTCCGCATGGTCTTTTCCTTTTTATTTTCATAGTCGAAGTATATGAATAATCTTAAGCTCATCAATTCTAGTTGTTGCAGATTGGATTCGCTTATTTTAAGATAAGCCGAATTCTAACGAATCCAATCTGCCATTTACAAAAACAAATCGTAAAAAGTCTCATGAGTTGGATTTCGAATATCACATTTTGGTTGCAACAAAGTTGCAACATATTCAAATCTAACTCAGGAGTACCTAAAAAATAAAAAAACAATAAATATTTAATGGGTTAGATTTCTTACACCGAGTGCATTGCAACAAAGTTGCAATGTACTCAAATCCAACCCATGATAAACAACGCGCTCGGGTTACCGTCGAAATTCCTTTCACACGGTAGCCCAGTACACGATAAGCAAAAGAAATTTGCTTAATCAGCGCGACAAACAACGATCTACAGCGGCTTTGCCCAATGACAACTAAGTACATCAAGGGCAAAGCTAAAAAACGAAGAAAAAGCACGAAAGCTTTTCTTCATGTAGATCGCTTGTAAGTATTCCTAAAAGAAAGAATTGTCGAGTTTGGTTATAACCGCGATCGGAGTCAGTCGCGATAGCGAGTCTATTTAAAAACCGTATAAAGTAAGGGTTCGGGTGTGACGGAGTCGGAAGCAATTTAATCAAGAACGCAACTAATGTAAAAGTAAAAGTTAGAAATTAATTGAATGAAAAAGCAAAGACGTCTAAGTAAAATAAACTAGTGGTGTAAAAGTTTAATCGAAGTAAGAGTGAGAAATTAATTGAATGTAAAAGCAAAGACAGTTAAGTGAAATAACTTAGTAATGTAAAATTTTAATTAAAGTAAATAATTAGAGATTAACCGAATGTAAAAGTAAAGACGTTTAAGTAAGAATAAATTAGTAATGTAAAATTTTGATTAAAGTAAATAATGAGAAATTAATTGAATGAAAAAGCAAAGACATCTAAGTAAAATAAACTAGTGGTGTAAAAGTTTAATCGAAGTAAGAGTGAGAAATTAATTGAATGTAAAAGCAAAGACAGTTAAGTGAAATAACTTAGTAATGTAAAATTTTAATTAAAATAAATAATTAGAGATTAATTGAATGTAAAAGTAAAGACGTTTAAGTAAAAATAAATTAGTAATGTAAAATTTTGATTAAAGTAAATAATGAGAAATTAATTGAATGAAAAAGCAAAGACGTCTAAGTAAAATAAACTAGTGGTGTAAAAGTTTAATCGAAGTAAGAGTGAGAAATTACTTGAATGTAAAAGCAAAGACAGTTAAGTGAAATAACTTAGTAATGTAAAATTTTAATTAAAGTAAATAATTAGAGATTAACCGAATGTAAAAGTAAAGACGTTTAAGTAAGAATAAATTAGTAATGTAAAATTTTGATTAAAGTAAATAATGAGAAATTAATTGAATGAAAAAGTAAAGACGTCCAAGTAAAAGAAATTAGTAGTGTAAGATTTTAATTGAAGTGAAAGTTAAAAATAAAGATAAACAAATTACATAAAACCAAACAGTGAGTGTTATTGAACTGTGCGACATTTAAAGTGGTACCCTATTAGGAAATAAAGAAATAAACAAAAAAAATTTATAAAGGAGGAAGTTGATGTCCACGTGGTAGGGCGTTTGGAGGAGCGCATCCGAGGTAACTAATTACACTACATTATATTCATAACAAATTGGCGCAGCCGGTAGGATCAAGGAAGCGTGGTAAAACAAAATTACCGTAACTGCTTGAAAAGCCTTGATCCAAGACCAAACCAAAAGGGGTATCTCTAAGCACTCCCGGGTAGTCAATAGCCCTGAGGAGTCACCCCCAACGTTTCCGCAAAGTGTAAGCCAGCACCACCGGTGGAATTGTGTGGGCTCCGTCCTAGCCCGAAGAAGACGACACCAGTCAACACAGCACCAGTATCAGAGTGGAAAAGGGAATCGTTGAAGACGGCACAAGCCCCCCTTTCCCCCAACACAACTCTAGTACTGTCAACAAGGGAACGGAAAGCAGGCCAAAAGCCCCCCTTGCAACGCTGAAGAGCAGGAGTTGATGTCCAAGGACACCCACTCTACTCCCGCTCACTCACCAACAGAGGAGAAGACAGAGGACCTCCTCATAACCTCCCTGGACCTGGAGATCGGCGAGGAAGAACCACACCAGGGTTCCCAGTCATCGATATTCACCGACCAAACGCAGGTCAGTGAACACCAAATCACCCCAGCACAACCAGGACCCAGCTCAGAAGGACTCACCCTCAGGAGCGGGACCGTCCTCCAACGAGTTAAGCCAAACCAAGTAAGCCTTAAGTATAATAATTTGAATAGCTTGTACGAGTCCGCGCGAGAATCCGAACGCCTAGCAACTCTCTATTCTAACCTCCTCGAAAACCGGAATACAAAGTCCAGCGAGGAGAGATTGGAAGACTTAGAGCGCTTTCAAAAGGAAGCCGCACTTTTCCAAGCCAAGCTAGACGGATTCTTGCGCATACTCCCCTCTGAAGAAAATATTGAAAACAATTTACAAAGCACAACTGAGGAAAACCTCATTCAATCCCTACAAGACTCCCTGCGAGAAATTAACCTGAAACAGGGTCTAAATCGATTTCTCGCACAAGACTCGCCCGACACCGACTCGAATCAGAACTCCACTATGGCGACCGATTATTTAAAAATTGTTACGTTAACTGCGCAAATGGTGCCAATTTTTTCAGGTGAGCCAGGCCCGCATCTCGGATCAGAGTTGCAAACATTCCTGGGTTGCTGCCGCCAGGCCAAACAGTGTCTCTCCGAAGGGGAGCAAGACGCTTTCCTCAAGATCCTTCCCACAAGACTTTGTGGAGGAGCATATCAACTGTTGGCCTCGGATGTACCGACAACATTTCAAGAAATCGAAGCAAGGTTAAACGCGGCATATCTTCCCAGAGAAACTTACCAGGAACTGGTAAACAGGCTCATAACAGCTCACCAAAACCCCTGCGAAACGCTCACTGCCTTCACGGCTAGAGTAAAACAATTGCTGGCCCTCTGTAAGGAGGCAGCACTAACCAAATACGGAGCTGCGGCCACTCCAGCTGTAACAACGCAGCTGGAGGACTTCGCGAAAAACGCAGTCCGCAGCGGGGTTACGAATCCGCACCTTTGCCAATATCTCCTCAACGTCACCGACGGCACGCTCGAGGCGCTAATCAATAAAGCACTCGACAAAGAGAAACTACAGCAGGGCGCCCAGTTCACGCAAACCACAACAACCCAAGGCTTTTCTGCCCCGGTTGTTGTAGAACAAGGCACAATTACGCCGGTCGCTATGGACCCAACTGCCAGAATACGGGCATTCCATAGAACCCCATATACACCTGCTCGCAATTTTCCACAACAAACGTTATACAGACCGTCGCCACCACAAAACTTTAGCCGACAGACTCCGCAATATACGACTCCACCTCAACGCTCGTCTCCCCCTCAAATCGACTACCGCCGCCAGAACCTCGACCAGTTAAGGTCAAACATCACCTGCAACTTTTGCAAGCTAAGAGGTCACACTTACGCCGATTGCATGAAGCGTAAAAACACACCCTTCTGCTCTAATTGCAAGATATATGGGCATGATGTTCGCGATTGTAGGAACAATCGTCAGGTTCCGGGCCCGAGTAGCCAGGCAAGGCTCCCCGAACGACGGATTCAGGATCAGCAGCCTTCCGCTGGTCCTCGAGTTTTTAATATAAAACTCAAATGCAAATTCTGCAACCGTCGCGGCCATTCCATAGAGGAATGCCGCCAAAAACAAAAATGGGACTCTAAGAGCCAGGGAAACGACGAGCAGTCGACCGAAAAGACCCCGGATCGACACTAAAAAGAAAAAATTTTAACAAAGGGTCACCTCAGCCGCCCGAACCCTGTATCTCTACAGTTAGCCTTCCGTTGGATATTAGCCTAAACGGCAATACCAAACTTGTAGTAGATACTGGCGCTGAGGTTAGTATAATAAAGAAGAAAGCAATTAAAAATCCCGAAGATATAAATACCGGAGAAACATATACTTTACAAACACCATTTGGTACCGGAAAGACGCTGGGAACATGCCAGGGCAATTTTACATAAAAGAATAAAATTCCCTGCAATTTTCAGGTAATAAAAAACCTACCCGGCCTTTCCGACGACGGCTTGCTAGGAAATGACTTCCTAGCAAAGAATTGTAACGTTGAGGGCCCGAATAAGGCATTGCGATTCCCTCGAACGGAAAATAACCCTGAGGAGTTTGCTGTCCCATTAACAGCTGCTTTGGATAACCTGCGTTCTGAAAAAGTGGTCAAAACGAATGCCCGAACAGATAGAACAGAGCCCAGAAAGGCCGATCTGACAATCTGTGGTACTCAAAAAGTTTCTCAAGAGGAGAATAATGACCGCCGAACACCGGAATGCGAGATGGGCAAACCGACTGAAAGTGATTTGACCTGCGAAATGAGGCAGCAACAAATACAGCTGAAAGAGCCTGTATGCATACCTGCTAGGTCACAAATCATAGTCGGGGTTCCCTTGCAGCTGCAGGAAGAGATGCTCTGTCTATCAAGAGAAATAGATCAAGGAGTCTTCCTAGCGAATGGCCTACTCCCCGCTGGTTTAAAATCAGTGTCTGTTGGAGTTCTCAACACACACAATTCACAAGTAGTTCTGACTACCATTAGTCTGCATATAGTCCCTGCCCACAACTACACCGTCGCCCAACTGAAACAGGATTACCAGGAAAGAAACAATCAGAAAACCCCGAAAAACGGAGAACGCTCTGAGGATGCTCACCTGAAAACCAGGAATTACGGTGACTCGAAACCACCAGCACCCACGCACAAAGGAAATATAAGGAAAAAACGGAACCAAAGGCAAAATCCCATCAGCTCCCACCGCCTCTCAAAAGAAAACTTCGGAACACGTCGACATTGGAAGCGAGCTCACCACAGGGACGGTATCTACAAAAGCTCCAAAATCAACATACACAGTAAGTAAACAACGGCGAAAGAGCCTATTAGAAGACGAAAGCAAGTTCGCCTCAAACATGGCAATTTACGGCGGTTCAGAAACCCCAACTCCATCGTCATTTAGTATTAAGAATGATTTAAATAAAATAAAGTGGGGTGAAAATTTAAATAAAGATAAAAATATTTCAGGCTTCCGTAAAATAAGTAATAGAAAAAATAAAAATAAAGAAACAAATATTTCAAGCGCCGAAAAAATGGCCACTTTACAACATGTTAAATATTTATTCCAGGAGTACGAAGAACCAGAAAAATCAAACAATAACCCGCGTCTCGCCAGATTAGACGAAGAGCTCAATCTGGACGTAAATCTGAGCGCGGAGGAAAAACAAGCGATATCACAACTCTGTTACGAGTATAACGATATCTTTTTCCTCAAAGGTGATCGGCTAACTTTCACAAGCGCCATCACTCATGATATACCATTGGTGCGGGATCAAGCACCAATCAACCAGAAAATGTATCGCTTGCCAGAGACGCAGCGAAATGTGATAAACGAACAGCTTCGCGAAATGTTAGAAAACGACATAGTGCAACCCAGTAAAAGCCCTTGGAATTCACCCCTCCTAGTCGTCCCCAAGAAAGCGGGACCAGACGGTGAAAAAAGGTGGCGCGACGTTGTCGATTTTCGTAAATTAAACGAAAAGACAATTGGAGACGCCTTTCCGCTACCTCGGATCGAGGTTCTCGTCGATCCTCAAGATCGACCAAAAACGGCGTTTAGCATCAATTACGGCCACTATGAATTTAGGCGTATGCCATTTGGGCTCAAAGGAGCCCCGGCCACATTCCAACGCTTAATGAATTTCGTCCTAACAGGATTACAAGGCTTGGAATGTTTTGTCTACCTAGACGACATAGTCATCTACGGTAAAAACCTTGCGGACCATAATAGTAAGCTCCGCAAAGTCTTCAATCGTTTGAGAGAGAACAACCTCAAACTGCAGCCGGAAAAGTGCCAGTTTCTGAGAAAAGAGGTTGTTTATCTAGGCCACAAGTGTTCCAGTGAAGGAGCACTTCCAGACCCCAGTAAAACGGCTTGCGTCCAAACTTTCCCAGTTCCCAGAACTGTACGACAGGTTCAATCTTTTATTGGACTTGCCAATTATTATCGAAAATTCATCCCCGACTTCTCCAAAATTGTGCGTCCGATAACGAATTTACTCCGCAAGGATGTCAAATTCACATGGACCGAGAAGTGTCAAGAGGCATTCGAGAAAATCAAAACTTCATTAATCTCTCCTCCACTACTTATATATCCCGATTTCTCGAAACCATTCAATTTAACCACGGACGCCAGCAGCGAGGCATTAGGAGCCGTCCTCTCACAAGGAGAAGTAGGACACGGTCAGCCCATTGCCTACGCCAGCCGTACACTGAACAAGGTGGAACGCAACTATTCAACTATTGAAAAGGAGTTGCTCGCTATAGTCTGGGCTACGCGTAACTTTAGATGTTACTTGCAAGGCCGAAAATTTACGGTCTATACAAACCACAAGCCTCTCAAAGGCGTCTTTAATGTTAAAGACCCTACTTCCCGTCTGGTGAGATTTCACCATAAACTTTCTGAATTCGATTATCAAATCAAATACAAGCCAGGAAAGTACAATACGAATGCCGACGCGTTAAGCCGCATTCCACGGGAAGTCAGCGAAGACTCAAATGGCCAACACATAATAGTAAATGCGCAAGTCCACCATAAAATGGATTCAGACATGGAGGATGAAATAACCTCTATTCGCAAAAATCACCTAAAATGTAACGCTGTGACCCGGGCTCAAGTGAAAAACGCTCAAACAGAGTCTAAAAGCCCCGAAATACGAGACCACACGCCTCAGAACAATGAAATAATTCCAAACATAGAAGAGGTCACTACAGAAAACCCGCCAGATACTAATCCGCTAATCGACGATAAACCTAAGCCCCCTGAAATAATCACAAGCCCCAAGGAGATACAAACGATCTTACATGATTATCACGACTCCCCTTTTGGCGGCTATCAGGGCGTAATTAAAACATATAAGCGGATTCGAAGGAAGTACTGGTGGAGGCACATGCTTAGCGATATTAAGAAATACGTAAAGCGTTGCTCAAAATGCCAAAAAATGAAGGCATCACCTCAGTATAAAATGCCGATGGTCATCACGGACATCGCAGAACAACCCTTCGACAAAGTCTATCTCGACATTGTAGGTCCACTCGAGGAAACTGACTCCGGAAACAAGTATATCTGGACTTTCCAGGATAACCTCACTAAATTTGTCGATTGGTACGCCATACCTAACGGGGAAGCCGTCACTGTAGCACAAATCTTCTTCGACGAAATCGTCGCGCGCTACAGCACCCCTAAGCGAATAGTCACTGATCAAGGAAGCAACTTCCTTAGTGACCTGTTCAAAAAGGTATGTAAACTGCTACGGGTGAAGAAGTTACAAACTTCTGCCTACCACCCACAGTCAAACGGCGCACTGGAACGTGCACACAGGCCGTTAATTGAATACTTGCGTACCATAGTGGACGAGAATCCCAAATCATGGGATCAATATCTGCGAACCGCTGCATTCGTGTACAACAACAGTGTACACGAAGGGACAAAATTAACTCCCATGGACTGCCTTTACGGCTTCACAGCGGATGTTCCGTCATACTTAAAACGAGACCCTGAACCCGTGTATAATCACGAGAGCTACTATCAGATCCTACGATACAAGCTCCAAAGGTCTTATGCCACGGCACGTAAAAACCTGCTCGCTAGCAAGCAACTGTCGAAATTATACTACGACAAAGCTGTTCGACCCTTATCGTTTCACATAGGTGACAAAGTCCTACTCAAGAGCGAAAGTCGAAAGCATAAGCTCTCTCAAATCTGGGTAGGACCATATCTGGTAATCGGTATACCATCATCAGTGAATACAACCCTAAAAATGGGCAAACGTACGGTTACGGTTCATAACAACCGTCTTAAGCCGTTCTACGAATAAAAATAACTTCAATCGAAAAATTTTTACGCATCGTGGCGTGCTACCACAACCTACGATTGAGATGAAGATCGTAACGCAAAGCCAGCACAACATCAAGAGAGGAAAAACGCAAAAGTCCCTTAACAACTCGGTCCAATCGGGTCCAAACCAACCTTAATTAAAATTCCTTTTATTCCTTATAATCTTTCTACGTAATTTCAAATCAATTAACGTAAAGCCTCACACTCCACCCATTAAACGTGCTTAAAGCTAAGAAGTACCAATCAACAGGACTTCACTATCTTTGGCACAACAACACATAATTAAAAGAACGACTTCTACTAAAAGTCGAACCTCGAAACGACAAACTCAAACCAACTCTTGCGAATTTTCGTCAGAGACTGAACCACCAAAAATCCCTCTCTTTAATGCTATATCTAGCAGTTCTTATTGGCAGTCCCGTGTCTTGAAGACTCCCTCCTCCTTAGTCATATTTTCTACAGCACAAAAACTCTAAACACCTCTATAACGGGTAGTTCCTCATGACGGCAATCTGAATTGCTGTTACACCCTACTTGGCTTCTTTCCCCGCGAACATAACGGGATAATTATGATGACATTTTCTTTTAATGCCTAGCAAAAGACCCTCAGTCTAACCTACTTTGCATAAGGCAAAAAACCTTCACCCTTTAACTAAATCTACGCGATCATATATTAATTTACACCCACTTTGATCGAACATTACCCGCCCCAAGGCTGGGAAAGAAACCCCTTCCTGATAGTCCCTTGCTTTGAGGTCCTCCTCAACTGCTTTCGAAATACTGTGTACAACAGTAGAAATCAAAGCGACTACCCAAAGGTAACCACCTATTATACATGTAAGAATGCAAAACAAGCATGACACCACTTTAGGGAAAATCTACGCTTAGTAAATAAGAAAATTAATTTAGAAACCTCCACTAACCATATTCCTCTCCCCAGGTATGATACAAAACGCTATCATCCTCGGACTAATAATGTCCGCTATGGGAAGTAGTACGTCGGAGACATACTCGGTGAACCCACTCAACAATACAGGAGTGCTATTCGAGGATTTAGGAAGCCTCATGGTTTACCACTCGACGTGGAATATCCTCACGGAATTGGACCTGACCGAGTTGGACAATCAGACAACAATTGCGGAACGAGCCGAACACTACGTGCATCAACTGTGTGGAAACAACACGGTAGGAGACCTCTGCGAACTTCAGCAAAAAAACAAGCACGCGCTGATGGAAAACATCAAACAACGCACCAAGGTAATTAAACAAGCTGTTCCCAAATCTCGTAAAACGAGATCTATTTTTGACGGCATCGGAAACGCCATGCACTACCTTTTCGGTACCATGGATAGTGCCAATGAACGCGAAGTCTATAGTCGCCTGGATGAGTTGGAAGCTAACCATCAGGTACTCGCTGATTTGGAGAAACAGCAAATCAGTGTAGTCAAGACTGCGCTCAATACAATCCAAAAACCTTTACATTCACTGGTCGACAGACAACGGCAAATAGCCTACCAGATGAATGACTTATATAATTCTACCGACAAACTCGTAGCAAGACAAATGAGACAGAAAATAGTCTCTAGTCTGCTGCTGCAAATGGTAGAGATTGAGTTTCGACAGCAGGCGCTATTGGATATAATAACCTCTAGCCGAAATAATCAGATTCAGCCCCTGCTGATCGCCCCTGATTCACTCCTTGAGATTTATCACAAATCTCACGCAACGTGTTCAAAGGCCCAGAATTGTCTATCAATTCTCTATCAGACGGCTGAATTACGGACACACCTGTTGCAACAAAAATTGGTAATCAGAATCACATTACCAATTTTCAATCTTCCAAAAATGAAGTTGCAACGAATCAGATGCTTCCCTATACATACGGAAGCAAATCATTCATTAGTCCCGGAAATAGAATATTCGCATATAGCGAGTCAACTTTCGACTCAGGAATTCCTATTACTTAAACCGGAGAACATGAAAACATATCGGAAAGTCACTCGAGATGTCGAGGAAGATACTTACGCTGGGTTGCTAAATACGCCGATAACAAAATCAACACAATCGGATGAATGCGTGATCAAGTTGCTGTTCAATCCCCTGAACGAAAACCCTAGGTGTTCGCTAAAAGTGCAGATACCTTCCAGGGACATTTTAATTAAATTAAATAGGCCCAATTCCTGGCTGTATGCATTGAAGACAACAACCATTGTGCATATTACATGCACCCAACAATTGCTCACGCATCGCCTCTCTGGACAGGGAATCTTGGTCATTAACCAACCCTGCCACTTACAAATAGGACCACATACCCTATATTATGAGGCTGAAAATACCCATCCACTACTTTTCACGCAACCAGCATACTTTCCTAAAACAAACGAAACGGCAAAGGAATTAGATTCCTTCATGGCCAAATACAAGCAGCATTCTGTGACGGAAGTGCCATATACAAAGCTGCTACTGGGTGACAACACTAACGAAAAGTTGCACGAGAGTACGCAATCATTGGACCAAATACAGGCCAAAATACGGGAGTTAAATCTACACTCCCGGGTGAAAACACCCCACCTACTCTCGGCAACTTCGTTGTCACTTACGGGTCTAATGCTGCTGTTCATCGTCACTTACATGACAGCCAAATACGCCATACCTCCACTAAAGGCATGGACCACGCGGCGTAATCAAACGCCGAAATCCCCCTAGAAGAGGCAGTCTCACAACCAAAAGAGCGGCCTCAACGGCCACAAACACTGCCCAGGGCACGGTCCATTCAACTTGTCTAAACAATAGACACAAATAAACTTGAAGGAGGCTAAGACAAATTTTTTTTGAGACTCCTAGATTAATAACGAAACCAAAATAGTGTACAAAAAATAAAGTAAAAAAAAAAAAAAAATTCGCTCCGTGGAGTACTACCACAATCGACGGTCGAGTAGAGACCGTAGCGCATGGCAAGTACTAACAAATATAACAATGATAAAAGTTCAATAAAACTAAAATTAAACGCGCCGTGGAGTACTACCACAATCGACGGTCGAGTGGAGACCGTAGCGCATGGCAAGTACTAACAAATATAACAGTGATAAAAGTTAAATAAAAGTAAAATTAAACGCGCCGTGGAGTACTACCACTATCTACGTCCAAGAAGAGAACGTAGCGCAAAGCAAGTACTAACAAATAGACAAGAAATATAAAATTAGATATTTAAACCCAACACTTTTAGGCCCTATATCCCATAAAGGGACATACTATAACAACGAGGCGACAAAATCAAAATAGAAACCGAATGAAATTCCGTTAGCTGAAAAGAGTATAAAATCTATCTACAAAAGAAAAGACCGCAGATTAGGCATTTAATAATTTTTTTTATGTTTATTTAAAAAGAAATTTAGTAATATAAAAATAAGTAGTATTACAAAGTATAAAAAGATAAAAAAAAGGGCGATTAATTAAAGTTTATGACAAATTACACAAAAAAAAAAGAGACAAGAGAATATTTAAAAATTTATTTTACGACGGACGGGACACTGGTTACTCCCAGTCTTCTTCTTCGGCGGAAACGTCCTCGACATCAGTGGCGGCTCCAGCGGCTCCGGCGGGATCAGAGGAGATCCAAAAAGCTGCGGGCAAGGGTGGAGACTCTCCAAGGCAACAGGGGCACCAGCCAGCACTTCCCGAAAGGGTTACCCGTCCGTCCTCCTATAGAAAAATAACAATAATTAAATAATAAAATAAAAAACCAATAAATATTTAATGGGTTAAGTTGCAATGTACTCAAATCCAACCCATGATAAACAACGCGCTCGGGTTACCGTCGAAATTCCTTTCACACGGTAGCCCAGTACACGATAAGCAAAAGAAATTTGCTTAATCAGCGCGACAAACAACGATCTACAGCGGCTTTGCCCAATGACAACTAAGTACATCAAGGGCAAAGCTAAAAAACGAAGAAAAAGCACGAAAGCTTTTCTTCATGTAGATCGCTTGTAAGTATTCCTAAAAGAAAGAATTGTCGAGTTTGGTTATAACCGCGATCGGAGTCAGTCGCGATAGCGAGTCTATTTAAAAACCGTATAAAGTAAGGGTTCGGGTGTGACGGAGTCGGAAGCAATTTAATCAAGAACGCAACTAATGTAAAAGTAAAAGTTAGAAATTAATTGAATGAAAAAGCAAAGACGTCTAAGTAAAATAAACTAGTGGTGTAAAAGTTTAATCGAAGTAAGAGTGAGAAATTAATTGAATGTAAAAGCAAAGACAGTTAAGTGAAATAACTTAGTAATGTAAAATTTTAATTAAAGTAAATAATTAGAAATTAATTGAATGTAAAAGTAAAGACGTCTACGTAAAAGAAATTAGTAGTGTAAGATTTTAATTGAAGTGAAAGTTAAAAATAAAGATAAACAAATTACATAAAACCAAACAGTGAGTGTTATTGAACTGTGCGACATTTAAAGTGGTACCCTATTAGGAAATAAAGAAATAAACAAAAAAAATTTATAAAGGAGGAAGTTGATGTCCACGCGGTAGGGCGTTTGGAGGAGCGCATCCGAGGTAACTAATTACACTACATTATATTCATAACATAGTTGCTATACGTTGTAATCATGGGAATCATTACTGTCAATGTGTTAGAATGTTACTAGGGTGAAACAATTTGTTTTAAAAGAAAAAAATGCATTTAAATTGTGATACCTTCGGTATCAATTGCTAATTTTGTTTACTCCTAAGATTTTTTATTAACACGTTGCGTTCGAATTCACACGTGAATTTACTGGCGTTTTGTTTCGGTCTGTTTTGAGTTATTTTTTTTACGATCCTATAATACCTGCTCAACCTAGAAAAAGAAATGATAGCCATTAAGTCACGGTTGTCTCGGGAGATACAATAAAAATGTTTGTTTCTATGCACCCGGTACAAATATTCACATTATAGTTGTTTACCGCGCAAGAATTAAAAACCGAATGGATCTAGCTAGATGCATTACGTAAATCGCAAATTCAACGACAGAACACTAAATCTCATGATTCGATATTCATTCCTCACTATTAAGGAACAGTAACAAGTAATACATATGCCACAGTAACCCAAAATATAGGTTTTCTTTTGTAGTAATTATTTCTAAGCTGAGGAAATGTTATTCTTGTACTAGTAGTATTAGCAATTAAATATTAAAATGAATTATATGAGATAATTTATTGCTTTTATTTCAGGTGCCCTCAAGAAGCTTCATATCCCTTTTTGCCTCTTCATCCCCTCTCCCTACCGTTATGTTTTAATTCAATTTGTGTTTCTTTTGTATTTGTTTCAGTATTCCTTTACAGGTTTTTTTTCTATTACTGATGAGACTACCTAAAATAAGCAATTCATTACTCAGCATGTCGGAATATATATAGGAGTATGGCAATTGTCAGTTTTGTTAGCCTATAGTTTTTTTTGATACCTTGTTAAATATGTTATTCAGAACCTAGTTTTATTTAAGTAATACATATGCGACAGTAACCCAAAATATAGGTTTTCTTTTGTAGTAATTATTTCTAAGCTGAGGAAATGTTATTCTTGTACTAGTAGTATTAGCAATTAAATATTAAAATGAATTATATGAGATAATTTATTGCTTTTATTTCAGGTGCCCTCAAGAAGCTTCATATCCCTTTTTGCCTCTTCATCCCCTCTCCCTACCGTTATGTTTTAATTCAATTTGTGTTTCTTTTGTATTTGTTTCAGTATCCCTTTACAGGTTGGGCCTACACCTTAGCCAGGTGTAGGAATAGTGGTGGGTTAGTGCCTGAACCATCGCATATGGGGGTAGTCTTTTTCTTGCTTTTTTTTTATTTCCAGATGGTTCAGTGCGGCTAAGGGTAACAGGTGACACCAGACCTGTTGCTCTTCCTTCTAGTTTTCTGTTTCTCGTTTTTGTTTCCTTTCGTGGCAGACCTAAAGAAAGGATACCACAACCTTTCTTCGCCACAGGCACGCGAAATTCTGTTGTAGATGTGTGAATCGGATGTTCAAGGACTCACACCCGCGTGCCACTTGAACATCCTGCGGCAACTTCACGTTGCTCATAAGCACACGCATACATCACAACATGGCGCCCAATGCGAAGCACGTCTTCCCTAGGGAAGACACTCCAGCATCTTGTGGAGGCTTTGCGCCTCTGAAGAGATGGCTTGTCAGCTTGGGCTGATCTGCTAGTCCTTCTCGGACTTAGGCGATGTTTGGCCTAAACGGCAGTCATCTCGACTAAAATTTTTTTTGTAAAGCATGTTCGAGGTCTAGTGCCTCTGTCCTGACATGTCTAAAAGTGTCCATAGGCATGGCAGTTTTTAGCAAATGGGACACATTTTAGCCAACTCTGCTCTGTCCTCGACATGGGATGACTGATGTTCGAGATTAGTGCTGGTGGCTTTAGCGATGTCCGATGTTGCTTCTGACATGCCTAATCTCGGTGATCAGTAGTGTCTCATGTCGTAGGGAGCTGGTGAGTCGGACGAACCCCCGACTTAGGCAGTAACCAACGAGAAACTTCACAGGTCGCATACGCTTGTACGGTCGCGATGCTGTCTTGGTATGACCGTGAAAGTGCTCGTTGAGTTTGCTTGAGCTCAGGGTTAACTCCAGCTCCACAGGCAGGACAGATGTTGTGGGCGGTGGGAACCTTGTTTTGGCGTTCTCACATTCCGAATTATTTCTCTTTTCTTTGGTGTATACCTAGTTTCTTTTGTTTATTATTAATCCCCATTTATATTTTCTTTAACTTTTTAACTTTTAATTTCCCTTCCTTAGTTTTGTGTTTGTTTCCTTTCATCCTTCCTTCTCCCACCCCTTCCCATCCCAAGCAAGGTGGAGAAGAAGCTTCTGGGGGATACCTGAAATTGTTTTAGTTGATTTTCTTTAGTTTTTTTTCTCATTTTCGTTTCGGTCACACTCTGATGAGTTGGATTTTTGTTAGAATTTTGTTTTTTTAAATTTCTAAAAAGTTTTTTTTGTTTTGATTCTCAATTACTTAAGCTTTTATTAAGATTACTTTTGATTTGAAAGTTTTTTTTGAAAATCTCAGGAGCTGAGACTCCCGTACTATTTGCAGAGACCTTCAGTCTCAGTTGTCTGAACTCTACGTCGATATAAACGGCGATATAGCTGACATAGAATTTTGATAACAGCTTAATTTTTTTATTCGAAATGTTTCGATCGCCAGTCTGTAAGGCAGCCACTGCTTCTGAAGCTCAAGGGGCCGAGCCCAAACAGGCTCCAGGACAGCCAGCCCCACCCCAAACGAGAAGTAAGACAAAGGCCTTAAACCAAACCTTTGGTCGTCTGACTCGGCGCAGGGGTCTGTCGCTCAGCCTAACGCTGACGCAGCAAAGATCCTTCAGGACCCTGCTATATTACAGGCCTCGAACCAAGTTCAGCAGTTCCGTTCGAACTTAACACAGACTGACTTGTCTAAACCCCCACCCGACTACAACCCGCGAAGGCAGACTGGCAATTATGATTTGTTTCCCGACCAATCGATAAGCCAAGCTCAGCAAATCTTCGGATCAAGCCAGTCTCTTGACGGAGCTGGTCTTGTTTTAATACCAGGCTGGCTCAACCGGCAGAGGATCTCCGTCGTCTTGAGGTAAATTCCCATCCCTCCGGGGGACCGCAATACACCAAGCCGAACCAGAAGCCTGAGGACTTGAACCAACCCCCAGTTTCCCCTCATTTTTATAGGGCAAACAATCACCCGGCAACAGCAGTAATTGCTCCGGAACAGCTGGAAACCATCATGGACGAGCTCAAGGCCAAGATGCTAGACCTGTTGAGCACAAACCTGGCTCAATCCATCCTGGAAAGGTCAGGCACAGCCAGTAGTCCTGCAAGAGCCAAACATGCAGGTCCAGCCCCTTCTCCAAACCTTCGTCAGCTGAATAACAACTCAGCTTCACCTGATCAAACAGCTTCTAGAGCTCAATCAGCGTATGACAACCCTCGATGGCAACACCAGGCCTATGAGCGTGAGCCTCTTCAGTCACATCAGCCGAGACAGAGACTTACTCATGGAGGTGCAGGCTATCAAGCCAGACGCCCATCCATCTTGGCGTCTTGGGGCATACAGTTTAGCGGTCGCAATCCATCCTTTTCAGTCGATGACTTTTTATTTCGGCTTGAGCGACTAGCGTCCAGTGCGCAAGTAACTGATGACGAGCTTTGTGCTAACGTCCACCTTCTGTTGAAAGATGATGCAGAAAACTGGTTCTGGAACCAGTTCTGTCGCGTCTCTCCGAACTTTGGCTGGGGACTATTCAGAGCTCGCATAAGACAAGAGTTCGGCCCTGCCGAGACAGACCTTGATCTGATGAGGACTCTGATGGAACTCCGTCAGGGTTCGGAGAGCTGCGACAGCTACCTGCGCAGGGCATGGTCAATCAGGGCACACATGAGGATGCCACCACCTGAGGCCGATCTGGTTTAAATAGTCCGCGACAACCTCCACCCCAGGATTGGTCAACAATATTCGACGGCTATAGTCCACTCTATGGACCATTTACAGGAACTGTGTCGTAAAGCTGAACGCTGGCTACAGCGCCGAGAAATGTTTAGGCGATCGACAAGACCTGATGTACATGAAATCAATTATGGCATAGCCCAGGAAGCAGAGGATTTCTCTGGTTTCCCTGAGGCAGGAGCGGATGAAGTAAGGCGCTCCCCAGACGCGGCAAGTCACATGGTTTACAGGAACTGTGGCGTCGTGGGACGCTCCTCCCACTCCTGCAGTGATACCACCACCTACTCCTGTGGGGTGGATGAAGTGAGGCGCACCCTTGAAGCTGTCGGTCGTATGACTTGTTGGAACTGCGGCGTAGTGGGACACTCCTTCCACTCCTGCCCCAGTGAGACCAGGAGACTTTTCTGTTACACCTGTGGACATCCTGGAGTAGTGTCACCTAAGTGCTCCAAATGTAACCCGGAAAACGCCAAGGCGAGTGGTCGTGACAGGGGGCACCACTCGCCGAAAATAATGATCAGCAAGGCAACGTCAACGACCCCCTGAATTACCCTGCCTTATCACAACATACACAGACTGATCCAACGCATCGAGAATGCAGCACACAGACAGATCCCTTTTGCCTCATGCGAGGAATGTCCTTGCATGAGAGAAAACTTAACTACGACAGAGTAAGAGCTCGTATTTTTGCTGAGGAAGTGATTCTTCCTCCCAACCGAAGAAGACGTATGAAGTGGTTAGGCGAATAGAGCTCCTTTTTAATATAGGGCGTAGTACCAGAGCCCTAAACCCTAAAACTTCCTTTTGTATCTGAAATCTGTTAGATACATTATATTTCAAATTAACAAAAATATTTTTTAATTTTATTTTATTTAAACTTTTATTTTAATTTTAAGTTGTTTTTAGATCGGCAGATCTGGTTATACTAAAAATATATTTACAATTTTTTGTATCCTACTTTACATTTAATACATAGATAGTTTGTTAAATATTTTCTCTGTATTGACAGTATTTTACTGTCTATGAATAAATGATTATTATATATTTCAAAGTGTTTGTGTTTCACACTATTCAAAATTTATCGAAGTGTACAGGTTGACTAAAATATATTTGACAGTACAGTCTGATTGGATATTATTAAAGTGGATTTGAATAAAAATATTTTATTAATAATATAATCAAACTTAAGAAATTTTAATAAAAATTAAAAATTAAATTTGTAGCTACTGCTACATTACTCCCCCCTCAGTGAAAACGTCCATTTTAAGTGAATCGTAAAATTAAGAATATGATGAATAATAATATTGTTAGTAATAAAAAAAATTATAATTGAAATTTTACTTTCTTTTTTGTCTTGTTTTTGATTGGTGTAATTGTTTGTTCTGTGTGTTCGATAAATGCTGGTTTTAGTCTGTCGACTGAAATGTTTGTAGCTTTACCACGGTAATCGATTTTATAAAATTTGTCCAGTTTGTTTAATACTTTGAACGGACCTTCATATGGGTTTTGTAAAGAAGATTTGCTTCTGTCGATTCTAATAAAAACAAATTCTGTATCTTTTAAATCTTTAGGTACGTAGATTTTAGAATTTTGTTTTCGAGAATGTGAAGGTTTGAAGTTATTTATGCAAGATCTAATTTTACTTAAGAAATTTGATGGATCTTGAATTGTTGAATTGTTGTTAATGATAAATTCTCGTGGAACGCAAAGAGGTTGTCCATAGACAAGTTCTGCTGGAGAACATTGCAAGTCTTCTTTAATCGTGGTTCGGAAACCTAAGAGGACTGCAGGTAATTGTGTGACCCAATTATTTTGGCCGTCACGAGCGCGCATGGCTGCTTTTAATTGTCGATGAAATCGTTCTATCATTCCGTTTGATTGTGGATGATAAGGAGTAGTACGGATTCGATGTGATCCTAAAATTTTTGTAAAATCTTCGAATAATTTGGATTCGAATTGAGTACCTTGATCTGTGGTAATTTCTAGAGGAATACCAAAACGTGGAAAATATTGTTCGTATAACGTATTGATAACTGTGCCTGCCTGTATATCTTTGATTGGATAAGCTTCTGGCCATCGAGTAAATCTATCTATTATTGTTAAAATGTAGGAATATCCATTTGAAGACGGTAAAGGACCTACCAAATCTAAATGGATATGTTCGAATCTTGTTTTGGGTAGTTCGAATTTACCGATTTCTGATTTTGTGTGTTTAGTTATTTTGGCTTTTTGGCTATTGACACAATTTCTAGTCCACTTGTTAATATCTGTATTCATTCCAGGCCAAAAGTACTTTGAAACAATAGATTTTCGTGTTGTTCTAATTCCTGGATGAGATAAATTATGTATGGTATTAAAGATAGTTTTTCGAAGTTCTTTGGGTATATATGACCGTGAATTTTTAGTAGAAACTTCGCACCAAATGTCAGACTCAGAAGTATTTAATTTAATTTTTACAAGCTTATATTTTGAATTATCTGGTCTGTTATGTTGGGTTATCAAAAGATGTGTAAGTTCTTCGTTACTATTTTGATACTCAGCAACAGTTTTTAAATCAAATTTAGTATTGTTATGTTTTGTATGTTCAGAATTTTCGATAGAAATTCTAGATAAAGTATCTGCTGCTGTGTTTGATTTGCCTTTGATATGTCTGATATCTGAGGTAAATTGAGTTATGTAGTCAAGATGTCTAGTTTGTCTTGGACTTCTTTCTGTTTTAGACCATATTGCTGTAATGAGCGGTTTGTGGTCTGTAAAAGCTGTAAATTCTCGACCTTCTAGAAAATGTCTAAAATGTTTGATGGCTAGATATAATGCCAAAAGTTCTCGGTCGAATGCTGAATATTTGATTTCTGCTTCTTTTAAATTTTTAGAGAAAAATGCAATGGGTTCCCAATGATTTGCATTGGATTGTTGGAGAACTGCACCAACAGCGCTAGCAGAAGCGTCTACTGTTAAATTGAATTTTGCATTTTCAATAGGATGAATTAATAAAGTTGCTTTTGAAAATGATTGTTTAATTTTGTTAAGTTGATCTTCACATTCTGCTGGCCAAGAAAATTTTTTAGTGTTATTTGGTTTCTTTTTGAGAAGGGCCAAATGAGTGTGAATTGGGTTTAGTAATTTGGCAAGATTTGGAATAAATCTATGGTAATAATTAACCATGCCTATAAATTGTTGAATTTGTTTAATGGAATTTGGAGAAGGAAAATGGTTAATAATTTGGACTCTGTCTTCTGAAGGTAAGATCCCTTCTTTTGTTATTTTATGACTGAGGAAGTCCAAAGATCCAACTCCGAAAATGCATTTGGATGGATTGATATTGATTCCGAAATCTGATAGTTGTTTAAAAATTTGGTTTAAATGATTTTGATGTTCGGATTCAGATTTGCTGGCAACTAAAATATCGTCAATGTAGACGAAAGCGAAATCTAAATTTTTAATGATTTGGTCCATGAATCGTTGAAATGTTTGTGCAGCATTTCTTAGACCAAAAGGCATCCTTGTGAATTCAAATAATCCGAAAGGAGTTGTAATGGCTGTTTTATGTATGTCATCTTTAGCCATTGGAATTTGGTGGTAAGCTCTTATCGAATCAATTTTTGAGAAAATGGTGCAACCCTTTAAGTTCATTGAAAAATTTTGTATGTGTGGTAATGGGTATCTATCCGGAACTGTGATTGCGTTGAGTCTGCGATAATCTCCACATGGTCGCCAATCTGTAGAATTTTTCTTTGCTACTAGATGTAGTGCAGAAGATACTGAAGAAGATGATAATTGGCACAGACCTAATTTAACCATGTGATCAAATTCTAATTTTGCAATTTTGTATTTATGTCCATCTAAACGTCTTGGACGAGAAAAAGGAAGTAGTCCTTTAGTTTCTATGTGATGTACAACGTTATGTTTTACTGGGATATCATAACGAGGTGGTTGTGTTAATGTGGGAAATCTTTGCAAAATTTTACCGTACTCATTACTGATTGCGTAGTATCGAGGAGTTGGGGTATTTGCGTTTACCGTGATTCCGCTAACACTTAAAGTTGTTGTACCGTCGAGTAATCTTTTGTTTTTTAAATCGACGAGTAAATTAAATTTTGTTAAAAAGTCTGCTCCGATAATGTGCTTGTTGACATTAGCATTTACAAATCGGAAAATGAATTCTCTCCTAAGACCGAAATCTACTTTAAGTAATTTTGTACCATAAGTGTTAATTAATGGTAGAATCGTTTGCTGCGGATAAATATAAGTTAGGGTCTTTGTTAAATTTTTTAAAGAATTCATTAGGTACTACTGAAATATCAGCACCTGTATCAATAAGAAATTTGAATTTGTTTTCTTTGTCAAAAATGAATAAACGTTTAGAAATATTATTGTTAAATATATTGTTCACTGAGGGATTAATTAGTTTTTTTGATTATTAATAGTTTTGTAAGAACACGGCGAAATGCATTTATTCGCTTTGGTACCATATTTATTGTGGTACCAACAATAAGAATTGTTATCTCTAGATTTTGAAACTTGTCTATTATCTCTCGATCTGTTTCTAGACCGTGAGTGAGAAAATTGGTTTTGACACGATAATCCTTTTATCAAATTTTCGAGATTTTCTATTTTGTTTTCTAAATTATTTATTTTTGTTAAAAGGAAGTAGTTATCGATAAAATTGTAATTTGGTTTTGGTAGATTTTTGTTTATCTCCGATATAAATTGAATTTTGGAAATATCATATATATTATCTGCCAAATCTAAAAGTTCTTTAATATCTTCTTTTCCTGAAGATATTAAGGCTATGTTGATATTTGCCGGCATTTTTCTCATCCATAATTTTTTAATTAAAGATTTGCTAAATGTGGAGGAATTGCCTGCAAGAATTTCCATGGAGCGATAGAATTCAGAAGGTTTTCTATCTCCGGTTTCGGTAGTAGATAGAAGTTGCTCTAACTTTTTTTCTTCCGATTCAGTAAATCATTTGATTAGAGTATTCTTCAAACTTTGATATTTATTGAAAAGTGGAGGATTTTGCAAAAAATCTAAGACATTTGTTATGACGTCCACTGGTAAAGATTGAACAACGTGACTATATTTTGTCTCGTCTACTGTTATTCTTTTAGAAGCAAATTGGGCTTCGGCTTGAATGAACCAAGCTTCTGGATATGGAGTCCAAAAGCTTGGTAGTTTAATTGTAGTTGTGGCTAAATAATTGTTTTCGTTGAAATTTGTAGCATTTGTATGTAATGTTTGTTGTGAAAAATTTCACTCGTCTTCACTAGTCATCATCATTAATGTTGTTCACTGTTTGAAAGTAAAATTTCACTTTTTTTTTAAATTTAAATTGCACACTGATTTTAACGAAACTTAACTTCGCGAATCACCAAAATGAAAGAACAACCCCTTATTATAACTTTTTAAGTTATATTAATATTTCAAGAATGATTATATATTGAGAAGAAAAATATATTATTTTTAGTAGAAAAGACAAATAATATTTTATTTAAATAAATATTTTGAAAGTGTGAGGAAATGTTGTTTATGATTTTTTTAATTATGTAGTAGTGGTACAATTAAAGTAATTTTAATTATAAAAACACGTACCGTTGTTGTCTTCGTTTATTGTTACGGTGTTGTCTTTTCTTCTTTCTTCCTAAAGATGTAATCTTCTCTTTGATGTGTTGATTCGTTGATGGTTTTTAAACTAGAGGATTCCTTACCCTGGGTGGGGGGCACCTCTTATTAAAATTTTGTTTCTTGAATTGTTAAATCTTCGTTGTCTTCGTTTTTTAAAATGAGAGAATACCTTACTTTTGAATAAAAATACTTTATTAATAATATAATCAAACTTAAGAAATTTTAATAAAAATAAAAAATTAAATTTCTAGCTACTGCTACAACGTACGTGGAGAAAATTCAGAGAGAGAAAACGTGCAAGGAGAAAGACTCAACAGTCTATCTACAATTATTACCAACCAGGACGACGGTCGACCTTATGTAAGAGTGCAGATAGGCAGTGAATCCATTCTGGGTGTGCTCGACAGCGGTGCCAGCGTGAGTTGCTTGGGACAAGGAGCCCTAGAGTTTGTCCAGCGCTCAGGCTTAAAACTCTCCGCATTGTCAGCCTCAGTTCGTACCGCCGACGGTACTAGCCTGTCCGTCCCCGGCACAATAAGAACTGCAGTCACCTATCGAGGACAGATGGAAGTCTTAACCCTGTTTGTAGTGCCTGGCCTAAGCCAGCAATTGTATTTAGGCGTCGACTTCTGGCGAGCGTTTAAACTTGCGCCAAACATTATCTCCTCTCTTGACGTACAGCCCCCTTCCTTGGTTGGGACGAACTTTCATTCCCTGAATAACTCAGACAGAACCAAACTCGACACAGTCATTGCACAATTCCCTTCGTTTACAGCTCTAGGTTTGGGAAAGACCCACCTAGAGGAGCATGTTATTGATACCGGCGATGCTCAGCCTATTAAACAAAAGCACTATCCCATTTCTCCAGCAATCCAAAAGCTGATGTACGACGAAATCGACCATATGTTGGAGTTAGGGGTAATTGAAGAGTCCAACAGTCCCTGGAATTCCCCAGTCGTACTTGAACGTAAACCTGGAAAGGCTCTGTTTGGACTCTCGCAAGGTGAACCAAGTCACGAAAAAGGACGCCTACCCCTTACCCCACATCGAAGGATTGCTTGGACGACTGCAGGACACCCACTTCATTTCGTCCATCGATTTGAAGGACGCCATTTGGCAAATTCCTTTGGAGAAACAGTCAAGGGAGAAGACAGCGTTCACAGTGCCCGGCAGGCCGCTCTACCAATACACCGTCATGCCTTTTGGGTTGTGCAATGCCCCACAACGAATGTGTCGCTTAATGGATAAAATAATTCCCGGTCGTTTACGCGAACATGTCTTCGTCTACTTGGACGATTTATTAATCGTATCACCTGACTTAGTAACACACCTGAAAATCTTACGAGAAGTAGCTGATTGTCTGCGCAGCGCTAAATTGACGATTAACGTCGAGAAAAGCCGCTTTTGCGTCAAGCAAGTCCGCTACCTGGGTTTCATGATTGGAGATGGAACTCTGAGAACTGACCCCGAGAAAGTAACAGCGGTCGCGGATTTCCCTATACCCCGCTCTGCTAAACAAATCCGCAGATTTCTCGGAATGACGGGTTGGTATCAGAGATTCATCCCCAATTATGCGACCCTGGCAGCCCCGATTACGGACTGCTTAAAGAAGGGAAAAAGTTTCTCGTGGACAGACGAAGCGCAGCAATCCTTCGACAATCTTAAACAAGCAATGTGTAGCGCACCAATCTTAACAACACCTGACTTCTCTAAGAAGTTCTTCATACAGTGTGATGCTAGCACTTCTGTGTACTCTGTGTACTCTTTCAAGTCGATGACGCAGGAGCAGAATGACCTATAGCATATATGTCGAAAAAGCTCAATCCAGCTCAGCGTAACTACAGCATCACTGAATTGGAATGTTATGCTGCCGTGCTGAGCGTAAAAAAATTCCGAGCTTATGTTGTTGTTTACTATCATCACAGATCATGCCAGTCTGAAGTGGCTGATGAGTCACTCGGATCTCTCTGGCCGATTGGCTCAATGGAGTCTAAAGCTGCAGGCTTTTGACTTCCAGATCGAGCATCGTAAGGGTTCGCAGAATGTGGTCCCTGACACCTTGTCCCGAGCACACACTGAAACGGCAGAGGAGTTGAAAGTAAGTGCATTCGACGTAGACTTAAATTCGCCATACTTCTCCATGGAAGAGTATGAGCAGTTGAAATCGGCTGTGCTTGCTAATCCAACACAACTCCCTGATCTCTGTGTCTCGGACGGGTACAGATATAAGAGGACCCAACCCCGAAGCGGTGACTCGTTGCAGAAGGACTTAGCCTGGAAGCTTTGGGTTCCATCGGGTCTGGTGAAAGGTTTGATCCGTGAGGCTCATGAGTCACCTCAGTCAGCGCATGGAGGCTTTCACAAGACCCTGTCGAGACTTCGTGAAAAATTTTATTGGCCTTGCATGGTCACTGCCAAGTATGCAAAGAAACGAAATCTCCAAACACCATCTTGCGAGCACCAATGGGAAAGCCTTTGGAAGCCTTGCGTTCAATATAATTTCTATACATTGACTTCCTCGGAAATACAGTAATTTTCGTAGCATTAGATAGCTTTACCAAATTCGTCTTCATTAAGCCAATGCGTACTGAGCGAGCAGATCTAGCCAGTGCCTTCTTGGAGAAAGATGTTCTATCTGTCTTCGGAGTCCCCAAAACTATTTTCTCTGACAATGGGCGACAGTTCGTCTCCAGTACCTTCCAGAAACTATTGAACGAATATGGTATCAAACATGTCAAGACTGCTAAATATTCTCCGCATCCTAACGCTTCAGAACGAGTCAATAGATCCATTCTGTCTGCCATTCGTGCATGTGCGTTATGATGGCCCTGCCATTTTTGAATTTCTAATAAATAAAAAATGTGCTGAAATGTGCCCAGTATGTGCTATTACGTGCCCCTTGAACAAAAAATGTACTCAAAAATTATAATTTTTATGAGGAGGTCCTTTTTTTTAAGTCCGGTTAGCTCCGCTACTTATTTTATCGAATTTATTGAAATTGTGCCGTAATATGCTCGACATGTGCAGATGTAAAAAAAAAAATTACAATTTTACAAGTATAAATGAAAAAATTTGCTGGCTTTTTCTGGTCATTGTAAAAATCTATACTGCATAAAATAAACTCACGCCGTAAGATTATGTGTTAATGTGACAGTACGTATGAAAGGTAACAAAAATTTTACTCGTCGAAAAAATTTCGTTACAGAAAAAAAACTAGCTCTTTACAAAATATTGAAAAATCAAACAGGATAAAATGAGATCAGACAATATAATCAAATAATTTTTAAAAAAGAATAGATGCGCTGAAATGTGCCCAGTATGTGCTATAAGGCACAACATAAAAAAAAAATGAATCAAAAAAATACAGTTTTTATGGAGAGGACCTTTTTGTAGGGAAGTGCTTGTAACACCGCAACTTTGAATAATCAAAATCACGACAATGTGTGTGTCATGTACTACAGTATGCAAAAACTAAAAAAACGTATTTGCAGTTTTGCAAAAAGTACAATAAAATCGAAAATTTATAATTAAAGTTAACTCCACTTCCAGATTCTACACTAAAACCATAGATTGTGCTGTTACCTTATGAAGTTGTAGAATAAAGTGCAGTCGTGAGGAAAATAGAATGAGCATTTCCGAACATAGTGAAAGGCGGAAAAAGATTAAAATTTTTTTCTTTAAAGTCAGCCCTGCTTAATCACTCAGTTTTAGAATAAAAGGCTGTGCTGCAATGTGTAAAGGTTGTAGGGTTATGTGCAGTATCAGAAGTGATTGAGTTGTCTAATTTTAAATAATTCCGTAGCTAATTTTTAAATCGTCTCTAAAAGTTAGCCCAACGTTATGACTCTTATCACAGATAATACGTTGTGCTATTATGCAATGGAGTTATAGAACAATTTGCCGTCGAAAAATGATGAAAAAAGTTGTTTTATATCGTTATATATATTCGTAGAAAGGCTATCTGTATCTTTTTCACAAATGACCATCAACACACAACTCCTGTTGATTGCAGCACAACCTATAATTATAGAATTCAATCAGAAAACGAAACAAACGTCTTTAAAATTTGTCTTTTATTGTTCCTTGAAATAGGTACTCTATTTTTTCTACGACTGCAGATCGATTAACGACGCCTATTAATTTCAGCACAAACTATGATCAGGCATCAACGTGGGCAAACCTCTGAAAAAAATTCAAATTTCAACCATCACGGGGTGCAAAATTGCTTACGCAATCGTTAGAACCATTGCAGATCGCTCATCATTCTGAAATCATTGCAGTACAACGTGTACAATTAGGTAACACTTACAACACAGAGCTAACTTTTAGAAGAGTCCTCTGAATATCGCCCTTTAGTATACCTCGACATGCTACTTCGTTTTTCTTTACGATTACACATGGTTTTAAAACGTCTTTCGATTGCAGCACAAACTATTTTTTTTAAAAACAGTTAGGAAGACGAGCTAACTTTGCGAAGAAAATTTCATTCACCTCGATAAATCACCTTTACCGTCTTTTTTTGACGGCACATTGTTCTATGATCCTCCTACATTGCAGCACAACATATAATTCTTAGATAATATTCATAGAGTTGAGCTAACTGTCAGACACGATTGAAGAATAAGCCTTGAAATCATAAAAAATCTGGAAACTCTATTACCTCTGCTACTGCACATGACTCTACATCCCTTACACATTGCAGCACAACCTCTGATTTTGACAATTAGTCATAAAGTAGAGCTAACTTTGAAGAAAAAATTTAAAGCGGTCTTTTGATCAATGTAAAATCTACTTTGCCGTCTTTTTTTGACGGCACATTGTTTCATAATCCTCCTCCATTGCAGCACAACCCATGATCGAAGAATACAGGCATGAACGTAGGCTAGCTTCTAGATTAGATTTGAAATCTTAGCTATATTCTTGTTCGAAATTGCTTTTGCAATCGTCTTTACTATTGCACATCGTTTATCATGCTGAGAACATCGCAGCACAACGTGTAAACTCAGGTTACACTTTTAACACGGAGCTAACTTTTGAGAGTTTTCAATTTTCGCCTTTCATTATGTCCGGAAATGCTAATTCTATTTTTTTTACGACTGCACTCCATTCTACAACTTCATAAGGTAACAGCACAATCTATGGTTTTAGTGCAGACTCTTAAAGTGAAGTTAAGTTTAATTATAAATTTCCGATTTTATTGTACTTCTTGCAAAACTGCAAATCCTTTTTTTAGTTCCTGCACTCTGTAGTACATGTTGAGCACATCATGGCACACTGGCGTGACTTTAATTATTAAACATTGCGGTGCTAGAGTGACTCGAAAAAGCTGGCAAAATTTTTTATTTATACTTGTAAAATGTTTTTTTTTCACACTTGCACATGACAGCACATGTCGAGCACATTACGGCACAATTTCAATAAATTCGATAAAGTAAAGTAGTGGAGCTAACCGGACTTAAAAAAAAGGACCTCCTCATAAAAATTATAATTTTTGAGTACATTTTTTTTTCAAGGGGCACGTAATAGCACATACTGGGCACATTTCAGCACATTTTTTATTTATTAGAAATTCAAAAATGGCAGGGCCATCATAACGCACATGCACGAATGGCAGACAGAATGGATCTATTGACTCGTTCTGAAGCGTTAGGATGCGGAGAATATTTAGCAGTCTTGACATGTTTGATACCATATTCGTTCAATAGTTTCTGGAAGGTACTGGAGACGAACTGTCGCCCATTGTCAGAGAAAATAGTTTTGGGGACTCCGAAGACAGATAGCCCTCTAATTACATTAGATTTCTCAAATTAATAATAAAGGAAAGGAAAGAAAGAATTCCGTTAATTTATATACGTAAATACTTAATATATTGGCTATGAGAGTTAGTCACAGATTAGTCGTAGTAGCTTGAAGATGCCTTAGTAGGGCGAAACGCGTCGCTACACTTTTTATAAATAAATTAACATTTTTTTGTAGAATTAACAAGTGTTTTCATTATACATCATGGTGAATAACCAGAAATTCTACCAAGTGCCTACAAAATCCTCAATTTGTTCGTTAAAAGGTAAAGTTATTTCACATACGTGCATATTATGCGATAAAGCATAGAATTCCCTCCCCCTAGGATTGTTAAACAGTGATCAAAAGTATGTATCTATAAATATCCCTCAGAGCGGCAGGAACACATAGAAGGAATTGTTGTTCTTTCCTTGTTTTAGCTCCTGTGAGAATTAATCGTCCGGAACGAATACGCATCAAAGAGTCGCCCAGTGCTGTCCGCCAGGGTAATGGAAGAATACGTCTTTCACGTATAGAGAGACAGGGCAAGTAAGCCCCTAAGGAGTGAGTACATTCTCAACCATTAAATTAGAAATCATGTTTATATTAATTACTGCATCCTAATTAAAAAATTTTTTTTGTGCAAATCCGCGAAATATAATAATAGAATAATAATGGTGCTTAGTGGTCGAATATGCCGGAAGGGCTGATAGTGCATATATAGTTATAGTTTTTGAACGAATTTCCAATTTCAATTTTAAAGAAACTTCCTTATATTGTATTCAGAGCGTCACTCTGCCGTGAATTAGTGGAACAGTTGCATTACAAAGCAGAAAGGAAGAAATAAGAAAAATAAAAACAAAATTGTTCGAAAGTAGAGTAGATACATTTAGATTATTTCTGTTATCGTTTGTATACCTAAATTTTATTAGTTAGGACGTTCATTTCCGCATGGTCTTTTCCTTTTTATTTTCACAGTCGAAGTATATGAATAATCTTAAGCTCATCAATTCTAGTTGCTATACTGTCAATGTGTTAGAATGTTACTAGGGTGAAACAATTTGTTTTAAAAGAAAAAAATGCATTTAAATTGTGATACCTTCGGTATCAATTGCTAATTTTGTTTACTCCTAAGATTTTTTATTAACACGTTGCGTTCGAATGCACACGTGAATTTACTGGCGTTTTGTTTCGGTCTGTTTTGAGTGATTTTTTTACGATCCTATAATACCTACTCGACCTAGAAAAAGAAATGATAGCCATTAAGTCACGGTTGTCTCGGCATTGAATTTTTTTCGTTTTTTTTGCAGACCTAATACGAGATACAATAAAAATGTTTGTTTCTATGCACCTGGTACAAATATTCACATTATAGTTGTTTACCGCGCAAGAATTGAAAACCGAATGGATCTAGCTAGATGCATTACGTAAATCGGAAATTCGACGACAGAACACTAAATCTCATGATTCGATATTCATTCCTTACTATTTGATCGTTTTTTTCTATTACTGATGAGACTACCTAAAATAAGCAATTCATTACTCAGCATGTCGGAATATATATAGGAGTATGGCAATTGTCAGTTTTGTTAGCCTATAGTTTTTTTTGATACCTTGTTAAATATGTTATTCAGAACCTAGTTTTATTTAAGTAATACATATGCGACAGTAACCCAAAATATAGGTTTTCTTTTGTAGTAATTATTTCTAAGCTGAGGAAATGTTATTCTTGTACTAGTAGTATTAGCAATTAAATATTAAAATGAATTATATGAGATAATTTATTGCTTTTATTTCAGGTGCCCTCAAGAAGCTTCATATCCCTTTTTGCCTCTTCATCCCCTCTCCCTACCGTTATGTTTTAATTCAATTTGTGTTTCTTTTGTATTTGTTTCAGTATCCCTTTACAGGTTGGGCCTACACCTTAGCCAGGTGTAGGAATAGTGGTGGGTTAGTGCCTGAACCATCGCATATGGGGGTAGTCTTTTTCTTGCTTTTTTTAATTTCCAGATGGTTCAGTGCGGCTAAGGGTAACAGGTGACACCAGACCTGTTGCTCTTCCTTCTAGTTTTCTGTTTCTCGTTTTTGTTTCCTTTCGTGGCAGACCTAAAGAAAGGATACCACAACCTTTCTTCGCCACAGGCACGCGAAATTCTGTTGTAGATGTGTGAATCGGATGTTCAAGGACTCACACCCCATACCGGCGAGCTAGGACGTGCTGCCAGCTAGCGCGTGCCACTTGAACATCCTGCGGCAACTTCACGTTGCTCATAAGCACACGCATACATCACAACATGGCGCCCAATGCGAAGCACGTCTTCCCTAGGGAAGACACTCCAGCATCTTGTGGAGGCTTTGCGCCTCTGAAGAGATGGCTTGTCAGCTTGGGCTGATCTGCTAGTCCTTCTCAGACTTAGGCGATGTTTGGCCTAAACGGCAGTCATCTCGACTAAAATTTTTTTTGTAAAGCATGTTCGAGGTCTAGTGCCTCTGTCCTGACATGTCTAAAAGTGTCCATAGGCATGGCAGTTTTTAGCAAATGGGACACATTTTAGATAACTCTGCTCTGTCCTCGACATGGGATGACTGATGTTCGAGATTAGTGCTTCGACTTAGGCAGTAACCAACGAGACACTTCACAGGTCGCATACGCTTGTACGGTCGCGATGCTGTCTTGGTATGACCGTGAAAGTGCTCGTTGAGTTTGCTTGAGCTCAGGGTTAACTCCAGCTCCACAGGCAGGACAGATGTTGTGGGCGGTGGGAACCTTGTTTTGGCGTTCTCACATTCCGAATTATTTCTCTTTTCTTTGGTGTATACCTAGTTTCTTTTGTTTATTATTAATCCCCATTTATATTTTCTTTAACTTTTTAACTTTTAATTTCCCTTCCTTAGTTTTGTGTTTGTTTCCTTTCATCCTTCCTTCTCCCACCCCTTCCCATCCCAAGCAAGGTGGAGAAGAAGCTTCTGGGGGATACCTGAAATTGTTTTAGTTGATTTTCTTTAGTTTTTTTTCTCATTTTCGTTTCGGTCACACTCTGATGAGTTGGATTTTTGTTAGAATTTTGTTTTTTTAAATTTCTAAAAATTTTTTTTTGTTTTGATTCTCAATTACTTAAGCTTATAGTAAGATTACTTTTGATTTGAAAGTTTTTTTTGAAAATCTCAGGAGCTGAGACTTCCGTACTATTTGCAGAGACCTTCAGTCTCAGTTGTCTGAACTCTACGTCGATATAAACGGCGATATAGCTGACATAGAATTTTGATAACAGCTTAATTTTTTTATTCGAAATGTTTCGATCGCCAGTCTGTAAGGCAGCCACTGCTTCTGAAGCTCAAGGGGCCGAGCCCAAACAGGCTCCAGGACAGCCAGCCCCACCCCAAACGAGAAGTAAGACAAAGGCCTTAAACCAAACCTTTGGTCGTCTGACTCGGCGCAGGGGTCTGTCGCTCAGCCTAACGCTGACGCAGCAAACATCCTTCAGGACCCTGCTATATTACAGGCCTCGAACCAAGTTCAGCAGTTCCGTTCGAACTTAACACAGACTGACTTGTCTAAACCCCCACCCGACTACAACCCGCGAAGGCAGACTGGCAATTATGATTTGTTTCCCGACCAATCGATAAGCCAAGCTCAGCAAATCTTCGGATCAAGCCAGTCTCTTGACGGAGCTGGTCTTGTTTCAATACCAGGCTGGCTCAACCGGCAGAGGATCTCCGTCGTCTTGAGGTAAATTCCCATCCCTCCGGGGGACCGCAATACACCAAGCCGATCCAGAAGCCTGAGGACTTGAACCAACCCCCAGTTTCCCCTCATTTTTATAGGGCAAACAATCACCCGGCAACAGCAGTAATTGCTCCGGAACAGCTGGAAACCATCATGGACGAGCTCAAGGCCAAGATGCTAGACCTGTTGAGCACAAACCTGGCTCAATCCATCCTGGAAAGGTCAGGCACAGCCAGTAGTCCTGCAAGAGCCAAACATGCAGGTCCAGCCCCTTTTCCAAACCTTCGTCAGCTGAATAACAACTCAGCTTCACCTGATCAAACAGCTTCTAGAGCTCAATCAGCGTATGACAACCCTCGATGGCAACACCAGGCCTATGAGCGTGAGCCTCTTCAGTCACATCAGCCGAGACAGAGACTTACTCATGGAGGTGCAGGCTATCAAGCCAGACGCCCATCCATCTTGGCGTCTTGGGGCATACAGTTTAGCGGTCGCAATCCATCCTTTTCAGTCGATGACTTTTTATTTCGGCTTGAGCGACTAGCGTCCAGTGCGCAAGTAACTGATGACGAGCTTTGTGCTAACGTCCACCTTCTGTTGAAAGATGATGCAGAAAACTGGTTCTGGAACCAGTTCTGTCGCGTCTCTCCGAACTTTGGCTGGGGACTATTCAGAGCTCGCATAAGACAAGAGTTCGGCCCTGCCGAGACAGACCTTGATCTGATGAGGACTCTGATGGAACTCCGTCAGGGTTCGGAGAGCTGCGACAGCTACCTGCGCAGGGCATGGTCAATCAGGGTACACATGAGGATGCCACCACCTGAGGCCGATCTGGTTCAAATAGTCCGCGACAACCTTCACCCCAGAATTGGTCAACAATATTCGACGGCTGCAGTCCACTCTATGGACCATTTACAGGAACTGTGTCGTAAAGCTGAACGCTGGCTACAGCGCCGAGAAATGTTTAGGCGATCGACAAGACCTGATGTACATGAAATCAATTATGGCATAGCCCAGGAAGCAGAGGATTTCTCTGGTTTCCCTGAGGCAGGAGCGGATGAAGTAAGGCGCTCCCCAGACGCGGCAAGTCACATGGTTTACAGGAACTGTGGCGTCGTGGGACGCTCCTCCCACTCCTGCAGTGATACCACCACCTACTCCTGTGGGGTGGATGAAGTGAGGCGCACCCTTGAAGCTGTCGGTCGTATGACTTGTTGGAACTGCGGCGTAGTGGGACACTCCTTCCACTCCTGCCCCAGTGAGACCAGGAGACTTTTCTGTTATACCTGTGGACATCCTGGAGTAGTGTCACCTAAGTGCTCCAAATGTAACCCGGAAAACGCCAAGGCGAGTGGTCGAGACAGGGGGCACCACTCGCCGAAAATAATGATCAGCAAGGCGACGTCAACGACCCCCTGAATTACCCTGCCTTATCACAACATACACAGACTGATCCAACGCATCGAGAATGCAGCACACAGACAGATCCCTTTTGCCTCATGCGAGGAATGTCCTTGCATGAGAGAAAACTTAACTACGACAGAGTAAGAGCTCGTATTTTTGCTGAGGAAGTGATTCTTCCTCCCAACCGAAGAAGACGTATGAAGTGGTTAGGCGAATAGAGCTCCTTTTTAATATAGGGCGTAGTACCAGAGCCCTAAACCCTAAAACTTCCTTTTGTATCTGAAATCTGTTAGATACATTATATTTCAAATTAACAAAAATATTTTTTAATTTTATTTTATTTAAACTTTTATTTTAATTTTAAGTTGTTTTTAGATCGGCAGATCTGGTTATACTAAAAATATATTTACAATTTTTTGTATCCTACTTTACATTTAATACATAGATAGTTTGTTAAATATTTTCTCTGTATTGACAGTATTTTACTGTCTATGAATAAATGATTATTATATATTTCAAAGTGTTTGTGTTTCACACTATTCAAAATTTATCGAAGTGTACAGGTTGACTAAAATATATTTGACAGTACAGTCTGATTGGATATTATTAAAGTGGATTTGAATAAAAATATTTTATTAATAATATAATCAAACTTAAGAAATTTTAATAAAAATTAAAAATTAAATTTGTAGCTACTGCTACATTACTCCCCCCTCAGTGAAAACGTCCATTTTAAGTGAATCGTAAAATTAAGAATATGATGAATAATAATATTGTTAGTAATAAAAAAAATTATAATTGAAATTTTACTTTCTTTTTTGTCTTGTTTTTGATTGGTGTAATTGTTTGTTCTGTGTGTTCGATAAATGCTGGTTTTAGTCTGTCGACTGAAATGTTTGTAGCTTTACCACGGTAATCGATTTTATAAAATTTGTCCAGTTTGTTTAATACTTTGAACGGACCTTCATATGGGTTTTGTAAAGAAGATTTGCTTCTGTCGATTCTAATAAAAACAAATTCTGTATCTTTTAAATCTTTAGGTACGTAGATTTTAGAATTTTGTTTTCGAGAATGTGAAGGTTTGAAGTTATTTATGCAAGATCTAATTTTACTTAAGAAATTTGATGGATCTTGAATTGTTGAATTGTTGTTAATGATAAATTCTCGTGGAACGCAAAGAGGTTGTCCATAGACAAGTTCTGCTGGAGAACATTGCAAGTCTTCTTTAATCGTGGTTCGGAAACCTAAGAGGACTGCAGGTAATTGTGTGACCCAATTATTTTGGCCGTCACGAGCGCGCATGGCTGCTTTTAATTGTCGATGAAATCGTTCTATCATTCCGTTTGATTGTGGATGATAAGGAGTAGTACGGATTCGATGTGATCCTAAAATTTTTGTAAAATCTTCGAATAATTTGGATTCGAATTGAGTACCTTGATCTGTGGTAATTTCTAGAGGAATACCAAAACGTGGAAAATATTGTTCGTATAACGTATTGATAACTGTGCCTGCCTGTATATCTTTGATTGGATAAGCTTCTGGCCATCGAGTAAATCTATCTATTATTGTTAAAATGTAGGAATATCCATTTGAAGACGGTAAAGGACCTACCAAATCTAAATGGATATGTTCGAATCTTGTTTTGGGTAGTTCGAATTTACCGATTTCTGATTTTGTATGTTTAGTTATTTTGGCTTTTTGGCTATTGACACAATTTCTAGTCCACTTGTTAATATCTGTATTCATTCCAGGCCAAAAGTACTTTGAAACAATAGATTTTCGTGTTGTTCTAATTCCTGGATGAGATAAATTATGTATGGTATTAAAGATAGTTTTTCGAAGTTCTTTGGGTATATATGACCGTGAATTTTTAGTAGAAACTTCGCACCAAATGTCAGACTCAGAAGTATTTAATTTAATTTTTACAAGCTTATATTTTGAATTATCTGGTCTGTTATGTTGGGTTATCAAAAGATGTGTAAGTTCTTCGTTACTATTTTGATACTCAGCAACAGTTTTTAAATCAAATTTAGTATTGTTATGTTTTGTATGTTCAGAATTTTCGATAGAAATTCTAGATAAAGTATCTGCTGCTGTGTTTGATTTGCCTTTGATATGTCTGATATCTGAGGTAAATTGAGTTATGTAGTCAAGATGTCTAGTTTGTCTTGGACTTCTTTCTGTTTTAGACCATATTGCTGTAATGAGCGGTTTGTGGTCTGTAAAAGCTGTAAATTCTCGACCTTCTAGAAAATGTCTAAAATGTTTGATGGCTAGATATAATGCCAAAAGTTCTCGGTCGAATGCTGAATATTTGATTTCTGCTTCTTTTAAATTTTTAGAGAAAAATGCAATGGGTTCCCAATGATTTGCATTGGATTGTTGGAGAACTGCACCAACAGCGCTAGCAGAAGCGTCTACTGTTAAATTGAATTTTGCATTTTCAATAGGATGAATTAATAAAGTTGCTTTTGAAAATGATTGTTTAATTTTGTTAAGTTGATCTTCACATTCTGCTGGCCAAGAAAATTTTTTAGTGTTATTTGGTTTCTTTTTGAGAAGGGCCAAATGAGTGTGAATTGGGTTTAGTAATTTGGCAAGATTTGGAATAAATCTATGGTAATAATTAACCATGCCTATAAATTGTTGAATTTGTTTAATGGAATTTGGAGAAGGAAAATGGTTAATAATTTGGACTCTGTCTTCTGAAGGTAAGATCCCTTCTTTTGTTATTTTATGACTGAGGAAGTCCAAAGATCCAACTCCGAAAATGCATTTGGATGGATTGATATTGATTCCGAAATCTGATAGTTGTTTAAAAATTTGGTTTAAATGATTTTGATGTTCGGATTCAGATTTGCTGGCAACTAAAATATCGTCAATGTAGACAAAAGCGAAATCTAAATTTTTAATGATTTGGTCCATGAATCGTTGAAATGTTTGTGCAGCATTTCTTAGACCAAAAGGCATCCTTGTGAATTCAAATAATCCGAAAGGAGTTGTAATGGCTGTTTTATGTATGTCATCTTTAGCCATTGGAATTTGGTGGTAAGCTCTTATCGAATCAATTTTTGAGAAAATGGTGCAACCCTTTAAGTTCATTGAAAAATTTTGTATGTGTGGTAATGGGTATCTATCCGGAACTGTGATTGCGTTGAGTCTGCGATAATCTCCACATGGTCGCCAATCTGTAGAATTTTTCTTTGCTACTAGATGTAGTGCAGAAGATACTGAAGAAGATGATAATTGGCACAGACCTAATTTAACCATGTGATCAAATTCTAATTTTGCAATTTTGTATTTATGTCCATCTAAACGTCTTGGACGAGAAAAAGGAAGTAGTCCTTTAGTTTCTATGTGATGTACAACGTTATGTTTTACTGGGATATCATAACGAGGTGGTTGTGTTAATGTGGGAAATCTTTGCAAAATTTTACCGTACTCATTACTGATTGCGTAGTATCGAGGAGTTGGGGTATTTGCGTTTACCGTGATTCCGCTAACACTTAAAGTTGTTGTACCGTCGAGTAATCTTTTGTTTTTTAAATCGACGAGTAAATTAAATTTTGTTAAAAAGTCTGCTCCGATAATGTGCTTGTTGACATTAGCATTTACAAATCGGAAAATGAATTCTCTCCTAAGACCGAAATCTACTTTAAGTAATTTTGTACCATAAGTGTTAATTAATGGTAGAATCGTTTGCTGCGGATAAATATAAGTTAGGGTCTTTGTTAAATTTTTTAAAGAATTCATTAGGTACTACTGAAATATCAGCACCTGTATCAATAAGAAATTTGAATTTGTTTTCTTTGTCAAAAATGAATAAATGTTTAGAAATATTATTGTTAAATATATTGTTCACTGAGGGATTAATTAGTTTTTTTGATTATTAATAGTTTTGTAAGAACACGGCGAAATGCATTTATTCGCTTTGGTACCATATTTATTGTGGTACCAACAATAAGAATTGTTATCTCTAGATTTTGAAACTTGTCTATTATCTCTCGATCTGTTTCTAGACCGTGAGTGAGAAAATTGGTTTTGACACGATAATCCTTTTATCAAATTTTCGAGATTTTCTATTTTGTTTTCTAAATTATTTATTTTTGTTAAAAGGAAGTAGTTATCGATAAAATTGTAATTTGGTTTTGGTAGATTTTTGTTTATCTCCGATATAAATTGAATTTTGGAAATATCATATATATTATCTGCCAAATCTAAAAGTTCTTTAATATCTTCTTTTCCTGAAGATATTAAGGCTATGTTGATATTTGCCGGCATTTTTCTCATCCATAATTTTTTAATTAAAGATTTGCTAAATGTGGAGGAATTGCCTGCAAGAATTTCCATGGAGCGATAGAATTCAGAAGGTTTTCTATCTCCGGTTTCGGTAGTAGATAGAAGTTGCTCTAACTTTTTTTCTTCCGATTCAGTAAATCATTTGATTAGAGTATTCTTCAAACTTTGATATTTATTGAAAAGTGGAGGATTTTGCAAAAAATCTAAGACATTTGTTATGACGTCCACTGGTAAAGATTGAACAACGTGACTATATTTTGTCTCGTCTACTGTTATTCTTTTAGAAGCAAATTGGGCTTCGGCTTGAATGAACCAAGCTTCTGGATATGGAGTCCAAAAGCTTGGTAGTTTAATTGAAGTTGTGGCTAAATAATTGTTTTCGTTGAAATTTGTAGCATTTGTATGTAATGTTTGTTGTGAAAAATTTGACTCGTCTTCACTAGTCATCATCATTAATGTTGTTCACTGTTTGAAAGTAAAATTTCACTTTTTTTTTAATTTAAATTGCACACTGATTTTAACGAAACTTAACTTCGCGAATCACCAAAATGAAAGAACAACCCCTTATTATAACTTTTTAAGTTATATTAATATTTCAAGAATGATTATATATTGAGAAGAAAAATATATTATTTTTAGTAGAAAAGACAAATAATATTTTATTTAAATAAATATTTTGAAAGTGTGAGGAAATGTTGTTTATGATTTTTTTTAATTATGTAGTAGTGGTACAATTAAAGTAATTTTAATTATAAAAACACGTACCGTTGTTGTCTTCGTTTATTGTTACGGTGTTGTCTTTTCTTCTTTCTTCCTAAAGATGTAATCTTCTCTTTGATGTGTTGATTCGTTGATGGTTTTTAAACTAGAGGATTCCTTACCCTGGGTGGGGGGCACCTCTTATTAAAATTTTGTTTCTTGAATTGTTAAATCTTCGTTGTCTTCGTTTTTTAAAATGAGAGAATACCTTACTTTTGAATAAAAATACTTTATTAATAATATAATCAAACTTAAGAAATTTTAATAAAAATAAAAAATTAAATTTGTAGCTACTGCTACAACGTACGTGGAGAAAATTCAGAGAGAGAAAACGTGCAAGGAGAAAGACTCAACAGTCTATCTACAATTATTACCAACCAGGACGACGGTCGACCTTATGTAAGAGTGCAGATAGGCAGTGAATCCATTCTGGGTGTGCTCGACAGCGGTGCCAGCGTGAGTTGCTTGGGACAAGGAGCCCTAGAGTTTGTCCAGCGCTCAGGCTTAAAACTCTCCGCATTGTCAGCCTCAGTTCGTACCGCCGACGGTACTAGCCTGTCCGTCCCCGGCACAATAAGAACTGCAGTCACCTATCGAGGACAGATGGAAGTCTTAACCCTGTTTGTAGTGCCTGGCCTAAGCCAGCAATTGTATTTAGGCGTCGACTTCTGGCGAGCGTTTAAACTTGCGCCAAACATTATCTCCTCTCTTGACGTACAGCCCCCTTCCTTGGTTGGGACGAACTTTCATTCCCTGAATAACTCAGACAGAACCAAACTCGACACAGTCATTGCACAATTCCCTTCGTTTACAGCTCTAGGTTTGGGAAAGACCCACCTAGAGGAGCATGTTATTGATACCGGCGATGCTCAGCCTATTAAACAAAAGCACTATCCCATTTCTCCAGCAATCCAAAAGCTGATGTACGACGAAATCGACCATATGTTGGAGTTAGGGGTAATTGAAGAGTCCAACAGTCCCCGGAATTCCCCAGTCGTACTTGTACGTAAACCTGGAAAGGCTCTGTTTGGACTCTCGCAAGGTGAACCAAGTCACGAAAAAGGACGCCTGCCCCTTACCCTACATCGACGGATTGCTTGGACGACTGCAGGACACCCACTTCATTTCGTCCATCGATTTGAAGGACGCCATTTGGCAAATTCCTTTGGAGAAACAGTCAAGGGAGAAGACAGCGTTCACAGTGCCCGGCAGGCCGCTCTACCAATACACCGTCATGCCTTTTGGGTTGTGCAATGCCCCACAACGAATGTGTCGCTTAATGGATAAAATAATTCCCGGTCGTTTACGCGAACATGTCTTCGTCTACTTGGACGATTTATTAATCGTATCACCTGACTTAGTAACACACCTGAAAATCTTACGAGAAGTAGCTGATTGTCTGCGCAGCGCTAAATTGACGATTAACGTCGAGAAAAGCCGCTTTTGCGTCAAGCAAGTCCGCTACCTGGGTTTCATGATTGGAGATGGAACTCTGAGAACTGACCCCGAGAAAGTAACAGCGGTGGCGGATTTCCCTATTCCCCGCTCTGCTAAACAAATCCGCAGATTTCTCGGAATGACGGGTTGGTATCAGAGATTCATCCCCAATTATGCGACCCTGGCAGCCCCGATTACGGACTGCTTAAAGAAGGGAAAAAGTTTCTCGTGGACAGACGAAGCGCAGCAATCCTTCGACAATCTTAAACAAGCAATGTGTAGCGCACCAATCTTAACAACACCTGACTTCTCTAAGAAGTTCTTCATACAGTGTGATGCTAGCACTTCTGGTGTAGGTAGTGTACTCTTTCAAGTCGATGACGCAGGAGCAGAATGACCTATAGCATATATGTCGAAAAAGCTCAATCCAGCTCAGCGTAACTACAGCATCACTGAATTGGAATGTTATGCTGCCGTGCTGAGCGTAAAAAAAATTCCGAGCTTATGTTGTTGTTTACTATCATCACAGATCATGCCAGTCTGAAGTGGCTGATGAGTCACTCGGATCTCTCTGGCCGATTGGCTCAATGGAGTCTAAAGCTGCAGGCTTATGACTTCCAGATCGAGCATCGTAAGGGTTCGCAGAATGTGGTCCCTGACACCTTGTCCCGAGCACACACTGAAACGGCAGAGGAGTTGAAAGTAAGTGCATTCGACGTAGACTTAAATTCGCCATACTTCTCCATGGAAGAGTATGAGCAGTTGAAATCGGCTGTGCTTGCTAATCCAACACAACTCCCTGATCTCTGTGTCTCGGACGGGTACAGATATAAGAGGACCCAACCCCGAAGCGGTGACTCGTTGCAGAAGGACTTAGCCTGGAAGCTTTGGGTTCCATCGGGTCTGGTGAAAGGTTTGATCCGTGAGGCTCATGAGTCACCTCAGTCAGCGCATGGAGGCTTTCACAAGACCCTGTCGAGACTTCGTGAAAAATTTTATTGGCCTTGCATGGTCACTGCCAAGTATACAAAGAAACGAAATCTCCAAACACCATCTTGCGAGCACCAATGGGAAAGCCTTTGGAAGCCTTGCGTTCAATATAATTTCTATACATTGACTTCCTCGGACCTTATCCCCGCACCAAACGCGGAAATACAGTAATTTTCGTAGCATTAGATAGCTTTACCAAATTTGTCTTCATTAAGCCAATGCGTACTGAGCGAGCAGATCTAGCCAGTGCCTTCTTGGAGAAAGATGTTCTATCTGTCTTCGGAGTCCCCAAAACTATTTTCTCTGACAATGGGCGACAGTTCGTCTCCAGTACCTTCCAGAAACTATTGAACGAATATGGTATCAAACATGTCAAGACTGCTAAATATTCTCCGCATCCTAACGCTTCAGAACGAGTCAATAGAACCATTCTGTCTGCCATTCGTGCATGTGCGTTATGATGGCCCTGCCATTTTTGAATTTCTAATAAATAAAAAATGTGCTGAAATGTGCCCAGTATGTGCTATTACGTGCCCCTTGAACAAAAAATGTACTCAAAAATTATAATTTTTATGAGGAGGTCCTTTTTTTTAAGTCCGGTTAGCTCCGCTACTTATTTTATCGAATTTATTGAAATTGTGCCGTAATATGCTCGACATGTGCAGATGTAAAAAAAAAAATTACAATTTTACAAGTATAAATGAAAAAATTTGCTGGCTTTTTCTGGTCATTGTAAAAATCTATACTGCATAAAATAAACTCACGCCGTAAGATTATGTGTTAATGTGACAGTACGTATGAAAGGTAACAAAAATTTTACTCGTCGAAAAAATTTCGTTACAGAAAAAAAACTAGCTCTTTACAAAATATTGAAAAATCAAACAGGATAAAATGAGATCAGACAATATAATCAAATAATTTTTAAAAAAGAATAGATGCGCTGAAATGTGCCCAGTATGTGCTATAAGGCACAACATAAAAAAAAAATGAATCAAAAAAATACAGTTTTTATGGAGAGGACCTTTTTGTAGGGAAGTGCTTGTAACACCGCAACTTTGAATAATCAAAATCACGACAATGTGTGTGTCATGTACTACAGTATGCAAAAACTAAAAAAACGTATTTGCAGTTTTGCAAAAAGTACAATAAAATCGAAAATTTATAATTAAAGTTAACTCCACTTCCAGATTCTACACTAAAACCATAGATTGTGCTGTTACCTTATGAAGTTGTAGAATAAAGTGCAGTCGTGAGGAAAATAGAATGAGCATTTCCGAACATAGTGAAAGGCGGAAAAAGATTAAAATTTTTTTCTTTAAAGTCAGCCCTGCTTAATCACTCAGTTTTAGAATAAAAGGCTGTGCTGCAATGTGTAAAGGTTGTAGGGTTATGTGCAGTATCAGAAGTGATTGAGTTGTCTAATTTTAAATAATTCCGTAGCTAATTTTTAAATCGTCTCTAAAAGTTAGCCCAACGTTATGACTCTTATCAGAGATAATACGTTGTGCTATTATGCAATGGAGTTATAGAACAATTTGCCGTCGAAAAATGTTGAAAAAAGTTGTTTTATATCGTTATATATATTCGTAGAAAGGCTATCTGTATCTTTTTCACAAATGACCATCAACACACAACTCTTGTTGATTGCAGCACAACCTATAATTATAGAATTCAATCAGAAAACGAAACAAACGTCTTTAAAATTTGTCTTTTATTGTTCCTTGAAATAGGTACTCTATTTTTTCTACGACTGCAGATCGATTAACGACGCCTATTAATTTCAGCACAAACTATGATCAGGCATCAACGTGGGCAAACCTCTGAAAAAAATTCAAATTTCAACCATCACGGGGTGCAAAATTGCTTACGCAATCGTTAGAACCATTGCAGATCGCTCATCATTCTGAAATCATTGCAGTACAACGTGTACAATTAGGTAACACTTACAACACAGAGCTAACTTTTAGAAGAGTCCTCTGAATATCGCCCTTTAGTATACCTCGACATGCTACTTCGTTTTTCTTTACGATTACACATGGTTTTAAAACGTCTTTCGATTGCAGCACAAACTATTTTTTTTAAAAACAGTTAGGAAGACGAGCTAACTTTGCGAAGAAAATTTCATTCACCTCGATAAATCACCTTTACCGTCTTTTTTTGACGGCACATTGTTCTATGATCCTCCTACATTGCAGCACAACATATAATTCTTAGATAATATTCATAGAGTTGAGCTAACTGTCAGACACGATTGAAGAATAAGCCTTGAAATCATAAAAAATCTGGAAACTCTATTACCTCTGCTACTGCACATGACTCTACATCCCTTACACATTGCAGCACAACCTCTGATTTTGACAATTAGTCATAAAGTAGAGCTAACTTTGAAGAAAAAATTTAAAGCGTTCTTTTGATCAATGTAAAATCTACTTTGCCGTCTTTTTTTGACGGCACATTGTTTCATAATCCTCCTCCATTGCAGCACAACCCATGATCGAAGAATACAGGCATGAACGTAGGCTAGCTTCTAGATTAGATTTGAAATCTTAGCTATATTCTTGTTCGAAATTGCTTTTGCAATCGTCTTTACTATTGCACATCGTTTATCATGCTGAGAACATCGCAGCACAACGTGTAAACTCAGGTTACACTTTTAACACGGAGCTAACTTTTGAGAGTTTTCAATTTTCGCCTTTCATTATGTCCGGAAATGCTAATTCTATTTTTTTACGACTGCACTCCATTCTACAACTTCATAAGGTTACAGCACAATCTATGGTTTTAGTGCAGACTCTTAAAGTGAAGTTAAGTTTAATTATAAATTTCCGATTTTATTGTACTTCTTGCAAAACTGCAAATCCTTTTTTTAGTTCCTGCACTCTGTAGTACATGTTGAGCACATCATGGCACACTGGCGTGACTTTAATTATTAAACATTGCGGTGCTAGAGTGACTCGAAAAAGCTGGCAAAATTTTTTATTTATACTTGTAAAATGTTTTTTTTTCACACTTGCACATGACAGCACATGTCGAGCACATTACGGCACAATTTCAATAAATTCGATAAAGTAAAGTAGTGGAGCTAACCGGACTTAAAAAAAAGGACCTCCTCATAAAAATTATAATTTTTGAGTACATTTTTTTTTCAAGGGGCACGTAATAGCACATACTGGGCACATTTCAGCACATTTTTTATTTATTAGAAATTCAAAAATGGCAGGGCCATCATAACGCACATGCACGAATGGCAGACAGAATGGATCTATTGACTCGTTCTGAAGCGTTAGGATGCGGAGAATATTTAGCAGTCTTGACATGTTTGATACCATATTCGTTCAATAGTTTCTGGAAGGTACTGGAGACGAACTGTCGCCCATTGTCAGAGAAAATAGTTTTGGGGACTCCGAAGACAGATAGCCCTCTAATTACATTAGATTTCTCAAATTAATAATAAAGGAAAGGAAAGAAAGAATTCCGTTAATTTATATACGTAACTACTTAATATATTGGCTATGAGAGTTAGTCACAGATTAGTCGTAGTAGCTTGAAGATGCCTTAGTAGGGCGAAACGCGTCGCTACACTTTTTATAAATAAATTAACATTTTTTTGTAGAATTAACAAGTGTTTTCATTATACATCATGGTGAATAACCAGAAATTCTACCAAGTGCCTACAAAATCCTCAATTTGTTCGTTAAAAGGTAAAGTTATTTCACATACGTGCATATTATGCGATAAAGCATAGAATTCCCTCCCCCTAGGATTGTTAAACAGTGATCAAAAGTATGTATCTATAAATATCCCTCAGAGCGGCAGGAACACATAGAAGGAATTGTTGTTCTTTCCTTGTTTTAGCTCCTGTGAGAATTAATCGTCCGGAACGAATACGCATCAAAGAGTCGCCCAGTGCTGTCCGCCAGGGTAATGGAAGAATACGTCTTTCACGTATAGAGAGACAGGGCAAGTAAGCCCCTAAGGAGTGAGTACATTCTCAACCATTAAATTAGAAATCATGTTTATATTAATTACTGCATCCTAATTAAAAATTTTTTTTTGTGCAAATCCGCGAAATATAATAATAGAATAATAATGGTGCTTAGTGGTCGAATATGCCGGAAGGGCTGATAGTGCATATATAGTTATAGTTTTTGAACGAATTTCCAATTTCAATTTTAAAGAAACTTCCTTATATTGTATTCAGAGCGTCACTCTGCCGTGAATTAGTGGAACAGTTGCATTACAAAGCAGAAAGGAAGAAATAAGAAAAATAAAAACAAAATTGTTCGAAAGTAGAGTAGATACATTTAGATTATTTCTGTTATCGTTTGTATACCTAAATTTTATTAGTTAGGACGTTCATTTCCGCATGGTCTTTTCCTTTTTATTTTCACAGTCGAAGTATATGAATAATCTTAAGCTCATCAATTCTAGTTGCTATACTGTCAATGTGTTAGAATGTTACTAGGGTGAAACAATTTGTTTTAAAAGAAAAAAATGCATTTAAATTGTGATACCTTCGGTATCAATTGCTAATTTTGTTTACTCCTAAGATTTTTTATTAACACGTTGCGTTCGAATGCACACGTGAATTTACTGGCGTTTTGTTTCGGTCTGTTTTGAGTGATTTTTTTACGATCCTATAATACCTACTCGACCTAGAAAAAGAAATGATAGCCATTAAGTCACGGTTGTCTCGGCATTGAATTTTTTTCGTTTTTTTTGCAGACCTAATACGAGATACAATAAAAATGTTTGTTTCTATGCACCTGGTACAAATATTCACATTATAGTTGTTTACCGCGCAAGAATTGAAAACCGAATGGATCTAGCTAGATGCATTACGTAAATCGGAAATTCGACGACAGAACACTAAATCTCATGATTCGATATTCATTCCTTACTATTTGATCGTTTTTTTCTATTACTGATGAGACTACCTAAAATAAGCAATTCATTACTCAGCATGTCGGAATATATATAGGAGTATGGCAATTGTCAGTTTTGTTAGCCTATAGTTTTTTTTGATACCTTGTTAAATATGTTATTCAGAACCTAGTTTTATTTAAGTAATACATATGCGACAGTAACCCAAAATATAGGTTTTCTTTTGTAGTAATTATTTCTAAGCTGAGGAAATGTTATTCTTGTACTAGTAGTATTAGCAATTAAATATTAAAATGAATTATATGAGATAATTTATTGCTTTTATTTCAGGTGCCCTCAAGAAGCTTCATATCCCTTTTTGCCTCTTCATCCCCTCTCCCTACCGTTATGTTTTAATTCAATTTGTGTTTCTTTTGTATTTGTTTCAGTATCCCTTTACAGGTTGGGCCTACACCTTAGCCAGGTGTAGGAATAGTGGTGGGTTAGTGCCTGAACCATCGCATATGGGGGTAGTCTTTTTCTTGCTTTTGTTAATTTCCAGATGGTTCAGTGCGGCTAAGGGTAACAGGTGACACCAGACCTGTTGCTCTTCCTTCTAGTTTTCTGTTTCTCGTTTTTGTTTCCTTTCGTGGCAGACCTGAAGAAAGGATACCACAACCTTTCTTCGCCACAGGCACACGAAATTCTGTTGTAGATGTGTGAATCGGATGTTCAAGGACTCACACCCCATACCGGCGAGCTAGGACGTGCTGCCAGCTAGCGCGTGCCACTTGAACATCCTGCGGCAACTTCACGTTGCTCATCCGCACACGCATATATTACATGCTACTAGTAAGAAACTAAATGGAGTGGCCCTAGCGTGTAAAATCCGTGTACATAAGTGTGCCGATTTCTACGGTTTTTTTGCTCTCATTTTTCTTCTCGTGCTGTCACTTGTTTGACATTTGTCTTTAACCGAGTGTTGTGGTTGAAAAAGTGCTAATTTTATCGTCCTGTAATGTTGAAGTAAGGATTAAGTGATTGCGAAGGACAAAAATATAAAACTATTGCGTGTTGTGTCAAAACTATGTGAAAAAAGTTCAAGTTTTAAACAATTAGTGATAATGAAGTGTATAGTGCAATTGTGCAAAAATTCAAGTTCTTTAAAACACCCCGGGATTTAATTTCACAGATAAAGTAGAGAAAATAACTTTCTTTTGTGATGAGATTATTTCAAGCGGTGTTAAACACACTATTAACTTATAAAATACCCACTTTTTGCGTTAAGGTAGACTTTGTTTACCTTTGGCTCAGCAGCCATATTTTCTTGAGTTATCACTTACAAAGGCGGTGGTGTAATTAAATTTTGCAAGGAGTTAGTAAATGAAAACTTTATTATTGAACTGTTTACTGATTTGCAAATTAATTAGTTAAATTTCTTGTGATGAAAAGCCGTAATAAAAATTACAAATTTTAGTGAAAAAGCTGCTTTTAAATTGCAATTTTAAACAGATTTCTCCAGAAGTTTAAAAATTGCACCAAAGCACCCCCATATAAAGGTTTTTTTTTCAGCCTGTCCTGTACCGCTTTTCTTTTGCGCGTGTAAACTTACACATTTTAGGCACAGGCTACGGAAATCTCTGCTATTGGGCCACTCCATTTAGTTACTTACTCGTAGATTACATGTTGCTAATCATAAAATTACAAAAACACTAATATTTGCACTTTTGTTGAGAAGCTGTCACAGATAGAGGAAAATAAGAGATGACTATTCAAATATTAAATCATCTACAAATTTACCTCCATCCACTAACAACACAATAAAATGTTTAACAATAATATATTTCATATATAATTAACATTAAAAAATTACAACACATACTGAACACTAAACCAAATTAAACTCTTTTAGAACAGTTTAAACTAATGTTAAATCAGTTTAATGTTCCCTCACTCTTTCACTTATTTCTTTACAGCCCGAAAGTAAATCACTATACACTTCAATATAAAATTATTTAATCTTTAATCTGTTAATTTTTGCTTTCAAACAAATAATATCCGAAAGAAAACAAATTGCGTCAGCTCATATTGACAGTTTGAAAGTTTCTTACGCATACAAATAATTAACTTAACTCAGTCATGTGCTTCACATGAATTCTTTTTAGAGAGCATAATTTTGACTGGAGTAAGTGATTATCTCAAATAATTTTGACAGGAGTAAATGACTGCACACTACCTGTACTCTTTACTTCCATGTATATTCTTATGACTTTGAAATCTGGATATATTTAATCTTTGCCTGAAGCATCGTTTTAGGGGGTACATTTTCATTTGTCAGTTCAAGATGGTTCAGTGCGGCTAAGGGTAATAGGAAACACCAAGCCTGTTATTCTTCCTTTTATCTGTTTCTGGTTTTTTTTTATTCGTGGCAGACCTAAAAGAAGGACTCCACAACCATCTTTCGCCACAGGCACGCGAACTTCTATTTTTAATGTGTGATTGGATACATACCCAATACCCAATACCGACGAGCTAGGACGTGCTGCCAGTTAGCGCGTTCCACCTTCACGTTGCACATCACCACCACGCACACATTACATTATACCCGGCTAATGAAACAATTGCCCCTATTACTGAATCCGCCGGGAGAACAACGTTTGCGAATTTGGTAATTTGCGATCACCGAAAACTATCGAAGTGAAAATGTGACGTTTCACTTGATCATTGAAAACGACAAAATCGATTCCTGCTTAGTTATTCTTACGTTTGAAATTCGTAAAATTGATTGCTTAAATTTCTTCATTCAAGTGTAATTTTATCCATTCTGGGCGTAGTTTTGTTTCCATTAAATTAAGTATATTAGCTAAATGCTGAGAAAAAGTGGGTTGAGATATTCTTAGTTTAAAATCATTTGCTATTCCACGCTGATAGCTCGGTGTAGACCGCACTGTCGGAACAATATCCTTATTTAACTCCCCTAAAGCACACATAAAAGCTGGCTTTAAGCCTACAATTTCTTTTAAATCTAAAGAAAGAAACGAAATTTATAACAATAAACGTAGAGTACATATTTAGTCAACTAACTCGCAATGCGCTAAAAGCATTAAATTTTCTGCTGTATTTCGGATTGTTCTTCGTAACAGTCTTAATGATATCTCCTCATCGTCTTCTAAATCCATCTCATGTTCGTAATTTTTTGCAATATTGCCTACAACTTTGTAAAAAAATTAACATTAAACTGTATAACCTCACTTTTACGCTTGATATTTAGATAAACCATCAGGAGATTACATTTTCGAAAGATAACATCTGAGACTTGATGTGGCAGCCCTGCCGGCGGATTAAAAAAATCGTAACGTAAAGAGGAAGTGAATCTTATTTGCGGCGTGAATACTTAATCCGTCGGATTCAACAATAGAGGCCAATTTATCTCAGGGCATGGGTCGAGCCACACGTTGGGCCTTGAACCTACTTAGCGTGAAGTTTCTTTTTATGCTTATTTTCTGCCTTTCCTAAGTTCCCACTTCTTCTTCCTACCCGCTCACTTCCTCAGCTTCCCTTCCCTGTCCCTGTCAGGCCCCTCGAAGAGTACCTGTCCAGTTATGTGAGCCAACGAATAAGTCGCTGGATGAAAAATTATGTCGTTTATAACCAATACACTTGGATAACACCTCTGCCTAGCACATTATTATAAGGTCTACCTCAGACCCAAACAGGATAAAATTTGCATTTTATACCAGTTACCACTAATGAACTCGGTTCAAATAATGCCATAAAAAATGTCATATGGAACTGTACCAGATTAGTTACGAGTTGACAGCTGGACGCAGAAAAGTCAATAGTTGGTGATGCACTCGGTGGTTTTATTCTTGTTTTTGTGTTTTTAGAGGAAATATGAAATTTAATCGTTTTAACTACCTATGCTTCTATCGGTACATATATTAAAGTTACTAGTGTTTATTGTGGAAATCAATTTTGTATACTTTCTGCGCTTTGTGTCGCTGAACCTGAGTTGCAAGTGGAAGGTGATATAGCAGAATCTTTATATTTTATACCATTTTATAAATAAATTGTACACTGTTTTCACTACAACCGAAATTATTACAAGATTAATCTTTGACATCGCCGTTATTTTAATATTGTTTACATTCTGTTTCAAAATTTATTGGCTATATAATTAAGGATTAAAAGAAAGACTCTTGATCATTATAGATTGTATCAAAAAAGCCTATAACATTATTAATTCTCCGCATTTTTTCTGTACATTTTCATAAATAACTTGGACGTGTATTCCTACGAGGAAGAAACTAATGGAGATGCCCTTATGTATCTGTATACGCTGATTTTCACTGGTCAAATTTTAATCCATGTGATGTGAAAATTTAACGATGTGTTGTCAAATCAACGAAGTTCTGTCACTTTTCTGTTGACTTAACAAAATTGTTGACCGATTTAAAAGTTCTGATTTAATGAAATTGGTGTTATATATATCATTAAAAATTTTAAATTGGTGAAGTGAAAGAAGAGTTATACATACTTTAACTGATATTGTTAGTTAAATAAACAAGGTTTTAGTGAAAACTTATTATTAAGTGCATAGTGGAATTTTGTAACACCCTTTGTCGACAATCTGGCATATCCTATCACACCTAAGACAAGCTACCATTAATCAGTTATTTAGAAACAACAACAACATGTCCAGTAAATGGTAAATGGCTGAACTAGTTACAGCGTTATCAATGGTATGCAGTTGCGGCCGAGTTGGATATGAAGCCGCCTGAACAACAAGCAGCACAATTTATGTTAGCCACATGACCGGATACGACTGAAATCTTCAACTCTTTCGGATTAAGCAGCGAGGATAAAAAGAAAGTGAACATGATCCAAGGAGAAATTGCAGCTATATTTGATCCTAAGGTCAGCGTGACCTTTGAAATGTATGCGTTTAATTAATTAGTTCAAACCGAAGGCGAAAGCATCGATGACTTTTTCACAAAAATTAAAAATCAGGCACAAAAATGTGATTTCGGTAGCTTACGGGATTGTTATTGGTGCGCTTTGTGATACAGTGAAAGAGAAATTATTATCCTACGAGAATTTAACGTTAGATCAGGCCATAAAAATTTGCAGAGCAATTGAAATTGCTACAAAACAGTTAAGAGAGATCCATAAAGAGCAAGAAATTAACGTTATAAACCGAAACAAAGTATATAGCCAAAGTACATAAGCAACTAAGCTCATCCACAAGCATAACAAAAAATCCACACAAACAGCATGCAGACTATGACTGTTCACGTTGCGGTTCTCAACACGGTAAAAAACAATGTAAAGCGTTTAACGTGATTTATAGGTTGTGCAAAAAAGTGTCACTTTGCCAATTATTGACGTCGAACGATAAGAGAATACATCGATACTCTTAACAATGCCATGTAGAAAAACTGTAGTAGTGTTAGTAGCAATTCTTATAGTAATATTCTAGTTCTAACGTCTTAAACCAGTGATGTCCAAACCTATGCCCGCGGGCAAGTGACTTTTGAGCTTCTAAATTCGTATATGCACTTGTTTGGCTGTATTCGGTTGACTATTTTTGCGTTTTTTTAATAATTAAATCATACAAAAGTTAAAAAAAATCTTCATATTTCAGTAGTTTTGTTGCCCGCTGCCTGCAGATTCACAGGGGGACCAACGCGTTAACAAATTTTCACTAATTTGTTGGCGTGCCGTAACTGTGGATACTGTAGGAAGTCCGCATCTCCCTGCACGTGGGGCGGCTGGTAACAGTCAGGTAGTTTACTATAGACTGGCTAATGATGACGGGCGGAGAGACAGTTACTCTCTTGATCAAACTCCCCCAATCCAGGGTGTTAAGCGTCTTCCGTGCCTATTGGATAGTTTGTAGCTGGGGGCAACTAGCTGTATTCTAACGGAGCCTCCTTGATACCTGTCCGCCTCAAGGAGTATGCAGGACCGCCATGGTAAGAGGCTCTACCTTGGTTGATTCCCCACAACCCCAATAATATATCGAGACCAAAGTGCGAAAGTGGTCGATTATGAAATTGAAATTATGAACAAAAAACACCCAGCCTCGGATAAAACCGAGACTACTTCGTCCACCCGAAAAGGGGGACAACCCGCCATCAAGGCAGACCCGGCCCACGGGTTAAGTGGGCAACCTTCTGCGAGCAGTGCTCGCTCCTCCAACACTTCTAAGGCAAACACGGTGACTCTCCCCAAGGAGTCCTGTGAACCCCCTTCCTCGGGGAAAGTGCACGCCACTGCCAAGGACCCCAAACCCGGTATCAGCAGCACTGTTCCTCCTCAATCTGCAAAACCTACGCGTGGTAGTGCGTCCCTGTCCAAGGCTAAAATACCCGGACATACATCCTCCAGCGCGCCTCTCAGGACACCCCAGTCCAACCCTACGACCACCAAGCAGAAGGGAAATGCCTTAACGGTGGCCTTCAAAGAGAGACGGACTGCGCTCAGAATCATCCACAGACTGAGGTCCGTGTCTCAGGAGAACCTTAGAGAGAAGGATGAAACCTCTCTGCAATGGGCTAATAAGATTATTGCCCAAGGTAGCGCGTCAGCCTCCAAAGGCCCGTTGCAAGCTACCCCTAAGAGGTTGCGCTCGCCTAACGAGCAGTAGCCATCTTCCAAAAGGATTAAGGCGATAGGCCCTCTTTCCTCCACTGCTAAGTCCTTCAGCGAGATAGCGAAGGACAGCTTAGTAAGGGCGATTATAGATCGCAGCAACGCGGACGGCTCCATCACGCCAGACAAATGGAAGATGGTGGAGATGGCGTTGCTGAAGGTTTATATGGAAGTTCTCTCGTTGAACCCTGGCCCTCCTCCACGTTGTCTTGATGCTGGTTGGCATCAAGGCCACGTTAAGCTACTTGCCTGCTCGAACCAGAGGTCGGCATAACTTCTTGACCAGGCAGTTTCTCGTCTTGGCGAAATCTGGACTGGCGCAAGAATTGAAGCCGTTCCCAGGGATAAAATCCCCTGTAGACCTAGGTCACGGGCCTGGGTACCAGCTGAACCTTCGGATCCTGCAGAGATCCTAAAGTTCTTTCACATGGCCAACCCTGAACTACCTACCCATGATTGGAAAGTAGTCCAGGTGAGCGAAGTCAAGGGAAACTCAAGACAGGTCATTGTGATCCTAAATGAGCAGTCCCTTGCCCCACTTGCTGAATGCAATGGCATTATTTGCTATGGCTTCAGCTCTATCAGCCTGAAGGTTTATGAAAAGGACCTAAAGGCGCTAAATGCTAGTAAACAAGAGGAGAATTCAACAGCCTCCTCAAGCAACACCGAGGAAAAGGAAGGAGTACAGAGTGTAACGACAGTTTCTGCCGTTGTCACTCCCTCACCAGAAGATGGTGAGGCGATGGTCGACGCTATCGTAGTTGACACCCTCCCGGATCCTGGACCAGAGCTGGAGGACCAACTCCTTGGTTCCTCCACTGACGAAGATGCCAGCAATGATGGGGAGACTGCTGACATCACTGCGACAGAGGTATCCTCACCTGGACACAGTGATGTTAAGAGTGTGTTATGATTGAAATTTATTGGATACGGCAACCTGCAATAAAAGGCGATTAGTTTCCGAAAGGAAAGATATATACATACTCCTTTACTTACCTGTTAGTGTCGTCCCTATCGAAGATGCTGTTGATGCTGTGTAGATTTCTTCATTACAGATGAATTGCCATGACCAAAATCGGGAGGAGCCGGAGCACAGCTCAGATGCCGTAAAACTGGAAGCCGCAGGTGGTCCAAAGCCTGTAAGCCATCTGCATTAGTATCAGAAGTATAATAAGAAATAATAAGGCAATAACACTTACCGTACAACACTCTTTGCTACGATGCATCGCCGACTGTTCTTCATACTCCCGAAATATGAAACGCGGAAAACTCGACTACTTGCAACCCAAGGTATACGTTGTCGCGAAATTTAAGGCCCAAAAGGAGCACAGGAGTTTTCTTGAAAAAATTGGCACTTCCCGGTCAAGGAGAATTTTTCCGAGTACGAGAAAAGGAAGCCCGAAGTCAAAAGAATATTTTAAAACAAAAAAGCTGAATTTTAATTTCAAAACATTTCACCAATATCCATAAAATTGGAAGATTTTACATGTCCTCGCTGGAAAACTGGAAATAGGGGTCAAAAGTCAATAAAAACAACGTCTTGGTATGTGAAGCAAGTCAGTCTTGGATTGGAATTAGAAAGTTAATTGAGTTTTGGAAAAATTATTGTGAAAAGGAATTGTGAAAAGTGAAAGTCGATTTTATTCTTCTTGAAAATTAGTCTGGTGAAAGTTAAATCTGGAGCAAGAATAAAGGAAAAGGGAACCGCTGAGGAAGAATTTGGCAAAAGGAAGTGCAGGGAGGAATCTGAGCGCGACATATATTTCAGCAATCAATCGGGAGAGAAAACATAAGTTTTGGCAATTTTTTTTATATATATCGATATTTTGTTTTATTCTCTTTAAATATTTTTGTCTGTTTTGTGTGCTTTAATTTCGGAGATTATCTTTCTTTCTTTCCTTTTATTTTGTTATGCTAGAAAATTGTTGGCTTCTTTTCTGCAAATGTTATAACCTTAAGAGATTGATTTTAGCAGTGAATTTATTTTTTTTGACATTTATTAAGTTTAAGTGATATGAATTTGAGCGGATTTTGGATTGACATTAATTAAATTCAAGGAATTGAATTTGTGATTTATTTAATGAAATTTGAGAATTTGATTTTGGATTTGTGGAATTAAATTTAAGTGATTTTAATGTGTTGTTTGCTTTATCTTCATTTTAACGTTGACTTGTTCGAGTTCGTGGACTCGGTGAAAACACCACGTGGCGCCCACGGATGTTTTAAACTCAAACCCACCCTTTTCTCCATCGCTAGCGGGCATAATTAATGCTTGGACGATCGAGCATATAACAAGTGGTCCAAATTAACCTCCATCATTCGAAAGCAGCGTCCGCAGCCCTTCTCCTTCGTCTTGCGCAAAAAGGAGAAGAGCTCATCCTTGTCCAAGAAGGTACAAGGTACAAGTAAACCAAGGTCATGTATCCTAATTAAGAATAATATTAATGCATTTATTCTCACACAGTTCAGTGACAAGGACACATATTATTATTATTATATGAGGGGTTACCCATATGGTGGGCACTACGACCATGGAGGTCTTTTGTGCCGGAGCCCCATTACTGCAAAAGACCCTCAGCTACCCTGAGGTAAGCGAGGAGGTCTTTAACAGGGGAGGATCTAACGTCAGCCGGATTCAGAAATTCAAGACTGAAGGTCCTCCTTCTAAGCAATGCTAATGCAGGACAGAAGCACAAAATGTGTTATGTGGTTTCGTCGTCTTCCAAACAAAGCCCACATTCTGTCACGCTAGACAGACATATTCTGTGTAGATGATACCTAAGCCCATAGTGGCCAGATAGGTAACCTGAACGCAGTTTGAGATCCGCCTTGCTTAGGGCGGTGATATCGTTATAAGGTCTGACAAGTGCCTTGGCCTGGCGAAGCCCAGAGACGTTCCTCCAGTATAGCAGCTGTTGACTCCTACCCCAATTTTCTACAACGGCTCTCGTCGAAGCCCAACTGAGGCTGCAGTAGGGTTCGGGACCTTGGCAGCGAGAGGATGAGCCTTTCCTGGCCAGTTCATCAGCGATCTCGTTGCCCTCGATACCAGAGTGACCTGATATCCAACAGAGCGTGACCCTGTTGTGGGTGGCCAGTAGCTGGAGGGTGTCGAAGCACTCCTTAGTAATCCTCGAGGAGAAACTCCTTGAGGATAGGGCCTTAAGGGCCGCTTGGCTATCAGAGAAGATAGTAATGTCCGCACCTTTTAGTCCTTTATTGAGGTTAAGAATGGCGCATGTTTCAATGGCATGGATTTCAGCTTGAAAGACGCTGGGCCAACTACCCAATGCGAGCGAAATCCTAGTGTTGGGTCCAAAGAAACCAGCACCGGCACCGGCACCGTGTGCCATTTTAGAGCCATCAGTATACCATTTGAGGCATCTGGGATCCAGACTTGGACCACCGCCGTCCCAGTCTGCTCGTTCAGGGAAAATGGTCCTGAACCTTTTGCCAAAGCGCAGCTCCTTTGTCATGTGATCCGTTACGGAGCACACATCTAAGCCAGGGATGCGCTTGAGGGTGCTCATGTGACCCTTGTCGTCAACCGGCATATTATTCAAGAGCTGCATTCTCAGGGCGCTGATAGCAGCAGATTTCATTATAGAGATGTGCAGTGGAGTAAGTCCAATCACCGCCTCCATGGCAGCGGTAGGACAAGTCCTCATTGCTCCTGTCAAGCCGCTGCAGCTTGTTGCATTTGTCGATTGCCAACCGCTGCTGGACTTTAGACCACCAGACCAGGGCGACGTAAGAAACGATCGGCTTGACAATCGTATTGTACAGCCAGAAAATCATCTTCGGCGTTAGACCCCAAGTCCTTCCGAAGAGTCTTCGACAGGCCCATAAGGCTCGTGTAAGGCTTTAGGGTGGTGTTGAGATGGATGTTCCAATTTAGTCTTTTGTCGAGCGTAATTCCCAAGTATTTGACATTGGAGTACTCAATAGCCGTGCCTTGGATCAGTATTTGATCAAGGTCCAGATGGTGCCTTCTGGGGAATGGCACCAGAACAGCCTTGGCAGGGTTGATCGTAAAATCTTCGTTAGCACACCAATCAGTGACCGTGCGCAGAGCTGATCTCATTAGATCAGTGACAGTAGAGTCGAACTTCCCTGTGATAATGATGGCAAGGTCGTCCGCATAGCCCAGGGTGGATGTAATTTCCCGCTCTTTAAGCATCGCATCCACCCACTTCACAGTTTGCGAGTCCAGACCCCTCCATACGAGAGCTCTAGATATGGACCCATATCTAGTATTTTCGAAAGCACCTTCTATGTCAAGAAAAGCACATAAAGCTATTTCCTTATGATGAAGAGCTTTCTCAATCTTGCTGACTAGATTATGTAAGGCAGTCTCTGTTGATTTGCCTTTTGAGTAGGCAAACTGGGTGGGATGAAGAGGAGATACTTGGTCCAGTTTGTACCTGATGTGAAGGTCTAGCAGTCTCTCCATTGTCTTTAATAGAAAGGAGGTTAGACTGATTGGTCTATACGATTTAGGCAGCTCTAGGGGCCTATTGCCCTGTTTGGGGATAAACACCACCACTACCTTCCTCCATGAGAGTGGTATGTAGCCCCAATTACAGCTGGAAACAGGTTGACCAAAGGGTTAAGGATGGTATCCAGGCAGTTTTGGAGGAGTGCTGGAAAAATCCCATCATCCCCAGGGGCTTTAAAAGGTTGAAAAGAGGCCACTGCCCATATCACCTTATCTTTGTCGAATATGACTCCGGTTCGGCTCAAGGCCCTATGGCACAAAGGAGACCCATCGTCGCAGTCGACGAAATGATCTGAGCCTGGTCCTAGAGTTGACCCGGGGAAGTGCACCTGTAACAGGTATTCTAGGGTTTCCCTTAGGTTTTGGTGTAGGTATCATCCTGCTTGCTGAGAAGCCCTATTCCATTACAGGTGTCCTTGGCTAGTACCTTTTGAAGACGAGCTGCTTCCGGCAAAGATTCTATGCTTTCACAGCGTCTTCTCCAGGACTCGTGTTTGGAGCGTCTAATCTCCTTATTGTATTCAGTGAGTGCGAACCTATATTCGTCCTATTGCTTGGAGCGTTTAGCTCTGTTAAAAAGACGTCTCACCCGCCCACGCATTTCAGACAGTATATACTATAGTAATGTTTTTATCTATAAGATAATTTAGCAGGTACTCACCTCTTTCATTAACGTTGCTGCTGCCCCAGACCGTATGGTGGGCGTTCGCGTCGCATCCAATGATGAACTGCCGATTCGTCCGTTTGCAATAACTGATGAGCTCTTGTACCTCATCAGGTGGAACAGTTGGGCTGTCTCCAGGGAAGTAAGCTGATGCCAGGATGATTTCCTGCATACCTCCTACTGTGGGGATCTCAGCCAGGATCGCCACAAGGTCCCTGGAAATAAAGTTAGTAACGGGGAGATGATTAACACTTTTGTCAATCAGGATAGCCGTCCGTGGCCTAACCTCTCCCCGGTGATAAATCAACTTACCTAATTTTCTGTTGAGTCCTCTGACTTGGCCACTGACAACCCAGGGTTCTTGGATTAGCGCCGGCGTTAACTGTTTTTCGGCGAAAGTCCTGCATAGTGGCCGATGCCCCCTTGGCATGCTGCAGGTTCGCCTGAAGCACCTTAACGGAGCTCATTTTTGCAGCGACTGTCGGATGAGCTTCGCCGCTCTGGCTCGCCGGGGTCCCTTAGAACCACCCTCCATGGAGGTTCGCGGCGCCTCACTAAAAGTAGTGGGGGTTGTCTTCCTGGCCGCCCCACCTGCCCCAATAGTAAGCGACCCAGTGGTCACTTTGGTTGGAGCCGCTGCAGCAGCGGCACCACCGGTCTGCCCAACGGCACGACCGGCCGAGGGGCCGGCAGACACCTTGTGCGGCGGCCCCTCAGCCGCCCCGCCACCCACTGCACCGACGGCAACCGTCACGGAAGCGGGCGGGTCCACTGATTTTGGCTCCACACCAGCTGTCGTCAAAAAGACCGGCGGATCCACTGACCCTGCATCTCTACGGCCTGCATCTCTACGGTCTGCTTCTCTTCAGTCGCAGCCGGATTTTTTGAGGCATTGTCCTTAAGCTAAGTAAGGGTCGCCATTGACGTCTCGTCAATGAGCATCACAAGGTGCAGAAGCTGACCATTTGTCAGTCTCTGTACCACCTTCCACTGCGTAGTTGGGAGGTGGTTTTGGGCATCAATTGATGCCAATACCTTCTCGTTGGTGAGAGAAAGGCTCTGGGGAAAGTAGCCTCGAATCACATGTGTCCGAGGAAACTGACCTTCCTCAGCAAGGGCAATGTCGAAGGCACACTTGGCACGGATATGCTCAAAGTTGCTTCTGACCCAATCCGCCGTCTGAGCATTTGCGCAGACAAGAAGGAGCCAAGCAGTCCGGCGTAAACAGCCCTCTCGTTTGACAACAACTGTTCTTTTTTCAATTGTGACGTCAATAATCGCCTCTTGTAGAAGAGCCATCTGCTCAACTGTTAGGGGGCGATTAATCACGTCCGTTGAGGTCAAGCTCAGCTTGACGCTACCCACCACCTGGCTGTAGGTGGGTTTTACAGATCCCACTTGGGTCGTTTTGGGTGTTTTGATCTTAGGCTGTTCCTGGGACTTTTCCTTGGAACGTGTCCTTTTGACCTCCGGCTTACCGGGTGGTTTCAACTTGGCTACCTCCAGGGCTTTTTCTCTGGGGAGGCCACTTGCCAGCGCCTTGTTGAACCTTCTCCTCTCTGCTGAGGTGAGTTTGACGAATCCGGACTCAGCTCGAAGTTTCAGCTGGTTTATGGAAACGCCAATTTCCGAAAGCCCAGATATCTCCGAGCATAGGCTAGCATTGTCAGGCACCAGGGTGCAGACAGAATCGAGATCCGAGTACTCATCCCCAGATAGCAATTCCCGTCCGCTTTGCACTGACGTAGAGGTGGCACAATTGCTCACAGACATTTGTGGTATTCCAAAAGAGAAGCAGAAAGCCGAAGCTTACTGTTAGCGTTTTGTTCAACTGTGGCCATACCCCTACTGGCCTGATCACAGGTTGATGCATTTAGAACTGCATCAGGTTCTTTAGTTGTATTATTTGAAAAATCCATGTAGATCCCACGAGTAATCGGGAAGGGGAGAGTCACCCGCAGCAGAGCCCGTTGCTACAAGGAAGTCTTGATAAAACTGGAGGGCGACCGGTATCCAGAGTTCGCATACTAGCGGCCAAGCACCCCCTTGACCACGCATCCCTCGGCGTATGCTGTTCCACCTTAGATTGGGGTATTTTTTAGAGAGTATCCTTCTCTCCGCCCGACTACCATTAGCCAGCACTCCTGGCAGAGACATGACCGTACCAGGAGTCTGTTTCCAGCCGCCCCCACGGGGAGGGTGTAGTCGCACTTCCGTCAGTACACATAGTTACGGCACGTACACCAAAGTATTGCGTGTGAATCCCCCTATGTGCCTGACGGCTGACGGCCGACAAGGACACAACAACAGCCATACTGGAGTTACAAAACAACAATATCTGGATAACCTCCAGTTACATGGCACACGATGTGGCGGACATTCCTAGTACACTTCTCAGGAATGTGATCAAGGAAGCCACTAAACAAAAGAAGACGCTGGTGATCGGAGCAGACGCCAACGCTCATCATATAGTCTGGGGCAGCTCGGACGTCAACGAAAGGGGTGAGTTACTTTTTGATCTTATTCTTGGAACTAACCTCCAGATTTGTAATGTGGGTGCAGAACCCACTTTTACTAACTCAATTAGGCGGGAAGTTCTAGACATTACCTTAGTCTCAGAACAATCCGCCCACTAAATAACGGAGTGGAAGGTATCCAAGGAACCATCCTTCTCCGACCATGCCTATATTGAATTTGGAATAACACTTCACAAGATGATGTGCCCTCCCTATAAAAACAGGCTAAGGACAAACTGGGACCTCTACAGGATGGTCCTCAGTAATAGTCTGCCTACTACAGGTCCACCCATAATTGACAGTAAACAAACCCTTGACAAGGTGGTGGACACTTTGACGCTTGTATGTAATGAGGCGACACAAATTTCCTGCCCCGACAGGGTCCCTAGAGGCAAGCCCAAACCTCCGTGGTGGTCGAGTGAGATCATGACCCTAAGAAAGAAGTGTCGTAAGCTTTTTAACCAAGCGAAAAAAACTAATGTCTGGACTTCTTATAAAGAATGCCTCAAACAATTTAAGAAACTGATAAGGAAAGCAAAACGATCCTCATGGGAGGGCTTCTGTAATAAAATCGAAAGCTCCTCTGAAGCGAGTCGTTTGTGGAAAATCCTCTCAACAACCCCCATCACCCCAAGCCTCCTGACCAAGTGTGATGGTAGTTGGACTTCATCCAGTCTTGCGTCGCTGGAGCACCTTGTAAACACTCACTTTCCGGGTTGCTCGGCGACCAGAAGAGTGGTGCTGCCGGATACTCCAAGCGAGCATGAACTGGTCCACAAGATACTTGATGAAAGAAAACTGAAATGGGCGATACGAAGTTTCAAGCCCTGTAAATCACCGGGATTGGGTAACATCATCCCAGCTGAACTACAACTAGCTTCCGAGATACTTATTCCGTGGCTAATGGTCATCTACGAGGCTTGCCTTAACCTCACCTATATTCCATCCTCACGGACGAAGGTGTAGGTGGTCTTTATCCCTAAAGTAGGAAAAGCCTCAATGATTTTAGGCCCATTAGTCTCTCCACCTTCCTGCTCAAAACCTTGGAGAGACTCCTAGATATGTATCTACATTAAAGAGACAATCAATCATTCCAAGTTGTCTCTCTCGCAACATGCTTATATTAAAGGTAAGTCCGTAGAGACAGCCCTACACGAACTTACCACAATCATAGAGCATTCGCTACTACAGAAGGAATATTCACTTGTAGCCTTCCTTGATATTGATGGTGCTTTTAACAATATTAGATCAGAGGCGATAAGGGCATCCTTGAGGAGGCTTGAAATCGACGACCCTCTCATCAAACTTATTGACCTCATGCTAAAAAGCAGGGTCATTATCTCCAGCTTAGGAGGATTCAATATCCAAAGAGTGGTAACTAGAGGCACCCCTCAGGGAGGAATCCTTTCACCACTCTTATGGAACTTAACTCTGAATGAGTTACTCATAGACCTGGAGTTGTCCGGTCACAAGGTTATTGCCTATGCCGATGATATTGCCCTGTTATGTTCAGGAAAGCACCCCAATACACTGGCTGAGGTTTTACAACACGCCCTCTCCAAGACTTTATCATGGAGTGATGGGTGTGGTCTAGGTATAAACCCTAACAAAACAGAGTTAATACTCTTCTCTCGGAGGCATAAAACACCTCCTATTAATTGCCCTACACTAGACGGGGTTAGGCTGGAACTGTGTAACCAGGTTAAGTATCTAGGGTTAGTCCTAGATAGAAAACTTACCTGGAAGCCTAACATCCAAGAAAGAGTACGGAAAGCTACAGTAGCGCTGTACTCGTGTAAGAAGGCTATAGGGAAAAGATGGGGTATGGAACCACGCACTGTGAATTGGCTCTATACAAGTGTCATACGGCCTATACTCATGTATGGGGTGATTGTCTGGTGGCCGGCACTAAATATAGCAACCCATCTCAAAGCAATGGACAAAGTTCAGAGGATGGCAGCACTGCTGATAACAGGTGCCCTGAGAACCACACCTTCCAAAGCCCTGAACACTATTCTCCACATTCTACCGTTGGATCTTTTTGGTAAGCAAACCGCATCGTCAGCCGCCATTAGGCTTAACTCAATCCAGACCTGGAAGCGAACTGATTTCGGTCACTCCAAAATATTGCACAATAGATCTGCCAGCAATATCGACTACACCTCGCCCAAGCCTTTCTTTGGAGCAAAATTCGATTCCTTCTTTCCCACCAGATCGGAGTGGGAGAAAGGTCCTCCCCAATGGGAGAACTCAGTGCACCTCTACACTGACAGCTCCAAATTGGATGGCAAAGTGGGTGGAATAATATTCTCGGAACACTTGGACCTCGATGTCTCATTTCGCTTACCTGACTACTGCAGCGTGTTTCAAGCAGAAATCATGGCTATAAAAGTAGCTGCGGACCGCCTGAATCAACTAGCGCTACCTACAGACAATGTATGTATTTTCACAGATAGTCAGGCAGCTATTAAATCCCTTTCGGGAGTATACACAACCTCCAAAACGGTTATAATATGTCGCTCAACACTAAATGACATAGCTGAGCATCTGAAAGTACGGCTCATCTTGGTGCCTGGACATAGTGATATTCCGGGCAATTGCAGAGCCGACGAACTAGCGAGAATCGGTACCACACGTCCTGATTCGGACATTAACCACCAGCCGGGTAAACCGCTAGCTACATGCCAAATGGAGCTCTCACAGGAGGCTCTCAAGATTGCTAATAATAACTGGCAAGATGAACACACCTGCCTGATTACCCGACAAATATGGCCAAAGCTTGACCTTAAGCGGTCAAGAGGGCTCATCCTACTCGGACGCAAAAAAATTAGCACGATAGGCTGGGCGTGCCCTCAAACGACTTCTGTAGGAGTTGCCACGGCGAGGAGGAAGAGGAAACCATACTTCACCTCGTCGAGCTGACCGAGCTGGGCTCCACAGATGTCAGAAACCTGACTCGATTTATCGGGAGTTCAAAATGGTTCCCGACGACGAACTAAGGATGAACATCCTTCACAACCCAGTCAAAGTAATTTTGACTTCCCGTGAACTAGTTCCACTAGATGCAAGAGACTGGTTCGGTGCACCGGGGACAGAATGTTAACCCTCCAATTCCTTAGGTAATTTTATGGTGTTGTTAATTTTCAAGCCTCAATGTGGTAGCACAAAGGGCCTCTTAGGCCTAAGTGTGCCTTCTTAGGCAGCCACTTTAACCTAACTTAACCTAAGTAGTTTTGTAAGCAGTTATACAATATCCTAAAAAAACAACCTTTTACAAACATTTTATGGTTCTAAATTAAACAAACAGTACGAAATGCTTCTAAAGCTTTTAAGCATTCCTCACATTAAGTAGTGTGAGTTTGGCCATCACTGTCTTAAACAAATAAAGATGACGATGAAAATTGGCTAGAAGAAATAATAATTATGAACAGAAAAATTAAAATTAAATTGGAAACGGGTGCTCAGTGTTATGTTCTCCCGAAAGCTTTTGTAGACCTATTAAAGGTTAAGCTATTTCCGTCACGAACGGAATGATTTGTAGGATTTGCAAATAATAAAATAAACGTTTTAAGTGTATTAGTGGCTAGCTGTAACATCAGAAATCGAGTCACAAATTTAAACTTTAAGGATGTTAATGAGAAAGTATTTTCGATATTATGCAAAGAAGCGTGTAAACAATTAAAACTCGTAGTGCGCGTAAATGAAATAAAGATTGACAATTCTATTTTTTATGGTTTAGGTTGCGTTAAAGATTACATTTATGATATCGACTTAGTAAAGAATCCGGTGTTATAAATTCATCCAGAGCGAACATACAGACATAAATAAGAATATCATCCGCTAAAAACCGTCGAAGAAATTGCCGCTCGAATAAAGGACTCAAAGTACTTTACGTTGCTTGACTGTAAGAAGGGCTTCTGGTAAGTAAAACTATCAGAGCGTAGTCAAAAACTCCTGACAATGGCTACACCTTGGGGCAGATACTCTTACACTCGACTACCATTCGGTCTCGCTTCTGCACCGGAAGTTTTCCAAGACATAATGTCAAGCCTTCTGGGGCAGTTTAAAAACGTAGAGGTCTCAATGGATAACATATTAGTACACGCTATAACTAAAAAGGAATTGAACATGTTAACGGACAAGGTTCCGTCAAAAATTTCTGAAGCAGGTCTAAAATTGAATAAAGAAAAATGCCCTTTCTGTTCCACTGAAATAAAATACTTGGACTACGTGCTAACATCAAAGGGTATCTGTGCAGACAAGGACAAAATCGAAGCAATTAGAAGGGTTAAAAAACCAACAAATATTTTGGAAGTGCAAAGCTTATTGGGTATGGTGACGTACCTGGGAAAATTCATTCAAAACATATCAGAGCGCACACAAACATTACGTGAGCTAATTAAGAAGGATGTATCTTGGGAATGGAATCAAAGTCAGGATCAGGCGTTTCAGAGTCTTAAGGAAATCTTGTCCAGTACGCCGGTCTTACGCTATCATGATCCAAGTTTAGATGTGAAGTTGCAAGTCGATGCCAGTAAGCACAGTGTAAGGGCGGTGCTCTTACAAGATGACCAGCCAGTTGCCTATGCGTCAAAGGCCTTAACCTGTTCTCAACAGAATTATCCACAGACCGAAAAGAGGTAAAATGAGTACGTTTTTGGGAAGCGACTCTTGATCGAAACTGACCACAAGCCATTGAAGTCGATTTTTAAAAAACCGCGCTCCAAGTAGACTACAAAGAGTCCTATTCGAATTAATGCCGTACGCACCAAATATAATCTACCGAAGGGGTAAAGAAATTGTATTGGCAGATGCCTTAAGCAGAGATTGCGATTCCTTTCAATCAACGTTGAAGCACGTATATGAAGCCGAACCTAAAGAAAAACTTGAAATTAACTCACTTGTACAGGTATCAGAAGAAACACGTAAGCTAATAGTGGAAGAAACCAGAAAGGATACAGATCTCCAGAAAATCATAGGTTACGTCGTCGATGGTTGGCCAAGTGATGTCTCTCTAGTGACTGGGGAAGCAAAACGATATTGGAATTTCAGAGACGAACTCGGACTGCACGATGGAATTTCGGTGAAAGGAGAAAAGTGGTATTACCGACAACATTAAGAAAAATCATGCTGACCAACATTCATGCGGGACACAATGGTATACAGAGATCACTCAATCGCGCAGAAGCATCTTGTTTTGGTTAGGAATGACGGAGGATGTGACGAACTTTATCAGAGCCTGCGCTTTTTGTCAAGCCACCCAGCCGACTAAACAGAAGGAGCCACTGAATAAGGTCCCGTCTTTTCCATGGGAGATTGAAGCCGCTGATATATTTACATTCCAGAGTAGAGATTATTTGCTGGTCGTTGACGCCTATTCCAGCTTTTTCGATTTCCAACAGTTGATGTAAATATGGATGAAATTATACCCCAGCTTAAGTTGTGGTTCAGTTTCTTCGGAATCCCGATGACCTTTGAAAGCGATAACGGACCACAATTCGCGTCAAGAACATTTAAAGATTTCGCTAAGACATGGGAATTTGTAAATCAAACATCGAGCCCATATTATCCTAGTTCTAATGGGCTCGTAGAACGATACGTGCAGGAAGCCAAAAAGATCCTAAAAAGATGCTTTAAGGATAACTCTGATGTCGATCTAGCCCTACTAAATTGGAGAAATACGCCCAGAGGTAATGAAATGCAAACACCGAATCAAAGACTGATGTGCCGGCTAACGAGATCAACCCTGCCAATAACGAAGGCACAGTTAAAACCCAAAGTCATCGAAAATGTTGGACGCAACATACTGAAGTCCAGACTTAGTGGAAAGCTGCACGCCGATGTTGGTGCTAAGACTTCAAAGGAATTTAAACCAGGTGATCCAGTTCGCGTCCAAAGGGGCAACCGCGATTGGATTTCCGGACGAAAAGAAGAGAAGGCCGATGCACCACGCTCCTATGTAGTTCGCACTGATGGGAAACTATTGCGTCGAAACTCGATACATTTACATAAAACTAACGCTTATATCTTTCCAGAGAAACTAATAATTGTACGTCCACGGACGATCCATGTTACTCACGCAGATCTTGGAAGTCCCGGGAAAAAGTCTCCTCCATCATCACCCAGCCAACGGGACACCGAGAAAGCCATTAAGGAAGAACTCAACAACAACTCTACTTCACACATCTATGGATAATAAATCAATAACTGCTAAGAATATTTAATTGCATTGTATCATATAGAAAATTTGTAAACAATATCAAGCGTTGTATATTTTCTATATTAAACCGGGAGATGGAGTTGGATCAATTTGTTGACCCGCACGACCACCATACCATGGGCTCCGCGTTCGAGACCAGATCTCCCCGTGAAGTTTTATTAAGAAATTCAAATAATCCACTCTGTCTGTGGGCTATTGTCTTGCTCGCAGCAATGCAAAAACAAGTCTCAAGTTTCCTCACTCCCCTTACCCTAATTCCCTTCCGGCGAAAACCATGCTAACGCATCAAAGGGTTGTCCCCTAGGATTTGGCCACATCGTATAAAAAACACCATGAATTATGCGGTTATTAAAATAAAAATACTGACACTGATTAGTATTCTTGTACTTTAGATTCCCAAACAATGTAGTTTTACGTCAAAAGTTCTTGGCAAAAGATTTTTAAAACTTATTTCAACGAGAGTGATACAATCCTACAAATTAAATTAGCGCTGAATATATTCAATAACTTAAAATGCTTTTTTCTGAGCGCTTTATAGACCTGTCTCCCAAACGCATAAGGAGTTAGCTTAGACTTAGTGTGTAAGTTAATGAATAAATTGAAATTGAATTGAAATTGCTTTTTTCAGTGGAAAAAGTTCTTGAAAGTTACATTTTCATACTAGAAAGGGTTAAGTGATTTGTTCAGAGCATTTTTTAAATCAAGACCTATTTCAACTGAACGAATAAGACTAGGCAGAGGTACAAATTAAATTGAATATTTTTAATAACAAACAAAATAATTTTGCTCCGCTGCAATGCCGTTTTACTTTGTGTGGGAAAGATTACCGCACACTATTAAAGTTGCCACGATTTTTCGAGTTTAGCGCATCTCCATTTAGTTTCTTCCTCGTAGGTGTATTCCAACGAATTCGGTTACAATAACTTATACTGTTCTTCAAGATCAATTTAGCGACAATTGTTCTCGTTATGTACCTCAAACAAATGCAAATAATCACCCCTATTGTGATTGTCGTGTCGACTATCGATTTGTTATCGACAGTTATAATTGTATTGTGAATGTCGATCGTGGTCGACACCGCTCGATCAAATCGACGATTTTTGTCGATGTCATTTTTTCAGACGACAAGTGAAACAAGCAGAAGCGTCCGAGTCGAAAATGTAAGTTTGTTTTAGTTTTTGGGTTTTATTTTCAATAATTTATATATTTATAGGGTGAAATAACAAATAAATGCCAATTTGAACGATTGGTTCAGTTCATGGAAGAAAATGTGGACATTGCACGAGGCTTCATAAAACGTGGAAGTGATTTTAAAACTGAATTAAAAAGCCGGTGGGAAAAAATTGCTGAAGAGCTAAACAGTTTAGGACCTCCTTCCCGTGATGCAGATGGATGGATGAAGGTACTTAAATGCAATAAAATTTATAAGCTGTTGTACATAGTAAATTTTAGGTTTGGACAGATTTGAAATTTAAAGTAAAAAAGAAAAAGGTACATAACAATACGGAAAGACGAGCCACCGGTGGAGGTCCAAACAAATTACATTCCTTTACACCTTTGGAAGAAAGTGTAGCCAATTTGTTAAATATGGATGTAGCCATAAACCCACCCGGTCGTGAATTTGGAATTAGTTCCGATAATTCAGCCCAGAATACAGGCACAAATCCACAGGCACAAATCCAAAATATGCGTGTCAACACACAAATAAACCTAGTTATTGAAGAGGATGATACTGTGCATTTACCACTTGCAAGAGAAGTAGAAGATTTAACCATCCGTCAGCCACAAGCGTCAATGGAAAAAACTAAAAAGAGAAGTGAAAAAATAGATCTGCAGGATAAGCGGCTTCAACTTTAGGAGAAGCAAACTGGAGCACAAGAAAATCTTTATAAGGAAGTGAAAAGTGCATTACAAGAAATAAAATAAAATACAAAGGAAAATTTAAACTATACGAAAAAAATTTATTACCTAAAAAAAGATAAAATGAAACTTACGAAGGAAAATTTAGAGCTTAAAAAGGAAACTTTAAGCATTCGCAGACAAAACCTAAAAGACAAGGAAATTCATAGGAGAGAGAAATTAAAACTTAAGGCACAAATATTAGAACTGCAGAAAAAGCAGATATGTATTCAGCAGTCCCTCGAATGATACGGTAAAAGATGTTCCTATATATGTACAAACTTAATTAAGAAGAAATACTGAATATTTACTATGTTTAAGATATAAAAATGTTGAATTTTTGTTTAATGAATATTTATTTTTCATTACTTAAAAGTAGTGAAATCTTTATATATTTCCATTTAATCTATTACAAAAGAAACTATTTTTGTTTTGAACTTTATATAAAAATATATTTATCTAAAAAAATAAAATCCAAATGAATTATGAAGGATAATGTATTGGTTTTTTTTTATTTTATAATTTCTTACATTTCATTGGCGATCCTGTCTCGGATTGCAACAGCTTCTCGATTACAATCAACTTCCGTTCCGTCGTTTTCCTCTTGAAAGTCGTTAGTTGCAGCAAAATCTCGTTCTAGTTCATCAGTAAACGGAACGTTGTAATATATGCAAAGGTTGTGCAAAGCTGCGCAGATATTAGTGATTTGCGTTGCCTTTTCTGGGGGGTAATGTAACTGCCTTGCTCCTAATATGCACCTGAATCTATTTTTCAACACTCCAATCGTTCTTTCGATGATATTTCTTCCCTTGGAATGTAGGGTATTGAATCGGCTTTGAGAGCTTCCTTCATCTGGAGCTCGAAATGGTGTCATTAAGTATGGCTCCAGTGGATATCCTGAATCACCTATTAAAAGAATGTATAAATTTAATAAGAAATAATTTTTTTTCCAAAATAACCAATAGCCATGAATTCCTGTCGCAGTTGTCATATAAACATTTCATACAGTATTTAAGTCCTGAAGATTTCCAATTCATTGAGTCATGCGATGCACCAGGATGTTTGGCACTGATGTAACGAATTCTCATTCGATGATCACACACCTATATGTGTAAAACTATATTATTACCATTTATTTTAATTACTTATATTTTATCAATACTTACAATCATAACATTAATGCTGTGAAATCCTTTTCTTTTATAATATAGGTGCTGTACATCTTCACCCGGTTTTATGATTTTAACGTGGGTTTCATCGATGCATCCAATTACACCAGGTATTCTGCATTTCTCGAAAAAGAAAAGTTTTGCAGCGCTTTTTTCTTCAGCTGTATATTCGAAGCTTAACCATTTCGGACAAAGAAATGTTTCCATAATTTCACACATTTCTTTGAGAAGAAGTGAAAAAGTTGGTTGCGCTAAACCAAGGTTAAAATCACTTGCTGTACCACGCTGGTATCCACCTTTTGCCATTTCCAACGGGTTCGAAGAATCACGTAAATGTTTTCTTTATCTCTTAAGTGTCAGGATTTCTTCCCTTTCATCGTTATCACTTTCACTATCAAAAAACAAATCAATCGAATTCATTTTTTTTTACTAAAATCAAAATTGTAAACTTTTCTCAGTTTTAAAATTCCCGCTGTCACTTTGATAGCTCAAAAATGAAATAGTTTATTCAAAATTGTGAAAATACCACAAATATTCACATTAACATGACACTTTATTCAATTCTGTGTGGTAATGCTCTTGTGTTGATTCGACAGCATTAGGCAATACCTTAGAGTATATAACTATAAGGAGAGGCCCTAAAGCCAAAAAACCTCGGCACTTTTCTTGATGTAGTTGAATCGTTGAGTTGTGTTTGTTTTCGTCATGGCAGTAGTAAAACAACGACATTTCTAGAGGTGGGCCAAAATAAATTGGAAATTAGAGCGCAATTGCATTTTACAATTGCCTCAAGGAATTGCGAATGATTTTCTTTTTTATAGCGAATCTATATCACAAAATTAAATTAAAACTTTTAAACATTTTAATCACGAATTTAAGTTTTTAGTGTCCCTTTATAAAAGTTAAATCACGAGCCACTGGGTTAGCTAAGGAGAAGCAAAAAATTCGATCTTAGAAAATGTAAACAAACTAAGAACGCGCCGAAAAAAACTTCACTTTTCTTTACGTTCCGTTGCTGTTCTTAGCGTGTCAATGCAATTATATCAAGCTTAGGAACTAACAAAACATTATTTTAATCAAAAACTTCCCTGAAAAACGATATTCCAAGTGTACAACGCCGATTGTTTGCACAACACAAAACCGCGCACTTCATTTCCACAATTTCACTATTAAAGTACACTGTCTACAGTTCAAAAAGTTGAAAGCTATTAGCTTTACAGTTTTCTAATATATTGCACTAAAATAAAGAGTAAAAACCACTCGGAACTTTATATGGAATTACAAAACAAAATTGTTAAACCATCAAACAATTCACGATAATCACTTTGACAGTTCGCAAACTAAGGAGAAGAGCTCTCCGTCCTCACCTCGCCTGAAAGCCAAATGCCGATCACACGTACACGGTTTCACAGATGAGGGCCTTTCCTGTTGTTATATATTCTAAGGGCAATACAAAAGGAGAATCGACACGACAAGGAAAGCTGTTGTCGATTTCAGATCGACACGACAATCGCAATAGGGGTGAATATACATGACTTTACCAATTTGCGTCTACACTTATTAATTTAGCAAGTTGTTATCGGTATATGTGGGGAATCCATGTTCACAGGCAACCCAACAGATGGCTGCATGATTGTGAGCACCACTAAGTTGTTTGTCACAAGCTAGTAATAGCTCACAACCAAGGGATAAAGGAGGGTTACGGGAACTACCAGGGTGAGTGTAAGTAGCCGTGTAGGCTTGGTCAGTGACCGAAGAGGTGACGGGCCCGCCTAGCGAGCCGTGCTAAGCTCGTCGGATCGGTGTGAGTTCTTGCCTCACACTCCTCGGTACACTCACCCGAACTTTATTGCGGGCTCTCTTAATTGTCCTAATATGGACCGAAGAATATAAAAAGGAATGCACAATCTTTTTAGGGGAATAAAAAGCAAAAGGAATACAAAAGAAAAACCGATGTCATGTTCCTAACGATAAGCAACCTCAGCCTCCCGATGACACGAGGCTTATAGGGCTTGCCCTCCCCACCCAATGACTATGTCAGCCCTGAATGCGACATAGTCCCAATCAAACCTCGGACAGTTGTCCGGAACTAGATGATAAAGGAAAGAGAGAGACCGAGAGGGACCAGGATGATGTCTAGCAACACTTCATTCTAATCATTTGCAATCCCGAGAGAAGGAATTCTTCGAATAAGAATTGCACAAAAAAAATTCTACAAAAAAATGATACTTATATGCCTAGGTTCATAGTATATACTAACGCCGTAAATAGAAGAATTCCGAATTAGAAAAAAAAGAAAACGGAGCAGATTAATACCTGGAGGCAACAAAACTAAGATTTAATCCAACAAAATTGCTTGTTTCATCCAGCTAATTCTATGGGGGTATGTACTTCAATCATTTAATTTTCGAAAGACTAACAACTAATTTTAGGAGTGGAATTCATTTCTTATGTTGTAATGTTCCCACATTACATGGCATCCAAGTTAATAAAGTAAACTCAAACAATCAAGGCTACTAATTCAGAAAATGAGGAAATGAGGTAACGAAACATAGGAACTAAGATTCCTCAGTACGAGAAATTTTGATTTCATTTTAATTTTCTGCAATATGTATCTTTATTTCTCAAAAAAATTCAAAGAAGCTTAAGTTGTATTGGGCGAGTATTTATAAACGTAGCGATTCAAGAAATAAGCACAAGTATATAGGAATATTGGACTAGTAGTACTTATTTTATAATATGAAGTCTATTTCCGTTACAAAGTAAATCCTTTGCAATATTTTCATGTTTTCTTTTTCTGAAATTTGTGCAACTTTAATAATAGAAATACAAAAAAATTATTTTTAACATATATATAGTATGTGTATATATATACGCCTAAAGAAAATTGAACTCATTTATTTTCGTTTATAGTTTTAAAGAATGTACCTGTTTACAACGCACTAGAAGTTCATAAATATTGTAACACAAGAAATAGATAAGATATAAACTAAATTATGTAATATTATGTATTATGCAATCCCATATAATTTCATAAGTTATTAAAATCTCAGAAATACTTAAAAATTGATACCAAACAACTCAAACTTGTTGCTTACTTTATTTAATTAATTGTATGTTTACAGCAGAAGTCTTGTAAATATTATTGAGAGTTTTGTCTAAGCGTTATTTAAAACACAAATAAAAAAAAAATCGCGCAATTAATTATTTTCACATTAATACGAACCAATAACCTTGTAAAATAGCAAAGATTCGTATACTAAATAAATGTTTTATCACCTGCGGAATATTAAAGAGTTTTAAATTTTACATTATGATCTCCGATATTCCAAGTTTGTGTGATGTTAAATCAGACATTGGAACGACATTTCGGGAAGTGTGTAGAAGTAATAGGTAAATTTTATTTTTATTATTTTATTAGTAATAATCAGTACGTATCTATTAAACTGATAGAATATTGAAAAAAAAATTATTATAATTTGTACTGAGCTAGCATCGCCTAAGATGCTATCACTATTCTTTTACTTTTGTGTCGCGTATGACTGCTATTCAAGTTTAATAAATCATATTATTCCGAAAACAACAGTGACACAAAAACTAACTTATTACTAAAATTCTACATTTTTAAGCTTTAAGGAATTTTTCAATAAAGCAAAAAAAAATGGAGTAAGCCCAATATACTCCAGTCTTTCCGTATTTAGAAGCTTTTATATAATTCTAAAATATGCTTATTACAGAAAAATGGAATGTAATACGATCGTTTGTTATTTTTAACGCCAAACAAATTTTGAATGCTTTTGTTAATCAAGAAGAACAGAATATTTAAACCTGGGGGGAAACTTGATACTAGTTCACCTATCGGCACACTTAACTCAACCGTAAATAGGGCCTGCACTTCCCGCACTCATCAAATACGGACAGTGGTTTATTTTATTATCAAACCTTATACATAGCTCTTACAATTCGAGTGGTTGTATGGGCCAATATAACATGGATATGCGTTCTTGGTTCAAATAAATAGCGAAGAGCCAACAAATTCCTTTTTACCTTTTTTTTGTAACTAGCACAAAAATTGGGAAGCGTTCATCGCGATAAGTTTTGCATTTTATAATATAATTGTATTGTATAAATGATATTAAATATGGATCAAAAATATAATTCGCTTATTCAGTAATAAGTGCTCCGGGTTGTAGTTTCATAAGTATAGGTGATAATATGGTTATTTTCTTACTTCAATTTTATTTATCAACCGTTTAAAGAAGAACTGCTTCTCGAATAGGAAGCTTTTTATTTCTTTGAAAGTATCTCACTACTATGTATATATTTTTTTGCGAACCTCAATTTGCACTGTGAATAGAGCTCTTAGGAGAACCGAAGGCTTCTTAAATTTTCATCATTAAATTGAAACTTCTTTTAGAGGACAATCCGAAATGATTGAAGGTTGGCTACCGCCTGAAAGTTCGGCGCATACGATGTTGGTAGTAAATAAAGAACTTCCTTCATGTAATTATGACCATGAAAATACCTATAAATAAATTCAATAATATACGGCGTGTAATAGATACTCGATCAAGTAAAAACTTTTCTTCATAATTGTTAATTTGATCGTTATCAGGTGCACTTAAATACGACAACAAGGTAGTCTGCTCTGCAATCTTACGTCCTTAAAGCCAATATGTAGTTTTTGCATCGCCAATTATATTGAAATATTGATACTGTGCTGATTGACTGAGAAAATTTTAAATTTAACACCGCACAAATCGTTAAATTACTAATTGAATATTGACAGGTGGAACAAAAAAAAACGCCATACCCAAACCAAAGAATCACGTTGCAGAATCAAATTTGGTTTGCGCAATCTTTACAGAAGAGTCCATATCACAAGTATATCACATTTTCTTCCCCTTGGTTTTAAAAGCGCACGAAGTAAAATTTTAATTTTAGACCAAATATTTGCACCTTGTGCCTTAAATGTATGATATTACCTTGTTATTTTATTTCCTTCTGAAAAAAAACAATATTTTGACGTATCTTCCTTTCCTGTGCGGGATGTTGCTATCCCGGATTTTCCACTCCTTGTATCCACCGGACTAGGGTTCCCGTTTTAATCCCCGTTGTCAAACGGATCTTCTCTGCTATATTAAATACCGGGTCTCCATGTGCTCCGGCTTCGAAATCGTGCTCTTTGGATTTTTAAGCACACAAAAAAAATTTTTAAACAGAAGGCCTTTTCCTTTGTTTTTTTCTTCTTTCCGGCCTTAAAACTTTTACAATTAAAAAATTTACAACACTTTCACTCCTATCTCTTTGACGTCTCACACCAAAAAGAACAGCAGCTTTCTTGCCAGAAAGCTTCGTCCCCAGCTGTCTGCTTTCCTGCAGTTCGGTTTTCCGGTACCTTCTGGCCAGAAATTGTTTTGGGTTAATATCGTTTCCCAATTAGAGCAATGGAATTATACTTCGCAGTGGTATGAATCTCCGCTACATTACCAAAGCTCACATAACGGGGCAGGTTTTCTTTCAGTGATTAGCATAGCGTTTTACGGGAAGGAAAGCTGAAAAGGGTGAGCGGAATATAGGGATGAAAGGGAAAAGCAACTAAGGATACTTCATGAGGATTTGTTCGGGGCCCAACGTGTGGCTCGACCCATGCCCTGAGATAATTGTCTCATGCATCACGATTGGGTTAGCCGGGCTTGTAGTATTCCCTGATTGGGCTATGATTAATTTGCTGGCCGGTAACATGCCGTGCGTTGTGGTTCAACCTTTCTCCAGGTCTGTCATATAAAAGATGGAATTTTTCTTGAATCATCGAGATAGAACAAGTGAGACATACTATAATTGTTTACTGCGGTACATTTAATTATAATAGTGATGGATGCGTGTGAGATCTCTGGAGATACTATGGGAGAATGAACATATCTGACGCTATATCGGCTATAACTATACCTGTATTGAGTCTCTTACAATTACCTATTAGTAGCTATAGTTATATTTATACATTTATATATATATATATATATAGGCTACGTTACAGCGTACTTATTCATTAGGTTCAATAATTGTCTTACTAAGATTTAGTACCTAGCGCTTGGTTACATGATCGACACCCTATCTAATTATGTACCTTATGGATTACATTCTAAGCTGATAACTGGATATCGTTGAAATACATAGGACAGGACTTAGCTAATGCAATTTGTTGTTCCTGGTCAATAGAATCGGGGAGGTTTACCTGTTCCGTTTTGCTGCCGGGGTATATAATGGTTACTCCCTGTCTGACACTGTTCTTTGAGGTATCGTTCCTTTCCTTCTGGATCGAATTCCTTTTGGTTCTCGGCACAATTCAGCTTGAGATTCGGCCACTAATTCCTTTCTGATTTCGGTCCGTGATGAATTCTCTTCGACGTCACATCATTCTATGATCAATTTGGGTACCCCATTTCCAGTGAAGTCCGATCTATGTTACTCAACTACCTTTGAACTTAATCAAATACATTGTTAGTTGTCCTTATCTCATCTCCCGGTGTCTAGGCTGAACGATTCGATTGCTGCTTTTATATATATATATAGAGGCTAGCTTAGCTGAAATTGCTGAATCCCGACATACACGTTTAAATACTATAGTTGATTTTGTTAGGCGAATTTCGAAGGATTGCATTTTCGCCAGTTCCTACTTGGGAAATTCTACTTAGATGTATCCAGGTTCTCACATGTTTTGTTAAAACGCTCTCGCTCCAAGGCCCTCTGATGCCCTGCATTTAGTGTAGATGGTGCTCTCGATCCCATTAATTTAGCTATTGGATCGAAATTGTTCTGGTTGACAATTCCTGGTCTAAGATTAAGTATGTTTTAACGACAGCAATACTTCTCAAGATATCATCCTGTTTTTAGAGTGACTTAGCGAATGCCGCCTAAGCACTGCTCTTTTATCCACAGAACTTGTTGATTTTCTGGAAATCTGGCTGATAAGTCCAAATAAACATTACTGACAATAGTGAGACTTCCAGGTTTCAACTGCTGCGACGATCTTCTCAACCAAATTTGCGGTTGCATCGTTTATTTATACTTCGTTCCAATGGCAATAGTCCTTCATGCATTTTTCAATTATATTTTACGTCGTGCTGAGATTTCGTAAGTAGGCGTATCGACAAGGAGGACTAAAGCTCAGTCGACAACGCGAAATTCTAGTGTATTCGTACTATCCTCTGTTGATGAACTCCGTACGGACAATATGGCCTTTAAGTTATTTCCATTTCGGTTTCTTTTCTCCAAGACTGTTACCGTACCGATTTGGTTAAGAGTAATTCTCATTCTATAGTCAGCCCTTTACGATAAGTTTCGCACAACAATTGCTATACTTGTAAAGAAGGGTATCTGGACCTGAGGCAACGAGAGCTTCCTTAGATTCTTTGTTTGCATCTTGAAAGCCTCATTATTTCCAGCAGCGAAAGGCAAGTCAGTTAAAGTCCTTCAAGCATATTTACATACGAATTGCATCACTGATTGTTTGGCTTTGTTTCATATACAGTCTGATAGAGGTGACTAAACTTATAATTGATTATGGGGCACCAACTGCCAAGTTGTCCTTAGTCAGACTAATGTCCATTAGACTAGGGGTAGCAGCGAGTTGAGGTCGGTAGATTCGCCTGCTGATCAGCCTATGAATTTTTCCTTCCCTTTTATCAGCTTCGTTTTGAAGATAAGAATAAACAACATTATAAAGTATGATGGCTGGTCTCACGAGATTCGTTGGACATTTTGGCCGAACTATGAGGACCAGGCGATGACCGGAGAGAATACGCACATCGCGAGTTTCAGGCCGTTGGAGACACTTCGGTATGTCACATTATTTGAACGCGCAGAAGATGCCTTCCTCCAGAAAAGGAAATTCATTTATAAAATTTTTTTTTTTTAATTAATTAAATAATTTTTTTATTTTTTTTTTTATTTTTTTTTTTCAAAAACGTTATAAACGGGTTGGGATTAAGGAAATTATAACAATGCAATTCATTAAAAAAAAAATATAAAAAAATGCGTCTTACGAAAAAATAACAATAAATTAAAGCAAATAAAGTTTCAAAGAAAACCAAATTATAATAAAATATAATAGTAAGTCTTAAAGCAAACAAAAAAAATGTGTCTTAAAGAGATTATAATAATAGTAGAGTATAGCAAAGAAAGTTTAAAGCACTACAAAATTATAATAAAATTATAAAAATAAGCCTTACAGAAATGAGGTACAAAAAAAAATTACGTCTTAAAGGAAGATAGTAATAATAGTAAATGCTAGCAGGTGAAGTTCAACACAAACAAAATCATAAAAAAATATAAAAAAAATAAGCCTTGAAGAATTTATACAAAATAAATTTACAAAATCATAAGGAAGCAAAAATCATAATAGTGTAAGTAAATAATTGTTAGGTTGGAGAATTTTTGGAAGAGGAGAGACAACGCTAGCGAGCCTGGTCCTATCTTACTGCCTAGTTTGACTGACTGTTACTGACCTACGGTATCTTCACACGCATCCATCACTATCATGTTTATACATATATATATTCGTTAAATCAAGGATTATGCTCTGTCTAATGTTATCTTTCTGTGATAATGGTTTTATGTAATGTATCTTTTTACCTATTTGACTTTGATGACTTTATTGGTCTTCAAAAAAAACGATTGGTTTATTACACATCTGCATCTGTCACCGTGCACGTACAGAAGGCAGAACCACAAGCACGATTATGTCATTAGGCAAAAAAAGTTTTACTGATATATTCAAAACAGCGTACATCATAGAACAGTTAGGGTTCGTGAATATTCTGTGTTTTTATTATAGCGTAAGGAACCAATGGAAACTAATGGAATGGAGAGATTCGTTTAATAGGGAAAGCCTGGGGGATTTTGGGGTGTATGAACCTGATGAAAGATCTGCTCCTGTCATGGGCTAGCTGGAGATCAGGAGAGTGACAGCGATTATTTAACACAAAAATGTTGGGTAGCGGTATCAAGAGATGCATGAAACATGCTTCGGAATAAGGCGCAAACGAAGTGTTTGCACCGGTAAGAATTGCTGAGGGCTCGGTGTGTGTTATACGTTTGTAGGTGAAGGACGATATACTTGGGACATCCCCGATCTTGTTGACCTGAATGCGCGACTTCCACCCAGTAGCCGAGACGCTTCTCCACACGAAAAGGAGTTGGTATTGTGAGTCTCGCCGTGCAGACTGGACCTTGGTGTATGTGTCCCTTCCTCCTTCAGCTCTAGTCTCCACTTCCCCTTCTTTATGGGCGGGAGTTTCCTTATGTGGACACCTTTTCATCATTAGAAGGAGAACACCGATCAGTTGCCCTTGTAAATCTTCTAACTCGTATAGATTATTACCCTTTCTTGCTCGTAATCTGCTTTTTAGGAACCTCTTCGCAAGTTTCGCGTTCGTGCCCTTCTGGAAATCACTAAGCATAAAATTACGCCGATAGACTTCTTGGCCTGGCCGGAAGGTGATGGACTTGGCTCTAGTGTTGTAATTCCGTTCTCCCTGATCAAAGACGCGGTCTAAATTAGCTTTCACACTCTCTCTAATCAGGACCATCTTGTCCGACATGTCCACTCGCAGGTCCGATTCGGCCCATGTACCTAGCTTGCGCAAGAGCTCATAGCTTGATGCATGCGTCACCATATGTTGTCCATATAAGACTTGGTACGGGGAAAATCCTGTCGCCTTGTGGTTGGAGCTTCGCAACGAGCTCGCGATGGCGCTCAGATGTTCGTCCCAGCGGTCATGCTTGCCAGACAAGTAAGCTCGAATGCCTGCCAGAATGGAGCGATTTACACGTTCCGCAGCATTAGCTTGCGGAGAATAAATGGCCGTGTACATATGATGTATTCCATAGCGCTTCATCGACAGCTTAATATGGTTGGATTTAAACTGTGGGCCATTGTCCGTGACCACTGTTTCGGGCACCCCAAAAAGGTGCAATATTTCTTCCTCTATATATTTAATTATGAGCGAGGAGCTTGATTTTCGCAATGGCTTGAGAATGGGAAACTTGGAGAAATGATCCAACACGATGAGTATGGAAACGTTTCCACTTCTAGATCGCGGATAGGGACCAAGAAGATCAATGTATAATCGTTGCCAGGGGCGTTCTGACTTTGGCTGCTGTCCCATAAGTGGACGCAGGATAGTATTGGGTGCCTTGGACTCTTTACAAGTTTGGCAGCCATTGACATAGGCTCGGACTTGTGTGGTCATCTTAGGCCAATAAAAGTATCGACGAATCCTCTCAAGCGTTTTACCGATGCCGCCATGCGCAGCGAGAGGTGGATCATGAGCCTGCCGCATTGTCTGCTCGACGAGTCCCGAAGGAATCCACAGCTTCCAGGCATCATCCTCCGAGACAGAGTCGCCGGTACGTGGCAGCTTGCGAATGTACACGTACTTATCCAGTAGGTGTACATCCGGAAGTTTGGACTTATTAGTCAAAATGTGTTGCCGTAATTCCCTGTATTCTGACGATTCGAACTCCGGAGAATCGAGGTCAATAAGTGGAGCTACTTCTATCTCCGAAAGATTAGGTTCATACATACGCGAAAGTGCGTCGGGGACGACATTCTGACTGCCACGTCGGTGCTCGATCTCAAAATCGAATGCTTGCAACTTCAGGCTCCAGCGGGCCAACCGGCCAGATAGGTCCTTTTGACTCATGAGCCACCTCAAGCTCGCGTGGTCTGTCACGATCTTGAAAGGCATTAGCTCTACATACGCTCGGAATTTCTTCACGCTTAAAACCGCGGCTAGGCACTCTAATTCTGTCATGCTATAATTGCGCTGGGCGGAGTTTAGTTTCTGCGACATGTACGCTATGGGCAACTCGGTGCCTTCTTCGTCCGCTTGTAGGAGAACTCCTCCGACCCCTTCCTGACTTGCGTCACACTGAATGAAGTCGGGACTGACGAGCAGCGGAGCTGATGTTAATCTTTGCTTGAGGGCCACGAATGCATCTTGTGCTTCCACGGTCCAGGTGAACCTGTCACTCTTCCTTAAGGTGTCCGTGATCGGGGATGATACCGCAGCGTAGTTCGCAATGAACTTTCGGTACCATCCTGCCATACCCAAGAAGCGACGCACTTGCCGTACGGTCTTCTGGATGGGATACTCCACGATCGCGGCTACCTTATCTGGATCCGTTTTGATGCATCCGTTACCGATTATATACCCGAGGTATCTAATTTCCCTCAAGCAAAACTTGCTCTTTTCGACGTTGATCGTCAGTCCAGCCCTCCGCAAACACTCAGCCACTCGTGAGAGGGTGGTCATGTGTTCGTTGAAGTCTTTTGATACCACTAGGAAGTCGTCTAAGTAGACGAAGACTGTCTCTTTAAGGTCTGGTGGTATAACCTTGTCCATGAGTCTGCACATGGTTTGCGGAGCATTGCAGAGGCCAAAAGGCATTACTGTAAACTGATACAGGGGGTGTCCTGGTATAGTAAACGCCGTCTTTTCTCGGGAGCTACTCTCCAGTGGTATCTGCCAGAAAGCGTCCTTCAGGTCCAGTCCTGTTATGTATCTAGCGGGGGGAAGTCTTCCAAGGATGCCCTCAATATGCGGTGGAGGGTACGCATCTTTTGTTGTTACCGCATTGACCTTCCGCGCATCGAAACATAGTCGGACCTTTCCGGGCTTTCTCACAAGTACCACTAGGGAGCTCCATGGACTTTGGCTCTCTTCGATGACTCCTAGGTTCTTCATACGTTCTATTTCAGCATCCATTAATGTTTGTACAGCTGGCGAGACCGGGTAGTGTCGTTGCTTCACTGGTGTCGCTCCTCCAACATCGATGGTGTGTTCTAATAGGTGCGTTTTGCCTAATCCTTGTTTCGCGTAGGATGGAAAGATGCTCTTAGTTAGTTCAAGGCGTACGCGTTCTTCGCTGGACAGTTGGTGAGTATTGGGGTCAACGGGTGCCTCTGGATCGAACGACGGGGAGAGTGAGCCGATGATTTCTGGGGCCAGCTGGAAGGCTTTCCAGAAATCAACTCCAAGATATAGGTCCTGCGACAAACTAGGTATGACATATAACCTAATGTAATGTCTGTTGCCGCGGAACTCTATATCCGTATCCAAGTGACCGCATACCTGCTGTGAGGTTCCATCAGCTGTTTTGACGGACGTTGCGTATTTTTTGATTGTCACTTGGCCTTCTTGGAGAAGCTTTCGAGCTGCTTGACCTCCCAGACAACTCACGCTCGCTCCACTATCTAGCAGCCCGTTGATCTCCTGTCTCAGCGTCTTGACGCGAGCATAAGGACGAATGTCTTGTGGTATCGACGTTATGCCTGATACCAGTTGGCGTCTTTCTGCTACGACTCGTCGCCAAAACTCTCTAAGTCTTCTGGTGGATCGTTTTGCTTTCGAAACTTTGTTTTGACTAGATATAGTTGCGATGCTGTCTACAGACTCAGCAAAGATGCGTTCTCGAGCAGCTTCGTATTCCTGTAGTCGAATGTGGTAGGGTTTAAGTGGGAACACTCTTGGTACTTTCTTGTTAGGTTCCCTGTTCTGGATTACCTGCACTGACGTCGAAGCTGGGCTATCCGCTGTATTCTGGGTTGTTACCTCTGAGGTGGTTATGTCGTTTCTTGGTAGGACTATTTCTGATCGATTGCGCGGCGGTTCGAGTTGGACATTGGCTGGTTCTGGCGGGAGCTGCTGAAATTGTTCCCGCCTCGACGCGAGTTTTTTCGGCTACATGTCGTGCAATTGTTTATGTAGACATCCCGTAATCCACAGCCGTAGCAATACACACCGTTCTTGGGGAAGGGACATTGTCTATGCCAGTGACCAGGCTGTCCACAGTTCCAACAAGGATTCTCTGTGGTTACCGCAGAACAATCTTCCAAGGGGGGAACGTAAACGTGGCTGCTAGGGCTTGCGAGGTCTGTTTCAGCATGCCTCATCATGGGCGAATCCGCTTCTACTTCTTCCAGTGTCCGAAGGCTATTATGTTGCCTCAAGATCTTTGTGCGATGCAGGACTCCTTCGATAGGCATGACCAGCGCTTGCAGCTAAGTTATGTTATGAGCAGGATGTAGGCATATGTGTTGCTGAGTTGCGGGTAGGAGGTTGTCCCTTGCAATCTCAACAAACTCTGCTTCTGGCATGTGCAAACGAAGCCTTTGCCTCAAGGATTGGATTGGTATCCGAATCGTGAACAGGCGGCGACCAGTATCGATTAAATGCCTGTTTCAGCTCTTGCCATCTAGGCTCTGGATGGTAGTGTAAATATTGCCAGTACCATTCCAGAGGCCTGTCCTTTAGAAGGGTGGCGAAATTTTCAGCCATCACTTGGTAGTCCCCTGACAGAGTGTTGCGCGCCATTACCTCTGCGCGGAACAGAAACTCGTCAGCCCGGAGGCGAGAATTATCTCCGTCATATATTAAGCTCCAATTTCTCATGGGGCTGGCAGATCGTCTCCTATCACGGGGGTTGTATGACCTGTTGAAGGTATTCACCTCACCGGGATGAGCCTGCCTCGGATTTCGTGGCATATAAACCGGTACTGGAGCATCGGGTTGGGGTTAGTAAGGCTTGAACGCTAAGAGAGGCGGGCTGACTGGCTTGTTCCGGACTAGACTCATGTGTCCTTGAGCTAGATGGTGCCGCAGAGACAGTCCTGTTCAATGGCTGCGTAGGTGAGACATTAGGGGTAATAGGCAGCCGTCGGGCTTGTGACCTGGTTACCATGCCTTCTGTGTTGGTGCGAGGCACGACTCCGCTACTAGGGTCGTACGTTCTGCTTTCCGACATCGAACAGACTCTTCTGCAGACAGGACAGTTAGGTTGCCGTTCCAACCATTGTGCCAAGCACTTCCTGAGAAAGATGTACGCACAGGGGGTGATAACTGGCATAGTGCTCGGGTTGAAATCACCGCTTTGGCACACCGTGCAGAGTGGTAAGGCGACCGCCCCAGCGGGTTGTTCTGGTGGCGAACGAAACATCGTTTTTAATAACTCTTACGGCGCCTTGCTGACTGAACGTTTAAATGTCTAATTACCTTTAAGTAACCGTAGAGAAGACAAAAAAAATTTTGAAAATCACGACAATGTATTATACCTGTATCGCCCAGGTATTATTAAAATTTTACGAGAAAGAAATAACTTTAAGAATTAAACCACCAGTATCACCAAGTAAGAAATATAAAATTGTTGGGGCTTGAACCCAACTGCAAACTGATCTACTAGGTTTGGTTGATACCAGCGAAAAATGAAGATTTTTTTAAAATATTTTGTTGTTTAGGTATGATAGTAGTCGGCCTCTCTCTCAATCACTCCCTCTTTCCAGCCGGACAACCGTCGATGAGGCGCTTCTTCACCAGGAACAGGTGGTAGAAAGTTAGTCGGGAAAGGATAAAACTCGAATTCCGACCGACTATTGTGAGCGCACAGAACTATTCCGGACAAGACCACTAGCTATCAAGCCAATGCTCGTAAGCTCCGGAATAGTCTGAACACTCGAGTCAACCGTCCTTCGAATAAGGCTGACTATAGGGATGGGAATCGGTCGACTAGGGTTACCAGTCCAAGGAGAGGGATCCAGAAACAGATGGTTGCTCAGAACTTGGAGACGCTCTCCAGAGACATTCCATTGGCTAATATCCCAGCCACGAGGATATATCTCTCTGGAGTGTTCCAACTTCGGAGGCCATTGAACTGGATTCGTCCATCGCACTGTCAACCTCTAATCGACGAGGGATAGGGAAAGAAAAGAAAATTGATAAAATTATTTCAGGCAGGCCGTGAAGGCAACTAGGTAGCATACTAGGCGTATGACTAATAACTGGTCCGTTAAGGAGGGTCAAGATGAAATACTAAAGAGGGCTATCCGTTCAGGATCATGCCCAAGAGGAGTAGAAGTCTATTAGCCGTGAAAGCCGTAAGGATGAAGTATCAACTCTTCCACTTAGGGAATTTGGTCCGAACAACCTGCCGAAGCTATCAAGGAAAACGTGAAGTCTCCTTTAATGTGCATGTTTTTATTTATTTATTTATTTATTTATTTATATTAACTCTACACAGATAAACTTACGTTTCTAGTTATGTGTAGGATGTACTTATAATACTTAATTAAGAAAAGATAATGGATAAATGATAAATGTTAAATGTTAAATGCTAGTATTCCTTACATGCTATGCGTAGAAGTAAATAAAAAGAAAAATATTAAATATTATGTACCATTAAATAATAATATGTAAATTAAGAAAATCATACTGGAGTTATTCGAAAAGAAAAAAGGGAAAGAAATATTTTAAACCAACTACCTACTGCGTAAATACCTAAACAATGTCTTTTTGAAATTAAAATTAAAGTTAAAGTTATTGCTGTGACCATTTCTTCTGATGTGGACGGGAAGAGAGTTCCACATTCTGACGGCCTGAACAATAAATTGACGCTCGGTGCATACGAAACGGAACTGCGGTACGGATAAAGCAGAAGTTCTTTGTGATTGCATAAAACTAATTTTATTAAACAGATATCGCGGATTTTCTTTCAAAATAATATTACGTAAAAATAAAATAGTTCTAAACTCAATATAAGTCATCAAAGTGCAGCCAAGTACACAATCAGCATATGAAGAGACATGATCATAGCGTCTGAGGTTAAATATATATCGTACGGCGGAATTAAACGCAACGTTGAGTTTTCTTTGCGATGCAGAATCCAGCCGACAGAATATTTCACATCCATAAGTAATTAGAGGCACCAATAAAGTTTTGACAAGCAACATCTTAGTATTCCTAGGTGTATATGCGGCCGATGGCCAAAGCTTGCGAAGGGTTCCGTATATGCGAGATACAATACTATTTATTTGATTAGACCAAGAAAGCGTTTTATTAAATATAATTCCCAAGTTCCTTACAGTGTCCTTATAAGGAATTACTACATCATATAACAATATTTCAGGGAAGCAACTCGTGTCAATTTCATTTCTGTAAATTACAATAGATTCCGATTTTGATGCGTTAAGCAGGAGTTTATTATTTTCAGCCCATCGGCAAATCGATGTAATGTCCTCATTCATTCGACAAACAGCATCTTCTGTTAAGCCTATAGGTCTTGATATGTATAGCTGCAAGTCGTCAGCATACATGTGAAAATTACAGTTTTTAATAACTAAGGAAATATCATTAATATAGATGGAAAACAACAATGGACCCAATATAGATCCTTGCGGGACACCAGTATAATTATGCAGGAAACTGGAGTATACTCCATTACAGTAAACTTTCTGAACGCGGCCCTGGAGATATGTGCTAAGTAGTTTACAGGCACTATTTGTGAAACTGAATTGCGTTGATAGCTTATGAATTAGTCGACTGTGGTCCACTGTGGCGAAGAATATAAAAAGGAATGCACAATCTTTTTAGGGGAATAAAAAGTAAAAGGAATACAAAAGAAAAACCGATGTCATGTTCCTAACGAGAAGCAACCTCAGCCTCCCGATGACACGAGGCTTATAGGGCTTGCCCTCCCCATCCAATGACTATGTCAGCCCTGAATGCGACATAGTCCCAATCAAACCTCGGACAGTTGTCCGGAACTAGATGATAAAGGAAAGAGAGAGACCGAGAGGGACCAGGATGATGTCTAGCAACACTTCATTCTAATCATTTGCAATCCCGAGAGAAGGAATTCTTCGAATAAGAATTGCAAAAAAAAATTCTACAAAAAAATGATACTTATATGCCTAGGTTCATAGTATATACTAACGCCGTAAATAGAAGAATTCCGAATTAGAAAAATAAGAAAACGGAGCAGATTAATACCTGGAGGCAACAAAACTAAGATTTAATCCAACAAAATTGCTTGTTTCATCCAGCTAATTCTATGGGGGTATGTACTTCAATCATTTAATTTTCGAAAGACTAACAACTAATTTTAGGAGTGGAATTCATTTCTTATGTTGTAATGTTCCCACATTACATGGCATCCAAGTTAATAAAGTAAACTCAAACAATCAAGGCTACTAATTCAGAAAATGAGGAAATGAGGTAACGAAACATAGGAACTAAGATTCCTCAGTACGAGAAATTTTGATTTCATTTTAATTTTCTGCAATATGTATCTTTATTTCTCAAAAAAATTCAAAGAAGCTTAAGTTGTATTGGGTGAGTATTTATAAACGTAGCGATTCAAGAAATAAGCACAAGTATATAGGAATATTGGACTAGTAGTACTTATTTTATAATATGAAGTCTATTTCCGTTACAAAGTAAATCCTTTGCAATATTTTCATGTTTTCTTTTTCTGAAATTTGTGCAACTTTAATAATAGAAATACAAAAAAATTATTTTTAACATATATATAGTATGTGTATATATATACGCCTAAAGAAAATTGAACTCATTTATTTTCGTTTATAGTTTTAAAGAATGTACCTGTTTACAACGCACTAGAAGTTCATAAATATTGTAACACAAGAAATAGATAAGATATAAACTAAATTATGTAATATTATGTATTATGCAATCCCATATAATTTCATAAGTTCTTAAAATCTCAGAAATACTTAAAAATTGATACCAAACAACTCAAACTTGTTGCTTACTTTATTTAATTAATTGTATGTTTACAGCAGAAGTCTTGTAAATATTATTGAGAGTTTTGTCTAAGCGTTATTTAAAACACAAATAAAAAAAAATTCGCGCAATTAATTTTTTTTCACATTAATACGAACCAATAACCTTGTAAAATAGCAAAGATTCGTATACTAAATAAATGTTTTATCACCTGCGGAATATTGAAGAGTTTTAAATTTTACATTATGATCTCCGATATTCCAAGTTTGTGTGATGTTAAATCAGAGATTGGAACGACATTTCGGGAAGTGTGTAGAAGTAATAGGTAAATTTTATTTTTATTATTTTATTAGTAATAATCAGTACGTATCTATTAAACTGATAGAATATTGAAAAAAAAATTATTATAATTTGTACTGAGCTAGCATCGCCTAAGATGCTATCACTATTCTTTTACTTTTGTGTCGCGTATGACTGCTATTCAAGTTTAATAAATCATATTATTCCGAAAACAAGAGTGACACAAAAACTAACTTATTACTAAAATTCTACATTTTAAAGTGTATACTCCTTTAAAGCTAATTGGAATAAGTATTTGATAAGTAGTCTACTAACTTATAAACGGAAATTACTAGTGTCTGAATGAATGATACAACTATTTTATATACATATAACTTAAATTGCGAAAAATAGTTCAAAGAATACTGCCTCAAAAGATATTAAGACACCCTTAGAAGAGAATTGACAGTGAATAATGCTGCAATTCTAATTTAAAAGAGTCGTTCAAAAATTACTATCGTTAAAAAGGTATGTTAGTTTTTCGGATGACAATCAAGGATTTTTCATTTAAGCTTTAAGGAATTTTTCAATAAAGCAAAAAAAAATGGAGTAAGCCCAATATACTCCAGTCTTTCCGTATTTAGAAGCTTTTATATAATTCTAAAATATGCTTATTACAGAAAAATGGAATGTAATACGATCGTTTGTTATTTTTAACGCCAAACAAATTTTGAATGCTTTTGTTAATCAAGAAGAACAGAATATTTAAACCCGGGGGGAAACTTGATACTAGTTCACCAATCGGCACACTCAACTCAACCGTAAATAGGGCCTGCACTTCCCGCACTCATCAAATACGGACAGTGGTTTATTTTATTATCAAACCTTATACATAGCTCTTACAATTCGAGTGGTTGTATGGGCCAATATAACATGGATATGCGTTCTTGGTTCAAATAAATAGCGAAGAGCCAACAAATTCCTTTTTACCTTTTTTTTTGTAACTAGCACAAAAATTGGGAAGCGTTCATCGCGATAAGTTTTGCATTTTATAATATAATTGTATTGTATAAATGATATTAAATATGGATCAAAAATATAATTCGCTTATTCAGTAATAAGTGCTCCGGGTTGTAGTTTCATAAGTATAGGTGATAATATGGTTATTTTCTTACTTCAATTTTATTTATCAACCGGTTAAAGAAAAACTGCTTCTCGAATAGGAAGCTTTTTATTTCTTTGAAAGTATCTCACTACTATGTATATATTTTTTTGCGAACCTCAATTTGCACTGTGAGTAGAGCTCTTAGGAGAATCGAAGGCTTCTTAAATTTTCATCATTAAATTGAAACTTCTTTTAGAGGACAATCCGAAATGATTGAAGGTTGGCTACCGCCTGAAAGTTCTGCGCATACGATGTTGGTAGTACATAAAGAACTTCCTTCATGTAATTATGACCATGAAAATACCTATAAATAAATTCAATAATATACGGCGTGTAATAGATACTCGATCAAGTAAAAACTTTTCTTCATAATTGTTAATTTGATCGTTATCAGGTGCACTTAAATACGACAACAAGGTAGTCTGCTCTGCAATCTTACGTCCTTAAAGCCGGTATAATGTAAGATAATCAGGTTTGAGACGCAAATATTATACAAATTTTACAATTATAATTCCAGAACAAAACTGAACAGTTTTGAAGTCAGTTTTGTTGAGCTTTATCATTTTAGTAATAATGCCAAAAATAAACTAAATGTCTTACCAATTATGTAGTTTTTGCATCGCCAATTATATTGAAATATTGATACTGTGCTGATTGACTGAGAAAATTTTAAATTTAACACCGCACAAATCGTTAAATTACTAATTGAATATTGACAGGTGGAACAAAAAAAAACGCCATACCCAAACCAAAGAATCACGTTGCAGAATCAAATTTGGTTTGCGCAATCTTTACAGAAGAGTCCATATCACAAGTATATCACATTTTCTTCCCCTTGGTTTTAAAAGTGCACGAAGTAAAATTTTAATTTTAGACCAAATATTTGCACCTTGTGCCTCAAATGTATGATATTACCTTGTTATTTTATTTCCTTCTGAAAAAAAAAAATAATATTTTGACGTATCTTCCTTTCCTGTGCGGGATGTTGCTATCCCGGATTTTCCACTCCTTGTATCCACCGGACTAGGGTTCCCGTTTTAATCCCCGTTGTCAAACGGATCTTCTCTGCTATATTAAATACCGGGTCTCCATGTGCTCCGGCTTCGAAATTGTGCTCTTTGGATTTTTAATCACACAAAAAAAAATTTTTAAACAGAAGCCTTTTCCTTTTTCTTTGTTTTTTTCTTCTTTCCAGCCTTAAAACTTTTACAATTAAAAAATTTACAACACTTTCACTCCTATCTCTTTGACGTCTCACACCAAAAAGAACAGCAGCTTTCTTGCCAGAAAGCTTCGTCCCCAGCTGTCTGCTTTTCTGCAGTTCGGTTTTCCGGTACCTTCTGGCCAGAAATTGTTTTGGGTTAATATCGTTTCCCAATTAGAGCAATGGAATTATACTTCGCAGTGGTATGAATCTCCGCTACATTACCAAAGCTCACATAACAAAGTGAAGCCACCTAAGAATAAAGAACGAGAGGAAAGGCTATCTTAAGTAAAAACCCTGTACGTGTGATAAGCATTTTTGCTTCAGCACCAAGTGGCGAGTGGGTTAAGGGGGAATCACGCCTGAAATGTCAAATTGGACCGAATGTCGCCTTGAAATCAAAGTCGTCTCCGTAGTACTGCAATATTTTGGGGCATAAGCAAATATATAATTAAATAGTAAAATTAAGTAAATTAATAAAATATGGTCGGGCAAAATTATATTATATTAAAAGTGTTATAAGAATATATTTTAAAAACACCTAATTTAAAATATTATCAAAATGAGTTGGCCCCTCCTGTATACAAGCATAATTTTACTACTTTCATGTCGAAACGCACACATCGCTTGGGTTCTACTACATATAGCAAAATGCTTACATTTTTCCGAATGATGTCCTTTCCTCTAGTTCTTTATTCTAAGGGAGCCACCAAGCGGATTTTAAAGAATTTTTTTTGTTGAGAATTTTACAAAATATATCACTAATCTTATAGTTAATTTATCATAATTATAGTTATAGGCTGTAAATGTTGCGAAATATATTAAATTAAGTTAAATTAAGCTAAAAATATTATGAAGAACCGCATAGTTTGTATTAAGAGGGAACCTATCTATAATTATGCAAATTGTACAGCATATAATCACGTAATAATTAAATGAAACTCGTCTGTTTTGTTAACGAAGTCGTTTCAGAAACGTATCTATTGAATTAAAAGGGTTAAAAATATTTATTAAAAGTTACTTTTCTTGGCGTGACAATTGGCTGAACATTTTTTTGAATAAATTGCTCTTCAAAATTAATGAAATTTACATTGACTCATAAGAATTATGGGTTCCCATATAAGTTATTCTAATAAGCCTTATTATTTTGTATTACAACTTGTTTGGATATGAACTTTATTTTCCTCTTTTAGTACTGAATTTATTTGGTGTTTGAACTTTGAATAATCAAAGTCTGTACCTAAATACAGCATTGTTGAACAAAAAACTGATACTATTACGCCAATGTTCTGTTAGTGAAATATAAATTTATAGGGCATCTCCCGAAAACGATAATGAATTGTTGGTTTAACTTCAGTTCATTTGCTCTTACTCAACATGTGTTGAGAATTGATCAATTGACAGCTGACTTGATCTAACCCAACCCTGACCCTGAAATGTAATTTTTCACTTAATTAAGTTGGCAGGCGATAAGCACTATTAGACAATTTCATGGGACAGCGACAAAGCGAAATTGAATGGCGACCGGCAAACGTGCTCCAAATTGTAATCAAAAATTTGTAAAGTATTGAGCAACAATCCGTCGATTGTTAAGCAAGAGTTTTGTTTATCAAAACTAGTATTGTGAAACTATTCAAAAGGTATGTTTATTTTGTATAAATTGAAGCTGTATTTTCGCACTCAAAAATTGTTGCCACATGTTAACTTTTGTTCTTTATTTTCTGCACAGCTTTTGTAAGAAACTCAACCCAATCAATTATTGTAAACAATTTTCTTTATAAATTTTGTCACGAATAGAAGCTCATTCTTTTGTACATTGACAGGTACCTTTTGAAACTCAGTTCAATAAATTGAACATTTTGTCAACTTTGGACTCGACTTTTTCTCAACTGAAAAACCCAAACCCACTGAAATTTAACAACAATATATATACGGGGTGTTCGGAAAATACATACAGTGCTGTGCAAAACATTTGCAACTAAAACCACAATTTCTTACAGGTTATTGTAAAAACTTGGAAACTATTGAAATTAAAAAAGCGGATGCAGTTTAGTATTCTTTATTAAGTCTAGTTTAAGATTATAAAAAAATTGAAAGTAAATAATTCATAAAAAAAGAACAACATTCATTTGTTTATACTAGATAATAATTTTGTCTGTGTAAAACATTTGCAACTTTTACCGACCTACAGTTTTTGTTTAAAAAAATTAAAATTATCTAATACTTGGTTGAGTGATCCTTATTTTCAGTTACTGCTGCACATCTCGGCATAGATTTTAATAGGGATTCAATATGTGAAGCAGGTATTTGATTCCATGCCTTTTTAATTCCAGTGAAAAGTTGATCACGGGTGTTGTAAGAGTGTCCTCTCATATTCCTCTTAACCACTTGCCATAGATTTTCTATGGGGTTGAGGTCGGGAGATTGCGCAGGCCATTTCAGAACTTCAACGTTTTGCCGAGAAAACCAAGCCTGAACAAGTCTGAAAGTGTGTTTGGGATCATTGTCTTGCTGGAACCGCCAGGGCAAGGGCAATTCCTCCTCTGCATAAGGTAACATAACACATATACTTTTTGTAATCCTCTGCTTTCATGATACCTTTTACTTGATGAAGAGGTCCCACGCCTTGAGCTGAAACATCCCCAGACCATTACATTACCTCCTCCATGTTTCACAGTCTTGACAGTATATCGCGGGTTTAATCGTTTTTTCTTTGGTCTTCTTACTCCTTGTTCTCCATCTGCATCATCCATCTCCATTAAGATTAAACTTACATTCATCCGAGAAAAGAACAATTCTCCATCTTTCTATGGTCCAATCTGAGTAATTTCGAGCAAAATCAAGGCGAGCCGCCGGCAATTTTTTTCGGAGAGTAGTGGTTTTTTCGCTGCCATGTAGCATCTAAGATCGCTTTCTATGGCTCGTCTTCTTATTGTGGAAGTACTCACATCCACATATATATCAAGTTTTACTTCGCGTGAACTGAGAAAAGGCTGTGATTTAATTAAAATTTTGATTCTCCTATCTTCTACCTTTGTTGTTTTTCTGGGTCTACCACCTTTATGGGAACTTTTAACACTACGGTCAATTTGTCCATTTTATATTTTTCACTAATGTCTTTTTGTTTTAAACCATTACTATAATCAAAAATAATTAGTTTTTTAATTTCACAACAATATTTATTTTATTTTATTTTATTTATTAATAAATTTTCGTTAAATCACTTTAAAAAAAATTATCACAAAACAATTTCTGCGTACCTAACTCACCGATAGAATGAGGAAATGAGTGATAAAATGCCTTTATCGATCTATTTAGGTTCTTTGAAGTGTCCTGTTCAAAATTTTCTTCCATACCACCTAAAATTAACCCTTCCCCTTCAAAATCGCTTTTGAAAATTTTGGTTCCATTAAAGGTGTGCTCACTTAAATCCTACTAAGTCCTTTCAAGGACATCACAAGACCAATATTTAAAGCTTTTTTGAAAGCTTTATCCGTTCTAATGGTATCCAACATGCCATAATCCACTTACTAATTTTCCAGTTATTGGACCTTAAACATTAATATTGGGAAAAATTTGCACAAAATGTTGGTATGTTATCCTTGATCCTGTAAAATGTGTACACCAAGGATATCATTTTTTTTCTTTCCTTAAGAGGCTCTTAGAAAGCTCTTTACAAAAAAAGGAGTAACTCGATATCTGCAGCCGTTAAAAAGTTATTAACATTTTTATGCTGCTCGAGAAATGCTATTTTTAAATTGAGTGTTCCCATTCTGTAGAACACACATTTCTGCTCTCGAAATAAGAGACCTTTTGATGACACCTCCATGTCTAGGTTTATTTCTGATTTGGTCGCAAGCTGTACAGATTTTTTGCCACAATTGCTCTACACGAAGTCCACGATTGCCATGTAATCAGGAATAGTCGGAATACTTCTTTTTAGTGCACTTCCAAATTCAGCCAAAACCCGCTTTAAAATTAATTTCTTTTTATTTTCTCGTTTTGACTCGCTGAAAATATCATAAAAAATAGACGCGCTTGCGCTATTGCTTTCCGCAAGAAATGAAAGGATAATGTTATTGAAATATCCCCTTTTATGTCTACAAGTATATCTTTACTCGTACTATGCAGTGATGTTTAATCTTCTTCTGTTTCTTGTTACCTTAGCAGCGAAGATTCCAAATTTGCATTGAAATTTGCAATGCAATGCGTGCATGGAGGTTGCTTTGTGCAGCTTTGATGCGCAGTGCGCTGAATTCTTGGTTACACCCTAAATATTATTTTATGGTTTTTAGCGCTTTTTGTGAAGTCGGTTCAACTTTTTATTTAAAACTGCATATTTAATTTTTCTGTGTCTTCGGATATACTACTCGAAAAATGCGGCTTGTATAGCAAAGCAATTTTAATTGTTGCATAGGTACTGCACTCTATAGAAAGGAAACTATGATCCAAATTCGGCAACACTTTCCGAAGTTAATCCCAGTCACCTTTTCACCTCCTCACGTTAGATACAAAATTCATACCATGGCGCTAGTACGACAATGTACTCTAGAGGGGTTGTTCAAGCAATTAAAACGGTTAAAAAAATGCAATGTTAGCTTTTCAAATGTATATAACTATAGAACTGATGGCTGTATTTCAGTAATTCTTTTTGTAAATCATTCTCAGAATTGTTCTCATTAAAACTAACGGTACATGCCATCGTAAACATGTTAAATGCGCTTTAGTTTTAAAAGACAGCCATTTGTTTAAGAAGTGAAATTTGAGGTGGTCGAGTTTTGGTGATTTACATCGTCAAAATGGGGGCGTACATTATGAAGTAAGGGGACTGCTGCATCCTCTTCCCATAGTGCCTTTTAAAGGCAACCTTTTTTATCATTTACCAATGAGGAAACGTATTCTGTACAACTGAATAAAAATCATCAAAATAGGTCTACGCCTTACAGACATCACAAAAAAGAATCATCTAAATCGGTCCACGTGTTACAAAGTTAGCCTACCCCCTCCGGCAACTCATACCCTAGGACAAATTATTTCCTCATAGTAGCAATGAGGGATTATACTCTATACAACAAGAAATCATCCAAACCGATCTGAGTTTAATTCCGCCCATTTTCCCATCCTAATTCATTGTGATTTACACTTTTCGCCCGAAAATAGAAATGATGTTAACCGGGAAACAAGAAATATCTGTTCTCCTATTTTCGTGTAAAAACTTACTTGAGTGGAAAAAAGAATTTGTTTAAAATCGAGAAAGCGAGGGAACGATTTCGTGCAAGTTCATTAAAATCGAAAAGTTGCTGGAAATGAAATGTTATTAAACCGAGCAAGAATGTACAAAAGCTAAATTTCTTGGGTAAGTTCGTGCTGCAGGCGACATCAACCTTTTTCTCCTCCATTTTGCCTGCCTAGAAAAGCGAAGGAACACAAAATGTGTAAGTTCGTGCACAAGCGGTATCCCGAGGGATCTCAATTTCTGATCAAGGAACCGACGTTAAAGGGGAATGATACTACACAGAAAGAACTTAAGGACTTACGAAATTCAAATCACAAATTATTTTTACATGAGAAAATTACTTGTCGGAAGTCTTAAATCTCGCCTCTGAAAACAACATTTTAAAAAACAGTAAAAGCTTTTTTTTATTTAGAATTGAGATTTTATTTTGTTCATATATAATCAGTACACAATGCGTTCTGTAGGAATATCAAGAAAGAATCACATTTTAAGTTCAACGCTTATAAAAATATTTTTTAACAATTTCAATCATATTGAAATATTATATAAAATTTCGTTTAAAACAAAGGTTAATTTACTGCGTGTTTGTATACTAGATCAATAGCAATAAAATAACAGTTTAAACGTTTTGGGAATTTGAAATTATTAAAACATACTATTCCTATCATTTGGAATTAATCTTATACCAAATTGACAAAACCTACATTCATCTGATCTTTACATGGATCTTAGACCTGTAACTAAAACAAATTTTCACAATAAAATATTTTTACCTGTGGTGTAAAGTAAAAGAAAATAACCCTTATCATCTTCAATTCTTCATTTATCTTTTTTCGTATTTTTAATAAACAAAATATGTAGAGTCTCACATTTCAAACAGCATGATGCGGCGGAAAAGTTTCTTAATTTCGACCCCCGTTCTGATTACATTCACGGCTTATGTGACCACTTTTGCCGCAACTGTAGCAAGATTTAGCACCACTGTCTGGGCAATTACGTGAAATGTGTCCACTTTTGTTACAATTATAACAAGATAAATTAGACGAGCGACTGTCATTATTCTGATCTGGACAGTTTCGGGCTAAGTGCCCAGTTTTGTTGCAATTGTAGCAGCTAGGATCATCAGCTGCTTGAGTGCAGTCCTTCGAAATATGTCCGGTGCCTAGAAAATATAAAAAAGTTAGGTACATATGAAATGCTTCTATTCTATACTTTTATGTTACAGTCAAATAATTATAAATATATATTTCATATTTATATTTAAGTCCGCCCATTGGTAATTATTGTTTTTTCTCTGTTTCTACACTGATGATTTTAAAAAAAACCACTGATAATAATAAGAGATAAAAGAAAACAAATGCTTGTAAAATTTCTATGAAAATAAATGAGCTAATTGAAAAATCGGTATTTAGTGTTTTTAACCGACTTCCCAAAAACAAAGACGTTCTAAGTTCGACGTGTATTTTTTATTTTTTTTTCTGACCGGGCATAATTTTGTAACGCGTCGACCGATTTTGATGATTCTTTTTTTGTTGGGTAGAGTATGTTCACCGATTGGTATCATGTCAAAAAAAATGTTGGTAGGGTGGGGGTGAAACCTATCTTTGTATTGAGTAGACAGATTTGGATGGTTCTTTTGCTGTTGTATAGAGTGTGATCAGCTATTGCTAATAGGAGAATAATTTGTTCCTATGGTGGGGGTGGGTGGGTTGGGAGTAAGTTATCTAACTTTGTAACGCGTTGACCGATTTGGATGGTTCTTTTGCTGTTGTATAGTGTGATCCCCCATTGCTAATAGAAGAATAATTTGGTCCTATGGTGTGGTGGGGGAGGGGTAGTAACTTCGTAACGCGTGGACCGATTTCGATGATTCCTTTTCTGTTCGGTAGGGTATGTTCCTTGATCGATACCATGAGAAAAAAAATTTTGTGGAATGGAGGTGGGTAGGGGTTAAGCCTAACTTTTTAACGCGTGGACCGATTTGGATGGTTCTTTCTTCGTTGTATAGAGTAGAAGACACTAAAAAGTGAAAAATAAAATAGTTTTAAAAAAAAAGTTGAACCGACTTCACAAAAAGCGCTAAAAAGCATAAAATAATTTTTAATTTTATATCTACTCGTATTACGACATTTTGACGTCGGTGTAAATTAAACAAATAAAACAACTACAGTACCACAATTGAAAATAATACATAATACTACTTGAACGTTTCAGCTCAGGGGATCATAAGAAATGACGATTAAATATTTTTGTTGTAGTTGTTTGGTTTGTTTGATTTGCACCGACTTCAAAATGTCGTAATAGATATAAAATTAAAAATTAGTTTATGCTTTTTAGCGCTTTTGTGAAGTATATTTCGGGCATATTTAGTACTTACATACAAATATTGAAATAATAAAATAGGAACACGTTTTATGCAATAAGAACTGACTTTCACTACAACAAAAGACAGTAACTCCTCCAGTTGATAATTAACTGAATAAGCTAGTAAACAGAGTCGTTAGATGGTGAAATGTAAGTATAGCTATAAATAAAATAGTTTTAAAAAAAAAGTTGAACCGACTTCACAAAAAGCGCTAAAAAGCATAAACTAATTTTTAATTTTATATCTATTACAACATTTTGAAGTCGGTGCAAATCAAACAAACCAAAAAACTACAACCAACATATTTAATCGTCATTTCTTATGATCCCGTAAGCTGAAACGTTCGGGTAGTATTATATATTATTTTCAATTGTGGTACTGTAGTTGTTTTATTTGCCGCCGTGTATAAGCGAAACTTAGCTGTTACAAGATGGTGATCGCTGCAACTATATAGATATTAGTTTTATTTAATTTTAAAGATGTAGGCATATTATTTAGTGCCCTCATATAAGGAAAAATAGAAAGCAAAAGTCTAATAACAGGCGAAAAAAGGCAGTTTTGTATTTTTAATAATTTATTTCATAATAGTGTTTTAATTTGGTCATAGCCCTAAAATTTCAACAAAAAGAAGAGAGATTTTCAAGCAAAGAATAACAATTAGACGTAGCAAAAGAATATGGAATAAATGAGGCAACTGTTAGAAGAATAAAGCGAATGGAAGATTCTTTTCGAAAAAGTTTAGGCTCAAAATATTCTACATATATTCGAGATGATTTAATAGAAGTAAAAAAAAGTACCGGTAGATTCTAATTCGATGAGACACTAAACGCCATTAACAGCTCTTTAAAAGAAAAGCACGAATTCTATCTACTACAGAACCTAGAAAGGGATGGTTCGAAAACTTAAAAAGAAGACACATTAACTTAAGGAGGAAATTGTTTCCGGTTATGAAAAATGGGCAAAAAATATCCGGTAAAACTGACAAAGATGATTGAAGAAAACTCTTACGTTCCTGACCAAGTATTTAATCAGTGTGGCCATTTTTTCAAGATCAAATTTCCGACTTTTCGCGGTTCTCCAGATAATATTTGAGTTTTCTTCCCTCCCCTCCCACTCAACGAAAACCTAGATTCAAGTCAGGGGAAAAACCCGAATATTATCTGGAGAACCGCGAAGACTCAGCGAAAATTGTTCTTGAAAAAATAGCCACCCTGTTAATGCCGATGAGATCGGCTTATTCTAGAAAAAAAAATCAAAGAAATCGCCGTTTAAAGTAGCCAACTTTATTTCTTTGCAGTAACTTCCAACAAAAAAAACCTCGATGACGTGCGCAATGTTTGAAGGTTGGTACTATAATTTGTTCATACTTAAAGTGAAAAGTTACTTACAAGAAAAAAAATTCGAGTTCAAAATTCGGTTGCTCCTAGACAATTAACAAGGCATCGAATAGACTTGCAACATGAAATCTACAAATTGAGTCTTGCCTCCCAATACAACTTCGTTAATTCAACCGCAAGATTAGCAAACAATTTCTCCTTACTATATAAGACGAACCTAAGCAGATGTTTTCAGAAAATTTGATGAAAATACTTTACTTACTCTACCTGAAGTGTGGAATGATTTTACAATTTTAAATTGCGTTACAGAATTTGTTACAAATGTCGCTTCAACCATCGTCGAAATAAAAAACTCAACATTAAATTCTTGCTGGAAAATCATATTTGCTGGAAAAGTAATTGCTGCAGGGCTTCGTCTAGTTAGAGAACTGCGAACTTATTTTTTGAACAGAGATCTTGATACTAATAGAGCAAAACAATATAAAAATGCTCAGTCAGTATAAAGAATTTTATAAAAACAATCGCCAAAGTAAGTAAATGGTGATCACGGATTTCATACCCTCCAAAAATAAATCAACTTTAATTAAAGAAGTGGAAAATTTAGCAAACATCTCAATTAGTGAAGCAGAACCTATGAGAAACGTTGATGAATTTTCCATTAGGTTTCCTTTTACAAAGCTCAGAAGAAGATTTGAGACTGATTTTTATTTGTTTTTTAAGTTGTAGTTGTTATAAAGGTTATTTATGTTTAAATGTTTTTATTGTTTTCATTTGTACGGTATATTGTTAATTTGTGCATACTTTTTATTGTTTTTATCTGAAAAGAACGTTGTTAATTTGTGTTTAAGTTTTTTTTATAGTTTTAAATAATATTTATGCTTTCCATTTTCAAAAATTAATTGAGATACCACAAGCATTTAATTGTCTCTAAAAATTAATAAACCAACGCCCTTTCTTTTTCCTTAATCCTTATCCTCGACTTTTATTTATCTTCTTTAGATCGATTTACACGGTTTATAATTTAATTGAGCATACCATTTTATTTTGTATGAATTCTGTATCTCCTTTTACATGGTTTCGTTTTGCACAATTTTTCCAGGCATGTATCTACTGTGTAAATCGAGGGATGAGTGTACAGTCGGACCCTGTTAAATGCACATCGATTTTGTACTTAAATGCAGATCGAAATTCAAATTTTAATAACAAACACTAAGTTCTACAGTTCACAAAATAATTTCTGCAATTCACAAAATTTTGTTAATAAAATAAACAATATAAAAAAATGTTTAAGCCTTCTTAACTATTCGGTATATGTAGATACATTTATGTGCATTATTATTTATTTATATCACACACACACCGCGAATATTTTATTTTCTAGGGAAAAAGTACGAATTCTTCTTTTGTGTTCACGTAGAAGTGTTATTTAAATTGAAAAGCTGAATTTCAAGGGCTTCAATATTTTTCATATCGACGTTTTTCCAATCCATGTATGCTTATAAATTAAAGAAACTGATTTTTTTTTTATACGATGTGACCAAATCCTAGGGGACAACCCTTTGATGCGTTAGCATGGTTTTGGCCGGAAGGGAATTAGGTTAAGGGAAGTGAGGAAACTTGAGTCTTGTTTTTTGCATTGCTGCGAGCCAGACAACAGCCCAGAGACGGAGTGGATTATTTTAATTTCTGAATAAAAGCTCACGGGGTCATCTGGTCTCGAACCCGGGACCCATGGATTGTTGGTCGTGCCGCTTAACGAACTGATCCAACTCCGTCTCCCCCGGATATGGCTTCTTTTCGCGTTGGCACAACTGGGTTTACTTCTAAGTGAGTATTCATTTCATTAACTTCGTCTTCATTACTGTGACATTCATTTTGCCTTGAGTGGACTTCATTAACAATCTCATCATCTGTTACCTCTCCAAAACATTCCACCGAATTGTCACAATTAACTGAAAGAACTAGAAGACTGTACTCTTCTACTTCATCACTTAATTGATCCTCAGGCGATATCTCACCCATTTTAAAACCGAACTTTCGAAAACAGTTTGTAATAGTAGTTGGTGTTACAAGCCACCATGATCTTGTTATCATTTTTACAGCTTCCCATATATTTCTTTCTTTTGTGAATTCTACTAAAATTTTCCCACTTTCGAAGCTTAAGAGATTGCGCACAATTTGTTGGCTCTTATATTTAAGGCATATTAAGCGTAAATAATGCCTTGATCAAGAGTTTGAATCAAGGACGTAGTGCTGGAAGGCAAAAATACGATTTTAACGTTGCTTAAAATAACCTCCAGTGGCCGCAGCGCTTGAGAACCTCACACCTCCAATTTATAATAATCAAATCAAATCAAGCTACACTTCACAGAGAGGTGAAGAAATGCGTATAAGAAAAATTCGACCATGTGATTCAGCGGACGCATTTGAAATTCTTGAAAAGAAACTGTTTGACAGTCTCAGCTTACTTATATCCGACAAAATGAATAGTTTTGAAAAATTTAACGTGTTGGCATTGAATAAGGTATGCTTGAATTTTACCAGTGATAGGAGAGTTAATGCATTTGAAAGCCTATCTTTGTATAATCAAAAACTGTTGCATGCGGCGCTAAGATTAAGAAAGGAGAATTCGGTGCATTCTGGATTTACTCGAATTGGATTAGTATATGTTCGCAAAGAGTTAAACGGTACACCTGCAAGGATTTCCACCATCCATAGCTTGAGTGCTTTCACACCGAATACTCTCGAAGCTTAAGCGATTCTTACTTCAAACCAACTTTTTCTTCAGATATCACTTTTATTCTTTTCCATTAGTTAATTTAATTGTTATTATTGAACTGTGCATTGCATAAATGCAGTTGTGTGAATCTTTCTGTTGGAGCATGTCTTTGAAATTCCAAAATTTTAAGAAATAAAGTTGATGTGTTAAATTATATTTTTGCGGATTTCAATAGAAGAATTAACTCCCGATCTGTCTTAATACCTGGTTATATTATAGTCTATATAGAAAGGATCGCATTGATCGTGTAGGAGAGGGGTTGCGATATATATATACATATATATATATATATATATATATATATATATATATATATATATATATATATATATATATATATATACACATAATTCAATTACAGACAAAGTTATTCATATGTCGTTACCAAGTGATGCAGTCGGACATTTTTAATGTAACTTATAGTTTTGTTTTTTGGCAGTTGGTGGAAATATCTTTCACTTAACATTTTCTCTGAAAAAATGAAACACTTGAATATTTTCCACAGTTTATAATTTATTTAAATTTGAAGTTTATGAACTACCAAGCGGTTCAGACACAGTATACTGTTAAGTTACTAAGCACATAACAAATAGAGGAGTCAGCTTATACAGAAATCTGTTGCCAACGATTCTTATTTCTGGCGTTACCCAATGGCTCCCACAGTCATGAGCATGACTGTACGTATGTAGTGCAGTGATTCTCTCATTCATATGTTCTCTCCCGAAAACCTAAATAGATAGAAAAGAAAATAACCAAAAACTGAATTTGACTGACTACATCAATGGTCGCTTACTGTTGGAGATATGAGAGAAAACAGAAGAGACAATAGAACGAATTTGGACGCTTGGCTTTCGTGAAGAAAATTTTTCTCATTGTGAATTTTATGGGTATCATACATGGTTTTCTGAGGCGACTGATTACAGAGGCCTGCGAAATTTTGAAATTGAAATTTAGGTTTTTGAGATATTTTAACCTAAAAGTGCAAAAACACTTTTTTCAAAAACTAGGTATGGTCACTTAATTCAAGTGACCATGAAGTTTTCGTATACCGAGAAATTCATGAATATGAAAATTTCAAAAAAAAGAAGATATTTGAGCAAACTCAAAACAGAAAAGAAAAAAATGGCGGTGCTACATAACCTCAAATATGTCAAAAACAGTGTTTTTGCACTTTTAGGTTAGAATTATCGCAAAAACCTGACGTGATAAAGTAATTCTGAGCCCGGATTCGGTTTCAGCGGAAAAAATTACCTCGGAAACAACTATTCATTGTCCAGGGGGAAAAACCTCGCAGGCCTGTGTTATTATTATTGTATTTAAATTTAAAAGGATTGGCGATTATCCTTGGCTTTTGATTTTGAGTATATTAATTGGATTGTTTGACTGGTTATAATTTTTGACACTTATTGACGACTTGGCTATTGTTTTGCGGATATACTGGACTTGTGTCCTTTAACAACTTCTGCTTTCTTTATTTTGGATGTTGATTTTTGTCCCTGTTTTTTTTATACGATGTAGCCAAAGCCTAGGGGACAACCCTTTCATGCATTAGCATGGGTTTGGCCGGAAGCTAATTTAGGGTAAGGGAAGTGAGGAAACTTGAATGTTTTGATTTTGCATTGCTGCGAGCTAGAAAACAGCCCAGAGACGTAATGGATTATTTTAATATCTTAATAAAAACGCACGGGGAGCCCTGGTCTCGAACCTGGGACCCATGGCATAGTAGTGGTGCCGCTCAACGAATTGATCCAACTCAAAACAATCAAAAGTTTTGATTGCAGCAAATTTGTATTTTTTCTGGTTTGTTTATTTAATTATTTATATACTTCCAGAATTTGGTTTATTTTCATATTTTCTTTAATATCTATAATAATGGAAACTTCTAATCAAGTCAAGATAAACGAAAAAGTGGGGGACGATGTGCGATCAGTGTCTGTAAGTGAAGCTGCAGAATTTGCTGTGATCAACTTCCCATATGTCTCTTTAAGTTTCCGAAAGACGAAGTGAATCGTATTTTCTGGATTTAGAAATGCAAATTACCTCCAGATGTTGATGTAAACAAGGCTGTAATTTGCAACTTACACTTTGAAAATAAATATTTTGAAAAGAAATTTTTAAAATCAAACTCCACTCCCACTATGCACCAAGTTCTTCATTTGTATTTCAGGATGAAAGTAATTGTCAGGATAATTTTGCGACTTCTAATTTAGAAAATATAAATAATGAGTCGAATGAAAAGGCACCCTTGTTAAGATTCAATTGTCCTCAAAAGCAGAATCTGGCTTTGAAACTTTATGGAAAACAGTTAGAAAAATGAAAATGCAGATTCAAAAGATTAATAGGTTGAACATTTCACTTAAAAGACAAGCTATGAGAAAAACACACCTTTGTAAAATAAAAAAGGTTATGTTGCAGTTGAAAAAATTGTTGACGATATACCTCATATTTCCGAAAACTCCAAAATATTCTGCAAAATGTTGCTTAAGAGAAATACTTTTTGGAATGAAGATGAAAAATACATCGCACAAAGTATAAATTTTTACTCTGCAAAGGCATACAATTATATGAGATAATTGAATTTGCCATAAAAATCTTTTTTGGTCAGATGGGCTCCAGTAAAATTTCTGAAACCTGGAATAAGCAGTATTTTGATTGTTTCTTTGAGTAAAATTGTTGAAAGTTTTGATGAAAAAAGAGAAGAGGAAATTTTATTGTATGACGAGGTATCTATTAAGAGGGACTAACAGTATAATTTGCACGAAGATACCCAAGGATTTGTTGATGATGGCTCAGAAAAGCAGTCGGAGTTATGTTAACAGATTTACGTTTACATATTCCGCGGTCTGCACTCCAATTGGAAATTTGCTATAAGCTACTATGCTTCCTGTACAGTATTTCCAGCAGATAAATTGAAAACAAAAATTCAAGAAAACATAGAGGTCCAAAAATTACATTCAAGCATTTAAAAAAAAATTAAGGTTAAGTACTCTACACAAATTATTAGCCATACTGTGGCGTCGGTTATAAACACTTTAATTCAAATGGGACATTTTTATGAATGTAAAGATATTGCAATCTCTACTGTTAACTTTGTTGATAAGAATAGTTATCGATCAGGATTGTGTGAAATTAATATAGTATATAATTATTTAAAGGAAATGAAATATTATTTTCAATGTACTGTTCAGGAGTACGAGTATTTTGCATTAATGGTATTATTCTTTCAATTTCGTCTATTTTATTACTGGCCAACGAGATTTGAAAAGAAGATAAGATGGCTTTTTCAAGTCTTACTCAAGATCCTTAGGAAAATATGTTTCATTTAATGAGATCTAGAGGCGCTATAAACACAAACGTTATATGAGCTTAATTTGATATTTTCTAAAATTATTTCAATGAAAATAAATAACTCTCAAGCGAATTCATCCAACTGTGAACCTGATGAAGACAATGAGTAGCTTCTTCTTGAACGACCTTCAAGAACAAACTATGCATTTATCGTTGAATGAGAAAAGTAACGAATTTCATACAACTTCAAAAAGTCTACAAAAAGAAGAAATTGATTTACCGACTTTTGAGTATATGACGCGTTTGCAAAATGACTTAAATCAAAATTCTGTTCGATATTTTTGTGGTTATGTACTATTCAAATTTTTACAAAAAAATAATTGCTCCCATTGTGAGATTTTAGGGAAAGAAGAAATATTAAATGGTAGTAATAGTGAAATATTTTTAATTAAACATTTTTCCTGCCAAGACAAAAGTCTTGAGCTTAAAGCACCAACTGATGAATTTTTTGCCTTGACTAATTTCCATACTGAAATTTTAGCAAATTATTTTATGTATTAACAAACAAATAATGAAATCTTAAATGGTAAATCTTTTTTCAATTGATTTGATTATTTTTTCGTATAAGCATCAGAACCAACATTTTCAGTTCAAAAGTTCACATTTTAAATATTCTAATTTTTGTTTATTTCTCTTTGCTTATCCTCATTCATACATTTGTTAGTTTTCATCTCCATTCCTCATTCGGAGGACTGTGGGAGCTATGAAAGAAAGAAGAGGACTCATTTCGTCGACAAGTTCTTCTTAAGCATGAGTTCTCTATATACTCTGTGCTTAGTGGTTAAGCTCAATAAAATAAACAAGAGATACTATACCATTAAAATTTCTATACAATTATAATTACAATTTATGTGGATGTCAAGCTAACTATAAATTGATTATCTATAAAATAGTTTTTAAAAGAAAGTTGAACCGACTTCACAAAAAGCGCTAAAAAGCATAAAATAATTTTTAATTGTATATCTATTACGACACTTTGAAGTCGGTGCAAACCAAACAACTACAACAAAAGTACTTAATCGTCCTTTGTTATGATCCCGTGACCTGAAATCTTTAGGTAGTATTATTATCTTCAACTGTGGTTTTGTAGTTGTTTTATTTGTTTAATTTGCACCATATTAAAAATTATTTTATGCTTTTTAGCGCTTTTTGTGAAGTCGGTTCAACTTTTTTTTTGAAAACTATTTTATTTTTCACTTTTTAGTGTCTTCTCGTCTATACGACGAAAAAAGAACCATCCAAATCGGTCCACGCGTTAAAAAGTTAGGTTCAACCCCCTACCCCCACCTCCATCGAACAAAACTTTTTTTCTCATGGTATCAATCAAGGAACAAGGAAAGAATCATCGACATCGGTCTACGCGTTACGAAGTTAAACTACCCCTCCTCATCCCTCACCCGCACCCTAGGACCAAATTATTCTCCTACTACATACTCTACCCAACAGGAAAAGAATTATCCAAATCGGTCCACGCGTTAGGGAGTTAGAATACCCAAACCCCCTCCTCCCACCCTAGGGCATTTTTTTTTTCTCCTATTAGCAATGGGGGATCATACTCTGTACAAAAAAAAAAGAACCATCCTAATCGGTTCACGCGTTATTACAAAGTTAGGTTTCACCAATATTGTCATTGAAAAAGGCAGGAATAATATTGACTTTGGAAAGAATTCTTTTTAAAATTGTACAATAGTCATCAATGAATGGAATTCTCTTCCACCTCTGTTCCTGTCTTTCGCTTGGTTATACGTAAGGGTATACTGAGTTTAAAGCTAGTTTAGATTGTTTATCTCTCAATAGCTTATATACAATTTTTGAATTATACCCATTGTTAATAGCTATTTGTTTTATTATGTTCAGCTCTTTTCTAAATTTTTCTTTGTCTAAAGGCAGTCTTAGCAATCTATTGATCATAGAGTGAAAGGCTGCTAACTTTGTACTCCAAGGGTGATTAGAGTGGGAAGGAATGATTGTGTCACAATAAGTGTTTTTTCTAAAGATATCAAATTTTAATTTATTGTCAACTATTGAAATCGTCAGATCGAGAAAACTAATACTATGGTTTTCTAATTCTACTGTAAATTGGATATTTGAGTCAATATTATTAAGAACTTGCTTTACAAATAAGTCAAGTTGTCTGTCAGTACCCATATACAAAATACGTCGTCGACATACCTAAACCAAGCGAAAACGTGTTTAATTAAATTATTATAAAATTTAAATAATTTATTTTCAAAATTGTTTATAAAATATTCCGCACAGAAAGGTGAGTAAGCGGATCCCATAGCAAGGTTTTTTGTCTGTAGGTATATTTTTTGATTAAAAGGGAAATAGTTTTGGTTAATACATGTATCTGAAAGTGAAATTAGTTGGCTTGGCTTTTTCGTTTTTGAATTTTTTAATAATTTTGGCTTAATAATACCCATACTTATTGATTTTTATTTTCGACTTTTTATCTTAACAATTTTGTTTCTTTAAAGAATTTCCTACCTAAAGTGCAATAAAATAATTAGGTACTCAGGGAGTTCCTAAGGATGTGGTTTTTCTAATCCTGTGTCTACCTTGCCATGTTGCACCATATTGGCAATCCAATAACAATAAAAGAGAGGTGTACTATTTACATGAATTTAGGAGAAAATTCAGGAAAATTCTGAATTTTAGGTAATCGCAAACCATTTATTTCAATTTTGGAAGTGACTGTAGGTGCAACGGTAGGAGTTAGATCAGTAGTGTTGACATTTTTGGAAAGGTCATTAGGATAGTTGTTTTTTAGGGTTTGTTTGATATGGCAGTGTTGGGTAGATTAAGAGATAAAAATAAAAGAGTAATATGCATACCATGAAAAACTGACATTTATGAATCACCCTGTAACTCCCAAACGGTTGAGATTGAGCCCCCTCCCCCCATTTTGGCACGACAGATCTGAAACACCCTGTATAGGGAAAACCAAAAGAAGCATAGAAACTCGCTTTAAAGAACATATTACATCCGCTAAATATAATAGACCTTATTCGGGCCATTCTAAACATTTAATTGACACGGGTCATACTACTAAGATAGACAATCTAGAGCTAATTCACCGAGCTGATGATACTCAAAAACTCGACTTTCCTAGAAATTTTTTACCGCATTCATGAAATTTTAACCACATATTCTACACAGTAATAGCTTCAGCACATTCTACGACCAATCAAAATTTTGATTTTTACTAATTTTTTTTGGCCCAAAAACAGTGAAAAGACCTATTTTTTGTTTTTTTCTTTAAATATCCGTTATTTTATAATTTATCAATAAATATTAAGTTCCATAGAATGCGCTAGAGCCACTGATATACTGAACATAAATATTTTTGGTTTTAGATGATTCGTTATCAAGTCATATCAACATACCAACATACCAACTTTTTCATGAGTTCCGTTCACCCATTGTTTATGTATATAAAAAGTGTAAAAAACTATAAATACAGATATTTTTTATGTTTTTCAAAAGTGTATTTATTGAGCTGAAAATACCTTATCAATATCTATAATAGTTTTTTCATCATTTCGAGCGTCTAAACCAGAATGATCCCTTAATTTCGTGGCGCAGAAATTAAGCATTCGAATTTCTTACACGCAACTCAACATTTTTACACTTTACAACAGGGATAGTAGTTTGGCGTTTGTTTTATGTCTCTGCGTTAAGTAGGTCAAAATTTAAAAATAAAATAGTAATTTGCATACCGTGAAAATTGCAAATTTATGAATTATTCTGTAACTCGCAAGCGGTCGGAATTGCCCCACCACCCCTACCCTACAATTTTTTTTGTCAGATCTATCACCACATTTATTTTGGCACACCTGATGTGGAACACCCTGCATATTAGAACAACGGTCGAAGACATAAAATTAGAACCGACAATTTTATCTTCAATCAATTGTGCTTACAATTATTGTCTTATATACAGAAAAGGTACCCATTATTCTTGAAGAATTTTAGTTTCAATTCATAACACATCCTTTAAGAAATTGGCGATTGGATGAACTCTTGCGACCACTCTCAAGTCTCTACGATTAAAATCAATCTCAGTAACGTATTTAAAGTTGATATCGTTGTATCCGATGGGCTGGACTATGCCAACCACTACAACTGTCTCGAGCTTGTTTTCTTATGCTGAAAACGCTCGAAAAAGCTCCATGGTCCCACCGATACATCCCTCGGAGTTTTGGTAGTAACGTTTCCGGCATAGTCAGTGGGGTTTATTTAGCAAAGTCGCTTTCGGACGTAAGACCTGTTTTTTCATTCCAGTCCACTTACCGATGGTTAAGTGCAAAGATGTTGTATCTCCGCTTTTTAATAATTTTTAGGTTTTTGGATAAAACAATTCCTTTGGGCCTATATTTTATTCTGCCCAAACGTTATACGCCTAAGTATACTCCATCGGAAGTTATAGACTTTCAAATATTATATATCGACGAAAACATTACAGGTACTTTTTACAACCAAATCTATCAATATCTTCATTTTAAATAAGAAGAAGTTATATTTTTTGTCAAATAACGCAGAAGGACAAACACTTTCCATATCCGGTCATTTCGTTGATTCAAACGCTACTGTATTAAGTTTCATGAAATTTGAACGTCAACTTTTCTTTACATTTTTGCTTCAACTTTTCAAAGCTTTTTTGGATATACAAGATTTGTGCCGCCAGACTTGAATGTAGTATGATATGCTTTTATCATATTCAATAGGTCTGTTCCCGTAGTTCTGCAGCTGCAGCTGGCTGCAGTTTACTTATTTATGTGGTGGGGGTGAATTCACTTCAGTACTGGAACATCCAGCTGCAATTTTCTGAAAAAGCAGAAGAAGATTTGTTTTGGAGAAAAAAATCGTTTTCTATATATAGAAACTAAACAATTACAGTTCTTCCTTATAGGCTATTTCACTTCCTTAATCCGACGCCTAACTTTTAGGATATAAATTTCTATAAAAGTATTCACCTATTTCAAATTCACTCAATTGACGTTTGGGCAGTTGTCACTTTGACGAAGAAGATTTTTTAAGCATTTTGCAGCTGGTCAAAGTAGCTGCAGAATTCTTAAATTTTCTGCCGCAGGGGAAGTTGTGACGTAGGCAAAATCTTCTTGGAGAAGTGAATACGGGAACACTTTTCTGCAGTATTCTGCAGTTTTCTGCGAAGCGCTTATAATCTCTGCAGATACGGGAACAGACCTAATGTCACATAAAATCGGAATTTTACAGTTATTTTATTTTGATCATGAAGTCGGTGCTTAACAGCTCTTGTTTCTTAATAACTATAATTCATAGCGAAACCCGCTAGTGAAAATTAAGTTAATATTATTTTGGTGAGAGATAGTGATTATTACTGTTTAATTTCATATTCTCAGTAACCCACATTTAGTAAAATCGCCACAAATAGTTTTTGTAAATTATGTTACTTACCATTGCACCGATAACACCTTTCCGAATCTTCTTTGCACATTCGAGCAAAATGCCCAAACTGGTTACATTTGTAACACTTTTCGCGATTTCCACCTCGGCGCATATCGCGTCCACCTCCACCTCCACCTCCGCCTCCGCCAGAATTATGACATTCTCGAGCAAAGTGGCCCGGACGGTTACATTTGTAGCAAACACTTGAAGACATTCTGTAATACAAAAAAATCATGTTCAGGCAATTACTGCAGCGAGCAAATTAACTTTAACTTTTATATTTTGATTTAAAAAAAATTAAAGCCTAAAACTGAAAAGAAAATAGGAAAAAAACAGTTCTTCATTTTGAAAACTTTGGGGTTTATTTCAAGACGATAATTAACTTAACTATAAAAATTACTACCTTACTTAACTCATTGATAGTAATCTTCAGCATAATTATTCAAATATTAATTAATCATCTTCCCAAGCAAGGAGCATTCCTTTACTGTGTGAAAAACAATTTGTTTGCTTTGATAGGACTGAAATTGTTTGTACCCACCATAAGTCAAAAATTCTGTTAGAGGATATCTAAGGCAGCAAAGTCGCAAGTTCCTCAATTTTCCTGACAGAAATCACGGGACCAAATCTGGCATAAAGGAGAAAACTGGAAGGCATGCGAAAGATATCCAGTCTACGGATTCATTCTATTACCATTAACACCTACTAAAGACTTACGTTAGGTGGCGACAAGCGCAAGGCAAGAAAGCACCACTGACAAAAGAAAGGCGTCCTTCGGACACCCAAGTTTAATTAATAGGTATATAAACTCACTTAAAAAATAAATACTTTGAATAAGGACAAACATTTTCCCTTGTTTTTATGCTTATATGTAATTTAAATATATTATATTACCTTACGCAATATTCTTCATAAAAAAATCAAAGTAAAGCAGGGCCCGTATTTGGTATCTTGACTCGATGTCGATCTCGAGAATTTGTAATTTTACGATATCGACAAGGTTGTATTCGACTGTCATCGACAGTGGATGGAAAAAGGTTAGAAATTTTAGGATTTGTACGTGATTATAAAATTCTTCTGCCGTCAATCTTCAGGTTTGGACAAACGTATCGTATTGCGAAATAACAAATTTCTATTGAGTCGAAAGTCATTTTGTCGATTCGATCAATCGAGTATAAAAATACATACATAAAAGTATAAATTAGTATATAGACTAGAAGTTTTGTAAGGACGTAAATAAATAAAAAGACATTTACCCAATTGTCCCTTTCATGTTTTTTAATTTAGTCATTGAATTCTAACTTTACTTGTTATTTGAACCCTGACTGTATATCCTCGTTTATGACCTGTGGAAAACCTAATCTCTTTCGGTTTAGCTATACCTCTATCTTATGCACTTAATTGTCCTACACGAGATCTACTTATTTAAAAATCATTACGACGGCCATATTCACATTGTATGCCTGTCGATAATCATTACAATATGTACAAAACCTTTCTTTACCAAATACATAAATGCGTTTTTACATAATATGTGATTCTCCCTCCAAAGTTTTTATATTTTTTTTGTACTATAAAAATTAAATTTTAATTAAGAATACTGAATTGCAATTCAAATTACATAGTAATAAAAAAAAAAAAAAGACAAAAAATCAAATTATAGGAACTACAAATTCACCGTATCATTCTTCTGTGTTGGTTCAACATTCAAGTAAAAGTCAAGTTTGTAATTTTATTTACTCAGTTGTTGTGACAGCCAGCAAATTAGAAACGATGTTCCATAATATATATTCTAAATATCTGTACGTTTATAGTTATTCCTCTCAAAATTCTTTCCGTTTTAAATACAAGGACATTGTCCAGTTTTTGGTGTTATTTGCCATCAATTTTTCTCTTCACAAAGAAGCACGCCAAATGAAAAGATCGAAAAATTTTACATTTAAGTAAGACCTTTCCGTTGGAGCACCATTTTCAGGTGCTCATATTTTTATTTTTTGTGGGAAAACGAATAAATATAGACTACTGCGGTTTTTTATAGTTATTATTAAATATTTATGGTATGCAAAGAGATATTTTTTGTAATAAAAATCCAAAATGGCGGCTGTCGGAGCTCTCGAGAAGAGGTCTGCAAATTTCCGGGGCAAACGGTTCATATCGCCGCACCCTGCCAATTGAACCTGAAACAAAAATTTAATACAATTAATCAAAATCCCCTTGGCCATGGAATTAGGTACGATTGTTTTGTTTACGGCGAAATTAAGGGGATCATCGTAACCTGGAGTGTGAATTTTAGATGTTTCTTTCTAGAGGGATTGTGAAAAAAGTACAAATGATATTGTAATTTTTTTTTTATTTTATTATTTACAAGTGCTTTTTATCATTTGCATTTATTTAATTTTTTCAGACGCTCCAATATTGAGCTACAACCTCCACCTTTTTTCACAATCCCTTTAGAAAGAAACGTCTAAAATTCACACGCCAGGTCACGATGACCCCTTAAGAAAATAGCAACGATTTTTTCGGTTTTCTTTCTTAACACAATTTAAGTTATCGAAAAAATTTTAAGTCATTCCATGACTTCGTTTTCCCCGTATCTGGGCAAATTTTCAAGTCGATCGGTTAAGCACAGTGGTAAGGAAAATGTGAGCCATTTTCGAAAACGTGTTTGGCAGAAAAATGCGTTTGAAGTTTTCCAACGTGGGTACTCAGAAGGGAAATGATCGAATTTCAAGAAATCCTATTTTAGGATAAATTATATCGATATAAAGTTAATCATTTTCCTAAATCCGAAATCATGGCTGCAGAGTAAATGTGAGTGGTTCGGAATCCACTTTAAATTGCAGATCCACTTGCAATCGTTGTCTCTAATCCGGTGAAGTTCTTCTCCCGCCCCATGCCCCTCGAGGGATTACGGGAAGTAGAGATAGAGATTGCCTTTCCAAAAAGGCACATGTACAGCTGGAGAAAACTGAAGAAATTTATACGCAGAAAACCTTTTGGGGAATATTATAAAAATCTGCAATTTAAAGAAATTAAACTCATACTAAATTCATTTTTTAAGGTGTATTGTAGCTAGCCTCTCCCGTATTTTAGTCGCCACAGTCGCAATTCTGCTAACAAATTCGTCTCTATTGTTAACTTTCCTTGAGTAAACTTCATCCTTCATTGTTCCCCATAAGAAAAATTCCAATGGAGTAAGATCTGGAGGTCTAGCATTCCAAGGAATCGGTGCACTCCGTCCAAGCCAGCGGTCAGGAAATTTTTCATTCAGTATTGCCTTTACAATGATACCAGAATGCGTAGGTGCTGAATCGTGTTGGTAAAACATTGCCCTAAGATTATCCATTGTCTTCTAGTAGATCTGGCAGTGTATTATCCAAAAAGTCGGTACAAATTTAGCTATTAAGCACTTGTGGCAAAATGAATGGACCTATTAAATTGGTGTCGACGATATCAGCCCAAACATTGGCTCAGTGTTTGAACTGGAAGGATGCCCCCTTGTCCTATGTGGGTTAGTATCCAATCAGGTATGGAGGTTGTGAAAGTTTGTGATACAATCCCCGGTGAGATTCATCCGTCCACAAAATTCGGTCCGGAAACGCCCTGTTTACATGTCAAATGCAAAATTCTAAACTTCTCTCGGAATCTCATTCCAGTAATCCTTGGATTGAAATAACGTGATATAGACGTAAGCCCTGTCGATGAAAAACCCTCCAAGCTTTAACTGAAGACACTTTTAATTGTGTTGCGACAAATTTCGGGTTCACTCTGATTGACATTGTCAAGAATCTTTCGATGTTTTAGATCGCAATTCCGTGCTGTTTGAAGTTACACTTCCGGTTTCTCTTAACCTTCGAAAAATCCGTTTTAGTCCACTGTACAATAAATATAGATTACACTTGTGCCGGAAATTAAGTTAACGATTCAAAAAAAACTTAGAACTTAATGTATTATGAAAACAAACAGACCACCATTAATCACTAACGCAATAGATATTTATTTTCGTTTAAAATAAATTAAATACAGACTTTCAGCAGAAGTTACATCGTTGTTAAGTTTTCTATAAAAAGTCAAAATTTGTAAGGAAGTGACAAACTTAAAAAGAAAAATTACGAACAGGATTTAAAAAAAACTAATCCAATTAAACAACAATTACATAGTCGCGGGTGATTTCAACTCTCGCCACCAAAACTGGGGCTGTAGAAGGTCCGACAGCTGGGGGAAGATCCTCTAATTTTTCACACTTACTCATCTATTTACAATCCTACACCCCGAAAATCCTGCTGGACAAAATAATAGGTGTATGCATATTCCATTTTGTTTTTGCGAAGTTATTGCGAACAATTTATTTGTGCACCAAATTAACTATTACGCCGTTGCAGCTTAGAGGGTTGTCAATATTTTCAACTCCAGTTTCAATATTGCACATAACGTGATTGAGTGAGAGCAAAAATCAAAGATCGTGAAAAATTTAAGTTTGACAAAAAAATAGGTGTAGAAGCTACGAAGAAAGAACTTAACGGAATGGCTATACCGTGTAAAAATCCTGTACGTGAGTGAAGCATCTCGTTTGTGGAAGAAGTATGGGGGACGAAAGGGCGCCTTTAATTTCGTCAATAAGAAGAAGATACTTGAATTGTCATTTTTTATGTAAACAAGTGCCAGAAAACTTTAATTTTATGTTCGATCGCTTTAAAGAATGTTAATTAGTGAAAAAACCTTATGAATTTAAACATATAGGAAGTGAAAATAATTAACATTATAAAATAAACTAAATAAAATGTCGTGCATTGCGGAAAATTGTGAAAATCGCATCCATCGCCGATTGGCCGTAATAGCATTTCATACGTAAGTTTCTTTAAAATATTTCGCTGCAGATAGGTAGTAAATACACTCTAAACATGTAAACAAAGTTAATTACTAAGTAATTTTAATTGAAAGTAGTAAAGAAAATTCATGTTCGTTCTTGTTTACATTTGAAATTTTTTTTTACATTTAGCTTGAACTTGGTTTAATTTGGCGCAGAGACGTCGTAAATATAATATTTTTGGGGCTATTGAACTTAAAGTAATATTGTTTGCAAATTTAACTAGAAAAGGAAAATTATTACGGCCATGTTCAAAATGCGTTTGCAGTGGAAAGAAAATTGTGTTTACAGCCGTTCCGTTTAGTTATTTCTTCGTAGTTTAGAAATGATTTAAAATTATTAAGGCTTAATATAGTTTTAAAATTAATTTTTATATGGGTCGAAAGAGTCACGATTGGTACAGCAGCTGAGACAGGGGAAAACATAAATTTATTGCGCAGTCTCTGGGGCGATCAGAAAACGTCGTCACAAATGCCCTTAATAACAATTCGCCTGAAACGCCCGGAAGACCTAGATCAACAACGAAAACAGACGATTGGAACATAAATCGGGCATAAATGTATCTTCCCGAACAATTCATCGCAGATTGGTAGATGTTAAGCTTCCCGGCAGAGTAGCCCGCAAAGTTCCTCTACTACGAAAAAAAAATTTAAATGTGAGGAAATATTTTGCTGAGAACCATCGTACCTGGTGTGGCCCTGATGGGGAAAAAATCTCGCAATATCCTGTGGAGCGGCGACGAAACAAAAGTTAATTTATTCTCCAATGATTCTGGAAGAAATGTCCGTCGACCAAAAGGAAAAGAATACCACGTTAAATATACTCGAAAAACTGTAAAACATGGTGGAGGCAACATTATAGTATGGGGATGTTTCTCCTGGAACGGTGTTGGCCCCATATTACGTTTAATGGACACCATGACAAGATTTGAGTATAAAAATATTTTAGAAAATATTATGCTGCCATATGCAGAAGATAGTATGCCCTTGATATAGCGCATTCAGCAGGACAATGATCCCGATCTCAATCCAATTGAGAACTTATGGGGTGAACTGAAGAGAGGACTATCAAGGCACATATCGACAAACAAAGAGGAATTATGGTGAAATGCTCAGCAGATCTGGTACGGAATACCTAAATAGACCTGCCAAAACCTTATCTCTTCAATGCCTAGAAGGGTTGAGGGACTCATAAAAAATAATGGTGGCTACACAGGTTACTAAGATGTATGATTATAAATTATTGCTTATGTGCTTAATATAATGTTAAAAAATTCGTTTTATTGCAGGAGCTATTTAACACACCTATTATTTTGTCCAAGACGAATCTGAAAATATGAGGCTGAATATAATATATGAATTAAAATTTAAGTTTTTGTTATATAATTCTCACTTTGTATTGTTTTTAAAACAAACACACTGAAATAAATTATAGTTTTTTTTCAATTACCAAAAATTTATACACACCTATTATTTTGTCCAGCAGTGTATATCACAAACTGTCCAAGTATGCTTTCTCCTCCCTACACTGACTGCAACCTATCCTCAGACCACTTACAGGTTATCACCTATGTGGCTAAGAGAGCTAAGTGCATAAAAAGCAACAATACTTATGTATTCAGTAAGACAATTTGGAAATTGTTTAGAAACGTAATTAAGAAAAACATCAAAACGCAAAATCTTTCACTAAATAATATAAAGAGACCTCAAGACATCGACGAGTTGTTAGCTTTCTTCCAATCTGCAATATTTAAAGCACTGGATTACTGTCCCTAAAACTATCTCGAATAATTATTCCACAGTGAAACTCCCTGAAGACATACTCCAGCTCATCAAACGAACAAATTCAGTAAGAAAGCAATGGCACGCTAGAAGAACGGTTGACTTAAAAAGGGAACTTAATAAACTAACAAGGATCGTTCGTAGCCAAATTGCTATATTTCGAAATCATTCCTGGAATAGCACACTAGCATCTCTTCAAAAAGGTAGCAAAACCTTATGAAAACTTTCAAAAATTATGAAAAGAAAATCATCTTATCTTCCACCACTAACACACAGGGGAAATACCCATGTCTCAAATAGTGACAAAGCAAACGCACTGGCAGATCATTTTGCGACTTCCCATAGAGCTACTTCCCACCTCGGTGATCCGAACCTCATCAAGCTAGTAGAAGCTGATCTAGGAACTTCATGCGATAACATTAACCAAAACAAATAATTTTATTCTTCACTCCCGCACAAACAGCATCAATTATTAGATCCCTAAAAAACAAAAAAGCCCCAGGCGAGGATATCAAGAGTGTCACATACAAAGAATTTCCTAAACAAGGCTTCATATTTATGAATTTTTTATTCATGCATGAACCTCTTCTACTTCCCCAACAAGTAGAAAATTACAAAAAAATTTTTTTTGGATTTTTGCGATCATTCCACAGTACTGTTACAAGAAGTGAGACACTGCAATTTTAGGTCTTCTTTTCGCGTTTCATAAATATAGCACATTTAAAAAAACGAAACAAAATTCAACTTTATTTTTGCAATTGTGATACAAAACAATATTTAATATCTAGTTACACTGCCCTGAGATTTTATCTATTCAAAAATTCTTTTTTTTCATTGACTCAGCCATCAATTTGAACAAATTTTGATCCAACGCGTTCCACTTCTTCGAAATTGCAGTTTTAATCTCAGATATCGAATCGTAGTGCCGATTATTGGCATAAACGACACTTACGAGAATCCCCCAAATATTTTCTATTGGGTTAAGGTCCGGCGAGCAGGCCGGCCAGTCCAACACCCTGATGTTATTTTCCCTTAATAAGCCTTTTGTTTGGTGGCTTACATGTATACTTGCGTTTTCCTGCTGGAAAGTAGACTCTTTGCCTGAATTTCTTCGCAAAAATGGTAAGACTGCATTGTAGCACGTTTATGTAGTCGCAGCTTTTCATTTTTGATGAAACAAATAGTATTTCCAACGGACCATCTACGCAAAAAGTTCCCAATATAATTACGGAACCTCCTTCAAAATTTCTTTTCGAGAAATATTGTCGTTCCTTTCTCAATTTCTAGATTTTGCTGCCAATAATATGCGCAGACTGTTCTCAAGTAAGTAAAATAAACAAAAATATTATACTTTGTGACAATGCCTCTTACTTGTGTACATTAAGACCATTTCACTGTATATCTCAGTGGTTACAGCTTAGAAATTAAAATTTAAATAAACACGAGGAGCTATTAACTTCAGTAAATTGTTATTCATTTTTATTTATTTTTACTATTTCTTGTAAACGCACTGATCTTTGCACTGAAGTTTACTTTAGACAGTTCTTCAGTTGCCATTAGTTTACCCAGAAAGCGTCTGTTAACTTTCGCATTTTCATCCACTCCAGAAGAACGATTTTTACCCACGTTTTACACACAAAAGTAAACAGACAGACCTAATATATATACCTGAAATTACTGAAGTTGTCAACTGCGACTCAGGCTTATTTGCTGATGACACAGCACTGTATTGCTCAAACACCGACCCAGATGTCATCACCCTCAAACTAGAAGAAAATTTAACATTGTACTTCCATAAATGGAAAATAAAGTAAATCCAGCTAAAACGTCCTGTATGTTCTTCACTAGAAGAAATCCCAGATTCCTTCCACCAATACCCCTTCAGTTTAACAATTGCAATATAGAGTGGTCCACAGAAATAAAATATCTGGGTATACATCTAGACAAAACTTTAACCTTTGGACATCATATTAATATGACGCTAAAAAAATCAGATGTACTAATAAAAACACTCTACCCTCTTATAAACAGGAAAGCAACGCTAAATACTGAAAGCAAGCTACTAATATACAGAATGGTCTTTCAACCAATCCTCACCTATGCATCTCGAGTCTGGGCAAACTGTGCAAAATCTCACTTAAGAAAATTGCAAACTAAACAAAACAAATTGTTAAAAATGATTCTGAAAGTTCCATGGCACTTCTCAACAAAATCACTTCACGAAATATCTAAAATACCTCAAATTGACAAAATTTGCCTGTTAAGGTTAGATTTTAATTTAATTGTAAACTTTAGATATAAGTACCTCCTTATTGAGGTTTTCATTGTTTTTCCTCGAAATACCTAAAATTACTCAAGTACCGAACAACCTTATTAAAGTTCTTATAAAATTAGCTGGTAAGAAAAGTTTGTAATGTTCATATTCCCTCAAAATATATATTGGCAAATTAGGTACGCGACACATTAAATGTATTCCAAAATATAATCAAATAAAATAAATTGAAATTGACTTTTACGACTTTTATAAGGAAATTAGAGGAAAAATGAATTATGGAAGTTACGAGTTCATTTCATGGAATAAAATATAATTTTTTTGTCAGGATAAGTAATATTTTTATTAAATTAATCTCAAATGTCACTATAACAGAACTACTAAAATGTATTTCTGTTCGGCGGTTTGATGGTTGCGATTTTGATATTTGACCGCTGCATGATCGCATTGCTGCGTTGCTTTCTGTTTCAGGGGTAAGGAGCAAGACCTAAAAAAATACGATTTTGATATCACCTACGTATTATAAGGTTTTTAATGTTACAGCTTTGCAATCGAAACCTACATAAATGCCATTTTAAATCAATAGGAAACATCCTCGACTGCGATCAATATTATTGGTATATTAATTTTAATGTGTCGAGTTTGGGCCTACCATAAACGCATATTTCCACTGCAGCTGCCTGACATCAGCTGAAATTTGCAACTTCTGCGGCAATTATGAAGATGCCCTTTTACAATATATTTTATGAAGGTAAATTATACTTGGCTAAAACCTGCAAGCTTTAATATTGTACTTTTTTTGCAGTTGAAGTTATTGTCAAGTCTCCTTAAGGGGCGACATTCCAATTTGATTTTCACGTCGCTGGAAAAAAATTGGTTCTATTTCGCAAAAGAATATTTGTCCCTTGTTGCTCCTGTCTACTGGTTTAACGATTCTGGTACTTTTTGATCCGGGACTTCAAGTAATAGCACTGTAACATTACATATCAACCCGATAAAAGTAAATCTTCTTTGCAGTTAAAACTTCTGATTTTAAAACGCCAGATCAAAGAAAAATGTAAAGTATAAAATCAATTTATAAAGTTTATTATTAATACATACGCAATTTTTACTCTCAAAGGAATGATCCTCTAAATTCGACAATGAGGTATATATACACATCATCAAACTTAACACCTCGTTCTTTAGCAGCGTTTAATTTCATACGTGATGAAAATCGAAATAATGGAAAAAGCCAAGCTCCTAATTCCCCGACAAGATTTCACATTATTTTTACAATATTGAAAAATGAAACTATTTTAACGTATTACTTTCTGGATGTAGTGACATGCCAACATATTTTACAGCGTCACATAAAATGGCGCTACCTGTTTTTTTATGTTAGGAGAAAAGAAGCATAGTTGAGCAAATAATTGTATTACAATATACAATAAAACATTTCTTTCAAGTTTTTAATCTAGCCAATAGATTTCTATAAAATTTTCAATCACCACGTGCACTGACTAATTCTTTTTTGTTTACATTACAACGTACCTTTGAAGACTTAGAAAATTGTTGAGATGAATTCTTTCCTCGAAAACGTTTAATAATAATTTAATCTTCACAAACTTCCTCACCATTCACCACCAAACCGGAGTCCACACTTTTGACAAAGGCAGAATTTAGCGGTATTTGCCAAATTCACAATTTTTTTTATTTGCTATGTTGGCAGAACGGAAAAGCTCCTGGAGAAGTTGGTGAAAAATGTACGTAAAAGGTTAGTTCGCTGAATAGCAATTGATTAAAGCCGAAGGCACATCCTATTAATAATTTTATTTCGAAACAATTCCAAAATTAATCAGTTGCGATATTCGTTTATGTCCAAAATGCAATTACAACAGAACAAACCACTGCCCCTGTCTTAGATGGGAAATGCATGGAACATAATTATATTGCAGCTTCGACCTTCTAAAGGCCCCACAGACGCACGAATAAGTTCTGCGAAAAATGCTGCACGGTATAATCTTAGAATATATAACAACAGGAAAAGCCCTCAACTGTGAAACCGTGTACGTGTGATCGGCATTTGGCTTATAGGCGAGGTGAGGACGGAGAGCTCTTCTCCTTAGTTTGCGAACTGTCAAAGTGATTATCGTGAATTGTTTGATGGTTTAACAATTCTATCTTGTAATTCCATATAAAGTTCCGAGTGTTTTTTATTCTTTATTTTAGTGCAATATATTAGAAAACTATAAAGCTAATAGCTTTCAACTTTTTGAACTGTAGACAGTGTACTTTAATAGTGAAATTGTTGAAATGAAGTGCGCGGTTTTGTGTTAAGTTAAGTTTTGGATTAAAATAATGTTTTGTTAGTTCTTAAGCTTGATATAATTGCATTGACACGCTAAGAACAGCAACGGAACGTAAACAAAAATGAAGTTTTCTTGGCGTTCTTAGTTTGTTTACATTTTCTAAGATCGCATTTTTTGCTTCTCATTAGCTAACCCAGGGGCTCGTGATTTAACTTTTATAAAGGGACACTAAAAACTTAAATTCGGGATTAAAATGTTTAAAAGTTTTTATTTAATTTTGTGATATATATTCGCTAAAAAAACAAAATCATTCGCAATTCCTTGTGGCAATTGTAAAATGCGATTACGCTCTAATTTCCAATTTATTTTGTCCCACCTCTAGAAATGTCGCTGTTTTACTACTGCCATGACAAAAACAAACACAACTCAATGATTCAACTACATCAAGAAAAGTGCCGAGGTTTTTTGGCTTTAGGGCCTCTCCTTATAGTTATATACTCTAAGGGTATCGGTGTGCGGTTGTACGAGCCAAATCACACATACACATGCAATTAATTTGTTTAACGAAAAGTTCCTTCAATGTAGTGAAACGTCAATTTGAAAATTGTTTTGTTCACGTCGGATTATGGATTTCAATATAAAGAAATTAAGTTCTAAATGTGGCGATCGACCAAAGATATTGCCCGAAAAAGTTTTTTAATTGAGTTCATTGAGCTTTATAGTTCACTTTGAAATGAAAAGCTCGTGTGGCTGTGTGCACCGAAGTTACAAGGTCTGTTTGTTTCGCTGCATGAAAATTGCAGAAGTAGTGTAGAGTGCGCTGCATGAAAATTGCAGAAGTAGTGTAGACTGTAATCGATGTGACGTCAAAGGTGTAGCAATTTACCCTACACCACAATTAATATAATACTACAGTTGGTGCACTTCTGACAGGAGCTTTATTTCAGGTAGCTTTTGTCGTAGGGAGCTGGTGAGTCTGACGAACACCCGACTTATGCAGTAGCCGGCGTGACTCTTCACTTGGTCGACTACACTTGAACAGCCCCGATGCAGTCTTGGTAGGACCGTGAAAGTGCGCGTTGAGTTCGTCCAAGTTCAGGGGTGATACCCAGCTCCGCAGGCAGAACAGACGTTGTGGGTTTTGGGAACCTTATGTTCTCACAGTCTAAATTTTTTTTATATTTTTTTTCCTGCTTTCAATATTTTTCTTTTTGGTGAATACCGTAAATTCTTCTTATTTTTTTTATTCCCCATTCTTTTCTTTGAATTTTTTTTTAAATTTTATTTTTGTGTTTGTTTTCATTCCTTCCTTCCTCCTCTCACCTTTCCCATCCCTAGCAAGATGGAGAAGAAGCTTCTGGGGGAACCTGAAATACATTTTTTTATTGATATTTTTTGATTTCTTTGATATTCTTTTGTTTTTTTTTAATTTCGGTTAAGTTGACATTTTTTTGAATTTTGTTTAAATCAAATTTTTTTTTGAAATTCTGATTTTGGGTGATTAACTTTTGATACAGTTTTGCTTATGGGTTTTTTTTTAATTTTGTTCTTATACATATATTTTTTTTGATTTATCATAACACTGATTTCTTTCGTTCTTTTATTTTTCTTTCTCCGATTTCCTTTTGCTGCCTGCAAGCTTGAGTTTGAGCTGCGACCTTTTTATTTTTTTTGCTGCCTTCAAACTTGGGTTTGTGCTGCGACCTTCGGAGTTGGATCTCCCGCACATTTGGCTGAGACCTTCTGTCTCATAAGTTATTATTAACGCGGCTACATTGCCCATCGTGTTATCGTTTGCTATTGTCTGAAGCAAGACATTTTTTTTATATAATGTTTCGTTCACCCGTGGTAAAGGCCGCTGAATCGGACTGTAGTGGTGCAAGGCCAAAACAGACAACAGCTCCCTCCTCTCCTCCGGTTACCAGAAGCAAGAGGCAGAAGAATTTTAACCAAACTTTTGCACAGGAGAGACTGTCGACCGACTCTGTCATTGGTGTTGTACAGGCATCAGGGCCCGATTTCTCAAAACCTCCACCGGTGCATAATATTAGTAGGACTCCCGGTCAGGAAGTGTACTGTAGAGTTTTTATACAGAGTGACATGCAGAAAGGCATTAGTGCTAAGCTGGCTAACAAATTTAACAAAGCCAGAATTGCCAAGCGCTTGGGACAGAGCTTATATCAGCTGGAGGACATGCAAGGCAAGTCCTTGGGAACATTCCATGCCAAAGAAATCCGGCGGTGAAAGCTATCCAATCATAGACAGTCCAATTTTAATCGTCCGTCCGTCCGAATTTTGTTGTTAGTCCGTCCGTCCGCGTCCTAGACAGGAATGCCCGGCTCAGTCGGTAGAGCATGAGACTTACTTTCAGGGTCGTGGTCGTGCCACACGTTGTTTTAATCATGCAGTGAGGAAGATCTGAACTCTCCAGCTTCTTATTAGAGCTTGGAGGGGGGAAGATCTGACTCCCTGTTTGAGGTGGAAGTGACCGGCTATCCTTCTTCCTCTCATTAGGGAATGAAGTGGTACCGGTAACTGACACGGCAGCGTGCCAACGCCAGATCCTGAGGTAATCCCGTGCCGCTGATGAGTTCAAGTAGATCCTGTCTCACTCTTTTCAGCTCCTCTCTCATCGGATCGCTAGAGCTACAGGCCTTGAGAGAGAGAGCAGTGTTGTAATGTGAGCCATGCCTTATCCATTCAACGTGCATTTTATACCCTGTGGTTGTCGCCCCTGCTAGCTGCCACGGAAGTAATCCTTTGGGGAAGAAGAAGATTATTTCGTGACAGCTGCCAGAGGTGATCAGCAACAGGGGGTCTATTCGCGTTCTGTGATAAATACTGTGAAAAAAGTTTTGACGGCGGTGCGATTCCGGTTCTGTGTAAACATGAAAACATCTGTCAAAATTTTATCATTCGAGGAAAAACTTTTCACCGCAAAATTCTTTTGTGAAATGTTTGGAAAAGTGTAGTTTAAAGTTGCAAGAAATTTTCAAAATGGATAAAATTAATTTAAAGCGGGGAAAAAGAGCGAGTGAGCAGCAAAAGAATCAACTAATTGATTATTTAGAGCTGCACGTTGATTTAGCTCATGATAGAAGTGGAGAAAATTTTGGCTCGACTTAAGGACTTAAGGTTATGAATAATTTTCAAAATAATTACTAAATACATATTTTATTTCAGGCAATTCTAATAATTCCAAATTATTAATAAATAAGCTTTCCTAAAATAATAATAATAAATGATTAAAAAAACTTCGGGAATTTTTTATTTTATTTCCATATTTTCATGTGTAAAATATATAATTATTTAGGTAAAAAATATTGATTAAGTTTGAGAACCACTTCTAATTTCTCTTAAAAGAATCCGAATGAAAATTGAGGACATTTTATGTTAAAATTCTTGCTTTTATTGATGTCTCACAGTATACAGGGTAAGTCTTTCACCAAAGATATGACTATCTTCTCAAGTTCGCAAAATATGGTACTTTCTTTAACAATAGCTCAATTACAAATGTTGCGATATTACTGAAACAACTTTTTACCAGACAGCTTTCAAATGAAAATATAGGATTCAGCACTTGCATTCAGCGGAACTTTTCACAAAGTGAACGAGAATCAACATGCTGAACAAAATGAAAAGTTGCAGTGAAAAGTGGCGGTGAAAACTTCAGTGAAAAAGGTTTTTTCATTTCATTTTTTCACAGAACGCGAATAGATCCCCAGGAGGTAAGTGAAAAAGAAAAACTTTTAATTTTATCCGCGGCATCCCTTATGTAAGATAAAAGTAATATTCTGGTAATTTATTGTAGGAAAACAATAAATTCGAGAAGCCATCGTTCACGGTCAAAGTCTCAATCAGTACGAAGGTACAAAGTGGGGGCCCAAAAAGCAGATCACGATCAAGGTCTTAATTACCCCTTGATCGCAAAAGTTAATAACACGGTGAAAATCATAATCCCGTAGAATTTTACCACATCGACGACGGTGTGTTGGACGCAGGAAACATCCTCAACAGAGTTGCTATTTAGGAAAATCTGGATTAGGCTATCCGACTGAAGACAACAGTACGGAGATTTACTCCAAATTTGGGCAAATCGAGGTTCCTGCTTCGTAAACTTTGGGAGCTCCAAAGATGCAAATTTTGCAAAGGAATAGTACTCCGGTATGGAAATAGATGACAGACGAATTAGGGCTGACAATTCCATTACAGCGAAAGCTCGTACACCTGCTCCTGGAGTATAAGGTTTTTAGTTTATTTACCTAATAATATATTTGTACATTTATGCAATTGATTTACATAGGCAGGGTATAGTTAAGTTTTGACATATTGAACCAAATAGACTATATAGGAACATTAGCGAAACACTCAGAAGTACAGTGCTTTATAAAGCCTTTCGTAACAGGTCAATAGTTCCATTGACCCCAAAACGGATGTGGATACACTATTCGGTTTCATGTGATCTACTCGTGCATAACTGAGTTTTAGTGAACAGTGTGCAATTCCTGCAAGTCAGTCAGGCTAATTATAAAAATTGCTATGTAAGCAATGTCACAAGCACGTTAGGTGACAAAATATTGTACAGAATCTCAGATACGCTGAGATAAGGATTACTATAACTTCAAATACGACAAAGACAGTCATTCGGCTCCAAGTCTATGCCGAGGTAATTCAAGCATATCGTTAATTATTAGCCAAAACTTCAGATTCGATTAGGATTTTAGCGTATTTTTAAAGTGTGTAGTTTCCGGATTTTCTTACAGAACATCTTTCGCTACTATAAGAGTTAAGTTTGTTTCATGTGTTTAAATTACCTTAATTTCAAAACGAAAAGTCATATTTGTTGCAATATTCAACCTGTGCAGCTCATTTTTTTGTTGGAGTGAAAATTTGAAGTTATTCAATTCTTTGATTCATTAGCAATCCACTATATATAGATCTTGTTACAAATTAATTTTCTATTCATGACAGTATTTTTGTGAGACTTAAACTTTATCACTATGAAGTATATCTATATAGAATATAATTGATTGTAGAGAGTTCAGATTAGTAAATGTTATTATGTTTGTGCACAAACATTAGTTAAAGAATTGCTGCCCGACATCTAGAAGATGTATTTTAATTCCTATAGGATAAAAAGTCGATAATTAAGAATTTTAAATCGGGTGTCGTGAATACAGTAAGTGACTACCTATGTTAATGAGGTGTAATATTCCAAAGTCTAAAATCTGTTGAGAATTGATTTATCATTTTATTTGAAACTAAACACTAGTGTTATATAATATGACCGCCGTATAAATATCCTTGAAATTTCAATTAACAAGATCTTAACATCTTAGGATTAAATCAAACCTTAAATTTTTTTATTTGATCAAAATATACACTTAAATTTCTCAATATAAATACTATTTAATATTTCTTTTTATAAATAATATTCAATTAAGAATTCGAGTAGCGTAAGAGTTGTGTATACATAGTAATGAATTGTTGAATTAACCTATTTAAGTTTGCTTTATATTAATTTTCCTTTTTATACCTAATTAAATTTAATATGTTATAAATAATTTCTTTTAATTTCAGGAACTCTCTAACGCTTCTTCCCCTTCTTGCTTCCCTCCTCCCTATATCCTTATGTTTTGATTTAATTTTTTTGTATTTTTTTTTGTTTAAGCACCATTTATAGGTTGGGCCTGTACATTAGCCTGGTACAGGGATGGTGTGGGTTAGTGACCTGAACTATCGCTATGGGGGTAATCTTTCTTTTGTTTGTTTGTTTCAAGATAGTTCAGGGCGGCTAGGAACAACTGGTGACACCAGACCTGTTGTTCCTCCTTCAATATCTGTTTCTAGTTTTTTCTTATCTTCTTTGTGGCAGACCTGAAGGAAGGATTCCACAACCTTTCTTCGCCACAGGCACGCGAACTTCTGTTTGCGATGTGTGATAGGATGTCCAAGAACCCTGACCCCATACCGACGAGCTAGGACGTGCTGCCAGCTAGCGCGTGCCACTTGGACTTCCTGCGGCAACTTCACGTTGCACAAATTACGCACACACATTACATATAAGTGATAATATAATAGTTTTGTGATGTTGTGAGAATATGTGGTACTAGTGATTCGAGTTTTGTTGGTAAATCGGCACAAATCTATTGACAACGTTTACATTTGAAGAGTTGGCTTAGATTTTTCTCTAATTGCTGGCATTAACCCTCGTTCACGAGTGCGATTCGTCGCATGCGACTGTAATTTGATTGGCTGAAGTCATATACCTGTTACTTGACATGCTGGCTTCGTCTAAGAGCGCTGCGATTGTAAAAATAATCGCAGCAATGCTCTTGATTTGGTGCGATTGTTGAACATAACCATACAAAATTGGTTTGTTTACCTTTTTGAAAGGTGCTTGTTGAATGAAAAGCGGCTTGTATAAATATAATATGTATGTAATATGTGTTATTAGATATAAAAATTAATTATTATTATTTAACAGCAAATGAGGAAAAAGCAATAAAACAAATATTCCCTTTTCCTCTTTAAAAAAATTATAAAAAACATTAACTTAAATTCGCATTCCCGATTCACTGTTAATATTTATATTTGGAATGACATATTACTTAAAAGCACTAATTATGTGCAAGTTCAAATGTAAACAACACATTTTCGTTCGTCAACCGAGTAAAGGGCATACGATGAAAAATAATCGCAGACTGAAACAAAAGTATTCAAAAAGTGAGATAAACGAAAAAATCGCACGGAGTCGCATCGCGCTTATGAACAAGCCCTTATACAATAAATTTTACGATAAATATGAAGTGATCTGATTTAAAAGTGTATTCGGGAGAATATGTGAAAACAGTGATTTTCAATTCTTACAATTTGTTGGCAAATGGGGATACATATATTAATAAATTATGCAATTGAAAAGTTGGATAAGATTTTATCTAAGCTGATAACAACTTTTCGTTTGGTCGTATAGATGGCGTTGGTTTTGTTTCCACATAAATTGACGTCATCGTTTCTTCCTTAAGATTACTTACTACTAGATAACCGGCTTCCTAAATTAACCAGCTAATTTGAAAAAGTAACACTGGCACCACAGTAAAACGAAATAGATCCAGCTTTTAAGGTCATAAGAATATACATGCAAATAAAGAGTACAGGTAGTGTGCAGTCATTTACTCCTGTCAAAATTATTTGAAAGAATCACTTACTCCTCCCAAAATCTTAATCTTTTAATGAGTGAAGTACCTTTGACATTTGTAAATGCACATAAGAAAAGTATACTTGTCTCCTACCCACAAACTCTCCCGGAAAATAAATATTTGGTTCTGACTGCAGGGTTGCCCGATACGGGAAATATATAAAAGCAACCAAAAAATTTTCACTACTTTGTTCGAAGCCGTTAATCTAGTAATAGTAATCTTTGCTAACAATTTTTGGTTGCTTTTGTATATTTCCCGTATCGGGCAACCTTGCAGTCAGAATTAAAAATTTGTTTTCCGGGAGAGTTTCTGGATAAGAGACCTTAGAGTATATAACTATAAGAAGAGGCCCTAAAGCTAAAAAACCTCGACACTTGGCTTGATGTAGTTGAATCGTTAAGTTGTGTTTGTTTCCGTCATGGCAGTAGTAAAACAGCGACATTTCTAGAGAAGGGCCAAAATAAATTGGAAATTAGAGCGTAATCGCATTTTATAATTGCCTCAAGGTATTGCGAATAATTTTCTTTCTTTTTGGTGAATATATATCACAAAATTAATTAAAAACTTTTAAACATTTTAATCACGAATTTAAGTGTTTAGTGTCCCTTTACAAAAGTTAAATCACGAGCCACTATGTTAGCTAAGGAGAAGCAAAAAATTGCGATCTTAGAAAATGTAAACAAACTAAGAACGCTAAGAAAACTTCACTTTTCTTTGCTTTCCGTTGCTGTTCTTAGCATGTCATCGCAATTATATTAAGCTTAAGAACTAACAGAACATTACTTTAATCAAAATCTTCCTGAAAAACGATATGCCACATTAAAAACGCCGATTATTTGCACAACACAAAATCGCGCACTTCATTTCTAAAATGGCAGTATTAAAATACACTGTCTACACTTTAAAAAGTTGAAAGCTATTAGCTTTAAAGTTCGCCAGTATATTACACTAAACAGGATAGTGGAAAACACTCGAAACTTTATATGTAATTACAAAACAAAATTTTAAACCATCGGACAATTCACGGTAATCATTTTGACAGTTCGCAAACTAAGGAGAAGAGCTCTCCGTTCTCACCTCGCCAAAAAGAAAAGTGCCGATCTCACGTACACGGTTTCACAGATGAGGGCCTTTCCTGTTGTTATATATTCCAAGTAAGAGCCACGTATACTTTTCATATAAGCATTTACAAATATCAAATGTACTTCGCTCATTAAAAAATCAAAATACATCGACAGTTTACGCACATAAGTAACTAACTCAGTCATGTGATGCACATTAATTCTTTTTATTGGTCGTACTTTTTGGAACATTTTTCTCTTCGACAAGATTTGGCGGTACTTTTTTGACAGGAGTATATAATTTTCTCGGGATGAGAACTGAATTTTGACAGAAGTAAGTTATTCTCTCAAATAATTTTGACAGGAGTAAATGACTGCACACTACCTGTACTCTTTACTTGCATGAATATTCTTATGACTTTAAAATTATTATATATTTCGTTTTACCGTGGTGCCAGTGGGTGTTTTCGAGTTTGCTTCCGAAGCATGACTTCGGGGACATTAGGGACATGTCAGAACCGCATGAATTGCTTCCAACACGGCTCCTGATTCTGAGGGTGTTTTTGTTTAAAGGAGGCAAGGAATGTCAAACTCGAATATGACTGATATACGCAAAAATATTCAGTACATTTCTATGCTTATTTGTTGCTTTTAATAAAAAATTATTACTTCGCTTGCATTTATTTCACTATTCAAACAGAAAGAAGCAAAATTATCAAAATAAATTTGTCAAACGAATTATGCCGAACGTTTTCTTCAATTAATCGCATGTGCTTCTTCTTGTTTATATGTCATTTCCTTCGGGGTCATGAGTGCCCCTGCTCATTAGCAGGGGCCATCGGTGCTAGCACCGGGGACATTAGGTAGCAAACTAAAACACAAGTTGGATGGCTCCGGAGTCATGAGAGTCATGACTCTATAAACTCGAACACGATTTTGACATTAATTGTCTCCGGAGTTAACTCCGAAGCAAACTCGAAAACACCCAACCAACCAACACCAAACCAGGGAGCCGGTTATCTAGTAATAAGTAATCTTTGCTAAAACCAAAGATTACTTACTACTAGATAACCGGCTCCCTTAATTACCCAGCTAATTTGGAAAAGTAACGTCAGGCACCACAGTAAAACGAAATATATCGTCCAGCTTTTAAGGTCATAAGAATATAAATGTAAATAAAGAGTACATGTAGTGTGAAGTCATTTACTCCTGTCAAAATTATTTGAGAGAATCACTTACTCCTGTCAAAATACTGTTCTCATCCGGAGAGAATTGAAGCGAAGAGAAAAATGTACCAAAAAGTACCACCAATAAAAAGAATTCATGTGAATTACATGACTGTAGTTACTTGTGTCAACGCCAGCTTGATAACTAGAGGCCGTAAGGTAGAAACGATGACGTCAGCTTATGAGGAAACAAAACCAGTGCAACGCCATCTTGATAACTACAGGCCGTAAGGTAGAAACGATGACGTCAGCTTATGAGGAAACAACACCAGCGCCGTCTATACGACCAAATGAAAAGTTGTTATCAGCTGTTCAAGTGACAGCTTAGAAAAAATCTTATCCAACTTTTCAATTGCATAATTTATTAATATATGTATCCCCATTTGCCAACAAATTGTAAGATTTGCAAATCACTGTTTTCACATATTCTCCCGAATACATTTTTAAATCAGATCACTTCATATTTATTGTACAATTTGTTGTATAATGCCGGCAATTAAAGAAAAATCTAAGCCAACTCTTCAAATGTAAAAGTTGTCAATAGATTTGTCCCCATTTACCAACAAAACTCGAATCACTAGTACCACATATTCTCACAACATCACAAAACTATTATATTATCGCTTATAATAAAGTTAAACGTAATTTCTTTCACTTTTTAAAACATTTGAGAGTTGTTTACATCCGCTAGGTTGAAGAGCGGACGTCATTACTTCCCTCCATTTCACATTTCTTTTGGGTATTGCCAATATATTTTGACCGGCGATAACTCACACATAATTAAATAGATCTAAACGAAACTTTTATCACGACATTATCTCACAAGTTAATTTTATCATACACTAATTATTTCACTTAAATAATGTCTGAAACTCACACAATATTACTTTAAAGTCCAAGGCGAATTAGCCGAAATTTTCACTTTAACTAAAAAATATATACACTTCGCCACTTGAATGTCACAAAACTTTTACCGCAAATTGTTCTTTATACGATCCACTATTAGTTTTTGGTTAGAACGATTTTAAAAGTTAATCACACTTCTTATAATTAAACAAAACTTCGAGTGACAGAATTTCGACTTTTTCACGTTTTTCCTCATAGTGTGATGTCACGGGTCACAACTGGCTCTACCTTACGGCCTGTAGTTATCAAGATGGCGTTGACAGACCTAATGAGAGAAGTATTGAGTCGGAGCAAAATATTTTACGTGTGCGTCGGGCTCACGTCCGAAAACCGGCTTGAGGGAAGAAATTTTGAGTCTCGTGTGCGTTGGCTCTTTGACATTTGTAAATGCACGTAAGAAAAGTATACCTGTCTCCTACTCAAAAACACTCCATATAATATATAATACATATATATTATAATAACAATATATAAAAGCAACCAAAAAATTTTCAATACTTTGTTCGTAGTCGTTTATCTACTAATAGTAATTTTTGACCATATCTTCGTCCATATACAATCATCACACATTTCGGTCAACAAATTTATTTGACTATCGTAAACGTAAACGTATTGAGTATTCCTGAAACGCAAACTAAAAAATATTCTACTTCTACAGCGGTTCTTTGCTCTTCTGGCAATGCTGCTAGCTCTTGTTTTTATCAGTCCGGTCACCGGTGTATCGTCCAGTATTATATTAATTGTGGTATCGTCTTTTCACTGAGTTGAGGCAGATGTTTTTGATTTTCATATTAGGAAAATTGGTAGAATTTCCTTAGGAAAAGTTGTTGAATTTGAAAAAAAAAATTATATAGATTGGTAAGTACTGGATTGATTGCACATATTCTAACTTAAAGTGATTTTTAAAGGTTAGGGCAACACTACATGTCAAATTTTTGTTTACTTCTCTATATTTTATGGAAGCGCAGTTCCATAAATCTTGAGGTCACTGAAGAAAACAGACGTGATTGCTATCATGCCTGATTGGAAATAAATTGTTGCGGGTTGCTTCCATTATGTACTTGCACCTATGGATAAAGTTAATTTTTACATGTTACAAACAATTTTTATGTTGAAGGAAAGAAAATTATTAAGTTAGGGCTGTTCCTGATTGTTGAATCATATATGTTTATATCCTATGTAAATGTTTTTGAGGAAGTTTTAACGTGCTCTATGATATATTTTACAAAAATGATTGGCGGTAGTCTGGTAACTCAAAATCCTTTTTTTTTGTACATTAAAGACCAATTTATCTTGCAAGCACATAGAAGAAGAATATGGAAAATTATATGCGAACTGGTACTAATAAATGGATTTGGCGTTGATAAATTAAGCCAACCAGACTAAAAATTTGCATTATATATTTTTAACGAGTCATCTCTAAACAAAGTTCTGAGGCTTTCTCAAAGGGGGTTTTGAAAAAGTGGAATATTTAATTTGAATTCGTTTTAATATTATTTTGTTTATTTAATTTTTTTGGGATTCTTATCCTTAGTCTTACAATATATAACAAACATTCTTTAAGTAATGCAAACTCTGTGTGTGGGTGGATATATTCTTTAAGTAACACATTTTAAATTGCCATTTTAATTATACGTAGAAGTGGGCCTATTCATAAACCCAGGTTTGCGCTGCAGCTGCATTATACAGCAATACAATCTGTTCAGTTGAATTGTGGAGCTGATGCGAAAATAATAATACCCAAGTTATATGACAAACTCAGTTGCAGCTCACTTTTCAATTTTCGAACTGACATGTAATCGGAAACTAAGCCGGTTCGGTTTAATAATTTTGCTTGGTTGAGTCCACTTTTCGGTTTGACGTCCATGTAACTAGCGACCAGGTAGTAAACTCAAACACCGAACTGGCATCTAACACACTCATATGATATTTAAAGTTCATTTTCGAAGGTGTCATGTAACAAGAGACCCAAATTGGCAACTCAGTTCAAACTGAGTTCGGTTTACTTTCAGTTTGTCATTTAACTTGTGTTGTGGGTTATTTGAGAAATCCATGTTCACAGGCAACCACAAGATGGCTGCATGCGGACATGTATTGTATTGAGGATTGTGAAAACCCCGACTAAGCTGGAGTCACAACCAAAAAGGTTAGGGAAGCTTTAGGGAATAACAGGGTGAGCATTATAGCAGCCGTGCAGGCTTGGTCGGTGACCGAAGAGTTGAGGGGCCCGCCTAGCTAGCCGTGCTTAGCTCGCCGCATAGGTGTGGGATCTTGCCTCACACTCCTCGGTACACTCACCCGAACACTAATGCGGATCCCTTAAAGTCCTTAGGACCAAAGCACGAAGGCAGGATTATATAAAAAAAGGGATGAAGGGAATCGACCAAATTATGTCCCTGACGTAAAGCAACCTCAGCCTCTAGGTAGTCCGAGGCTTGTAGGGCTAGCCCTCCCCAACCTGGACTGCACCTCGTTCAGTATTTGGTACAGTCCCTACATTCCTGGACAGTTGTCCGGAACTATATGTAAGAGAGAGAGGTCGCCGAGAGGAGTCAGGATAACGTCTACCATACCATTATTCACAATAAGTGGCAGGAAAATTCATTCAAAAAAAAATATGCCGTGAAAATTCTAAGCGAATATATCGAATTCAAAAATATCTAGTTCAAATAAAAAAACCTCAAACAGTTATTCTGGTAAAATCGATTTAAAACCTTCATCTCAGAAGGCGCACGTCATTGGCTATCGCCACGAACAATTGACTTGTTGGACAGGTTCTGATGATACCATAACAAAACAAAGAAATAATATCTAGGGAATATGGTCACTAGTAATTATCCTGTTTGTTTAATGCGAAAAAAAACAATTTTAATCCTAATCACTAATAACGAGACTATTGAAATCATATCGCAACCTCTTTACGATATACTACAATTTAGTTAATTCATCAACTTATCCTTCAAAACGATCATTTTATGCAATCCTGCAATTATAAGCAGCGAACTCTAGTTAAAATTAGTTAAACTCAAAAGAACTAAATATAATACAGACTTCTTTTATTAACTTCTGCAATAAAGGCAACATGATATATATTATTGAATGATTTCAACCACTAATTTAAATGTAAATTACAATTAAAGTAAAAACACCCCGTTTCCCAACTTTATATTTTGCCATCTACTATGAAAATAAGTATGAGCAACTTAATAAACGTCTGGGGCTCCGGGTATTGTGATTATAATTAAACATTTTAATTAGAAATATTCGCCTTTATACACTTTTAATAAGTTTATTTATTTTTTTGATCTAAATACTTGAATATGCAAATAAATATAAGGATCCCAACAAGCAGTATAAAGTGACACCGTGTGGCGTTCAAACAATTAAAGAGGAAATTAAATTTAGAATATCGCACTTTTTTAGTTATTTTCATCAAAAAGGGATTTTACGATCACCAGTGATTTTAATAGTATTGATTCGTAAATTGAAGCACCTTATAAGAGTAATTCCAATTTAAAAAAAAACTTTTTTTTTGTGTTTTTGTCGATTTGTTTATTATCGTAATAAGCAGAATACGTTTGAGTTTTAACATAAACAACTGGTTTCATAAATTGTGGATTTTATTTCCCCCGACTCATTTCAAATTGTTATTCTATCTTACATGTCTATTTATTTTTTTGACTGGCAAATAATTCGACTACTAAATAAATAATATATTTAGTTTAGCAAGCAATTAAGAATGGTTTTCACTGTTTCGGGAATTGCTTTAATTAATTAATGCACTGGAAAATATATGAGTGGAAAAATACATGCTGTTAATACGAAAATATGGAGCTATATAATAATTCATTAAATTATATGCATATGCAATTCGATTTGCAGATCAATTTGTTATATTTCTCAATTAATGATTGGAATGTCTTCATATCGATGCGATATTAATTCTTCATACGTTTCTAATCATTATATTTATTATTGATAAGGTTTTTTGAAGTGTAATATAAAAATCTTATTAATTAAATATTGTTTTCGATAAAATGTCAAATGTTTTTTTCCATGAGAGCATAAAAGTTATTACGGCAACTGATTTCATAGTTAGATACGAACCTCTACTTAGGAATTCACTACACTTTGACTATGAAAACAAACGAACAAATTTACTAACTTAAGTCTAGCTACAGAATTACAGCACTATGATAAGTTCTCGGCTTTGTCCACTTACATCTTACTTTAAAACGTGGTTAATAAATTCTGATCTTAGATTAAAAATATGTGTAAAGCGCTCTCTGTGAGACATTCGACTTAAAGCGGGGCGCCTGGATTGCTTATGGTACTTGTGGGAGGCTATTTCTTATAGCTAATACTTTATAAATTAACCAGTTGGCATGGATGAGGTTTAGATATGAATAAAACTTTCGAAATAATAGAAAAATCTTAATCTACGTTTTCTATTTTTGTATTTGAAAACTTGAAAAAAGGTACAATTCTAAATATTTTATGACTTTAACAATCGATTTGTTTGAACTGTAAAGAGTATGTGAGAATTAAGTAATTAACAGAATAAGATACGACAAATTAAATGTGTATCCCCAAGTTTTTTTGAGTGAAGACCTTTACTTAATATTTTGTGTTACTTTCGTATATTTCAAGGTTTCATAAAGGCGTAAAAAAACTTGCAACTTATCTGTTTCTTTATCCGTGCGAAATTGCCTCTGACAGAATGTTTCTGAATAATATCACAGATCAAAGCAGAATCACAGGTGAAAAAGGTTTGCACACAAAACTGTGAGAAGAATAGTGACACTGATACATAATAGTGATGGACGATGTAAAAATAAACATTTTATACAGCAAAATTAGTGTTTCAGTAGTGTATATTTGCTTTCATAAAACAGTTACATCCGAATATTGCAGGCTGTAATTTGTGCCCTGATGTACAACTCTTAAATAACTACCGGTAGCAGGATATTTGATTCATCGAATTGCTAATTTTCAGTGTTTATTTTCTAATGGTGAACATAATCCAATGAACAACAGAAAATATATAATGTTTCTACGATTTAATTCAGAATTCATTGATACAACTCAATCGAATCGAATTCCCCGGTAACACTGACTGTTCAAGTTTGCTTTCCAACATTGGCAAGTCAAATTTCCAATTGGGTGTAAAACAAATGGAAAAATTAAGAAAATCAAAAAAGAAAACCCGTCTAGGATGAACCAAACAAGATTACCACCGCAATTTATAAACCTAATAGCAGCCAAAATATAATACCAAAATATTTTTTGTTTAATTATAATAGTTCTCAAATATACCAAAATTGTACTTATCGCGTGTACTCTTTTAATCCACTGCCACTGATTCTTCCTAGTTGTACTTGCAACAGGCTTTCTTTTCCACTTTTTACTCACTCGACTTCTTGTTCAAAACCAAACTGCACTTTATGAAGGTTGACACGCCAAAAAAATTCAAAAAGCAAAAACCTAACCGCAACGGCCTCATGCCGGCCACCTCACACCCGGATATCTCCTGATATCTTCTCCGTTCTCCTCCAATATGGCGTGGGCGTGCGCCATATTGGGGTAACCTGCCTTATTTCGGAGTCAATCCGAAACATGGGCGGTACAATTCAACTTTTTGTTTGTTTTTTTATTTAATAAAAAAATTAAAAATAATCGAGCTAGACAGTTCAGTTTGACTAGTTCTGTTAATTTTCATTGGAATTTATTTGATCGCTGTCATAAATAAGCTTGGCATCCGGAAATTTTTTGTTATTGAATGCAACGCCAGACCAAGATCGTCTTTGGTTTGACCGGAATTATTTTTAATGCTGATTTATTGGGACATCTCTAACCATATTGGTTTTTTTTTACTTAAAATAACTTCATTATGTTGTCGATATCGATTCTTTCCTGAAAGCTTATTTAAAACCTAATCATTTCGTTCCTTTCGATGTTTTACTCCTGCATTCCTAAATACAAAATAACTACAAAAAAACCCTTATTATAGCACAACGAAATACAGCAACAGGATCAGATCCAACTAACTCTCGCACAAATGCCATACTGGAATTTTTTAGAACGCTAACAATATCCTGACGCATTAAATCTTAATTCTTCTCACGCATTTCAATTACCTGATACTTTACTTTTTCGGCATAATGTTTAATTATAAAAACACTTTCTTTGCTTTGGGTTTTTCATAAAATTTGTTTACTTTGTGAACACTGTTAAATTACTGTTATAAGGTTTCATTTGTGGCACCCGGAAAATTGCACAAATCATCTAAAATACACAGCAATCCTGTGGGCTTCGATTCAAATAACTGAAAATAGCTTGAATTATCCATGAATTCAATATCCCTCCATTTAATTCCTTCACGTTTGTATTCATTTTGCTCGTACTTAAAACATGCAAGTTGAGTAGTACTGAAGATGTTCATTTGCGTAATTAATGCAAAACTATTCAAAGCTATTTTGCGATTTATTTCTTTCTTGGCAATTGAATGATAGTCGTGCTGTACACTGAACTGTGGAATATGCAGTGGTGTTGACATTTATCAGCCTGCCAGATTTACGTTTGGTTTGCTCAAACCGCATGTGCCCTTTATCGGTCGGTACTGTCAACCAGTACTTGAGCCACAATTTGAGGTAGATGCTCTGGCTAAAACTAGGAGTTCAGGAAATCAGGAAAAACTCAAGCAAAACCCCTACGATTCGTGATTGACACTCACGGATGACCCTCTTGCTACCTCACTTCTCTCACCAAGAAAAAAAACAGGTTTTCGTCACTCATGGGGTAAAATCCCTCTCATGTAATTCAGGTATAATTCTCCCTTAGTGCCGTCCCCAACTTGTCGTGCTTCCGCGCGATGAAGTCCGCACGAGTGCCCACACCTGTCGTGTCGGATTTTGTGTAGAACACGAAATGTAGTGGTAATATTAAAGCATTTTCTGAACCCAAATAAACCTTGCTTTGAATGTATCCGTGCGGTTGCGACGATAAATAGGCAAATTACGTGCGGATTTCACTATATACTCCTGCACGCCCTCTCTCCAAAAAACTACGATGAAGCAGGACAAGTGTGGTACGGCACTTAGAAACTTAGCCAACAATCGCCACAAACTCTTCGGGCACAAATAAATTTTGTGATTTTGTGAAATAATTTGGTGTAAAGTAGCGTTCACCATCGCTCCCTCTACTAAATTAGCGGAAAGGCTGGTCTCACGAACACGGCTCAAACACAATAGCCTATCCGGTCTATTCTACAATTTAAGTCCTTAGCACTGTCGGAATGACAAAATTTGGCCTAAGGTGCAACAATTCCAACCTTGCACAAAGCTTGCTTCTGAGAAAGGGTTTGTTTAACGTTGTCTACAAATGCATTTTCATTTGCTGTGACATTTGGGCTTTGTGTCGATGGCATTTCGTGCATTGATGTAAATGTCTCTTTGCTGCCATAAGTCCATTTATTATCCAGAATCTTTGTCGAATTACTTCAAGCGTAAGGGCGTTACCTCCGTGAAGCGTTTCCTTATGGGCTTTATTCATTATCAGGGTTGTCAGACAACTTTTGTAGGGCACTATGATGGGATGCTTACGATCAAAGGCTAACTCTGCTCGCTTCAACCGTCCACCTACTCGCAGTATGTTGTCTTGATCAATAAATGGTGCCAGTGGTGCTAATCTACTTTTTTTGCTCAAATCATGTTGCAGTGTTATTTCTTCACTGAAATGTTGTTTTAGCGTCGTCTGTACGATTGGGATTAAAGCCATTTCTAATTCATGTACAGTTAAGTCGCCTACCCTGCGGTACAATCTTACAATCTTATGTTGTAAATGAATCGTTTTAGGTAAGCTACAGTGCGTTCCAAAATATAGCCTCACCACATAAACCGTCGAAAATTTGATTTTTCAAGGAATTAAATTGTGTAAAAATGCTTGAGCATGTTTGTTCTTGTCCTGTGGTTAGAATTTTCAATTGCAAATTTTTAGTTTAATAATAATAATAATTTATTTCCCGTTTTCCTCCTTACACAATTTTTACAAATATTTCAAAACTTTTAAAAACTAGTCAAATAGTGTTATGTGTATACTGGATAAGGATGCCGTTAAGGCGCTGGGAAAGTTCACTATCAAATATAATGTTTTAAAACATAGAATCCATTGTTGAACAAAAGAGAGAGAAAAAAAACATAAACAAACCCTTCTTTACAAAGTTAAAATGGTCGAATAGTATTCTTCAAGATTATAAAATACATATTTCACTAAGAGTTTTTTTTAACTTCAGTTTAAATTTACTTAAATCCAGATTTAACAAGCTTTGTGGTAGATGATTATAGATGGACAGTCCCTCGTATGTCAAGCTCCTTCTTGTTATGTTGAGTCTATACGATGGTAATCGAAGTACCTCCGCTTGTCTTGTACTATAGGTGTGTATAGATGAATTAGTATTGAATGTAGTTCGGTGCCGGTGCACCCATAAACTCATTTTGAATATATACAATATCGTCACTGTCATAATCTCCAAATGTTCAAACCATGGCGGACAGCTTTCTATATTCCGTAATTTACAAATTGTTCGAAGCGCTTTTTTTGCAGGCGTAATATTGTAGGTTAGAAGAGCTACAGTTTCCCCAAAATTCAATCCCATAGGACAAGATGCTATGAAAATAAGCAAAATATATCATTTTGCACGTTGATAGGTTCATATGTTTAGATGCTTGCTTTAGAGCATAGATTGCAGAGCTGAGCTTTGTCGCAAGATGCTCAATTTGTTTATTCCAGCTTAAATGTTTGTCCAAATACAACCCTAAGAACTTTGCGTCAGGCACCGTTGTTATGTCCCCTTCATCGGTGGTTAGGATGGGTGGTGTGGTTTGTTGCTGATGGGTATGAAATTGTAACAATTTAGTTGTCTTGCAATTCATATGTAGCCTGTTAGTTCTACACCAGGTGAGTATGTTTCCTATTTCCGCTGTCGCGTCTTTTAGTATGTCATCCTGAGTAATTCCTTTAACAATTACACTGGTATCATCTGCAAATAAGCAAAGGCTTGAGCTCTGAGTTGTGAGGGAGAACACAATGTCATTTATATAAATTAGAAACAGTAGTGGTCCAAGAATCGAGCCCTGAGGTACTCCTTTGGTTACATTTCGTGGATTTGACGTTAGGTAGTTTAGTTTCCCGCTCTCAAAGGTATGAGCAATCTGAACATACTGTATCCGTTTTCGCAAGTACGATTCCAGCCATTGTATTGCAATACCTCTCAATCCATAATAGCACAACTTATCCAATAGAATCTTACAGTCAACACAGTCAAAAGCCTTTGAGAGATCGCAGAAAATACCAACAGTACGCTCACCATTTTCCAGAGATTCCACTACATCTTTTAGGACATCTGCAACTGCATCGGTAGTAGATTTATTTTGGCGAAATCCATACTGATTATCTATTATCACTTTATTTTGTGTAAAAAACTTCATTAGTCTGGTGTACATCAGCTTTTCTAGCACTTTAGATAGTGTTGTCAACAATGAGATTGGACGGTAATTATCAATTGATGCTTTGCTTCCTTTTTTATGTATTGGTCTCACGATTGATATTTTAAAAACTTCCAGGAATGTTCCATTACTAAATGAACAATTGAAAAGATATGCAATAACTTCGTTACACAATAAATAAATAAATAAATAATAACCTTTCACGGTACCGTCACAATTTAAAAAAATAGTTACTTAAACTATTTTAAAAAAGCTAAATGCATTTCGACGCGCGCGTTCACGTCATCATCAGTAGCAGTCGCATACTAAAAACATCATCTGAACTCCAGCTGAGGAAAGGTCATTGTCATAATCTATTACCGTTTATTTTGAGCTGATTTTGAAAAGTGCAGAATTTATTGGTCCATAGTCATTGTTTATTATAACATTTCTGTTCTGTGCGATATACAGACTTTCCCATGCATCGAGTTCTTTGACCTTATTAACGGCTTTCTCTAATTTTAAATTATTTAAACATATACTGTTGTGCCCTTCGTTAATCATGTGCAGTGCAACGGCTGATCTAAGAGGTTGTTTGTTTTTCGCATGGTTCATGTGTTCTTGATATCGCTTTTTTATGCTTCTTTTAGTTTGTCCTATGTATCTTTTATCACAATCGTCACAAGTTATGCTGTATATTCCTGACTTTTCGTTATTTTCTACTTTGTCTTTAGGGTTTCCCAGTAAGTCATTTAATCTTCTATTATTCTTATATACTGTCTTAATTGAATTTTTTTTTAACACCTTTTCTATATCAGTCGTTAATTTATTTTCATAACTTAAAATGCCCATTAATGAATAGTGAATAACTTCGTTGCTCTTAGATAACGGTAAAGAAATGAAAATTTGTGTGTTCCATAATATAGCCTCACTTATTCAGTTTAATTAAACAAGTGGAAGTGAACTGTTCTTGGAGTCTTTTTTTGAAAAATATTTTGAAGTTAATACTTTTTCGTAGTGAATTTTATTAATTGAGCTGTTTAAATTTAAATTATAAATAATGGCTCGAGGAAAACTCTTAAATTCGACAGAAATAAAACTTATTGAAAATTTAAAGAAAGAAGGTAAATCAAATAAAGAAGTCGCCAGATTAATAGGTAGAAGCCCTAACGCCGTAAACAATCATTTGAATAAATTGCATAAAAAAAAAGATTAGGCCAGCCACCAAAGGTTACAGAGCGAGGCAAAAGAAAGATTTTAAGAGTCGCTTTGGATTCCATGTCATCAATTAAGCAAATTCAGCAAAAATCTGGCGTTGAACTTGGGCGGACAACGGTATATCGGATTATCTGTGGTTGCGAACACCTGAAATTAACCAAATTACAACAGAATCCACCACTATTACAAAGTCATCGTGAGGCGCGTTTGAAATTAGCACGAGCTCATATGGCGTGGACTACTGAATGGCGCAAGGCCGTCTTTACAGATGAAAAGAAATTTAATTTAGATGGTCCTGATGGGTACCGTAGTTACTTCCATGATCTACGAAAGGATACAATCTTTTTAAGCCGAAGACAGATGGGAGGAAGGTTGTTAATAGTATGGGGAGCGATATCATACCAAGGAGTAGTAGACTTAAGTGTAATAATTGGTCGTCAAAATTCACAAAAGTATATAGATTTATTAAGAGAACAGCGAGTAAAAATAAATGAGAAACCGGAAAGCCAGGATGGGATACTGCAGCAGGATAATGCTAGTATACATACTGCCAAAAGCGTTATTACTTGGTTTAATGAAATAAAAAAAAATTTATTGCCTTGGCCCGCAAGGTCACCTGACCCTAATATAATAGAAAATGTGTGGGGATATTTGAGTAGAAGCGTGTATTCTGAGGGGAAACAATATGGAAACATAGAGCCGTTAAACAAGCCTGGAAACGTATCCCAGTTTTATATATAACAAAATTATATGACAGCATACCCTCAAGCATCTTCGAAACGATTGTTAACAAGGGAAGCAACACAAAGTATTAATATTTATTAAATAATATATTTCTTTGTTCTTGTTTTTCGTTTTGGTATAACCACTGCCTATAATAATAACATACATATAATATGGATACTTTTTTTGAGGCTATATTTTGGAACATAAATGTTACTATTTCAAAATATGTATATATTACTTGTTAATTTTTAGTTGAAATTCATTTTGTTTATGTTTTTGTAAACCACATAATATATTAATATATTTATAATAATAAAGTTCGTCCTATTTCATGCATTTCACAAGTGTTTGGTTAACTGAGGCTATATTTTGGAACGCACTGTACCACTCGTTATAATTTTCCTAATGATGAGTACCTTTAGCCAACTCTAGGTAAATGTTCCTTTCCTCGAATCTCTCTTCCGTTTTCGATAACGCATGAGTAGTTATTATTTTCTTTTTATAACAGTTTTGCTGCCTTCTTTCGGCGGATAGTTAATTTTTTCAATTTTTAGCCATGCTGGACCTTCCCACCAAAGAACGTGATCAAACATTGCTGGTAGTATACCTCTTCAAGCGATATCAGCAGGATTCTCAGCTGACCTAACATAACCATTTCGTTCGGTCAATAATGGAGTGTATTTGGGCTACCCGATTTCCTACAAATGTCTTCCATTTATGTGCATCTTTTTGCAGTCTCGCAATTACTATCGTGGAATCAGTCCACGCATAATATGGCAGATTTTCAATTTCTAAGCTAGTTCTGGTCTCCTTGATTAAATTTGCTAATAGTGTTGCTCCACATAATTCAAGTCGTGGAATAGACAGCTTGGACTTCAATGGTGCTACCTTTGTTTTAGCGGTGATTAAACTTGTTGAAATAGTATTTTTCCTCACAGTATGAAGGTAAACTGCAGCGCTGTACTCCTTTTCAGAGGCGTCACAAAACTCATGGAGTTCACAAGTGCATTCTGTTCCTGTGTACTTAATCCAAAGAGGAACTTTAAATTTTTCTAGTTTAGGCAACTCAAGTTTAATTTGGTCCCATCTACTCGCCGATTGTCCAGATGTCTTGAAATATAGTAATATCTTAATGGCCATCGTTACTGGGGACAATAACCCTGTGGGATCAAATATTTTTGCTACTTCCGATAATATATTCCTTTTTATCTGTGGACGGATTCCAATTGACTCCTAATGCTTTTATAGTAATTTCGTCATCAAAGTCAAGTGTAACTGCGGCCTCTATCTTCCTTAATGCGCCTTTTCGTTGCCTGTCCATTTACAAAGACGAAATCCGACCCTCTTGAGAAGATTGATTAACTGTGTGCTTGATTCTCGAGCTTCATGTACTGTTTGTGCTCCCGAAACTATGTCATCAACGTATGTGTCGCATAGTATTATTTTCGCCCCAGTTGGATACATCAATTCTTCATCCTTGCCCAATTGCTGTAGTGTTCGAATTGCCAGGAAGGGTGCTGAGGCAGTTCCATAAGTAACAGTTGTAAGTTTATATTCGGAGATCGGTTGGTCTGGTGAGTCTCGCCATAAAATCCGTTGGTAGTTCTGATCTCGTACATCCATCTTTATTTGGCGATACATCTTCTCGATGTCCGCTGCTTATGCTTTCTCCATCTCAATAGGATGAAAGTTAAGTTCTGCTGGATTTGGGGCCCAATCATCATGAGCTCATTTCGCAGATGCATCGAACACGACTCTTAATTTAGTTGTCGTGCTGCTTTCTTTCAAAACCGCGTGATGTGGTAAATAGTGCTTATTACTAGTGTCGTATTCGGCAGGAACCATATGACCTAGCTTTTGGTACTCCTTCATGAAGTCCTTATACATTGTTTCGAACACCTGGTTGAGTTGTAAACTCTCGTTCCATTTGAAACAATCTCGCTAGCGCTATTTCACGGGAACCTCATAATTGTTTTGTTTCCCCTGTATGTCTATGTCTTCACTAGTTATAATACTCTCGTCTTGAAGATATTCACACTCCCAGAATCTTTGCAAGTCGTTCAAAAGGTCCACTTCTGATTTTAGACACATGATTCTCTCTTTGTTGATGTTTTGTATGCCTCCAGATAATATCCAACCCACCTACGTTTGCTGTGCTACCGGAGCTCCATTGGGTCCACGCAAAACGTTTTCAAGCGAGATATTCCCGTATACTTCAGCTCCAAGTATTACGTCGATTTTTCCTGAAACTGCGAATGTAGGATCAGCCAACATGAGATTGCTCGTATGTGCCCAAGTACTCGGTGTTCCTCTTTCAGTAGGTAGAAATTTTGTCAAAGTTTTTAGAATGAGAGCTGTTTTTTTTGTTTTGTTTTTTTTTATTGTTGAAAATTTCTTTATGCAAAATTATCTAAAAAAATTTGTTTATCCAAAATAAAAAAAGAAAATGTTTACCAAATTTGCTTAGATTCCTTGTACAAATCTAAGCACTTTTATTTTTTTGCAATTTTTCTGTAAACCTAACCATTTTTGAGTAAAATATCTTTAAAGTTCCAAAATTGTCTGGCTGTGTTCTTATATGATTCGTGACCGATGGTAGGCTATTTAATTTTTCTTGAAGTTTTATTATTGCTGCCTGGTACGCATCTTCTATCTTTGTAAGTACGTTGGCATTGAAATATTCATCTTCGAATACTCCCGTTGCCATGGTTTCTCCGTGATTGACCACAACGTGTTGCCAGTAATCATTTAGTAGTTTTATCTTTTGAACACAAAATGCTGCTGATGCTTGAGTAAAACTTTCCAATTCTACTACATAGATAGCTCTTTTAAGTGACTCTATGATTGCATTTTGTTTTTTAAGTTGCTTTATTTGCTCATATATGCACTTGTTTCGATTGATTAGTTCACTTAATGCTCCCTCCAAATTTTCCTTCTTTCTTCGTATAAATTTTCCACTTCCGTAAAGAAATCAAAGGCGAAATATGATTGCAGTGGATTAGCTTCCAGGGCGTCGTTCCTTTCTTCAAAACCTTTCCAAAGCTCGCTTAATATTTTCAGTTGTCCTTCAATGTTGCTCTGCGTTTTTCTTTTCGCTGAATCTTTCTTGAAGTTCGTTAAGATTTTCTGAATTTTTAAGGCATCTGCCCTCTTGGATTTAACTAACTGCTCCGTTGCTTCGTTTTTTAACCGTTGTGTCTCAATAAATATTTCATTTTTTCTTGCTCGCGTGAAGACACTAAGTTCAACAGTGATTTCAAGATTTTGTACACTGCACAAGATTTTATCACCTAAAGACACTAAATTCAACAGGGATTTCATCTTTTAATTTGTATACTGCACAAGCTCTATCACCTGAAGACACTGAGTTGTGTAGTGCTCGAAGGAGCAAAAAATGTTTAAGAGGATGTTGTCTGAAGACACTAAGTTCGACAGACAGTACTATCGCACGACTAAAGTAAAACGACTGAGTTAAGTTAGATGACTGAACTGATTTATTCTCTCACTAATTCTAGTTATACAGTTTAATTACAATATCATCAAATATTTACAGTTAATTGCTTAATACTAAATTTGTAACATTAATACATTTCCTTATTTCATAATTGCTAAATAGTGATGCAGCACACCGTGAGTTTACTCACTTGACCCATTAATTGTTTTCTTTTAATTTTTTTGCCAAAGAAGTTACAATGAGAATGATTTGCTAATTAAAGTAAATGAACTTTCGTTGCGCTGGTTAGTTAATTGATAAAATTAAATTGATGCTGCTTATGTACCGTGGACATTAGCTTTATATACAGTGACGAGCAAAAATGAACAAATAAACGCAAAATGTAAAACAATATGAGATTTTATAACTTCTCGTAAGTGCAAAATAGAATATTTTTGTAATTAAATATTCTTTACTAGTTTTAAAATGAAATAATGCTTACATTTTATCTCTACTCGTTTATATCTACACATTTTATCTCTACACAACGGAAACGTCATACTTGTTCAATTATGCACGTTCCGGCAATGGCACACAAATCACATTTTTTTAACCGTTATGTTGTGAAATTTCATAAGTTTACTTCGCGTAAAAGCAAATCCATTAAATTTTTGTAATATTGGACGGAATTTGTTTAAAAAGTAAAATATAATAAATAGATTTTATTTAAAAGTGTGTAAAATGAAGAAAATTTCTGAAAATATTCGAAAAAGGATAATTTTTTTTGCTAAAAAGTGGAGAATCTAGCCGGGAAATTGCTCGAATATGTAAAGTGTCACAATCCACGGTTATAAATGTGAAAAAAAAATAATACTATCGAGGTCCCAGTATCTAAACGTGGTCGTAAGCGGATTTTATCGAACGCTGACGCTCGCTTTATGGAAAGGCAACTACGATCAGAGGGAGCCAATACACCATAACAAGCAGCTCAGAATGTCGGGAAGCCAGTAAGTGAATGGACGGCAAGAAGAGCTCTTAAAAGAATCGGAATGATTGCTTCTGAAGCGCAGAAAAAGCCAGCTCTCTCACAAAATAATATCAAAGCACGACTAGCTTTTGCCAAAGCGCACAAAAACTGGTCTGTAGATGACTGGAAGAGAGTAATATGGTCTGACGAAACGAAAGTCAACCGTATTTGCTCGGATGGCCGCTCTTTTTACTGGCATAAACCAGGTGAAAGTCTCCAACCCTATCAAGTAAAGCAAACTTTTAAACATGGCGGAGGCTCTATTATGGCTTGGGGTTGTTTCACTTGGTTCAGCTTAGGCCCCATTGTGAGAATACAAGGTATCATGAACAAAGAAGCATACCTTAACTTATTAAAGTATAATTTGCCAGACTTCATTGGAAGATGTGCTTATGAAGAAAGCCAGATAATATTTCAGCAGGATAATGATCCGAAGCGCACATCCAAAATTGTAAAGGAGTGGCTTCCGAATCAACGATTTCAGACTATGGCGTGGCCTCCGCAAAGTCCGGAACTAAATCCGCTTGAAAACTTGTGGGCAATCATTAAGCGGAGATTGGGAAAATACGAGACACAGGCAAGGAACGTGAACGAGCTGTGGAGCCGATTTGAAGTCGAATGGAGACGGATACCAAAACTAGTTATAAATAATTTGGTGGATAGTATGCCGAGAAGAATTTCCGAAGTGCTGAAAAGGAAAGGAATGTGGACAAAATATTAAAAAAACACAAATTTTCTAATGTTTTATAAAAACGTGCAAAATTGAGTAAATGTACATGTTTCATTCTGAATCATTTTTTTCGAAGAAACTGTTTATTTTATAACAAACTCTATATATTTTTCTGTTCTTAATTAAGTATGTAACTGAATTGAATAAAAATTATTTCAATTTTCAATAAGTATTTGCTAACATTCCTTCTTCCTTTAAAAATTCCAATTATCTGTTCATTTTTGCTCGTCACTGTATTTAATACACCTGGCAAATGGTTGTTTGCATTGATGAACAGTGTGGGATGTTTAATCATGCAGGTTGGTTGCAGTTGAATAATTCCGCTGCAGGTTAGTGTTACTGGGTACACAGAATCTGCGCATATGACGTCAACATGAGTTTCTTCGTCCACTGTGTAAAGCCACGTACTGTGCACAGTTTTGTTAGAGGCACGACTGAGTTAAGTTAGATGACTGAACTGATTTATTCTCTCACTAATTCTATTTAAACAGTTTAATTACATTATCATCAAATATTTTTATTTATTTTTTATTTATTTATTTTTTTTTTTGGGAGCGGGGAAATGCGTTTACGTACCTAGGTGGCCAAGCCACCCGTAGGCCGGACTCACCTGGCCAACGACCAGTCCTACCGGCTAAAACCCCCCTCCCCCCTCCAGGAGGACCACCACGGAACCGTCTAGGAGACATTACCTCGCGGTGGAGTCCTATAGAACAGCTTCCTACGAGGCCCGCGAGCCAACCGGGCCCCCTAACGGGAGCCCCCGCTCCCTCGCTGCCCCCAACAAGTTAGCAGGCGCCCCCGCTAGGGAGCCCCGTTGCTGTCTCCCTCCTTTTGACGAAGGACACTCCTGACGAAAGAGGCAATCCTTCGCCAGTGGTCCTCCCCCTGCAGCATGACCCCAACAATATTGTCCGGGGTCACGCTGCCCGTCTCCGCCTCCATCTCCGCCTCCATATCCGCCCTCTCCGCTCTCCAGTGATCACATTCAAAGAATGTGTGGAGAGCGGAGTCCGATGGAGAGCCGCAGTATACACAGCACGGGCTCGGGACCTTTCCTATGCGGTGGAGAAAGACCCGAAAGTTCTCATGCCCCGTCAGCATTTGGGGTGGTCCACCTCACCGTGCCTACGGTTCAGCCAAGTGTCCAGCTGAGGGATCATCCGGGCTGTCCACCGGCCCCGCGACTCTCCATCCCACCTTTCTTGCCAGGACGCCATGGTCCTGGCCCGACCCACTCTCGCGGCCTCTCCCCCCAAGATGGATTTCTCCAGATGGACGAACTGCCGCTCCCTGGCTAGGAGGTCAATGGGTATGACCCCCGCGACCACTAGCACCGCCGGTTCCGAGACCGTGCGGTAGGAGCTCGCAATACGGAGTGCCCCACGGCGTTGTACCGCGAGTATACGCTTACGGTACCGCTCCCACCGCATTGCATCAGCCCAGACTTCTACTCCATAGAGCATTATGGCCTCGGCGGTGCGAAGCAACAGACGCCTTTTGCAGGGTCTGGGCCCACCAATGTTGGCCATAACCCTGCTCAGCGCCGCCGTCACCGCAGCCGCCTTGTCGGCCCGGCCCTTTATCTCGTCCCAGAAGGAGAGCCTGCAATCGAGGCTCACGCCCAGGTATTTGAGCGCCGGCCGCGTCTGGACCAACATGTCTCCTACCCGCACCTGGATCAGCAACGGAATGCGCTTCTTTGTCAGAAGGACGATCTCGGTCTTGGCGAGCGCCAACTCCAGCTCGTGGTCACACAGCCAGGAGCTTACCCGGCGCATCACCTGGTTGAGTCTCATCTGAGCCGCCGCAACATCTTTAGCGGTAATGACTGCTGCGATGTCGTCAGCATACCAAACCAGGAAAGACCCTTCAGGCATCTCCATACGGAGAATCCCGTCATATGTATAATTCCATATGTCGGGGCCCAGTATGGAGCTCTGGGCCGCCCCTGCCGAAAGAACCATCCTTTCTTGTCCCTCCTCCGTCTCGAAGATGAGAGTGCGATCACTCAGGTAGTCCCTCATCATCCGTAATAGATACTGAGGGACCCTGAAGTCGCGCTCTAACGCCCTGAGTGCGTCCCTCCACCTCACCGAGTTGAAAGCGTTGCGGACATCCAAGGTGACCAGCAGGCACACCGGGCGAGAATAATAATTTCCGCATTCGGTGGCCCGGGCTGCGTCCACTATCTCCTGGATAGCATGAGCCGTCGACCTCCCTTTCCGAAAGCCATACTGCCTCTCGGAAAGGTCCCCAGCAGCCTCAACGGCCGCTTGGAGGCGAGGTTTCAGGAGCTTGCCGGCTGTGTCGAGCATGCACAGCGGTCTGTACGACCCGGGGGACCCTACTGGCCCCTTGCCGATAAGCACGAGCCTAGCTTCCTTCCAGCGGGAGGGAAAAACTCCCGCTTTCAGGCAGGCATTATACATATCAAGCAAGAGCTCTGGATGGCTCGCCGTCAACGCCTTCAGCACCTCTGCCGGGAGCCCGTCGGGCCCTGGCGCCTTCTTGTTTTGTAGGCTTTGCGAGGCCCTCGTAAGCTCCTCCATTGTAAAAAGAAGAGCGTTGAGTACCTCGCGGGCCACGCAGTTAGGCTCCAGCGGATGGGTGGGGAAAAGGGCGTCCACGATGGATCGGACCGTCCCCGCATCGAGGGGGGCATTTGGTGAGAACGCCCCTAATTTGCGGAGGACGATCCTGTACCCCAGTCCCCAGGGGTTCTCGTTGAGATCCTACCCCAGCCGCTGCCAGCATCGGCGCTTGCTCCCCTGGATGGCCTTACGAAGGCTTTTCTTTGCTGTCTTATAATCGGCAGTTTTATGGGCTGCGTCGGGCTCGCGTCGGCCAGCTCGTTGAGCCAGCCGCCTAAGGCGAAGACATCTCCGCCTCAGTTCCGCGATCTCGTCCGTCCACCAGTACACAGGACGGCGACCCTCCCTGCTCCCTCTTTTCCGCGGCACGACCTTTCGGCAAGCCCCGTGAATCAGACTCATTGCAGAGTCTACCACACGGACGGCTTGCTCGATAAATGGCAGTCCCTCCGGAATCCCGTCCATGGTTCGCCGGCCGCGTGCGATGGCTTGAGACAGCCTTTCGACGTCCATTCTGGCGACATCCCATCTGGGCGGGCCCTGCAGACGCCGGACCCGCACTGGCGCTATATCACGCACGCGGAACTTGATATATTGGTGATCGCTGGCCGTATAGTCCTCGATCACCTGCCAGTCTTGCACACGTGCAGCCAAGATTTCTGTCGCCAGGGAGACATCAATAATTGTTTCTCTGTACCCATGACGCCGAAAGGTTGGCGTTGAGCCGGTGTTTAGGACCACCAGCCCCGTCCTAGACGCAAAGTCCAGGACTCTTTCGCCACGGGAGTCAGGCATAGGCTCCCCCACTCCAAGGCCTTCGCGTCATCAAATATTTACAGTTAATTGCTTAATACTAAATTTGTCACATTAATACATTTCCTTATTTCATAATTGCTAAATAGTAACGCAGCACACCGTGAGTTTATTCACTTGACGCATTAATTGCTTTCTTTTAATTGACTTGCCAAACAAGTAGGGCGATCAAAGTACAATTTCGTTGCGCTGGTTAGATAATTGATAAAATTAAATTGATGCTGCTTATGTACCGTGGACAATAATGGGAATGTATATGAATATGAACAGAATTTTTCTACGAATTTTAATATAACTTATTTAATAAATCTAGGTAAAGACAGACTCAAGTAGCAAAAGCCCAGCACTGTGAATTGTGTTATCCATTCAATGCTACGACAATTTAGTAAATTTGTTTTATAAGTATGCTTTATAAATAGAATCGTCAAGTTAGGATCTATCGAGCGGAATATTAATGAATAGATGTTGAAATTCATTAAAGATAAAAGTATTTAGGGAATTCACTGGTATAGTTAAGAAAACAGTTTCACCATTTTTTTTTCAAATATGAATGTAGCTAAGAAGAGGAAAATAAACTTCTAGAGGTAATTTAAGAGGTATAAGTGTAGGATTTAACAGGCATATCAATTAACTAAAGATAAGTATTTAGGGAGTTTACTGGTATAGTTAAGAAAACAATTTCACCATTTTTAACCGACTTCCCAAAAACAAAGAGGTTTTAAGTTCGACGCGTATTTTTTTTTTTTTTTTTTTTATGTCTGACCGGGCATAACTTCGTAACGCGTCGACCGATTTTGATGATTCTTTTTTTGTTGGGTAGAGTATGTTCACCGATTGGTACCATGTCAAAAAAATTTTTGGTTGGGTGGGGGTGGGGGTGAAACCTAACTTTGTAACGCGTGGTCCGATTTGGATGGTTCTTTTTTTGTTGTACAGAGTATGATCCCCCATTGCTAACAGGAGAAAAACAATTTGGCCTTGGGTGGGGGAGGGGGGAGGGGTAGTCTAACTTTATAACGCGTGGGCCGATTTGGATAATTCTTTTTCTGTTGGGTAGAGTATGTTCAGTGGGAGATACCAGGTGAAAAAAATTTTGGGGGAATGGGGGTGGGGGGTGGGGGTGGAACCTAACTTTGTAACGCGTGGTCCGATTTCGATGGTTCCTTTTCTGTTGTAAAGAGTATGATTTGGATGCTTCTTTTGCTGTTGTATAGAGTGTGATCCCCCATTGCTAATAGGAGAATAATTTGGTCCTATGGTGGTGGTGGGGGAGGGGGAGGGATAGTAACTTCGTAACGCGTGAACCGATTTCGATGATTCCTTTTCTGTTCGGTAGAGTATGTTCCTTGGTTGATACCATGAGAAAAAAAGTTTAGTGGAATGGGGGTGGGGTAGGGGGTTAAAACAAACGTCTAACGTGCGGACCGATTTGGATGGTTCTTTCTTTGTTGTATAGAGTAGAAGACACTAAAAAGTGTAAAATAAAATAGTTTTTAAAAAAAAATTTGAACCGACTTCACAAAAAGCGCTAAAAAGCATAAAATAATTTTTAATTTTATATCTATTAGAACATTTTGAAGTCGGTGCAAATTAAACAAATAAAACAACTACATAACCACAATTGAAAATAATACATAATACTACCTGAACGTTTCAGCTTACGGGATCATAAGAAATGACAATTAAATATTTTTGTTGTAGTTGTTTGGTTTGTTTAATTTGCATCGACTTCAAAATGTCGTAATAGATATAAAATTAAAAATTATTTTATGCTTTTTAGCGCTTTTTGTGAAGTCGGTTCAAATTTTTTTTTAAAAACTATTTTATTTTAAATGAGAATGAAGTTAAGCTTGCAGTAACAATATTGTGACTGAATTTTCTTGTTTTCTTTTCCTTTTTGCATTCCTGCACTTATACTACAGCCTATACTACTACGTAAACGAAAAATCATGCGCATTATTTTCCGTCCTATCAACTATTTAATATATATGTATTTCATAGATTTATTGGTCATAAACTTTAATTACAATTACGTGCTATTGAATTATAGGTCGCAGACTTTATTTACAGATATATTCTACTGATTTATTGGTCATACATTTTAATTTACACTTTTAGTCTTTTGATTCTATAGTCCCGAGATGTCACTTAGGTTTACAATTATGGGATTTAACGGTCCAACATTTTAGTAATGGTATTGTCAAGAATTAATAACTAGATTATATTGATTAATTAATATAGTCCGTCCATCGAGCCTCCTCAAGGTGAATATTCTGACACTTGTCCCCGGAAGGAAAACTCGTTATAAGTTTGAAACTGATCTTGCAAGAAACTTGTAAGAAATTAAGGCTAGGGTAAACTTTTAGAAGTATTCCATTTTGTTGACGACAAAGATCTCTTTATTTATGGATTATGAATAAAACGTATTATATGGGCTCTATTTAGGCTTTCAGTTTGATCCTCTCTCTCCTCTGTGTTCCCCCCTTTATGGCGGTCAAGGTGACGATGGGCGGGACCCTCGCAATAGGGTGAGTGGTCCTTTCCGCTCTCTTCAGTCGTATTTGTTGGGCATCCAGATGATGCAGGCCCTTGGATGCAAGATACAAGATGCACTTCTGTTGTATAGAGTGTGATCTCCCATTGCTAATAGGAGGAGATTTGGATAATTCTTTTTCTATTGGGTAGAGTATGCTTCCTGGTTGATATAACGAGAAAAAAAATGTTGGTTGGGTGGAACCTAACTTTTTAACGCGTAGACTGATTTGGATGGTTCTTTTGCTGGTGTATAGAGTGTGATCCCCCCATTGCTAATAGGAGAATAATTTGATGCTATGGTTGGGGTGGGGGAGGGGGAGGGGTAGTAACTTCGTAACGCGTGGACCGATTTCGATGATTCCTTTTCTGTTCTGGGTTAAACCTAACTTTTTAACGCGTGGATCGATTTGGATCGTTCTTTCTTCCTTGTATAGAGTAGAAGACACTAAAAAGTGAAAAATAAAATAGTTTTTAAAAAAAAAGTTGAACCGACTTCACAAAACGCGCTAAAAAGCATAAAATAATTTTTAATTTTATATCTATTACGACATTTTGAAGTCGGTGCAAATTAAACAAATAAAACAACTAGAGAACCACAATTGAAAATAATACATAATACTACCTGAACGTTTCAGCTCACGGGATCATAAGAAATTAAATACATAATTCAGCAGCGGGGTTGGTCCCAGCTCGCAAATGAAGATGGCGCCCAACGCGTCGGCCATAAGGGTTCCGAGTACATGCATGCTCGTGGCTGTATCGGTAGCCAGAGCACTGAACTCGAAACCTGAGCCTACGCGACGTTTTTGGTGTTCGAGTTGGTCAAGGTCCTCTGGTGGTCATTTGTCTGCTCGAGGTCTTGGCCATCTCAACCCCGTCTGCAGGCATTCTACGAGAATAGCAGACTTGCTGTCTATCTTGGAGAAGCTCTATCCGACACTCTTAGGGCTCCCTTTCCCATCCTTATCTCTCTTCCTTTAAATTTTTTCATTTTCGTCGCATTCAATTTTTCATTTTGGTAAAGTAGAAATTTTATTCTTTCTATATTCCCTATTTCCTCAGGAGGCACGACTGCGTCGTCGTTGCATGAAATCCATCACGTCTTCGAAGAAAGTCGGTGGGTGGCTTTTTTTCTAGCCGAACAGCTGGCTCGGAGACCTGATGTCTTCAATCCATTAGGTAATGACAGGTGTCCTCATCCTTGTTCCCCGGTAGCGTTGTTGGACCTACCGAGGAGAGCGGAGCACTCAGTTCAGTTGAGAGAGATTGCTAAGTTTCAAAAATTTTCCTTAATTTTTTTGGGTTCTAGAAATTTACAATAAATAAAAAGTTTTTTTTGCGATACTTTGGGTTTCAGAAATTTATGTTTTTTAGTTCTAATGTAGAACAATCGGGTTTTATTCCTGTTTCTGACAGCCTTCATTGTTGCTGATCAATTTCTGCCCTTTACGAAATTATTCGTTGCATACAACTATACTTTTCTAAACTTTACACCTGTAACCAGTCGTACCATTTTCCAATAGCCACCTGCAGTAATAATCGACAAACGTTTTAGGATTTGACCAGTGAGTGAAGTATAAATTGACCCTATTCAACACAGCACCATGTGGGTAGGTAGGACGCCGCCAGGAGCCGCGGCTGTGGAACCTGAATGGTGCAGCGTCTGCATGGCGGACATCGCTTCGGCTGATACCACTTTGACTACCTGTGGACATGCGTTCCACAGCCAGTGTTTGAGTCAGTGGATATACATACAGGTGCTACCAGATAGGGGAGGCGAAACCGGGGCAGTTCCAACAAGTTTCAACACCTCGTGAACTGCGAGACAACCAGCTACGACAGTATCGGAGCCACCCACAAGGCCAATCAGCTACCACTTAAGTCTGATTAGCAGCCCTTAGGCTGCAGATCGCTGACGCTGTTCGGGAGGAAGTGGCAAGGGGCCTCGAGCATCTTCCTGGATATTGGACATCTCCAGCTTCACAATCCCGTACACCTGCAGTTGAACCCTGGGCCAATGTTTCTCAGGATATGCCTAGCTTCAATAACAGGAGAGGCCAACATATTCCGGATTTCATTTCCTTTCGGCCAAGTCATCAAAGACATCAGTTTAATCCGCCTAATCAGTATATCCTGTCTCATGAGCACAACCCGTATAACCAGTATAACCCGAATAACCAGCAAAGACATAATCAGCCAGGATATCATCGCCAAAGACGCTCTACGAGTCCGATCAAGAGATGGCAACAACCAAGCTCGACGTCGACGAGTTTATTTTCAGACTAGAAACTCTGACGCGTACCATCTTGGACGGAGACTTCGACTTGATCCTCGAAAACCTACACTTTTTGCTGGAAGAGCGAGTCAATAGTTGGTTTTGGTCGCTTAGAAGATAGAATCCATCACCGCCATGGGAACACGTGAGACTAGCTCTTCGATCAGGTTGGAGCGAGCACACCAATGATGTGGACTTCCGACGGAAAAAGTTAAATCGGCGACAACATGACACAGCTGCATAACTAGCTCATTGCACCCATGACGGAGATGGAGTTTGTCGAAAACTTGTTGCCTTCCATCCAAAAGCAGATATGTTTGAATCGAATCCACAGCGTACAACCGACCAAGGGTAGAGGAATACTACTACCCGGCAATATTGCCTGTAGAGGTACATGTACATGGTACATGGACAGTTGATGGACGCCGAACTTCGCCGGATGAAGGAACTTGGCGTGATAGAGGAAAGCCAAAGCCCGTGGAGTTCGCCCGTAGTTTTAGTAAGTAAGCTAGGCAAGATCAGACCATGCTTTGATGCGAGTAAGGTCAATGCGGTGACCAAGAAGGAAGTGTATCCCCTACCTCATATCGATGTCATCCTTAGTAGACTTCCTCCTTTAAGGTACATTACGAACCTCGATCTTAAAGATGCTTTCTGGAAAATTCCGCTAGACAAATTGCTTGAAAAAACAGCTTTTACAGTCCCCGGCCACCCCCTCTATCATTACACGGTGATGCCATTGGGGCTGCGTAACGCGGCACAGACTATGTGCCGGCTAATGGACAAGGTTATTGCCTACGATCTGAGAGACCAGGTGTTGGTGTATCTCGATGACCTGTTAATATTGACGGAGGACTTCGACTCCCATCTATCGCTCCTCGCTAGAGGACTTACGATAAACGTGGAGAAAAGTAAGTTTTGCCTGAAGGAAGCGCGTTGTTTAGGGTACATAATCGGTAATGGAAGTATAAAGACGGACTCTGACAAGGTCGCATACATCGTGGACTACCCTCCCCCTAAGTCCGTTCGTCAAGTGCGCCGATTTTTGCGCATGGCAGGTTAGTACAGGAAGATCATTTCGAACTACGCCGATCTGTCAGCATCCATTACGGACACGCTGAAGAAGACCAGAAAATTTGTTTGGACCAGCGAAGCCCAGTCCGCATTTGAACAGCTAAAGAAGCAGCTAACTTCTTCTCCAGTCACCAAGCCCTTCATCATCCAGTGCGATGCGAGGGTGTGGGCGGAGTTTTGATTCAGCTAGACAATGACGGTAATGAAAGACCTTTGGCATACGTTTCAGCCCAACGCAACTATACAATTACAGAACTGGAATGTTTGGCAGCAATAATCAGCATCGAAAAATTCAGGGCATACGTCGAACTCATGCCATTCAAGATGGTGACGGACCATGCGAGCCTGCAATGGTTGATGTCCCAAAAGGACCTCAATGGACGCTTGTCCCGGTGGAGCCTAAAGCTTCAAGGCTTCGACTTCACCATTGAACACCGTAAGGGTAGCCTGAACGTGGTACCTAATGCGCTATCCTGTGTACACTGCGACGAAGATATCCGCAATAGACCAGCTAACCATGCAGGAACCAGGTCCGTAAGTTGACTTAGATGCATCGGAATTCGACTCAAAATAATACCAGGACCTTATTGACCGAGTCGAGAAACACAAGTCATCCTTGTCAGACTTCACTTTGTGCGACGGTTATGTGTACATACGGACGCAGCCCAGAACTGGTGATCCAGATCAGGAAGAAGCCTGGAAGTTTTGGATTCCGCGGGGCTTGGTACCAGACGTCATTGCGAGAGCGCATGATCCGCCACAATATTCACATGGAGGCATATGTAATACCTTAGAACGAATACGACGACACCTGTATTGGCCCAAACTGACTGCTGATGTCCGAGCGTACGTCTTATCCTGTGAGACCTGTAAAAAAACGAAAGCTCTAAACTCCATCATTCGACCGTCAATGGGACAACAAGCAATGACGGAAAGACCATGGTAGCGAGTGTAAATGGACTTATTGTGACCATATCCCCGTCCGAAACAAGGCAACTTATATATTCTAATTGTATTGGACCATATTTGCAAGTACGTTTTACTACGCGCTTTGCGGAAAGCGAACACTTCGCTGATTTTCCGCTTTTCGGATTTCCGATCAGCGCTATTTGGTAAACTTTTGGAGAGATATGGCATCCAACATAATCGTACCGCAATATACTCGCCACAGGCAAACGCATCCGAAAGGGTAAACCGATCCGTTCTGGCTGCGATCAGAACATACATAAAAGACAAGCAATACAAATGGGACGAGAAGTTAAGCGCTATAGCGAGTTCTCTGTGGAGTTCGGTCCACCAAGCTATTGGCTTCTCGCCATACAAAGTCTTGTTTGACCAGCATATGGTCGAACATGGCTCAACATATGCGCTGCTAAAACGACTGCAGGCTGTCAACGAACCAATAGAGGTCGACGCGTCTGACAAGCTAAACCTGATTCGCGAACACACACGCGATCGTATGAGCTGGAGGATTTGAAGAAAAATTTATTGGGAACTTATCACGCGAAAGATATTCGGCCTTGAAAAACGGCAACACGATTTAGTGGGAGTTTCGTGAGGATAGCCATACTGGAGTGTGTGTCTCTTCTGATGATGATAAACGTCCACACAAATGAGTTTCCTTTGTAGACGATGACGATGTGCAGGCATGAACTGATGGAGGCGGGTTAGCACAAACCCCAAGGTCCAGTATTGCACGGCATAAATCGCGATCTTCGTTCTGGTCGTGGGGGAAGTATCGGGCTACTCGTGGATTGATCATCACGACTCACGAGTCACTCATTTGCACGACATGCTTGTCTTGATGCGACCACTACTGAGGTCAGGTTTTAATTTCACTGACTGCTCTCTCATTAGGAGTATGTTCAGGGGAATCTTAGTCCTAGCGAGCCTAGATGACGAACGCTGCGTCTGTCAGAACAGATGTTCTCTGTGATTTGGTTGTACAACATTGACACTTCTTACACCTATCTTGTCAATTCAGCACTGCGTGTGTTTACGTCTCATTCTATCGCCTGTCTCAAGCTTCAATTTGTTCCATTTTTTCAGTAGATTTTTTTTGGTCACACATATTCGATTGTCCAAGGTGCAGTCTTGAAAGATTCCAGGCAGTATAGCCTAGAGCCCTCTGCACTTTAACCGGCGCAAAGTGTTCTGCGTCTCATTACACAGCATTTCATGCTTCTATTGACTCCATCATCCAAAAATTTTCTTTGGTCGAAAACTCGGACCATTCTCTGTCAGTGATTTGGTTCTCCAACGTGTGCATTTGTTAACATATATCGGTCAGTTAAGCTCCGAGCCCTCAGCAAATTTCTACCGCCGCAAAATCTTGTTCTGCGGCTTCTCCCAACGCATGTTTCATTCTTCTAATTGTACCCATAAATCTACAAATTTTTGTTGGTCACATTGGTCTTAGCCCGTGACGCGGGTGTACAACCTTTTAAATCTAATTCGCCAGATAAATTTCGTGCTTAGCATTATTTTTACTGATGTAAAGTTTTTCTCTTTACGTCTTGTTCTTGTTTGAATTTGAATTTGAATCGGCGCATCGGTCTACTGTTAAATTGCCTTCTCTAACACATACCGCGATTTGAATTTTGGAATGTAAGTATTCTATATTCAAGGCGAAAGGCGACCTAGTTCACATAGTGGAACATCAAATACGTTACCGACTCTTCGTTCCACTCTTAGTCACTCCCTAAGGCGCGGTTTACATCTGACATTTTATTCGTGAATAATATTCTTTGAAGAATATTCATCTTTGAAAAATGTTTACACATCTACAACCAATATTCACACCATTTCTTACTTGAACAAAGTTTGAGAAAAAGTCAGTAGTTAGTTGCGTGAATATATTGCTTGATGGTTTACATTATGCTGAATAACTGCCAGAAAAATTGCAAAAAGGTTTACATCTGCTACATTGAATTTATGCGATTAATTACATGAATAAAATTCAAGAAAAATCGGTTACCTCAATTATGTACACGGTTTACATTTGAAAAAGAAAATTCAATCTCTTCAGTACTTATATGTAACAGGGACAGAAAATAACTGTTATTTTTGAATTTTGGAACGAAAAAGTTTCAAGGAAATTGGAGTCGCCAAATGAAATGAAACATATCTAGGTGATTCTCATTGAGTTCTCCACTGATTTCCGACAGAATTTTTGCAAAATTTCATATTTATCCTTTTTAACCGACTTCCCAAAAACAAAGAGGTTCTAAGTTCGACGTGTATTTTTTTTTATGTCTGACCGGGCATAACTTCGTAACGCGTCGACCTATTTTGATGATTCCTTTTTTGTTTTTTTGTTGTACAGAGTATGATCCCCCATTGCTAATAGGAGAAAAAAATTTGGCCTAGGGTGTGGGGAGAGGAGGGGTAGTCTGACTTCGTAACGCGTGGACCAATTTAGATAATTATTTTTCTGTTGGGTAGAGTATGCTCCCTGCCTGATACCACGAGAAAAAAATGTTGGTGGGGTGGGGTGGGGGGAGGAGTAGACTAACTTCGTAACGCGTGGACCGATTTAGATAATTCTTTTTATGTTGGGTAGAGTATGCTCCCTTGTTGATACCAGGAGAAAAAAAATGTTGGTGGGGTTGGGGTGGGGGGTAGGGGGAGGTGGTGTGGGGGTGTGGGGGGTCCTTGATATGTTTGTACATATGTACAGATAGCACTATGAGACCGTCAAAGAAAAAGTGTAGTGTAGTGATGAATATAAAGACATTATCGGTACGTCTGTAGGTTCGAAAGTGGATATTTAAAAGGGAAGCGTGTGGAGCATTTAAATAAATAATGAGTGAATGATAAATTGAAGATCCGATACAAATTCGGAATTTCCTGCGAATGACAGAAAATATCATTATGTGTTCCAAATTATTCTGCGAGTGAATTTAGAGCATCACTCCTTTCTACTCATTCATGATATTTCGGAGAACTAGTATCCAATGCATTGGAAACATTTTATATTCGATAATGAGTTTTTTAATATCCTCCCTGTCTCATAATTTAATTTTTTACCTTCGTGCATAAACCACATATCGTCGGTGATACTGCATAACCGCGACACTAGCAATATCATAACCGCGTAACTGCATAGAGTAGCAAAATTTCAATTTCGCGGCTAATAGACTGACGTAGCTAAGAAACTACAACTTTTTTTGTAAATATCATGTCAAAAAACCAAAAATATGATAACTCTCATCCTATCCTAGAGCTCAGTAGCAATAATTTTGTCATTATAATAAAAAAAAAGGATTTTAATGTCTGCTGAAAATTTTACCATTTTTAACTTACGCGGTAGTGACATTAGTAGTCTCGCGGTTATGCAGTATCACCGACGATATGTCTTCGAAGGCTAGTGGAATATGCTCGCCTAATTCTTCTTCAAGGAGGCCACGTAAGAACTCCAAATAACTATTCCCATTAATAAAACGTAACTGAACTGGCCCCAATATTCGGGAGGATTGCCCTAGGATTTTCATGGAGATTATGGAAAGACAACCCCATCTTTTGTAAATGTTGCCTCGTCAGTGAAAAGAATTTTTGAGATAAATTCTCTATCACTTTCTTGGCGATTTAGCAACCATTCACATAAGAGATTTTTACTTGCATAATCTCTTTGCTCAAGCCCCTGCACCGGTTGGGAATGGTATGGGTGATACTGGTGCCTTCGCAAAACATTATGAACTGTGCTGTTTGATACACCAATCCTAACGGCAATTTTTCTTATGATTATGAGGGGCCCAATACACGGTCTTTCACCCCAGGTATTTGCTGCCTGTCTCTGTTATAGGAACGGGCACGAAAAGGCCCAGTTTCTGCTAACCTTCGGCGGATCGCCTCAAATGTTGAGCTATGTGGAACGCGCCTGCCGGGGTATCTTTCTCGATACAATTGTCGGGCTAAAGAAGTATGCCTTCCAACCTGACCATAAATGAGCAGCATGTCCACATACTCTTCATTTGTGAAGGAATTGTTAGCCATTATGTTAAATTCAAAATCGAAAACCAAATCCGTAATCCAGTTGTCGTTACCGTAAATCTCACAAACCAAAACCAATAAAAACCCAAAAACAAAAAGCAAATCGAAATATAAATCTGTAACAAAGTCAAGCACAAGTCGTATCGAATAAACAGAACAATCCAAAGAACGCTTTAATAGCTCAGATGTGAGTACCCTCAATGCCGTTTAACAAGAGAAAGACCACAACATTTCTGTGGGGACACTTCAATGGACGCTTAATCCTTTTTTTGTTGTAAAGAGCGATTTTGAAGCGATTTCAAACACGATTTTGAAGGGGAAGGGTTAATTTTAAATCCACAAAAACAGTTGTAGTTTCGTCTGTTTTTGAATTTTATTCACTTCTCGCGCAGCGCAAGAATATTTGGACCACGAATAAATGGAATGATCGTCTACACTTGAAATTTTATTCACTCTCCTGATATAAGGGGAATATTCTGCATGTGCCTAGAACTTATTCTCTTTTCGGTTTGAATATTCTTGATACAAAATTTCAGGAATTAAATTCACTTGTGCATCAGGGAGGTTTACATCATCTTTTTGAATATCTTGCTTGAATAAAAAGTCAAGCGGTTGAATAATATTCGTTCACTGTCTGAGAGAGAAGTTCGCGAAAAAATTCCAAATGTAAACCGCCCCTAAGAGACCTTCTGGGCCCATCAATACTTCCTTGTGGTTTTAAGTTCCTTGCATCTATTGCTTTCTTTTATCCTAACGACCAGTGAACTATCTTCGCGATACATGGAGCACTGTGTTGTTGGTTGTCCTCTTGTTGTTGTCCTCTGGTTTAGAAGCTAAAACCTTTTCCTCATCCTAAGAGGCATTTAGGAGCCTGCACGAAAGCTTCGTCTCAGACATGATGTTCTCTAAAGCTCGTGCAGGCAGGTTTTGAGAGTCGGGAGAGATCTCATTAGCCATAGCCATTAGCCGCTGTCGAAGCAGTGGTGGTAGCAGATGATCCCCTTTTGGCTTCCTCTTCGTCCTTCTTGTACACCTTGAGCGTGACAGACGAGAAGCCATAGTCCACTACCCCGTTTGCCTTGGCCAGAGGTTCCAGGGGCATGAGTCCCCTTTAGGTTCCTCCAGCTTACCAATCTGGCAGGATCGGAGGGTTCTGCCGGGGTCCAAGCTCGGGTTGGGATCTCGTCCCGTGGTATGGCTTCGAGCCTGGCACCCGGCCAGACCTCCCCTACTCTGGATATCGCCAGCTTATAGAGATCCCAGGATCTCTGATTCGCACAAGCGATAAGTTTAACGTGGCCCTGATGCCAACCCCCATCTCGAAATGACACTTGTCGGAGGTGATGGAGCCGTCTTCGTTGCTCCTGTCGCCAACAGCCAACACGAGTTGGCCCTTGAGGACCTCACTATAGGGAACCGACTTCCCGGAAGGGCCGCGCACCTTGGCTTTCTTATTCGCCGGTTGGGGATGTTCCTCCATTGACCTCTGTCTCTTGGACACAAGGGATGGATTCCCAGCTCCACCGGCATTCAAGGTGATATCTTGAGCTCACTCCAGGGAGGCCTTATCCCTGCTAGTAAGATCCGATACCGGAATTGTCGGAGCCTCTTAAGGAGCCTGTGCGCATAGCGTCTAGCCTTGTAATTGGCTTTAGAGAGCGCCACTTGCCGCTTGCTCGACGCAACACGGTCAACGGCGCCACTCGGACCAGGCTCAGAGTCCAGTCTTTGTGGACGCCACCCCAGAAGCTTTGAATGGTACGACCTGCCGCTTGCTCGAGGCAACACGACTGTTCTTTCCCTTAATTCCTTTTATGCTTCCAGGTAGACGGCTGAGTGCCAAGCTGCCACCAGCACCACTCGGACCAGGCTCCATATATAGAATTAACTCTTCTTACTCAGAAGGCCCACTTCACAGGCAGAAGCCTAGAATCAATTGACCTATTCACCAGAATATAACATATATTGAGGTGAATGAGGCTCATATTAGTAAACAAAAAAACTAAAACTGCCCAAAAACCACAATCAGGGGTGCACAGACAATAGAGAACGTTTAAACGAGACGTTAGTTAGAGCAAGGTCAAAAATAGGACACATTCACGGCTCTACACATGCGACTTATAGGATCATGCATACCATAGTTAGACCGAGAATGAACAACACGTAGTAAAGGCAATCTCCTTAAGCTATACGGGGTATGCCTATAAGAAACCAAACTTACGAGAGTGCGGGAATCTATGTTCAAGTTCAAAAGCTGGTTAATAAAGACTAGGTCAACAACTCTACGACGTTCCTCCAACGAGTGCATTTAAAGTAAATGGAGGCGATCCGCATAAGGAGGAAGCCTGAGTGTATCGCTCCACGGGAGGTCCTTTAGTGCGCACCTAACAAAGTTCCGCTGCACCGATTCAATGCGTCTAGAATGAAAGCATAGCAGGGAGACAAAACCTGAGATGCACACTCGAGAATTGGTCTAAATAAAAAAAAAATAAGTGAATTACGATATATATACGATATAGTTTATGTGCAGAGTAAAATCCAGTTTTTTTTGTCTAGCTTTACACCAAGGTCAGTAACGGACTCCACATGACGGATAGTAGTTTCCGCAAATGTATAATCAAAGACGAGCTGATTGATGTTTCTAGCAAATGACATAACTTCACATTTATCCAGGTTAAGCTGCAGTCCATTTGAGGCACACCAAATCCTGAAGGTATTCAAATCATCCTGAATGCAGGAAGAATCATAACTGTTTCTAACGCATGAGAAAATCTTCATATCGTCTGCGTAGATTAAGACTTTGGAGTGCCTAATCAGAGGGATAATGTCGTCAATGGCAAGAATAAACAGCAGCGGCCCCAGATACCTGCCCTGCGGTACACCAGAAGAAGCCTTGACAACTCTAGATAAAGTGTTACGGAAAGATACCCGGTATGACCTATCTTTTTAATAAGAGCGGATCCAGTCGAGCAATAGAGGCGGAAAACCCAGCTTTTCAAGTTTAAGCATAATAATAGAGTGAGGGAGCTTATCAAATGCCTTGCTAAAGTCGGTGTAGACACAGTCGGTCTGCAGACCTCGCTGGAAGGCAGAGATTATGTGGGATGTAAATTCAAGCGGGTTAGTTGTCGTCGATCTACCAGGCAGAAAGCCATGTTAGTTAGAGGAGATTAGGCCCTTACACTGCCCAACAAGCTATGAATATATAATAGATTCGAACAACTTGGGTATGCAGGAAAGGTTCGCGTTTGGCCAATAATTAGTTATTAAGTTTTTATGCCCCTTTTTATAAACAGGTATTATAAAGGAGCTCTTCCATAACGTAGGAAATCTACCGGCCTGAAGAGATTTGTTGAAGAAAGAAGAAAAATCCAGTTTAAGTTCCTTGATACCATTCATGATAATATCACGATATATTATTGGCAAAGCAATGGAGGCAGCGGGACGATAATTATCAAGGTGTTATCAAGGTATTAAACAGATTATAAATCCTATCATAAAACACGGAGACGCATTCGTCGATATCTCTGCCATAAAAGAGAGATGGGAAATCGATTAAGAGGATTCTGTTTGAAAGATAAGAAAAGTCCGCCCTTTTAAAATCAAGATACGTAGCAGAAAGAAATGAAAATGGACTATAGTGTTACTGAATCAGAAGTAAAGATAAGATCTAACTGTCTTCCCATAGAGTTCTTTACAACATTCATTTGGTGTAAGCAAGAGGAGGAGATGACGTCAAGAAAGTGGGAGTCTAGCAGTAAGACAATTAAAGGGAAGGTAGTCATCGTCATCAGCGTTCAGTACCCATTGAACGTTCGGTAAATTAAAGTTACCAAGAAGGATGATCCTCTGGGTTCGTCATAATATTAATAAAATCTAAGCTAAGAATTAAAATGTCGAAGAGACTTCGACCGTCTGCATCAACGGAGTTTGTCAAATTTGGAGGAATATAACAACAGAGCAGGAAAAAGTTCAGCTTAATAAGAGAGAGCTTAAGAGCTAAGAGCTCAATTGTAAGCGTGTCGGAGAAAGAAGGAATATTAATCAACCTACATCGTCAAGGATTTCAGCATCATTAAAACCGTGATGAAGCCAGGTTTTCCAAAGTCCTCGCGGATGCCTCTCCAGAAGCTGTCTGCGGAACCAAGCTACTTGCTCGGTTCCCATCCGGTTTTTTAAGAGATCCGGACTCTTTAGAAGTTTTTGAAGATTTCGGATTCATAATTGGTCCCACGAGTAGCGATGAAGAGGAGGTCCGCCTGCGCAGAGATCCGATATGCACAGGTAAGGCTGGCTAATCCGGAGGTTGCCAGGCATCCGGCTACTCCGTTCACTACTGAACTTTTTTCACCTGGGCTTTCAGCCAGGCTAATTCTCGGCGCGGGTCTTATAACACCTTAATCCAGCCTAGGGTGAAAGGGATTATTATTATTATTATTATGGTGGGCACTACGACCATGGCGGTCTTTTGTGCCGGAGCCCCTTTACTGCAAAAGACACTCAGCCACCCTGAGCTAAGCGAGGAGGTCTTTAACAGGGGAGGATCTAACGTCAGCCGGATTCAGAAATTCACGACTGAAGGTCCTCCTTCTAAGCCATACTAATGCAGGACAATAGCACAAAATGTGCAATGTGGTTTCGTCGTCTTCCAAACAAAGCCGACATTCCGTCACGCTAGACAGACCTATTCGATGTAGATGATACCTAAGCCCATAGTGGCCAGATAGGTAGCCTGATAGCAGTTTGAGATCCGCCTTGCTTAGGGCGGTGATATCGTTAAAGGTAGGGTCTGACAAGTGCCTTGGCCTGGCGAAGCCAGTATAGCAGGTGTTAACTCTTCTTCTAGTTCTTGATCGATTGTCGTGCCGTGCGGACGTGTTTTTGTGGTTTTCTGTGGTGTACTTAATATCGAATTGCTATGCGTTGTATAACTGTGTTCACTTGTTAGTTGTTTAATTTGGCATAGTTTTGGTTGCGTGATTTTGGCTTGCAGTGTTGGTTTGTAGACTTTAGACTGCATCGTTCTGTATTCTTATTTGTTATTGTTATTTGTTTATTTATTTTTTCTTGCGGGTTCCCTTGACCTACATTCTTTCGATTCCTGCATTTATTGTTGTGCTGTGGGTTCATTTGTTTTTATTTATTTATCAATTTTTTTTTTTTTTCTTTCTTTAATAATATTCCTTCCTGTGCTCCTCAATTGTCATTCCGGATCTTTCTTATTATTTTTTATTTATTTTTGTCTTTATTAGCGCTGCAATATGGCCAGCTGCGGTTTCTGTGCCGGTGTGATCTCTGAGGGTGGGGTCACCTGTGACGGAGTGTGTGGTCATGTTTTTCATGCCACCTGCTTGAAGCGTGGTTCAAGGACATGCTCCGAATGCGCGCAAATTAAGCCCTGTCACATTCTAAGGCTTGTAAAGGGTATCACTGACACCTTTTCTTGTGACTTGGCCCTTGTTGCGGATAAGGTCAACTCCGTCTGCAATCGTTTGGCTTGTCTTGAGCTGCTATCTGATGACATCAACACCTTGAATGGGAGATTGGATAAGGTGGTTGGAGTCCTTGAGGCAGTGGAGGCTAACTCTGGTATTTTAGAGAGGAGATCCCACGAGCTGACTTCGCGCGTTACCGCGTTGTCTGGGTCACTGGACGATGTGCAGACTGCTCTTGCGGGTTTCAACCCTGCTTTTTGTCCCTCAATGGACTCGTCTCCCTTGCTGCCTTTCTTTGAAGACATTCGTCGCTGCGTCAAGCAAGTGAAAGGTGATATTAGCTCTTGCTCCTCTGCTGTTTCGGCCAACGCTGTTGCGTTATCCTCCATTTCGTCTGATGTAAGAGCTTTCTCCACCCACTTTGAAAGTTTCTCAGTGCCGTCTTCGTCTGGTTCTACTGAGGGTGACCTACTTTCGTCCCTGCCATTGATTGTTCCCGGGCACCCGGAGGGTCCTGCTCCTGTGACTGATCCAAATTTTCCTTCCATACCCCTTTCTGATGAGGCTCGTAGTGTTTCCGAGGATGCCCCTCGCAAATCCGTGCGTCGTGGTCGTACACGCCGTCATCGGAATCGTGTATCCGCGTTGCCTTCTGACCCTTTGGTCAGTGGTCAGGCTCTTGCCTACCATGATCCTTCTATTCCGGGGCTGCATGTTTCTCCTTCCCCATCTCTCTCTCGGGGCCCATCGGATGCTGTTCTGTTCCCCATGCCGGAAGGTCAGTCTGCTGGTGAACCTGGTGTTGACATTGTCGAGCTATCTGCCGTTCCTCGCCCGAAAAAGATTTTTGTCTCTCGACTTACACCTGGTACCTCTTGTGAGGTTATGTTACGTTTCCTTGGATTTAAGGGTGTTGACACATCAGAGGTGTCCTGTAGGAGGATAAGCGGTACTTCAAGGCCCTATTCATCTTTCCTGTTATCTGCTCCTACTCCGGTGGCCGATACTCTTCTTGGGGATAATTTCTGGCCCGTGGATGTCTTTTATAAGATCTTCGTACCCCGTAATCACCGTCGTGCCGGGCCGATAGTCGCTCAATCTCCCAATTTAAAAAACGGGATAAGCTCTCTCTCTACTATCAAAACGTGAGAGGGTTAAGGACTAAAACTAATAATTTTTATTTCTCATCTGTTAACTCTGAATTTGATTTGATAGTTTTATCTGAGACGTGGTAACACCAGGGTATCTCGGATGCCGAGCTATTTAATGACTCCTTTCAGGTCTTCCGCAGGGACAGGTCTGCGGATTCGTCTGTACGGGGAGGTGGGGTTCTCATTGCATGTAGAAATTTTCTAAATGCTACTTTTGTGGACCCTCCGTCTTTTTCGGATCAATTTGATCTGGAACAAGTCTCAGTAAAGGTTTCATTCGATTCGGGCGACCTCTTTTTAATTTGTTGTTACATACCTCCAGATATGGGCAATGTCCTCGATAATAATGGGTTGAGTCGGTATGACATTCTTATTCAGCATATCGACTTTATTCATGACCAGATGGGTTCTAAGGACGAAATTGTCCTAGTAGGGGACTTCAACTTACCCAACGTGAGATGGGTAGTGAATGATGATGACGATAGCTATCTTCCCCATAACTTGACTGAGGGACAATCACAGTTCCTTGACACCTTGGCTTGCATAGGACTTTGCCAAATGAGCAATGTGAGTAACAATATGGGTAGACAGCTTGATTTAGTGTTCTCTACGAACTCCACGCTCACTTTTGTGGAACCTAGCCTCTTTCCCTTGACGAGTCTGGACATGTTTCACCCTGCATTGCTTGTCACTTTTCATTGTCTCTCGGACGTGCGTGTCGATAATCTCGAATGTGAATTTAGTTTTAACTTTAGAATGGCCGATTTTGAGGCTATGAATGAATATCTTGGTGATTTAGACTTCCATACCTGTCTGTCTAGTGACGATATTGACAGGAACGTATCTGGTTTCTATGAAATGTTATACGAAGCTTTCGCTAGGTTTGTCCCCTATGTCCGGGTTAGAAGTAGAGAATCCGCTCCCCCCTGGTTTAACAGAGAATTAAAAACTCTCAGAAATAGGAAAAATAGACTCTGGAAAAAGTACCTGCGAGTGGGAAGTTTAGACTCTAAGCGTGAATTTATTCTTTGTCACGAAAATTAATATGTCTTTCTCGTTCTCTATATGACGAATACCTACTGAACCTTAGAGGCAACTTATTCTCTGACCCCCGTGCATTTTTTGATTACGTCAATATGAAGAGAAGGGTTGATAACTATCCATCGACTATGGAATTCGGGTTAAGTTCCAGTAACGATTCTAAGGTTATTTGTAATTGATTTGCTGAATATTTCAGGGGCGCATTTGAATCATCCGATTTTTATCCAGAAAGTAACAACTTTTCGCACATTAATAATAGTAATATATCCCCCGTACCTATTCCATCTATCACGGAGGAGAGCTTATACAAGCATATTTTGGATCTTCCGGAAGACTTTTCTTATGGCCCGGAGGGGGTTCCTGCTGTTGTCTTAAAGAAGTGTTCTTCGGTGTTATTAAGTCCTTCACTTTTGCTCTTCCGGCGATCTATCTTGGTTGGTCGCTTCCCTACATTTTGGAAGGCTTCATTTTTAATCCCCATATTTAAGAGTGGGAATAGGAGAGAGATTGTTAACTATAGACCTATTGCTAAACTATCTTGCATTCCAAAACTCTTCGAACTGATGATCCAGTCCCAATTGTCTATTGGGTGTAGGAGATTAATCTCTAGCAGGCAGCATGGATTCATTCAGGGTAGGTCAACGGTTTCCAACTTATTAGAGTTTGTGTCTGGCAGTGTGGGTGGATTTCTGGAAGGTTGCCAGACTGACTGCATTTATACCGACTTTAGTAAGGCCTTTGATAAGCTGTCTCACTCTATTATCGTTTTCAAATTGGCCAGGTTGGGTTTCCCGGCCCAACTCATTGCATGGATTAAGTCGTATTTATACAATAGGACTTATGGAGTGCGTTTTCGTGGCGTGCTCTCTGATGCTTTTGTGGCTCCTTCCGGCGTTCCTCAGGGTAGTCATCTTGGGCCTCTGTTGTTCATCTTATCTATTGATGACATTACTTATTTGCTTCAAAGAAGTAAAATTCTTATTTATGCGGACGATATCAAGATTTTTCTCCCAATAAAATCTTTTGAGGATTGCGAGATATTGCAGTCAGACCTGCAAATATTTTATAGCTGGTGTGTCAATAATAATCTTAAATTAAACATCGGTAAATGTCAGGTTATGACCTTCTCGAGGTCCATCAACTGCTGTACTTTTCAGTACAAGTTTGAAGATACTTGTATTCAACGGGTGGAAGGAGCGAAGGATTTGGGTGTGTATCTTGATAGGCAACTTAACTTCATCCCCCACATTAATAATATCGTTGCCAGGGCCAGCTCTATGCTGGGTTTTATCCTCCGTTGGTCCAGGGAATTTCCTAGCCCTCACATAAGACTCCATCTTTATACATCCCTTGTTAGACCACTGCTGGAGTATGCTAGTCCGGTTTGGTCTCCGTTTTATGGATCTCACACTAAACGTATTGAATCTGTACAGCGTAGATTTGTGAGATCGGCCCTTCGTGCTTTGCCGTGGAGTGACCCTTTTATTCTACCTCCATATGGTGATCGGTTGGGACTGCTACAACTTGCTACTCTCGAGAAGCGTCGCTGGGTTGCCGATATAATTTTTCTACACCAGCTTCTACAGGGAAAGATTGACAGTGCGGAACTTTCTTCCAAAATATCACCTAGAGAACTGTCCTATTCCCTTCGAAACCGTTCGAGCTTTCAGATAGCTTTCTCGCGCACTAGTTACGGTATGTTCGAGCCTGTTAATCGCATGTGTAGGCTTACTAATGGTGTTGGTGATGTTTTCAGCACTAACGTAGACAAGTTAACATTAAAGAGGAACCTTTATAACTCACTTGTCTTTGTTCTTTTTGATTTTGTTTTTTTGTGTGGCGTAAAGTTTCCTTCCTTGTATGTTTTGTATTGACTTGGCTTAAGCTGCCTGTGCATCCCTGATTTTGTGTTTGGGTGTATTTGGCTTGTTTACTAATGATCTTATCTTTGTTTACTAATGATCGATCAATAACTGCGGATAACTTATTATTATTAACCGCATGTGTAGGGCCGTGAATATTTGTCCTATTTTTGACCTGGCTCTTACTAAGGATGTGCTTAAACGTTCTCTGTTATCTCTGCACCCCTGATTGTAGTGTTTGGGAGTGTTTTGGATTTTTACTAACATTTTATTGCATGGGTTATGGGAGCCTCATTCGCCTCAATATATGTTATATTCTGGTGAATAGGTCAATTGATTCCAGGCTTTTGCTTGTGAAGTGCGCCTTCTGAGTTAGAAGGGTTAATTCTAATTCTCAATTCTCAACTCCTACCCCAATTTTCTACAACAGCTCTCGTCGAAGCGCAACTGAGGCTGCAGTAGGGATCGGGACCTTGGCAGCGAGAGGATGAGCCTTTCCTGGCCAGTTCATCAGCGATCTCATTGCCCTCGATACCAGAGTGACCTGGTATCCAACAGAGCGTGACCTTGTTGTGGGTGGCCAGTAGCTGGAAGGTGTCGAAGCACTCCTTAGTAATCCTCGAGGGGAAACTCCATGAGGATAGGGCCTTAAGGTCCGCTTGGCTATCAGAGAAGATAGTAATGTCCGCACCTTTCAGTCCTTTATTGACGTTGAGAAGGGCGCAAGTTTCGATGGCATGGATTTCAGCTTGATAAACGCTGGGCCAACTACCCAATGCGAGGGAAATCCTAGTGTTGGGTCCAAAGACACTATCACCGGCACGGTGTGCCATTTTAGAGCCATCAGTATACCAGTTGAGGCTTCTGGGATCTAGACTTGGACCACCTTCATCCCAGTCTGCTAGTTCAGGGAAAATGGTCCTGAATTTTTGCCAAAGCGCAGCTCCTTGGTCATGTGATCCGTTACGGAGCACACATCTAAGTCAGGGATGCGCTGGAGGATGCTCATGTGACCCTTGTCGTCAACCGGCATATTTGTCAAGAGCTGCATTTTCAGGGCGCTGATAGCAGCAGATTTCATTATAGAGATCTGCAGTGGAGTAAGTCCAATTACCGCCTCCATGGCAGCAGTAGGACAAATCCTCATGGCTCCTGTCATGGAGAGGCAGGCAAGCCGCTGTAGCTTGTTGCATGTGTCGATTGCAAACCGCTGCTGGACTTTGGGCCACCAGACCAGGGCGGCGTAAGAAACGATCGGCTTGACAATCGTATTGTACAGCCAGAAAATCATCTTCGGGGTAAGACCCCAAGTCCTTCCGAAGAGTCTTCGACAGGCCCATAAGGCTCGTGTAGCCTTATTTAGGGTGGTGTTGAGATGAGTGTTCCAATTTAGTCTTTTGTCGAGCGTAATTCCCAAGCATTTGACTTCATTGGAGTACTCAATAGCCGTGCCTTGGATCAGTATTTGATCAAGGTCCAGATGGTACCTTCTGGTGAATGGCACCAGAACAGCCTTGGCAGGGTTGATCGTAAGATCTTCGTTAGCACACCAATCAGTGACCGTGCGCAGAGCTGATCTCATTAGATCAGTGACAGTAGAGTCGAACTTCCCTGTGATAATGATGGCAAGGTCGTCCGTATAGCCAACGGCACGGTAGCCAAGCTCACTCAGCTTGCTTAGGAGGTCGTCTACTACTAGAGACCAGAGCAGCGGCGACAGTACACTGCCTTGTGGGCACCCCTTAGCTGCCCTGATACACACAGAGGTGTTGCTCAGGGTGGATGTAATTTCTCGCTGTTTAAGCATCGCATCCACCCACTTCACAGTTTGCGAGTCCAAACCCCTCCGTACGAGAGCTCTAGATATGGACCCGTATCTAGTATTGTCGAAAGCACCTTCTATGTCAAGAAAGGCACATAAAGCTATTTCTTTATGATGAAGAGCTTTCTCAATCTTCCTGACTAGATTATGTAAGGCAGTCTCTGTTGATTTGCCTTTTGAGTAGACAAACTGGGTGGGATGAAGAGGAGAACCTTGGTCCAGTTTGTACCTGATGTGAAGGTCTAGCAGTCTCACCACTGTTTTTAATAGAAAGGAGGTTAGACTGATTGGTCTATACGATTTAGGCAGCTCTAGGGGCCTATTGCCCTGTTTGGGATAAACACCACCACTACCTTCCTCCATAAGAGTGGTATGTAGCCCCAATTATAGCTGGCTCTAAACAGGTTGACTAAAGGGTCAAGGATGGTATCCAGGCAGTTTTGGAGGAGTGCTGGAAAAATCCCATCACCCCCAGGGGCTTTAAAAGGTTGAAAAGAGGCCACTGCCCATCTAACCTTATCTTTGTCGAATATGACACCGAACCGGCTCAAAGGAGACCCATCGTCGCAGTCGACGTAATGGTCTGAGCCTGGTCCTAGAGTTGACCCGGGGAAGTGCACATGTAACAGGTATTCCAGGGTTTCACTTGGGTTTTCGGTGTAGGTGTCATCCTGCTTCCTGAGAGCCCTACTCCATTAGAGGTGTCCTTGGCTAGTACCTTTTGAAGACGAGCTGCTTCCGGCAAAGATTCTATTCTTTCACAGCGTCTTCTCCAGGACTCGCGTTTGGAGCGTCTAATCTCCTTATTGTATTCAGTGAGTGCGAACCTATATTCGTCTCACCCGCCCACGCATTTCAGACAGCCGCTTGTTCCACCAAGGCACCTTACGTATCACTTTGGTTGGGACCGAGGCTGTACTATCTTTATAGGAGGAGCACGTCATTAAGCTGGTTAGCTGCCACTTCAAGTTCACCAATCGAACTGATTGAGATGACCAACATGTCAGCCCTCGAACACACAGCAGCCCTGAAGGTGTGCCAATTTGTTTTCTTGGGGACGGTGATACTAGAGATAATCTCAGATCGGCCCTGAATGTATGGTGGGCGTTCGCGTCGCATCCAATGATGAACTGCCGATTCGTCCGTTTGCAATAACTGATGAGCTCTTGTAACTCATCAGGTGGAGCAGTTGGGCTGTCCCCAGGGAAGTAAGCTGATGCCAGGACGATTTCCTGCATACCTCCTACTGTGGGGATTTGGAAATAAAGTTAGTAACGGGGAGATGATTAACACTTTTGTCAATCAGGATAGCCGCCCGTGGCCCAACCTCTCCCCGGTGATAAATCAACTTACCTAAGTTTCTGTTGAGTCCTCTGACTTGGCCACTGACAACCCAGGGCTCTTGGACTAGCGCCTTGGATTAGCGTTGTCCTTCTGGCCGCCCCACCGGCCTTAATAGTAAGCGACCCAGTGGTCACTTTGGTTGGAGCCGCTCCAGCAGCGGCACCACCGGTCTGCCCAACGGCACGACCGGCCGAGGGGCTGGCAGACACCTTGTTCGGCGGCCCCTTAGCCGCCCCGCCGCCCACTGCACCGGCGGCAACCGTCACGGAAGCGGGCGGGTCCACTGATTTTGGCTCCACAACAGCGGTCGTCAAAGAGACCGGTGGTTCCACTGACCCTAGCTCCCCGCTTTCGGCCTGCATCTCTACGGTCTGCTTCTCTTCAGTCGCAGCCGGATATTCTGAGGCATTGTCCTTCAGGATCAGTCTCACGTGACCAAACCGGTAGACAATCCTGCCCTTAAGCTTAGTAAGGGTCGACATTGACGCCTCGTCAATGAGCATCACTAGGTGCAGAAGCTTACCATTTGTCAGTCTCTGCACCACCTTCCACTGCGTAGTTAGGAGGTGGTTTTGGGCATCAACTGATGCTAATACCTTCTCGTTGGTGAGAGAAAGGCTCTGAGGAAAGTAGCCTCGAATCACATGTGTCCGAGGGAACTGTCCTTCCTCAGGCAGGGCAATGTCGAAGGCACACTTGGCACGGATGTGCTCAAAGTTGCTTCTGACCCAATCCGCCGTCTGAACATTTGCGCAGACAAGAAGGAGCCAACCAGTCCGGGGTAAGCAGACCTCGAACTCTGGTTTGATAAAAACTGTTCTCTTTTTAATTGTGACGTCGATTATCGCCTCTTGTAGAAGAGCCATCTGCTCAGCTGTTAGAGGACGATTAATCACGTCCGTCGAAGTCAAGCCCAGCTTGACGCTACCCACCACCTGGCTGTAGGTGGGTTTTACAGATCCCACTTGGGTCGTTTTGGGCCTTTTGGTCTTGGGCTGTTCCTGGGACTTTTCCTCGGAACGTGTCCTTTTGACCTCCGGCTTACCGGGTAGTTTCAACTTGGCTACCTCCAGGGCTTTTTCTCTCGGGAGGCCACTTGCCAACGCCTTGTTGAACCTTCTCCTCTCTGCAGAGGTGAGTTTGACGAATCCGGACTCAGCTCGAAGTTTCAGCTGGTTTATGGAAACGCCAATTTCCGAAAGCCCAGATATCTCCGAGCATAGGCTAGCATTGTCAGGCACCAGGGTGCAACAGAATCGAGATCCGAGAACTCATCCCCAGATAGCAATTCCCGTCCGCTTTGCACTGACGTAGAGGTGGCACAATTGCTCACCGACATGTGTGGTATTCCAGAAGAGTGCCCAAAGGCTCCACTTGGAGAAGCAGAAAGCCATAGCTTACTGTTAACATTTTGTTCAACTGTGGCCATACCCCTACTGGCCTGGTCACAGGTTGATGCATTTAGAACTGCATCAGATTCTTTAGTTGTTTTATTTAATAAATCCATTTGGATCCCACGAGTAATCGGGAAGGGGAAAGTCACCCGCAGCAGAGCCCGTTGCTACAAGGAAGTCTACATAAAACTGGAGGGCGACCGGTATCCAGAGTCCGCATACTAGCGACCAAGCACCCCCTTGGCCACACATCCCTCGGCGTATGCTGTTCCACCTTGGATTGGGGTATTTTTTAGTGAGTATCCTTCTCTCCGCCCGACTACCATTAGCCAGCACTCCTGGCAGAGACATGACCGTACCAGGAGTCTGTTTCCAGCCGCCCCCACGGGGAGGGTGTAGTCGCACATCCGTCAGTGCACATAGTTACGGCACGTACACCAAAGTGTTGCGTGTGAATCTCCTTATGTGCCTAACGGCTGATGGCCAGGGGGAAAGGGATAGGATACACGGGATCAAGAGGGGTAGGACTGAAGCTGGGGAGCGCCAGCTCTTGATACGCTGCTCATCAATTGTCTTTCTGACATGGGAGACGCTGCCAGGACAGGTCCAGTTGAACCAAACCTACCCCGTCAGCATAGCCCAATTGAGTGTCGCAACTTATATATATACATATATATATATATATATATATATATATATATATATATATATATATATATATATATATATATATATATATATATATATATATATATATATATATATATATATATATATATATATATATATATATATATATATATATATATATATATATATATATATATATATATATATCTATATCTATATATACTACCCCTACTCAAAATAGTGCGGCCAGTCGAAAATTTCTTTAAAAAAGTGTCATTAAATTTAAATATTATTTTAACCCAATTCTTTTCAGGAAGAATTTTTTTCTAGTACCTTATTCTACGAAAGGTTGATTATTAATTTATCGTTTTTTGAACACCGAAGCTCTAAGTATATTAGAACAACAGTCGAGTAAATATAATTTGAACCGAGAAATTGACTTATAATTAAAATTGTGCTTAAAATTATTAAGCACAAAAAAAAAGGTAACGTGTTTTCTAAATTTGTAGTTAATGTAGATGAAAAATATTTAGTTTACGAATTTAAGGAAATTAAAATATTAAAATTATAAGCGACTGAACTTAAAAATTCGAATTTCTGAAATTAGCAAAAAACTTTTTTTTCACCACAACAATTCTTCTTTGCCATTAGCAAAGATAACTTATAGAAACAATGCAGAATGTTCGTCTTCAATTATTTTGCATATAATTACTTCTGTTCAAACAACGATAAATTAATAATCAACCTTTCGTAGAACAAGGTACTAGAAATAAATTCTTTCTGAAAAAATTGGGTTAAAATAATAATTAAATTTAATGACACTTTTTTAAAGAAATTTTCGACTGGGCGAACTATTTTGAGTATATATATATGTACACATGGTGTACCATTTCTAGAGGTCAATACGAGTATAAATGATAACTCTCACCTAGGCAAACAAAAAATTTTATTGGGGGGGGGGGGGGGGGGGGTAATCTCAACCGTTTGGGAGTTACAGGGTGATAAATTTCAGTTTTTCATGGAATGCATATTACTCTTTTATTTTGATCTTTTGATCTACCCAACATAGCGACATCAAAAAAAACGCTAAGAAACTACTATCCCAATGACCTTTACAAAATTGTTAACAATGTTGATCAAACTCCTACCTTGTGCAACATAACAAGGTAGCCAACGGATTAGAAAAACCGCATCCTTAGAAATCCCTGACTACCTAATTATTTTATTGCACTTTAGGTACGAAATTCTTTAAATAAACAAAATCTTTAAGATAAAGGGTCGAAAATGTTTGTTTTGGGTGAATAGGTAATTAATTTTTATTATTGCTGCAAAAAAGTTATTAAAATTTTAGTAAAATTTTGTTTTATTGCCGATATTAGCTAGTGTAAGCCAGAATTAACACCCTTGTATCCTTGGGTTAAGAGAAACAGGAAGTGTAACTTCAAACGACAAGGAGGCACGACCCGAAGCTTCGGGAACTTCTGTCCACGTCGAGCAGCACGTAATCACCATCGTGAGGCAAGACCCTGAGACGAGCACGAGACGAGTCATTAATCGAGAGGGATTACGTCCGTATTACCATCAGCCAGTCCAAGGACTACTACAAGGAGATTCTTAGAGAAGACTGGAATTTAGCACTTGACTTCTGGAACGCGACGTTGACGACAGAGCATTTCTGGACCGAATTCTATGGATGGATGAATATCAATTCACCAGGGATGGTGTCAGCAACTTGCATAACCTCCATATCTGGTCGAAGATTAACCCACACAGGACAAAGCAGACCTCATTCCAGCAGAGATTCAGTCTCAAGGTTTGGGCTGGTATCATCAGCAAACCTTCGGTAGGACCATTCATTTTACCAATATGCACAACAGTCAAATTTATGCGAACTTTTTGGAAAATACACTGCGGGATATAATAGAGGAGATCCCTCTGCCTTATCCATCGGACATGTGTTATCAACACGATGGAGCAGCAGCGCATACTGCTAACATTGTGAAAGCAATACTAAATGAAAAATTCCCTAAAAATGTCCTAACCCCTGGATGCACCGATTTCTTGGCCTGCTAGACCTGCAGACTTTACCCCATTGGACAATTTCTTATGGGGAACAATGAGGAATGAAGTTTATTTAAGCCTTGTTAACACTAGGGAGGATTTAGTTAGCAGAATTGGGAATGCAGCGACGAAAATACGGAAGAGGCTTGCTGCAATATGCCTTAAACAGGGACTTAGAAGGATATTTTTGGCATGCCTATAAAATGTCGGTGGACGTTTTTAACAGCTTTTGTAACCTATCAAGATTAATTGCAATTATTTTCAAATTCAACAAAAAGCATTTAAGAATTAATTTAAGTTTAATTTCTTTAAATTGTTGATTTTTATAATATTCTCCGATAGGATTTCTACGTATAAATTTCTACATACTTCTCTACATGGGCATGTTGTACCTTTTTGGAAAGGTAATATGATGACAATCAAATAAAAATAAAAAATAGGTGTGCTAATTACATGAATTTCGGAGAAAATTTTGGAAAATTCTGAATTTTAGGTAACCATTTTTTTCACTTTGGAAGTGACTGTACTGCTAGATTAACATTGTTGACAATTTTGGAAAGGCCATTGGGAGAGTAGTTTTATAGCGTTTGTTTGATGAATCACCCTGTAACTCCCAAACGCTTGAGACCCCCCCGACTGCCATTCAATTTGTTGTTTGTCTAGTTGAGATCTATCACCCGACTCATTTTGGCACGTCAGATCTGAAACACCTTGTAGACAAATTATTATAATTTGCATTAAATTATTTATCAACGCAATTAAAATAGTTTTTCGTATTTAATTATTACTTTTATAGAAATTAAAAAGGAAATTTTACTCAATTTGGCTTTAAATTGTAGTACTGGATTTCTTGTCAATTTAATTATCGATAACAATTGGAGAGTTTGCATTTACTTATTTATTTATTTATTTTGTTATCTATATCTTTTTCTCCAATGGCCGATATAAAAATTTATAAAAATTGCGAATTTCTTTTAATTCGCCGCGAAAAGTTATGTTTTGTAAAAAGTTCCGGCGAATTACTATTCCACTCAGGTGGGTTTAACATCGTTAACGTCAAATTTAGTGTCTTTTCGCGAATTTCTTAAAGTGCGTGATAGGTGATCTTTACCTGAAGTTTTCGTGTGAGTGGGTCTTTTTCTTTTAGAGGTAATAACCTATAAACCGTTATGGGACATCGTGGGAGAATTCAACATAATTCCAGATTGAAATTTGTGCTCGAAATGGGGTAATTACTACAGGTAAGTTTTTGTGTTTACATCTGTCACTTGCAGATTTTACGTGGAAATTTCTAAATAAAATGATTTGTAATTAAGTCAATATTCCACTTAAAATCTTAGTACTTAGTGACTTATTGTAATTACCTTAATTAACATCCAGTAGTATATTTATACGTAGAAAAACTGTGTTTCCCATGTTGTTGTTGCTTTTTTGTTTACATTTGTGCTTTGCGTTTGTACTGGATGTAATAATTGCTTTTGATTTGCAATTGTTCTGATAACATTTTTTTTATTAATTTTAGGTGGACTAGGATGTGCTTACGACAAAAGGACGAAAGGACAGTATATTTTTCGAGGACTCCTGCTATTAGAAGTATTAGGTAACTTTATCTTATAGGAAGAACTATTTTCTTGGGGGTAAATTTGCTTTTCTTTCTTTTCCAGGTTCATTGGGATCAGAACGACGTGGGATAGGTTGGCTCCAACACATATTGAGTGAAAAAAACCTCCGCAAATACCATAACATGGCAATGGCATTGTCGGTAATTTCCGAGCAGCAAATCTTGCGCGCACTCATGGCAGGTCCGGCTATAAGAAGCGTACAAAATGGAGAGCAATTACCGTGGAATTCAATAATAGTATGTGTGTCCAGGCAACCCGATCCACAGGTAAAATGGGATCAATGTTCAAGTGCACGGGCAGGCCCAAGGACTCGAAAAAAGTCCAAATTAGTATGTAGCATCGATAGCATATACCAAAAGGGTTTACATGAGAACAGGTAACAGATGACAGCTTTTCTTCTTTTGAAAGAAAACTCATTTGTCGACTATTAGTCTCATTACTCCTTCGTGATAACTGAACTTTGGTTCGTTTAAATTTGTTTTTATGAGTATCGTGACGTTACTGAAGCGGCATCTAAATGATAAATTCACCTGGCCTTAAAATATCGAGTATACAGGGTGTTTCAGATCTGACATGCCAAAATGAGTGGGGTGATAGATCTAAACTAGACAAACAAAAATTTTTATGGCAGGGAGGGGGGAAGGGCAATTAACCGTTTGGGAGTTACAGGGTGATTCATAAATTTTAGTTTTTCATGGTATGAACATTACTCTTTTATTTTTATCTCTTGATCTACCCAAAACAGCGACATCAAACAAACGCCAAAAAATAACTATCCTAATGACCTTTCCAAAAATGTGAACATTACTGATCTAACTCCTACCATTGCACGTACAGTCACTTCCAAAATTGAAAAAAATGGTTTGCGATTACCTCAAATTCAGCATTTTCCCAAATTTTCTCCAAAATTCATGTTATTAGTACACCTCTCTTTTATTTTTATTGAATTGCCCATCTTATTACCTTTCCAAAAAGGTGCAACATGGCAAGGTAGACACAGGATAAGAAAACCCGCATCCTTAGAACTCCTTGAGTACCTAATTATTTTATTGCACTTTAGGTAGGAAATTTTTTTGAAGAAACAAAATTTTTATGATAAAACGTCGAAAATGTTTGTTTTGGGTTAACAGGTTATTAATTTTAATTATTGCTGCAGAAAAGTTATAAAAATGTTAGTGTAATTTTGCTTTATTGTCGATATTAGCTTGTGTTAGCCAGAATTCACACCCTTGTATGCGGGCGTTCTCTTACTCGTACCTGATGACTTTTGCTATAAAAAAGGGTCAGTCAGTAGGAATACCTATCATAGTTTGTTACAGGTTGCTCACGCTCCACCGAATAAATCAGCACCCTAAAATAAAAATAAAATAGATTTGAAATAGTGTAATTGTGAATATTAAATACCTGTGTGGTGTGTTGTCCTTATTTACTATTAAAGATGATCCTGCGCTCCTGGTCCTATTTCAGGTCAGCGGCAGAATTCGAGGAACGTAACCAGCGAGGTAAAAAGGAATTGAAGGTCGTTCAATTTGGAGGAGGATGGGATATGCTACTCACCTGTTAACTTTACGGAAATGCTGACACAGAAGCAATCCTGGCGGAAGATGGAATGAGCCCGATACGTCCAAAGGAGCAACCTAAAAATCATAAAAAAATTATAATATTATATAATTTAGCGTCACGAATTTAGGGGCCCCAAATAGCCTATATGCTCAAAAGGGAGCATATAACAAGTTGATAAACAAATCAATAAGCACTGGTATTTTTAAGTGAAAATTATTAAAAAATGGTAGAATTTACTTCTGAGGAATACGCGGATATTATTTACATTTATCGTGCAGTAGTCGGAAAAGAGAGAGCGGCTGTACTGGAATATCAAAGAAGATCCCCTAACCGGCAAACACCCGAAACAGGGGTATTTATACGGACTTTCCAAATGTTAAGAGAAACAGGAAGTGTAACTTAACACGACATGGAGACACGACCCGAAACTTCGGGAACTTCTGCCGACGTCGAGCAGCAAATAATCATCATCGAGAGGCAGGACCCTGAGACAAGCATGAGACGAGTCGCAAGGTCATTAGGAATGTCGTCATCTAAGGTTTGAAGAGTTATTCATCGAGGGGGATTACGTTCATATCATCATCACCCAGTCCATAGACTACTAGGAGATTCCGAGATAAGACTAGAATTTAGCACTTGGATTTTGGAACGCGACTTTGAGAACAGGGCGTTTCTGGACCGAATTCTGTGGACAGATGAATGTCAATTCACCAGGAATGATATCACAAACTTCCATAACCTCCATAGCTGGTCGATCACTAACCCACACAGGGCACAGGTTACCTTATTCCAGCCGAGATTTAGGGTCAATGTTTGGGCTGGTATCATTGGCAACCATAGGTAGGATCATTCATTTTGCCGCAAGTGCTTAATAGTGAATATGTGGACTTTTCGGACAATACACTGCCAGATCTAATAGAGGAGAACCCTATGGATAATCTTAGGGGAATGTTTCACCAACAAGATGGAGTACCAGCGCATATGGCTAACATTGTGACGGTAATACTAAGCGAAAAATTTCTTAACCGCTGGATTGGATGAGGTGCACCGATTCCTGGGCATGCTAGATCTCCAGACCTTACCCCATTGGACTTTTTCTTATAGGGAACAATGAAGGATGAAGTTTATTCAATCCCAGTTAACAATTGGGGGGATTTACTTAGCCGAATTGGGAATGCAGCGACGAAAATACGGGAGAGGCTGGGTGCAATACGCCTTAGAAGGAGATTGTTGAAATGCATCCAAAGCGGTGGTGGACATTTTGAACAGCTTTTGTTACTTATCATGATTAATAAATTGTGATTAAAGGCCATTGGGACAGTAGTTTTTTGTTTGTCTAGTCGAGATCTATCACCCTATCCATTTTGGCACGTCAGATCTGAAACACCCTGTGTATAAAAAAAATACACATAATGTACAGCTTACTGGTTAACTACATATCTTTGACGACCTTAACCAAAGAGATGGCGTAAGTAGAACATGATTTCATTTTTTTCTTATGGATACACATTTAAGGATGTGACCGAAGTGAAGTAATTTTATTTATTTTAGAAAATAAATGTGCGTATATCCAAAGCGATTCGAAAATAGTACTACAAGATTTGCTTCTGCAAAATGAATATTAATTGTGATTAACTTATCTAAGCTATCGTTCCCTAAATCATTCTTAAAAAATAAAATTATAGGCCTATTAATGAAATTCGATGAATTTAAAAGTTCGAAAATCAGACTAAGTAGGCAATTAAACACTACGAAAATGAAATAAATTGAAATTGGATGTCTTTGAAAGCAAATTCTGTAAGTTCGTTGGTCACAGAGATCTTATCTCAATTAAGATCCAGCAAGTAAAGTTCCATCACAGTCCGCATCAAGTCAAAATCTGTTTCCGCAGAGCCTAATGTCTAATGCGACCACTGAATAGCTACCAGTCAAAGTTCGGAGAAGCTCGACAGAACTGGTTCTAGAGCTACTGCTCTGCGTCGTCCTTTAGCAGAAGGTGAATATTTGCACACAGTTCTTCATCGGATACATGAGCGCTTGAACAATATGGACGGGCGTCTGGCTTGATAATTGGCTGCTTTATGCGCGGGCTTCTGCCTGGGTTGGAATGGCTGTGGAGGCGCGCGTTCGTGCCTTAGGGGTTGCCATCGCGGACTTAAGTCCGCCTGTCTATGTCGGGAGACTGGACGATCCGAGTTAATCCATCGATTAACTCGACCCAGAAATCTGCTGGGCACGATCTATAGACTGGCCGGGAAACCTTTCGGAGTTGGCCGACAGTCTACTGAGGTTGAAGTCTGGAGGAGGTTTGCACATATCTGGTTGCAGCACAGATGTAGCGCCTGCGACTCAGTCCGACGACAGTCTAGAAAAAGCATAAGTTTGGTCTAGAGACTGTTTAGATTTACTCCTCGTTCTTGGCGGCTTGGAGGGGGCTTATGCCTGTTTAGGCCTTGCACCACAACCGCTGGGTTCAGCCCCGGGCTTCACCACTGGAGATCGTAGCCGCTTGTATCAATCGTAAAATTAACTGGGTGAGACTAAAGGTCCAGAGATGTAACTTATCTAAGCTACAAGTATCTGAAATACAGATACAAGATACAAAATACGTATCTTGTATCTGTATTTCAGATACTTTTTTGAAATTCATTTTGTATCTTGTGTTTAAATACCTGTTGTTTGGTATCTTAGTATTTTGTAGATACTATGTTTCCTAAAATACTTTTAGTAATTGGTGATTCTATTGTGACATCTTAGGTGACATTAATTTTAAATATTAATGTTGTCGTAGATAAAACTGAACGCGCTAGGGAAATGAAATTCACTTCTTAAGTGAATATTTGGACTGTTCAAAGCCAATAGCAGAAGCTAATCAAAGCCTGCAAGGGGAAAAAGACATTTATTATGGTTCTCTGTTACCCGAGCTAGTTAGAATTCAAGATGTGATCAAATTTCTTAGGACGGAAAATCTAAAATACTGCGGCTATCTGCTAGATGTGATTGAAGAAAACTTAAATAGACCAAAAGCGCGGAAATAATATGTAAAAGAACTTATCCTGACTGAAAAATTAATCGCACTGAAAAACAAAAATCGGAGGCTTTAAACAATATTGAAGGTGACATAAAAAAAAGTCAAAAGATGAATCTTATTACATGTTTTTAGAGGATTCTGATTCCTCCATTGCAAGTGCCGAAAACACAGGATCTACTGGCAGCACCGCTGACTTAGAAACATTGCAATACTTAAATAATAAAGATACCAACATAAAGAGCTTAAATGCTTATCCTACAATAAGAAAAATATTTTTCAAATACAACACCTGTTTGCCAAGTTCTGCCCCTGTGGAGCGACTCTTCTCATTTGGGGGCATGATCATGAGGCCTCATCGAAGAAAAATGAGTGATAAACTGTTTGAAGAACTAGTTTTACTTAAGTCTCAATTAAAACCTTAAAAATATAATATTATGTTGTGTCACGTTTGCGCAATCAACGCAATTTACATGTAAAAAAATAAACTTTCTTAAAAAAAATGTTTTGTTTTACAAAAGTATTTTATCTATAAAAAGTATTCAAAAGATATGTATTTTATATCTAATATTTCAGATACCATTACAGAAAGTTATTTGCATCTGGTATCTGAAATACTTAATTTAAAAGTATTTTGCATTTTGTATTCCAGATACTTTATTTAAGGTATCTTGCACATCACTGTAAAGGTCTCTGCAAATCGTGCGGGAGTACCAAATGGAAAAAAAAATTTTTGACCAATCGCGACACGGCAAGGGAAAACACTGTCCTCTTCCTTTACAATAGAAAACAAGAGTGAAAGAAAATTTCGTTACAGGAATTTAAAAAAAAATTCACCACAGAACCAAATGAGAATTATACTAAAAACAAAATCGTACAAAAAAATATTCTAAGAAAGAGAAATCAGAATTTTAAAAACAACAACGATAAGTTTGTGTTTTGTGAATAAAAGCCAAAATTATCGATAACTGAAAGTAACAAAAACCAAAGTACTAAAAAAACTATCAATCTTAATTTCAGCTTCCCCCAGAAGCTTCTTCTCCCGTCTTGTTAAGGATGGGAAGCGATGGGGCAAGGTATGAGGATAAAGGACAAAAAAAAGAACTATGGAAAATAAAAAGGAAAGAAAAAAAGGAAGCGGGTTTTAATCAAAAATCAATTGTTAAAGAAACTAAAAGGTATTCACCGAAAGGTAAAAAACAAAAGAAAAGGGAGTTTTGGAGAAAATAAAAATAAAAAGGGAGAACAAAAAAAGTTCCCCGATGCCTCACAACATCTGACCTGCCTCTAGAGCTGACAGCTAAGCCGACAGCTAGACGAGCACTTCCACTAGTCATACTGAGACAGCGTCGCGGCCGTGCAGGGTACTCGAATGCAACGCGAAGTTGCCGCTGGATATTCAAGGACCCTCACCCCAAACCAACGAGCTACGCACGTCATGCCAGCTAGGCCTGTCACTTGAACATCCTGCGGCGACTTCACGTTACATCACACAAGCACACATTACAAGAGTAACCTAAACCTGGTATGACTGCTGACAGATAAGCCAAAAGACCGCTTTGTATATTTTTTTCGTCATCAGCAGGACAGGCACTTTGCAATCCCACCGCCTTTTCGGCGAGTCCATTTGAAATTGGATAGTTTGGACTTGACGTTATGATTTGAATGTTCCATTCATCTGCAAATCTTCTCATTTCGTATGACGCAAATGATTGATTATCGCAAATAAGCATTTTTGGAATTTCCCTTAATTTTGTGATAACTTCTAGAGACGTTTTATTTTGTAAGATTTTGTTAAATTCAAAGAATTTGCTTTTTCTAAGACTCTTTTCTCGTTACCAAAATGTCATCAAAGTAAACAAGCGTACCGGCTAAATCACCAAAATATTTACTATTCAATTTTTCGGAAAAACTCTGGCCCTATGTTTAGTCTTAAAGGAAACCTAAGAAATTGCTAGCAATCGAATGGGGTTGCAAACGTGCATAAATTTGCACTTTCGTCATCCAATTGTACTTGGTAAAACCCATCTTTCAGGTCTAAAACAGTATAAATGTTTTGCAGCTTGGCTGAAATATCTTCTACTTTTATTTTTGTATTTTACTTTATATTTTAATTTTTCTACAACGAAAAGTTGGTGTACCCAGTCCGCTGGCTGCATCTGTTGTCTTATTATCCCTGCTTTCTCCATTTCATTAAACTTATTTTTCTTTTAATACGAAGCGAATTCTCTGGGGGCTTAGCGACTGGCTTTGATTCGGGTTTTAAGAATATGTGACACTTATCAGGGAAACACTTAAAAGCTTCCGCGTTTTTCTTAGGAATTTTTCTTTTCCCTTATCGCCGGCCAATGCCGACCTGACCAACCAAATCGATTAGATTCATATTTACACACGACTTTACCCCCAAGAGTGGACCCGAGGACGCTTCGACAATAATAAAATGTTCGTTATAACTCTTGTTATTACGATAAACAGGCAGATTTGCTGCACCTCGACCTCCAGTTTATGCCCGCCATAAGCTTCTAACTTTATATAACAAGCTTCCAGAATATAATCAGTTGAGAAATATTTTCTAAACATATGCAATGGGATTATATTTACTTACGCACTTACCGATCTTTAGTATTTTAAACCATCCATCGTTAATAAAGGATTTATCAGAAGACTACCTTCGTCACACAGTATGCTATCATATTGACTAAAAATATTCCTATTCCCATTGCTTGACGTATCACTTATTTCGTTGCCATTCTTCTTGTACGTGTACGCAAAATGGTTGAGTCCACCTCACCTGTTGTACCGCTTGTTGTAAGCTGGGTGTAGTGGTAGCTACAAATTTAATTTGTAATTTTTAATTAAAATTTTTTCAGTTTGATTATATTACTTTAATAAAATATTTTAAATAAATCCACTTTGATTATGTTCTATCACACTGTACAGATAAAATAACTGTCAAATATATTTTGGTCAACCTGTACACTTCGATAAATTTTGAATTGTGTGAAACACAAACACTTTAAAAAATATAATAATCATTCTATCATTAACAATAAAATACTGTACTCTATACAGAGAAAATTATAAACAAACTATCAATATATTAATTGTAAAGTAGGTAACAAAACATGTTAATTAAAATTTTAGTCTAGCCAGGACTACCGAACTTGTAACAATTAAAATAAATAAAAAAATTTAAAAAGTTTTTCTTAATTAAAATAAAAATATTTTTTTTAAAGTAATATAATGAAACTGATAAAGTTTTAATTAAAAATTAAATTTGTAGCTACCGCTACACTGGGCATTCGTTGACCTTATAATTGTAAGTACACCTCTTAAAGTTAAATATTTTTCCTTGATGTATAGACTTATTTCCCGTATGACTTTGCGTGAATTGTATTGATGCTGATTTCCTGCTCTTGTGATTTGTATTTACCAGTGCTTTTGTTTGCTTCGGTTAGATGGCTTATATTTTTGATGATGAAGTACGTTCTCGCTCTTGGGCTTGTTGATTTGCGGCTTCTGAAATTCTGCAAAAATCAATGGCTTTTTTCAGTGTAAGGTTTTCGGTTCTGGGTAATTTCTCTTACACGTGTACATGTCTAATTCCTAAAAGAGTGCGATCTCTTATCTTATTCGTTATGGATTCCGTAAAACTTGAAAAATCGCATTTTTTCGCTTGATTCGAAATTTCTGCGGGGAAATTATCAAAAGGTTCCCCTTACTGCTGCTATCGACTATGGAACTTAAGTCTCTCATATATTACGTAATTTTTTGGTGTGCAATAATCATCGAACCGCTTTATCACTCTGTCGTAATTCATCGTAAAACAATTCATCGTAAACAATTCATCGTAAAACAATTCATCGTAAACAATTTATCGTAAACAATTTATCGTAAAACAATTCATCGTAAACAATTCATGGTAAAACAATTCATCGTAAGAGCAATTCATAGTAAGATCAATTAATCATAAATCAATTAATCGTACATCAATTCATCGTAAACCAATTCACAGTACACGGATCCCTACTGCGGTGGAGTGAGCAGTTAATCAAGCAAATAAAAGCCTGATTAATACAACTCTTCCGACCAGAAAATCTAATACAAATTTGACTTAACGTGTTGCGTACACGGAGTACACGGATCCGTGTACTGCGAATTGGTTTATGATGAATTGATTTACGATGAACTGAGTTACGACGAATTGCTCTTACGATGAATTGGTTTGCGATGAATTGTTTACGATAAATTGTTTTACGAGGAATTGTCCGTATATCGTTGTGTCTTTGTTTCTATTATTGAAAGACTACTCCTTACAGGAGTGATACGTTTATTATGCAGAGGTTACAATTCAACTGACTCTTCAACTCATCTAAACTAATCCTAAACTGTGAGAGCTATCTGTCATATTATTATTAGTGTTAATGTTATATTTATTTGTTAATGTATTTAGATAAAGTTATTGTGAATATGGTCGCATTGAGTTTCTCTGTATTCTTCTGACATTGAACACTCAGGGAAATGTGTCTCCAAGAGTAATTTCAATGTTTCCTCAGAGTCAGTGGTGTGGGATCCATCAGTCCTCTATAGGAGGCTTATGCCATTGGAGTGATCTTTTAAGAGCACTTTTTTGAGGCGTGCTGTTGCAGGAAGATCGTCAATTTCCTCACAGAACTTCCTCCAGGTTTTTCTCTTGGACCTCCTTAATTCTTTGTTGTACTCAGTCAGGGCGTGCTTCGTTCCAGGCTCCTGATCGCTTGGCTTTATTGAAGAGTTTTCTTGATTTAGTTCTTAGTTTACTTAGTGTCCTGTTCCAATATTGCTCCAATATGCTCAATGGTAAAGTGCACTTTCTTGCTTTAACTCCGATTACCATGACTTAGTTGTTTAGCGTAGGAGCCGTGTTGTGTCGAGCTTTAACACACCGGTCCAATGACCGAAGAGGTGAGGGGCCCGCCTAGCTAACCGTGCTTAGCTCGTCGGATCGGGGTGAGATCTTGCTTCACACTCCCACACTCCTCGGTACACTGACCCGCACAATTTAGTTGCGGGCACTCTTTATGTCCACGGCAGGAAGAAAAAAAAGGAAGCAATATATATATATATATATATATATATATATATATATATATATATATATATATATACAGTTGTTCGGGTCCATATATATATATATATATATATATATTTTTTTTTTTATACGATGTGGCCAAATCTTAGGGGACAACCCTTTGATGCATTAGCATGGTTTGGGCCGGAAGGGAATTAGGGTAAGGGAAGAGGCGAAACCTGAAAGTCTTGTTTTTGCATTGCTGCGAGCTAGACAACAGCACAGACACAGTGTGGATTATTTTTTAATTTCTTAATAAAAGCTCACGGGGAGACCTGGTCTCGAACCCGGGACCCATGGCATGGTGGTCGTGCGGCTCAACGAATTGATCTAACTATGTCTTTCATTGAATCCACCAGACACAAGAATATTATTTGATGATTTCGATTCGTGATTTGCAGCAGTTTCAATTCAACAAAAATCTCAAACTAAGAAATGATCTGACGAATTGTATGGGTCTATCCATCAATTCATCATGCATTTTAAAGATAGAACAATCTATAACCAAATAGATTCTCTAGCAATGATCACATCAGCCTCAAACATTCAGAAATGGGATTTTCGTACTCAGATTTACTTTAAGAAATTTTCTCCCAGATTATTTGAATATGTCATTTTGAAAAGGGGTTATTCAATATCTTTAAAATGGAAATAACCCATGTTCAAAATGATTAACGCAATATTAGGATTCATTCAAATATGTACAAACAGGCACTTTTGCAAAATATAACTGCAACTGTAAACATTTTTGTTTAAACTGACTAGATATTTTAGTTATCAAAAAAAAACCCTGAAAACTACGAAAACTGTAAAAATGCAAAATAAATGCGATAGAAGCGAGGTACACAAGTGAATCCCTTCTCAATTAATATATAAATATAAACAATTATTGGTAGTCAGTTATAACTAAAATAAAATAAAAAGTTCGCGAATGTAATTTTACTTACTGTACTTACTTACGATACCGTGCCTTATTTTCGTGTACTCTCACTTCTTGAATACTTTCTTCTACAATTAATATATATCTATATATTGTTGAATATTACCTCGGTTGCCAATTACGATTTATTTAATAAATTACTCATCCTACTTTTGTTCCCACGTGGATCGACCAGTTATCCTTTTTTTGTAATTTTTTTGATGAGGTCCATCCAACTGGGGACAATATTTCCAATAATTCCTCCTCCGACCGGCGCTTTATGCCAATCAACTCATTAATAATTACCTATATCGGTAGTCACTCAAAAAAATGCACTTTTATTTTAAAACTTCCTCACTCGCAGACAAATCCAGAAAGAAAGAAAGCAAAACCTCGCGAGCCGCCTTACATCTCTCACAGTCATTCAAGCCAGCATGGCCAGGCATGAAATTCTTGTGACATGAGATGTTCCATTGATCCCTCGCCATCTGTTGGTCAGTACTATGATCAACAATGAGACATCCAAAATTTATGGTAATGCATTAGCTAAGGAAAGACTTCTGCATTGCCTTCCTAATTTCGTGTACGGAAATCGGTTTGGAAATTGGTTGTATTTTAAGTCTGTTGGCTAAATTTTCGGTAATGAAATTCAGTTGAGAGCCTGAATCCAGTACCACTCTGCAAGGTATTTCCCTTCCATTGTTGTCTAGTACGTTGAGCAGGACCATGCTTAGCAGAACATATACATCTCGTTGGTCGACTTAAGTTGTTAATGTGGTTGAATGAGATCCCTTGAAGTGTGGTGATAATGGTCAATTACCTGTGTATTTTGACGCCTCGTTTTTTCGTTGATTGCCGGGAGTACTGTCTATGTGCAACAGTTAATTATGTTTATTTGGACACTTTGGACAACCTGGCAAGGTGTACTTAAAAGCTGTACGGCCAGATAGCATGCAATGAAGACTTAGGTTAGGTTAGGTTCGTGTGGCTGCCTTAAAGGGCACACTTAGACCTCAATAGGCCCATTGTGATGCCACGGGAATCCAAAAATCCCCTCCACTAAGAAATAGTTGTCCAACAAGGACTTCCGTCTGCGTGACAGTGCAGGGCATCTGCCCCTCGAAAGCAGACACTTGAGGCGCCTAAGATCCAGCTTAGGCCAGATCTGTCTGGACGTATGGCACGTAGTGCCGTTTGCCCATCTGTGGTTCGCTAGGTTAATTGACCTCGTGCTAAGCAACATCTTACAGATTGCCAGGGGCCTACCAGGAGTAGCCTTATCCGGCTGGATCTCCAGGGTGGTACCATGTCTTGCATAATAGGGACACGTCTTCTGTAATAGGGACCCAGCACAGGTGAATTTGATACCGCTCAGCCAACTCATTTAAGACTTAATCTTTGGGATTTTAAAAATTGCAGCCTGGCTGTTCGTGATTTTGCGATAAACTCCTTGCATGAATATAATTGGTGAAGTTGCTTGCAAATGATGCATTGACTTTTCATGGTGGTTGATACGAGCGATGATGATTTCATAAGCTTATTTCTTTGGTAGTCCTCATGAGGCTTTCCTTTGGTGCCAAGTGCCTGTAGTGCCTGGAATCGTGTCTCCAAAAATGGAGGAAGTCTTCTGTTTGCAACTCCTTTGGGCGAGCCAATGATTGCTCATATAAGGCATCGGTATTTTTGTCCACTTTCTTCAATTATATGTGAAGAATAAGTGGTCCCCAACTGGTGGTGTCGGTACTCAGATTCTGGAGGCTCACCACGCACTCCTGGGTGGTGTCATGCAGAGCCTTGATGCCATTAGTACTTTCTACAGACAACGATGTTTGGTACAGCAATTTGTTTAGCAAGGCGGTTACAAGGAGTCGACTATTCTTGAATCTATACACGAGCACCTTCCACGCCGTCGAGTAATTCTCGTCCGGTAATGGAAGATGCCTAATCAGTCGCCCAGCCTCGCCAGTTAGGTTTGTTTTCAAATACCACATTTTCTGGCAGGAAATCACTGGCTAGTTGTGGATCATTTCGCTGAATAAGTCATGAAAATGGCGTCATTTAAGGTAGTCGCCATCAAAACTTGGAAGTTTTTTCTTTGGTAGTTTCACGGTAGTTGACATGGGAGGTGATGAAGTTTTTCTGGTGGACTCGCTTGCGACCCGATTAAGGTCGAGTAATGCCTCATTGACCTTGCCTTCTAATTGAAGGAATCTGTCTTCCTGATATCCCATTTCTGTAGGATTTTCCAGTGCCTCATAGATGTCTTGGTGCTGCTTCAAAACTCTATCCCAGAAAGTGGCATATATTTCGCATTGACTTTTGTTTTTCCTTGAGGTTACCATCGGTTACTTGGATTTCTGGTGCGGTGTCTGGAGACTGCTAAGCTTGCTGGTGAATTCGTCCTGGTACTTCTCATACAGATCCTTGTTCTTATTGTAGTAGTCTTCGATAAAGTAGGCATTTTGTTTCGCTTCTAGATGGTCAATGCGGATTTGATTATCCTGGTCCTCGAAAATACTCCAGTAACCTTAAAGTTTGGCAATTCTGCTCTTGAAGTTGTTGACATCCTTCCTGGCTTGGGGGTCCTTTTTGTAGTTCATCAGAAACCTTTCAATTTCCCCACCTATTTTCTTCTGTCTGAAAGCTAATGCGTCCATGAGACTGCCAAATTTTAACATAAAGAGTATAAAGATAAAAAATTTATGAGCCAGGTAAAATGTTTCTTAGAAGGGCAGGTATGAGGTGTACGTTTGATCACTTAAGTTGAGAAAGGTAAAAGATTGTTGTGTTTTAAGTTTCTTTTGAAAAAGAACACTCTCCCCACTATTAAACGCGAAAATACAAAAAAATTTTAGAACAAATTAATTATCAAAATATCTCGGTTTGAAATTAAAAGAAAATTTTAAAAATCCATTCTTTTAAATCCATTCGCCGTAACAAAAAAAATTACACAGTCTATAACGTCATTGTATTTCCTGTCAACTGAGATTTAAATAACCTCTATAGCACGAAAAATGTAAAAAAATATGCGTTAAAATGTAAAACTGGTTAACAAAAAATTAAACTTTTTATTAACTCTAGCGACGTGAGAAATGTAAAATAATTTCTCAACACGATCAGCGTTTCTGACAAAGAAAAACTAAACTCCTTTGGCTCTTTCTCAACAGCAGCACCAAAGGGTTAGCTTTTCTTTTGCTGCTGGACGTTTTCGCTCGAAACCGAAAACTAGATGGAATTCCAGAAATTTTTTTATTAAAACACCGATCAAGACAGCTGTGTCATATTCTGATCACTTACACTGTCACAGCAAATATACACAAATTATGCACGAATGTACACTTGACCCGAGTGAATTTGTCAACATAAAATTAAACTTTTTATTAACTCGAGCAACGTGAGAAATGTAAAATAATTTCTCAACACGATCAGCGTTTCTGACAAAGAAAAACTGAACTCCTTTGGCTCTTCCTCAACAGCAGCACCAAAGGGTTAGCTTTTCTTTTGCTGCTGGACGCTTTCGCGCGAAACTGAAAACTAGATGGAATTCCAGAAATTTTTTTATTAAAACACCGATCAAGACAGCTGTATCATATTCTGATCACTTACACTGTTGCTGATCGTGTTGAGAAATTATTTTACATTTCTCACGTCGCTCGAGTTAATAAAAAGTTTAATTTTTTGTTGACAAATTCACTCGGGTCAAGTGTACATTCGTGCATAATTTATGTATATTTTTGAAAAGATATTTTACCGCAATTTGCTGTGACAGTGTAAGTGATGAGAATATGATACAGCTGTCTTGATCGGTGTTTTAATAAAAAGTTTTCTAGAATTCCATCTAGTTTTCGGTTTCGCGCGAAAGCGTCCAGCAGCAAAAGAAAAGCTAACCCTTTGGTGCTGCTGTTGAGGAAGAGCCAAAGGAGTTTAGTTTTTCTTTGTCAGAAACGCTGATCGTGTTGAGAAATTATTTTACATTTCTCACGTCGCTCGAGTTAATAAAAAGTTTAATTTTTTGTTGACAAATTCACTCGGGTCAAGTGTACATTCGTGCATAATTTGTGTATATTTTTAAAACTGGTAAATTTTGTCGTTCAAAAATTTTAAACTCTTATAAATTGGTTGGGGGTGGAATAGACATTTTTTCTTTTCTCGCAAAGCCCTACCAGTTTCTTCATTTTTGCACACGACCTGAGAAACACCCTGTACGTAAACTCTAAACAGAGCTACCCATCAATTTCTATGAGGTTTTCTTACTCGATTATTTGAAACTACTCCTTGATCTCTGAATAAGGTGACTTTGCCACAACGATTACTGCAAAGTTGTGTTTCACGCTTAAATGATATCAAGCTGTAACCTTACGGAAGCCTGTATTCTGTAAATTATTGGACAGAACACCTTGGTGTAAAAAACTATCAAATATTATTTCAGTAGGTAAAGATAGATATATTTACATACTTTTCCATTATTTATTCTTTTTCAAATTGGAATAAAAGATAATCTACAATAACAAATATATTTTTCAGATAAAAGATGCTGCTTTTTCAAACTATGATAGTTCATCTGCTATTCTTGGGATCCATTTTTGTTATTTACTTTAGATCACCAATAATAAGAGGTTTAAAACCTCAAGATGATTTATTAAATCCGCCAGCGAAAAGGTAAACATGATGTTTATATTTTTTAAACGGCTTATGTATTTTTTTCTTAGATTAGTGTTGATTGTTGCAGATGGGTTAAGAGCTGATTCATTCTTTAAAGATAGCTGCAGATATATACCAAACATCAAAAATATGTTTCAACAGAAAGGATTAGTTGGAATATCTCACACAAGAGTGCCAACCGAATCTCGACCAGGGCACATTGCTTTGATAGCTGGTATAAAAATGAATTATTATCATTAAAGTGAAGTATTATCAGTTAAAGAAAAAATTATTAAATGATAGGACTATATGAAGATCCATCTGCCGTGACAAGGGGATGGAAAGAGAACCCTATAGACTTTGATTCAGTATTTAATCGGAGTAAGGTAAATTTTTTTAATACGTTACTATTTTTTGCATTTGTAAGTTACGGTACCGATAGTAAATTGTCCTACTTATTCTTTAAAAGACCTACGAACTAAACTGCAACTTAGGTTTCAAACTTTCAGAGCTGTAACTCAGTTCTATTTATACTATCATCTCAACTATCTACAGAATCACCATTGGGTGCCTTACTTTACCTTTTTCCTATATTAATTCCACTTTTATTACTTGCTTATTATGTTCCAATCAATTTGGAGAATGGAGAGTCTGTATATCTAACGCGTTCATTTTCATCAGATTCAGTTCATGCACGTTACGGTATTTATACAAATTAATACAATTGAAGTGTATGTTTGCACAAGCAGAGGTCCCCGTTGAAAATATTGAGAGTTCATTTGGAACCCTTTTTCTATACGATGCGTATTTTTCGAATTATTTTGATTTGCCAAGTTAAACACATTATATATTTAAAGCACTAAACACCAAACTAGATCATATATTTATTATTGTATAATCTGGAAAAAAATAGTGTCGGGTAAAACACGCCTTGTAACCCTAGGAGGTGTGGGTGGGAAGGGTGAAATGTAAAAATATTCGGAAACGACCGATATTAGTGTCGAATCCATAGTTTTCAGGATCGCTGAGATAAATAATGACATTCTCAATAACATTAAGACACCCCTAAGGGTAGTAGTTTTCGGGGTTGCTGAGATAAGTAATGACGGGTGGAGGTGGGTGGGAGTGCCATGTAGAAATTATCCAAAACGACCGATATTAATGTCAATTGTTTTTGGGTCGCTGAGATTGATAATGAAACTCCTGATAACTTTAGATTCTGTGGGTTTAAGATATTTTTAGGACCCCATTGGGGTGGGCATGAAAAGGGAGTTACATGTAGCAATAATCGAAAATGTAACGTGACCGTCGGGCCAGCGAGTCCTATGCCCCTGGGATTGAGGCATCGTTCTCACTACCCAAATTAAGCTACACGCACAAGATGTTCGGAGGTCTTTACAATTGAGTACAGCAACGCACTTGGCGCCAGGTTTCTTGGGGAACAACAATTAATTCCCGCAGACCATCTGAGGCGGTACTCGCCTTGGAACCGAAGTTAAAAAAAAAATGTAAAGCGCGCCAGCACTCATTCCCACCCTTCCATTACCTCCTTTTTTTAGCGGCTAAGCTCGTCGGTGTGTGGGCGTGGGCGGAAGGGGAGGACGAACGGTAGCGGCAGTCCGAGTTCAGATACAAAAAAAAAAAAAACAGAAGAAATTGATCCACGAATTGATTCACTTCAAATTATGCGTAGATAAGTGGCAAGAACAAAACCACAACAACAGCTCACTGTGACCTAGAATCAATATAAATAACAAGAGAATATCCGACCATCAACACGTTTTTATTTTTTCAAACAGCCCGAAGAAATGACTCTATCATCAATGGCCCATACAGCTGTGTTTACAAATCCAGCAAGGTCAGCTAAGCTAGTCAAGATTACCAATTATGATTCTTTGACAACAACTCAAGGCATTATAAAAATTTTGATATCATCAAAATTAAGGAACACAATCTTTCCACCTGCCCGTACTCGAACTCGAGTGCAGCAGCATTATGACCGACAGCACTCCCACTCGACCAATTCCGCTTTATGACACAGTGTCTCAGCTAACAATATAAACAATTCACGACAGCTTCCATACTCAACATTAATTGGAGCAACTCCGACATGCAACCGGATGGCAACTACTGACCTTGGATTTCCAAAGCCCTAGTGACGCACACCATAATTCGACGACAACGACGTACTAAGAGACCAGCAAGTGTTCAATAACTTATTTATTCATATTTATTCAAATTTCAAAACAAGAAAATTCATTAATGCAAACCCTTATATGTAATTTTAATTACTTGGAAAAATTATCAATACCTAACAACGTCTTAACGATGACTATTATGTGACTTCAACAAAACAATATGCTCCTGGAATAAAATAATCTGCTCAAAAATTTTCATACATGAAATTCAACCCTACGAGATTCAATTCCATCACACCTTAACCTTATTGGGATCAAATTCTATTTTATTTGTAAGCTAAATCTGTTCACTCTCATGTTTCTGGAAGTTTCAAATATAAATTTTGTTTTCTCAATTCATCATTAATTATTTCGACTCAACAGCATTATTTAAAATGATCTTGTCTGGGCAATCAAAATGCAATATTAATAATGTAAATGTAAAATTAACATGATAATAATTAAATTTCAAAGAAATTATAGACTGAAAATCCATATATATGTATACGACCTTAGGTAACTTTAAACTAAATTGCACAAATTAGGTATTCTGCTTCATTATTGAATACCGTCATTTTAATTATATATATATTATGAATATAACGTAAATATTATTGATATAAATAAATTTAAAACTACTCACCCGGATCTCCAATTGCAATTGGTTTCCGTGGCTGTGGCTGAAATCTTAACAATATAAGCAAAATGAAATGTAATTAATTAATCCGAAGCTTCGATGTTCCTTGAATTTATGTGTATCCGAGTAGTTAAATGTTGTGCTGTCCGTGTTGACAGTCTTTAAAATTTTGTTTGTTTGTTGGGTTTCCTTCAATTTATATACTAGCTTGCTGCCCAACAAACTTTCCGCAGAAGCAATGATTTTTTTATTCCAGGGAGCAACTGGATTTGCCATACCACGTTAGACTTAATCAACTAAAACATTATAAAATAGGTTATACCGCACTGTCTACTTAATAAATCAAACCTACCCACCCGTTGGAAAATTTAAGTGATTTTGAAACGAGGGTATAGAAGTGGCTATACTTTTAATTCTTAATTTTTCCATGCCAGAGCCAACTGCTGGCTGAGCCGAATTGTTTGGCAGCCCCACACTAGCTTGCTTCCTGTATGGGTTTTGGGTTTTTTTTTTTTTTTAAATTCGTCTTGAAGGAATTTTATTAGGTTTAATAATAATCGTTTAACTTCACTTGGTCTTACCTAATCCTAGCGGATATTCACATGGAACCCACGAGGTTCGGAATTCCTAATCCCTCGATATTTATCCAATCATCCATCAAATTTTATGAACAGTAAGCGCAATTGGCTTAATTAATTTAACATTTGTGGTCCCAGCACTGATTTCTCTAATTTTAACTTGGAACCGCTTTTTTTTTTTTTAAATCACTATACCACGTTTTACTTTTTTTACATTCACCACTTCTTGTACAATCACTCTTGTAACTCTCTACCTCTAATCTAACTCACGTTCACTGCCTGACTGATTTCCCTTTTTCTAGTCTAAGTCTATCTCAACTAGTAGGTACATTCTAAGTCAATCGGGAACTACTAATTTGAACTAGCAATAAGTTTGTTCGCTCCCTCCGCTAGAGGTCCGTAATTAACTTGGTATCATTTCAATTATCTTTCTGTTAATTTATTTAATTTTTCCCATAATCGAAAAATAGTAGCAGCGATATAATATATTATAATTTCATATAACCAATTTCAAGGGCACTCAATACAATTAAATTGTCACGGCGAATTTATGATTAGGTCAGTTTGATGTGGATCGTGTCCTAGATAATGTAACTTAGCAGTGAGTAAACATTTGTACGGCACGGCAATAATAACATTACTTCCACACGATCAATTTGTGATGAAATTTTCAATATTTATTTTAGAAGGCTGGTAGATGGCAGCATTATCGATTTGCTTAATTCAGAGGATTTTAATTTTCTTTCGCATGGTTTGAAAAGAAGGTGCAAAAATTATTTGCAATTTCTAAGGTGGCTATAGTTTGCCGAGGTAGTGATTTGATTTAACTGATTCCATGCGTACGAGTTTTATGAATTGTTACAGGATAGGCTCGGATTTCACGCCTTTGGTGACAAATTCCGAGTCTGAGGTATTAATTGTAGCAAAGCCCAGCAGACGGATCTGCCTGCTTTCAGAATACTTGACTCGATCTACTTGTGTGGATTTATTTAAATCTGAGAATCTCGACAATATATCCTTGTATACTGGATCTCATTCCGGAATGTGATTCCAACCTCATATATTTGGGATTTCTTTTGGACGATCTTGGTATCATTTAGGTTAAGCCTGAGCTAGTTGCCACCCCTGTATGGCCTGTAACATTTGCGCTGGACTTCATGGCTCCTTGGAATCATGATCCCAACACCACGCAAACGTCTAATTACTTCCAACTTATGCCTGATTCTAACATGCATAATGCGAAAGTCTTGAATTATTTGTTGGTACCTTATTATCGACTTTCAACTGCTTGTTTTCAACGGCGAATCTACCTAAGTAGGTCTTGTTCTTCCCGCGGATATGTGTTGGTGCTGCTAATTCCCTAAGGGTAGGAGTGTAAGAAAGGGTTTAATGGTAGTATAAGTCGCTCTACTTAATACCAGAGATATGTACTAACTCATTTTGAGGTAAGCCTACTGCAAGCTTCCTGTCGTGCAGTCGTTATATGTTATAGAGTATCTAGAGTGCAGGACCTCTAGGTCAGATTGTTAACTGAAATAGGGGACTTTTATTTTTATATCGGGTTTACCTAGCGGAATTACCGTGTGGGAAAGGATAAAATTAAGGGATTATAAGGGAGTTGAGTTTGGGAATAAATTTCATATATTATAATACTGAGGCATATCAGCCGGTAGACGGGGGATGAATCTAAGCGACGCATTGGTAGCCTGTTGTTATTATTAGGGCTACCGACGATTGATGGGGAACACGCGGGGCTGGCCCACACCCTGAGAATAGTCTAGCCGGGCTTTAGATCTTTAGTATGGTAAACACCTATCCTTTTCCCGTTTAGGTCCTCTATCTCATAGCATGAAGAACCAATTGCTCGTACGATACGACATCTCATAAATTTCTTTTCTAGTTTCGCATTGTAGTTCTTAGCCATATCGCTCTGCGTGAAGGATCTCCGGTAGACTTCCTGACCTGGCAAGTAATTCCTGACCTTGCACCTGAGGTTGTATTTCTTAGCATGTCGTTGTTGTGCCTTCATTAGGTTTTCTTTTACCCTTTTCCCGATCTCATCACGCTCGGTCAATTTATCAGTGACAACAATATCATTTGAGTCTATCGCTTTTAGTTTTCTAAGAAGCTCATATGTGGATCCGTGAGTGATCATGTGATGACCAAAGGTAAGATAGTACGGAGTATACCCTGTAGATCCGTGAACGGAATTCCTTAGGGCACCAGTTATTGAGGATATATTTTCATCCCAAGTTCGGTGATCGGTACCTATATATGCCCTAATCGCAGCTAGAATACTTCTATTCACCCGTTCTGATGCGTTAGCTTGAGGAGTGTAGAGTGCAGTTCGGTGATGCTTAACCCCGTAATTGTCTAAGAAGGCTCGAAACTCTCCAGAAGTGAACTGAGTGCCATTATCTGATGTTATTGTCTCTGGAACTCCGAATAGATGAAAAATCTCCTTTTCCAAGAAAGAAATAACAGTCTTCGAGGTAGCCTTTTTCAAAGGTTTAAGTATAACAAATTTACTGAACTGATCTAAGGCTATCACTAAGGTAGTGTTTCCCAATTTCGATCGAGGATATGGGCCTAGCAGGTCAATGTTTATAAATTGCCAGGCGCGATCTGGGATGTGAGGTTCACCCATGGGAGTACGTAAGCATTCATTGGGTGCTTTGCATTCCTTGCAGGCCTGACACTCGTTGATATAGGTTTTGAGCTGCCTAGCCATGTGGGGCCAATAAAAATACCGCTGTAATTTTTCCTTAGTCTTATAGATTCCCGAGTGAGCTGATAAAGGCGGGTCATGTGCTTCCTTTATTAGGTTCACGGTTAAACCCTCCGGTATCCATATTTTCCAAGCGGGTGGATCTTCCGTTGACTCCTGTGCGAAATTAACAACCCGTTTGAATATTACTCCATCCAAAACCCGTAAATCTGGAAATCGATCTTGATTCTCTTTGATCACGTTAACTCTACCGACATACTCCTCGTCTAGGAACGCGGGATGGTTCAAGTCTAACGGCGCAGTAGTCTTAAGGACATCTATTGTTTCCACCATTGCTCTTGATAAAGCATCCGCCACGACATTTTCTGTACCCTTCCGATGGATAATATCGAAGTCGAACCCCTGCAATTTTAGGCTCCATCTTGCCAGCCTGCCAGATAGATCTTTTTGATCCATCAGCCATTTAAGACTAGCGTGATCGGTTATAATTGAAAAGTGCGAACCTTCGATATAAGGACGGAATTTCTTTACACTTAGTATGGCCGCTAAGCACTCAAGCTCGGTGACGCTATAGTTTTTCTGTGCGGAATTTAACTTTTGTGACATGAAGGCGACAGGATGTTCGTTGCCGTCGGAATCCTTTTGACACAAAACACTGCCAACTCCAGTCGATGAAGCATCGCATTGAATAATGAATGGTTTACTAAAATCTGGATTAGCCAGAATGGGTGCTTCGGTTAGGCAAGCCTTAATTTTTTCGAAGGCTTCTTCAGCTTGCTCAGTCCATAGACACTGGCAGTTCTTCTTCAATAAATCAGTTATGGGTGCAACCAAGCTGGCATAGTTTGGGAGAAATCGATGATACCACCCTGTGAGACCAAGAAATCGTCGAATTTGTCGTACAGACCTTGGACGAGGAAAATTTTGTACCGACGCTACCTTCTCTGGATCAGTTTGTATCCCCTGCTCGCTGATTATATGTCCTAGGTATTTAATTCGCCTTTGGCAAAACCGACTTTTCTCTACATTTATTGTTAGACCTGCTTTACGGAGACATTGTGCTACTTTACTAAGAATTTGTAAATGTGTTTCGAAATTGTCTGAGAGTATCAGGAGATCATCTAGATAAACGAAAACATCTTCATGCAGCTCGTACGGACAGTCATCATTCATCAGTCAAAGAGGTAACACCTGTGCGACTGATTAGTGAGAAAAGTTTGGCAAGTCACCTGTGTTGTAGGACATGTTCCGGCAATTTAATACGTGTGAAGAAAATCATATTATAGTGTTTGTGTTGTGGTTACTAAGTGATAAAAATTTCCAGAGAAAGTGACTCTTAATAAGAAAATAACCATAAATTGTGAAACTGAGAAATTGCCGACGGCATTTCTAAAATTTCGAACAAAGTGACAAAAGTGACAAATTAGTGAAAATGACTACCGTAAATGGAAACAGTCTAGACTTTTTAAAGACAGTGAAAGAAAATGTGCGCGAAGTTTTCATTGAAAATCACATTACTCATCTACCCGAGGACATTGTGGAAAGTATCGCGCGGCGAATATTAAACGGGAAATTGAAAGTGCAAAACTCGACAGCTAGCGGTAGCAGCAGCAGCAGCAGCAGCAGCGGATCCAGCAGCACCGGCAGCGACAACGCTGATGAAGCCATGAGCGAGGAAGAATATCCCGATCTTCCGGAGTCAAGCAGCGAGAAAAGCGAGTACGAGCTGGTGCATAACAAAAAGCGCAAGCCGAAGAACGGAGCGCAGCAACAAGAGGAAGCCACGAAGAAGAAAAAAGTGGTTGTTCCTCTACAAGACCCGAGGAAGAGCAGCAACTATTACCAGGCGCTGCAAATCGAAAACCGTTTTATCGTCCCGCCAAAGCGGAAAGAAACTGTGGAAGCTATGGAAGGTAAGCCTGCAACAAGACCACCGCCAATTATAGCTCATGGTCTGAACTACAAGGAGTTTAACAAGGCACTGGACTCATTAGTGCCCAGGCCAAAGTTCTTTATAAAGATGAGCAGCGGCCGTAAATGCACCATCAAGCCTGCTACAGAGGATGACCGACAAAAAATTTTTGCCCTTCTAAACAACATAAAGGTGGAATCCTACACCTTCACTCCCAAGGAAGAGAGAAAAACAACGCTGGTCCTCAAAGGAGTGCAACACACATTCGACGAGGAAGACGTCAAGGAAGCCCTAGAACGTGAGTACAAGGGTATCAAAATCAAAAGTGTGGTGAGAATGATAACTCCACGCAGCAAAACTGCAGGAAAGCAGTTGAATGCTTTTATTATCACCTTTGACGGAAAGCATGATGTCGACCAAATCATGAAGATGGACCGTCTCATGAACCAAATTGTGCACTGGGAGAAGCACAACGTGAAAGGGATTTCACAGTGCAAACGATGCCAGCGATTCGGACACGTTGCGAGCAACTGCGCTCAACTCTACAGATGCGTGAAATGTGCGCAAAACCACGGACCAGGAGAGTGCCGCCGCATCAAGAACGATGAGACAGAGAAACCTTTCTGCGTGAACTGCCAGAAAGAAGGACACCCAGCCAGCTACAGAGGATGCCCAAGGTACAAGGGCATCATAGAAACCCGCAACAAGCTGAAAGAACATCAGAAGCAGAGAGAGCAGTTCGCTAGGGAATCGACCAGGAACTACATCCAGCCAGGTATGTCTTTCGCACAAATAATTAATAAAAATAACAAAACTAACCAACCTAAAACTAATTATCCTCAAATCCCAACAACTATTCGCCAGCAAGAGGCACCTAAAATCGCCCCAAAAACGTCGCAAATTGACGTGGACAACTTCTGCACCCAAGAGGCGAAAGCTCTCTTTGGGTGTGACCTCTTCGCCCTTATGGGCAAAATAAATCATTTTATTCCTCAATACAGGAAACTTACCACCCTCGCGGAACGTCAAAGTGCATATTTGCAATTTGCGTTCAACCTATGTCTAGGGAACTAAAAAGACTAAAAATTCTAACATTTAACTGTAATTCCCTAGTACGACACAACAAGAGAATAGGCCTCAACTCCATCCTTGGTGAGCAATTCCCCCATTTCGTCCTCTTGCAAGAGACGCATCTTAGCTCCAGACACAATTTAGTTTTTGAGAATTTCTCAACAGTCCGAACCGATAAATCGGAAACAACCTTAGGTACAGCTGTCCTTATAAAAAACCACCTAAAATTCCAAGAAATTAAGATTGAAAGTCTTAACAATATGGAATGCACGGCTGTAAAAGTCTTCCTTACTTCCCAGGAATCTCTCCTGTTGATTTCGCTGTATAACAGGTGTGGCGCTTCGGCCGCACAAATACGACGGAATCTTGAAATTATAAACAATCTCTCCAAAGAACACACCTACACGGTAATCGGAGGAGACTTTAACGCCAGACACCCGATGTGGAATGACACACTCGAGAACAGCCACGGGAAAACAATTTCTAAATGGCTGACTAACAACTCGGATAACCACGATTTCATAGTGGTCTCCCCAAACACCCCAACCTTCCCTCGTTCAGGCTCCAACATCGATTTCTACCTAGTCACTTCAAATTTTATAAACATCTTACCGCAAATCAGCAACTACAGTTGTACTACTCACCATGCTTCTTCAGACCATCTTTTGGTGGAACTGACAATCAATCGGAATTATCCGGTTAATATACTGACTATAAGTCTTCCCATCATTACCACCCTGAAAAACGTTGACTGGACTGAGTTCCAAAATAGACTGACGGCTCTTTACCAAGACAATCTTCCTCCCAATAACAGGAATCTCCAAAACTCCGAAATTGAAACCCACATAGAGCGCTTCACCCACTGCCTTCAGGACAACATCAACCACTTCTCCACAACGATTCCTGCAAATAACCACAAATACAAGAACCTTCCGTCTGGACTTCAAGACCTGTACAAATACAGGCAAAAACTGCGGAAAATACTCAACCGCATCTATCATAGGACCCTCAATACCCAAAACTCAGCATACCAGTCCGTGCTGTCTCAAGTCATGTGTTTATCAACCATTATTGATGAACAAACCAAACTGCATTGTGACGAACAATTCAGGAAAAGACTTGAAAAAATCAAACCAAACGCCCAGACATTCGAGAATATCAACAAAGTCTGCGGTAGAAAACCCAAATTTCCCAAATCAATTTCAAATAACGAGGAAATCCTCATTCTCCCACAAGAAAAGTGCGATGCCTTCGCAACATACTTCCAAGGAACGTTCAAAGACAACTCAAGTATGAGCGAACCAGACTTCTGCAACGAAGTGAATACCCGTATAAACACCTTTCTGGATAATACGGAATCCATACCTCAAACGTTCTTTAGTGTGGATAATCCAGCAATTCATCCACAAGAGCAATCCATTTTCACGAACCCTCTTCAACTTTTCATTCTCACAAAAACCATTAACAGTAAAAAGTCGAGTGGCCCTGACCAAATCTCAAACGCTGTTTTGAAAAAGCTTCCACCAATAGCTCACGACTTTCTCTCGTCGATTTTCAACAATTGTATAAACAATTGTTACTTTCCAAAAAATTGGAAAACGTCCCGTATTCTGCCCATTCCTAAGAAAACTTCATCCAAGGACATCAAGGAATTCAGACCCATTTCACTAATTTCTAATGTGGGGAAACTCTTTGAGAAAGTCATCCAGCAACAAATCACAAACTCCTGCGAAGAGAATAATATTCGGCAGGAATCTCAGTTCGGCTTCAAGCCACAACATTCTACACTACACCCACTGTTGAAATTTCATACTGACGCTACTCGTGCTCTAAACAAAAATGAATGCACAGTCAGCTGCTTTCTCGATGTTGAAAAAGCATTCGACTCTGTTTGGACCAATGGTCTAATTTTCAAATTGAACCAATTCGGTTTCCCACCGCACCTCAACAAACTAATCCACGGTTTCCTGACGGAAAGAAACTTCTACGTGGAGCTAGATAGCCAAAAATCAGCACTTAAACAAATAGAGGCAGGTGTCCCACAAGGATCAATCTTAGGCCCCATCCTCTTCAATCTGTTCACGTCCGATCAACCTGCAAATGAAAATTGCACAACACTTCTGTACGCAGATGACTCCTTAACTTATGCCCAATCACTCTGCCCGATTTTGGCCGTAAATAAAGTCAACCTTCACCTCGAAAAGCTCCAAACTTACTATAAAAAGTGGGGAATCAAAATAAATGTCTCAAAATCTGAACTCATTTGCATTCGAAAACCTTCAACCGGGCGAAACCGGCAAGTCTCAAAATCCAGGCAAATCAAAGCCACCTACAATGGCGGAATTATTGCCCCGTCCCAGAAAGCAAAATATCTAGGAGTGAACTTCAATGAACTCCTAAGATTCAATGCTCATGCCAAAGCTGTTATTAACAAAGCAAGTTTTGCCTACAGCCTGCTCAGCCCAATCATCAATGTCAGGAATGGACTCTCAACCAAAACCAAACTTTTGCTGTACAAGCAACTCATAAGACCCGTCATTACGTACTGTTTCCCTATTTGGCACACCATCTCCCCAACTTACATGCAACGCCTCGGTAATCTCGAGAGGAAAATTCTCCGTGCATGCACGGGACTCTACAGAAAGGAGCCTCACAAATACTACTCCAATAGCGAGCTTTATGAAGCCGCAAACGTTACTCCTATCAAGGAATACCTAGTCCACCTAGCAACAAAACAAATGGAGAAGATTCCATTTCATCCCAATTCCCTCATAAACAACTTACCGGACCTTCTCATACCGGAAGACTTCAGATACCTCTCACCCCTGCTTCTCACAAAGCCCGAAACCACAGACATTTACTTCCATAACGGAAGAATAACCTTTTACGATGTGAAAGGAATTCACTACCGAGGGTAGTCCACCCAGTCTCACCAAGCTCACCAAAAATTAGGACCCAACTGACCCTAAGCATCCTCCAAATTCCCAAATCCCTCCCAAATCCTATTCCTTCACCCTCTTTTAATAACTAACACTTAAAGTGAAAGACAAACCTACGGCTGATGTAGCGCAGCAGCCGTACCGAAGGAAGACAAATCAACGAGAAGTTTAACCAGGAAACAAACATCGAAGAAGGACAACGAAAGACGACAACAAATCGAACAGAAGGCCGAAGATAAGCCTCTACGTGGGAATAAACCAACCGAAATCGGAAAAGATTAAAATTTGACAGTATTTTAAAAACGCGCGGACTTGACTTGACTTGACTTGACTTGCAGCTCGTACGGTATCACCTTATCCATTAACTTGCACATTGTCTTTGGCGAGTTAGTGAGACCAAACGGCATTACAACAAACTGATATAGACCCCTGCCCGGCACTACGAAAGCTGTCTTATTACGTGAAGTAGGTTCCAGTTCAACTTGCCAAAACGCATCCTTTAAATCCAGGCTTGTAATGTATTTAGTGACTCTAACTCTTCCAAGTATCCCATTCATCTGTGGGAGAGGGTAAGCGTCCTTTTTCGTCACGTCGTTTACCTTGCGAGAATCGAGACAGACTCTTATTTTCCCATTGGGCTTCTTCACCATGACTAAGGGTGAGGACCACTCGCTTTCGCTTTCTTCGATGACTCCGAGTTGCAGCATACGATCGATTTCCGCATCTAAAATCTTTTGCATTGGTGGTGACAACGGGTAGTGACGTTGACGGATCGGTTTGCTATCTCCAACCGCAATTGTGTGCTTTAATACTGCTGTTCGCCCAAGCCCTTCCTTCGCATAAGATGGAAACTCAGCGATTACTTCATCAAGTTTCTGCCTTTCTTCCAAGGAAAGATTAAGGTGTTCTTCCGCTGATACATTTTCGAGCTTAACTTCAGAAATAATAGCTGGAAAGATGCCAAATGCTGACCAGAAATCTATACCTAAGATCAGTTGGCGAGCGATATTTGGAATTATGAAAAATTTTATTGGTTTCGTTTGCTGGCTAAATTCAACCGAGAGATATACAAAACCTAATACTCGATGACTTGTGCCATCTGCGGTTTTCACTGAAGCCGAAATTGTGGACCATGGAATCTGTAACTTCTCTAGCAGTTGCAACGCATTGTGACCAAGGCAGCTAATACTCGCACCACTATCCAGTAATCCATAAATTGGCTGACCTTCTAGTTTTACAGAGACTATCGGTCTCCCATCTTCTTCTGTTTTTATTATTGAAGCTGCTAGTTGTGTTTTCGTGAGTTTACGGTTCTCACTGTAGGCACGGATTCTAGATATTTTACGTTCTGAGGGATTTAGTTTCGGCTGCTGAGATTTCTCGGACTGTCGCACATTGTTTGGGTAGTCGCATCCATCTGTCGACTTGAGGTTTGGATTCTGTGAGGGGTGGAGTTTGACATCCGCGGGTTCAGGTTCCCCCTCGAGACTAAACCCGCTCGTCGGTTTCCCTTTACACACGTAATACAGTTCCATTTGACTACGTCCTTCGCTCCGCAAGAATAGCAAAAGGTCCGCTGTCTCTCTCTAGGGCAGTCTACATAAGAGTGACCTATGTCATCACAATTCCAGCATATCAAATACGTGTGTCTATCATTCGGTTTAGGTGTCTCAGCCCGAAACATAGCGGCTATCTCCTCTTCCTCTGATATTCCGTATGGAAATTGATGTGGGCGTTCCACTTCACAATCAAGTTCGTGAATGTAATGCCGTTTTGAACGAATCTGATCATCAGCCGTTTCCCCAATATCTATCCACAACCTTTCTAATTGTCGGCACATACGATCCATCTCATCGATGTTATCGAACTCTCCTAGAATAAGAGTTTTTCTCAAGGCCGGATGCATGTTCTGTCTCATCACGCTTAATAATTCATTCTGGCTCATAGGCTGTCGCAATCTTAGTGCTAAACCCTCAATTTCCAACCTAAAATCACTAAAGCTTTCTCTTGTCTTTTGCTTCCTCGATTCAATTGCCTTCCGAATGTCCGCGTCGCTATTCGGATCCTCAAATTCGCGTCTTAATGAGTAGCAAAGCTGACTCCTAGTGGCTCGCGGAAATTTCCGACAAAATTGCCAGTACCAAGTCGCTGCTCTTCCCGTAAGAAGTTGGTGTGTGGCGTACACTAAGCAATTCCGTGGAACCCCATCTGCTCTAGCAAGCGTCTCGACTCGGAACAGGAAATCATCTACATTAAGTCCTTTTAGTGACCCATCGAACTTTATCTGCCAGTTTGCAACCACGTTGCCGCCTCCACGTCTTCCCAACGGATTCGTTGCAGGCCCCGACAAGGGTCGAGTCAGACCGCGTTCTTCAAATGCTCCCATTGCTTCAGTGTCATCGTCCCCTAGCCGTGAATACTCATTAGGTTCTCTCCCGAATCGGATGGACTCCAGAGGAACATTTTCAGGTGGAATAGACCGATTGATTACCCGAGGATCTTCTCTGACAATGGTACAGTGTAAATCTCTACGACCACTCTCTCGTGACGGAGCGTACCAATCCTCTTGTATATTTTCCTGTTGGTCCTGACAACTTTGAGCCGGTAGGTTACTATACCCAGAATAACGATCGGACTGTGGCTGTCTCCATATACTTGGGGCTGAAGAAGCAGGCAACGATTTTCTTGTATGATGCGACATAGTTGCGGTCGCTAAATTATAAACGTTGGCAGCTAACGTTCCCTGATAAGAACCTTTAGGCGAAGCATGTAGACTGCTTTCCCGTGCTTTATTCCGATTAGAAGAATCCATCACTGTCTGTAAAGCGCTTCTAATTTGTCTTGCTGGGCTATTTATTGTTGTCGGCGCGTATAATTCTTGCTGATTTCTCTGCCCGAAATGGTAACCAGGGTCTATCGTAGAAGTTTGAAGTGAGAAATCCTTAGGACTTGGATCTAGGTATTGGTGTGCCAATTCTGCCGAAAAATCTGTAACTGGTTTTGGTACTTGCACAAACTTTTCATTTGCGGTTAGACCACGTTCTGAAGCCGTTGATCTTTGTTGCCTCTTAGCCAAGGACGAGTGGTTGTACTGCTAAGGAATCGCACTGCTTGCCGTTTTAGGAAGCTGAAGTAATCGGCTCGGCGAATGCCACTCAGGAAGATTTGGTGGGCTGGTTAATAAGGAACTAGGCGCCGTTGTATATACTACGGGATGGTGTAAAGAAGAATTCATTAAACTGGTCGAAGGCGGTGTATGGGTAGTAGTGTAAACTGCAAGACTTGGTGTGGCGTTGACAGCTTGAGGTTGTCTCTGATCTTGAAGCAACCCAATCGCTTGCTCTGTCACTAAGCTTTTGTCAAAACTGGCTAATGAATTATCATCCTTAGAAACTCCACTAGAATTATGTAAATCCTCTTGTGCACCCGGAAATACTAGAGTGTTAATGGTTCCATGAAATGACGGTAATTCCTGTCTTACCTTGTCCAATTCCGTTAAAACGATAGTTTTAAGTTTAGCGATAGTTTCGGCCGCTGTTGGCTCCACCAATTTCAACAAGTCAAGTCTACGGGCGAGGTGCAATAATCGTGATTTGGCTTGCTGCCAGTCTTCTTCGGTCTTTGAACGCTGAGATGAGTTCAAAAATTTCTGAAGACTGGACACCTTACTTTGGCATAGGATCATCTCAGCGCCCACGTCGTTAATCAATGGTGGCTGGTTAGGGACTCGTGACAGACCTCCATCTTCTCTATCTAAGTGATCTTGCAAGGAATCTACTGGCCTTGACTTCAAGGTGGGCCTCAATTTCCTCAAACGAAGCTCATACTCTAGCTCATCTGCTGCTAAGTGTGCAGCCTTCATGTTTACGCAAATCTCTCGCCTATACAATTGGAAGTCTAATCCCGAATCCGTAGCGTTACGACTACTTAACACCAAATTACCAATTAAGTCAGTTATATTTCAAAAAAAATGATAATTAATTAATTTTAAATTTCTCAGATTGTAAGAATTGATCTCCTCAACTGGATTCAATAATAGTCCTTTTTATTTTATCAGCTCCTAGTGCGAAGCCTTCAGCTTGGGATACTTGGAACTACAGTGAACCCACCTGTAGCAGATACTGCTATAAAAAAAACAAAACAAAATTTCCACTATTAAGAGGTTTCCGCTTCCGAAGGTGTCCGTAATTTCACTGCATTTAATATATTTTATCTATGTAGTACAGTTAATATATGTATATAATGATTTAATTCATTGAAAAATTTCAGATTACTGTCTCATAACCAGATTTCAAGAACATAAATTTCCAACCATTCAATTGGGAAAATCCGTACTGATTTTACCCATTCCTTGGTTAATTAAAAAAAAAAATCCTAAACACCGCTGTATAATTCAACAAGTGCGCTATAACCAAAAAAAAATTTTCGATTTAATTGACAGACTTAATCTCAATGTATATATATCAGTTAAATAATTTTATAATTTCACTTGCCTCAGTCTTCTCATGTACGTCGCTGTCTGTGTGCTTAAATGGGAATAAAGTTGAGCTTTATTTTAATTTGTTTACACCTTACTGAATTGCTTGGGCATTTCAACCCACGGAACACAATCGATTCTCCTATTGATAACTAGTACCTCGTAAATGGTTATAGCCCGAGACCACTCAAGCCTACTACTAACATTTACGGTATCCAGGAAGACGTTCTAGAATTACCTAAATGGTTCTAATTCCCTTTATCTCATATTATGGAAATCTCCTATGACCACATAAGACAATTCTAACATAGAAATGAGCAATAAACTTGGAGACAAGCATACTTAATATGTCGTTCTAATCCAAGCCTTTGTACCGCCATCGACGAATCTATCGATTAGTGAAACCGGATTAACTGTTTTACTTGCTATTAAAAAAGAAAATTTATATGATTGCAGGTTCCTCAATTTACGTTATGCTTTCTGATTCGTGATAAATCTTTCGTACTGAATTCCAGCCTTTGCTGTTCAAGGTACGTGTTAATTTCTACACACAATATAAATCCGTCATCAATTAATCTTCTTTCACGGATACTAACCGATGTAAACATAACTATCTCAGATTGATGCAGCCACCAATTCAAAGATATTTTCTGCCTCTGGGGTTTGTTAAGCCTACGCTCATAACCCCCATAGACTAAAAGCCATTCAGGTTTGGGCGCCATATTTGTAACGTGACCGTCGGGCCAGCGAGTCCTATGCCCCTGGGATTGAGGCATCGTTCTCACTACCCAAATTAAGCTACACGCACAAGATGTTCGGAGGTCTTTACAATTGAGTACAGCAGCGCACTGGGCGCCAGGTTCCTTGGGGAACAACAATTAATTCCCGCAGACCATCTGAGGCGGTACTCGCCTTGGAACCGAAGTTAAAAAAAAATGTAACGCGCGGCAGCACTCATTCCCACCCTTCCATTACCTCCTTTTTTTAGCGGCTAAGCTCGTCGGTGTGTGGGCGTGGGCGGAAGGGGAGGACGAACGGTAGCGGCAGTCCGAGTTCAGATACAAAAAAAAAAAACAGAAGAAATTGATCCACGAATTGATTCACTTCAAATTATGCGTAGATAAGTGGCAAGAACAAAACCACAACAACAGCTCACTGTGACCTAGAATCAATATAAATAACAAGAGAATATCCGACCATCAACACGTTTTTATTTTTTCAAACAGCCCGAAGAAATGACTCTATCATCAATGGCCCATACAGCTGTGTTTACAAATCCAGCAAGGTCAGCTAAGCTAGTGAAGATTACCAATTATGATTCTTTGACAACAACTCAAGGCATTATAAAAATTTTGATATCATCAAAATTAAGGAACACAATCTTTCCACCTGCCCGTACTCGAACTCGAGTGCAGCAGCATTATGACCGACAGCACTCCCACTCGACCAATTCCGCTTTATGACACAGTGTCTCAGCTAACAATATAAACAATTCACGACAGCTTCCATACTCAACATTAATTGGAGCAACTCCGACATGCAACCGGATGGCAACTACTGACCTTGGATTTCCAAAGCCCTAGTGACGCACACCATAATTCGACGACAACGACGTACTAAGAGACCAGCAAGTGTTCAATAACTTATTTATTCATATTTATTCAAATTTCAAAACAAGAAAATTCATTAATGCAAACCCTTATATGTAATTTTAATTACTTGGAAAAATTATCAATACCTAACAACAAATTAGTCTTAACGATGACTATTATGTGACTTCAACAAAACAATATGCTCCTGGAATAAAATAATCTGCTCAAAAATTTTCATACATGAAATTCAACCCTACGAGATTCAATTCCATCACACCTTAACCTTATTGGGATCAAATTCTATTTTATTTGTAAGCTAAATCTGTTCACTCTCATGTTTCTGGAAGTTTCAAATATAAATTTTGTTTTCTCAATTCATCATTAATTATTTCGACTCAACAGCATTATTTAAAATGATCTTGTCTGGGCAATCAAAATGCAATATTAATAATGTAAATGTAAAATTAACATGATAATAATTAAATTTCAAAGAAATTATAGACTGAAAATCCATATATATGTATACGACCTTAGGTAACTTTAAACTAAATTGCACAAATTAGGTATTCTGCTTCATTATTGAATACCGTCATTTTAATTATATATATATTATGAATATAACGTAAATATTATTGATATAAATAAATTTAAAACTACTCACCCGGATCTCCAATTGCAATTGGTTTCCGTGGCTGTGGCTGAAATCTTAACAATATAAGCAAAATGAAATGTAATTAATTAATCCGAAGCTTCGATGTTCCTTGAATTTATGTGTATCCGAGTAGTTAAATGTTGTGCTGTCCGTGTTGACAATCTTTAAAATTTTGTTTGTTTGTTGGGTTTCCTTCAATTTATATACTAGCTTGCTGCCCAACAAACTTTCCGCAGAAGCAATGATTTTTTTATTCCAGGGAGCAACTGGATTTGCCATACCACGTTAGACTTAATCAACTAAAACATTATAAAATAGGTTATACCGCACTGTCTACTTAATAAATCAAACCTACCCACCCGTTGGAAAATTTAAGTGATTTTGAAACGAGGGTATAGAAGTGGCTATACTTTTAATTCTTAATTTTTCCATGCCAGAGCCAACTGCTGGCTGAGCCGAATTGTTTGGCAGCCCCACACTAGCTTGCTTCCTGTATGGGTTTTGGGTTTTTTTTTTTTTTTTTAATTCGTCTTGAAGGAATTTTATTAGGTTTAATAATAATCGTTTAACTTCACTTGGTCTTACCTAATCCTAGCGGATATTCACATGGAACCCACGAGGTTCGGAATTCCTAATCCCTCGATATTTATCCAATCATCCATCAAATTTTATGAGCAGTAAGCGCAATTGGCTTAATTAATTTAACATTTGTGGTCCCAGCACTGATTTCTCTAATTTTAACTTGGAACCGCTTTTTTTTTTTTAAATCACTATACCACGTTTTACTTTTTTTACATTCACCACTTCTTGTACAATCACTCTTGTAACTCTCTACCTCTAATCTAACTCACGTTCACTGCCTGACTGATTTCCCTTTTTCTAGTCTAAGTCTATCTCAACTAGTAGGTACATTCTAAGTCAATCGGGAACTACTAATTTGAACTAGCAATAAGTTTGTTCGCTCCCTCCGCTAGAGGTCCGTAATTAACTTGGTATCATTTCAATTATCTTTCTGTTAATTTATTAAATTTTTCCCATAATCGAAAAATAGTAGCAGCGATATAATATATTATAATTTCATATAACCAATTTCAAGGGCACTCAATACAATTAAATTGTCACGGCGAATTTATGATTAGGTCAGTTTGATGTGGATCGTGTCCTAGATAATGTAACTTAGCAGTGAGTAAACATTTGTACGGCACGGCAATAATAACATTACTTCCACACGATCAATTTGTGATGAAATTTTCAATATTTATTTTAGAAGGCTGGTAGATGGCAGCATTATCGATTTGCTTAATTCAGAGGATTTTAATTTTCTTTCGCATGGTTTGAAAAGAAGGTGCAAAAATTATTTGCAATTTCTAAGGTGGCTATAGTTTGCCGAGGTAGTGATTTGATTTAACTGATTCCATGCGTACGAGTTTTATGAATTGTTACAAAAACGACGCTCACTTACCAAAAGTCTGAGCAACGCCGGTCACGTGCAGCTCGCTGATATAAATAGAGCTTTCAATTTCACGGGCACCCATGTACACGGGTAATTTTAAATAATTTTTTAACTTTCAAATTTTATATTATTTGGAAGTCCCCTAGGATGCGTTTAAGCAACATTTTTTTGATATAAATAACCAATTAAACTATTTATTTTGCATTTGAACTGTAGGTAGAATGCAGAGAGTGAGTGGTTGGGTAAGTGTTTCGATAAGTAGTTAGGTGAGTGATTCGATTATTAGGTGGCTTAATGAATGGGTTACTAAATAGACGTGGGTTGCGAGGAAACACCGAAGGGTGGTAATGACAAATGATTTGTTATGATATAAAAATGGCAGGACAAGATTGTGGGAGATTGGATGGATGAGCAGTGGCCAAGTACGCGGATGTAATGAAAAATATTTTGTTTACTTTCAGAGTGGGTGGCGCAAAGGGGGCGATGTTTGCGGGTCAGTTGTCGGGGGTTGATTGGGAGAAAATGTAAGGTCAATACTTCTGTGACTAAGCAGGTTAGTGAGTTGGTTGTGTATCCGAATGGCTGAGGTGATGCTAAAGATGTAACTAATTATTGGTGGAGGCTGAGTCGCGGAATGGTTGGTGAGTGGTGGTGAGTTTTCAGGGGCACTTTAATGCGACGATTATTTGTCAAAAAATATTTTAAAATAAAATAAAAATGAAATAGTTTTTCAAAAAAAAGTTGAACCGACTTCACAAAAAGCGCTGAAAAGCATAAAATGATTTTTAATTTTATATCTATTACGACATTTGTAAGTGGGAGCAAATTAAACAAATAACTGTCCAACCACAATTGAAGATAATACATAAAACTACCTGAACGTTTCAGCTCACGGGATCATAAGGAAGTACGATTAAATACCTTTGTAGTAGTTGGTTGGTTTGTTTGATATGCATCGACTTCAAAATGTCGTAATAGATATAAAATTAAAAATCATTTTATGTGTTTTAAGCGCTTTTTGCGAAGTCGGTTCAATGGTATTTTAAAAACCATTTTATTTTTCACTTTTTAGTGTCTTCTACTCTGTACAATAAGAAAAGAACCATCCAAATCGGACCACGCGTTAAAAAGTAAGGTTGAACCCCCTACGCCCACCCCTATCCCAGCAACATTTCTTTTCTCGTGGTATCAACCACCTACTCTACCCAACAGAAAAAGAATTATCTAAATCGGTCCATGCGCTACGAAGTTGACATGGTACCAATCGGTGAACTTCTTTTTTTTTGTTTTGTTGTGAGGGGTTAAAATCTTCCAAAGACACCAGGAGACCCGATTGTCTCCGGTAGTGTGAGTGTTTTACTCACTTAAAACACCCTTCTAGTGCTTTGCCGAATCAGAGCATCTTATCCGGGTCCCTTTTCGACCCTACCCCTTACCCTCTCAGCGAGCAAGACCCGGACTACTCTAGTTTTCTTCCCTCACCTCGATTTCTCTCAGCGCAAGCATTTGCTTATAAGATACCTTTGCACTCTTCTTTCTTCCATCCAGTGGTGTCCCATCAGCTTTATTCTTCTGCTTGCTAGTGCAGGACACTGGCAGACTGTGTACCGTCCATACAGCTGATAACCGCCTGATTGTCGAGTGCCACCACTATCTTCTTGCCCCTCAGCCGACTCTCCAGCAAGTAAGCCAGTGCGTAGACCAGAGCCAGCATCTCTGCCTGAAATACTGAGCTGTATGCTCCCAGGTAAAGATCGGTGTTCAAATTCAGGTCCTCACGGAAGATTCCTGTGCCTGCTCTCCAATCAATTCTGGATCCATACGTGAAAATTGTAGACGGTTGAAGACGGTTTTCAGTGAGGGATCCATCCCTTATAAGCGTTTCGTGGTGCCTATCAATTACCCTTAATTTGCTTATACCATCAACAGCCATTTCTACTTCTTGTACCTTGAGATCTCTACCAGTTTGCGTCTCGATCCATGCGAAAAGCTGATGCAGCAGTTCTCTTCACATATATGTCTAAAGGTAGCAAACTCAGTATCATCTCTAACGCCATTGTCGGCGTGGTTCGAAAGACCCCTTGTTATCCCCACACACGCTAGCCTCTGAACCTTACTCAATTGCCTTTTTACGGTGGCCTTTGAAGCGCTTGGCCACCAGACTACCGAGGCATATGATATAATCGGTCTCACCATCATAGTGTAGATCCAATGTGGGCCTTTGGCGAGATATCTCACCTTCGCCCACACACCCTCCCCCATTGATGTTGAGCCCAGGTAAGTCTTGAATCGAGGACTACTCCAAGATACTTGACCGAGCCCGGGACCGTAAGTTCTTCCCCAAAGATTTCTACTGGTCTAAAGTTTGGATTCTTCCTTTTCCTAGTGAAAACGATTAGATCTCTCTTCTTTGCATTTATGAAGAGCCCCTGTTCCACACACCATTGCTCCACCACTCCTATACCTCACCTTATGGTATCTGCTACGGCGCGTATGAACTTGCCCCTTGCCATAATTGCTATGTCGTCGGCATATCCACGTTATGTATGCCTTCTTCCTCCAGTCTACGAAGTAATGAGTCAATCGTAATGTTCCACAGAATGGGGAATAGCACTCCTCTGTGGACATATTCTGCCTACCCTCCCTCACAATCCCGATGCACCTCCCTGGATGTTTACTGCTCTTGTCTTTAACATATTGCCAATCCAACTCCTTACGGTAGGATTAGTTTCACGTTCGATCAGAGCATCCTCCAGCCTTCCGAAGTCTATATTGTCAAAGGCTCCTTCAATGTCCATTATTGCGGCCATCGCTATGCCTTTGCCATTAAGCTCTTCTTCTGCCACTTGCACCACCTGATGGAGTGCAGTTTCGGTAGATCTCTTAGGACAATAGGTGTGCTGGTTCCTATTTAGTGGATAACTAGCGAGCGTAGTCCCTTCGATGTGGTAAGCCAAAGTCCTTTCCATTGTTTTCAACAGAAAAGACGCCAGGCTAACGGGTCTAAAGGACTTCGGCTCAGTATAGCCTCTCCTATATCTCTCTATATCCTATTGCTAGGCATGATGTGGACATTCCTTTAAGTATTGGTGCTTCAATCTCACAGCCCCACTGAAGCAGGGCTGGAAATATACCACCTAAACCTGCTGCCTTGAACGGTTCAAACGATCTAGTAGATCGCCTTACCCCCTCAAGCGTCACAATCCTTTCCGCCTCAGAGCGATTATCCTGTTTTCTCAGATGCCACGGCATGTCCAATTTGTAACTTCCCGGAAAATGAGTTTCCAGCAGGATTTCATTTATTTCGTCCCAGGTCTCTGACATCTTTCCCGTTCCGACCATATTCTGAAGTCGGCAGACTTCAGATATATTTCTCGTGTTTGAGCAGATGTCCCTCCACGATTCTCTCTTCTTTTTACGTAGAGCTTTCTTTAAGGCTTTGTATCTGCCCCAGGCTTCCATATCCTGAGTCCGTATGGCTCGGTTGAAAGCCTTCCTGCACTCCTTCTTCCGTGCTTCCAGTTCTTTTTTCCACCAAGGGATCAGCCTCTTTACGCCTTCCATCTATGAAGGTTAGTTTTGTCCCCCTGTTTAGAATTGCCAAATTGTTACCTACCGCGAATTCCAGCATATCTTCACCTCTCCGGTTGTAGTCTGTGCTGCCCCACACAGTATTGTGGGCGTTCGCGTTATAACATAATAGTAGTCCCACATTTCTATTCTTGCAGTATTTCACCACAGCCTCCACCTTCTCACCTGGGGGCGAGGCCGGTGAATCATATGGTAGATAGCCCGAGGCTCCGACCCACGCCCCTGCCCCGGACCCCATACGAACCACCACAAGGTCTGAGTTATAAGTAATACTGCCTGAACTCCCCACCTGACTTAAATGCAGGATCTCGTTCTGCTATCTGAATTACCGCAAAACTGATTAGCGATTCTCTCTGGGAGCACTTTTATACTCTTTCTGAGTAGCAGCCAGGGTTCCTGCAGCAGCGCTATGTCCAGCTTCTCTTTAACAAAACATCGACATAGCATATCTGATGCCACCTTACTGTGATGCAGATTGAGTTGCCAAACTTTCAGGGTGTTCCCACCCACCTCCCTCGGTACGGGCCCATCTCCCTCTCTACTGGCGTCTCCCCTAATTATTTAGGTTGACTGCCAGTCGCCCTAACGACTAACGAGTTTTCCGCCTGACCTCTGTTGGCCGACTGAAATTTGATGAAGGTCGACTCTAGTCCACAGTTGAGTCCCCCCCCCCCTCCCCGCTTTCTTCATGTTCAGTCGGACACCATACCATCATAGCGGTTCCGCCTTTGGCCTCGTCGTCATACCTCTCTACTCGGGAGACCTTCCACTTGGAGGTATCTTCGATGCAGGAGTTCTGTCTCTACAGCCTCTTTATGATGATGTCCTTGCCCCGGTCATGGTTGTCATGGTTGCCCCGGGACAAAGATCATCATCCTCTTGATGTTTTTTATAACATCCACACGTTCCACCTTCATCTATCCCCGTCCTGGCGAACTCTTTTTCTCTTGGTCCAAAGCTGCTTCCTTTGCTCGGGACGGCTCGCGCTTTCCCTTGCTGGGATCCGAACTCGTACCTGGCTTAGAAGTAAGTTTCTGATGGATATTATCTATTTTCTTCTGGGCCCGCTTAGAGGTAAGTTTCTGATGGATATTATCCATCTTCTTCTGTGCCCGCCTTTTCGCCTTTGCTTGGATCCGCTTCTGTTAGGACAAATGTTTCCAGTCTGTCAGCTAACTGCTTGACCTCCTGGTCCACCCCTGCCTTCTTAGGAGCCTTAGCTGACGCTAGCTGCTGCCGTTATCTTCCGCCGGATTGTTTTCCACGTTGCCAGCCGATTTGGGATCGGCCTCTCCCGTTTCCTCCAATCCTTTGGAAGTCTCCATCTCTGCAGATTGCTCCAGCCTAGGAACGCTGGCTTCATCTGACTTGTAAAGGTCTACCTCCACCTGCGCCACCTTACCTTCGCAACCTGTTATTTCTTCAACAATATCTCTTGTAGTTTTAAGGGGTAATCGTGACCTGGAGAGTGAATTTTAAACGTTTCTTTCTAAAGGGATTGTGGAAAAAGTACAAATGATATTGTTTGAAATTTTTTAAAATTTTTTTATTTAAGTATGTGCAATCACAAAAAACCAGTTTTCTTTACCTCTTGGTTTTTTATAGATGGCGCTGAAAGTTGAACGTAAAGTGATAAAACGCACTTGTAATTGAGCACTGACGTGGCCCAATTTCAACATTTTTGATCTGGGGGCAAATGCCGCTAACTGAAAAATAAAATTTTAAAATGGCCTAAAAATTTAAGTGAAAATCGCCCAAAATAGGCCCACAATTTAAAATATGGCCACGTCAGTGCTTAATTACAAATGTTTTGTCAGTGTAAGTTCGAAGATATTGCCCGATGGCTAAGATAAAAATGGAATTTTAATTCTTTACCACAAAAAATAAGTCAGCATAATTACCTGGAGATGTTGGCGCGATGGTAACTGTCAGAAAATTAACCTCCTTCACTGGAGGAAGTTCTGTCATTTTTAACCTGCCAATCGGAGCCAACTTCACCATGGCTAGGTGAGAGTCGAATGGATGCAGTGTGCATTTACCGATCCATCGCATAATGGCTGCCTCACAATGCATATCTGACGTTTTTAATTTATAATAAAAAATGCGATTTTATTTAAAATGCATGCATAAAATAAGCTTTTTTTCTTAGCTCTCACAAAAGTTCTATGTGACAAAAACCATGAGTGCCCCAGGTTTTTATCTTTAGAACTTTCGCTAAACAAGGCCGAACGCAACTACTCAAGAGAAAGAGTTGCTAGCCATTATCTGGGCTACTCGCAATTTTCGCAGCTACCTACAGGGGCGAAAATTCATGGTCTATACAGAGCACAAACCTTTAAAAGGAGTCTTTAATGTAAAAGACCATACTTCCCGCTTGGTGAGTTTCCACCACAAACTTTCCGAATTCGATTATAATATCGAATACAAACCCGGAAAGTATAACACGAATGCAGACGCATTAAGCCGCATTCCACGGGAAAATACAGAAGACGATAACGGCCAAACCTTCACGGTAACGGCTCAAGTCCACCACCAAATGGATTCAGACATCAAAGAACACTAAAAGTCGCCTAAAATGTAACGCAGTGACACGGGCTCAAGCGAAAAGCGCTCAATTAATTACAGAAATCCCCAAGACAAAAGATAACTCGTTCAGCGACAAGAACGAAATTCCAACAGCAGAGGAAAATACTAATAGAAGTCCCATAATTTCACCAATTAGCGGTCCAACTGAAATCAACAAAACCTGAGGTGATCACAAACCCCGAGGAAATCAGGACAATCCCTTATAAAAACCGTCTGAAACTGATCGACTTACAACCACTAAGTAAACGTCGTGATGTTTCCGACATTCTCTTCACTCATCAGCTATTAATTGGTGCCATAGACTGCCCTTAAATCCTGCAATCTTTACCCATCTATACCATTCCCCGCAACCTTAGGTCCACTCCCCGTTTCCGACTCGACCGCCATCGCACGAACTACGGTTAACGCGAACCAATTATCAGGATGCTAGGAAAAGTCAACGACTTTTCTCTTCTTTTGACTTCCATCTGAATAAATCATCCTTTCACAAAGCCTTATATCTTGATCCCGCCCATCCAGATCGCCTTTCTTAATTCTTCCTCTTTCCACTTTGCATTTATTATAATTATAGCTCATATTGTAGCTTATACTATTTATTTTGACTTATCATCTATTATAGCTTGTAGTATTAGTATTATATTATATTATAGCTTGTATATTATTGTATTATTATGTTATAGGTTGTGTTAAGCTTAAATAAATATTTGACCTGGTCTCCGAAGAGGGTAAATTTTTAGGGCTTAGTTTCAGTTTGGCTGACTTCAATTTCTTCAATACTTCCCGTAAATTTTCTAAGCGTTTTTCAAAACTTCTTTCAATTACAATAATGTCATCCAACTTCCTACCAAAAATGCGGTTTTCTCTTTATCATCTAAATGAATCTCGACTTGGAATATCCGCTTTTTAAGTCCAACATCGAAAACCACTTAGATCCTGACAGGGTATCTAGCGTGTCATCTATTCGAGGTACTGGATAATTATCTTTCTTTGTAACATCATTTAGTCGACGATGGTCTACGCAGAATCTTGTACTCCCGTCCTTTTTCATCACTAGCACCACTGGGGACATCCACGGGCTCTTTGACTCTTCTATCAGTCCTTCTTTGCGCATTGTTTCAACCATTTTGTCTGTTTCTTCCCGCTTTGCTAGCTGTAATCTTCTTGGCGCTTGCTTAATCGGTCGGGCGTCACCTGTGTCGATTCTATAATGGACTATATCAGTTTTTCCATAGTCCTCGTCATCTATTGCAAAGATTCTTCGATTAACTTTTTTGCTTGGCTGAGTTTATTAGACGGAAGTATCATTTTGATTAGCTGTTTAACGTCCTTCTTTGGCTTCTTGGTTTCATCTACGTCTGAATATTCCGCGATCTCTTCGGCTGGTTCTCCATGATCCAAAACTTTACCTTTCTTTGGTTTGATGGGGTTTCCACGGAAATTTAGGATTCGTACCAAAACTTCCTTCTTTTCATCGATAGTTACTAAACATTTTTAAACGGCGACATTTCGAATTTGTTCTGTTCGATCTGGTTCTACTAGATAGAATTGATACCTCCCGGGATCACCAAGAACTGTTGCTCGTACTAAGGTTTCTGCACAATGAGAAAGCTCAACGTCTTCGTAGGCCACGATGTTCAGCTTCGAGTAGCATGTTGTGATCCCAAAATCACTACATTTATTCTATACTTACCTCAGATCCTAAACGGACACATGCAACTATTTAAATTCCCACGCATGTGCATTTACTTAAATTACTTACCTTCATAAATTGTCACTTACGACCAAACATTTAACTTGCTGACCCTCATAAATTTCCAATGTCCAAATTTCATTTTAAATTAACTCAAATGCTATTGTTCTACGTTCAGACACATGTCTTATCTTTTATTCTTTTTGTGCTACATTTCTTGTTAGAATATTTATACATAACAAGAATTGTCTGATTGGTCAGCTTGAAGGTAAATAACTCTGAATTAACGCAGTAAGTGGGATATTTTCGCTGACAGTACAGCGTTATGTAAAATTTTATAAAATAAGATTTCGACGCTAAACTCGTCGAAGTCTGGGATACTCCGTCGTGAAAGTAACATCGTGTTCGCGCTTAAGTTTGTTTAAAAAGTGATGCATTAAAAATTATAAAAGTGCTTTAGATTAAGCTGTTTTATCTGTACATCTAAAATACACGGTACGATCCCGTGTTATTAAAATATATGAGTGATTCCTTTTAATTAATAACACATATCCCAGCTTCCCCCTGTGTCGCTCTTCTCGTGTGGCGAAAGCACGGCGACATTTTGGGTTACAACAAGCAATTTGGTCCCAGAGCCATAGGAATCTCTCTGTTGTCATATTTCATGATTCTTCTTCCAATATCCAGTTGAATGTTGTGTGCTCTCATGAAATCGAGGCCAAGTATGCACTCATCTGTTATATCTGCGGCAAGAAATCTGTGCGGAAATCGATTGTCGCCGAGGGATATTGTCATTAATATTTCCCCATACACTTCAACGGATTCTCCTGTGGCTGTCCTCAAAATGTATAGATTTTTGTTCCTATGCCAGTTGTCTTAAGCATAATCAAACCGAAGAATAGACCTGGAAGCACCTGTGTCTACTGTTATCGTGCATTTTTATTCTTGAACTCTCCCGCTGATTACTAAGCTGCTATCTTTTCGCTGCAATTTCTTAATGTTGATGATGATTCCGGGGGCGTCGATTCTATTGGCCATCTCCTACCCCGCAGAGTTGGTCTTTACTCGTTTCCCTGTTGCGAGCGTAGTGTTGGTTTTCTGCATTTTTCACAGCCAGATCCGGATTTTCTCTTGTCATCTTGTGGGGAGTTTGATCTTCGTCGTACTGCTTGCTGTAAGTCACGATCTGCAAGTAAATTAATAAATGCTTCTTTGGCTACCTCATTGACATAATCTTGGCTAAACTTGGGATAAGAGAAATGTGTCAGGCTTTCTATGTTCGCACATAACTGCTGCAACGTCTCTCCATGCTTCTGTGTTCGACTCCATAGCTGTAGACGGTAGACCTCTTGCATGTGCTGGTTGCCGTATCGTAATTCTAAGGCTTGTACTAAAGATGAATAATCGTACCTGAGCTCTGCTGGTATATTCTGTAACAGTTCTGCAGCTGCTCCTCTGAGTGCTAAAATTAAAGCTGTAGCTTTTTCCTAGTTAGTCCAAAAGTGAAGTCTGTATGTTTGCCAGGGCGTTTGTTCACAGTCACATCTCACACATCGCTGTATGCCGTTTCTGGTAATTCCCAAGTTCAGTCCTAATTTTCTTCATTGATTCCATTTCACATTTAGCTTCTTTTATTTTGAGCTGTCCAGAAACTTCTACCTCTTCCAATCTCTTTTCAATATCTGACTTTATCTCACCCATTTTATAATCCATATGACTTTCGAGGTTGATTTTGATAGAGTTTGCTATGGTCTCAAGTTTCTACAGTTGATTCCAAACCTTCAAGCTGTTTCTGCATAAAAATTACCATCTCGGCTTTCATTTTTTGAACTGATGCTTTAAGTTCCGATACTGATGATTTTTGTTCTTCCAGTGCCGCTTTCAATTCGCTTACGGGCCCTTACATCGACGATTTCTGTTCTTGCATCGAGGATTTCAACTCTGCTCTTGATGATTTCTGTTCGTCCATCGATGCTTTTAATTCGGTTACGGACCCTTCCACCGATGATTTCAACTCTGCTGTTGAGGATTTCTGTTCGTCCATCGATGCTTTTAATTCGGTTACGGACCCTTCTTTTAATTAGACCGTCGACGATTTCTGTTCAGCCATTGATGCTTTTAATTCTTCCTTGGAAGATTTCATCTCACACATCAGAGCATTGAGAAGATCTGTCATGCTTGAAGTAGTTGCTTCTTTTTCTTCTGGCCCGTCTTCAAAATCAAAAGCCTCTGGATTCTTTCCTTCCTTTTCCATAGCTTCTTCTAGTAACGCTACCAGGGCACATTTATTTCCCATTGTAGGTAGGGAACGTTTACTTAATTCCCCCTTCTAAGAATTTACCCTTGCCACGATTCCTTGAGCATCACTAAACTATCCAGAGATAATTCACTTTAATACCAATGATTTTTTCGACAACTTCAAACAAATCTCGTGCGCGCAAATGCCCGCGACTCCTCCAAAACTGTCTAGACATGCGAATTATTCGGTCTCCTCACTGAACCTCTTGAGTTACTTCTCATGGCGATCGCATTTCCTCCTGTTCTAGTCTCTAAAACTTTTCCGGCTAAACTTGAATAATGCAACCATCGCACATCTCCAACGGCCTTTTCTTCAAAAAAAACTTCCTCGCTTATCAATTGCTACGACTTTTCTCTCGAGAATCTTCCTGACTTTACTTTTTGCATAACTAGTTCCGACCGACTCTTGCAACCGCGTCACTGGCTCATCTTGTCAAGCAAACACGCACACATGCACACCGTCGCTAGCCACATATGGTTTTCATTGTTTCGAAGTCAGATGACTTTGCTAAAACTGGTTTTTGCCCTGCTGGGCGTGCGGTACTTCAATTGTGCGCCGTTAAGTGCTATTTTAATCATGATAGAACTGCAATTTTAAGAACTTTTGAAATCATATGTGCGGGAGTTGAGGAAATTAAATAGGAAATTATTTAATTTAATTAAATAAATTCTCTCGGATTTCCGCGCACTGATTTTAATGTTGGGGTGTCGTTGGATAGGGAAAATTATGCCGCGTCGGATAATGTAAATTATGCCGGAAAGTAATTTTCTTTGCAGGTACTTTTTCTTACAGGTGCTTTGCAGGTAACTAATTTTAAATGATAATTCCGAGGAGTTACGTGGGTTGGCGTAATTCACGTTCTTGGAATTATCAAGGGAAGAAAAAAAATGTTCTGTGTCATCTGAAGAACCTGCGAGGCAGAGGAGGCTGAGAAAGCTCGCTCATACCGGTGGTCTGACTCCGTTAACGATAGTGAGTCTGAGTTCCTTGCGTGCTGCTAATGAGACGTAGGTAACCCTAGGCACTCTCTCGTAGTAGAGTCAGGCGCCTAATGTGTGGTAAGACCCATCCTCAGTCTCATGCTCTCTCTGAAGTAAACGGGATTTTACAGTATGCAAGGTCTTCTGCTCATTGCACGGAATGTAATTGGTGGTCTGCAACAGATTCCTGAAGTAAGATGGCGTTATATCCGTAAAAACTGGCATATGTGTGGAGTTCAGAACGAATAGATGGCTTGAAAAGTGATACTACTAGAGGACTGCTTTAATGTGTTAAAAGAATTTAGTTCTTTCCCTCGGAAGTGAAAGCTAGAATTTTTCCTTAACAAATCTGTTAATAGTGCAGCTATGTTGGCAATCCAAGAAAGCTCTGCCATTTCGTATGCAGGGTGTTTGAGATCTCGAACGAAAGAAGAAAATAAAACAATTTCAACCAGGGTTCCGCAAGAATCGTTGCACAATCGACAATCTAGCTTTTCTCGAGGCGGAGATTTTGGAAGCATTTGCTTCTAATAAATTCGTCTTATCAATTTTTTTCGATATCGAAAAAGCATACAATACAATCTGGAAACGAGGAATTATAGAAGAAATGATAGAAATGGGGATTAAAGGAAAGACGGCTGTATTTATTTCCAACTTTCTGAAAAACCGAAAGGCCTCTTCACTAGTAGGTAACGTCTCCTCCGCGGAGAGGGATTTAGAGAACGGAATTCCCACTTGATCTGTCTTAACCGTCACCCTTTTCCTAATCGGTATCAATAGCATTTTTCGAGTAATAAAGCACCCAGTTAAATGCGCTATGTACGCTGATGACCTAGTAATCTTTACCACATCTAACAAGCTCCTAATTTGTCAAACTGAATTGCAAAAAACTATCTTAGCACTTAACAACTGGTGTGACAAAACAGGTTTTCGTTTCTCCCAGCAAAAATCCGTCGCTATGCTGTTCACAAGACGAAGGAAGAATGTCTTCGAGCCCGAACTCCTCCTGAACAAGAACCCTATTTCCTATGTAAGGCGACACAAATTTCTCGGCATGGTATTTGACTCAAAACTTAAATGGACGGAACATATAAAATAAATAAAGACATAAAGCACAAGAAACCTGAACTTACTAAAGATACTAGCCCACTCAACATATGGATCTGACACAAAACTCCTGCTAAGGGTACTGAACACGGTGGTTCTCCCAATAATCGACTATGGTAGTTCTGTGTACTCGTCTGGCCCAGAAAACCAAATTAACACACTAGATACCATACAGACAACTGTTATACGAATAGCAACCGGAGCCTTTCGCACTAGCCCTACCAAAAGCCTCCTGGCAGTATCCAATCAAACTCCAATGAAATATAAAAGATTAAAACAAGACGCCATGTATGCCCTTAAAGTCCTCTCATTTGAAGATCACTTCCTTTCACAGAAAATCAACAACACCGCTCTTATCGAAAAATTAAAACAAAGAAAACGGACATCCCAACCAATATATGTCCGACTAAAAACTACCTTAGACAATCTCGAAATCCCATACAATATCCTCCTACAAAGACAAAAATCAACCAGATCACCCCCCCCTGGCTTACTGCCAATATAAATAATGACTTAAACCTATCCCTTTATAAAAAGAAAAATACGCCACCGGCATTATATTCTAAGCTTTTCCTTGAACAAATCACAAATAGTTACATAAATCACACCAAAATATTTACGGATGGATCTCTAAAAGACAACGAAGCTGGATGCGCCTTTACATGTGATGAGACAGAGAAACAATTCCACCTTCCCAACCACACAAGTATTTTTTCAGCTGAACTTTATGCAATTGAAAAGTCACTCGAATTTTGCAGTAGGGGCATTTCACGCGAAGCGGACAGCGAAAAAAATGTCAAGTACTGGATTTTGTTCATATTTATTTTAATTGTATTTCTATATGTCCTGAATGAATGTGCATTTTTATTTTTTTTTCTATGAAGTCTAGTTGCCCTTTTATAAGCCTTTAAAGAATTGACAAAATTTGAGGAGTGGGTTTTTTGAAAAAAAAGTTTGCTATTATTCAAAGTGATAGAAGAAAAGTAAATAGTGTTATCTTAGAGAAAAATAAATGTGTTTCTTGGCAGTTATTACAGAGTTGAAAAAAAATTTTTTTTTCGTATAGAAAACCGGAAGTAAACATATGAAATCATATTTTACTTAACTTCGGTATTTTTAAAAAATTTTATTTTTATCTTAAAATGTATCTTATGGTTCATAAATAATATGTGTAAAATTTTAGAATGGGATCTGCATTCGTTTCGGAGATATAGAATTTAAAGTTAAATTTTTTCATGTTTCCATACAAAACAATCGCACTGGTCAAACGCCGACTACGCGCTGCACTGTGTTCAAATGCAGATCCCATTATGAAACTGAACAAGCAGTTACTGTACATTTGAAGTTATTTTTTGAGCTATTTAAAAAAAAAAAAATTAAAAATGCCGAAGTTTGTCAAAATTTAATTTTAAATATTTATTTTGGATTTTTTACATGAAAAAAAAATCCAATTTCGAATTCGATACCACGACTGTGAAGAGCATACAATTTCCTATAAGAATCACTATTTTACTTATTTTTATATAAGTTTCTTAATATGATTAATTACCTTTGCAACAGGTCATACATAACTTTTTCCAAATTGTGGGTTGTCCGCTTCGCGTGAAATGCCCCAGTAGACAAAATTCAATTGAAAAAATTGTTGTATGCACAGATTCCCGCAGCTCCATAGAAACAATAGCTGATATCTATACAAATCACCCAACTGCCCATAATATTCGCGAAACATTATCCGTAAACCCAAACAAAACTGTCACCTTTCTCTTGGTGCCTAGCCACGCACAAATCGAAAGGAATAACCGTGTAGATAACTTAGCCAAACTAGCAAACTACCCCAAGACGAGCATATCCCCTTTTGGTATGTTGATTTTAAAAAGCTTGTTAGGGCACAAATAAATAGAAAATGGTTAGAAGAATGGCAATCAATCCCAACACAGAATAAATTGCGAGCAATCAAAGATAACTTAAGGCACAGCCTACAGATAGAACAGCTAACCAGAAAAGAATCTATTATACTAACAAGGTTACAGATCGGACATACTTCCCTCACACACAGGCACATCCTGAGCAAGGAATCCTCCCCCCCCCCCCCCCCCCCATATTTCAAATGTAACCATACGTTAACAATTCCTCACATCTTTGGCGAGTGTGTGCACATCTCAGAAATGTCAGACAAAGATTCAAAATTTCGAATATAAATGATGTAATGTCAGAAAATATTAAAAATATTATTAAATATTATTAAGCCAAATAAATATAATATTAAAAAAAAAAAAATCATGATAGAAATGCAATTTTAAGAACTTTTGAAATCATATGTGCGGGAGTTGAGGAAATTAAATAGGAAATTATTTAATTTAATTAAATAAATTTTCTCGGATTTCCGCGCACTGATTTTAATGTTGGGTTATCGTTGGATAGGGAAATTATGTCGCGTCGGATAATGTAAATTATGCCGGTAAGTAATTTTCTTTGCAGGTACTTTTTCTTACAGGTGCTTTGCAGGTAACTAATTTTAAATGATAATTCCGAGGAGTTACGCGGGTTGGCGTAATCCACGTTCTTGGAATTATCAAGGGAAGAAAAAAAATGTTCTGTGTCACCTGAAGATCCTGCGAGGCAGAGGAGGCTGAGAAAGCTCACTCATATCGGTGGTCTGACTCCGTTAACGATAGTGAGTCTGAGTTCCTTGCGTGCTGCTAATGAGACGTAGGTAACCCTAGGCACTCTCTCGTAGTAGAGTCAGGCGCCTAATGTGTGGTAAGACCCATCCTCAGTCTCATGCTCTCTCTGAAGTAGACGGGATTTTACAGTATGCAAGGTCTTCTGCTCATTGCACGGAATGTAATTGCCACTTGCTGTTTTAGTGAATGGTCCTACCGTATCTATAGATACTACATCGACTAAGTTCACCGTTGTTGTTGTAATTGGTATTACTTCCTTGTTGCGTTTCTGATATTTATTTTTCGCACATAGTTCGCATTTATTTACGTATTTCGCTATGGTTTTCCTCATTTTGCTCCATTTGAGTTTGTTAAACATCCTGACTCTTCTATATGCCCTCCAGTCGGTGTTGAATGAAAACTGTGCAGTATTTCCTGGATTTCTTCTTTACCTGAGATATATTTCTGCGGTTTATATATTTGAACAATCACATCTTTTAATTTTTGGCTGCCTAATTCTTTAAATGCGGTTATACTGATTAATTTAAATATCTCACTTTCTGCAAAAAAGCTTTTGAGTCAAAGTCTGAAGTTGTTTACTAACGTCATTTTCCAGTATTTCGAATACCTGTACTAATGCTGGTTCTACTGACTGGGTGTATGTTTTTATGTACCGCTTAGATATTATCTTATTTTTGAGCATTATCTTATCTCCGATTTTAGATTTGTAGCTACAGTTTTTTAATTGTATGCCCGGTAAGTGTGTAAGGTCTACTATATAAACCAACCCAAATCACCCTACACTTCCAACAAACACTATTGAGCCAACAACCTACTATATAAACTAACCCAAATCCCTCTGCACTTACAACAAACACTATTGAGTCAACAATTTTAACCAAAATCCAAATGCTTAAATATCATCTGAATGTTCCTAAATAATATTTAGTCAGTCCGTAGACTCTTATTTAGGTTACTAAAATAAACTCTTAATAAGTAAAACAAATTCTAATAAAATAATACGAAATCCAATAATAAAAAATACTTAAATATTGAAAGAGAAATTAGATGTTAGTTTAGAATAGAATCAAGTCAAATACTTTAGGTTAGGGTCAGGCTAAATAACAAAATATTTATAACGTATACATTATAATAGAAATTATAAAAATAAAAAACACATATAAAATACATTATTCAGGCATTCTACAAAATTTCATCATATATAATAATTATAAAAGAAATCAAAGCGCTGCCTCCTGCTTCATGAAAAACAACATAGGCCAAACCTTACAACGTCTTTCATCACATTGATTTATTACGATCATACTTCTTATACTTACGATATTTCTCCTGGCATGAACGCAAAACGCCATCTTGACGACGATGTTCTTCTGGAAGTGAGAGAGAAGACAGGGGATTAAAAATAAGGAAGACGTGCAGACATAGCCAAAAAGGTTTTTTGAATTTTGAGAATCACCAAAAGGTTTGTGATTAAATCGAGTCGCGGACAATTATAATTACTTCAGAAGCCTACAGAAGCCCAGCAAAGAAATTTAAGTCAGCTAGGATTGAATTATGAGGAGTCACTGCTGTACGTGCTAGCATACCAAAGGATGTCCCAGGAAAGTACAAATGAAAGAAATAATAATAACTAATAAAATAAAATAATAATAAATAAAATTTGAAGACGCCTGAACTAAATAAAATATCATATAACAAATTATATTAATTCAATTAGGTTAGTTTTGCTTTGAAAGGTTAACTTTGATTAAGGGCCTAGATTTGAAACGTTACCAGACCAGTTAGATATGTATCAAGGACGGCCGTAGGGATTATTAGGAGAAAAAGATCTGTAAAAGCATATGGATGAGAAACTAAAAAATAATAATAATTTGAATTACAAATTTCGACAAGTCATTTATATCAACTTTTATTCTTGACAAAGCATCTGGTCTCACGTTTTCTTTTCCTTTCACATATTCAATTTCGAAATCGAATTCTTCCAGGTCTAATCTCAGCAGTGTTAGTTTTGATGTGGGGTTTTTCATTCCAACAAGGTACACTAGTGGCCGGTGGTCTGTTTTTACTCGAAATCTTCTGCCGTAAACGTAAGGTTTGAAATACGTTATCGCCCAGTGGCAGTTCCTTTCCGTCGATATTTCGCGACAATATTTCTCCGCATGCATCATTTGATGCATCGTTTGAAATTATGAAGGGTGTTGCAGTATCTATCCGTCGATTAATTTCGTGTTTATGAACTTCCGGGATCCGTTAATTTTTTGTGTATACCGGGGTATTAACGGAAAGTTCTATATTTTGCTGATAGAATTTATGTGTCGACAGTGGTTCATCATATTTTTTTTATCATGTTATTGTCGGCATGCATCTTAAAGCTGTGCTTTAGCATAGTCTGGGACGTTATTGAAATTTAGCTTGGATATTACCTTATGCGCTCTATTTGAGTTGTTTGGTTTTGTTTTCGTAATGTGAAAATGTTCTAAAGGTTCTATTTTTATTTCTAATTCTTTTATTATTACTGAATTATATATATACATTATTATTATATTTTATTAGTTGAATTTCTGTGTTTAGGATGACTAAATCATCAGAGTTATTTCCGTTGGAAATTTTTACTTTTCTCATGGTTTCACATCGAGGTGGTATGGCTATTGAGTTTGGTGTTGGCCCACTTGAAATGGGCAATACTACTACTTCCTAATTAATGGTGATTGAGAGTGTCCACTAACCCTAATATTGCATTTGCTTCAATAGCGAAATCTTCGTCCACAATTCGGAACGAGTACTACTCGACTGACGCTTGTTTGTTAAAAATAAGTTTAGTTGTGGTTGTCCCGATAGTTTGTTTTTTCGCGTTAGTTACTACTTGTATTATGCAGTTATTCTTAGTATTGTATAACTGGTCGTCGCTGATTTTTCTTCGTTTAAATATCGAAATGTCCGCGCCAGTGTCTATGATAAATGTGCAGGTTGATTAGCACATTTTCACATGCGCTTGAATAAAATTTGTTAGTGAAAGGTTTAGTTGGTGTATTCGGGGTTTGATTGCGTTATGCCCCCCAACCGGGCCATTTCTGTGTCGGCCTGGGGGTCCTGATATTCCCCCGACTCGTAGTGGTTTACTCTTCTGTTTTGTACGTTTGCCCGATTTTTATTATTTTGAGTTCGGTTTGCCTGCTGTACTTGCATGGGCCGGTAATTCTTATTGTAGCTACTGTTATTATTATAATTTAACCTGTTTTGATTGTTGTAGACCTGCCTGTTGGAATTATTGTAATTTTGTCTGTTGTTATATCTGCCATTATTGTTATTGTTGTTGTATTATTATTTATTTCTGCCCTTGTTTGGGTAGTTCTCTTATCTTTCGAGATAGTTGCTCATATATTGGAGAATGTTAAATGTTTGTTCCTTATCTCCTGCTGTCGCCTTTGCTGTTATCTCCGGTAGTGTTGTGAGATTACTGGCTTTTAATATGGGTGCTGTTTCTTGGTTGTTCACATTATCGATAAATGCTTGGACCGAAAATTTTTCGACTACTTTTTCAGCGGCCTCTCCTGTCGCCACTTTCTCAGCTATCAGTGCTCTAGTTAGCTGAGTAGAGAGGTTTTCAATTTGATTGGGAAAGGCTGCCAATTTTTTATTTCCTTGTAGTGGTACTCTACGTCCCACTGCGTCCCACGAAAGCTTGGTTGACAATTATTGCCGTATTTTGGTTTTTATTGCTTCGATCGAGTTAGTATCGTCTGTTATTACAAGCTTGGCTTTTCATGTTATTCTTGTCTTAATAAATTTTATCATTATGGTTTTATGGTCTGTTGACGTCAACTCATTAAGCAGTTCGATTCGATGAATGCTTTCGTTGCCTCATGTTTCCCGTCATATTTTGTGATCAAGGAGGTTGCCGTTTTTATATCAAAAGCCATAGTTTGTTCCTATTGAGTGTTTATTAGTTTCGAAATATCTCCTGCTAGCTCTTTCATTTGTTTGTAAATTGGTGCGAATATCAATGTTGTTTCTGCGTCTCTTGGTAAGCTTACGCAGCTTTCTGCTGCCTCAAGCAGTTTGCTCACTGATTCTCCTTTTGCTTGCAATGTTTTTCCGGTGTATTGCCGGTTTTTAGTTTTGTTGAAATTTGTTAATATTTTCTGAAGTTCATCACTGCTTTTACTTAATTCTTCCATTCGTGGCTGTGCATGTGTTCATACCATCAGCATTTTACACTTTTAGTACTGTTGGGCTATTTAAATATTTCTTTCTTAGCCTTCTCTTATGATCTTTGTACAGTGTGTAGATAAATTCAGCTACTTTAATTAATATTATTATGAGCATTAGGCATGTGATCTGATTATTTTCGACGTTGGCATTATTTGATTCAGTACCACCCATGTTGCCATGTATTATTCGTATTGATGGATGTGGTCCAGTTAGCGTGGAGAACCTTGTGCTGGGGCCAAATCCTCTGCTTCAGCTCGATGTCACGGTATATTTGTGCTGTGACAAAATCCTCTGCTTCAGTTCGATGTCACGGTATATTTGTGCTGTGGCCAGACCCTCTGCTTCAGCTCGATGTCACGGTCGCCATGTACTATTTGCCTTGTTGAACTAGCCTGTAGTCACGCGTCTCAATCTGCGAGCAGCCAATAGGCTTGAAATCCAATGGTATTGCCTGGGAGCAGCCGATAGGCTTGAACTCCAATGGTATTGTCTAGGAGCAGCCGTTAGACTTAAACTCCAATGGAGCAGCTAAATTAGCCTTGACTCCGAGATAACGGTCAGAAAGAGCAGCTAAACAGCAGGAACTCTTTAGTCCAAAAACTTTTTTATTGCATAAAGCTAAGTTTTATATACAAATTTTCTTATGCTAAAATGCTTATTCTAAGTGTTGACTTTGACCATGCTCATAACTGCAAAATATCTTGATTGAAGTAAGCAATTTGTTCTTGGATGACTCAATTGCTTTAAGCGCCACGAGCTTGTTGACCGCCTAGTGCTGGTTCTTTAGGTGAGTCAAGCGCTCAAGAATATCTATGGTGCACTTGCTTGGGTTGGCTGTAAAGCTTAAGTTTGTTTACTGTTTATACTTGTTGTTTACGCTCGATTTCGATTACTTTTGAAAGCAATTGGCATTTGAATTGCATGTACTAACGAAATTCAGATTAATTATGTGGTATATTACAATATTATCGACTTCGTTAATTGAGAGATAAAAAAATACTAGGAATAAAAGAACATTATTCTTGAAGGCGAAAGAAAAGTGTAATTTAATCTATTATGAGACTGAAGGTCTCAGCATTTAGTGCGGGAGTATTAAGATGTTTTTAATTTTATTTGCTAGATGATGCTAGTAGAGATGGGAACCAAATCGAAAAGTATCGATACTTGGCTGTAATGTGAGCCATGCTTTAGCTTGTCGGTATAAACAAGCAATTTATACTCTGTGGTTGGCACTTCTGCTAGCTGCTGCGGATGTGATCGTTTGGGGAAGAAGAAGAACACATTCGTGACAGCTGCCAGAGGTGAGACCAGCACATGAGGTAAGAGAAAATAAAATTGCACATAATTTTCTAGATTTATCTAAGCCATCCTGGCTTGGATAAATCTCTAATAAGGCTTCTTCCTTCAGAAACAATTAAGTCCACGATCAGGAGTCTGGAGTTTGTGAGTGAAGGCAAATCCATAAACAACTTACAGGGCGAAAATTTTATGTACAATAGCCCCGTACCACATAGTTCAGTCTAACATTTGTATCCAGGAACAATTAAGGGGAAAAGAAAGAAATTTATGTAATGTATGTGTGTGCGTATGAGCAACGTGAAGTTGCCGCAGGATGTTCAAGTGGCACGCGCTAGCTGGCAGCACGTCCTAGTTCGTCGGTATGTTGTGTGAGTCCTTGAACATCCGATTCACACGTTTACAACAGAATTTCGCGTGCCTGTGGCGAGAGAAGGTTGTGGACTCCTTCTCTCAGGTCTGCCATGAAGGATAAAAAAACGAGAAACAGAAAAATAGAAGGAAGAGTAACAGGTGTGGTGTCACCTGTTACCCTTAGCCGCACTGAACCATCTTGAAATTAACAAAAAAAAACAAGAAAAAGACTACCCCCATAGGCGATGGTTCAGGCACTAACCCACCACTATACCTACACCTGGCTAAGGTGTAGGCCCAACCTGAAAGAAGAGTGCTGAAAAGAAACTAAATCAGAACAAAAATTTCAAATAATCAATAAGAAGATCTAGGGTAAGGGATTAGGGATGAATGATGAGGGAAACGAGAGGAGGAAGAAGCTTCATAGGGTTTCCTGAAATAAAAAAACAAAATTTAACTCATATAATCCATATTATCATAATCTAGTAACAAAATCTTAGATATCTTAAGTTTCTAAAGTTTTTCTTTAGCCTCATGGGCAGCAATTATAAGAATGAATTAAAAAGTTAAACATATTGCCTGAAATCTTAATGAGAGTAAAATTCATGTAAGCAAACAAAAGTCTACGTAATTCCTATATTTTCTAGAGTACTTAACTATTCTTATGAAATACAATTGTGTAAGGAAACTATGTTGGTATAACCTTTAAAACTAGAAATTCAATTTTGGAATTTGGTATAAAAACACACAATCGAACTAATGGAGATTATATATTAAGTGCATATTCGAAGTTGGGGATTTCCGTTTCTTTTTCTCTTATTCAGCCAAAAACCGGCGCTGGTATCTAGCTAGATATCGCGTACTAAAGTGCGGGGCACAAATCGAATATTCGGTATTTTGCAAAAAAAGTCATCTATATATAGATAGTCTTGTGTTCTCGTATTTAAAGCCGAAATATTGCCGAACTCTTGTTTCACCATTCAAAAAAAAAAAATCAAAAATAGGAATCTATCCTCTGTTCGTTAGATAAAATGAAATCTTGGCATAAATGACAAGCATGGGATTAAGCAAAGTGCTCTCCACTAAGAAGAGATATTATAAGGGAATCTTAACATGAAAACTGGAAAGCTACTGATTGCTATGCCTTCCTAAAATTGTAAATCAAACTTAAGCAATGCACTAGTAGAAAACAAGAAAATTGAAATTACGCTATGTTATCTCGTTATACGCAACATCATTTCTAAGCACTGTAATGAATTAAAATGTGGAGTGGGTCTGGCTACATATATATATATATATATGTGGGATCTAGGTTCCTAACGACTTTCAGCTCGTTTTAACTCAAATCAAAACAATCGCTTTGGAATGCGAAATCACTGCTACGTCTGTTTCCCCTGCAAAACGAAATCAACTGCAGCTGTGTTTATCAGTTGGAGATTACCGCTTACCCGTTAGTAGAATCAGTTTAGTTGATCAGCCGGCGCGTCGAGATGCAAAGTTGCTTAATCTCTGCTAAGTTGTACAAGAAAGGAAACGGATTGTGTTAAGTTGCATTAAGCTATAATTTCAATTAATTTTACTTACTTACTATTGTAATCGGGTTAATAACTTTCTGAAGTGAACTTACAATCATATTTGAACTAGTTAGTGGCTTAGTACTTAGTGAAAATACTCAACTGGTGAATTACTTTTCAAATACATGGATTTTCTTTAAACATTGCATTTTATCGTAATACCCTTAAACCCACAAAATTATGGTGTCAGAAGTGGGATTAAATCAAAAAGTGCAATTTTAATAATATTGTAAGTGCAACCGTTAAGTGGCGTAGTGGGAATTTAAGAACATTCTTGAAGCTGCCTCGTGGAGTTTCGGGCAGGCCAGCATAAACCAAGGAGAAATTAAGGTCAGATCGTTCCTTTTCTATACTTAACAAACATCAATCCTAACATAATTTTTTGAAAAAATTACTAACTTAGTAGCGAATTTTTAAGATTTTAAAGAATTCTCACGAGGAATAAACTTTGCCGTTAATTATTCAGATGGTGGACAGTAATATTACGGTAATGAAATTCATAGACAGTGAGTGAACAATTAACGCTTAAACTAAAACTAAAGAAAGTATAATTAAAGAAAGAACGTTTTGTTGAATGTTGCATAAACTGAACTTATATGGATGAGTTAGAAAAGTATACAGTGGTTGAGTTGCAGAATATTTTACGCGAACGCGGTTTATCTGTGAGCTACAAGAAAAAGCAAGACTTAATTGAGCGTGTGAAACCCTTACTGGAAAGTGTCAGTGAAGAATCAGATTCAAGTGAAGGTAACCGCGATCCTCCCGTTTTAGAAAGAGAAGAGGTCGAATTTAATAATCATTTTGATAATAAAGTGGGTGCTAAAGGGTTTGCTACGAACGTTACGGACATGACGCAAGAAAGGGAGACCGTGTCTAATAATTTTGTATTTAAAGATATCGAAGAATCTCTTGAGATTTTCAGTGGCGAGTCGGGGAGAAACGTAGTGTCGTGGTTGAAGACTTTGATGATATCGCGACGGTATGTAATTGGAACGATGTACAAAAATATTTATACGCTCGAAGGCTACTCCGTGGTGCTGCAAAACTCGCAATAGAAGCTTCTGTAGGAATCTGCGGTTGGGAAAAGCTAAAGGCAACTTTAGAGAAGGAATTTAGTGATGCTCCAACAAGTTTGAGTATACATCGATCATTAGAAGGTCGTAAACGGGGGCCAAATGAGACTTTATTAGAGTACCTTTACGCGATGAAGCAGATCGCAAACCGCGGATCAGTAGATGAGGAATCTCTGGTAGCATACATTGTCGCCGGAATCTCAGACTATGTGCAGAATAAAGTTGTTCTCTATGAAGCTAAGACGGTAGATGAATTAAAACAAAAATTCAAAACATATGAAACTATGAAAGCGCATCAAAAAGATTTAGCCTCTAATAGGAAAGTCACGAAACCTGAAAGCAATAAAGACAAATCTAGTCAAAACGCGCGAAGATGTTTTACTTGCGGAGCAAAGGCCCATCTCACGAATAATTGTCCGCATCAGGGCAAGGGGTAACGCTGCTTCAATTGTGGGGATTTTGGTCATAGAGCAGCCAGTTGCCCCCAACCAAGGACGCAACGAGCGAGCACATCAAATAATGAGGGAACGAGGAACCAAGTAAATTCGATCACAATTCCTGATCTGACTGTTACCGTGAGACTTGGATGCAGAGAATACAAGGCCCTAATTGATACCGGAAGTAGTGTAACTCTCGTTAGGAATTCGATAACGACACGCACTGATGTCTCATCTTTACCTTTAGAAAAGGGACCAAGCATTTTCCTTACGGGGTTTGGGCAGAATCTCAAGCGTACGTTAGGCTCACTCTTAATAACTCTAAATATCAATGGCGATGACTATGATGTATGTTGCCATGTCGTGCCGGATAACTGGATTAGCCAAGATTTTTTAATAGGAGTCGACGTAATAAGGGAAGCCAAGTTGATACTGGAAAGTGGAAGGTTGCTCATGAGTAGGATAAGACCTACGAAGTTCGATGAGGAGACCGATTTCCTAGGAAAAATAGACGTTTTGTACCTAGTTGAAGAGTCGAAGCCTGACAATTTAGAGGAGATCGAGAATGTAAACTACAGGGAAGCAGTTCGAGATATCATCAATGAATACACGCCGCAGAAACCGAAGGAGTCCTGTATCAAAATGGAAATCAGATTAGAGGACGAACGACCTGTGTATTCCAAACCGCGAAGACTAGCCCCGAAGGAAAAAGACGCAGTTAGTGAGCAGATAAAGGAATGGCTAGATGAGGGGATCATAAGGCCAAGTTGTTCCAGCTTCGCCAGTCCAGTTGTTCTCGCCAAGAAAAAGGATGGTAGTTTTCGGTTGTGCATCGATTTCAGGCGTCTCAATCGCTATGTAATAAAGGATCGTTATCCGCTGCCCATTATGGAAGAAATTTTGGAAGATCTTCATCAGGCCACTGTGTTTACCACTTTGGACCTTCGTAACGGGTTTTTTCACGTCGACATTGAGGAATCCAGTCGAAAGTTTACAGCCTTTTTAACAACGAATGGACAGTTTGAGTTCAATAAGGCACCTTTTGGGTTATGTAATTCTCCCGCCGTTTTTCAAAGGTTTATAAACACCATATTTCAGCCGCTGATCCGAGACAAGACATTGCAGGTTTATATGGATGACATTATCATACCTTCGTCAGACGAAGTTGAAAATCTAGAGAAGTTGAAGAGAACACTAAACGTAGCTGCAGAGCATGGACTAAAAATCAAGTGGTCGAAATGCAAATTCCTAAGGAAAAATGTTGAATTTCTTGGGCATGTGGTAGGACAAGGTAGTATAAAACCATCAAAGGATAAGGTCCTTGCAGTTCAGAAGTTTCCCATCCCACGCGACGTAAAATCGGTTCAACGTTTTCTCGGACTCACCGGTTTCTTCCGCAAGTTTATCCCCAATTATTCAAAAATCGCGAAGCCTTTAACCGACTTAATAAGGAAGCACGTTAAATTCCAGTTCGAACAGAGAGAACAGGATGCATTTAACCTTCTCAAGGAACTTCTTTGTTCTGAACCTGTACTTAAACTATTCAACCCGCATTTAGAGACTGAACTTCACACAGACGCTTCCAAGGTAGGATGTGGAGCAGTCTTGTTGCAGAAGCATGCTGATACAGGAAAGTTCCATCCGGTATTCTACATAAGTTTCAAGACCACCGATCCGGAGACACGATATTCTAGCTACGAGTTGGAGGTACTAGCAATCGTAAAGTCACTCAAAAAGCTACGGCATTATTTACTAGGGCTAAAATTTAACTTATATACGGATTGCAAAGCGTTTGAGCTCACGATGCGCAAAAGGGAGATAAGTAGCAGAGTTGCAAGATGGGCACTTTTGCTGGAAGAATTTGATTGCAGAGTACATCACCGATCCGGGTCTACTATGCGCCATGTTGATGCCCTGAGTCGGTATCCTGCAGTGTTTTCTGTAGAAAGTGAAGTATTACAACAAGTAAGGAAAGGTCAGGAAGAAGATAACTTTTGTCGGCTTGTGATGAAGTGTTTGGAGCGAGGAGAATATGAGGATTTTCTAGTACGAAATAATGTCCTATATAAATTCGTAAATGGAAACTACTTGCTCGTTGTCCCGAAGTCCATGCAGAGAGCCATTATAAGGAACATTCATGAACGCGGCCACATAAATTTGAAGAAAGTGGAAACACTGTTGCGTCAAGAGTACTATATACCGAAATTGATTGAGAAAATACAGACTGTCCTACAAAACTGCGTTGCTTGCATTCTCGTGTCTAGGAAAATGGGAAAACCGGAAGGTATACTGAACCCAATAGAAAAGATCGATCAGCCACTTCACACTTACCACGTTGACCATTTGGGACCTCTAACTTCTACCGCCAAGAACTACAAGCATCTCTTTGTTGTAATTGATGCTTTTACGAAGTTTTCCTGGATATATCCCGTAAAAACAACTACGACAGACGAGGTCATCCGCAAACTTGAGCTGCAAAGCGAGACTTTCGGGAACCCGTACAGGATTGTAATGGATAGAGGGACGGCATTCACGTCAACAGCTTTTAAGTCGTATTGTGACGAACGAAGAATCAACCAAGTTTTCATCACTACTGGCGTACCCAGAGGAAACGGTCAAGTCGAGCGTCTTAATCAGGTCATCATAAACGTCCTGTCAAAAATGTCGGTAGCCGATCCTTCGAAGTGGTATAGGCACGTACCTCAATTACAACGGATCCTGAACTCTACATGTAGTAGATCCACCGGAAGAACACCTTTTCAGCTGATGTTTGGCGTAAAGATGTCCTATCTTGAGCAACAAGAACTCGCAAAAGTAGTTGAAGAGGAAATCATAACAAGGTTCGAAAACGAGCGAAACACAATGAGACAAGGGGCCAAAGAACAGATTGGAAAGGTGCAGGACGAAAACAGGCGATATTCAAGAAGAAGAAGGAAGCCAGCTAGAAAATATAAAGTTGGTGATTTGGTGGCGATCAAACGTACCCAGTTTACCCCAGGTGCTAAACTGTTCCCTAAATTCTTGGGGCCGTATGAAGTTACGTATGTGAGAAGTAATGATAGATACAACGTGAAGAACATCGGGAATCACGAGGGCCCGAATTTAACCAGTTCCGCTGCTGACTACATGAAATCTTGGTGCAGCCTTGACGACGAGCAAGATACATCCGGGACGGATGAAGATCAGGATGGCCGGATGTGGGATCTAGGTTCCTAACGACTTTCAGCTCGTTTTAACTCAAATCAAAACAATCGCTTTGGAATGCGAAATCACTGCTACGTCTGTTTCCCCTGCAAAACGAAATCAACTGCAGCTGTGTTTATCAGTTGGAGATTACCGCTTACCCGTTAGTAGAATCAGTTTAGTTGATCAGCCGGCGCGTCGAGATGCAAAGTTGCTTAATCTCTGCTAAGTTGTACAAGAAAGGAAACGGATTGTGTTAAGTTGCATTAAGCTATAATTTCAATTAATTTTACTTACTTACTATTGTAATCGGATTAATAACTTTCTGAAGTGAACTTACAATCATATTTGAACTAGTTAGTGGCTTAGTACTTAGTGAAAATACTCAACTGGTGAATTACTTTTCAAATACATGGATTTTCTTTAAACATTGCATTTTATCGTAATACCCTTAAACCCATATATATATATATATATATATATATATATATATATATATATATATATATATATATATATATATATATATATATATATATCAAAATACTTGGTTAAACAGAATTAGCATGCTACATCTTCTTAAATTTACATAAACAAAATAGTTTTAAACTGTAATTTCGCTAAATACTAATTGCAGGTACTAATCTTTTTCTCGTTACAATAAAAATTTCTCTGCCTTGACGGACTCTATGCAGTTAGACTATTAAAATTTCGTAACCAAAGTCAAAAGTATCCCTACTCAATGAACAAAAAAAATATATTTGATGTCACTTCTTTAATTACTGCAGCAACTAATTCTAAGCATTTAAACAATATAAAAACAACTAAACATTATCAAAGTTAAATAGCTCAAAAAGAATTTATAAATATGCTTCAAGGCATGACATGGAACTCATTAGCAAGTTATTAAAGTACACTTTTATATTTTTAACCCTAGTGAAATGGACTGACTACGGGATTATGTAAAAATTGTCGATGTTTAGGAAATATAAAAAAAATTGAGTGCTGTAACAGCTATATCGCGCTCAATGTAATTGTACGTCACATATATGTAAAACTTACTTGAAATATAATTCACATATTTTCATTTGCTTTTTTTTAGTTTGTAATGGTACCTTTGGTTGGGTTTTGTGGAAGTGGTGCTATCGGTGGTATGGACGGGATATTCCTGTCCATATGAACCAGGATCCAAGAGAAAATAAATATGCCCAAGCCACATAATACAGGTGTTATCCTATGCTGACTCTTGGGTGTACATAGCCATTCCGAAAATTCATCGGTATACTTGGATGATATGTTCTATTTCTGGGACGTGTTCCAAAAGATGAAATGTAAATTTTTTTTAGCTAGGCGAGAAACTGCAATCACAGCTAACTCGGCCTGGAATATGTGCGGCTTCCCCGCAATGTAGAACTTGAGCGGAAGTTCTGTATTTTTCTAGCTTCCCGTCTTAAATTTCTTTCTTTTCCCCTTAATTGTTCCTGGATACAAATGTTAGACTGAACTATGTGGTACGGGGCTATTGTACATAAAATTTTCGCCCTGTAAGTTGTTTATGGATTTGCCTTCACTCACAAACTCCAGACTGCTGGTCGTGGACTTAATTGTTTCTGAAGGAAGAAGCCTTATTAGAGCTTTATCCAAGCCAGGATGGCTTAGATAAATCTAGAAAATTATGTGCAATTTTATTTTCTCTTACCTCATGTGCTGGTCTCACCTCTGGCAGCTGTCACGAATGTGTTCTTCTTCTTCCCCAAATGATCACATCCGCGGCAGCTAGCAGAAGTGCCAAGCACAGAGTATAAATTGCTTGTTTATACCGACAAGCTAAAGCATGGCTCACATTACAACACAGGTCTCTCTCTCTCAAGGCCTGTAGCTCTAGCATCCGATGAGAGAGGAGCTGAAAAGAGTGAGACAGGATCTACTTGGACTCATCAGCGGCACAGGATTACATCAGGATCTGGCTCTGGCACGCTGCCGTGTCAGTTACCGGTACCATTTCATTCCCTGATGAGAGGAAGAAGGATAGACGGTCACTCCCACCTCAAACAGAGAGTCTGATCTTTCACCTCCAAGCTCTAATGAGAAGCTGGAGCGTTCAGATCTTCCTCACTGCTTGGTTAAAAGAACGTGTGGCACGACCACGACCCTGAGAATAAGTCTCATGCTCCACCCACTAAGCCGGGCATTCCTGTCTAGGACGCGGACGGACGGACTAACAAAAAAAAAATTCGGACGGACGGACGATTAAAATTTGGACTGTCTAAAATGTTGAAAAATTTTACTGCCGGATGTCTTTGGCATGGAATGATCCCAAGGACTTGCCTTGCATGTCCTCCAGCTGATATAAACTCTGTCCCACGCGCTTAACTATTCTGGCCTTGGCAAACTTATTGGCCAGCTTAGCACTAAAACCCTTCGGCATTATTATAGACCTTTTCATGCTTTTCATGCTCCTTCTGAAGGTGGTCATAGATACGAGAGCGAATCAACTGGAGACGGTCTGCAGCGGGTAAAACTTCTAGGTCACCAGTTTTTAACTGGTCGTGTTGCCAAAGTAGGGGATAAGCTGATCCCTGCTGTATCATGTGGTGGCCAAAGAGAGCATAAAACGGGTCAGTGCCAATTGATTGGTGCACTGAAGAGCGTAGCGCACTCCCAATGGCGGGTAGGTGTAAATCCCACGAGCTATGGCCATCAGCCAAGTAAGCGCGAATGGCTGACAGGATGGACCTATTCACGCGTTCCGAAGCATTAGGGTGCGGAGAGTATTTAGCAGTCTTAACATGTTTAATGGTATAGTCGCTCAGCAGTTTCTGAAAGATGGTAGAGACAAACTGTCTGCCATTGTCGGAGAAGATGGTTTCAGGTACCCCGAAGACAGAGAAGACATCTTCCTCGAGGACGCGACATACTAAGCCTGCTCGCTCTGCTCGCATAGGCTTAATTAGGACAAACTTAGTAAAGCCGTCTAATACGACAAATATAACTGTGTTGCCACTTTTAGTGCGGGGATAAGGTCCAAGATAGTCAATGTAAAGAAATTGAAAAGGACGCTGAGCTTCCATAGGCTTGCCCATAGGCGGTCGTAAAATGGTGTTAGGCGGTCGTAAAATGGTGTTAGGCGCTTTTGTCTCCTTGCATAGTTGACAGCTTGTTACGTATGCATGTACATGTGTTACCATGCAAGGCCAGTAGTATTTTTCGCGGAGTCTAGCTAATGTTTTGTGAAATTCTCCATGCGCTGACTGAGGTGATTCATGAGCCTCGCGGATCAAACCTTCCACCAGACCCGATGGAACCCAAAGCCTCCAGGCTAAGTCCTCTTGCAACAAGTCACCGCTTCGGGGTTAGGTCCTCTTGTAAACGTACCCGTCCGAGACACAGAGATCAGGGAGTTGTGTTGGGTTAGCAAGTACAGCCGATTTCAACTGCTCATACTCTTCCATGGAGAAGTATGGCGAGTTTAAGTCTACGTCGACTGCACTTACTTTCAACTCCTCTGCCGTTTCAGCTACTTCTCGTAAGATTTTCAGGTGAGTTACAAAGTCAGGTGATACGACTAATAAATCGTCCAAGTAGACAAAGACATGTTCGCGTAAACGACTGGGAATTATTTTGTCCATTAAGCGACACATTCGTTGTGGGGCATTTCACAACCCAAAAGGCATGACAGTATATTGATAAAGCGGCCTGCCGGGCACTGTAAACGCTGTCTTCTCCCTTGACTGCTTCTCTAAAGGGATTTGCCAAAACGCATCTTTCAAATCGATGGACGAAATGAAGTGCGTATCCTGCAGTCGCCCGAGCAATCCGTTGATGTGGGGTAAGGGGTAGGCGTCCTTTTTAGGGGCTAGGTTCACCTTGCGAGAGTCCAAACAGAGCCTGACCTTCCCAGGTTTACGTACAAGTACAACTGGGTATTCCAGGGACTGTTGGACTCTTCAATTACCCCTAACTCCAACATACGGTCGAGTTTTTCGTACATCAGCTTTTGGATTGCTGGAGAAAGGGGATAGTGCTTCTGTTCTTCTAGGTGGGTCTTTCCCAAGCCTAGAACTGTAAATGAAGGGAATTGTGCAATGACTGTGTCGAGTTTTGTTATGTCAGGATTACTCAAGGAGTGAAAGTTTGTCTCAACCGAAGAAGAGGGCGGGACGTCGAGAGAGAAGATGATACTTGGAGCAAGTTGAAATGCTCGCCAAAAGTCTACGCCCAAATACAATTGTTGGCTTAGGCCAGGCACTACAAACAGGGTGAGAATTTCAGTCTGTCCTCGAAAGGTGACCGCAACTCTTATTGTGCCGGGGACGGACTTGCTAGTACCGTCGGCGGTACGAACTGAGGCTGACAATGCGGAAAGTTTTAAGCCTAAGCGCTGGACAAACTCTAGGGCTCCTTGTCCTAAACAACTCACGCTGGCACCGCTGTCGAGCAAGCCGAGGATTGACTCGTTGCCTATTTGCACCTTGACGTAGGGACGACCGTCGTCCTGGTTAGTTATTACCGTCGAAATTAAAGACTGTTGAGTTCTTTTCAATACTCGTTTCCGTTCTCTAAATATCTTCCATCGTCGTCTTTTCCGGTTGAGAGGAAGCCTCACTTCCTCAACGAAAATGCGAGCTCTCACGAGGTCATAATTAAGTTGTCTCTCCTGCAAGGATATTCCTCGCATGAGGCAAAAGGGATCTGTCTGTGTGCTGCATTCTCGATGCGTTGGATCAGTCTGGGTATGTTGCGATAAGGCAGGGTAATTCAGGGGGTCGTTGACGTCGCCTTGCTTATCATTAACTTCGGCGAGCGGGGTTCCCTGTTTCGACCACTCGCCCCGGCGTTTTCCGGGTTACATTTTGAACACTTGGGTGACACGATTCCAGGTTGGCCACAGGTGTAGCAGAAGAGTCTCCATCTTCCACTGGGAAGGTGGTGGAAGGTGTGTCCCACTACGCCACAGTTCCAGCAAGTCATGCGACCGGCAGCTTCAGGGGTGCGCCTCAGTTCTTCCACTCCTTGCTGACTGCCTGGGTGGGAGACGCAGGTGTTTGTCTCAATACAGGAGTGAAAGGAGCGTCCCGCAACGCCACAGTTCCTACAAGTCACATGACTTGCCGCGTCTGGGGTGCGCCTCACTTCTTCCGTTCCCGCCCCAGGGAAACCAGAGAAATCCTCTGCCTCCTGGGCTATGTCATAATTGATTTTATGTACGTCAGGTCTTGTCGATCGCCTAAACATTTCTCGACGCTGTAGCCAGCGTTCAGCTTTACGACATAGTTCCTGTAAATGGTCCATAGAGTGGACTGCAGCCGTCGAAAATTGTTGACCAATTCTGGGGTGAAGGTTGTCGCGGATGATTTGAACCAGATCGGCCTGAGATGGTGGCATCCTCATGTGAGCCCTGATTGACCATGCCCTGCGCAGGTAGCTGTCGCAGCTCTCCGAACCCTGACGGAGTTCCATCAGAGTCCTCATCAGATCAAGGTCTGTCTCGGCAGAGCCGAACTCTTGTCTGATACGAGCTCTGAATAATCCCCAGCCAAAGTTCGGAGAGACGCGACAGAACTGGTTCCAGAACCAGTTTTCTGCATCGTCTTTCAACAGAAGGTGGACGTTAGCACAAAGCTCGTCATCAGTTACATGTGCAATAGACGCTAGTCGCTCAAGCCGAAATAAAAAGTCGTCGACTGAGAAAGATGGATTGCGACCACTAAACTGTATACCCCAAGACGCCAAGATGGATGGGCGTCTGGCTTGATAGCCTGCACCTCTATGAGTAAGTCTCTGTCTCGGCTGATGTGGCTGAAGAGGCTCACGCTCATAGGCCTGGTGTTGCCATCTAGGGTTGTCATGGGCTGATTGAGCTCTAGAAGCTGTTTGATCTGGTGAAGCTGAGTTGTTATTCAGCTGACGGTGGTTTGGAAAAGGGACTGTATCTACATGTTGGACTCCTGTAGGGCTACTGGCTGTGCCTGACCTTTCTAGGATGGATTGAGCCAGATTTGTGCTCAACAGGTCTAGCATCTTGGCCTTGAGCTCGTCCATGATGGTTGCCAGCTGTTCTGGAGCAATTACTGCTATTAATCAAAACAATTTCAGGTTCCCCCAGAAGCTTCTTCTCCATCTTGCTAGGGATGGCAAAGGGTGGGAGAAGGTAGGAGGAAGCAAACAAACACACAAACAAAATTCAAAAAAAAGAATCAACGAAAATCAAGGAAAGAAAAGGGGTTTATTTAATAAAAATTACTAACAGTATTCACCAGAAATAAAAATTCTGAAAACAGGAAGGAAAAAAAATCAAAAATTTTGGAGTGTGAGAACTCAAAAAGTTCCCAAAACCCACAACGTCTGTCCTGTCTGTGGAGCTGGAGCTATCCTGAACCTAGACAAGCTAACTGAGCAGCTCCACTAGCCATACCAGGACAGCATCGAGGCCGTACAAGGTACTGGACTAGTGGAGTGACTCGGCAGCCATTGCCTAAGACAGGCCTTCGTCAGACTCCACAGCTCCCAACAGCATGAAATGCCGATGATCTGGTAGTTAGTCATACCTAGAGCGACATCGGACACCGCTAAAGATACCCGAACTAACACCTAGCACCGGTCATCTCATACTGAGGACAGAGCAGAGTTGGATACGGGGTGTCCCTGTTGCTAAAACTGACATGCCTGTGGACACTATTGGACATGTCAGGACAGAGGTACTAGACCTCGAAGGTGCTTTACAAAAAGGGAAGAGACAACAGCCGTTCAGGCCAACATCGCCTAAGACCGATAAGGACCAGCGGATCAGCCTAAGCTGACATGCCATCTCTTTTGAGGCGCAAAGCCTCCAGAAGATGCTGGAGTGTCTTCTCTAGGGAAGACGTGCTTCCTGTGACCTGTGGCGAGAGAAGGTTGTGGACTCCTTCTCTCAGATCTGCCACGAAGGATAAAAAAAACTAGAAACTGAAAAATAGAAGGAAGAGCAACAGGTGTGGTGTCACCTGTTACCCTTAGCCGCACTGAACCATCTTGAAATTAACAAAAAAAAAAACAAGAAAAAGACTACCCCCATAGGCGATGGTTCAGGCACTAACCCACCACTATACCTACACCTGGCTAAGGTGTAGGCCCAACCTGAAAGAAGAGTGCTGAAAAGAAACTAAATCAGAACAAAAATTTCAAATAATCAATAAGAAGATCTAGGGTAAGGGATTAGGGATGAATGATGAGGGAAACGAGAGGAGGAAGAAGCTTCATAGGGTTTCCTGAAATAAAAAAACAAAATTTAACTCATATAATCCATATTATCATAATCTAGTAACAAAATCTTAGATATCTTAAGTTTCTAAAGTTTTTCTTAAGCCTCATCGGCTGCAATTATAAGAATGAATTAAAAAGTTAAACATATTGCCTGAAATCTTAATGAGAGTAAAATTCATGTAAGCTAACAAAAGTCTACGTAATTCCTATATTTTCTAGAGTACTTAACTATTCTTATGAAATACAATTGTGTAAGGAAACTATGTTGGTATAACCTTTAAAACTAGAAATTCAATTTTGGAATTTGGTATAAAAACACACAATCGAACTAATGGAGATTATATATTAAGTGCATATTCGAAGTTGGGGATTTCCGTTTCTTTTTCTTTTATTCAGCCAAAAATTTACCGGCGCTGGTATCTAGCTAGATATCGCGTACTAAAGTGCGGGGCACAAATCGAATATTCGGTATTTTGCAAAAAAAGGTCATCTATATATAGATAGTCTTGTGTTCTCGTATTTAAAGCCGAAATATTGCCGAACTCTTGTTTCACCATTCAAAAAAAAAAATCAAATATAGTAATCTATCCTCTGTTCGTTAGATAAAATGAAATCTTGGCATAAATGACAAGCATGGGATTAAGGAAAGTGCTCTCCACTAAGAAGAGATATTATAAAGGAATCTTAACATGAAAACTGGATAGCTACCGATTGCTATGCCTTCCTAAAATTGTAAATCAAACTTAAGCAATGCACTAGTAGAAAACCAGAAAATTGAAATTACGCTATGTTATCTCGTTATACGCAACATCATTTCTAAGCACTGTAATGAATTAAAATGTGGAGTGGGTCTGGCTACATATATATATATATATCAAAATACTTGGTTAAACAGAATTAGCATGCTCCATCTTCTTAAATTTACATAAACAAAATAGTTTTAAACTGTAATTTCGCTAAATACTAATTGCAGGTGCTAATCTTTTTCTCGTTACAATAAAAATTTCTCTGCCTTGACGGACTCTATGCAGTTAGACAATATAAATTTCGTAACCAAAGTCAAAAGTATCCCTACTCAATGAACAAAAAAAATATATTTGATGTCACTTCTTTAATTACTGCAGCAACTAATTCTAAGCATTTAAACAATATAAAAACAACTTAACATTATCAAAGTTAAATAGCTCAAAAAGAATTTATAAATATGCTTCAAGGCACTCATTAGCAAGTTATTAAAGTACACTTTTGTATTTTTAACCCTAGTGAAATGGACTGACTACGGGATTATGTAAAAATTGTCGATATTTAGGAAATATAAAAAAAATTGAGTGCTGTAACAACTATATCGCGCTCAATGTAATTGTACGTCACATATATGTAAAACTTACTTGAATATTTTCATTTGCTTTTTTTTTAGTTTGTAATGGTACCTTTGGTTGGGTTTTGTGGAAGTGGTGCTATCGGTGGTATGGACGGGATATTCCTGTCCATATGAACCAGGATCCAAGAGAAAATAAATATGCCCAAGCCACATAATACAGGTGTTATCCTATGCTGACTCTTGGGTGTACATAGCCATTCCGAAAATTCATCGGTATACTTGGATGATATGTTCTATTTCTGGGACGTGTTCCAAAAGATGAAATGTAAATTTTTTTTAGCTAGGCGAGAAACTGCAATCACAGCTAACTCGGCCTGGAATATGTGCGGCTTTCCCGCAATGTAGAACTTGAGCGGAAGTTCTGTATTTTTCTAGCTTCCCGTCTTAAATTTCTTTCTTTTCCCCTTAATTGTTCCTGGATACAAATGTTAGACTGAACTATGTGGTACGGGGCTATTGTACATAAAATTTTCGCCCTGTAAGTTGTTTATGGATTTGCCTTCACTCACAAACTCCAGACTGCTGGTCGTGGACTTAATTGTTTCTGAAGGAAGAAGCCTTATTAGAGCTTTATCCAAGCCAGGATGGCTTAGATAAATCTAGAAAATTATGTGCAATTTTATTTTCTCTTACCTCATGTGCTGGTCTCACCTCTGGCAGCTGTCACGAATGTGTTCTTCTTCTTCCCCAAATGATCACATCCGCGGCAGCTAGCAGAAGTGCCAAGCACAGAGTATAAATTGCTTGTTTATACCGACAAGCTAAAGGATGGCTCACATTACATGGCATTGCAATATATCCGCATCTTTCGGCACCTATATACAAATATACCGTTGAAAAAGTATAGATACTCAAAAGTATTGGAACCATATGGATAAAAAATTAAAAAAGTGATATATGGTGTAGAAACTGCATTTCTTTTTCTTTTTTAAGGAGGAGGGAAAATCCATTTACGAACGGAGTGCCGGACTCCCGCCCGGGTGGACTAACAGCTAAAACCTCTCCTCCCAGCTCCAAGGACATCAGCCTGGGACCGTTTCCCACATTACTTCAGGCTGGTCCTTTTCACTTAACCCAAAGGGCTTCTAACGCGGCAACACCTGCGACGCAGCTTCCAGGTTTCTGGTGCGGAGCGTGTTTTCCAAGAACTCCGCGACCAAGCTCCACTTCTCCTCTCCTTCCAACATGTAGAAATTGCACAGAAATTACAATTATTATCTTATTGGTTGAGAAATATCAAAATATGCATTTGATTTCTCTCGAGAATCTTCCTGACTTTACTTTTTGCATAACTAGTTCCGACTTACTCTTGCAACCGCGTCACTGGCTCATCTTCTCAAGCAAACACGCACACATGCACACCGTCGCTAGCCACATATGGCTTTCATTGTTTCGAAGTCAGATGACTTTGCTAAAACTGGTTTTTGCCCTGCTGGGCGTTCGGTACTTCAATTGTGCGCCGTTAAGTGCAATTTTAATCATGATAGAAATGCAATTTTAAGAACTTTTGAAATCATATGTGCGGGAGTTGAGGAAATTAATGTTGGGGTGTCGTTGGATAGGGAAAATTATGCCGCGTCGGATAATGTAAATTATGCCGGAAAGTAATTTTCTTTGCAGGTACTTTTTCTTACAGGTGCTTTGCAGGTAACTAATTTTAAATGATAATTCCGAGGAGTTACGCTGGTTGGCGTAATCCACGTTCTTGGAATTATCAAGGGAAGAAAAAAAAATGTTCTGTGTCATCTGAAAAACCTGCGAGGCAGAGGAGGCTGAGAAAGCTCGCTCATACCGGTGGTCTGACTCCGTTAACGATAGTGAGTCTGAGTTCCTTGCATGCTGCTAATGAGACGTACCCTACGAACCCTAGGCACTCTCTCGTAGTAGAGTCAGGCGCCTAATGTGTGGTAAGACCCATCCTCATTCTCATGCTCTCTCTGAAGTATACGGGATTTTACAGTATGCAAGTACTTCTGCTCATTGCACGGAATGTAATTGGTGGTCTGCAATAGATTCCTGAAGTAAGATGGTGTTATACCCGTAAAACTGGCATCTGTGTGGAGTTCAGAACGAATAGATGTCTTCAACAGTTATACTACTAGAGGACTATCTTAATTCTGCTTTAATGTGTTAAAAGAATTTAGTTCTTTCCCTCGGAAGTGAAAGCTAAAATTTTTCCGTAACAAATCTGTTAATCGTGCAGCTATGTTGGTATAGTTCATAATAAACTTTCGAAAGAAGCCGGTCAATCCAAGAAAGCTCTGCCATTTCGTATGCAGGGTGTTTGAGATCTGACATGTCAAATTGAGTGGGGTGATAGATCTCATCTGGACAAAAAAAGTTGTATGGACGGGAGGAGGGCAAACGCAACCGTTTGGGAGTTACAGGGTGATTCATCAATTTGAGTTTTTCATGGTATGCACATTACTCTTTTATTTTTATCTTTTGATCTACCCAACTCAGCGACATCAAACAAACGTTAAAAACCTACTATCCCAATGACCTTTCCAAAATTGTCAACAATGTTGATCTAACTACTTCAATTGCATGTACAGTCACTTCCAAAAGTGAAAAAAATGGTTTGCGATTACCTAAAATTCAGCATTTTCCCAAATTGTCTTCGAAATTCATGTAATTAGGATACCTCATTTTTATTTTTATTGGATTGCCCATCTTCATTACCTTTCTTAAAAGGTACATGCCCAGGTAGAGAAAGTGTGTAGAAATTTATAAGTAAAAAACTTATCGGGAAATATTTGAAAATCTGCAATTTAAGGAAACTGAACTCATATTAACTGTAAAATCCTTTTATTTAATTCAAAACGTATTACAATTAACCTTTGTAAATTACAAAATCTGTCCAAAACTGTCCACCGCCACTTTGGATGCATGCCAACAATCTCCTTCTAAGTCCCTGTTTAAGGCGGCAGCAGCCTCTCCTAAATTTTCGTCGCTGCATTCCCAATTCTGCTAACTAAGTCTTCCCTAGTGTTAACATAAATAAACTTCATCCTTTATTGTTCTCCGTAAGAAAAAGTCCAATGGGGTAAGATCTAGAGATCCAGCAGACCAACGAATCGGTGCAGCTCGTCCAAACCAGCGGTTATGAAATGTTTCACTTAGTATTGCCTTCACAATGTTAGCAGTATGCGCTGGTGCTCCATCGTGTTGGTCACTTTTGGACGTGACTGTACCTGCAATGATAGGAGAGTAATTCCATTGAAATTCGACAGGTGATTCTGAAGTGACCTCCGCAGATTTTTATGAAACTTTGGTAACTTAAACTATGTTTGGATAGGATAATGTGTGTACATTATTAACGTCCAATGTTTCTTCTTTTAGAAGTTATAGCGCTTTAAAAATTTGAAAAATGCTTGAAATTTGTCAATTCTTACTGTGTTTAAAAATTCGTATGTTTTACAATTTGTCCACTAGAATAATCATTGAGGTGTTATTTGAAAGGTAAACCATTATAAGAAAAATACTTGTGGACCCCTGCAAAGGGAAAAAGGACATAAGGGATCTCGATTTCGTCCTTTATCCTTTATATTTTAAAAAACCTATCCTGTATTTTTTTTATTTCCTTACTATCTCTTTAATAATATGTTTTCTAGGTGTTCTCAAAATTTCAACTTGGGACGAAATTGGGATCATAATAAAATGGATTTTTATATGTGCCTGCCTTCTTAAAAACACTTTCAACTTCAGGTTTTCTTTTCTCACGACTATATTTACTATGTCAAATTGTCTGGATATTTTATTTAAAAATAGTACGCTACCTTTATTGAGTATATATAAATGATTTTACCTGCGATTAATGAGAGTATACATACCGAAATTAACTTCACACTACACTTGTTCGGATATTACGTCTATAATATTTACAAATGATACTACACAGCGCTTATGACTTATTATATTATGATGGAAAAAGTTAAAAAAACTTTTACTTCCACATAATAGAAGTAAAATTTATTTATTTATTTTTTGGGATGGTGATCGCTCAAAAAAAGTGATGGATGTTTCGACCAAAAGTGCAAGCTGGTCATCATCAGCGTGGTACTTGCACTTTCCACCATGGACATCCATGGCGGAATTTCAATCTCGATGTTCACTGCCTATAAGTTACATTTTCAACAAAATTTTTTTCAAACGTATATTCAAGGAAGTCCTTCAGTTTTGAATAACATTCAGTACAATTACCTAACAGACATTGTATATTCGGAGGATTACATTTAGAAATAGCTAAGCATGTCTTATAACTCGTAATATGCACACTTTCTTCTGCAGTTAGCTGAGTAATTCCAATCCCTTCAAGCATAAGCTTTGTATTCTGATGAATTGTACACACACAAACAGAATGAGTACCATGAGCTCCAGCAATTATGCAGGTTTTTGGCCGCAAAGCAGCAAACTTCGAAAGACCGAGGTGAAAACCTCTGGAAAAGAACCTTTATTGTTAATATCCTCTTCTTGTTCTGCGTTTAATGCTTCGTGTGACGAACCTGGTAAATCTCAAAGCATTTTGCGACACTTCGAAAAACCTTTTTGATTCAAGCTCAGTCTTCGAAATTTTTGAGTCACCCACGGAAGCACTGGCCTTAGTTTTCGAAACAAATAGATTTTCCATTTTAAAATATTGACAGTTAGTTCACTATTGCGGTTAACCTTGAAATGCACTAGATAAGTAATTTTAACTGTGAGTTAATAATTTCCAATTTTATCACATTTAAATTTATTAATTCAATTTCTTCGAGTCTCGATAGTTCTATAATTATAAGAAACTTTTAAAAAAGAAAACACAACCGTAACCTTTTTGACACAACTTTATTTTTTCACGACTTCCTAAAGAATGCCTGTACCATGTTCTTTCGCTAGCCTTCTACCTCCCTAGTCTCCTTACCTTACTTAGTCATCTAGATAGAGTCATAAAATAATATTTTGATTTTTCTCTGAACTGTTCAAGGTGCAGACAGGTACATCATCATTGTCTTTACATATCACGTTTAAACTAAATTGTTTTGTCTTGATTTTGCTAGGATAATATGTATCCCAAGTAATAAAAATAGAGATAATATAATAAGTCATAAACGCAGTGAAGTTTCATTTGTAAATGTTATAGACCTAATATCCGAACAAGTGTAGTGTGAATTTAATTTCGGTATGTATACTCTCACTAATCGCAGATAAAATCATTTATATATACTCAATAAAGGTAGCGTACTATTTCTAAATAAAATATCCAGACAATTTGACATAGTAAATATAGTCGGGAGAAAAGAAAACCTGAAGTTGAAAGTGTTTTTAAGAAGGCCGGCACATATAAAAATGCATTTTATTATGATCCCAATTTCGTCCCAAGTTGAAATTTTGAGTACACCTAGAAAACATATTATTAAAGATATAGTAAAAAAATCAAAAAAATCCAGGATACCTTTTTTTAAAATATAAAGGATAACGGACGAAATCGAGATCCTTAATATCCTTTTTTCCTTTGCAGGGGTTCACAAGTATTTTTCTTATAATGCTTGAAGGTTTACCTTTCAAATAACACCTCAACCTGATTATTCTAGTGGACAAATTGTAAAACATACGAATTTTTAAACACAGTAAGAATTGACAAATTTCAAGCATTTTTCAAATTTTTAAAGCGCTATAACTTCTAAAAGAAAAAACATTGGACGAAAATAATTTACACATATTATCCTATCCTAACATAGTTTCAGTTACCAAAGTATCATAAAAATCTGCGGAGGTCACTTCAGGAATTTTCCCAAAATTTGTGGAATTTCAGTGGAATTACCCAGGAGTTAGATCAACATTGTTGACAATTTTGGAAAGGTCATTAGGATAGTAGTTTTCTAGCGTTTGTTTGATTTCGCTGTGTTGGGTAGATCAAAAGATAAAAATAAAAGAGTTATGTGCCTACCATGAAAAACTGAAATTTAAGAAACACCGTCTAACTCCCAAACGGTTGCGATTGCCCTCCCCCTGCCATACAATTTTTTGCTTGCCTAAGTGAGATCTATCACCTCACTCATTTTGGCACGGATCGGTCTCCGAAGTAAATTTTACAAGAAAGGCCTCTCTAGCCTTTCTTGTAAAATTTACTTCGGAGACCTCTTCTGGTTTATATTCCTCCTCGGCAATAGATTGCAAGTTGTCATATTCGTCACTTGCTAGTTTAATATTAAAAAGGCGTTGTTCCTTATTATATTGTTGATAATTCGCGGACTCATTACATCTCTTGGATGTTGAAGAATAGTTCATATAGCTGATCCTTCGTGTCCTGGTGGAAACATCGACATCCATTGGTTCTGGGGCCTGGCCCTTTGGTGGCATTGGATGCGATTGGAAATTTTCATTGCGTTGAATATTATAGACTTCATTTCCCAGTGGCACTTGGGAAATTTTCGATTGAGATCTGGGCATTGGTAGAGGTGGCGAATTGGGAGGGCGCCAACGTGAAGCAGGTTTCGGGGGTGGGACGGGAGTAGCTCGTGACAATCGATTGATTGCATCTGCTATTTTATATGAAGTGTTCTTATGAATGGAAAGGTTTCTAAAATTGACATTTAGCATTTCAAGGCAAAAGGCAAAGCTTCTCGGAGAGTTTACGGTCTTTGCATCATAAGCATTCTTGATATATCTTCGCTAATGATAGATCTCCCCTAATGAGAACATCTAGAGTGCGATTTCTCTATATTTCGATTAAAACGATCGTAATCTATAAGTGAGAATTGTCGGTTCACAGCAGCGTAGACTTCATCGATTGTCTTATTGCTCTATGTAGTAGTGGTCGTCGAAAATATTATAAAAAATTAGTCAAGGCCAGTCCTCTTACTTTCTGTCTACTACTTTGGAGGGTCGCTCTATAGATTAGCTTGGATCGAACGATCTCGTTGTCCTTCAGAATAGTTTCGACACTATGGTCGGGGTTGCCGTTGAAGGGTTGAAGTTCTTTGACAATCAAGAAGCTTGGAAATTTCTCTTAGATCTTGTTCAGAACGAGGACCCTGTAAAAAGCTAACAGTTCCTTGAGACTCAAGAAGTTTGGAAATATCTCTTAGATCTTGTTCAGAACGAGGACCCTGTAAAAAGCTAACAGTTGCATTTCTAGGGCCCTCGACCCTATCCTTTTGTTCCAATACTTACAATCGTTTATCAATTTCCTTCGTTAATTCAATCTATTTATGAGCGTAGCTTGGATATGATCCATTTTCTTTAAAAATATACTTCGTTTCGTTTTACTCAAGGTGGGTTACATTATAAATTAACAAAAATGAGAGAAGCAGTGAAAATCAATTGTTCTCCTCACGTCGCGAAAATAGTTCGCATTCTCTATTGTTGTGGACCTCCTCGGTATGGCTCGTACTCCGACGCAGTTACCGTTTTCATTTTCAGGTTACTCTTAGGATCACTGATAACTAGCTACAACGACCTTTATGACACCTTGTTAACTGTTATATATAGAATAACAGTTTGTCGGAATTCACTGTTTTAAAGTTCACAAGCACCTTCAGTTAAGCCACCTTTCGCACACTTGTTGCTTGTTATAGGATAGCAATTGGTCGGGATTCACTCTTAAGATTTCACAGGCATCTTCCATTTTGTTTACTTTTAGGACTCTCGTGTAGTGGCCGAACGACAATTTTTGCTTCCTAACTGAGATTTTATTAGCTCACCCGTACACGAACTTAATTGATCCCCGAGTGCTAATCCCGTCTTCACGTTTTCTTCGTTTTAATACGGTCACCGTAATTTTCCGTTTAGCGCTAAGCTTTAAACTTCGCGAAGCGTCTACTTGTGGTACGATATCCTTTTAAAACGATCGGAGGGTCCCTTTTTGGGCGGCAGTTAACAAAATTTAATTTGTCGTGAATAAAAAAAGACAAATTTTGCGTTACGATTGAACTTTATTAACACTCAATTACTTCTGACTACAAATTTTACATTTCTGCTGCTTTACGAGCTTAAACAAAGAAAAGTACCTTATTACGTTATGAAAACTAACGTAAATTATTCAGCGAGAGAAGATATTTTTTACATAGACATTTTAGAAAGGTAAGCGAATTATAATTAGATATACATTTAACTTAACTAAACTGAATTCCCATGGATTTGGTAAAACGTTGAATTGGCAAACTCAGCGGTTTTAGCTTCCATTTGGACCCATGCGTAGGTAATGTGGTAACCTTCATGTTCAATTTAAACCTTAATTTACGGAAAAAGCGAAATTTTCGTAAGAAGATTTGCGAGGTTAATATGAAAATTAATTTAATGCGCCGTGGTTGTTCGTTCTACTTAAAAAAATTTTAGGGGGCATCCATAGAAAATTTTAAATAAGATTTAATCAATTAAAAACCAAATTGATGATTCGCTTGACTTATAATATTATGGAAAAATTAATATGCAACTTAAATATTTTATTCAGAGAAGTTAAAATGAAATTGTGTTTTTACGAATTATCAAGATTTTAAATTTACTATTGGCCTTTCATCTGACTTGGATAATGCCTTAATTGTTGCTATCACAACAAAGCCAGAAATTCCACTACAACTTAAATATTTTATTCAGAGAAGTTAAAATGAAATTGTGTTTTTACGAATTATCAAGATTTTAAATTTACTATTGGCCTTTCATCTGACTTGGATAATGCCTTAATTACAAACAAAAAAATTACAACAAAGCCAGAAATTCCACTACAAAAGCAATTTGCTTCACTGAAATCGGCCAGCTCTTCCTTTAGTTTTTTGTTTTAAGACTTACCATCGTATAAAACCTCATTTTCTCGCATTTTTATGTAACTAAAGTGATACACGAAAGATATGCAAGTTGAATTTGAAATTGGTGTGAATGAGTACGCTATAGGCATGCAAAATAAAGAACGTCATTAAAAATGATCAGCTATAAAGAATTAATTTAAAATGTACTTCGATTTTCATTTTTAAATTTCTGGTAGCTTTACTTTGACAATTCAATACTAAAAGTTGACAGATTGTTACATATTTAGGAAACATTTAAATTTTATTTAAGCAAATATAAATTTGTTAAATATAGCAGCGTTATTAGTTAAATTCAATTATATCCGGTTTACTTTTGATCTCTTTTATAAAAAAATATTAACTTTACTGCTTTACGAGCAGCTGATTTATTTTAATGCATTAAAAGTGCGAAAAAAATGAAGTATCACATGGGCTTTAGAATACTTCAGTGTTTAATTTATAATCACTGAAAACTGAGCGTGATTGAGAACCGGAACATGCAATCAAAATTTTTTGCATGAAAATGAGTTGTTAAACGCTGCACTGTGAATTTTGATGAAATCATCTTTTTTAAAATTTTGTTTTTGTTTATAATGACTTCTTTTGCACTGCATCGTACCTGTATATTGTTTCATATTGTCGTTACGCATTTTCCATTTTCGCTACGTTTTACTGACGCTTATTCATTTATATACAAAATCATTGGCGAAATTTTAGAAATTAACCAGGAGAATGTATTCTATTACTCGTTGAATCTCTATCCTCTGCTTTTAGAGCTACTGTTTGCAACTAATAATTTAGATTTCTAGTAACTAATAATTCTTATTCAGCAAACTATAATGAATTATTTGAGATATTTTATATAATAATGAAACTTTTACTCAAAGAATCGCAAAGAATGTCTGCTTCTTTTTTACTGGAAATTACATTTTTTCTTGTTTTTTTTTTTTTTAATTTTAGATTACGTATTCGTGGGGAAGCTACGATATTCTCTCAATTTTCTCTAAATGCGCTGACAAACACAAAATGAACGTCTTTTATTACGATCATTCATTAGATTTTTCTGGTAAAGATAAAACGTATCTTCTAGATACTTGGGTATTTTCTCGTGTAACAGATTTTATTGGAAACAACTCTCTACAGCTTAAAGAAAAATCGAAAATAATATTCTTCCTACACCTTCTTGGAATAGATTCTGCTGGACACATTCACAAGCCAGATTCAAGGTTTGAATTAAAATTTGAATATATTTGAGTTATTTTTCACACCTATGATGTTTACAGTGCATTTCGAGAAAATATGTTCATCACTGACCGCGGTATATTTGAAATTTACAAATTATTTGAAGATTCTTTTGGTGATCGCGGAACTGCTTATATATTGACATCTGATCATGGAATGACTAATGCAGGTTTGTATTATTTTTATCTTACAGCAGCTGATTAAAGGTATGTGCAAACGGTTCAATTTGTGGGAGCAACAAACGCCCTTGCTTCAAGATTGGGAGTAACATACTGTAAGAATTGGCCCTAAATACCGTTAGGTTCTCTACAATCAAACCATTCATTTACAATTAATTTACGAGTAACAGGTTAAAAAAACCTTTTAAAGTATTAAGTTTGTTCCAGGGAGAATGAAGTTGTAGAAAGGTTTTTTTCTATTCTTCAGAACCAAAAGTTTTTGTCTCGAATTCGACAATAATAATAATAATAATGTTTATTACAAAATTTCAATTTTAAAATTAAACTCCATTACAAATTCATTTAAATTAAAAAAAAAATAATAATAATAATAATATACATAATATATAAACTAAAAACATAATAACAGTAAAAATACACATATGTATATATATACTTATACTAAATACCTGTACTATATATAATACAAAAATAGAGAAACCCTAGAATGGAACGTATAGTACTTGCTAATAAACTAGACAATGGCTCAGAGGCCGTCTGTCAAGGTTGGCAAACAGTAAAAAAAAAAAAAATTAATTAAAAATTATATCCAATTACAACCCACATACTTACAAAACGTCAATTAAAGAAAAAAGAAAGAGAAAAAAAGCAGATAAAACGATGAAAAGAAGTAATGCGAGAATGAGCTCAGTGGAAAAGTTCGACATCGTGCATTTAGCGACACAAATGAATATCAAAATCAGTTATTAAATTCATTTACTAGGAATTTCCTGTACCTCCAGGCTTTTGTAGCAAAAAGAAACAAATCATTATAATTGTTCTTACCATTTAATACATCAATGATTTCAGCCTCTTCTAGCACTCGCTTACCAAACGCTAGGACACGGAGTTCAGTGAGGATAGGACATCCGCCAAGGAAGTGCAGCAGGTTCTCCTCCTCATTTAAGTTACAAAGGGAGCATAAACTGCTTCCTCCTCTTCTCCAAGGACTGCTATTTAAGTATACTAAGCCCCCCCTGTATCTCCAAATTAGATTAATTTTTTCTACCGATAAGCAGTCTTTAACATAACTTTGCGCTGAAAAGTAATGCAATTTGTCGTAAAGTTCATGCCGTATGGTACTTCTAGCTTGATGTACTGCTTTACTCCTCAGCCATGCGTCTTCTTTTTTAATTATGTGTGTTATCATAGCTTTGAAGGAATGGTTATTTATTTGGCCAGTATTCAGATCAATGTCGTGCTTAATCGCTAAATCTTGCCATGTAGTATACCAGTATATTTTTTTCTCCATGATCTTACGTGCCAAACGATATGGTAGTCTATTATTGTCGTATTTGTAAAGTACCCTAGCTAAGTATTCGAAATGCAACTTTAAAGTGTAGATATAGATACAAGGTAAACCAGTTTCCAAAGCTATCATATAGTTTGGAGTTTGTTGTGGCAACTTAAACAGTTTCTTTACAAAAAAGCGTTGCAGCTTTTCAATTAATTCGTGCTGCTGATATCCCCAAATCTGTGCTCCGTAGCATAAAACAGACCTTGACACTGCATGAAATAATTTAAGTTTATCTGGGTATCTTGTTTTGATACTTCTAAAAAAGTTATTCCAAACTATATTTATGCTAATTTTTGCAGAGTCAAGACGGCTTTTAAAATTATTTGCCATTGACAGTTTCGGAGTGAGAATGATTCCCAGGTATGCGTATTCTCTTACTACATCAATTGCCACGTTACCGTAGCACCAGTTCTCAGTGTTCTTCCTCCTACCGCCACCTCGCTGAAAAATCATGATCTTCGATTTTCCCAAATTTACGATAAGGTTCCACATTTGACAGTATCCCTCTAACTGATAGATCATTCTTTGCAACTTAATTGGGTCATCGGAGAGGATGACTAAGTCATCTGCATACATAAGCACTTTTATTTCAATATCTTCAATCATTAGTCCACTTTCCAGAATCCCCTCAATGTCATTTATAAACAGTGCAAATAACAAAGGACTCAAAATACATCCTTGCCTTACCCCTGTGTTACTAAGGAAACTCTCAGAGAGCTTATCCCCATTCCATATTTGCGACTGTGTATTTTCGTACATGCTTTGCAGTATTCTTACAAATTTTGTCGACATGCCTAATTTATAAAGTTTATAGAATAGCGAGTTACGATCTATAGTGTCAAAGGCTGATTTAAAGTCGACAAAAAATGCATATACCTTTTTAATATTTAGCGAGTGACTCAGCTTTATAATATTTATTAGGTTAAATATGTTATCCACCGTCGAATATCCAGAACGAAAGCCAGCTTGGCACTCGTGTAGAATTTTATACCTTTTCTCCCACAGGGAAGCTCTATTATAGAGCATACCTGCAAAAAGTTTCGCCGCAGCATCCATAAACGACAGCCCTCGGTAATTCTCTACACAGTTCGCGTCCCCTTTCTTGTGTATAGGAAAGATGACAGATTTTACAAAGCTGCTGGGAACATCACCATTTTCGTAAATTTCATTGTAACACATTAGCGGACATCTCAAGAAATCCTCAGGTGCGTGTTTATAAAATTCATACGGAATTCCATCAATACCGGGAGCCTTATTGTCCTTGACTTTATTTAGAACTTCTTGCAGCTCACCAAGCTCAAAATCACTATCTAATATGTTGTCTTGTATAAGTGGAGCAGCGTAAAGGATAGTGTGAGTAACCGGTGCAGAATTTAACAGCAATTTAAAGTATTCTCTAAAATCCTCCACATCTAACATTGCGCTAGTTATGAATTTCTTGCCGTTTATTTCCTTCGCCAAACCCCACCATGTTTTGGAGTCGTTCGCTACTTCCAGTTTCACTATAATTACTTTATAGTAATGGTCCTTTTTAACCCTACAAAGCTCCTTAAACCTCTTAGTGCATATAACATAATTTGTTCTAGCCAAGCCTGATGCAGTTTTTCGAAATATGTTTAACCATTTAAACGAGAGATTTCGCGCTCGCAAGCAATCATTATCAAACCACTTTTGTTTGAATACCTGCTTGTTACAAGTAGACTTCAATGAATAACAAAGTACGAAGAAATTAAATAGACCCAATTTGCATACTTATGAGAAATTCACGAAGATGTCACTGTAACTATCGACAGGAGTTGAATTTAAAATACAAAGTTGTTTTATTCTATATGTGCAATACCAATTGCATTTCAAAGTCAAACACTCCATAATTTCTAAAACTAAATTGCTGAACTTTTTAGAATTAATTAAGTAGTGTTAATAGGGCTGGGTAGCAGCCTGATTAGTTAGTTAAATTTTAACCCGTGAAGGAATAAGTGAAGTGAAAAGGTATAATGTGAAAGAAAAGTTATCAAGAAGATTGTGAAACGTACTAATCAGTGAATTGAATTAAAATTGTGAACATTTTTGACTGTAAATAAGTATCCTAATTAATCCTCGAGCCCGAAAAGCCCCGACTAAGTTACAATTGGTGTCAGAAGTTGGATTAATTAAGAAAGACTACAAAGTGAACTTAAAAAAAAGTGTGTCTGTGAAATTAAATTGTAATAGGGCAGTCAATCTAAAATGGATCGCAAATTGCAGGGTTAACGTCTTCAAGACTTGAAAGGGGAATTAAGTGAATGTTCCTTACCAAGAATGGGAATAAAAATGCCCTGGCAGCGTTGCTACAAAGAATTTAGAGACTTTTGTTTTTGAAGACGACGTAGAAGAAGAAGAAATTACTTCAAGCATGACAGATCTTTTCAATGCTCTCTTCAAACTTAACTTGCGGAAGGTCTGTAAGCGACTTGAGAGCCTCAATGGAAAAAGAAAAGTAATCAGCCGAGTTAAAAGTAGCAATGGAAGAACAGAAATCACCTACGGCGACTTTATCAACAGATGTGACTGTAAATAAAAGACTTCATCCTTCAACTTTTGACGGTTAAACACCCTGGTGGACATACAGACTTCAGCTTGAGACAGCGACAAGAATGAACTTTTGGACTGACAAAGAAAAAGCTACAGTTTTACTTTTTGGCACTTAGACGCGCAGCCGTAGAGTCGTTGCAGACTTTACAAGCAAAACAAAAGTACAATTATTCATACTTAATACAAGCCTAATAATTACGATATGGGAACCAACAAATTAAGCACAACCTTGGCAGAAAAGGATTTAAAGGTGAGGGGGACGGGTTGAGGTTTAGTGAAGGTCACGTCGATGTACGCCTTGCATGAAAGTTTCGGGCTCATAAAATGAGGGAAAAACAGAAGATGATAAACTGTTTCACATTCGTGTTGTTCTGCTAAGAAAGGATTCCCGAAATTTGTTGATATGTCCAAATTTGACCTGGAGAGTATAGGGGTTAGATCGACTTGCAGCGCTTGTATCTTGTATGTTGTCATATGTCTACAAGGAATCAGGCTAGCAATGTCGTTAGACCAGTCGCGGTGAAAATAGCGATAGAGTGAGAGACAACCGACATTCCATCGATGCTCCAGAGAGTCAGTGTTCTCAGTTATTGAAAAATCGCCAGTAAGTTTAATAGCCTTACGTTGGACTTTCTTTAACGGGAACAATGCGGTGTCCGGCCCTTGCCCAAATATGGGAATTATATTCGAGGCTAAATATGTTGTGAAACTTGTAGATCAGCGCTAATTCAGGTGGGGTGAAATATATCTTACATCTCTGTAGAGAACCCAAGCACTTTATCACACTTTTAGCGACTGCAAATATATGATCAATCCAGCAAAGATTGCTGGATATCTCAATATCCTAAATGTTAAGAGAGGGCGAACTGGGTATATTCACTCCGACGACTGTAATAGGTTGAGGTTTTTTTGATAGGCGTTTTTTAAGGACATTAAACAGCATTGAGTTTTGGATGCATTAAACGAAACACGGTTTGCTGTGCCCCAAACGAGGATCATAGAAATGTTGTTTTTTAATGATCTAAACATGCGTTCTCCATTGATTTCTGTAGCATTTCCACGAGAATTTATTATAGATTCGAAAGAGTACGAAATCAAGGCTGCTGTCGTCGGCGAAACTATGAATAGCGTTATGAGTAAGGGATAAAAGATCATTAATAAAAAGAAGAAATAAGGTTGGTGAAAGAACTGAACCCTGAGGTAGACCGGTATTTATTTCGTAGGGATCAATTCCGTCAATTACCATACAGATTGAATGGCGTGACAAAAAACACTATCCATTTAATGAGGTGAGGGTGTAGACCAAATGCTTGCAGTTTGGCCGAAGGGGCAGCATGCCAGACTCCACCAAAAGCCTTTGAAATATCAAGAGCGACGATTTCCGACTCACCAAAGTTATGGAAGCAATGACTTTAACCCTCCGTTCGAACCTATAGTAAGTCTCCGGTTGAGCCGGTTGCGGAAATGTGCTGGGAATCGCTGATAAGATGGTTATTTTCTAGATATTTCATCAACTGAGACTTGATGAGTGATTCAGAAACTGTAGATAAGACCGAATTTAGTGCGATTGGTCTGTAGTTAGAGGGATCGCATGCCTTTTCTTTTTAGGTATTGGTTGGACATAGCAAGTTTCCTTGCACTTGGAAATATTCCTATTGGATATGACAGGTGAAAAAGTTTGCGCAGCGGTGCAGAATTTTAAAACCAGGGGCGAGAAACAGTAGCTTTGGACACTTCGAGTTTCGAATCTACCCTTAAAACTTCCAGTATGCGAAAGTGTAGTAGATTTTGCTTACTAGTGCACTGTGATGGGGATGGAAGTGGCTGTGAAGAAGGTGGCAAGTACAAATTAGCAGCAAACAGGTTGGCCTGTCCAATGAGTCAGTAAAAACATTCCCATTATAAATCTGTTTTGGTGACGAACAGAAAAGTCGTTATTAAACCAATTGGTGTTAGTTGGTTTGATGTTTTTGAATCTATGAGGAATAAAGCGATTCAGTCCAAACCATAGGATGTTCCACATATAATCGGTGCTTTTGTTAACGTCTCTCATAGAGGAGCAATCAGACCAGTCCAGCTTTCTGAGATATTAACTAAGTACCGAAAAATTTTTGTAATGCCACACTAATCTTTTGGTCGAAGTTAGATTAGTGGTATGTCAGAGAGGAGGTGGAGAATTTGGCGGAGATAAGACAATGGTGCGAATTGCCCAAGGGAACAGTACCGAAACCGAGTACTTATTTGGATGCGATGTTAGAAAAACACTGTGTCTTGACTATTATCAATATCTGAAGATAGTTAATCAAAGTGTCGCCGTTAGTCATATTCGGGCTGCGGTATAAAAAGTAGAAATGAATGATGTGCCGATAGAGCTTAAATCTAATCCAGACCTAATTATATTCTGGATTAGTAGAAGAGAATTGAGGGGGATGGGAGAATGGCACATCATTTCTAATATAAACCACGAATTCCCTCTGCGGAGAGAAGAGCGGTACTAAGTGAAATCCAGGAATGTGATACTGATTAATGGGGCATTTCACGCGAAGCGGACAACCAACAATTTTGAAAAAGTTATGTATGACCTGTTTCAAAGGTAACTAATCATATTAAGAAACTTATATAAAAATAAGTAAAATTGTGATTCTTATAGGAAATTGCATGCTTTGCACAGTCGTGGTATCGAATTCGAAATTGGATTTTTTTTCATGTAAAAAATCCAAAATTAATATTTAAAATTAAATTTTGACAAACTTCGACCTTTTTAATTTTTTTTTAAATAGCTCAAAAAATAACTTAAAATGTATAGTAAATTCCTGTTCAGTTTCATAATGGGATCTGCATTCGAACACAGTGCAGCGCGTAGTCGGCGTTTGGCCAGTGCGATTGTTTTGTATGGAAACATGAAAAAATTTAAGTTTAAATTCTCTATCTCCGATACGAATGCAGATCCCATTCTAAAATTTTACACATATTATTTATGAACTATAAGCTACATTTTGAGATAAAAACAAAAGTTTTTAAAAATGTCGAAGTTAAGTAAAATCTGATTTGATATGTTTACTTCCGGTTTTATATACACAAAAAATTTTTTTTTTTCAACTCTGTAATAACAGCCTAGAAAAATATTTATTTGTCTTTAAAATAACACTATCGACTTTTTTTCTATCACTCTGAATAATAGCAAATTTTTTTTTTCAAAAAACCCGCTCCTCAAATTTTGTCAATTCTTTAAAGGCTTATAAAAGGGCAACTAGGCTTCATAGAAAAAAAATAAAAATGCACATTCATTCATTCATGAAATATTTTTCGCTGTCCGCTTCGCGTGAAATGCCTTTAATATCAGATTTAGAAACAACCTTGGTTTCACTTAGTGCAAAAACAGCCGGATTTTCCGCGGTCAAGTGGCAGTAAACCGAAAAATGGTTACTTTTCAAGCCGAGAATGCTGCAAAAGTTAAGTTCAAGGGCTGACAAACGAGATCCACAAATGCGAAGCAAAGCCGCCTCTGTGAGAACAAAGCCAGCAGCAATGTTATACCTACTGTGCTGAAATTTGGTCTCAACGAAAGCAGTCAAATGCTCAGCAGTTGAGACGCGTTAACTGCATTCAATGAAGGACAAGTATACTACCTTGAATGTTGAATGGTCAAAAAAGATGTATAAAGGAACGGAAGCACCAGAATCTGCTTTTATATAGAGCACCCTCACCCTCAAAGAGATTGCAGGAAGAGAAGGAGATGAAACTCTCCAGAAGATGGCAAGATGACATCTGGGTCTGGCTGTGAAAAATGCAAAGAAACAGAGCCAGCTGAAAAAAGAAACGATCGCAACAGGGTATCGAATAAGGACCAACTCTGCGGGGAGTAGGCCAGTGGAAACGACGCCCTGGAATCATCACCAACATTAAGAAATTGCAGCGAAGCGATAACAGCTGAGTAATCAACGAAAGAATTCAAGAACAGAAATGCACGATTACAGTAGAAACAATTGTTTCCAGATCTATTCCTCGGTGCGATTGTGCTAAAATTAACTGGCTTAGCAACAAAAATCGATACATTTTGAGGATAGCTACAGGAGACACCTGACGAGTCAGCATGCTGAATGCAAGAGTTGGTTTCCAGGAACAAAATAAAGGATGTGATGGAGGAGTTCCATAATGGTGCTTCGGGATGACATCTTGTCGTCAATAACACTTTGGAGAAATAAAAAGTACGATTTTACTTGTAATATATGCAGGGGGATGTGGGAACTGGTGTCGCAAATATGTTGTACATTTTAGTGGTAATGGATTATTTCAGTATTTCAAGAAACAAAGATAGTGGCAGAGGAGTTAGTAACAAACTGAATATGCAGACTTGGTGTCTCTAATGAACTTAATTTCGACCAAGGATACAACTTTGAATCTCAAGTATTCCAAAAGGTTTGTAAGATTCTTCGAATCCGCGTTTTTCGGACAACACCACTTCATTCACAATCTGACGGGATAGTTGAGCGATTTAATAGAACAGTGGTTAAACACCTAAAGAAAGTTGTAGACTAGCATCAACGGAATTAGGATAGCTACATTCCGATGTTTCTACTAGCTTATTGAAGAGCCACCCATAACAACAACAGGACAGACACCCTCTAAAGTTGAACCACTGAACAGTACATAACCACGCTTCGCGAGGGCCTCGGAGAAATTCATCAACTGGAAAAAAAGAACCTGAAGACATCCAACGATGCAATGAAAAAACGATACGACATTAGAGCTAATTCTAGCATGTTCAGGGAAGGATATCTCTTTAGGTCGATGTGGTCTACAGGGTACAACGGGAATCGCAAGAAAAAAAAGATCGTTCACATTGACACTACAGATTGAAGCCATATCAAGAAGATACAAGGAGGGAGTGTAACGTCTACTGTATTCTGGCATAAGCTACGCGATGAAAACCAAATCCAGTTGCGCAATGCGCAGCATGTCCCGAATTTCGGAAACCAGAAAATCGTCAGATGCCGACTCGACCTGTGGTGACTTAGTGTGGTGAAAATGAATAACGGAAATTTCTAAACTAAGTTGCTGAACTTTCTATAATTAAGCTAAGTAGTATAAATAGGGCTGAGTATCAGACTGGTTAGATAGTTGTATTTTAACCCGTAAAGAAATAAGTGTTAGGTGAAGTTAAACGGTATATTGTGTGACATACTTCCCCGGTGTGATTACTCGGGCGCCAACGCAATGCGATTTTTCCATCAGTACGGTAGTGGAAAGTCACAAAATCAATTGCCTGGTTAGTTGCAGTAAAGAAAGGCCAGTGTCTATCAACGCAGTGAGAGAGAGAATTTGTCTTGGAAGTTAAAGGTTTATTAATCAGAAAGCTCGGTTCTTAGTATCACTTAATTTATTACCCTTACTCTCTAGCAATTCAGTTTCTATAACTAACAATAGTAATAGGATCTTACTTCTGCGGTCTTATTCCTAAGTAACTACGTCCCTTAGACCGTTCCGCTCAACACGCGTACTAGGCCCGAGCAACGACGTGCTCTTACACTGCTTAAACTAAATCGCTAAGTCCCTTAGACCGTTTCGATCAACAAGCGTACTGGGCCCGAGCAACGAATTGCCCTGACACTGCTTAATCTAAATAGCTAAGTCCCTTAAACCGTACCGCTCAGCACGCGTAGTGTGCCCGAGCAATGAATTGCCCTTACGCTGCTTAAACTAAATAGCTAAGTCCCTTATACCGTTCCGCTCAACGCGCGTACTGGGCCCGAGCAATTAGATTGCCCTTAAACTGCTTATATCTAGTTAGCTATGTCCCTTAGACCGTTCCGCTCAACACGCGTACTGGGCCCGAGCAATTAGATTGCCCTTAAATTGCTTATATCTAGGTAGCTACGTCCTTTAGACCGTTCCGCTCAACACGCGTACTGGGCCCGAGAAATTAGATTGCCCTTACACTACTACTACACTAAAGTACCTACTAACGTCTTTGCTATTCCCTGAGCCGTTCCTAAGTATACACCCGTACTTGGCTCAATCAGCGTACTGCCCTTAATCTACTGGAAATCTAGCTACAGGTATTGGTCCGGGAGGACAGGAATTCGTCTCGTGGCCGGTGCAAATGGCCTAGCTTTCACTCGACGAGTGGAAAGTTGAACGGATTGAGGAACAGGGAAGGTCGGTAGAAAGTTTGATAGCAAGGTAGCAAGGTATGAGGAAGGTGCCTTTTGCCAGTTCGGAGTCTGGTACTAATAAAAAAAGTTTCAATTCTTCGTGCGAATTATATGAAGAAAAAATAATATTTTCGCTTTGCAACCCCAGTTTGCTTTCTTAATCAACTTTAATACTTTATGCATACATATATATATTTATTTAAACTTAAACAACTTCAATACTTTAACAAGAAAGAAAAGAACAGAAAAAAAACTATGCTTTCTTGTTTTTTAACTTGATGCCTAATATATCCATACGTGCGGATCCTCGTCTCCCAAGGCTACGGGGGTTTGTTCTTGGGATGCTCGTCGGTTGGTGTCATCGGCTCGGCAGTATCGGCGTCGTCTCGTCTGGTGGGGTCTCGCCTTCTTCGCTCTCCTCTTCGGTCGCACGGGCGTTGGCTTCGCCCTTGCGGCTACAGCAGGGTGCTGATGTGCTGTCGTCACGATGGACAGCTGCGGGTTCTCCGGTTGCGTCTTGTCGATCAGCTTGATAGCGGCTGGCAGCTGCAGAAGTTTCGGTCTCGTCGGATCGGTCGGCAGCTGTGTAAGCTTCGGTACCTTCTGGCCGATAATTTTCGTAACGGGCGGCGTCTGCGAGGTCTTCGGCTGGTCGGCTTCGCAGCGATTGGCGGCTGCGGGAGCTTCAGCTTCTTCTGGTCGATCAGCTTGATTGCGGCTAGCAGCTGCAGAGGCTTCGGTCTCGTCGGGTCGGTCATCTTCGCATCGGTCGGCAGCTGTGGAGGCTTCGGTACCTTCTGACCGGTCGGCGTTTGCGGGGGCTTCGGCCTCTTCTGGTCGGTTGTCTTCGCACTGGTCGGTGAATGCGGGGGCTTCAGCCTCCTCTGATTGGTCGGCGGCTGTGGTGAGGTCGGTCGGGTTCCCTCGATTGGCCTTGGTTTGATTAGGAGGTCGAGGGGTTCTGGATCGGTCGGCGAGGTGTTCGATTGGGCCGGGTATTTTGTTGTGTCGACCGGCGGTGTTGGTCCTGCGTAGGACCTCTTGGGGGTCTTGGGGCTGGCTCCAGTGTGCCTATCTCCGGTGGTCCTCGTCGCCGGCCGGGTGGCTGCAGAGGTTTGGCTTCGATTAGCAACACTCGGCGGCTTTCGGGTTGCTGTTCCCACGCGGTCTTCTGCGCATTCGCGGGCTGGCTGGTCTCCCTGATAGCGTGCAGTGGTGTCATTCGTGGTCTGCCCGTCGGGGGATGTAGGTGTCTTACTAGCTTCCTGGCGCAGACGCTATCTGCTCCTAGCTTACCACTGGTTTCTGGCTCCATGACTTCGTTCCTGGTCTGATGACGACTGACTTTCAGCGGCTGGCTGTTGTCGACTTCTATACTTTCTGAGTGGTACTCGCGGAGGTCGTTTACGTGAATGAACTGCGTTCTCCCTTTTCCGTTGTCTGTAGGGGAGATTTTCAAGATTACTGGGGATATTACTTGGACAATTCGGTATGGACCGGAGTATTTCGGTGCCAACTTAGCGTTGAACTGCTTAGATACGTCGGAAAGGGGATATTCCTTCTTCAAGACCAGACCGAGTTCCCTTGTTTGGTCTCCAATCTCGTCGGCGCAAGTTGTAGTGTTTTTGCTGCGTGGTAAATGCTCGGCACATATTGTTTCGTACCAATGCGTATATCTCCTCGAGTTTTGTCTGTTTCTCCAAGGGCCCCTCAGGGTTTTCTTCTGGTAGGTGGGGATCTCCTGGAGCGGTCAGTTCTCTGCCATAATTGAGATACGCTGGTGAGAAACCGGTGTATTGGTGAACGCTAGTGTTAAGGCAGAACATAATTGCTGCTAAATTAGCGTCCCACTGACGATGGTCATCCGGCCCGGTGTATTGGGCTATTATGGTCCCAATGACTGGGTTAATCCTTTCGGTTGAGTTGGCTTGCGGTGTGTAGGCCGGTGTTAGCCTGTGTATGATGCCCAGTCTTCGGAGTTCTTCTCGGAATATATGACTGGTATACTGCGTTCCATTGTCGGAAATTAGGGTTGCGGGGCAACCGTGGCGATAAACTATTCGCTCTCGGAAACTTTTTAATACGGCTGCGGCAGTTGCTTGGCGGAGTGGTTGTATTTCAATCCATTTTGTAAATTTATCTTGAAAAACAAGTATGTGTTGAAAACCTTGTTTGCTTCGTGGCAGTGGTCCGATGAGGTCTGTAGTGACAATCTTCCAGGGTTTGTCGACTTTGGTGCAACACATCAGTCCTCGTTTCAGTTATTGTGGAGGCTTGAATTTTTGACATTTCTTGCATCGACGTACGTAGTTAGCGGTGTCTCGGAACATACCAGGCCAGTAGTATAGGCGGCTCAGTCTTCAAAATGTTTTAGCGATGCCAAGGTGTCCGGCGGTTGGTAGGTCATGCCAGCGTGATAGTGCTTCGCTGCGTTGTTCGGTAGATAGGATAGTTTCCACGCTGTTGCCTCTCCTCGGCCGACCATGTCCCGGTGGTCTGGCGTTCGGCGGTATAGCTGGTTAGCCTCAATTTTAAAATCGGACGGGTAGTGACGGGTTACTGCTTACTTCTCTCCACTTCCGTCGGTACGAGTTGCATGTGATCATGTTGTTAGGCGGTCCCACGTTGCATAGATCTGGCCGTACTGCGGTGTTCACTGGTTGACGGGAGAGCGCATCGGCAACTTTATTCAGCGCTCCTCATTGATACTGTACGTACGGTGAAGGCGTACTGCTGTAGGTCTAGTGCCCAGCGTGCTAGTCGGCCACTGGGGCTTTGCAGGGAGTTCAGCCATTTCAGTGCCAGGTGGTCAGTGATGACCCGGAATCGGTATCCCTCTAGGTACGGTTTCATTTTGTGTATGCCCCATAGCACGGCGAGGCATTCTTTTTCGGTGGCGGAGTATTTTCGCTCGGTTTCGGTCAAGGCTCGGCTGGCGTATCCGATAATTCTCTCGTTTCCCTCCAAATTCTGTGACAGCACTACTCCTCGTCCATCTCTACTGGCATCGGTCTGGAGTACAAACTCCTTGGAAAAGTCCGGGCAGGCGAGGATTGGAGCTTCCGTAAGGAGTTTCTTTAAGTTCTTGAATGCGGTGTGGTGTGCTGTGGTCCACTCCCATTTCTCTTGTATTTTCAGCAAACGTTTCAGGGGTGCGGCTATTCTGGAGAAGTCCGGTATGAAGCGTCGGTACCAAGACGCAGCTCCGAGGAACTGTCGGATCTCCCTACGATTTTGCGGAGGTTTTAATTCCTGTATGGCAGTAACTTTGTCTGGGTCCGTTCGTATACCTTCCTTGGTAATGATATGGCTTAGGTATTTCAGCTCGGGAAGGCAGAAGGTGCACTTTGCGGGGTTAAACTTAAGGTCAGCTTCTCTGAGTCGCTGGAAAATCTTAGATAGATGCTTTAGGTGCTCCTCAAATGTTCCGCTGAACACTACAATGTCGTCTAGGTATGCGAGTGCGAAAGAATCCAACTCCGGACTTATCACTCGGTTTAGTAGTCTTTGAAATGTTGCGGGTGCTGAGTCTAGTCCAAACGGCATGACTCGGAACTGAAATAAACCTCTCCCAGGACGATGAATGCGGGTTTTGGTTTACTTTCTGGTTCTAGCGGGATTTGCCGATACCCATGCTGTAGGTCCAACGTGGTCCAACGTAGCGTCGGCTGAACTTGCGGAAGGGGATAGGCATCTCTGATTGATATTTTATTAATCCCTCGGAAATCCACACAGTATCGGTTCTCTCCATTATTCATTTTAACAATGACCACCGGAGAGCTGTACGGGCTGTTTGTTAGAATTGGTGCCACATTTCGTTCCCATGTATACGGACGAGTATCATTATCTCTTGTTTTATAGGTACCCTCTTTCCGCCGCTTAGCGTAACGTCGCGAGTCGTAGTTTTGGTGAAGAATCCGGGATATTCCTTATATTTTTGGAAGATACAGTCGGAAACGTACTAGTTTCCTGCACCAGTGTCTACTAATGCGTCCATGATTTAATCATTTATCTGTACTTCCACAAAGGGTTTCTCTTGTATTTTCAGCAAACGATTCAGGGGTGCGGCTATTCTGGAGAAGTCCGGTATGAAGCGTCGGTACCAAGACGCAGCTCCGAGGAATTGTCGGATCTCCCTACGATTCTGCGGAGGTTTTAATTCCCGTATGGCAGTAACTTTGTCTGGGTCCGTTCGTATACCTTCCTTGGTAATAATATGGCTTAGGTATTTCAGCTCGGGAAGACAGAAGGTGCACTTTGCGGGGTTCAACTTAAGGTCAGCTTCTCTGAGTCTCTGGAAAATCTTAGATAGATGCTCTAGGTGCTCCTCAAATGTTCTGCTGAACACTACAATGTCGTCTAGGTATGCGAGTGCGAAAGAATCCAACTCCATACATATCACTCGGTCTAGTAGTCTTTAAAATGTTGCGGGTGCTGAGTGTAGTCCAAGCGGCATGACTCGGAACTGAAATAAACCTCTCCCAGGGACGATGAATGCGGTTTTTGGTTTACTTTCTGGTTCTAGCAGGATTAGCCAATACCCATGCTTCATGTCTAGCGTGGATATAAACTGTGCGCCTCTTAGCTTGTCTAGCGTCGGCTGAACTTGCAGAAGGGGATAGGCATCTCTGATTGATATTTTATTAATCCCTCGGAAATCCACACAGAATCGGTTCTCTCCATTCTTCTTTTTAACAATGACTACCGGAGAGCTGTATGGGCTGTTTGACGGTTCAATGACCCCATGTTGTAACATCTGATCTACTTCCTTATTAATAATTTGTTGAATGGCTTGGTTACGGGGGCTATAGCGCTGCCGTACTGGTTCGTTTGTCTTGAGGCGTATTCGGTGCGGTCTGTTGAATTTTGAAAGTTCGGCGGCCAAGAATGTTTGCAGTCTTTGGTCCGTTAGCGCGGTCGGGTCGTACAGGGGTCAGGGGTGACTCTTCGTCGTATGAAGCGGTGAAATCAAACAGGTGTATCTGTAGTTGCCTTTCCGCAAAATATCCGTTCCTAATACTGTCTTCGGCTAGGGATGGCAGTACATAGAATTGGTGCCACGTATCTTTCCCATGTATACGGACGAGTATCATTATCTCTTGTGTTATAGATACCCTCTTTCTTATATATATATATATATATATATATATATATATATATATATATATATATATATATATATACCCCGTACTATTACTAAACGCGCACAACTCTCTTTTATTTTATTTTAACCTAATTAAAACCTAAAGACTTGTGAATTATTAAGAACGATTTCTTTATTTTCGAGTATAATGAAATTCTACGTTGTAGACAAAATCTGTTGTCAAATATATCCAACATTAATTTCTGGTATAAAATATCAAATAAAAATCCAAATATATATATATATATATATATATATATATATATATATATATATATATATATATATATATATTATAAATTAATTCTAAAATGCTTTTTATTTTATTTAAAAATAATCCACGGTGAATTGACATTCATCTGTCCACAGGATTCGGTTCAGAAACGATCTGTCGTCAATGTCGCGTTCTAGAAGCCAAGTGCTAAATTTCAGTTGTCTCTCAGAATCTCCTTGCTGTAGTCCTTGGGCTGGGTGATGATAATATGTGTGTAATCCCCCATCGATGAATTACCCTCCAAACCTAAATTTGGAATTTCCTACCTAAAGTGCAATAAAATAATTAGGTAGTCAGGGATTTCTAAGGATGCGGTTTTCTAATTATTTGAGTACCTTGTTATGTTGCACCTTTTTGGAAAGGTAATATGATGGGCTATCCAATAAAAATAAAAAAGAGGTGTACTAATTACATGAATTTCGGAGAAATTTTGGGAAAATTCGGAATTTTAGGTAATCGCAAACCATTTTTTTCCGCTTTTGGAAATGACTGTACCTGCAGTGGTACGAGATGGATCAACATTGTTGGAAATGTTGGAAAGGTCATTGGAATAGTAGTTTTTTAGCGTTTATTTGATCTCGCTATGTTGGGTACATCAAAAGATTAATGTGCATACCATGAAAAACTGAAATTTATGAATCACCCTGTAACTCCCAAACGGTTGAGATTGCCCCCCCCTCTCATACAAGTTTTTGTTTGCCTAGGTGAGAGCTATCATTTATACTCGTATTGACCTCTAGAAATGGTACACACTGTATATATATATATATATATAAATTGTAGCGGCGCTATTTACCTTTTAGCAGTGAGCAGCACTGCTTCTGTTTCTTTCGGGGCAATATTGAGGTGCCGCGTGCTCATCCAGTGCGCCACCCTATGTAGCGCAGTGTTGACTCTGGTCATGCGCATCTGTTCGTCTGCTGCACTTGCGACCGTGGCCACGTCATCTGCAAACCCTATCACTACTCCTTGGCTGCTCTATCTTCAACAGGTCATCATATAGAACGCTCCACAGCGTTGAGCCCAACACCGATCCTTGTGAGACACTGCTATTGATGCTCTTTTATGCCACTCGCTCCTCTACTCCTAGCAGTATTGTTCTTTCAGGGAGGTAGGAAGCACTGACGGCTATATCAGACTTTCAAAAACGCACAAAATGCACGAATTATTCACATCACCCGAATGAATTTTCAAACTAAAAAATCAGAACAAACTGTTTTATACTCGAGCAACGTAAGAAATATAAAAATTTCTTAACACGGCGTTTCTAATGGAGAAAAATTAAGCTTCTTTGGTTAATTGGTTAATGGTTAATTTTTCCTCAGCTGCTGGACACCTTGGCGAGAAAAGGAAAACTAGATGAAACAGCTGTATCAAATTATGATCACTTACACTGTCACTAACTTTGCGGTAAAAATATTTTCAAAAACGCACAAAATGCACGAAATATTCACATGACCCGAGTGAATTTTCAAACTAAAAAATCAAAACACTGTTTTATACTCGAGCAACGTAAGAAAGGCGTCCAGCAGCTAAGGAAAAGTTAACCCTTTGGTGCTGCTGTTGATAACGAGCCAAAGGAGCTTAACTTTTCTTCATTAGAAACGCCGATCGTGTTAAGAAATTTTTATATTTCCAAATTTATTTTAATTCTAAGTTAATATACCTAATTAAAATTAGTAGACTTGTCCATTAAACAAAAAATTTCTGGATGTGTAGTACTAAAGATCTAGGACTACAGACCCCAATTATTTTACATGGGCAGGTCTGCTTACATATTTTAGTTGAAATAGGTATATTAACTTTGAATTAAAATAAATTTGAGACAACTCTTCTTGAAAATGATCGAAAGATAGAAACACGTCGGAATAGATGAATAGAAAATTGTTGTGAAATAAAATTATTTGGTTGTCGACAACATTTTGTTTATATTTCTTGTACTCATTTAGTAATGTGTGCACAGGAAATGGCATGAGCAGAACAATGTGCCTTGTTTTGCCATTGTTACATTGTAAAACGTTGAATAGCATTGCGTGAAAAAGGGTATAAGCAATATGTACTTTAAGGAAATTAACATAATGACATTATGGCCTTACAGGTTTAGTTAAAATTTTGTGGATTGTTTTGTTTTCCTATACAAAATATGAATATCTATATGATCTACTTGCAATGTAATAGATATAATTCTAAAATATTTCTAATGTTTGTAGGCTCACATGGATCTGGTCATTTTTACGAAACGGAAACACCATTTTTTGTCTGGGGCGCTGGTATCAATAATTGGTATTCTTTAGATAAGAATAAGATGAAAAAGTACTTTTGAAAACTGTTAATTAGAAATTTAATTGATATATGATAATATTTTTGCAGTAAGATGAAGAAATGTGAAGTGCCTATATTTGAAACAGAACAGGCTAGTTTTGCACCTTTAATGTCGTCGCTGATAGGAATAGCTTCACCAATGAACAATTTTGGCAAACTTCCAAGTGAATTTCTGAACGTATCAACGGTATGTAAAACTGATATAATTGTAAATAGTACCTAAATTTTCAAGCTTAATATATTTGTTCACACAGCGATATCGAGCAGCTGCTATATTAAACAACGTTTTTCAAATAATGACTCAGTATGAGTGGTTATTAAATAATTTTAAAACTGGATACTTTTCCAATATTCTGCCAAAACATCATCTTAATCTGAAGAAATTACTTGCAGTTCGCCAATCGCTTACGCGAAAGATGGAGCAATTAAAATTCGATGAAGTAGTAAGTATTTTAGTATTCTTTTTTTAAATTTGCTATATGAATATAACTACAGACCCTATCCAAAAAATTAGCACCACTACGCCATTTTCACAATTTTCAATCTTCAAAGAACCAATACTAATGGCACTTGCCAAGCGATCACTTAATTTTACATTCCATTCCAAGTAATTGAAACGGTAAATTACTTGTTCTTCAAAGCGTATCAGTCAGAGAAATAAAATAGTAAATAAAGGATGCATTTCGGAAATTTACTTTGAAATTATTTGTTTGTTTGTGCATGGATTGAACATTTTTTGTAGTGTTGTTAATTTTTTGGACAGGGTCTGTAGGTGTTTGTAATGTCTTTAGAAAAGTATAGATAATATAGTCTGATAGTGCGATGTAAATGTTTATATGATCGATATAAGAATGACCCTATTCCGAGTTTTGATTGGCCCTACAATTGACTAATTTCGAGGCAATCCCGAGTATAAAATTACTTAGAGGGTTCTATCTATTCAATAATGTAAATAAAACAGCATTGTGTAAAATTTAATGGATGGCTTGCTGGCTAAGGAAAGCTCATAGCCCTAACAAGGCTACAAGTTAAAGCGAAACCCTTCCTCCAAGAATGCTCGTCTTTCTGGAGAAGCTCTTTAATCAAAGTGTTTTCATCTAGGTACGGAATGCCTTTATATTAGAAATGTTCGAACTACTGCATAGTACAACGGAGCGCTGTGCAAACAGAGAGAGGTCTTTTAGAAAGTGTTGTAAAATCTCTAGGTCCACTTCAACTATTGGACGGTACAGTTTCATCTGGACAGAATTGGATATCTTCTTTGATAGTATTGAGAACGAGAACTTTTATGAAACTGTTTCTGAAGTTTTTTTAGGATGTGGCCTAAGCATAGGGGACAATCTTTTGATGCGTTAGCATGGGTTTGGCCGGAAGGGAATTAGGGTAAGGCATGTAAGGGAAATTTAATGTCTTGTTTTCGCATTGCTGCCAGTATCGCATCCAGGAACCAGTCCCTATAAACCTCGGACAGTAGTCCGGAACTAGATGTTTATTTTTTTCAAATGGAGGTGAAATGCTTTATGCACGCTCGGCACTACTTCCCAACAGTTTCGGACTCCTGTGGCACAGTTTACCGACCAAAACACCTCCCTTGCTTCTCCGGACACTAGCCTGGAACTGTTTGGCACACTACTTCGGGCTAGGTACTTTTATTTTGCCCATCAGGCACCTACACCCTCACCAGTTTCCAGCTGGTCCAGGTGGTTTTTCTTCCATCGAAGAACCTCCTCCACGTACCTGGGTGTGTTGTTCTAGACTTTTGTCGTGGGCAATCATGCCTTCTACTATAGTGTCCGGAGAGACCACCCCTGCATCAGTTCCGAGTTCCATAAGGACCTCGCCCTGCTCCGTCCGCTGGATCGACTTGATCTCCGTCTTTGTGTCCTCTGGCTTTACATTCTTCCGGATCGCGCCCAGCACCTCAGCGTAGGACCACCCTTTTCCTGGGTTTATGAATGCTTCGGTTTTGGGTTTCTCCTTCTCTCCTTCGGCGGATCCCTCCGCTTCTCCGCGTGTTCCTTAGGTTTTATCAAGGTCTTAATGCCTAAAACTGTAGGCGCCTGTCTTTTCCTTCCACCGATGATTAATGTGTTCTCTACCTCCAGGCCTTATCGCCAAGGTTGACCCTCTCAGAAGCTAAGCTTCTGACGGCATCGCCGCGAGGGCCCGTAGGGTACTCGTTGTGGGGGCCTCGCCTTCTCCTGGACTGAGGACTGCTCTTGGTCACACGGCGACATGCCTGGTTTGACGTGCCGGCATGCTAAGCCCTTCCACCACGTAAAGGTGGCAGTCCGCGGAGGGTAACTAGATATTAGAGAGAGGGTGAGAGAAGGGAATAAGACACGTCTACCACTTCATAACTCCTTATTCGCAGCAATAACTGGTAGAAAACTTCATAAGGAAATTAAAGAAAATGGAAACTTTACGTTGAGATATATAATTCAACGTAAAAATATCAAAATAAAAACTTCAACAATTGTTCTAAAACAGCTTTCCTTTACGCAGTAACGCCACATTAAGTAAACTAAACATTTTAAGACCAATTTAGGAATGTTTGGATAAAAGCTTTTTGGATAAAATATTGTAATAGATGATATGCCTTAGAAATCAGATTTAAAGAAATTTATCATAGCTTCATATTTTAATTAACGAACAGTTAGAAGTTAATTTATGTTTACCTTCTTATTCAGTTTCGCACAGCTTAAAAAATATATAGAACATAAAAAATTATAGAACATGGTTTATATATTATGTTCGTAGTAATAATTGGTTCTATATAATAGATATAATGTATAATGATAACCTAAATGCTAAAAAAAAGCTTTTCAACTCATATTGCCTTCATAAGAAAGCTGTTAAATTTATCACGGTATTACTTTTTTTTTAAGTGGGCACATAACTCGCATTAATCATTCTCGAAGGCAAAATTAACTTGGCTCTAATAATCTCTATGCGAATAAGTTTAAATAAGTCAATTTTAATAAATTATTTTAAAAACAATACATTGGCAACACTAATATTGATCGATACGGTTGTGCCAAAGTACAAGCGAGCAATTTTTTGAGTATTTTCTCGGTTTTTTCGCGGTTATTGCGAAAGTGTTTTAGATCCCTCTGTTAGGCTTAGTGCCGTAAACAAGGAAAGGTTCGAGTGCATAGTGAAAACAGATAAAAGGACAAAATTCGTAAAATTTCAAAAAGTGGATTTTTCACTATAGTGGTGTGCGTGTAGTATCGCAAAAAACATTGGTTAGCCACGTGCTAGCTACATATTACTCCAAAACATAGGTGGCGCTAAAAGGAAATTGGGAAAAGACTAAGCATTTCTAGCTGGGGTCCACCTACCTAAAGGTGGCGCCCATGGTAATCTGGAACATCTAATCCTATTTATTAATAGGTGGCGCTCACGACGTTAATATTAGAGAAGGTAAAAATTGACAATTGACCAGAATTATTCACTTCACCTTGACTGCCCTATTTTTGGAAAGCAGTATTCACAACATCAATAGCAGCAGACTACAATACTAATACCTAGATATAGTTAAGATAAATTATTGGTTCCTCGCTAAAAAAAAAAGGATTATTTATAGATAAGAAAAATTATACAAACTTTTAGGGCTTCGGCCAACAAAATAACACTCTTTCTTCCCTATATATTTTTTCCACCCTTTCAGTAGTTAGAGGACAAAAGCGAAAACACAGCAAGACAGAAATACAGAAACCGAAATGGCCTCCCAAGGGAGAGCCAATTATTATGACATACTCGGCAAAAAACTGGATCAGGAGAAAAACCATAAACCTTCTAAGAGGGTAAGGACAAATTTAGATATGGATTTTCCAGAATTGCCTGAAGCTAGGCGGGCTGGGATTCACTCAGATCCTAAGTATGTCGTCATTAGTTCAACAGATCCAAAGAAACCACTGAAGTCAAATAACCTATTTCTAGTTAAAAAGGGTATACATGCAATCTCAAAAGATTTTGAAAAGGCTACCTTTATGAGAGACGGAAGCATTCTGTTGCTATGCCGGAATGCTAGTGTCCCGGAACGCTTTATCAAGACAAAGTCCATCGGTACTGCAGGCAATACTATCAGCATTGAGGCAAAGTACCATGAAAAACTAAACTGCTCCAAAGGTACAATTTATTGCAAGGACCTAAACGACATGGAAGTTAGGACATCACCGAAGGGCTCCAAGATCAAGGAGTCACGGAGGTGATCCAACTTACCAAAGAGAATAATGGTAAGAAAACTCCGACGGGATTATACATAATAACGTTTAGCTCTTTTGAGCCACCAAAGTACATCCACCCTATTTTCCAATGCGTGGAGGTGAGAGAATATTTCCCCAATCCCATGAGATGCCGAGGATGTCAGAAGCTTGGACACACGCAAAAATGGTGCGAAAATAAGGAAGTTGAGTTTTGCGAAGTATGCGTAGAAGAGATCCCACACAAAGATCAATGCAATGGCCCATACTGTGCAAATTGTAAAAGTCGGTCCCACACTTTAAGAGACCCCAAATGCCCGACACACAAGAGTTTTTGAGGATAAAAACTCAAAAACACTGTACCATGTACGAGGCAAAAAAGTTTTATTACAGCATGAACCCAGCTGCATCTCGAACTACTCCTAGCTATTCGCAAACTTTAAACACAAATACAATAGCCGCACTCTCCCATACGAAATCAAGCATAACAAGTCAACAAAAAGATCAAAAACCAACGCAACAAATTTCTCAACCGACAGAATCCAAACAACCAACACAAATTGTCAACCCAAAACAAACAACCAATACAACTGCAAACCCGAGCTCTAATTTAAAACAACAAACAAATCCTTCAACTAGCAAACAAAAATCAGAAGAACACGTCATAGTAGACTTAACTAATGCAAATGACACTAATGAAATAACAATCATAAAACCCAACACAACAATCAGTTCAACAAACACAACAATAAACAACGAAAGCGAAATAATAACAACAACCCCACTAAGCAAACAGACAGTCCTCGATCACAGTCAAAATATGAATTATTCTCAAACAGAAATCATAAATATAATAACAGGTCACATGCCATACGGAAAGGCAGACCCGGCAAATACAGCAAATATCTCCAAGAATATTCAAACAACACATCCAACGCAACAACCACCTACACCAACAATAAAAACAAATAAATCAAAAAAGAAAACTATAAACTTAATGGAAACCGATTCATCATTACCAACTGACGATGAATTGTCCGATAGCGACATGAAAGAAAACTAAGACAAATATGGAACAATTGACTCTACCCTCCCCACCTTCTGCTAGAGGACTCACAATTCTCCAGTGGAACATAAGAGGGCTATATCACAACTATCCCCACCTTCAACTCCTCCTATCCCAATATAGCCCCCACATTGTCCTATTACAAGAAACCAACCTCTTGTACGGAGAAGATCCTGAACGGCTCGGCACATACAATTTCCTTGGTTCAAATCATCCCCGTGACACAAGGCATGGTGGAGTAGGCATGCTTATTCATCGAAGTCTATCGTTTCAACAAATTCAAATTGAATCAGAAATATTGCTTTGTACTGCCACTATCAACACAAATCCTCAAATCACCGTCCTCAACCTGTATCTTGAGCATGGGTATCGTCTGAATCCACATGACCTGGAACGAGGTTTAGCACAGTTTACACGAACCACCATTATTGGTGGTGATTTCAACGCCCACAGCCCGTTATGGGGCTGTGAACGCTGGGATCGTACGGGTAGACTGGTGGCTCGCTGGGCCGAAGAGGAGGACATATGCATACTCAATGATACCTCCCCAACACTTTATACTTCGCGTAACACTTTGTCAACGGTCGACCTCACTTTCGCCTCCTCTAACCTTGCCCCTTCCCTAAATTGGAGAACCCATTCCAACCCTGAAGGCAGCGACCACCTTCCTATAATTATCTCCACAAACGTACCAGTTGCGAATCTTAAACCACTCGCGAGATTTATAGAATCTGCTGCGAATTGGGAAAAATATGCGAGCTGCATACATACCCAATCCGCACTACGCCCCGTTTCCGGAAACGTAAACAAAGAGGCAGCGCAAGTTACCAAAATAATTACGACAGCAGCTGAAAGCATGCCATGCGCCACAAGAAACCCCCGCTCCCAACCTGTGTGGATAAATAAAGACATCCTCTCCATGATCAGAAGAAAAAACAGGGCCTGGAAACAATTCCAAAGGCATCCTACGGAAGTTAACCTGCAAATCTACCGTAAGGAATCGGCAACCATTAAAAGAGAGATTAGAGTGGCAAAGAGAAAATCTTGGGAATCCTTTGCGCAGTCAATCGACACAAGCACCAATCTCGCCGACGCATGGAGTAAAGTCAAATCCTTCTCCGACAACAGGCCTTCCAGTCTGATTGCCAATTTGACAATAGAAAACAGGTCCCTAACATGCTCCACTGCCATAGCCAATGAGCTTGCCAAATCCTGGGCAAGATACTCATCTAACCAAAACTTTCACCAAGAAATTCTTCAAGCTAAAGAAAGCTTTTCCCTTACGGAAATGCCCTACTTTCCTGATCCCACACGAAACCTAACCAGACCCATAAGCCTTCATGAATTAAACTTAATGCTTAGTTCATGTAAAGGTTCAGCACCCGGACATGACAAAGTCTCTTATGGCATGATAAGAAACGCCCCTGACAACTTCAAAGAGAGACTAGTCTCACTTTATAACAACATTCTGGATCAGAGCATATTTCCACACAATTGGAAAAATGCGATACAGATACCAATCCATAAGAGAACTAATTCAAGCAATACGCTCGGAGATTACAGACCGATATCTCTAATCTCCTGTCTTTCGCGAACCCTGGAAAAGATACTTGGAAAACGACTGGGTAACATCTTGGAAGAGCTGCTAACCTCGGAACAACATGGTTTTCGGCCAGGAAGAGGGACTACGTCCCTCCTATTGGACCTCGAGGACCAGTTGAAACGAGCGTGCGCCCAAAAACGGGATACTTATGTCCTATCTTTGGATCTTGAAAAGGCGTTCGACCGGGTGTGCAAGCATCAAATCGCCAAGCAGCTTGCCATATGGGGAATAGATGCCAAATTTATCCACCTCATCCTTCACTTTCTGTCCAACAGAACCAGCAGACACCAGTTTTGAGAAGAACTATCACGACAGCCAAGCAGTGGTGCCTAGAAATGGGAGCAAAACTGCCAATGTGTAAAGCAGAGCTACTATTGGTTACGAAAAAAAGAACGAACAATATAGCGCAACTAGAAATCGAAGAAACACAACTCGTGCCCAAAGCCAAATGCAAAATCCTCGGTTTGCACCTAGCAAGGAATCTAAAATGGAATGATCATGTCAACGAGATTCTGGATAAACTTGCTGGAGTTGTAAAAATTATTAAGGCAGCAAGACGTCGTTATTAAGGTAGCAAGACGTCGTGGAGCATCCATAGCCACATCTATTATCATAGCTACAACTCTTATTAATGGGATACTAAATTATGCATTAGTCGTTTATGGAACTGCTTCTAAAACTTTGCTAAACAAGTTACAGGTTAAAATTAATACTATTTTGAGAATTGCCACCGGAGCATTCCGGTCAACACCAGTCGATGCACTAGGAATCGAAACGGGACAACCTAGTGTTACCGAAAAGATTATCATCGCAAAATCTAGTGGACCCAGACAAACCTCATCACAAGGCAATAGTAGGTTATCTCTATAATCCACCAGTGAGACATCCTTCAGCTCTATACATATCCCTTAAAAAATCCCAATTTCTCGGTATCACCATCCCAACCAGTATCCCAGAACTTCAACCAGAAACAAGGTACCAACAAAACACCTCCTATCCTCATTCCCTAATAACCCTCATAAAAAGCACTACTCCCTCGAAATGTATAGGAAGACACATTTAGCAGAGATACGAAACAACAACATCAGATATACAATGTACACTGATGGATCAAAAAGAGAAGATCAAACCTCCTGTGCGGTGATACTTATGGATCCCTGCATCAATGAACCTCTGGAGAATACGCACTACATTCGGATGCCTCTGTGTATGAAGCAGAGGTATTTGCCATTTATATGGCTGTATCCACGGCGTGCTTGAGGAGTCTGGACGTGGTGATATATACGGACTCAAGAGCAGCTCTAAAGGCCATCGAAAATCCAAACCCAAAGGAATACATCAGTAAAGCAATTAAGATAAATATGACAAGAGCAGGCTCAACAATTAGGTTATCCTGGGTACCAGGGCATGCAGGCATAACAGGCAACGAACTAGCGGACAAAAAAGCCGGAGAGATCAACAATCCGCAAGAGGAACTTCGGGTTCCACCCTGTGAGCCCTTCATAAGAAGGACAGCAAGATTGACAATCAGGAGGGAGTTGGAACTTGAATGGAGAAGACGGACCACTTTTCTTGCAAAGCATTGGAAGACTCGAAATCCGCCCAAGCATAACCCCAACCTACCAAGGTGGATGGGAGCCAAGATCCTCAGGCTTAGAATAGGACATACAAGACTGACGCACGGACACTACATGACGAGGACACTGCAACCCGGATGCGTGGAGTGCCAGACAGGACTAACAATAGAACATATACTTACTAACTGTAGGACAACAATACAGACGCACGGTAGATCGCTCCCCCCTCTCACTGACCTTCTATCCTACACCCACCCAAATTCCATTATTTCCCTTCTTACCCAACTAAACCTTTTAAAGGAAGTTTGAGATTTTAAAGAGAAAAATCAAATACTTGTAAGCATTCTGCAGTTTATTAAAAAAAATATATATTATATTAGAAGTGTTTTAGACAATAAATTAAAAAATAATACCAATATAAAATTAACAAGAAAAATAGATGAAATTAAAAAAAACAAAACAAAAATTATATTAAAAGCATAATAGTAATTATAGTCATCATTGTAAAAATAAGGTGTAAATAATTATTAAATTAACAAAAAATACAAAATTTTTAACACTGCAAAAACAAATTACCAAAATGGAATGGTATTATCCCTTCAATTTCAATAAACAAAAGAAAATATTTTACGTTATTATTTAGCTTAAGTAATCGAAAAAAAAAAATTCATTTAAACTTAAATAGAGCAGTTAGATAAGAACAGGGCGCTATATAGACCAAGAGTCTCTGGCGCTAGTTATAAGGTAGGTTAAGACTCGATGCTGTAACTTGCCAAAAATAAATAAATAAATTCTTTTAAAAAAAATATGAAATCAGTCGCACATTATAAAGATTACTTTTTTAGCCTAGTGTTTAAGTGTCTTTGGCGCTTACCGCTTGTGGGGGCGCAACAAGATGTTGAGGAGCTGTGCAAGTAGTAGGTAATGTCTTTTGCGCTTACCAATGGTGGGGGCTAAGATAGTCTGAAGTAATAAATACTTTAGAATTGAAAAACATTCTAAATTTATTCTTTACTTACATCGATTTATTTATACAATTATTGATTATTTAGTAATTTTTTTAATCAAAAGAATGGTCAGTAAAAGTTCATCGTGTTGTAGAGCTTGTGATGTCGAGTTGATTGCAGGGGATTTCATATCTGGCAAATGACCTCTTCTTTTGCATGAACTGCACTTTTCTTGGTTACGATTTGTTGTAGAACTTTTGGATTTTTTGTTTGTTTTTATGATCTTTGAACATTCTGCCACGGCCGACATAGTTTGTCGTTTTGCTGGTTGTGGAGTTACTGGTTGTACCATAAATGTCTCACGATTAATTTTTATTTTTCGTCGAAGTTGAAGGCGTTGATATATCATAAATAAGAGAACTGTAATGACGAGGCTTACATAATGATGAATGTGATGTTTATCCATCGAACTCGTGAACTATTTTGCAATGGTGAGTTTATTAATCTCTTGCGTATCCAGATGATTCAATGGTGCGGGTTGTATTGACTGTTGATGGCTAGTCTCTAAATCAGGCAGGATTGCGCAGAGGTTAGTCGGTGGAAGAAAGGATGACCTTTTGTACATCGTAATACTGGACTTGGCGCTGATACTCATTGATTTATGTTTTATGGTGCAGTTTTATTAATCCGTAGATCCAATGATTTTAATGTTCTAATTGAATCCAATTTTGTAAGGGCGCCGTTTTCTTTATTTTGCAGGTACCCGGTTCAATTCTTTTGTTGTTGCAGAGTCGCATTTCGCATTGATTCATGGAAGACTGCGTGGAGTAAATTAGATATTGTCTGCATAATAGGCCCAAGTCTTCTCTTTTGATGCACTCCTTAATCTGACTTGTTGTCAATAGGTAGAGAAAGTAGCGAGGTAGTCTGATGATGGTTCTATATAAATAAACTCTGATTTATGGTTGGTAGGAACTGGATATTCTCTAAACACTTGGAAGAGGCTTTCGGTGGGAAGTGGTGTTAACACAATGTCCCACTGGCTATCAATGTTACTTTACAAACTCAGAAATTACTACAAAAAACGTCACTGTTTCTGGTGTTTAGTTTTTATTCACCCCTTTTTACATCAAATCTTTTTGACTATAAAAAACACTTAATGGACTTATCAACTATTACAAGTAAATTCCAAAAGCTTCTTAATACCTATTACCAGTAAGTTGTACTTAATCTGTCCATGAGGATCCACACACAAAATTCTTATCCGCCCACTTAAATACACTTAGTAATTTCAGAACTATTACCAGTAAATTTCGCCTGATTTGTACCTTAATATTCATAAATAAAAGCTATTTTGTTCATTAAAACTAATCGGAATAAACTCCAAAAGATTTTTGATACTTAATACAAGTAGATTTTTACTTAATTTGTCTATAATTGTCTTATTTACATAAAAGAAAATCTTATCCGCCTACTCAAAGACAATACCCACACCGATTCAATTCGCTGGAGGTTAAGAACAGACTCTTTTCTAAAAAAATACGACTATACCCTGATCCAAAAAGATTGGCAGTACACGGTAAATGGGAAGTTATGATGCCAAATTTCACAAACTCGCCAAAAACCGTGTACAGCCATCCTTTTTTGATCTTTCTTGGTCGAGAAACCAAAAGGCACTGATTCTGTCAGCAGCCAGATGCTGTTGGTCGACCGACAGTGATCAGCACTCAGTGGTGGGTGGTAGGTGGTTTTACATGCGAAGGTCTTCGATGCAATACGAATTCGAGTGACTGGAATGGTCGGAAAGCATATTTAGTGTAGCCAGATTATATCTTTTAGCAGTAGGCCAAGAGGAAAAATAAGTAAATGTTCTTAGATGAAATCGTGGCAACAGCGTGCTGAGGAAGAGGGATGGAGGCATAGGAAAATGATGGGAAAATAAAGTAGACAGCAATACTCCATAAGAGCGTGTACTGCCAATCTTTTTGGAACAGATTATAGACCTGGGCGAGGTTTAGATCTCTCGCTATTCTCCCTTTGTAGAACCGTGATCACCCGATCTACGTGAAGGAAAATTTTTTCGCTCTTTCTCTTCGTTTTTTCTTGTGCCTTTTCAATCGTTGGCACACTGGACGTAGATTAGTGTTTTCGTCTTGAACATGAAGAGAAAAGTTTTCGTTCTTTTCTTCGTTTTGTATCTTCTCCTTCAAATGCCTGGGAAAAATACGATGTACGTTGTGAAATCGCATAGACAAGCACCTTTGGCTGACGACAAACTTAAATTTGTTCGGTACCATGTCTTCTAAAAATGAATTACTAGAATTTTCAAATTAACTGCTACAAATTTCCAAGAAAGGAATGCGCGGTAACTTGAGGGATTGTTTTTAACGAGTTGAATTTGAATAGGTTGCAACTTTGTTGCTAACATAATTCGAGTTTGAAATCCAACTCGTTAAATTTTATTTTGAATTTTGTTTATGTCAGGTTGGATTCGTTGGAATTGGGCTTATCTGTATGATAAGCAAAATCCAACCTGTAACAATTCCTTCCCCACATGAATAAGAGGAATATTCTTTGCAGAGGAATACTCCTCATTCCAAGTTTGTCGTTCGACGATTTGCCAGTTCAGTTAAAAAGTATCCTGCCCTTCAAATCGAATCGCGCCCGTCACCATTCATCCAGGATGTCGTCATTCTGTGTTTGCGTAAACGACGAGGCTTTCCACCCGCAGACACCCTTCTGCGTGGTGACTTTTAGAGTCCTACTAGCCCGGATCCACCCCGGATGGCAGGGACCGCTTCGCGTATACATGCACCGCGACGGGATGCGGCCTACCCTGGTATGGAGGGGTCCCGCCAATCAAGGAAACTACTATCGGGTTATGTTTTACCTGTCCCCATATTATGGTGAGGGACTTAGTGTTCCAGGTAATTTAAAAACGATTCTTTGTATTCTGACCCTTTTCATATTTGCAATTTCTCCTTTCCCAGGTGACCGCATAACCTCTTCAGGAAGCCCTGGCTGGTGCCCGTTTACCCCCAGCTTCTGAGCGGTTACCGTCACCCGCCGGTGTCTGCATATTTTAAACATCTTTATTATATAAATTTGCAAAATTGTCACTTCTTTTTTGTTATATTTGTAGTATGTCATTTATTCCCTTGTATTTTATTATACTCCTCTCTTGTATCGTATTTAATCAAATCAATTTCAAATTTAACTCTTGCATTTTCTCAAATAAACTCCTAAATTGTCTTTCTTATTTGTCTCTTTGTTTGGTCAAATATTTGGGATTGAATCGTTTTTTGTTTCCTTTTTCTGTGTGTTTTGCGTTACTCTTTTCATTTCATTCCATTGAATTGCACAGCGGCCTCTAATTGGCCGCGATTGTGTCATTTAGACACGGCGCTTTGTTGAAATTTTTTATTTTTTTTTAATGCTTTGGTTTGCGCTACGGTCTCTTCTCAACCGTAGATTGTGGTAGTACTCCACGGCGCGTTTAATTGTGAAAAGAAGAGAATTTTGGGGAGTAATTACTGATATTCTGTCTTCCTCCGGGCCTATGGATCAACCAATTGAATTGACCTGTTTCGAGGCAGAATTGTAGGTCGTTTTTGCGGCGTTTGTGAGGGACCTTATACCTGGAGCTTATGTGGATATTTTCCATTTTTGTTCTAATCTTCTCAAGGGATTTTGTACCCTGGTGGTTCAGTTTATTGGCTTCGTCACCAATCAATGATGTCAGGTGAGACTGATCATCTCGACTTTGAGCTGGGTTTTTTATTCTTGCTGTTGCGTTTGTCATTGCTTTTGCCATAAATTCTTGCAAAAGGAGTTTGCTTTCATTAGTATTAGGGAAATATGCGGGCTGCGAAATACTTAAATTATGCCTGTTTTCGGCCTTATAGTAAATTGTATGAGGGCCGATTTTAAATTGACAGGATTCGTTGATTAATAGAATTCCTTGATCTGACAAGCGGTAAGTGAGTAGCTGTTGTGTACATGTTAAATGTACCACTGTAAAAAATCTGGGCCTTTATTGTGCATCGGGGGATTTTCTTTTATAGGGTTGAAAAGGAGTTTGATGACACATTCTTCCGACATCGTTGTTTGGTTACTGGAGTATTCAACCGGTCGGTATAGGTATCTGCTTTTACCTCTTTGGTTATCTTTTGGAGCATTTTCAAGTTCTTCGGCTTAAGCAACAGGAATTCCTAGAATCTTATTTGGCTGGCAATATGTGAATATTCAATGTCCGGGACAAAACTATGGTTTCTGTCCAAGTGAATATGGAAACATCGAACTCTTTACAGTCTCATTTTCTGGATATTGAAAATTGGTAAGTTAATTCGAATTACAAGTTTTTCTTGTAATAAATGCATTCGGAGATCTGCCGTCTGATATAGGACTGATAAGCAGTTCTGTGGTTTAGGACAAGTTGATTGTGACTTGTGTTAGATCCCTAGTCAGGAATTTGTGGAGATCAAGAGTGGGTGGATCTGATTTTTACGGCTGGACTCTATTATGTCCAACAGAGCTTGCTGCCGGAATTCAATCTCCACCATTTGAAGCAATAAACTCGAAGTTATCTCTTTTCTCAATTTACGTTCGTATAATACGTCCGTTGTGTTGAGCAAATTATTTATTTGATCACTAATGAAACGTTGTCGTTCAGACAGGCATGTCAGACGTTTTTGGACTTGAGAGAAGGTGGTTTTCCACGCTAATTTGTTGTCTCTGCATCCAAAAAGGTAGTGCATCGCATTTCCTATTCCGTCGAAAATGGATCTAGGTTTGCGTGACTTGGGCACTGCCTCCTTTATGACGCTAGTTTTTCTCTATATTTTTTTCCATTAAGGCGTGGCCGTGTTTTGTCTAAAGTTCACATAAATTACCTATTAGTGTGGCTTGACCACTGAGCTGATGAACATAGTGTTTAGCTCGTTCTGCTAATACAGTTTGGTTTTCTAACTCTGCTAGGTCTAATTCCGTGATGATGCTCTAGGTGTCGTGATAGGCCGTGAGACTTCCAAGGTCCTCGAAGATGATTCTACTGTTGTTTAACGGTTTTACCGTGAAGCGTTCCGCGGCATATTTCCCATGTGAAAGCAGTAACGTTCCAATAATAATTACTACGACGGACAACATCCTGTCGGGGAAAACGTAAAAGGTTTTATTTAATAAGTTGCCTTTTCATTCTTAGTGAAATACTAAGTGTTGTGTTTCCCCGTGTTAGTCGTGTGTGCTTAAACAATTCATATATGTAAAATTTCAATACCATTGTGTTTATTCATAAAATGGTATAAGACGGTTTGGAAACGTGACTGTCCTCTTACCCATTTTTAGGGCTCCATTTGATTGGGGGTGATAATCATATAAAATTGTTTGTATCTCCTTGGGGCTTGTGATTATTTCAGGGGGTTTTGACTTATCGTCGATTAGCGGGTTAGTATCTGGCGGGTTGTCTTTTAGGACCTCTTCTGCTTCCTGAATTTTTGAATTTTCGTTTTCACGTGGCATGTGATCCCGTGCTTCGTAGCTCTTTGTCTCTATTGAAGTGTTTTTCGCTTAAGCCCGGGTCACAGTGTTACATTTTAGGCGATTTTTTCGAGTATAGGTTATTTCTTCTTTTTTTATTCATTCATTCATTTCATTTATTAGCAAAAAAATAACTGCTCTTTTAAAACAACATATAATTCATTCTTTCATACCGGAGTTATGGCCCCTCCCCCGAAGCGCGTTTTTTTTGCAGAGGCTTGCGGTGAACACTTTCCAAGGCGAACCGCTTAACTGAAATCAAAATAGTAAAAAAATTACTTAAGAAAATTGTATTGTGGTGTACTTGAACGGTTCGGTTTCCGTAAAAAATTTTTTTTCCAATAAAAAAACCATGTTGACAAAAAAATCGATTTTTGAGGTGTTCAAAATTCTAAACAAAAATTTATTGCAAACAATCGAAAATTTTTAGATGAAAAAGGAACCGTTCAAGTACACGAGATTATAAATATGAACAATTAAAAAAAAATTATGAAAATCGGTTGAAAAGTTTTTGAGATATCACGTTCACCGCAACAGTACTTTTCAAAAAACTCTATTCCGAGAATATCGCGTTTAAAGTTTTTGGATGCCGCTCGCCAAGTGCTTATGGATGGAACTAGCGCGCTGCGAACGGCTGTCATTTGAAATCTAGTGCTCCGATCTGGAAAAATTTCACACAGATATTTTCGAAAGCATGTACTTTCAGAATATGCAATAATTTTTTGAGCCCCAACTTTGTATATAACCCCTTAAATCTACCTGAATTCATGTCACTGCTAGCTATCATATCTTAAATTAAAGAATTTTATGTCCTTATTGTGGTAAAATTTACTAACCTAAACTCATTCACTCTTCTTTACCACTTTTTCAATATAATCACTATCCATTTTTAAATAACCCTCATATTCACAATTGATTGTCATAAATGTGATTTTTCTAATGTTCATTTTCAACTTGTTAATTCTTAACCATCCACTCAGTTCTCGCAAATTATGTTCCATTTTATTCACACACTTACCAATATCATCTCCCACAACATACAATAATGCGTCATCAGCAAATAATACAATATTTGCACCATTCAATACACTATATCATTAATGTAACAAGAAATAGTAGGGTACCCAGCACAGAACCTTATGGCACTCCCGCATTTATTGCCCTTTGAGACATCGCCTTGTCTACCTTAGTTCGCTGCATTCTTCCTGACAAATAGCTATCAAACCATGCCCATCGCTTTTATTTTACTCTATTCTTTTAAAATATCCCCATTCAAATATCTCGATCTACAGTTTCCAAAGCTCGCTTAAGGGGGTCCTCTACTCTCGAGGCCTGAAATTGAGCGGTTTTTTGGGGAATAAATTGCGAAGGATCTACTGAATACATTTAACATTTTTTTTTTATTTCCAAGATAGATGTTTTGACTTATCAATTTTACTTTTGAAGATGAAAAAAAATAACTATCGCGACCTTGAAACGTCATTGATGACATTGATGTTAAAACTGCAAGGGTCCCGCTTAAGCACAGTTGTGGCCAATTGGGTAATCTGTAATCTGAAAATTTATATTCTTTATAATCATAGATACGTTGGCTATGTTTTCCCGTGACAGATTTTTTTTTATTTTGCAATTTGTAAAAGTTATGCAACAATTTGTAAAAATTTCAAATTTTACGTCATTTCTTGACCTATTAGAGGCTATAAAAATGGAACAAAATAAAATTTTGCAAATCGTACTCGGGAAAACATAGCGGTATGTTTTCTGAACAATTGAAAAAAAAATTATTGAAATCGGACCAATACTTTTATGAGAAGTCTTACTCGGCAGCTAAAAAAACACTACTTTCGGGAAAACGCGTTTAATGATAAATTACGGTGTATAACTTGATTGTAGTAACTTACGAGTTAATCTGCTGTACCGGCGCCGTAGAGTTCTCCTTTCTCATCACTATGATGTTTTTGGTTGTCCACATTCTTCTCAAGAACGGACCGGTAAATTCTTTAGACAATGATTTTTTACTAGAAAAGCGCCGTCGTGACGCGCCGCGCTTAGTTTCTCGGAAACGGCCGGAGACGGGTACCTTTCTGTTCCCAGAAACATGTAAAGGAACGTGATTTTCATGAAATCCTTTCTGTGGCGTATTCTCAGATACATATAGATTGAAATTAAAAAAAAAAAAATCGATTTTTTGAAACCGCGAGAGTAGAGGACCTCCTTAAGGTCTAAAAATACCGCCAATACTTTTTGTTTTTTTTTGCATTCCTTCCTTCCATTTTAGCAGGACCAAATTTAGGGCCGTCTCACAAGAGAGTTCTCTTCTGAAGCCTGACTGCTCACTTAATATTAGTCGATTTCCTTCTAAATATTCCTCCAGCTGCAACTGAACAATTATCTCAAAAATCTTTTCATACGTTCCAAGCGTGTTTACTGGTCTGAATTCCTCACATTTCCTTGTATTTCTCACTTTTTCGACTGGTATAATTACACTTTCCTTCCATCCTTCTGGAAAACGAACTTGTTGCTTGATTGATTTATAATTTTCAGTATCATAGGGCCAACCAATCACCAACAATCCAGCATTATACGAACTTCTATCTTATTTGTATCTCTTTTATTTTTTATCCCCAAACATATCTTTATTAATTCATTTATACTTATCTCTTTGAATACAAATTCTTGTTCAACTTGTTGTCAAAGTACTCGTTAAACTTCTCCGCAATTTGCGCTTTTTCCCTTAACATTCCTTCCTCAAAGTATATTTCCTTAATTTCAGGAATATTTTCTTTTAGTACAAATTTTTTAAATTTCTCCACATCCGCTGATTTATATTATTTCCCTTCTCAGTTACTATTTTATGTCTGTAAATATTTCTGGCCATCTTATACTTTTCCCAATCACTCTCGTTATGTTATAAGTTAGCTATCTGATACGTCCTTATTTTCTCACATTTTAACTTTTTTAACTCATCCGTAAACCAATTATTACTGTTATCCGTTACTGGTTTCCGTTGTACGAATTTTCCTACCAAAGCTTCAAAGCTTTCATCTTGTGTTCCTATCACATAATATCCATTCAATACAATTTCACAATCATATACATCATCAGTAATGTGTGTCTCTGACAGCAATACAATATCGGGTACTTCTTCATTTACAACTACCTCTCATTCTTCAAATTTATTCAAAAGTCCCTGTACATTTAAATATATTGATTTCACTTCAGATAGTTGCTAGTATTCTACGAATTTAAACGCAATTAAAACGATTTTTCTAAACTTCAGTCTAATTTATTACTTCAAACCAAAGGTACAAGATTACTTTCGATAGGTACAAGAGTTCAGCCTAAACTAATGATTCAAAAATAAAAGAGAATAAATTCACAATAGTACATATACAAATGTATAAAGCTATATCTGGTTACAATAGTGTGGTTAAAACGGCTAATTCACATTTACAAGGAATAAATTTAACATCCTCCCGCCGCATTTTCTTATGAGCGAATTTCTAAGGGATAAAGATGTTGCACAGAGCGACGAGTTATAGTTCCATTGGAAAACCTCACTTCACATGCTCGAACCTTGTCCTCTCTGCCAGGAAATGTTTTTTGTATAAGCGCTAATTTCCAAAAGAGACGGGGAACTGAGGCGTCATGAACGATAAGTACGTCTCCTTCTTTGAATTCCTGTGATAAGGATCTTGGACCATGGTGAGCCGACCTAAGTTGCTGAACATATTCCGTTCTGAATCGTTTAAAAAAGGAGTTTGCAAACCGTAAACGCATTTTCCATTTTGAGCGAAGATCCAAATCGGCAGCCTCCAAAGATTTTTCTGATAATGTTGAGGGAAAACTTCCAAGCAGAAAATGAGTTGGAGTTAGCGGTGATAAATCAAGTGGGTCATCGCTTATATATGTAAGGGGTCGGGAATTGATGATGAATTCGGCCTCTGCTAAATAAGTTTGCACTTGTTCGATGGTTAGTGTCGAACGTCCTATAACCATCTTGAGAATATCCTTTGTACTTCGAACCAGTCTTTCCCAAAAGCCACCCCACCAAGCGGCGTATTCTGCTATAAACCTCCACGATATCCCTTTACTGCTCATATAATCCTGCACATTTTCAGATTGGACAATAATGTCTGGCGAATCTGGCGAAGTTCTAATGCTGCGCGTTTGAAGGTTTTAGCGTTGTCTGATAGAATAATTTCAGGAACGCCTCGACGAGCGAAAAAGCGTCTAAATGTGGAAATGCAAGATTCTGCTGTTAAGTCCAGGACCAATTCCAGGTGAATCGCCCGAATAGTAGCACAAGTTAACAGCATTATGTAAACTTTTCGAGAAGAGTCCTCGTTTGATAAAGCGCGTACATAAAGGGGACCTGCAAAATCTACTCCCACTGCTTCAAATGGCCTTGACCTTGACGAACCTTGACAATCCAAAATTTTTGTAGTAAATGTACGAGTACAGCATTTATTCCTCCATGCAGAACACTCTCATGTGCATCTGAAATAATCAGAGAGGTTAAATAAGAGCCTTTAGGTAATATAATAGGAAAGGCTTCGTTGAAGTCAAAATTTGATTCTGATAACCGACTACCAACTCGAAGTATTCGTTGTTCGTCCATTACAGGATTTTAAGTTAATATGCTTGAATTTTTTGGACAAGTCTTCGAATCACTGAGAGCAATTACTTCTTCCTTATAAGTTTGAATTCAATAAACGTCTGCACTTTTAAGTTCTTCAGCAGTTAAAAACCTTTTATTAGGCTTAATTCCCCGTAAGCAATTAATAAAGCGCTGTGTATAGGCTGTGACTCTGATTAATTTTCTATATCGGCCAATGTTTTTTATTTCAAAAATAGGTAATTTGTCTTCAGCCTTGTTAGTAATGGAAACTAGAAAACATGGTGAAAATGGTTCTTCATGAACTTGTATATCTTGAGAAGGCCAATTTATTGGTTCGTCCTTCAACCATTCCGGTCCACATATCCAATCATTCGATTTCAATAGTGTTTTAATTGTAATGCCGCGAGTAAGGAAATCTGCGGGATTTTTATTTCCGGGACAGTGTTTCTAATTGCTCCTAAGTGTCAACTTATGGATTTCTTGAACTCGATTGTTAACGTAAGTATCACGCTTCTGCTTGTCGTTACAAATCCAAAAAAACGAAATTTTAGAATCCGTCCAGAGATGTTCCGAGTTAAATTCTATCTTCAAATTTCCCTTCAAATATTTAAACAATCTTGCGGCTATAAGTGCAGCCGTGAGTTCCATTTTGGGTAGCGTCAATTCCTTACAGTTGTCATTTCGTATTGGAGCAATTCTGCCCTTTGAACACAAATAAGATACACTTATCGAGCCGTCTACATTTTCGCTCCGTATATATGCCACTGCTCCATATGCCTTGGGACTAGCATCAGCGAAAATATGTAACTGTTGGTTAAGTCGCTTTGGGGAAATAAAAACACAACGTGGTAAAGATAAGCCTTGCGAACGTGGTAAATCTGTCACGCATCTGTTCCACTCAGTGAGCATTTGAGTGGGTAAGGGTTCATCCCACTGCAATTTTTTACGCCAAGATTCCTGAAAAAGTAATTTCAGTTTAACGGTAAATGGCCCAATTATTCCTAGCGGATCATATATTTTCGCGAGTAGTTGTAGAAGATTGCGTTTTGAAACATTAACAGGTATTTCATTGCAAATTTTCTCCAAATCAACAGCGATCTCGTCTGACTTTAAGTACCAGACCACTCCTAAAATCTTTTGTTTACCTGTTCGACTAACATCGTTGGCAAAATATTCTAACAGCTGCAGGTCATTAGATTTCCATTTACGAATGTTCATTGATGCCTTCTGCATTATTTCACATGTTTCCTTATAGGTGCGCACAGCTTCATCATAATTATCCAGGCTGAATACCAAATCGTCCATATAGAACGAATTCTGTAATAGCTCACATGTTGCTGGAAACGCAGGAAATTCATCTTTCAAATGTTTTTGCAAGGTTGCGCATAGCAAAAATGGGCTACAAGTTACACGAAATGTTACGCGCTTCATCCGATAGATAGCAATACTTGGCAAATGTATTTCGTCCTTAAGCCTTTCCTTAAACCACAGAAAACGATGAACGTCGCGATCTTCGGCTGATAAATGAATTTGCAGGAACGCCTTTTCTATGTCAGAAATTGTAGCGTGTTTTTGTTCTAGCGATACTAGCAAGGTTATCGCTGAGATCTCCCAATGACCTTTTAAATTTAAGTGTTGGGATATTTCGATCTCTATTTTGTGCGAACGCGGTTAACTTCAAAATTTATTTTATTCTTTTTCCATTACTTAGCGAGGTTCTTTTTTTTGTTCCGTATGTATAGTATCCAGGAAATTTATTTAAAAAATAGAAATTTGATTGCCCATATAATATTACTATATATTTATGAATTTAAATTTTCTCTAAGCAACTAACCTCTATCTCCGGAGAACTAAGAAAAATCTTTTATGCTAGCTATAAACTCTTATACACCTAAATTTTTACAAAAATCTACCAATCTTAAAATCAAAACTTAGCTTTCTGGTCCCTATCCTGTTCTGTCTTGTCCGTAGTGTCCGTCTTGAGTCTTCCACGTGGGTCGAAGTCTTCGCTGAACTTTCTTCTGCTGCAATTTATAATTTCTTTTATTCAGTCTCCATTCGCTTCGTTGGTTGTTATCTTGTGAAGCGTTTTTTTTTATTTATTGAAGTCGGTATCTTACGGACTGTCTTGTCGAATTTGAGTGCCGTCACAAAAAACCCTTCTTGAAACAATTCCTTAATTCTAAATTCACATACGTACATGCTTAACCTAAATTTTCTTACCCGTAGGGTTCTGTTCAAATTTTCTTTTCTAATTTTAACGCCTTCGTACATATAAGTTTCACTTTACTTGTGTAATTTACAATTTCTGTTTTCCGCTATAATTGAAATAGATTTCTTTTAATTTTATTCTTTCTATAAACACTTTGCTACTCACACCTTCTTTTGCTCTATTTAAATTATATGCAAAATCCCGGTTTTACTTTTTTAAATTTACACAAATGTGATCTAATAAAATTAATTTGTGATCTTTTTTTATTTCGATTTTAAAGTTCGGAGCACTTAGCTTTACGGAGCTGGAAACTCAAAAAAAAAGAAGACTAGCTAGAATTCCCGCGCAAAACTTCCTGGATTTCTTATCGCAACGTTTTCAAACTTGGAACAATATGGCGTAAAGAGCCATTTTGGAAAGTGGCCATTACTTGTTATGCTTGTCGATAAAGTAGTTTTAATTGAAATTCAAATGAGACTTTGAATATTTATTTATTGAAAATAGATTCGTTACATTTACCCTCCTACTACAAAAAAAATAAAAAATTGTGCTTTCAGCAAAGTTCAATTTTTTGCTCTAACTATTCTAAATGTGTACGTGTATTTTACGATATCTCTTGCCGTAACCTTGTCCGTATCGTAAGCCATATATATGTATATATATAAACTCGACTTTATATTCAATTAATTAGGGGGTATTTATCTTTGAGGCTTAACAGGGGTTAATCGCGTGCCGTTTCCTCGTATAAAGCTAATCTACATACTACTTTTTCAGGTCTTTCACATGCCAAGTACCTAAGTTATTCCCATACTCGTCTGTTAGTTTGTAACACAATTGCGACACTTTTTCCGACACAAAACACTTAACATATTTCGGGGCCAGTTTTGCAGAGAAGTTCTTGGACTTGTCTGACACTGGGTAATTTTTCTTATACACAATCTCGCCTACTTCGAATGAAATATTTTTGTTTCTAGATTTATCATAATATACCTTATTTTTTCTATGCCTCGCTTCAATACGGTCCAAAATTTTCTTATTATTATAACTAAGCTTTTCCAGAAATTCAACACGTCCATTCAGAGATACATTATTGTCCATCAACTTAAATTCGTTTCCACTATAAACAAATTCACGGCCATAATTAAGAAAAAATGGCGTTTGGCCCGTAGTTTTGTTTATATTCGTGTTGATAGCTACATTTATTTTCGATATTTCTTTATCCCATAATTTGTGGTTCTCATCAACATAAGCTCTCAACTTATTACCAATGGTCCTATTGTATCTTTCGGTAAAATTATTTTGTGGGTGGTAACTGCAATTGTACCATAGATTAGGGACGTTATAGCGTTTAAGTAGATTTTTAAATTCATTGCACTTAAACTGAGGGCCGTTGTCCACAACGATGGTTTCTGGGATTCCGTACTGCAAAAACACTTTTTCTTCGACGCATTTTATTATATTCGTTGCCTTAGTAGAACGTAATGGAAACAGGCAAGCATATTTTGTAAGAAAGTCTACAACTACCAAAAGCGCAATATTACCTTTAGTGGATCGGGGTAAAGGACCTAATAAATCCATTGAAATTAATTGCCAGGGATGATTGGCTTTCTTGCATCTTCCCATTTCGCCGTTTTTTTTGCAATTGCTTGCCTTGCTTTTCTTGCAGACCTCGCAGTTAGACACAAACTTCTTACTATCCAATGGCACGCCAGGCCAGTAGTACCTACTTAAAATTTTCGCTTTGGTCTTGGAAACACCACAATGTCCTGCCATTGGGTCTTCATGACATTCTCTAAAGACGGCCTCTCTAGCTGAATTTGGAACTACCACCTTCCACAAGTTTTGCCCATACCGTATGACGCTATCTTTAAATCTGATGTATAGCTTTTCGTCTTCAATCTTTCAGTTGTTGTACCGCTTCGGGCTGAGAGAAACTTTTGCAAGCATTTTTAAGTACCACGCGTCATCGGGTTGAACTTCAAAGTCTATTATGTTAACATTAAGAATTCGAGATATACAGTCCGCCACGACATTGTGCATTCCTTTCTTGTGGACTATTGAAAAGTCATATTGTTGTAGTCGGAGAATCCATCTCGCTATTCTACCAGTCGGGTTTTGCTGTCGGAACAACCACACCAGAGAATGATGATCGGTAAAAACTTTGAACTTTCTTCCTTCTACGTATGGCCTAAATTTCTCAATGGCGAAAAGTACTGCCAAGCATTCCTTCTCCGTTGTAGAGTAGTTAACCTCTGCTCCTCTTAGTTTTCTGCTAGCATATGCAACGGGGTGTTCATTTTCATCTTCCCCCTGCGTTATTACGGCTCCCAGGCCCACATCCGAGGCGTCACAGTGTATGCTGAAAAGCTCTTCGAAATTAGGAGTGGATAGGACAGGTGTCTTCACGAGAGCGTCCTTTAACTCAACGAAGCTATTAATTGCAGCTTCAGTCCACTTTAAGGTTCTGTTTCGTGCTCCCTTAGTGAGATCATGTAAAGGTGCAGCAATAATCGCATAATTTCTTACGAATCGCCGATACCAGGAACATAACCCCAGAAATCTTTTCAACTCTTTATAAGTTTTAGGACGAGGAAAATTTAAAATAGTGTCCACCTTTTCGGGATCTGTTCTGAGGCCTTTTCGATCCAGAAGATGCCCCAAATACTGCAGCGACGACCTACAAAATTTACTTTTTTCGATATTTATACTGAGATTGGCAGCATCCAGTTTACTATATACAAAATTGAGGGCATTTAAATGTTGTTCGAAAGTCTCTGAAGCAATTATGATGTCATCAAGGTAAATAAAAATACCGTTCTCAGCTGAATGCAAAAACAAACCATCCATGAGCCTCTGCATTGTCTGGGCAGCATTATTGAGTCCAAACGGTAGTACCTTAAATTGATACAAACCACAGCCAGGGATCACAAAGGCTGTTTTCTCTTTTGAATCCTCATGCAAGGGAATTTGCCAGAACGCGCTTTCGAGGTCTATTGAAGAAATATACCTTGTTTTTCCTAGTCTGTCTAATATCGATGACACGTAGGGTAGAGGGTAGGCACATTTCTTGGTGACGCTGTTAAGCTTTCTGCTGTCTAAGCAGAGTCTGTCAGTCCCATTCTTTTTCTTCACCAACACGATCGGGGAGCACCAAGGACTTTCAGAGGGCTCTATTACATCTAATGCCAACATCCTGTTCAATTCTTCTTGCATCTTCTTTTGCACTGCCGGTGAAACGGGGTAGTAACGTTGTTTAATTGGCTCGCTGTCTGCGGTGTCTATTTTATGAGAGAGCAAATTGGTTCGCCCTAAACCTTTTTCAGACAGGCCTCTAAACTTCGAAATGACAATACTAGGCTGCTTATTTTGCCGTTGGGTTAAGTCAGACTGGTCATATAAAAATGGTTTTGGGACTGAACTAGATCCAATTTGATGACAAGGCCAAATATCACCACCGAGTTCCAGTTTACCTCCAAAATGTCGCCAGAAATCTACGCCTAGTATAATTGAATGGGGAAAAGTAGGAACAGCGTAGATCCGAATGACTTTGACAGTTTCTTTTATTTGTATGGGTACGTCGAATGTTCCTACGGAAGTGTGAAAAGAATTATCTGCCGTAGAAAACCTATTATTTTTTCTCTTATCAAGCTTGAGACCGATACTCTTTAGAAGCGAAATGCCTGCGGATCCGGCTATGGATTGAACAGATCCGGTATCTAACAAACAGGAAACCTCCAAGGACAAAATACTTACTCTAATAAATGGTCTGTTGTCTTTAGGACTAGAATATATCGTTAGTTCATTATTGGGTGGTTTTGCATTTCTATGGTATGGTTCGGACCGTTTTCTTCCACAAGGCCCTCGGTAGGTCCGTTTACGTGGGGCCCATTGTCGTTTTCCGTCGGATTATTGGATCCTCGTCTTCGCCATTCTATTCTTTGTTGGTTAGGATTTTGCGGGCTCCGATAACCTAGTCGTGGTTGGAATGAATTTTGATTTGTTGTTCTGAAATTCGGAGTATTATTTCTGAATTGTTGCGGCCTATATCGTTGACTATTTTGGAAATTTTGTCTCGGTTGTTGATTAACATAGTTCCTGTCACGGTATCTGTAACGAGTATGATGCCCATTTTCTGCTTGAATGTTTTCGTCATCAACCCTAGCACGATTCTCGACAGTAGATATAGCTCTAGACGATGTCCCGTCTGTCCGGTGGCGTATCCTGGCGGTCTCCTTATACGTATTTTCCAGTTTCTTGCAAGACTCTTTTAAATCGTCTATTGATTTAAAGTCTAACAAAGCTAAGCTACGCGTATAGTCAGGTAGGACATTCTTTCGTAATATTTTAACTTTTTCTTGATCACTCAACTTGTTCTCCAATTTCAAAAACAGGTCCTCCATTGTGGCAAAGAATGCCACCACACCTTCGTTTAGTCCTTGTTTTCGAGCTTTAATCATATCTAGGAGGTCATCAACATACAGAGGGCTCTCGAAGTCTGAAATTAATCTGGTGGTGAGATCCTTCCAACATGATATGCCATCCGAGGAAAGAGTCGAGTGAAGCCATTTGAGTGATATTCCTTCAAACAGTTCAACTGCTGAGTTTAAGAGTTCGTGATCAGAAATGTTTCTGGATTTTGCCAGATCTGTTATTTTCCTTACGAAGCCGGAAGCTGTCTATGCTTTAGGGTCGCCTGAGAACTTACAGTTCCATTTCCAGACAGGCACTTTAGTTTTTGACTCTAATGGATTAGTGGTCTCTATCCGTATTCTATCATTGTTAATTACGCTAGAGCTAGTGGGACCAGCAGTTTGACCACCAAGATTGTTAAAAGAATTCATAGAGTTCTCGCAACCATTGTCCTCCGAACTCACTGTGGTATTTGAGATCTTTAAGTTCACTTCTTCAAATTTCGTCATCAGACTGTTCAAGGACTTCACATCTGCATCTTCAATAGGCTTTATCCGTTTAATACGGGTCTGTAGAAACTCCATTATACAAGATATGGATTCCATCACTGACGTTGAGTGTTTCTGTAGATCGAGTTCTTCCGCGAAAAATCCAAGAATCTGTTTGCACTGGGCTATATCATCTTCAGGGGTAATACACGGCTTTATTTCAGGTACATTATCAAGTTTGCTTTCTTCTTCCAGGAGGTTTACTAACATAGCTTTTCTGGTACGCATTGTCGTGTACGTTAACTTCTTACCGCGGCATTCTAATTCATATTTAACGAGACTGTCAGGGACATGTTCTAAAAATGTTCGAATCATGTTTGGTCTTAGTTACGATAACTGGTTAAATGAGGATTAGTTAAATAATTATGACAGAAATTAAACGCCATTATAGAAGGTATCACTGTACGTACAGGATATCCGAGGAATCTAACGACGACATTCTTATAATAATAATAATCTTGATATGCTTCACGGTGTTATTACACTATAAGACTTTAAGAGGCTTAATTTGACAACTGTGGTAATCAAAAATAATGTATCTATGAATAGACAGGGGAATACTACAGAAAATCACGTATTTCGCCTATTCTATTATTTTATGCACTCACCGAAGTAACGACTGTAAATATTATTCTCATTTTTTAATGTAATAACTCACTTTGTGCACATTTAATCAGCTCCAACAAATAATTTAATGGCCTTGCTGAGTTTTGTACTAGCCCTTAACTAATTACACATACCGTTATCTTTACACGTTGCTCTCCTACCACTTCGTTAGACTATTTATATTCACTGATCATGGATACTGAACAATATAGGCTTATGAATTACATCATAATAATAATAAATATTATAGACATTTCCATGGAATGGTTTTATTATAGCAGTCACAATTTGGGTTTAAAACTTTTCCGTAAGGCGTGAATGTTATCACAATATGAGCACAGGACAGACACAATTATTATTTAGACAATACCATTAATCACGGGGTTTTCGCACCTTGGATTACCACTGACGTTAACTTGCTTTAACTATTACTTGCTAATACTGGAAAATGTGTTAGAAAATCAACTTTCAAAACAATAAACATTTCCGACACCACGAGTATGTAGGTTCCTGGCAATTCGACACTATTGGCAAAGAACATCTGCTGTGTCATGCAGACTAAGTGAACTCGAACTTGACACTGAAATAACTGACTTAACTCGCAAATTTTGGATACTTTCTGAAGCAATAGAATTTGTTATTGTTTTAAAGAATATTAACCACATATCCCGGTTGAGCCCCCATTATTTTGTAGCGTGTTTTTGTTTTGTTCTAGCGATACTGGCAAGGTTATCGCTGAGATCTCCCAATGACCTTTTAATATAAGTGTTGGGATATTTCGATCTCTATTTTGTGCGAACGCGGTTAACTTCAAAATTTATTTTATTCTTTTTCCATTACTTAGCGAGGTTCTTTTTCTTTGTTCCGTATGTATAGTATCCAGGAAATTTATTTAAAAAATAGAAATTTGATTGCCCATATAATATTACTATATATTTATGAATTTAAATTTTCTCTAAGCAACTAACCTCTATCTCCGGAGAACTAAGAAAAATCTTTTATGCTAGCTATAAACTCTTATACACCTAAATTTTTACAAAAATCTACCAATCTTAAAATCAAAACTTAGCTTTCTGGTCCCTATCCTGTTCTGTCTTGTCCGTAGTGTCCGTCTTGAGTCTTCCACGTTGGTCGAAGTCTTCGCTGAACTTTCTTCTGCTGCAATTTATAATTTCTTTTATTCAGTCTCCATTCGCTTCGTTGGTTGTTATCTTGTGAAGCGTTTTTTTTTTATTTATTGAAGTCGGTATCTTACGGACTGTCTTGTCGAATTTGAGTGCCGTCACAAAAAACCCTGCTTGAAACAAATCCTTAATTCTAAATTCACATACGTACATGCTTAACCTAAATTTTCTTACCCGTAGGGTTCTGTTCAAATTTTCTTTTCTAATTTTAACGCCTTCGTACATATAAGTTTCACTTTACTTGTGTAATTTACAATTTCTGTTTTCCGCTATAATTGAAATAGATTTCTTCTAATTTTATTCTTTCTATAAACACTTCACTACTCACACCTTTGCTCTATTTAAATTATATGCAAAATCCCGCTTTTACTTTTTTAAATTTACACAAATGTGATCTAATAAAATTAATTTGTGATCTTTTTTTTATTTCGATTTTAAAGTTCGGAGCACTTAGCTTTACGGAGCTGGAAACTCAAAAAAAAGAAGACTAGCTAGAATTCCCGCGCAAAACTTCCTGGATTTCTTATCGCAACGTTTTCAAACTTGGAACAATATGGCGTAAAGAGCCATTTTGGAAAGTGGCCATTACTTGTTATGCTTGTCGATAAAGTAGTTTTAATTGAAATTCAAATGAAAGACTTTGAATATTTATTTATTGAAAATAGATACGTTACAAAATCACAGCAATTTTCCCCAATCGAAAATTAAGTAGGATTTTTAAAAGATCCGGCAATAGGTTTGGACCTGGAGATAAAAGCTCGTTTAACGACGGATGACTACCTGATTTAGCAGACGCATCAAATACAATACGCGTCTTAGTCGTTTCCTTATCAATGCGGTAGACTGGACGGTGAGGCATATAATAAATTCTTTTATTGATGTCAACATTTTCAATTCTCATTTCAGCCACGTCGGACGAAAAGAATTCCCACATTTTATCATCATATTCCATTAACATTCCAGGATTCCTAGATAATCTTCGTATTAACTTTTATAACCTTGTAACAGCACCTTTATAATTGCTATCCAAAGTACAATTAACATCTTTCCACAACAGTCCTGCTTCATAACGATTGCCATTCCTTCGAATGTATTTGTTCACATCTATGAACCCCTTTTCTTTATTCAATTCTTGTGAAATACCCAGGAATTCTAATTTCCAAAATTTCTCTACATCTATTTTAAAATCGTCAAATTCGCTTATGGATAAATTCACAGCCGAGAGAACAGGATCATTATCGCTGGAAAAAGATACTGGACCCTGGATGGTCCAGCCGAAAATTATTTTTATTGCCACTAAGGTCTCATTTCTACGAGTAAAATCTTCGTGCACAATGGACCAATATACATCAGCACCCAGCAGCATTCCGAGGTCATTTTCTGGCTTACTAAGGCTGCAATCGTCAGCTAATATAAATCGAGAAAAACATGGTGAACTAATATCTGGAGCTGGTAGAACGTTCGCGCAGATTTCAGGTACTACAATTGCTAAAACAGCGATAGACTGATGATCGTGTATGCTTCTTAGGTTAACTTTAACGCGGTTTAGCGACTGTAGCGATGACGTTTTTGAGCATCCAAAGGGCATTATTCGCATATTAACTGTGTCAACAATTTTTAAGTTAAGCTTGTCAACAAGACTTTGCTTGATATAACTCCGCTGAGAACCTCCATCTAAAATAATACGAATTAATATTGATTTAGCATTGTTATCAAATGCAGATGATAAATGAACGCATGCAGTTTGTAATAAAACTTGCGAAGAACGTTGAAGTCCAGGCGAATACAAAGCAGCCGACGACTCAGTTTGCTTATCAGATGAAATCAATCCCTTAAAATTTTTATTATAATTGGGATCGCACATTACGGTTGCATGATTTCCATTGCAAGAATTGCACTTAATACGTTTGTTTTTACACAACTTAGAACTATGACCTTTTTTAGTGCATTTGAAACACCGGCCGTCACTTTTCAACATGGATTTTCGTTCTATCAATGTTTGCGGTGAATTGCAAATTTCGGTGACGTGAACTATCGATTTACAGAAATAACACAGTGGCTCACTAGCCGAAGTGAACAATCCAGCTGCAGTTTTGACATTTCTTGTATGTATCATATTGTTGGAATGTGTTCCCCTTTCAGAATTCGAACCCGAACGTTCTAGAGATACCACCACTCTCCTCAAAAATTGTAATAAATCATGTAAGTGTTCATTACCAACACAGTCTAGCGAGTCTTCACTATCTACAGTAGCGGCTGATACATCAGGGTCACTTACTGTTGAGAGAGCCTTGTTCTTATTTTCATCATCTGGACGTGTGCGATAAAATTCCACTAGTAAGTCATGAGGTAGACATTTCATTATCATAGCCTTTAACATTATGGCATATTGAGTAGAAGGAACGCCAAGTGCAGTGAGAGACCTTGTGTGTGTAGTTATATTATTATACAATTTTCGTAGACTTGCAACATTATTACGTGAAGCAATATGCGGAAGAGACATTAGTTGATGCATTGTATAGTCCACTAGCTTTCCGTTATCACCGTACTGCTCTAGTAGGAGAGAAATAGCAGCGTTATAATTTGCATCTGTAGGCGTGAAGCCCGCAATACACTCAGCGGCCTTCCCTGATAAGTGAGTTTGTAAGTAATTAAATTTATGGGCACCGTTTAAATCTTGTCTCTCATGCACTGCCGTTCGAAAGCACTCCCAAAATGGCAACCAATTTTTGAAATTTCCATCAAAGGTTTTCAAAACTAACTTTCGCAATTTTGCTGAACTTAATTTTTGATTACTATTTGCCTCAATGCCTGATATAGAACTGGTATTTCGTTTTTCTTGGAGTTCACGAAGTTTTGTTAAACGCTTTTTAAGACGTGCTAGCATTAAAACAGCTTTATCCTCGTAATCTATTATAACTTTCATAACTTTGTAATGTGTGCGCGTGTGAGCAACGTGAAGTTGCCGCGGGATTTTCAAGTGGCACGCCTAGCTGGCAGCATGTACGTAGCTCGGTTTGAGGTGAGGGTCCTTGAACATCCAATTCACACACCATAACAGAATTCGCGTGCCTGTGGCGATGGAGGGTTGTGGACTCCCTCTGTAAGGTCTGCCACAAAGAATAAAAACTAACAACAGAAAACAGACTGAAGAGATAACAACAGGTCTGGTGTCACCTGTTACTCCCGGCCACACTTAACCATCTTCAACTCACAAAAATGCGATGGATCAGTCACTAACCCACTCCATCCCTGTACCGGGCTAAGGTACAGGCCCAACCTATAAGAGGGTGCTGGAAAAAATGACCTAATGCAAGAGAAATGAGGGAGAGGGGACGAAGGAGACAAGATACGGAAGAAGAAATTTCATGGGGTTTTTTCCTGTAATAAAAGATAGCATTTAACTCATAATTCCCACAATATATTCAATAAAAATATCTAAACTTAACTTATCCATTACATAAGGACTGCTCATAAAATTAGTCAATAGCTGGAATTAAAGCTTGAATAACAATTACCTCGGAATATTTAAGACCTTAGCTATAATCTCCTCATTTACAAATTTAATGATGTAAATGATATTCACTGGTTTTTTTTTCCTTATTCCGATAATTACCGGCACTTATATCTAGCGCTAATGTATTTCCGGAACGATGCGCGATAACGAGGCACTTACTTTGTGCACAGTGGACAAAATCAAGATAAAATGAACCGAGCTATTCTTTCCATTGATCAGATATACTCTGCTTTTTTAAAAGAAGATAATATGATGTACTCCAAATTCTTACAACTGATAATAATCTTATACAAATAAAAATTTTGATAACTGTCGCCTTTCGCATAATAATAGTTATGTGAGGAAAAAATTAAAACAAAATAGATTTCTTATTTACTACACTATTTTGTAACTTCTTAGCAAATGCTCAACTAGCAATCTTTAATAACAACAAACTGTCCTTTGACCTTTATGACTTATATATTCCTTTCGCATAATAATAGTAATGTGAGCGAAAAATCAAAACAAAATAGATTTCTTATTTACTACACTATTTTGTAACTTCTTGGAAAATGCTCAACTAGCGATCTTTAATAACAAACAAACTAAGACACTTTAAGTAGATGAGATACAAGAATATATAAGAGTAACTTCTAAGATCCTTTCTGTCAGTCTATAAATTTATCGAAGTCTTATCAAATACATAAAAATGAGTAAATTAAAAAAAGTACACATTCAGATATAACTTAAATAGGTATTATACAAGAAATTTCGAGTTAGGTTCACAATAATTATTCCGATCGTTTATTAAAATAAAATTGACTCCTAATACTGCCTATTAGCTTTGAATTCATGTCTTATCGTGGTATTTCATAGTTTTAAAAGGTTCTCAGAAGTGTAACTTCATACGCATGGTTATTGCTGTCAATTTTGAAAATCGGGTCTTCATGAAATCAACACAAGGTAATTATTTTATATATCTCGGGCCATAGTTTTAAATACAATTAGTTCTTACTAAAGCGGGTGCATGACTAGAGGAAAATTAGCACAAAAAACTTTATATCAATTACCATATACACGCATCCTGCTAGTTACATTTATTGTAATCGTTAGAATGAAATTCTCAATATACTCTCGGTCGAGGAATTATGACTCGTTATGTGCGGTGAAGAAAGTTGTTTCCATTTACACCATGAACTACTTAAACTTAATCCTTGAGACAAGGAACGTACTTACTGTTGGTTTGCTGGATATCACTTTCAGTTTCCTGAATCCTGATGCACGCGTGGTGGAGAAATCTTCTTCACCCCGTTAGAACCTTCAAGGGGTTACAGGGCAGATATAAGAGGCGTGAGCTGCTCGCTGAAGTCTTTGTGCTACAATTTTCCAAAAGAAGGTAATACTTGTGATATGTTATTACATTGAGCAAGAAAAATATACTATTACCTTTTCCTAGAATATCGTCTAACCTTAGTGATGACTAAAACAGTGAGAGCGATCGCCTCAATGGTGTAATTGTGCCTATGTGCCAATAATTTTCTTTTTTGAGGACTACTACTACTACTACTACTAACCGACCAGCAACCGTAGTAACACCAGAAGTACGTGAAAAATCGTATTCTCGGGTGAACAGCACTTGCTTTAAAATTTGTATATTCCACAAATGCCTGCGGTGTAGAAATTTCCTTGTTCCTTTCATTATCTTTGCCTGCACTTCGTTAAATGTGTTGCCTAGTACGCGCAGCACTCGCTAGACTGAAAGTTAACCAATAAGGGATCCTATCAGGGCCACGATGGCTAAGATAAAACTGGAATTTATTTGAACCAATTCAGGATGCTACGAAAAGCCAACGACCTTTCCTCCTTTGACTTCCATCTGAGTAAATCATCCCTTCACAAAGCTTTATATCTTGATCCCGCCCATCTTGATCGCCTTTCTTAATTCTTCTTCCTCCCAGTTTGTATTTCTCATAATCATAGCTCATATTGTAGCTTACACTATTTGTTATGACTTAGTATTTATATTATTTATAGTATTAGTATTATGTTATAGCTTGTATTTTTTTTTTTTTGTATTTTGTATAATTATGTTACAGCTTGTATTAAGGTTAAATAAATAAATAAATGCTTAAAGACATCCTTGCGGAGCAAATTCGTAATGTGACGCACAATCTTGGAGAAGTCAGGGATAAACTTTCGGTAATAATTGGAAAGGTTGAACCTGCCGCACAGTCCTAGGAACTGGGAAAGATTGGACGCAAGCCGTTTTCCTGGGGTCTGGAAGTGCTTCTTCACTGGAACACTTGTGGCCTAAATAAACAATCTCTTTTCTAAGAAACTGGCACTTTTCTGGCTGCAGTTTGAGGTTGTTCTCTCTCAAACTATTGAGGACTTGGCGGAGCTTGTCGTTCTGGTTTTTACCAGGTAGACAAAGCATCTTGCTGTAGTCCTGTTAGGACGAAGTTTATTAGGCGTTGGAATTTGGCGGGGGGTTCTTTGAATGGCATACGTCTAAATTGATAGTGGCCATAATTGGTGCTACACGCGGTTTTTGGTCTATCTTGAGGACCGACGAGCACCTGGTGATAGTCGTTGGTAAGGTCGAGGCTGGTAAAATACCGACAATGACGTCTGGTCCCGCCTTCTTGGGACGACTAGGAGAGGTGAAGGCTTTTGCTTGGCTGCACTACGTCGTTTTCTAGCATTTCACGAAGCTGTTCGTTTATTATGTTTGGTTGCATCTCTGGCAAACGATACATTTTCTGGTTGATTGGTGCTTGGTCTTGCACCAATGGTATATCATGGGTGATGGCATTCGTGAAAGTGAGTCTATCACCTTTGAGGATAAAGATATTATACTCATAACAGAGATAGGATATCGCAAGTTTTTCCTTCGCGGTTAGATTATCGTACAGGTTGAGTTCTTCCTCTAACATGGCGAGACGCGGGTTGCGTTTTGTTTCTCCCGGTTCTTCGTAGTCCGGGAATAAATACTTAACGTGTTGCAGAGTAGCCATCGTTCTGGCGCTTGAGCCTCTGCTGTAATTTAGTTTGTTCTTCTTACCTTTTTCAATATTATTTACTTAGGGCTCTTGTGCCCTTTTAATCTCTGTTTGTCTTTTATTTGTTTATGAGTGTCTGGGGTTTTCTCGCTTACAAGGGCAAGTGCCCAGCGTCTTTACGGTACCAAATGGTGTCTGTAGATTATATGTATCCTCGGTATTAACGTCCTTGAGGGATTTTAGGGATTTTTCTTTTATTATGCTTTCCTCAGCGCCGGTGTTCACTACTAGTTGACTCTAGCCGTTGAGGCCGATATCCAATGGGAGAGAGACTGTAGGGTTACTGGATTCGGGCGGCTGAGGGTACCCTTTTTTCTTTAGTTCAGGTTTCAGAGTCGAGCCGGAGTTTTGGGTCGTTGGAGGTTGCACGAAATGAGTGCTTTGTTGTAGCCTCTCCTTGTCCAACGCCTTTTGGATAAGATCATCCAACCCCACTCCGAAGCACATTTTTGGCAAAATCCTCCAGCTGTTCTTTGACAGCTGTGCTTGCTGCGGCTCCGTATTTGCTCTCCGTTGCAACCCTGTATTGCGTCAGCATCTTCTTCACACTATTGGCGAAGACAGAGAGAGCCTCACAGGGGTTCTGACGAGACTTTATGAGTCGGTTGACAAGCTCTTGGTACGTTCCGCGCGGTAGGTAGGCACGATTAAGCATGTCCTCCACATACCGTATGGCAATAGGCATGTCCACGGCGAGCAATTGGTATGTACTTCCGCGTAGTCTAGTTGGAAGTATTTGAAAGAAAGCCGGTCTCTCAGCTTCAGTGAGGCATTGGAGAGTCTGCGTACAGCAGCACAGGAAAATCTGTAATTCCATTATGCTGGGACTATTTTCTCCCGAGAATTAGGGGAAAAATTATAATTAACTTGGCAACTTTAGCATAGCCGGTTGCCATTGTGAAGTTTTGCTTTGAGTCGGCGGCGGTAGTGCGAGAGATCGATTTGAATCTTCCTTGGTGTTGATTTCTCGCAGGAAGTCTTGAAATGATTGTCTGAGTCGTTCTTTAGTTTCGCTTATTATTTATTAATTTAGATTGTCCTCATGCGGAGCAAGCGTGAGAATCTGTTCAACTAAGCCTGAAAAAGTGCGACTCCCTTTTGTAAACGTTCTAGATCTTTTAATCTTTCTTCGCTGGACTTTGTAGTCTGGTTCTTGAGGAAGTTAGAATAAAGGACCGCTAGGCGTTCAGATTCTCGCGCGGACTCGTACAAATTATTAAAATTAGTTTTATTGCTTACTTGCCTTACTCGTTTGATAACGGTCCCGTTCCTGAAGGTGAGTCAATCTGAACTTGTTCCGGGTTGTCCCGGGGTTAGTTGAGGTTCACTGTCCTGATTTTGAACAGTGAAAACCGATGGCTGGGAACCCTTTAGAATCCTTGCCTTTGGCCTTGTGGAGTCTGATGATTCTTCGGTGCTGTCTTCTAGTTGACTATCCGGTAGCGCTTAGCGGGCACCCCTTTTTGTTCGATGTAGAATAGAGGTTTTTAAAGCTATTACGTTTTTTACAAACACGCTCCCCCTATCCTACCGGCTGCGCCAATTCCTACTGGCTATCAATGTCATTTTACAAACTCAGAAATTACTAAAATCAAACGTTACTGTTCCTGCCGTTTAGTTTTTATTCACCCCTTTTAACATCAGATCTTTTTGACTATAAAAAACACTTAATGGTCTTATCAACTATTACAAGTAAATTCCAAAAGCTTCTTAAGTTGTACTTATTCTGTCCATAAGGATCCACACACTAAATTCTTATCCGCCCACTTAAATACACTTAGTAATTTCACAACTATTACCAGGAAATTTCGCCTAATTTGTACTTAAATATTCATGAATAAAAGCTATTTTGTTCAATAAAACTATTCGGAATAAACTCCAAAAGAATTTGGTTACTTAATACAAGTAGATTTTTACTTAGTTTATCTATAATTGTCCATGCATAAAATCTAATTTGAGGTAAATTGTACTTAATTTGGCTTATAACATTTTTTACTTTCAATTTCTTATTTACATCAAACAAAATCCTATCCCAAAAATGCACAAAATGTTCAGGAAATATACACATGACTCGAGCGAATTTTCAAACTAAAAAATCAAAACAAACTGTTTTATACTTGAGCAACGTAAGAAATATAAACATTTCTTAACACGATCGGCGTTTCTAATGAAGAAAAGTTAAGCTCCTTTGGCTCGTTATCAACAGCAGCACCAAAGGGTTAATATTTCCTCATTTTATTTATTATTAACAACGATCTAGACAGCTTTATCAAATTATGATCACTTAACACTGTCCCACTAACCTTGCGTTAAAAATATTTTCAAAAATGCACAAAATGTGCAGGAAATATACATATGACCCATACGACAGAATTGGTAGCTGGCTCTGGCGCGTGGTGCTGGTGCGCGCCAAATGTGACATTTCTAAATTAATGGATTTGGACACGGTTTTAGAGAAAAATTTAATTAAAACTATTCGGAAACAACATGTATTCTGGGATTTATCACATCCCGAATATAAAACTTAGAAACGAAGGCAAAACTATGGAAAAATAAATCAGGGGATTCTGGATAAGTGTTAAGTGCTTTTATTTCTGTTTTGTTGTACTGTTGCTTAACTGAGTATAAGTTTTTTGAAGCAACTTTTGAATACTTAAGGATAACAACACTGCATTTAGGTTAAATTTCAAAAGTGACAGTGCTACATATTCTGTTCGTACTTAGCTACAGACCGAGCACCAGAGAGCGCGCCAGCGCCAAAGAGAGCGCCAGCACCAAGCGCCAGCTCCAAATTCTGTTTCCCACTTAAAACTTCGCGACCACGGAACGATACTTAAAAACCGCGAACTGACGCTTCTTCAAATTCTGACATCGAACGTCACATCAATTCGAGGTAACTTTTCGCGGGGAATAATTCGGTGATGCCAGAATCGCGGTGAATTGCGTGAAATTCAAATAATTCGCGATTTAATTAATTTATATTTACTCAATGAGTGCGAAAGAGACGCACAAGGCAAAAACGAGAAGGATAAACGCGCAAAGATTTGGGTTTAGTTCGTTAAAATTATGAACTTTTCTGCTATCCGGATTTTATAGGACATTTTTAATTTAATTAAATTTCTGCTTAAATAATACGTTTTATTTAATAAAGTTAGGTTAATAAATTCAACAAAATGATAAGGAATCTAATAAAACCAGTTTGCAAAAAGGTTTTAGTTAGAAATACTTAAATTAATAACAATTTATAGAATTTTGGAGGGGAAATGGCGATGGCAGAAAATATAAAAGGGGCTTGTAAATCTCAACTCACTCTCATTCTAGTAGTGAATTTTTAAAGGTGCAAGTGTGATTCAAGTTTTTAATTTTTTCGTAAAAGTTGAGTTTGGCAACCATTTTATGGAAAATCAAGAAACAAAGGTTTTTATCTCTTTTTGAAATTTGATTTGTCTGGAAATTAATTTGAGCGTCAAATTGTTAACAAGTAATCTTTGTTTAAATTTAGTTTGAAATTTTTAAATTACGTTTTTATATTATTTTTTTTTCGTGAATTTCATATATAGCCTTTTAGTGAACGATAATTCAGTTGAAGTTTTTTAAATTACGTTTTTATATTATTTTTTCGTGAATTTCATACATAGTCTTTTAGTGAACGATAAGGCAGTCAAAATATGCTTTGATTAGCATTTGACTAATGTGTAAATTTTTGGTGACGGAATTTTTTGATGATTCTATAAAATTTTTTTTTCTGATTTTTATATTCTTCATTAATCATCTCTTTCAGCAGTGTAATTAAGATTTATTTTTTTTGAGTGAATTTTGAATTAAAGTGAATTATGTATATGTAGAAAAATAAAAATTGTAAATCAGTTAAGCCCAACTAGTGTACAAACAGTCAATCTAATGAAATTTCATCCGAATAATTTATGCCTTTACGGTAATGCTATTCATGTATGAAATTCGTTAACTGTTGGTTATTTTCTCGCCCATATCATAACTGAACAATTAAAAATTAACAGTGAAATTTAATTTACCGAGTCGTGTATAAACTTGTATAAGTGTGGATTAAAGTGAAGATTAACTAAATTTGTATGCGAGTTTCCTTTTTACTTTTTCCTAAATTTAAATTTGTTAAAACTTGATTTTCAGAGTTGAGTAATTTTGAGGTTAATCAAATATATTTTTTGTTTTTCTCTAATTTCTTCCTAAAGCAGTGTCGGAAATTAACGTTTCATTGTGTAATCTTTTTTTTTTTTTATTAGAGCGATTTATCGACACTGTTGTTAATTTAAACACTTGTTTAAATATTTTTGTTCAACAACATTATCATTGTTTTGAACACTCTAAAACGGTTCATGTATATTGTCGTAGTAGGCAGTGCAAGGAGTACAGATATGTAATTTTTTCGAGACAATAAATCTTTGCAACAAAACAAAACTGCTTGACTCGGTAATTAGCTGTCATAAACCTACTATCTTCGTATTATTCAATAATTGGAAAGAATGCACTCATTTTCCAATGGTAGAGCGAATTCGACACTTAAGAGCAGTCTGGGTTTATTGCACATATTTTCAAGATTTTTTTTCTTTTTATAATAGAATTGATTTAAATGTTTCAATGAGTTTTGTACAATAAATTATACATATTAAACTACATGAATTTTTTTTTTAAATTTATGGCAAAAAAATGGCGGTCATAAGGAAATTCAGCAACTTCAAGATCTCCATCCCGAACAAGTATGTGTGGCTCATCAGTAACCCCACCAGCAAAATCTTCACTCTCGGGACTATCGAAATTTCTAAATGGACCAAGAAGTATGTTAAGTTTAATCCTAAGCCCTCTGTATCTAACCCTAAATTAAATACTAATAAACCAAATCCAACTAACTATCCCAGAGGTTCCAAACGACCTTCTCCTTTTTCTAAATTTAGTATTCAGCCTAATAGTAGGAACCTTAGCACTAGTAAAAACATAATCTCTCTTCACTCCCAATTCCTTCCGTGTGCCCACCTTACCACAAGCCATCATCTTCGGTCCACCCCACCACCTCTCCGACTCTTCAATATCATATATATATTGTATATTTGTATGTATAAAATTAACACTAAATAAGTGTATTCTGTATATTCTTTGTTGTTATATTCGTCCCTCTCAACCTCTAGAAGCCTACGAGCCCGTAATTGACACCCGTAATTAGACATCATGGGTGACTTTAACCTCCCCCGTATTCCTCTTGTAGTTGAGGGATGGCGGTGAACCTTCTCCCGAGGACATGTACCTCGTAAAAATTTTGGGCTGGTATGAAGCCTGCTAAAGTCCAGCGGTGGCACTTGGGTGCGTTTAGTGGAGTTAGCTGCGTACTCGCCTGGAGCAGAGGCAGTTAGGTTGACTAACTCCGAGCTTTGGGGGTGACTTGTTGAGCAATTGACGACTCAACAGTGGTCAGAGGTTCCCCTTTTTGATTCGTGTAGGATCAGGGATTTTAAAGCGGTTACGGTTGTTTTGACTTCAACCAGGCTTCCCTAATCCTACCGGCTTACTTTTTTGTTATGTTTAATGGGTGACTGTAATCTTTTCACTTCTTTCTGAGATAAAGTTTGTAAATAACTACACAAGTATAAATAATTCACTTCATTTTTTTTTTTAATTACTGATACTAAATCACCAAATTATTACAATTTCACACTGCTCACGCCAAGTTATCAACCGAGACCCTTCGACGGCCCAATCACAAACTCCTTGATCCGCGACTTTACTGTTTCGTGTTAAAAACCAGACTCTCTCTCTGCTTAATTTTTTGGATTAAGCGCACCTACATGAAAGAAACCTTTAAGCTTTTCTTTCGTTAAATCTTCTGCCTCTCTTGTACAGGCAGAAGACGATGTAGGGAGAGATCGCGATCGAAACGTCATACATCAAGAAAGCTTCCAGCCAAAGCCTTTTCTTCTTTTTGTATCTTACTCGTTAATGTCTGAGAAAGATACGATGTATGTTAGGAAATCGCTGAGATAGGCACCTTTAGCTGGGAACGAATTTAGTTTCGTTCGGTACCATATCTGCTTTAATGCATAATTAGCATTTTTAAGTTACCAATGCGCTACAAATTTCCTGGGAAAGGAATGCGCGGTAACTTGAGCGATTTGTGTGTCGCGAATTGAAATAATTTATGCCGTTTAGGCGAATTTAGTTACATCCGTTTGATGCAACTGAAATAATTTCTCAATGATTGAATATTCATTTTAATAATGATATTCAATGGTCCCTGTGTGAGTGTTATAATTTTGTGTGGGCGGAGTGCTGGCATTTGTGAAAGTGGGGATTGTATGAATAGGATGTTTTGCTGGAACCTCTTCATGTCCAGCGCCTTTTGTATTAGTTCATCCACTGTGGTATCTCCTATTGTGAGGGTGACTTACTCCGCTTTTTAATGCATTTTTAGAGAAGTCCTCTAACTGAGTCTTCACTGTCGATGCTGCATTGCCGTATTTGGTGTCGGCAGCTTCTTTACAGGGAACCAACAATTGTGTCAGTCTGCCCGTGTGCGTATTAAACGTTTCTAGGGGTAACTGTCGAGTTGTGAGTTTGTTCATTAACTCTTGATAAGTTTGCCTAGGTAAATATGCCCTGTTTAGACGCTCCTCCACTACTTTGAAGGTGGATGGAATGTCTGAGGCAAAGAGTTAATACACTTCACCGCGGGGTCTGGTGAGCAAAATTTGTAGAAAAGTTGATTGTTCCTCTGAGGCTAGGCATTGCTGTGTCTGTTTGCAGCAGCCAATGTAGGTTTGGAGATCTTGGCTCAACTGAGGGCTATTTGCGCCGGGGAGCAGAGGAACGAGTTGCGTCGTTAACTTGGCCACGTTGACGTAGTCTACCATCTTGGAGTATTTAGCTTTTGCCTTGGTTTTATACTCTGGCTTTCCTCGTGGCTGGTTTCTATGCATTACAGCCAGTCGTAACCGGTCGCCGCGGTTTTGAGTGAGCTTTTTATCTGAAACGTCACACTGTCCTCGGCCTGCTCCGGGTGGGGAGTCACCTTCCGATTCCGACATGCACTATAGGATGTTGGTGGGTGCAAGGGGGGCAGGTAGCCTACTTAGAGACTCCTTTGCCCTAGATCGCTGTTGATAAGGGGCTACTTCAGCCGTCTTCGGGTTTCTCTGTGTTAAGGTCTAAAAGGGGGCTTTTAGCCGTCTTCTGGTTTCCTCTAAGACCTATTTACGTGTTAATTCGGTGGAGGCGAGTTGTTTTTTGAGGCGCCCTCCTTTTTTTTTAAAGTTGCGGTCGCATTGACCTTTGAGTCGTCCGATACGAGGGCAGTTGTTCGTCCACTCCACTCTCTCTGGGGTCACGAAAAAAAATCTTAGCTCTTCACTGATGGTGCCTTGCTTCACTTAGTAAGTGATCCTACCAGCTGCGCCAAAAACTGTTGTGTACTCGGGGATGTTGTATATGAGAGCAGCACCTTGTTTTTTTTAAACTAATACACCTCAGTATTCCCTTACCTTATCTTTATAGTAATTTTTGTTAACAATTTACACTATTATTAGCTTTATTCACGTTAATTGGATTATAATTGGTAATTTACACTAAAATTTAGCTTAAGAATATCATCATCTATTATTATCTTGTACTAGTTAATGAGGTCAATGGTCTTGTAGTACAATGCTGAAGAATTAATAAATAACTTTAGAATTAAATAATCACTTTTACTGTAATTTCAATTGACAGTTTACACTCTTATTAGCTTAATTCACTTTTACTTTAATTTAATGGGTTTAAAATTGGCTCTTTATACTAATATCAGCTTAGCATAAGACTCTGTGCTTTCATACTTTTACGACTCCACTTGACGTTAACAAGGGTTTATTTATCTGTACCAAAGACGCGACTCGACAATTCTTTTAGGACTTTACTTTTACTTTTTTCTTTTAAAAACAGACTCCTCTTTTGTAATTGCCCACGACCACTTTCTTGCTTGTCGGAGTGAACTTTTCGATCGAGATCGAAAGCTTTGAGCTTTTCTCTCTCGATCGTATAATTTCTATATAGCTATCACTTTCTTGTTCGTTCAAGTCCAAGCAACGATGGACCTTGGACAAGGCGATGTACTTTGTAGGAATTTGATGGCGAAGCGCTTTTGCCTTAGAACTTTGATTTTTGTTCAGGTGCTTCGCTATCGTTTTCTGTGTACTACGACTTATTTTTTTTTAATGAAAATTTTACCCTTTAGCCACTTCGTGGAAGAGGACATGCAATTTTCCCTGTAAATTGTTTACGAAGTGGCTATTTGTGGGTTAGTTTTGTGTTACTTTTTTATGATCATATCCGTTATCCGATGTTGACAAAAATGTTTATCATCGGGTTTCGGATTTGGCTTGTAAGAGGCTTCTGCTAGTCTCTGCTTTTCGTCAGCCATTTTTTTCTCTTATATCTCTATTTGTTCTAATTTGTTTAGCAATAATTCCAACGCAGAGTTGTAGTGCTTCTTTGATTCTTCTAAAAAGTTTATTGCGAAATATTGACGGTCTGGATTGCATTCTTTGAGTTTTCTTATTTCTAAGTTTTTCCTTTTATTGGAATCTTTCTTAAAGTTTGTCTTGATTTGAATAATTTTATCAAGAAATTTTCTTTGTAAGATCGATCGCAACTTTTATTTACTTTACATGTATCAACTTTTATTTACTTTACATGTATATCTGCTGGATTTCGAGAGATAGCTAGATTTGGGAGCTCTGAATTATTTTTTAATGTTAGGTTATCTTATCGGTAAAGTTGAGAAATCCATGTATACAGGCTACCACATGATGGCAGAATGCGTGCATGGATTGGATTGAGGGTTGTGAGCACAACTAAGAAGCTTGTTGCAAACTTAATCATGACTCACAACCAAAGGAATGTGGAAGGGTATGGGAATATCAGGGAGAGCGTAACAGTGCCGTACAGGCTTGGTCAGTGACCGAAGATGTGAGGGGCCAGCCTAGCTAGCCGTGCTTAGCTCGCCGGATCGGTGTGGGATCTTGCTTCAAACTCCTCAGTACACTCACCCGAAGATCAATGCGGGCACTTTTAATGTCCTGATGGACCGAAGATTATTAAAGAAGAAAAAGGAAAGCACAAACTATTGAGGATTATGAAAAAGAAAGAATGAAAGGAATAGAGGAAATCATGTCCCTGACGAGTAGGCAACCTCAGCCTGAAGATGGTATGAGGCTTGTAGGGCTACATCCCTCCCCAACCTATGACAGAGACTAGCCCGTAAATTTTGGCTCAGTCCCTATAATCATGGGCAGCTGCCCGGAATTAGATGTTAGAGAAAGTGTCGAGAAGTGGTGATCTTGTTAACTCTACATTTACGCCATCACGTAAATAACGAATAGGTTCATATTTTTACTGACAAGATTACGTACGTCCGGCGACGGTAAGGAAAACTATTAAATGAGGAATGGTATCAAAAAAGGAAAACGTTAATCACAAATGATTAAATATCTCTTCGTAGAAATTCATGTCAATCAACTAAATAACTTGAATAACATTTAGAAATTTGCACCATGCTTACTTGTGCATGATTACGCAAAAAAAAGTTACAAGGTGTAGCGTGGGTATTTCAATATTTAAAGATTATTTCAATGTAACTTCTGGATTAGTCAGTCAGTAAACAGTATTTAATTTAATACCTAGGAAAATTGATGTAATTTAAAAAAGTCACGAAATATTCCAAATTATAAATTATTGAATATACCAAATCCTTTTAAAGTTTAATAATATTTCCATACTCAATATGCCCAACTTATATACTGTAATATAATAGATGACTTGATAGCTGCGTAGACAGCTTTAACTTAAACTTTTAAAAATTACCCAACATGCCAAGATTACTCAGCAAATCTTTCTACTTAATTTTTTTTTCTTATCAAAGAGTTTATGTACAGTTTTTCTATTAGAGTGAATACACTTTGATGCTTAAAAAAAGTGCGTAATTAATACCGTAGTTTACTTCAAACTAAGCTCATGATTATTCAACGGTCATAAATATTACTCTACTTCACCATTTAAAACAATAATAATAAATATAAAGATAGCAGTGTAAATTGAATCATTGCTACATATAAGAAAATATACTCCATTCCTAATCAAGAAGGGAGATACTTTTAAGTGTCGCATATGTTTGAACGACATATTACAAATATTTTTTTTCAAATCGTCTTTCTTTCGTATAGGACTGTAAGAAAATTGGATATTTCAAATCTTTTTTGGAAACCGTCATAACAAAGTCAAATTGTGATATTACATTGGTTATACATTTTGTTATACGAGTCTAATAGAATAGAAAAAAATTTGTTTGCTTGAATGAAATTATAAAACTAAATTATCATAACCAAAGCAAAATGTTGGGTACTTAGCTGGTCTACTGAATCCTGCAATCCAACACCTCTTCAGGAATTTGAATTTAGAAAACCATGTTTTTTTGTAAAACCAAAACTCTCACAATCCTGACTTTTCGGGTCGAACATTCGCACTTAAATAACTCGCGCCGTCCTTGCCGGATCTCATTTTCCCCTCCGGATTGGCATTGGTGGGTGCCATATTGGGGGGAACCCGCCATATATCGGAATAACTCTGAAATAAGGGTGAAGAAAATCTACAAGAATAGTTTTTCATGGAGAGACAGAGTAGAAATAAATCGTTTAGTTTAAGTGTAGATGTAAAAATTGTATGTATTGAACTAACAGTAGTAGAATTGAAATTGTTGAAGTAGTGTGAAAAAGAATCAGTTACCACAAGACGGTGTTTAAGAACGGAGAGAATAAAAATTAATGAAGTGAAGAACTAAATCTTTTAAGTTCATACCATTTTTTTACATGGTGCCGAAATCCGGGACCGTCATAAGTAGCGTGTGGTAATAGGAATCAGCGCACTTATAAGGTTTGGCTGGAAATTAGCGTCGTGATAAAGGGAAATTTAGTTCAGCAGATTCAGCAGTATCTGATTCAAGCGACTTTGAGCAGGAAAGTTTTTGGGAGAATAAGAGGGAGATCTATAGTAAGCGCAATGCAGACCAAACCACAGCAGCTGGATTGTTCACGCAAGGTCATATAGATAAAAAATGCCTATTTTGCAATACGGCTACGCATACAACGAAAAATTGTGACGCCGAAATTCCGATAAACAAGAAAAAGGCTGTATTGTTGAAAGAAGGAAGATGTTTCCGTCCAAATCACAGCTCCAAATTCTGCAAAAGTCAGTGGATTAAGTGTAATTTTTGCGGTGGTAGGCATTTGACTAGTATGTGTGAGAAAAGAGAAAATAGTTTACCTAACAGTGAACACAAAGCTGAAGCTAAAAGTGGAATGGCAAAAGAGCACGCAACTGTACAAATTGCAGAAAATGTGAAAAATAAGCTATGAATAACTACTTTAAATGTGTTAGATGAGGCAAAAATCTTTTTACAAACGGCTAAAGCAATATTAAGTGCACCAAGCAGTAGGAGCGGCAGTGCCGGCTGTCTACTTAGTCGTCTGGTTATGGACAATGGCAGTCAACGAACGTATGTGTCAGAGGTTTTAAGCAGAAAACTAAATCTATCGATAGTAGGTATGCAGCGGGTAAATATTATTCCATTTGGTGACCAAAAACAGAACCGAGCAAAGAAATGTAACCAGGTGGAAATTACGGTTAGGAGTCAGTTTAGTAATGAATTAGTAAACATAACTGCATTAGAAGTGCCATTAATTTGTGCGGATGTATTACCATTGCCAGATGGAGACCAAAGAGGAATAAGGCATTTAAAATTAGCTGACACTATCGCGTGTGAAGTAAATTACTTGAGCGGCATTAACTTGTTAATTGGTCAGGACTATTACTGGCAGTTTAATACGCTCGAAATCAAACTGCTATCAAATAATTTAGCGGCCGTAAATACATTCATCGGTTGGACCTTGCAAGGAAGTAGTGGCGGTGAGTTGTGTAACCAGGAAGGTGGCTCATGCGTATTTCTGATAAGTGACGGCAAAGAAAGGGATTTTGATTTATCGAAATGTTGGGACTTGGAACAAATCTTAATTGATAAATCGGAAAAAAGTGAGAATAAATGAAAAACTGTCGATGTGATTAACAAGATTGAATTAAATAAAGACGGCATATATAAGGTTTCTTTGCCTTGGAAAACCAACAAAAAGTTAAATGACAACAAAATTGTCGCGTTATCTCGTCTAAAAAGTTTAACAATTCGGTTAATGAGACAGGCTGACGGGCTGAGGAATTATGACGACGGTATTCGAGAGCTTATTAAAGCAGGTATTGCTGAAGAAGCAAGTGCTGTAAGTAGTCAACAACGGCATGTGTATTATAAAGCCGTTTATCGAGAGGACAAGACTACTAGCAAACAAAGGATCGTTTTCGATGCCTCCTCTAGCGAAGCAGGTTACGCGTCACTGAACGATTGTTTATATCCAGGAGATTATTTGACGCCAGACCTTTTAACTTCGCTCTTAAGTTTCCCTTCTAATGCAATTGCTATTATATCTGACATTGAAAATCATTTTTACAGATTTTCCTAGCAGCAAGCGAGAGAGACTCACACAGATTCCTATGGTATGAGACAACGCCAGTACCGCATAAAGGGATGCCCATCATAAAAGAATTTCGAATGACTAGGATTACTTTTGGCGTAACATGCAGTCTGTTCTTATTAGCAGCCACTCTACAAAAACATTTAGAGAAATGTGACTCAATTTATGGTCCGGTTTGTAGGAAACTGAGTAAGTCATTTTATATTGACGATTTAGTATTAAGCCAGGAAAACCTAGAATTAGCTAAAGAAATCTTTTATAAATCAATAACCATTATGAAAGAAGCTAACATGAATTTGCGAAAATGGAACACAAACCATGTTGAATTAAAACAAGAGTTTCTTAACCAAGAGATAGAAGCACTGATCGAACAAAAGGTACTATGCATAGTATGGAACACAGCTAGTGATGAAGTTAGAATTGATGTGGATGGCCAATTAGAGTATATCCGTTCATTAATAGGAACAAAGCGTAATGTGATGAGAGCGATGGCAAGGATTTTCGATCCAATGGGCTTTCTAGGGACATTTACCGTACGGATTAAAATTTTGCTGCAAGATATTTGGAAGGCGAGCCCAGAATGGGATGAAGCTCTACATGGAGAATTTAACGAGGCGGCATGAGTGGCAAGATGAGTTGAGCGATCTAAATGAATACACTATACAGCTATGCATTTCTAAAAGTCTAAATAGTAAAATTGTTAATAGACAATTACATGTTTTTGCAGATGCAAGTCCGAAGGCATACGGCGCGGTTGCTTATGTGAGAACCGAATCAGCAGACCAAAGTGTAGCAGTTTCTTTCGTCTATTCTAAAAATATGAAAAGTCCACTGGGAAAAACTAAGGAAGGCGAATTAACTTTACCAAAGTTGGAACTGACAGCAACACTAATGGCAGCGCGACTTAAGGACTTTTTAATAAAAAGTCTTGATTTCGACATTGATTCGATTCACTTGTGGACTGATTCCACAATTGCTTTAAATTGGATTATGGGACAATCAATTAAAACTAAGCCATATATTTCAAATCGAAATCAGATCCAGCAGATTTATTAACAAGAGGTATTAATGCAAGAACTTGAGCAACATCAAAATTGTGGAAATTCGGACCTGAATGGTTAAGCGATTCTAAATTTAGTTGGCCACAAAAGCTAATAAGTGAAAGTTCCCTCGTTTTACAACAGTGTAGCATGAAGGTTAATAATGACGTGGAAGAAATTTCGTGTAGAAATAATCCAACAGTAGCAATTTTGGATCTTGGGAACTTTAGTAATTTGAGCAGATTGCTGCGAATAACTGGATATGTCATGAGATTTTTAAATCGAGCGAGAAAGGGAATAGTATCTACTGGAGAATAAACGGCCGAAGAGATTAATGAAGCGGAAATGTACTGGATTAAAAGTTGTCAGCACAGCGATTTTTGTTCAGAAATCAATGCACTCTCGCAGGGAAACCCACTTCCAAAAGATTCATCCATTTTGTTATTAAATCCTATCTTGATTGAAGACATCTTGAGACTGAAGGGACGTTAACCCGAAACCGAATTCGACTTCAGCATTTGTAACCCTATTATTTTAGCGAAGACTTCTCACTTCAGTCGCTTGCTAGTTTTGGATGCGCATAAACGTACCTTACATGGAGGTACAAGCATAGTATTAGCGCAATTGAGAGAGAAATACTGGATCATCGAAGGCCGACAACTTATTAAATCTGTATTACGGCATTGTGTTATCTGCAAACGCTTACATGGAAAAAGCGCTTCACAACCTTGGACGTCGTTACCTAGAGAAAGAGTTATAACTTCAAGACCATTTGAAACTGCTGGTGTGGATTTTGCTGGATCGCTATATACTAAAGATTCTGTAGAAAAGGATGATAAACGAAAAGTAAACATCATGCTATTTACTTGTGCAGCTAATTAGAGTTAAGACCCGACATGTCAGTGAAGAGCTGTATTGGTGCGTTGAGGCGATTTATTGCGAGAAGAGAAGTACCGAAAGTGACTTAGAGCTTCGTAAACTGGAGGAACTGCTGAAGGCTACAGATGTGCAAAGGCTGGCTGTCAATAATAATATACGCTGGAAGTATATTCCTGAGCGGGCAGCATGGTGGGGAGGATTTTGGGAGCGATTGGTTCGGAGCGTGAAGAATGCCTTGAAGTCAGCGATAGGAAAAGCGAACCTCGATTATGAAAATCTACGAACATTGTTGTCTGAAGTTGATGCTGATGTAAACTCTAGGCCCCTTACCTACATAACCGATGATCCCAATGACCTGCATCCTTTGACTCCATCCCATTTTCTTAATCATTCGAAATCTATTTTGTTCTCAGATTTCCATAGCGATGGGTCGGCAATAGCGAATTCCTGGAAGTTCCGTCAAAATGTTTTGAGGCGCTATATAAAACGATGGAAACAAGTGTATTTAACTCAACTGCGTACAATACATCAGGGTAAAGTTGAACCTTCTAGAAGCGTTAAACCGGGGGATGTTGTATGGGTACAAGACGATAACAAGCCAAGGCTGCAGTGGCGATTAGCAATAGTACAAAATACCTTTCAAGGACGAGATGGAAGAGTTAGGGCTTGCAAGGTTCGACTTGCAGATCAAAAAATCCTAAGAAGACCAGTTCAGCTGCTATTTCCTCTGGAGGTATCAGCTTCCGAGGGCGGGGCCCAGGATGAAGAAAATCTACACGAATAGTTTGTCATGGAGAGAGAGAGTAGAAATAAATCGTTTAGTTTAAGTGTAGATGTAAAAATTGTATGTATTGAACTAACAGTAGTAGAATTGAAATTATTGAAGTAGTGTGAATAAGAATCAGTTACCACAAGATGGTGTTTAAGAACGGAGAGAATAAAAATTAATGAAGTGAAGAACTAACTCTTTTAAGTTCATACCATTTTTTTACAAAGGGTGCTAAAATTTAATTTTTAAAAATATGAAAAATGAATTTAAGAGAGTAAACAAATATTAACCTCCTTGTGCATTCCTTGCTTTTCAGGATTGGTATGAACTGCATTTTTTTTCTGTCCAAATGGCATTTAAACTCTTCAAGTCATGATCATTTTCAGCCAATATAATTCGAAATTTCACAGCCTTACTTCTTTGATATAAAGTAGTCTTGAAGTATTGTAGGGACACTGGTCGGAATGAGTTTTGTCGCTCCAGGTTTTTGTTTTGTATTTGTAACTCATCAAATTCCTGACTTAGTAGACTTGAAAGCTCGTAAACAATATTTATCATGTTTTCTATATCACGTTCTGGATCTAACTCTTGCTACTCACTTTTAGCTAAATGATGAACAATCTCTAATGCTAACCTAGCACGAACACTTGCGCTTCCTTCGCACTGTTTTACCTCCTTCTGGCAGTCATCATTATTGAGCAGAACTTCTTTTAAAAAAACAACTTGCTAAAATTTGACAGAAATCGTGACGGCTTGATGATGCTCTTCTTCTTCTCGGCCCCTTGTCCAGCCGTTCCACTTTTCATACCACTATTCCGAAGGACTCAAGACTCCAAAATCTACTGGCGATTGTCTAAGGAATTGCGTGGAAGTAGGTTTTTAAATCAGCACTTTTCTTAATAATAGCCTTTTTAATAATTATTTTCAATCTCTGCTTACGCCACCTGAAAATAATCTTTCTGTGTTATACTCTGCACCTGATTACCATGATTCCATACTTGAAATTCAGTTTGACATGGACGGATTGCGTGCAGTATTGAATAGTTTAAAGCATAACAAAGCACCTGGACCAGACCGCGTCCCGTACGAGTTTAATAAATATGCACCAGAGAAATTTCTGGAGAAACTCCTTGAGTCATATAACTTCTTTTTTGATAACATAAAAGTCCCTAAGTCCTTCACTAATCTGTGATATTTCCTATTCACAAAAAGGGTGACATTGATCAGGTCCAAAACTACAGAGGCTTATTTTTTATGGATAGTGTAGTCAAAATATATACAGGGCTACTATATCAGAGACTTTTCACTTGGGTAAAACGCATAAAATTCTTAATGAGTGGCAGACTGGGTTTCGTGCGGGGTATTCGACAACAGACAACATATATAATTTAGTAAGCACGAATAAACTATGCCACAAATCTAATAAAAAAAAGGTATATGTCTTTTTTGTTGATTTCAGAGCTGCTTTTGACACGATTGCACGTAGCTCATTATTTTATAACTGCTATCGAGTTTCGTCTAAAGTAGTTAAAAATTTACAGGAGCTTTATAAGAACACAACAGCTCATATTTGGGATGGTACCTCTCTCTTGGATGGGTTTGTCACAAAATGTGGATTGAAACAGGGATGTATCTTGAGCCCGCTCTTATTTGCTCTGTTTATAAATGATTTGGTGGAAAATATGGAAGCGGGTGTACTTATTGATGGTATCGAAATAAAAGCTCTAATGTATGCAGATGACATTGCTATTATTTCCAACGTATGATTTGCAAACTGGAAGAATATTGTAAGACTTGGAACTTACAAGTAAATCTTGACAAGTCAAAAATAATGATTTTTCAACGCGGTGGAGGAGCAAGGAAAAACTCAGAAAACTGGACCTTTGGAAATAACGTTATTGAAATAGTTAAAAAATACACTTACCTTGGCAAGACTTTAACTCCGAAACTGTCTATGAATGAGCATTTAAACCAACGACTACAAACTGCAAAAGGCAGTCTTAATTGTACATGGTATAGCTTATTACGAAAGAATAGTATTTGTCATTCTGAAAAAAACCAAAATCTTTTATGCAGTTGCCAGATCCATTGTTTGTTATAGATCACAGGTCTGGGGATTCTGTCAATTCAATGAAGTTGAAAAATTACAACGTTATTTCCTGAAAAGATTGGTGCAATTACCCCTACATACTCCAAACTACGCCCTCATCCTAGAAACAGATTTATCTAATCTGTATGAATTTGCAAAACTGTATGTAGGTATGCCGAATTGAAGACAGTATTGTTCGAGTTAGTAGAGAAAGAGGATGCTTGGCTTAAGAATAAAGCTTTAGACAGAGCTAGGTTATCTATTAGACACGGTCTATATAATAAGTTGAGTTTTTTCACTGACCAGAATTATTTTAAAAATGAATTTTCGATAAGAAAAATTAGTTTAATTTTCAAGTACAGATGCGGGCTAATAAATTTAAATGCTAGCTGGTGGAGAAAAGATGGCTCTAGCGAATGCTCACTCTGCAACTTACGGGAACCTGAAGATCTTTTGCACTTCCATGGTATATGCCCAATTATGTCCGAGTTCCGATTAAGAGTGTTTGGAAAACGAACTCTATCTGAAGCAGAAATTGTAGATATTTTGAATGGTAAAGGTAATTATAATGATTTATTTCAGTTCTGCACAAAAGCCTGGAAATATAGAAAATTTCTTATAGCGGAATTCAATGAATAGATAGAGCTGATAGATAAGGTAACGATTCGGTTAGGATTTTCAATGTTTATATTCTTTATTATTTGGTTTAGATCTAAGCTAGTGTTAGAAGTGAGAATAAACGGAATTTTTGAATTGCTAACCTCGACAGACGGCCTTGGAGCCATTGTTGGAGTTTAAATCGTTGACTTACTCTCTTACTTAATATAAATTTTTTTTTGTAGCTTTACTTCCTTTAACTTTGATGAATTTTGAATTATTTTACAATCTAGATATTAAGTCTTAGATGAATAATACAATAAACTATTATTATTATATTCACTCGAGTGGAAATACTGAAGCGAATGTTCGATCTACAAAATTTGCAAAGCATCTTTTCGCCTACCATGAAAAAACTGGTTCTCATATGGCCATGATCTCTTTGGATTAAGAAAAGGCGTTTGATAGCGTCTCACATGAGTATCTACTGAGAGTGCTCGATATATTTGGGCTTCCGGCCAGATGGATTGAGATCATCAGTGATCTGTATAGAGATTCAGTGATTCTCATAAAGCATAATGGGCATATATTGTCTCCTATTCCGTTTCGTAGGGGTATCAGGTAGGGATGCCCGTTGTCAGGAATGCTTTATGACTTTTCACTGGAGCCGCTGTTAGTAAATCTTCGTCAATCGTTGAGACAATATTCAATTCACTATAAGGCCACTTATTCTAGCGTATGCTGACGACCTGTCTATATTTGTAACGCTCGTAGGGTTTTCGAACAATATGAGCGATTAGCGGGCGCTAGGGTTAACCTAAGCAAAAGCCAAGGCCTTTGGTGTAAAAGGTGGCGGAATCGTTCAGATTCTCCCCTCGGCATACAATGGACGAATACTTGCCTGAAATATCTAAGTGTATATGTGGGGCTCGATGGTAAAACATCTTATAGCCGCAAGGCTCTGAAGAAACTCTCTGGAGCTGTGAATTCGTGGCGGACTAGACTGCACCCACTTTCGCTGAAAGGACATGCAGTCGTTGTCAATTATTTGATTACCTCGTCCATCGTACACCTGTTAAAATCGAAGTGCTTCAAAGAAGCCTTCGTGAGACTTTTACAGGCGAAGGTCGTTGACGCCTTCTGGGGGGGGGGGGGGGGGGGGCGATGGGTCGTTGAAAGCACGCTCTGCCGACTAGTAGCGGAGGTTGGTTTGGGTCTTACAGTCATGGTCGTGAAATTTCGTTGTCTTCAGGTACGGGCATTCCAACGAGTGTTCTGTCAAAGAGATAACTTAATTTCGTAGCTGTGGGTAAGTTCTATGGGGGGTAGCGGCGCAGGGGAGCACTACTATCTGCTCTGGTCCCAATATATGATCTCCACGATTACAACCTGGTGCAGAATAAGACCAACATTTCATTTGCGATGGAATGAACTTGGGTACGGAGAATTCTCAGCGATTCCGATCAGGTTGAACCCTGAGTTAGTAGATTCGGATACCTTAGGGGTTAATAGATGGCGCGCACATCTTGGGTTAGACTTGGGAGTAATGGGGACCATAAATGGCAGAGTCATCTATAGTTATCCGTCCAATTACAGAGACTCTGATGTGGCATTTAAACTGCTCCATCACAGCCTCGTGTATCCAAACCAGCTGTCGCATATCGATCGACGAATTCAAAGAGCCTGCATGGTTTGTGGTAGTGAAGGAACCCTGTTCCACAGATACTTCACATGCCCGACCTTGTGCGCTGTTAATAATCTTGTTCGCGATATGTGCCAGCATATCTGCCCGACATTCAGCATTACAAGAACGTGTTTTTACTGGGGCCAAGGACATGTAACTAGGTGATTGCTTGATAAGCTTTATTCTAACACTTGCTAAGTCAGCAATTCATCTTTACTGCATGCGGATCGAGCCTGGGCAACAGCCCACTAACCCACAGTTTCACACACATGCACTAAAGAACCACTTCATTACCAGATTGAAGAGGCGATTACGTCTAGAGTTCATGGCAACGAAGGCCGACACATTCAACTGCACCTGGCAACCTCTATCGTCGGTGCGGAACGGAAGCCCTGTCTTTCACTGGGAATAACAGGCCACAGACTTGCAGCAGCTTGTCCACGAAGCTTCTTTTCGCTTTGGTATTGCTCCAAGTGGGACTGGGAGGATGATGGGAGCAGTTTGCAGACGTCAGTGACTCTGCAGACTGGTCCCGCGGGACTCTAATCGGTTCGAAATGTTTGTGCGTTCGTTTAGAACATGTTTAGATGAGTGCTCCCGGAGGACTAGAAAAGTGGAGAACGGCTCTACGGAGAGGGCATTTGCTGGGGAGCAGGGGTTCCCGAAGTAGGAACTTCGCCCGGTGCTGCATCTTCCCTCTGGAACACTCAGACAATCATGTTCACGGTTTCGGTTATTTTTGTTTAGTGCTAGGATTAGTTTCGGAATTTTTTAAAAACTTTTGGGAACTTTTCTTAGAGCTGGCACTCGCTTGGAGGCATTTTAAAATTTCTTGTATTTTCTTTTTCACAGGTTTTTTAACTATTTTTTTGCCTTCAAGTTTTAGAGTCGTTTTTACGAAACATCTTTAGAGTAACGTACCGTGTCATTTCTTATGTTCTTTTTGATCGTTAACTATTGTGTCTTTTTGTTTTGAGTATTGTACATTTTTTAGGGTAGCTAGACTTTGTGCCAAATACATAATACATGTGCCATTATACATAAAAAAAATATTATTATATTCACTCGAGTGGGATGTTTACTGAAGCGAATATTCGATCTAGTGAGAGCTTACTGTACATATATAAAAGCGCGTCAACTACATATAAAAAGCAAATGATATCTATTTGCTTTTTACGACCGGTAGCGGAAGGAGTTCCTGTCTTCTATATATTGCTTTAAAAGAGGAAATATAATTAACTGGTTAATTTTAATTTTCTTAAACTTTTCAGATAACAACATGCAATAAGACTCTGCAGAATGTGCTGGACGGTATTGAATATTATCAGGCGTATTATACACCAATATTACAACTGTGCACAACTTTATCATTTTTTGGATGGATAATTCATCTTACGTTTGTTCTTCAAAATTTACGGGAAAAACCCGTGCACTCACTTAAGCGAATATATTATTATGTAACAATTGCTGCTGTCGTTCTTATGGGATTCATATTTTGTAAGTATCGTAATGTATTCTGATTGATTTAGTGTTACTAGGATAAAATTATATTTATATTTGGGCGGCATAACATGCCAGTTTTCATTTAACACTTTCTTTAAAAATTTGTGAAAACTTTATTTAATTATGGGAACTTTTATGATTTGTTAAGGATTCATAAATGATATACGTTAGAAATGTGCTAATTTATCCGGTCTTAACTTGAAATATTCTATTTTGTGACCCTGTATTGTTAGCAGAAGGCATCGAGGAAACCGCAACTAAGCAAGATTTGTTACGTTTTGCCCCATATCTCTGACTCTATCGTGAAATCCAACAAAACTATAGTATACTTTTCATCTCTATGAAATTACAAAAAAAACTAACTCGTTGCGCTTATTTTCTTTTCCTGCCTGACCTTTTCTCTTATTTACTGCCGCGGACATCTTACATTTTGCCTGGATCGGTCTTATCTCTTTTTGCTTAGGGTTCTGAATCCCATTCTGCACAGAAGACGTACTTTTGTGAATCGATGCCATCATTATTATCCTCAGTAACAGAGTCATAAACGTCCACAAAATTCCATTGATTCATTTCGCTCAATATTACCCTCATTCAAAATAAAATTGCTAAAAAATCAGAGTTCCTAAAATAAACCAGGTCATAAATATTCTCAAGATTCCCTTGACTCATCAATGCAAACACTTTCTCCAAATCGGACAACAAACCCTATCATAAAACATCTGCTTAAATTACCTCAATTTTAACTCACAGCACATGTAAAACAACTATATTGAATATTGAAAACAAAAACATTTCCCATATGACCCATTGAAGCAATTACCGTTTACGTTCGGGTTACTGGCACTGAAAGACAATGCAAACAACTCTTTTGTTATGATTGATTTTGCCATTGTATCATCCTTTGTATTCATTTCTTTAATTTATGTTTCGTCACAAATTGGACATTCTTGATGACACTAGAATGTAAGTAGAGTGTATGTGATCTAGAAGTCCAGATTTTGTCAGCACTCATTACATGGCGACCCTGCCTACCGAACTAAAGAAGACTTTGAAGGAAGACTTAACGTTTCCTTCCGGACTGGAGAAAATGTTAAGGAAGATCCAACAGCGGCACCCAGACCGATATCATTAGAGGAATATAGAGCCATGAATTTGAAGAAACAAACAGAACAGCGGAAGCAGCAAAGAGCGGACGCAACCCAGCCACCGAAGGAAAAGAAGAAGAGAGCCGGAAAACTGGTGAAACATTGCAGGGATAAGCAGAACTTCGCAAACTGGTAACCCTATCAACATCCTAGCAGGAGAAGAACGCATTCTTAGACGATATTCGACTGCGGAAGAGACACTTCTTGATCCAAAAAACCTTATCGAAGCAAGGCGAGCAGCACAGCTCCACGAACACAGTAGCTGCGTCGCACACTAGTGTCATCGTAGACCACTTCATGGACATAAAATACTTATTTATATTTTATTGGATCAATGCGTTGAACGACAAGGCCAACATGCCATGGGTCCCGGGTTCGAGACCAGATAACCGTTAGCTTTTATTAAGAAATTAAAAATAATCCACTCCGTCTCTGGGCTGTTGTCTATCTCGCAGCAATGCTATAAACAAGACTCAAGTTTCCTCACTTCCCTTACCCTAATTCCCTTCCGGCAAAAACCATGCTAACGCATCAAAGGGTTGTCCCCTAGAATTTGGCCACCTTAGCTAGTTCAAGTGATAGAAACGCAATTACAAACACAAACACCATGTCGTTCGATATAGCAAATATCACCCAACTTGTGACTATATTTGACGGGAAGCCGGAACAATTAAACAACTTTATTAATTTAGCAGAATACCTACATGATGGAATAAACACAGAAGATTATAAGAAAAATTTTTTTTAATTCCTAATAAGAACAAAACTTTCAGAGAGAGCATGAAACAGAATAATAAATGAAGCGCAGCCCGCAGATTTCAAGTCCTTAAAAGACACCTTAATAAAAACCTTAAAACCGCACAGAAGCGCACTTAAAATACAGAATGATTTAGCAAAAATTCGTCAGGGGGATAAAACCCTACAGACCTACATTGCGGAGATTGATATCTTAATACCAGACTTAAATAAAAGTAGTTATCACATAAATGAAAGACAAAATTGCCTTAAATTCCTTCAAATCAGGACTAAGAAACTCGATCAAATACACAGTATTTGCTAGTGGACCTACAACATATTTCATTTGTTAAAATAATTTTGTAAAAATGAAATTTGTAAAATAAGAGGAGTTACAAAAGGTGAAAGTGAAACCCTAGGTACAATAATAGTGCAATTTGATACTGAGGATGAAAAACTTAAACATAAAGTGCATATAATGAATGAAAACTTCCCGATAGTGACAGATGGACTACTGGGAAAAGATTTTTTTTTTATCGCGTACAAGTGTAAAATAGACTATGAAAATTTTATATTGGCAATTTGCACTGAACTTAGTGACATTAACCTTCCGATCACAGTATAGTGCTTAGAAACGAGATTAAAGAAGGTCTACATGGTGCAAACACAATTATACCAGGAAGAGGAATAAAACATATAAAATTAATAATTGTAACGGAAAATGATATACAAATTAAGGACCCAGAATCAAAACTAGTTCCTTTAAAGAACTATCGATTTGTGAAAAAATTACACAGGCATAACAAATTAGAAAAAGAAAGATTTGAACAACTGAAAGATGAATTAAATGTAAAGAACTTAGATGAAAACGCAAAGAATACCCTTTATCACCTATGCAGGGAATACGCAGTAAAAATTCGATGTCTCCGATTTTGTTCAAACCTAATTATTGTTACTGGTATAAGTAATTATCAATTTCTCACTGTATCCACATTATCCACTATCATAAAAAATTTATAATATTTATTTGTTTTTGGATTGATTCTTCTCCTTCAAAGGATTGCCACAATACTTTATATCTTTCAACTTGTCTACCATTTTAACTAATTCTGGCGATATGTGAATGTATACTGACTGTGAGAATACTATTTAACGCGCCATCTACAGTTTTTTATGTTATGTTATGTTCATCTCTTCTAAGTAAAATAGACGGGTGCGGGCTTTCAAAAATCAAAAATTTACACTTTACATTGCTCTGCCACTCTAAATGATGCATAATTTCAAATCTAAGGGATGAAACTTTCATTTGAAAAAAAAAATGAAAAAAATTCATGATCAAGTATTTTGTTGAAAAGGAAAAAATATTTTTCAGAGTCGGAATTTTTTTTTTAATTTTTTTCGGAAAATTATATTTTTATTCGGAAGGCCATGTAATTACAAATCACTAAAGATCAACGTTCTACGGCAATGGTGACGATAGTTATGAATTTTGAAAAAAGGTATTGTTAGAGCTATGAGGATTTACTCACTAGCTCTGAGGCTTGATTAAATAAAACAAGAAGGCTTCCTTCTTAATCGAGAATTTATTTCATTCTGAAATTACAATTAATCGAAGTAATATTTATATGAATCTTAAAGCTAACTAATCAATATGAAATGTACGATATTTACAGAGTTTCAGAAAAAATGTGCAGTGTCAAAGTATTTACCGGCAACAAAGATGAAACTTGACTCTAGAGGAAGTTGTCGACTGGTAATTTTGTTTATTGCTCCAAATTCTGGGTAATTGATATTTTAAGAATTTGGAATGTTAAATGCTTAGGTAAATTGCGAATTATGAAATTTAAATTGCTGACTTAATTTCAATATTTTATGTTTAGAGACTTAAACATTCTCCCCGCCTTGAGTTGGTATCCAACACAAATTTGTCATCTAGGTTCTGCTGATGTCGTTCCTTTGGGATTGGAGGTAGAGGCCCCTTCTTTGATGGCTGGGATAATTTGATGGTCTTCGTTTTCTTGCACCGGGAGTAGGCTAAGTAGCTGGCAATTGTTAATAACACAGTAATTATTACGTAGCTCACTGTGTAGTGATGAACATCATGCGATCTTATTTTGTTGGGGAAGGCGGTTGCTGTCTTCAGATCTTCAATTCTTGTCGTTAATTCTTTCATTTTTTGTGCGTTTGTTTCTAGATGAATTTCGGACGAAGTTAGCTGTGGTGGTGTTTGGTTTGATTGCAGATATTCCTGGATAAGGTTACTGATGTTAACACGTGGAATAAATGCAGCTGTTAGTTTACTTTGATAACGTCCATGGCCGCTAATTGTCATTGATGTTTGTTTTATTAGGCATTCTGGACGTAGTTTGAGAATTCCACTTCCACTCAGTGTTTTCAGAAAAACTTGAGTTCCACAGACCACATTGAATGTAGTTTCTATGTCCATTGAAAATAACCAATTGTTGGGCGAGTGAAGCTGTATCCATACCTTCGATGATTTTGTTGTTCGAAATCGGCACCTTGGAGCTAACGTTTTTCGATGGTTCAGTAGGTCTATTTCACACTGACTGACGTTCGATTTTAAATTATAAATTGGATGATTCTGAAGACATAAATATTGTTCATCATCTACGACTTTGCATTTATCCAATTCAGTTTGAGTCATTGGGTAATATCGGTCTCTTGGTAAACTGATGATGAGGTATTCAGTCGATGGTTCCATTAAAATAAAATTATCTTGATGTGGAGTAGGAATCGGAATTAACTTGAAAAGCTGAAAGTACTCATCTTGCTGCAATGGAATTCGTATGTTAAATAAAACATACGATTCTGTCACTCTTGTCGCTGCTGTCATCAGATTATACAGCAATATGCCATTATTCTCTCCATTTCCAGGTATAGTTAAGGTAGACGGAATGTGTGATTTAATTAGTGCGATCTGATTCTGAAGTTGCGTTGGAGACAAGAGTAGGGGGTTGATCTTACTATGATGGAGATCTGTTAATACGTCAAGAAGTGCTGTTTGCCTTCTATGAAAATTTTGTAGAACCAATGTAGTTAATATAGATAGTGAATTTAAGGTTTGTATATGTTCGTTTTCGTATTGAACACTACCCATATATTTGTGCAAGGCCTTGATGTGGTTTTCTATGATTGCGAACTGCTGTTGAATGGAGTTTTCTCTTTCCCTTATGATATTTGCGGTCGCGTCCAAAATTGAAGTTTGATTCTTTAAAAGCTGCATTAAGTAATTTTCGTTGCTTCGGCTTTTTTCGATCTGCTCTTCGATGTATTTAGCGTAATCTGAGTCAAGTACTCCAAATAGCTTGTTTGCAATATTTCCAATAACATCCAGCGGTGATCTTTTGTTAAGGGTCCTATAGTTTCCACTTCGCTTGTGTAAAATGTCATTGGCGTCTTGAATTTGGCTAAACTGATGATAGAACTGATTGTGAATTTCTTGGCAGTGATGTTTCCTGGTAGCAGTTGAGTTGCAGAGATGATCAATTTCCTGTATACATGCCTTTAAACCTTGGAATTCAGTCCAGTACTCCTTTAAGTTGAAATATACCATGATGTTCCATTCGCTGTTAAGCATTTGAGCTCGGCCTAAAGATTCGAAGAATAGTCCGGGATTGCTTGTGAATGGTTGCACTTCCACTGGATTTACTGGAATGCTTGACGTGCTTCCTAGTGTAGGCAAGACTAATGCCGTCAACATTAGGAGACTAAGAGCTGCCGAGCCACTTCTTCGTAATGCACCTTTTGCTTGAGAATGCTTCGTCTCACCTTGATTTCCTTCTGATGATGAAGTAGGTACTTCTGAGTGTTTGTTGAACTCGTTCTTGTTTATCTGCCCCGAGGAGCATGTTAACCAGTTTGGATTAATTGGCAAGAACCTCCCCTTTAGTGGATGAGCAACCCTTTTATATGGATTCAACCTTCTTCTTTTGGCAGGAGAGTTTATAGGTGTGTCTGATTTTTTGTCGTCGTTGCATTCAGTATAGTTTACCTGCTGGCCTGTGAGTTTATCTTCTTCGGGATTTTCAATCACCTCTTGGATTGGTAGTGGACAAAGGTTGTGTATTGCTCTTTTAAATATTCCTGACGAAGTTTTTACACTCACTACTCTGGTGTGGTTGTCTGGTCCACCATACGTGTCTACTACGCGACCAAGTGACCACTTCAAAGGTGGTAGATTTGTATCCTTTAGCAACACTAGTGTGTCCTTTTTTATGTCATTTTGTGCATTTTTCCACTTGTACCGTAGTTGAAGCTCCTGAAGATACTCTGATGACCATCTTTTCCAGAATGATTGCTGTATGTGTTGCAATCGCCTAAATCTTGTGAGGCTATTAATATTTTGAAGACTTACATCTGGTTCTGCAAAGGCTGTTAGTGGCGCACCTATCAAAAAATGCCCTGGAGTCAGCGCCTCCAAATCGTTTGGGTCTGATGACATAGGTGTTATGGGCCTTGAATTCAAAATGGCTTCAATTTGCGTTATTACTGTGTTCAACTCTTCGTGTGTTAGACTTGCATTTCCAGTTTGCCGGATTAGGTGTGTCTTTGCCGCTTTGACCGCAGCTTCCCACAATCCTCCAAAATGAGGTGATCGTGGGGGTATTGGTTTCCAGTCTATATGGTTTTGAGAGCAAAATTCGTGGAGTGATGATTTCAATTCCTGAGATTTAAATAAGTCCTCCAATTCCTTTAGCTCCGATTTGGCACCCACGAAGTTGGTTGCATTATCGCAGTAGATGGTTGCACAGAGTCCTCTGCGAGAAATGAATCGCTTGAGGGCGTTTAAAAATGCGATGGCACTTAAGTTGCTTACAATCTCCAAATGAACCGCCTTTGTCACAAAACAGACGAACACTGCTATGTACGCCTTTTCAGGAATCTTTCTGCGTAGCATGTGGTGAATAATGACCGGTCCACAAAAATCCACTCCAGTTGTGTAGAAAGGTCGCGCTGGTGTTACTCGTCTCGCTGGAAGGTCTGACATAACTTGTGTAATGGTTTGTGGTTTACATCGGAAGCAACGGATGCATTTATGTACTATTTGGCGCGCTAATGTTCTTACGTCTATCACCCAAAATTGTTGTCTTACGATAGCCGTTAACGTCTGTGGTGCTGCATGCATATGCTTTCTGTGGAGAGAGCTGAGTAGTAATTCACTAAATATGTGGCATCTTGGTAGCAACGTTTGATTTTTTGTTGCAGCGTTTAGCTGGGAATGCTTCAACCGTCCTCCTACGCGAATAATGCCAGTTGCCTCATCCAGGTATGGGTTTAATGATTGAATTGAACAATTTGCATCAAGTGGTTTGTTATCTTTAAGATGTTGATATTCCTTTACGAATGTTGTGCGCTGTACGTTCCTTACCAAACCGTTTAATGCTAAGTCCATTTCCGTTATTGTCAGTTGGCCGGTGGTCCTATGTTTCTTTGCCATTCCGCAGTTTTTTATAAATCGGACACAATAAGTAAAGATTCGTTGTAGCTTTGAAAACGAGTTCTTGTGATTGACTGTTGAGATAATGTCCGTGTACCTTACAGTCCTCACATTAGCTGAAAATGCGAGTTTTCTATTTCTAGTTTCTGGTACATCCTTTAGCGGCTTAAAGGTATGTTTGGGCCATCTAGCTGCAGGCTCTTGTAGGAATTCCGGTCCTTGAAACCACAGGGTGGATTGATTCAGACTGTCTGGAAGCATTCCTCGAGAAATTATGTCTGCAGGATTTTTTGTACCTTCTATGTGCTGCCATTGATTCTCTGATGTTAATTGTTGAATTTTCTCCACTCGATTGGCAACGAAGGTACTCCACGTGTAAGATGGGGCACCGATCCATGAGAGAACGATTTGGGAATCAGTGTAATAACAAACACTTGACAAGGTTTTCGGTAAGCACTGTCGTATACGATCAACTAATTCCACCATGAGGAGTGCAGAACATAGCTCCAATCGTGCCAACGTCGTTGTTTTTAGGGGTGCTAATCTGGATTTTGCACACAGAAGACGAACTTGTATTTGTCCAAAATTATCTACCGTTCTGATATAACAACATGCACCATAGGCTACTTCACTGCTATCTGAAAAAGCATGCAGTTGAAATTCGACTGGGTCAGTAAACGAAACGTGCCTTGGAATCTTGAGATGACTGAGTGTTTTGAGTTGCTTTTGAAAGAGCCGCCAACTTCTCTTCAATCTATCTGGAAGATCTTCATCCCATGATATATTTGTTTTCCATAGGTCTTGAACAAATAACTTTCCGAGGACTGTCACAAGCCCTATTAAGCCGAGTGGGTCGAATATCCGAGTGATGGCTGAGAGGACTGTTCTCTTAGTTAGCTTGTCCGGTTCGTAATGCGATGTCTTGAACTGGAAGATGTCATCCTTAGGCTGCCAAATCATCCCTAATGTTTTAACCACCTCGTCTCCTTGAAGAAGTAATAATTTTTCCTTCAAATCGTCAGGAGTTTCTCGCAATACATCAGGATGATTCGAGCAAAACTTTCTGAGTTCAAAGTTTCCAGTTTTGAGAAGGGCAATTAACTCATTTTTTAGTTCGATCGCTTCTCTGACGGAATCTGTTCCGGTTAAAATGTCATCAACATATGTGTCGTCCCGTAGGACATTTGCTGCTCTAGGGAAGTTATCTTCTTCTAGGAGAGCTAATTGATTTAGACACCTTGTAGCAAGAAACGGTGCAGCAGCAGTACCATACGTTATGGTATTTAGTTGGTAGGTTTGCGGGGGTTTGTCTCTTTGCTCACGCCACAGAATGAGTTGATACCTTCTTTGTTTTGGGTCGATCTGAATTTGCCGGTACATTTTGCAAATGTCGCCAGTAAATACATACTTATGCATTCTAAATCTTATTAAAATGGAGAATAAGTGCGACTGTACTGTTGGTCCCACCTTAAGAATGTCGTTGAGAGATTTACCAGTGTTGGTTTTTGCTGATGCATCAAACACTACGCGAAGTTTTGTTGTGGAGCTTTCAGGCTTTATGACGCAATGGTGTGGTAGATAGTAATTGTCGGATGGGACAAGCTCGTTTTTGATTACTTGCATGTGTCCTAGCCTCCGATATTCTTCCATGAATGCATGATATTGCTCTTTCAGTTCTGGAGCTCTATCTAGTTTGCGTTCTAAAGAGTATAATCGTTTCGTTGCCATCTCAATTGATGATCCTAAGTTTTCTGGTTGCTCTTGGAATGGCAGTTGGACAATGAATTGACCGGACGGAGACCGTTGGAACGTTTCTTGAAAGTGCTGCTCGCATTCGAATTCTTCCTTGGTCATTCGTTTTGTCATTGCATCGTGTTGGTCCAATTCCCAGAATTTTGCTAATTGTTTTTCTAAAGTTGCTATAGAAGGTTGTGTTACAATACTACATTGAAAGGCATTGTTTGAAGATTCTGCTGCCCTTCCTGCCACGATCCATCCCAAACGTGTATTTTGTAAAAGCGGATGATCATTGGGTAATCTTATTTTGCCCGTTTCTAAGAGTTCGTAATATAACTCAGCACCTATTAGCATGTCAACTGGTTGTGGCTTGTCGAAGTCAGGATCGGCTAATTGGATGTTTGTTGGTATCTCCCAGTTTGAGGTGCACACGTATGTTGATGGTTGATAGACACTTATTTTTGAGAGTATGATAGCTGTTATTGCGGCACTGAACTTATTGGTTCTGGATTTTATGACCAGCTTAGTTTCATGTTTTGCTGTAGTTTCTATTCCGCCAATACCAATTATAGGAACGCTGGCTTTCTGTCGTTGTAGACCCAACAGGTGAACGAAACTGTCCCGAATGAAATGCAGTTGTGATGCTGAGTCGAGGAGTACTCGGCATGGAACTAAATCTCCTGTTGCACTGACCGCATTTACTACCGCTGTTGCCAATAATATATGTGATCTAGATGATGCTTTCAGACTTGTGGAAGCTGAGGTCTGATTTGAACATGGTAATGCTGCTTTGTTCTGTGCCGGTGCCTGGTAAGAGTTAGCAGCATCCTTTCTGTCGCTATTGGACCTGTGAAGCAAGGTGTTATGTCGACCCTTGCAAAGAGTACAATTTCTTGATTGGCACTTCTGTGAATTATGGCCTGATTTGAGGCAATTTTGGCATAGTCTAAGTTGCCTTACCAGTTGGAACTTGTCATCCAATGAAGAATTCAAGAACTTCCCACATTTGTAAATTTTATGATTCAATTTACAAATTGGGCAGTGTATTGTCGGAGTGACTGACACTAGCGTTGTAGGTTTCCTTCGGTCTTCCTTTGTATGTATGGTCTCCAACATTTGAAACCTAGTTTCAAGGAATGTAAAAAGGTCGTCTATCGGCTGGAGTTCACGCGGAGATTTTAAAGACTGTTCATACAGCCTTCGTGACTCTTTATCCAGCTTCTGAAGTAAGATGTGAATTAATATTGGGTTCCACTCTGTAACTTTAATTCCGAGGTTTTGAAGAGAAAGCAGGCATTCTTTGCTTACATCATGAATTCTTTTTATGCCTGAACTAGACTCAACTGATAATACGCTTTGCGATAGCAGGTCGTTGAGAATTGCAGTAACCTGGCATCTTGTGTTGTTAAATCTGTCGGTGAGTATCTTCCAGGCTGTATTGTAATTTTGATCTGTAGCTTGGAGATGCCTTATAAGTCTGCTTGGTTCTCCCGTAAGATGAGCTTTCAGGTAGTACATTTTCTCAGCTGAACTTAAAGGTTGTTTATGAATCAACTGAATGAAGAGATCCATGAATGGTTTCCATTTTGCATATGCTCCGTCAAAGATGGGAAGCGATATTTGTGGCAATTTGACATTCATACCATTTGCAGGAAGTTGTTGATCTAGCCTTTCTTGTAATTTGATTGCTACATCTTGATACCTGTCCTCAATATATCTGTACTCCTCTTCCAAGTCTTCAGTGTTGAGTGATTCTAAGACGATTTCTCGATGAAGTGAGACAATTTGAGCCCAGTATTCATTAATTGACTTCAGTTTTTGCGTAAAGTAAGCCTTTGAATGGGGATCATCAAGCTCTCTTTCAATTGATTCTAAATGTCTGGCCAATGTTTTCATTGTTACGTTGAGAAATCTAATAGATTTGGTCGCTTCAGCTTGTTTTGCGTCTATAGACGTGTATGTTGGTGCAATCTGCTGCTGTTTGCCTGCAGGATTATCCTCCAACCTTTGTTTCAATTTGTGCATAAAGTCATTGTAGGTATCTTCCACCTGCTTCGGATAAGCCTGTACGAAGTACGGGTGTTCTGGTTGCAGTTCTTTAAGCGATTCCAGCTCTTCGTGATTTTTTTTGAATTTACTGATGAGTTCATTTAGGGAAGACTGGAATTTAGCTGTATTTTCAGCTGTTCTCCGATCTATTCTTTCCTTCTTGAAGTTGTCGAATAGCTGGTTAATGGACCGACCAATCTGTGACTGAGCATCAGCAAGTGCAACGAAGTTTTCCATTGGGATTTACACTGCCTGAAAATTGCACCAGATGTTTTTGCTTGTCAGTATACTGCTACTTCGGAGTATCTGGACGATGATGGCTCTAGGTTGGTTGCTAATAACTGCGCAGGCTTTGAATGCTGCTAACCCTTTATGTTAATTGTAGACACAAAGTGTGATCCAAACGATGTTCTAGATTTACTTCCGTGACGTATTCCAGTGGCTGCTACTTCTATGGTATTGCTTGCTACTACAAGCAGAATCTGATTGCTGCTGAGTGTTGTATCCCCTTCTGCCAGCTGTTGCTTGTGGATATACGCTCGAACCGGGTTCTTACTTTGACCTCTCTTACAATAGAGAGTTGTAGTTTATGATGGTGATTTAAAGCACTACTTATGATGCACAGGTAGTGTTAATCACGTCGGGGTCACCAGTTTGTTAGAGCTATGAGGATTTACTCACTAGCTCTGAGGCTTGATTAAATAAAACAAGAAGGCTTCCTTCTTAATCGAGAATTTATTTCATTCTGAAATTACAATTAATCGAAGTAATATTTATATGAATCTTAAAGCTAACTAATCAATATGAAATGTACGATATTTACAGAGTTTCAGAAAAAATGTGCAGTGTCAAAGTATTTACCGGCAACAAAGATGAAACTTGACTCTAGAGGAAGTTGTCGACTGGTAATTTTGTTTATTGCTCCAAATTCTGGGTAATTGATATTTTAAGAATTTGGAATGTTAAATGCTTAGGTAAATTGCGAATTATGAAATTTAAATTGCTGACTTAATTTCAATATTTTATGTTTAGAGACTTAAACAGGTATGATCAGGAGAAAAAGTGCAAAAATGCAAAAGTTGACCAGCCTGTAACATCTGTACAAACATTTTTTTTTTAAATTCTTAAGCAAGATAATTACTTATACCACTGTTACGCCTGCAACAACATACGATAAAGCAAGCACCAAGGGGGGTACTCCAACTAATATTCCGGAGTAGTTTAATTTCTCTCCCCCTTTTATTTCAGGGGAAGGTGATGAATTTCAATGAAAAGTCACACGGTTACATGTCCCCAGAAGGGTTCGGACACTTTTTATTTTTAAGATTGTTTCTTTTGTAAAACTTACTAGTTAAACAGTTCACTATTACTTAAGCGAATTATATTTTTCTTTAACAATTTTAGTTAGTAAATTTATCTAATAAACAGTTCATTATTACTTAATCGCACAATATTTCGTTACACTTTTAGATAGTAAAATTATCAATTAAATACTGCCGAAAGACCCCTTTTATTCTTAAGAAATTATTTCGACCTGTTATTACCGCGAACATACTTATTGAAAATTCAAAACCAGACTCTTTTCGGTAAACGCGACCCGCCTCGATCGCGACCAGAACAAAACTCGTCGAATCCCTCGGTTGATTCTTTCGATCAACCGTATCTACATTAAAAGAAAGCTTTGAGCTTTCATTTCGTTTATCTTCTGTCCCTCTTTTGCAGGCTGAAGACGATGTAGCGAGAGATCGCGATCAAAACGACATACATGAAGAAAGCTCCCAGAGCTTTTTCTTCTTTTTGTATCTTACTAGTGAATACCTGGAAATATACGATGTATGTTAAGAAATCGCTGAGATAGGAACCTTTATCTGGGAACGAATTTAATTTCGTTCGGTACCATATCTGCTTAAATGCATAATTAGCATTTTTAAGTTACCAATGCGCTACAAATTTCCTGGGAAAGGAATGCGCGGTAACTTGAGCGATTTGTGTGTCGCGAATTGAAATAATTTATGCCGTTTAGGCGAATTTAGTTACATCCGTTTGATGCAAATGAAATAATATTTCAATGATTGAATATTTCATTTTAACAACGATATTCAACTTGTATGACTTATCGTATTTTATTTTAGGTGCCCCTTTTTGGTACATAACAATCCTTCCCCCTTGGAAAAAGTGAGCTGTTCTTGGGAGAGGAACAGATCACAGAGGGGAGTACAGGGAAATTGAATATTCTTGTTTTATTCGATGGTCTTACCCTTGGCCGTTACTGTCTGTCCCCTTAGGGGATATAGAGACCGAATATGTCATGTTTAAATATTATTATATTTTGGTAGTACTCCACGGCGCGTAAATTTTTACTTTACTCCTTAATAATTTTTCCTTTTTATAGTGTTTTTATCCCTGGTTAGTAAAGCGGTTAGTACTTGCCTTGCGCTTCGGTATTTTTTCGACCGACGATTGTGGTAGTACTCCACGGCGCGTAAATTTATAGTTTACTTCTTGATTATTTCTCCTTTTATAGTATTTTGCCTAACCTTTTTTTTTTGTTAGTTTCCTTGCGCTACGGTATCTTTTCAACCGTCGATTGTGGCGCGTACATTTTTACTTTATTTCTGTACATTATTTATGTTTCTTTATTAATCTAGGGGTGTCTAGTAAATTTTATTTTGGACTTCTGCGTATCTATTTGTATTCATTGTTTAAACCAGCTGTATGGACCGTGCCCTGGGCAGTGTTTGTGGCCCTTGAGGCCGCTCTTTTGGTTCTGAGACTGCCTCTTCTAGGGAGATTTCGGGCATGGGCGTTTGATTACGCCGCGAGGTCCATGCCCTTAGTGGCGGTATGGCGTATTTGGCTGCCAAGTAAATAAGTAAATGACGACGCACAGCAGCATTAGACCCGTAAGGGACAACGAAGTTGTTGAGAGTATGTGGGGTGCTTTCACCCGGGAGTGTAAATGTAACTCCTGTATTTTGGCCTGTATTTGAGCCAATGATTGCGTAGTCTCTTGCAACATTTCGTTAGTATTGTCACCCAGTAGTAGCTTTGTATATGGTGTTTTGGTCTTAGAGTATTGCTCGTATTTATCCATGAAGAAATCTTATTCTTTTGCCATTTCATTTGTTTTAGGGAAGTACGCTGGTTGCGTGAAAGTTAGTGGATGTGTATTTTCAGCCTCGTAATATAGGGTATGTGGTCCTATTTGTAAGTGGAAGGGTTGGTTAATGACCAAGATTCCCTGTCCAGAGAGGCGATGCTTTTGTTATCGGCGTATTCAGCAAACCAGCGTAAGTATCCTCCTCGACATCTCGAGTGACTTTCCGATATGCTCTCATGTTCTCCGGTTGAAGTAATAGAAATTCCTGAGTCGAAAGTTGACTCGCTATATGGGAATATTTTATTTCCGGGACTAGTGAATGATTTGCTTCCGTGTGTATATAGAAGCACGCACCTGATTCGTTGCAACTTCATTTTTGGAAGATTGAAGATTGGTAATGTAATTCTGATTACCAATTTTTCTTGAAACAGGTGTGTCCGTAATACTGCCGTTTGGTGGAGAATGGATAGACAATTCTGGGCGTTTGAACACGTGGTGTGAGATTTGTGATAAATCTCAAGGAGTGAATCAGGGGTGATCAGCAGGGGATGAATTTGGTTAATTCGGCTAAAGGTTATTATATCCAGTAGCGCCTGCTGTCGAAACTCAATTTCTACCATTTGTAGCAACAGACTAGAGACTATTTCCTGCCTCATTTGTCTTGCTACCAGTTTATCGGTTAAATTATGTAAATCATTCATCTGGTAGGATATTTGCCGTTGTCTTTCGACCAGTGAATTTCAAGGTTTTTGAATTGTATTAAGCGCAGTCTTGACTACACTGATTTGTTGTTTCTCTAAATCAGCAAGTACCTGATGGTTAGTTTCCAACTCATCCAGGCGACTGTAGACTTCGCGTTCATTGGCACTATCCATGGTACCGAATAGGTAGTGCATGGCGTTTCCGATGCCGTCAAAGATAGATCTCGTTTTACGGGGTTTTGGAACAGCTTGTTTAATTACCTTCGTGCGTTGTTTGATATTTTCCATCAACTCGTGCATGTGCTTTTGCTGGAGTTCGCAGAGGTCTTCTACGGTGTTGTTTCCACACAGTTGATGCACGTAGTGCTCAGCTCGTTCCGCAATCGTTGTTTGATTGTCCAACTCGGTCAGGTCCAATTCCGTGATTATATTCCATGTGGAGTGGTAAACCATGAGGCTTCCTAAATCCTCGAATAGCACTCCTGTATTGTTGAGTGGGTTAACCGAGTAAATCTCCGACGTACTATTTCCCATAGTGGACATGATTAGGCCGAGGATGATAGCGTTTTGTATCATACCTGGGGAGAGGAATATGGTTGATGGAGGTTTTTAAATTATTTTTCTTATTTACTAAGCCTAGATTTTCCCTAAAGTGGTTCCCAGCGAATGTTATATTTCCGCGGGTGTACCTCAGGGCGAAGGCTGCCAGGAGAAACTCCTGTTGTAGCCCTGGATGCGAGGGTGATAAAGGTGGCTTTAGCGCCAATTTCTTGTTGTGGGGAATGTGGTGGAGCCATAATTAGCAATTTTTAAATATGGCGATAAGGGTCGAACAGCTTTATCGTAGTATAGTTTCGATCGTTGTTTACTAGCGAGAAGGTTTTTGCGTGCCGTGGTATAAGACCTTTGGAGCTTGTATCGTAGGATCTGATAGTAGCTCTCGTGATTATACACGGGTTCCGGGTCTCGTATCAAATTAGACGGAACATCCGTTGTGAAGCCGTAAAGGAAGTCCATGGGAGTTAATTTTGTCATTTCGTGTACACTGTTGTTGTACACGAATGCAGCGGTTCGCAGATATTGATCCCATGATTTGGGATTCTCGTCCACTATGGTACGCAAGTATTCGATTTACGGCCTGTGTGCACGTTCGAGGGCGCTGTTTGACTGTGGGTGGTAGGCAGAAGTTTGTAACCTCTTCACCCGTAGCAGTTTACATACCTTTTTAAACAGGTCACTAAGGAAGATGCTTCCTTGATCAGTGACTATTCGCTTGGGGATGCGGTAGCGCGCGACGATTTCGTCGAAGAAGATTTGCCCTACAGTGATGGCTTCCCCGTTAGATATGGCGTACCAATCGACAAATTTAGTGAGGTTATCCTGGAAAGTCAAGACTTGTTTCCGGAGTCAGTTTCCTCGAGTGGACCAACAATGTCGAGATAGACTTTTTCGAAGGGCTGTTCTGCGATGTCCGTGATGACCATCGGCATTTTATATTGAGATAATGCCTTCATTTTTTGGCATTTGGAGCAACGCTTAACGTATTTCTTGATATCGCTAAGCATGTGCCTACACCAGTACTTCCTTCGAATCCGCTTGTATGTTTTATTTACGCCCTTATGGCCGCCAAAAGGAGAGTCGTGATAATCATGTAAGATCGTTTGTATCTCCTTGGGGCTTGTGATTATTTCAGGGGACTTAGGTTTATCGTCAATTAGCGGATTAGTATCTGGCGGGTTTTCTGTAGTGACCTCTTCTATATTTGGAATTATTTCGTTTTTGTGAGGCGTGTGATCCCGTATTTCGGGGCTTTTAGACTCTGTTTGAGCGTTTTTCGCTTGAGCCCGTGTTACAGCGTTACATTTTAGGCGATTTTTGCGAATAGAGGTTTCATCCTCCGAGTCCGAATCCATTTTATGGTGGACTTGCGTTTTTACTATTATGTTTTGGCCATTTGCGTCTTCGCTGACTTCCCGTGGAATGCGGCTTAACGCGTCGGCATTCGTATTGTACTTTCCTGGTTTGTATTCAATTTGATAATCGAATTCGGAAAGTTTATGATGAAATCTCATCACACGGTAGTGGAGTCTTTAACATTAAAGACGCCTTTGAGAGGCTTATGGTCTGTATAGACCGTAAATGTCTCCTGGCACTTCTCGGTCCATGTGAATTTGACATCCTTGCGGAGCAAATTCGTTATCGGACGCACAATTTTGGAGAACCGCGGATGAATTTTCGATAGAAATTGGCAAGTCCAATAAAGAATTGCACCGGTCGTACAGTTCTGGGAACTGGGAAAGTCTGGACGCAAGCCGTTTTACTGGGGTCTGGAAGTGCTCCTTCACTGGAACACTTGTGGCCTAGATAAACAACCTCTTTTCTCAGAAACTGGCACTTTTCCGCCTGCAGTTTAAGGTTGTTCTCTTTCAAACGATTGAAGACTTTGCGGCGCTTATTATTGTGGTCCGCAAGATTTTTACCGTAGATGACTATGTCGTCTAGGTAGACAAAACATTCCAAGTCTTGTAATCCTGTTAGGACGAAATTCATTAAGCGTTGGAATGTGGCCGGGGCTCCTTTGAGCCCAAATGGCATACGCCTCAATTCATAGTGGCCGTAATTGGTGCTAAACGCGGTTTTTGGTCGATCTTGAGGATCGACGAGCACCTGATGATAGCCGTTGGCGTTTCGTTTAATTCACGAAAGTTGATGACGACGCGCCACCTTTTTTCACCGTCTGGTCCCGCCTTCTTGGGGACGACTAGGAGAGGTGAATTCCAAGGGCTTTTACTTGGCTGCACTATGTCGTTTTCTAGCATTTCGCTAAGCTGTTCGTTTATTACATTTCGTTGCGTCTCTGGCAAACGATACATTTTCTGGTTGATTGGTGCTTGGTCTTGCACCAATGGTATATCATGAGTGATGGCGTTTGTGAAAGTTAGCCGATCACCTTTGAGGAAAAAGATATCGTTATACTCGTAACAGAGTTGTGATATCGCTTGTTTTTCCTCCGCGCTCAGATTTACGTCAAGGCTGAGCTCTTCGTCTAACCTGACGAGACGCGGTTTATTACTTGGTTCTTCCTGTTCTTCATACTCCTGGAATAAATATTTAATATGCTGTAGCCATTTTTTCGGCGTTAGAATTATTTTTACCTTTATTTTTATGTTTAAGTTTACTTATTTTATTGAAATCAGAAATATTTTTATCTTCATTTTTATTTTCATCTCAATTTATTTTATTTAAATCACTCTTAATGCTAAATCACGATGGAGTTGGGGTTTCTGAACCGCCGTACGTTGTCCTATTTGAGGCGAACTCGCTATCGTCTTCTAATGGGCTCTTTCGCCGTTGTTTACTTACTGTGAAAGTTGATTTTGGAGCTTTTGAAAATACCGTCCCTGTGGTGAGTTCGCTTCCAATGTCGACGTGTTCTGAAATTTTATTTTGAGAGGGCGTGGGAGCTGATGGACTTTTACCATCCTTTGTGCGTGGGTGCTGGTGGCTTCGTGCCACCGCTATTCCTGGTTTTCAGGTGAGCATCCTCAGCGCGTTCTCCGTTTTTTTGGGGTTTCCTTATTATTTCTTTCCTGATGATCCTGTTTCAGTTGGACGACGGTGTAGTTGTGGACAGGGACTAGATGCAGACTAATGGTAGTCAGAACTACTTGTGAAGTGTGTGTGTTGAGAACTCCAACAGACACTGCTCTCAAACCAGCGGGGTGTAGGCCATTCGCCAGGAAGACTCCTTGATCTATTTCTCTTGATAGACAGAGCATCTCCTCCTGCAGCTGCAAGGGAACTTCGACTATGATCTGTGACCTAGCAGGTATGCATACAGGCTCTTTCAACTGTATTTGTTGCTGCCTCATTTAGCAGGTCAAATCACTCTCAGTCGATTTGTCCATCTCGCATTCCAGTGTTCGGCGGTCATTGTTCTCCTCTTGAGAATCTTTTGAAGTACCACAGATTGTCAGATCGGCCTTTCTGGGCTCTGCGCTATCTGTTCGGGTATTTATTTTGACCATTTTTTCAGAACACAGGTTATCCAAAGCAGCTGTTAATGGAACAGCAAACTCCTCAGGGTTATTTTCCGTTCGAGGGAATCGCAATGCCTTATTTGGGCCCTCAACGTGACAATTCTTTGCTAGGAAGTTATTTCCTAGCAAGCCGTCGTCGGAAAGGCCGGGTAGGTTTTTTGTTACCTGAAAACTGCAGGGAATGTTATTTTTTAATGTAAAATTACCCTGGCATGTTCCCAGCGTCTTTCCGGTACCAAATGGTGTTTGTAATGTTTATGTTTCTTCGGTATTTATGTCTTCGGGATGTATAATTACTTTCTTTTTTATAAAACTAACCTCAGCGCCAGTATCTACTACAAGTTTGGTATTGCCGCTAAGGCTAATATCCAACGGAAGGCTAACTGTAGAGATACAGGGTTCGGGCGGCTGAGGTGACCCTTTGTTAACATTGTTAGTTTTTCGTGTCGATCCGGGGTCTTTTCGGTCGACTGCTCGTCGTTTCCCTGGCTCTTAGAGTACCATTTTTGTTTTTGGCGGCATTCCTCTATGGAATGACCGCGACGGTTGCAAAATTTGCATTTGAGTTTTATGTTAAAAACTCGACGGCCAGCAGAAGGTTGCTGATCCTGAATCCGTCGTTCGGGGAGCTTTGTCTGGTTACTCGGGCCCGGAACCTGGCGATTGACCCTGCAATCGCGAACGTCATTCCCATCTATTTTGCAGTTAGAGCAGAAGGGTGTGTTTTTACGCTTCATACAGTCAGCGTAAGCGTGACCTCTTCGCTGGCAAAAATTGCATGTGATGTTTGACCTTATTTGGTCGAGGTTCTGGCGGCGGTAGTCGATTTGTGGGGGAGACGAGCGTTGAGGTGGAGTTGTATATGGCGGAGTCGATCGGCGGAAATTTTGCGGTGGCGGTGGTCTGCACAACGTTTGCTGTGGAAAGTTTCAAGCCGGTATATATGGGGTTCTATGGAATGCCCGTATTCTGGCAGTTGGGTCCATAGCGACCGGCGTAATTGTGCCTTGTTCTACAACAACCGGAACAGGGAAGCCTTGGGTTGTTGTGGTTTGCGTGAACTGGGCGCCCTGCTGTAGTTTCTCCATGTCGAGTGCTTTATGAATCAGCCCCTCGAGCGTGCCGTCGGTAACGGTGAGGAGATATTAGCATAGGTGCGGATTCGTAACCCCGCTGCGGACTGCGTTTTTCGCGAAGTCCTCCAGCTGCGTTGTAACAGCTGGGGTGGCCGCAGCTCCGTATTTGGTTTGTGCGGCCTCTTTACAGAGGGCCAGCAACTGTTTCACTCTAGCCGTGAAGGCGGTGAGCGTTTCGCAGGGGTTTTGGTGAGCTGTTATGAGCCTATTTACCAGTTCCTGGTAAGTTTCTCTGGGAAGGTATGCCGCGTTTAATCTGGCCTCGACTTCTTGAAAGGTTGTCGGTACATCCGAGGCTGACAGTTGGTATGCTCCTCCACGGAGTCTTGTGGGGAGGTTCTTGAGAAAAGGCACTGTTTGGCCTGGCGGCAGCAACCTAGGAATGTTTGCAACTCTGAACCGAGATGCGGGCCAGGCTCACCTGAAAAAATGGGCACCATTTGCGCAGTTAATTTGACGATTTTTCCATAATCGGTCGTCATAGTGGAGTTCTGGTTCGAGTCGGTCACGGGCGAGTCTTGTGCGAGAAATCGACTTAGACCTTGTTTTAGGTTGATTTCTCGCAGGGATTCTTGTAATGATTGTCTGAGGTGTTCCTCGGTTTAATCTACTATATCGTTTTCTGTATTATCTTCAGCAAGGAGTATGTGCGAGAATCCGTCTAGCTTGGCTTGAAACAGTGCGGCTTCTCTTTGAAAACGTTCTAGATCTTTTAATCTCTCTTCGCTGGACTTTGTAGTCCGGTTTTCGAGAAGGTTGGAATAAAGAATCGCTAGGCGTTCGGATTCTCGCGCAGACTCGTACAAATTATAAAAGTTATGTTTATGGTTTACTTGGGTTTGGCTTAGTCTTTGGATGACAGTTCCGCTTCTGAGGGTGAGTCCTTCTGAACTGGGTCCTGGTTGTGCTGGGGTGATCTGGTGTTCGCTGACCTGTGTTTGGTCGGTGAATATTGATGACTGGGAACCCTGGCGTGGTCTTGCTTGTGGCTTATTAGAGTCCGAGAGTTCTTCCGTGCTGTGCTCCAGATCCAGGGAAGTTATGAGAAGGTCCTCTGTCTTCTCAGTGGGTGAGTGAGCGGGAGTAGAGTGTGTATCCTTGGACATCAACTTCTGCTTTTCGGCGTCCATTATTACTTAATCGTCCAATTTTTCGTTACACTTTTAGAAAGTAAAATTATCAATTGAATACTCAATTATTACTTAATCGTCCAATTTTTCGTTACACTTTTAGATAGTAAAATTATCAATTGAATACTCAATTATTACTTAATCGCACAATATTTCGTTACACTTTTAGATAGTAAAATTATCAATTAAATACTGCCGAAAGACCCCTTTTATTCTTAAGAAATTATCTCAAACCGTTATTACCGCGAACATACTTATTGAAAATTCAAAACCAGACTCTTTTCAGTAAACGCGACCCGCCTCGATCGCGACCAGAACACAACTCGTCGAATCCCTCGGTTGATTCTTTCGATCAACCGTATCTACATGAAAAGAAAGCTTTGAGCTTTCATTTCGTTTATTCTTCTGTCCCTCTTTTGCAGGCCGAAGACGATGTAGCGAGAGATCGCGATCAAAACGACATACATGAAGAAAGCTCCCAGAGCTTTTTCTTCTTTTTGTATCTTACTCGTGAATGCCTGGAAAGATACGATGTATGTTAAGAAATCGCTGAGATAGGAACCTTTATCTGGGAACGAATTTAATTTCGTGCCGTACCATATCTGCTTAATATGCACGATAACTTGAGCGATTTGTGTGTCGCGAATTGAAAAAATGTATGCCATTTAGGCGAATTTAGTTACATCTGTTTGATGCAACTGAAATAATATTTCAATGATTGAATACTTCATTTTAACAGCGATATTCAACTTGTATGAATTATCGTATTTTATTTTAGGTGCCCCCTTTTTGGTACATAACACCAGTAACAATAATTTGGTGAAGTGTGAAGAAAATCTCAGACGTCGAATTTTTTCACCTGGTACACTTGAGCAATTTTGCCCCATATATCAACACACGACAACTCTTCTGTGTACATTAAGAGCTATCGACTTCGGCAAACCCAATCAGATGAAATAAATAGCCAAGTAGACCAGCTACTAGAAGAGGACATCATTGAATATTCAACGAGCCCATAAAATTCCCCGCTATTAGTAGTTACAAAAAACGACAACGCAGGTGAGAAGAAATGGAGAATGGTTGTTGACTTCCATTATGGATGACAAATTCCCGCTAACCAGATTAGATGATATTCTGGACAATCTAGGAAAAGCCAAATATTTTTCGACTTTGGATCTCACGAGTTCATTCCACCAAATTGAACTTGATGAAGAATCACAAACACTCACGGCCTTCTCAACAAATAAAGGAAATTTTCAATTTACGACTACTTTTAAGCTTCAAAATATCAACTAACAGTTTCCAACACATGCTGTCAATAGCACTTGCAGGATTTGACGCAGAAACATTCCTGTATGTAGATGACATAATCATCTATGGAAACAATATACAACATCACAATAAAAACTTACTAAAAACATCTCATCGTTTACCGGAATACAACTTAAAGCTCAATCCTAAAAGATGCAATTTCTTGCAAACTGAAGTAGTTTATCTAGGACACATCATTAAAATCGAAGGAATAAAAACAGATCCAAAGAAATATGATAGTATAGTAAACTACCCAAGACCAACAATAGCCGATGAAGTACGAAGGTTCACAGCATTCCGTAATTACTAGAGAGAATTGATCGCAAATTTCGCCAAAATTGCAAAGTCCCTCAATCAGCTAATAAAGAAAAACACACCGTCCATCTGGTAGGAGCAATGTGACCATTTCAAACAGTAAAAGAAAAATTAATAAATCCTCCAATACTCTAATATCCAAATTTCGACAAATCATTCATCCTAACGTCAGGCGCACCCAATTCAGCAATATGTGCACTACTATCCCAGGGTCCCAGGGGGAAATTGGAAAAGACTTGCCAATTGCATACGCTAGTAGATCTTTACATAAACACGAATTAAACAAACCTATCATAATCAAAGAATTGCTATGAATTTACTGGGCTATAACTCATTTCAGACCATACTTATATGGTCCTAAATTTATAGTGGTTACAGATCATCGCTCACTCGTCAGCCTATTTACGCAAAAGAACCCCCCCCCCCCCCCCCCTCATCAAAAATGACAAGAATCAGGATGGAATTATCCGAATATTCCTTTGAAATCGTTTATAATAAAGTAGCACTAAACAGAAATGCAGACTTTTTTTTTAATATACCGCGCACTTCTGGCGGTAGAATAAAAGGGTCACTCCACGGTAAAGCGGGAAGGGCCGATCTCACAAATCTACGCTGTACAGATTCAATAATTTTAATGTGAGATCCATAAAAGGGAGACCAAACCTCACTAGCATACTCCAGCAGTGGTCTAAGAAGGGATGTATAAAGATGGAGTCTTATGTGAGGGCTAGGAAATTCCCTGGACCAACGGAGGATAAAACCCAGCATAGAGTTGGCCCTGGCAACGGTATTATTAATGTGGGGGATGAAGTTAATTTGTCTATCAAGATACACACCCAAATCCTTCATGATAACGGTGAAAATGAATCGTCGCCGCCAAAAGTACCATTTACAAGAAGCCAAAACCACAAAATTGAATATCATGGACAAAACCAGGTATAGACATAGATACACATAGACGTAAACAGACATCAAATCTGCCCTCGGATTCGTGATCAGCGTCCCAAAAAACCCTCGTATATCAAATTTGGTGCAAATCGGTTGATTTTAAAAAAATACGTCCGCCATATTGGATCCGCCGTCTTGAATTCTGAAAATCCAAATTCAGATTCGTGGTCAGAAACCCCAAAAACCCCCGTATACCAAATTTGGTGCAAATCGGTTTATTTTCAAAAATGCGGCCACCATATTTGATTTTTAACCGCCATATTGGATTCGACATATTGAATTTTGGCAACCTACACACCGGCTTTTTAGAGACGCCCATCAGCTGCAATCTGAGCCAAAATCCGACCCGATCGGTTGGAAATTTTAATTTTTGCAAGCTTTTTTACTGGACATTCGATTTTTCTCCGGCTTCCGACCGCCATATTGGAGCCGTTTGACGTGAAATAACATAACTTCAACTTATATTGACGCAATTAAGTGGCCAGATAATAATGCTATAGGTTTGAAATGTTTAGATAGAATCATTTGGAATTTAAGTCATTCAGAGAAAGTGTTTAGGTAAAAGTAGAGGCGAGAACTAAGGTATTGTTGTTGAATAGTGTAGATATTTTGAATAATTTTTGTTTATAAAATCAATGAAATGTAATTCTAAATCTAAGCTAACATAGCGGATACCGTATGTTTAAAATTTCATTTTTTTTCTTGAATATATTTATGTTTAATATGCATTATATAAATTAAACCACTCTTTTTTTAATTTCAGAAACCCCATGAAACTCTCGATTCTCTTATTCCTTTCCACCCTAGTCAGGCGCAGGAATGGTGTGGGCTAGTTGACTGAACCATTAACTAGAGGGTAAATTTGTCTTGTTTTGTTTCATGATGGTCATCAGCATCCACTAATGTACTTCTCGCCCTCTCTAAGAGATTGTCCTTAACGGATTTAAGCAAATTTCGGCCTGAACGGCAGTCACCTCGACTTATGTTTCTATTGTCAAGCACCTTCGAGGTTTTATTCCTCTTTTCCTTGCATGTTCGCAAGCATGCAAGTTTTAACGCAAAGAAAGCACTATCCAATGCCGCCCTGTCCTCAATATCAGATGACCGGTGCTCGAGATTAGTGCGGGTACCCTGAGCGATGTCCGATGTCACTCTGGGTATTCCTAATCTCATATTGTGGGGACCTTCGGAGTCGGACGAATGCGTGACATAGCAGTGGCTGACGAGTCCACTGGACGAGTACCATGTACGACTTCGATACCGTCTTGGTATGGCTAGTGGAAATGCACGGTTGCTGCTACCTCTATAGGTAGAACTGATGTTGTGAAATTTTGGGAACCGATAGTTTTATTTTGCGTTCTCACTCTTCCTTTTTTTCTCTTAAAAATTCTTCTCTTCTCAAACTTCAGGTATTCTTTTTGTTGGTGAATACTTTTAAACTTTTTTTTTTTTTCCTTTTTTTTAAATTTTTAACTTCAATCGTTTTCTGGAATCGGGTGAAGTTCTTCTCCCGCCCCATGCCCTACAAGGGGTTATGGGAATTAAAAGGGAAAATCTCTTCCTGAATAATATTTATATCTAAATTATGCTTATAGGGCATTTCACGCGAAGCGGGCAACCAATAATTTGGGAAGAGTTTTGGTATGACCAATTTCGAAGGCAATTAATCAGTTTAAGAACCTCATATAAAAATCCGTGAAATAGTGATTCTTTTAGGAAATTGCATGCCATTCACAGTCGTGGTATCGGATTTAAAATTTGAATTTTTTTCAAGCAGAAAAACTAAATATAATATGTAAAATTAAATTTTGACAAACTTCTACCACTTTAATTTTTTTGTTATTTGTTGCCCTTGTCCTACATAACTCTAGTGTAAGTGCCCTATTTTGTGACAATATCTGCAGGCAGTTACATTTTCGTATTTATTCAATGCAACATTCATCTGTTTATTTCGACTATCTATGGCGTTTTTGATTCGGTTAATATCGTCGTGGTTTATCGTTCAAGGGTTTCTTGTGAAGTTTGGAACTGGATTGGTGGTTACCGTTTCCTTTGATGTGGTCCTGTTGGTAATGAATTAGGTATGCTGTTGGTAATAATTATTTTACTGTGACGGAACTGCGCATAGCTCTCGCTTCCACTACAAGTAAAGTCAGAGTCAGAGTCAGGAGGAAATGTAGTTGCCTATTAATTAATTAATTAGTCTTAAAAATAGTCAAAAGTCTGTTAAATGATAGATATTGATAAAAAGGTATTATTTTCTTTTCCACGCTAAATCAAATCAAAATTGTACACAATATTCATCAGGTTATGGACCCAGGCACGTGGCCGTGCAGGAATTGAGGTTAAGTTTGAGGTTAAGTCTGTAAAGTCTAATCAGTCAGGAATAATTAATTAATTGAGTCAAGATGGAAAGTATACGCTCGCAACTTGAGTGTTTAACGGAAGATTCAAATGGAATGAATTATGAGTCATGGAGGTTTAAGTTAAATTTAACCCTAAAAAGTAAGAAGATTTTTAACATTGCTACCGGAGTCAATGTTAAACCCGAAGGTGGAGAAGATAGTCAGAGTGTAGCGTCATGGATCGCTAAAGACATGGAAGCTCAAACACTTATTGGTCTGAATTGTAGTAGCACAATTGCTATGAAAATTTCGAAATGTACATCTGCTTACAGCATGCTATCGAAGTTAGATACGTTATATGGAAAGAAGTCTGATGTATCCATTGAAGGCTTACAACGGCAATTTTTTGCGTACAAATATAATGAAAACAAGTCAGTTATTGAAAATTGTATGCAAATTCAACAGTTAGCAGACAGTCTAGAAGCTGAAGGTGAACAAATGAAGAAGTCCTGGATCATGCAGAGAATTTTGGGTATATTGCCACCGAAACTATACCACTTTCGAACAGCCTGGGACAATATCAGTGGGACAGAGAAGAATCTGAGCAATCTATTTGATCGTTTAAGGCTAGAAGAGGACAGATTAAATGAAGGTCAGTCAACATGCAAATCTTCATCTCAAAATGCTTTTATATCAAAGCACAAAAGCAAGTCAGATACATCAAATGGAAGTCAGAAAAGCAAACCTCTAGAATGTTTTAAATGTGGAAAAATTGGCCAGATAAAGTCACAATGACAGGGGAAACCATCTGCAAAATACCTAGAATATTGCAAGAACACATATGGCTGCAACAAATGCAAATGCAAAGGTCATTTTGCAAAAGACTGTCCGAATGCAGACTCCAATCAAAAAGAAGACAAGTCTAATAAACAAAATAAAAATGGCAGTAATAGACGTGCACTCGTGACAGTTAGTTTATCCTCAATAGATTCACTGAGCAAGAATTCTGAAGACTGCTGGTATCAAGATTGTGCTGCAACTCAACATATGAGTTCACATAAGGAATAGTTCAAGAACTACACAACCCTTGAACGACCGTCCATGATTGTAATTGGTAATGCAACCGAACTAGAAGGCATCGGTATAGGTGACATCGAACTTGAAGCTTTTGACGGTCAGACATGGCAGAAAATAGTCCTGCAAGATGTATTGCATACTCCAAAAATGCCCTTAAATCTCTTCTCAGTCAGTTCAGTGTTGGACAATGAAATTTGAAATGAAATTTCGTCGAGAGTCTGAAAATGTCTTGCTAATATCTCCTTGAGAAAATGGCATGAAAAGCTTGTACATCAAAATGTTACACATGTGCGAGATGTACTGATTAGAAGTGGAGTCAAGTTTTTAGATGATTGGGACGGGTATGTTTGTCCAGGATGCACTGATGGAAAGCAACATAGAGTACCACATCCTCTTAATCCAAAAACGTCAGAAAGTCAGCTTGATCTAATACATGTAGATCTATGTGAAATGGACATTCACTCTCTAGGAGGAGGAAAATATTTCCTGCTCTTTAAAGATGACTACTCTCATTTTAGAACTGTGTACTTCTTGAAACATAAAAATGAGACAGCTGGAAAACTAGAAACCTTCCTGAAACTAGTCGAAAATCAATTTGACAGAAAAGTTAAGAAACTACGGTCAGATAATGGTACTGAAATAAAGAATCGCGAAACGCAACGAATCTTGGAAGGTCTGGGTGTTTTTCACAGTAAATCAAGTGCTTATACTCCACAACAAAATGGACGCATCGAAAGAGAGATGAGAACAATAGTCGAAGCTGCAAGAACAGTCATACATGCTCGAAGTCTGAATGAAAATCTATGGGGTGAAGCAGTAAATGATGTTGTTTTCACAATTAATCACACTGGCACCAGTACAGTAAAAGGTAAAAGTCCAGCTGATCTGTGGTTTGGAAGAAAAATAGATATCAACAAGCTAAAATCGTTTGGATGTGACTGCTACGTATTAAAAGAAGGTAACAAGAAAGGCAAAATGGAGAAGAAGTCAACGAAAGGCATATTTGTTGGCTATGATGTCGATTCTCCAGGTTTCAGAGTCTTCATAAATGAAAGGAAAGATGTTATAAGTTCAAGTAATGTAGTTTTTGATGACAAAATTGAAACTGAACGACTTTTTGAGATAGAAATGCCACCGACTGAAACATCTGACGCTGAGAAATCAGATTCAAGCTCAGAATATGAAAGTATCGAAGCTGAAGAAACTGGAGATGAAAATTTGTCACCAAGTCAGGAAAAAGAAAGTCAATCTGATAGTTCAGAAAGTCCACCAGTACCACCTGCAAGAAGAAACCTACGAAATCGTCGCATTATAAAACCACCACCAAGATTTTAAGATTATGTAACTGATACAGCGCTGATATTGCAAGATTCTGAAGAAAGTATGCTTGGTGAAACAAGTGATATTCCAGTCACTGAAGCTCTTAAAGATGAAAACTGGAAAAGAGCAATGTCAGAAGAGTATGAGTCACTGATAAGAATGAAAACATGGATCCTAACTGAGAAACCTAAAGACATTACTCCTCTAACCTGTCGTTGGGTGTTACGCAAGAAAGATGATTGAAAATACAAGGCAAGACTCGTCGTCAGAGGTTTCGAACAAAAAGAAGGTAAAGATTATTTTGAAGTTTTCAGTCCTGTTGCTCGTTTAATGTCAATCAGGTTAATTTTGAGCATGGCTGCATCTGAAAGCATGAAGATAATGACATTCGATGTAAAGACAGCTTTTCTACATGGTAAGCTAGATGAAAGGATTTTCATGTATCAACCAGAAGGTTTCAATGACAAGTCAGGTCGTGTATGTGAATTGAAGAAAAGCCTTTACGGCTTTAAGCTTTAAATCTACTGATGATGATCCATGTGTCTACTACAACAAGAACTGAAGTGTAATAATTGTTCTACATGTCGGTGATGGTCTTATGGTTGGACAACGTAAAAGTGAAATGCTGGAAGTCTTGAAGAAGCTTAATCAAAAGTTCGAGATTACTTACGATACTGGGAGAAGCAATTGTTTCTCATACCTCGGAATGCAGATTCAAGTGTCTGAAGATAGAATATTCGTAAATCAGTACAAATATGCTGAAAGAATTGTACAACGCTACGAGTTTGGGGATCTAAACCCTGCTCACACACCTATTGAAAGAGGAATGGTCACAGATCCTGAAAATTTTGTAAATGACAGTCTTTTGGACAAGTCAAAGCCATATAGAGAAGTCGTTGGCAGTCTGCTATATCTCGCCACCATATCACGTCCAGATATATGCTTCTCAGTCAATTACTTGAGTCGCTTCAACAACAAGCCAATGAAAAGTCACTGGAAAATGATTAAACGTGTCTTTCAATATGTCAAAGGGACAACAAAGTTTGGAATATGTTTCAATGGAGGTAAAAATCTGTCTGTGTACAGTGACTCCGATTATGGTGGAGATTCAGAAACTGGAAATTCCACCAGTGGAGTTCTCTTACTACGTGGAGGCCCTATAGTTTGGCTAACTCAAAAAAAAACACTGTGTCGAACTCAACTGCTCAAGCTGAGTATCGAGCAGCAGTATTAGCCGTAGATGAAGTCTGCAGGATTCGAAGACTAGCAAAAGAATTAAAATTATTAGATACAAGTCAGTCAGCTATTCACATGCTGAATAACACACATGAAGGGAAAATCACGAAAGGAAAAAAACATATTGAAATATCTAGGAAGTTTATTCAGCAGCATATTGGTTCTACAGTCACACCAGTCCATGTCAGAAGTGAGGATCAACTCGCTGATATTCTGACCAAGCCTCTACTATGTAAACATTTTGAACATTTGAGGGGTAAAATAATTAAGGAGGAGTGTTGGTAATAATTATTTTACTGTGACGGAACTGCGCATAGCTCTCGCGCATGCCGCTCAGTCTCACTCATTCCACTACAAGTAAAGTCAGAGTCAGAGTCAGGAGCAAATGAAGTTGCCTATTAATTAATTAATTAGTCTTAAAAATAGTCAAAAGTCTGTTAAATGATAAGATATTGATAAAAAGGTATTATTTTCTTTTTATATTCAGTCAGATCTTATTTGTATTTTATTTCTTGCCTGCAATGTAAATCTTTTCTTTTCTATGTATGTTGCAGGCGCCTTTTCGATTAACTTTTTGGTTGACTTTTGTAAAGCTTATATCTAAGTTTTCAACTACCTTGTATATTTATTACAACCTGTAAGAAATCAATCAAAATAAAAACTTTACCAAACTTAAAAACCTCTTCCACGCTAAATCAAATCAAAATTGTACACAAGATTCATCATATGCTCTATGAGGTGTATTGCAATTGATTTTATGGACTTTTTCGGGTTGGTTTGCGAGGACTTTTTAGTAGGCCATCTTCGAACGCCTGAGACTCAATAGCAATAGCAATTTTTCTCTAATATGGGCGTATATTGCTTCGTTGAATTGTGATAATGTCATATTTACCCTGTGAACAAATTCTTTAACTCTTTTCCCAGGAGACTTTCATTTTAAGTTTGTTAATCGCGCTTGAATGATGATTTAGGGAGTTTTGTATCGCAATTTTGATGGAGTACTTCCTTCGGACCTGTTTGAGATTTGATTGTTTTTAAAGACGTTGTATGGATTGCCTGAGTTGTTTTTTTGTTTTAGGTCGAACAAATTAGTTTCTTCAAACTGGATGTTTATCATCGTGCTTACGTCGTCTACACTGGATAAAAATGTTGTCCTCTAGAATACCACTTAATGGAGGGATGAGAGGAAACCAGTAAATCGAGCTGTTTTTGTAATGCGATTGTAATCTCGGAAGAAATCTGCTTCCGGTAACTTTCCCACCGCATTGAATCGGCCTAGACTTCTGATCCGCAGAGCATTATGGTCTGGGCGGTGCGGAGCAATAGGCGTCTTTTGTAGGGTCTGGGTCCGCCAACGTTGGCCATAACCCTGCTCAGCGCCGCCGTCACCTCTCCGCCTTATCAGCCCGTCCCTTGATCTCGTCCCAGCAGGAGAGCCTACAATCGATGCTCATCCCCAGGTATTTGATCGCAGGCCGCGTATTACCCGACATGTCTCCTACCCGCATTCCGATCAGCAACAGAATGCGCCTTCGGTGGCTCAGGCCTCGTTGACTACCTCCTGGAAGCCATACCGCCCCTCGGAAAGGTCCCCAGCATCCTCAACTCCGAAAGCCATACTACCTCTCAGAAAGGTCCCCAGCATCCTCAACTCCGAAAGCCATACTACCTCTCAGAAAGGTCCCCAGCAACCTGGACGGCCGCTCGAAAGCGAGGTTTCAATAGCTTGCCAGCTGTGTCGAGCATGCACAGCGGTCTGTACGACCCGGAGACCATACTGGTCCTTACTGACAAGCACGAGCCGAGCTGCCTTCCAGCGGCAGGGAAAAACTCCCGCCTTCTGGCTGGCATATCAAACAAGAGCTCTGAATGGCCCGCTGTTAACGCCTTCAGCAGCTCTGCCGGGAGCCCGTCGGGCGTGGGGGAAAAGGCGTTCACAAAGGATCGGACCGTCCCCGCATCGAGGGGGCGGTCGGTGAAAACGGATCTAATTTACGCAGGACGATCCTCTTCCCCAGTCTCCACGGATTCTCGCTGAGGTCCTCCCCAACCGCTGCCAGCTCGGCTTTCTCCTTTGGATAGCTCTACGTAGGCTCTTCTTTACCGTCCTGTAATCTACAGGCTGCGTCGTTGGATTTCAGGAATGTTAAGCTAGTAGGGGGCAATGTTTCTTTATTTATATGTATAATATATTAATTAATTGATGGTTTTGCTGCGGTTGTTTTGCAGTCTCAGTCTACTTGAATTAATTTCGGTTGTGAGCATGTTCGCATGCTATGTTTTTGGATTTAGGACCTGAGTGGGCTGTGTAAGATTTTTATACTTTGCAACTAGGAAAATTGTTTTTCACTGCTAAAGTCCAATTAGTACTATTGTACTAGTCCTCTGCCTTTTTGGCGCAACCTTCAGTGCAGTAATGATGATCAGAAAGTCCGCATGTTAATTTGAGCATCCTTAATTGAGTATCCTCAATTGTTGTGTTAATTGAGTATCCTCAAACGCTCTCCACACTTCCCCAAGTCTACAATTTGTTGGTGAGATATATGTGTTATGAATTGTCTCAATTCACCCAGAGATTTAACGAAGTACCAACTCAACTTCTCTCCGTCTATGATCTGCAGGGTTCCGAATCGATACAAAATTTCTCCGGAGCGGATCGTTATTTTTTTAATTTCAATTGATCCGATTGGAGCGATTAGAATATCACTGAATCAAAGGAATATCTTTGATAATTATAAGAAAGTGATCCTCACCCGCAACTTAATTACGAGGTGTCTTATACTAGGGGTTGTGAGTGATGGGTGGGTTGGTGGATGCGTGGTGGGTGGGTGTTGAGTGGGTGAATGAAAGGAAGAAGTCAGGTAATTATAAACGCGCAACTCACCTGTAATTTAATTACAAGGTGTCTTGAACTTAGAGTGTTTTCTGAGTTAGTGAGACGGATTTGGAGTGAATGTGGATAGCATGTGGATGATTGGCTGGAGGGTGCGTGGTACGTGTGTGATTGTCGTGGTTATTGAATCGATTCGGAGCGATAAGAATGTAGCTCCACTGAACCAAAGAAAGAAGTATGGTAATTTTTAGAAAGTGCTGCTCACCTGCAACTTAATTACAACGTATCTTGTACTGAGAGGGCTTTTAGAGTTGGGGTGAATGGGTACTGGGTAGGAGTATTACTGTTATGTTGTTAACAATATACAAGTTTTTATAGTTAAGCCGTACCGACCCTTAAAAAAAACGCAATTCTGACTAACGTTGCAGTACGATTTGCTGCAAGTAAGAAAACAAAAGTTTTTAATTCTAATCAATCTGCGTGTAATAAATTTCAACACTTCACGATTGTTATTATTCTAAGAATTTTAAGTGAAGAGTTTCCTTTAAGTATTTTAATTTTTTAATTGAACCCAATTGAGTCTGTTTGATGCTGAACTAACTCAATAACACTAGAGAGCGCCCACAATATTATGCTAGGATGAGTTAGCCAAAGGAGGAGGCAAGATCCCCCGCCCCATTCCGACGAGCTAAGCACGCCTAGCTAGGCAGGATCCTCTCTTCTTTAGCTATTACTCGTTTAGCTTGCACGGCAACCCACAAATACTCCTCAGGTAATCCCCGAATATTTCCCATCCTAGCTTCTGGACCGGAGTTGTCTGGTTAATCGAATTTCTTAGTTATATTCACAAATACATATCGACGATGCAGAGTAGTATCTGGTGTGTGTATATGTGGATATCAACTCACATAACATACTTGGTGTAGTTGAGAGGATTTTACGCAAACGACCCGCTTCGGGCGTGCTTTCGATTTTATTGCAAAAGTTCTCCCGCGAAGATCGGTTTGGCTTTCCTTATAAATTTTTTTTATTTTCTGAGCAAACCTTATAGGAAGTCCATACGTTAGTTTGCAACAGTCCCCTCTAATGGTGATGATTTTCGCGAAACACCACGGAGGTCTATGTTTACATCTATCCTAGACCGGTGGGAACAGCAAATCTGAGTTGCTCTCAGGGTGTCCCCCACATTATTGAGGTTCTTTCTTGTGTCGGTTCTAGGAGGACCTTCGTTAGGTAGACTATTTATTAATGCAGTTTTATACGTGTCCTAGATTGCTCTTTTCCTGTTTTTGTAAAGAGAACGGGCCTGGTAATTAAAATTTAATATAAACGTGTTTGGAGAAGGTTTCCTTGGATATCCTCTACTCAGTTGTTCAGAGACTAGAGTAATGTCCAGAAATTTTCGGCTGATAGAGTTTATAAAGATGGAGGTTAGTACTAAGAATAAAATCAAAAAGTGACTGACCTCTTTTGTGTTGATGTCCGTCCTTTATTTTAGTGGCCATAAAGATTGGGATTGGAGCTTTAGAGTGACTACTACGGTATCTTTATCACTAAATTGAGAGATGATAAAGCCATTTTAGTTTCTATGAGAATACAGGATCTGCGTTAACCTGAACCCTGTACATAAAACAGCCTCTAGTGCTTTAAATTGAGTTCCAAAACCCTGTCGTAGACGACACAAGGTTCTTGGATAAGAACTAATTTCTCTTCCTTTTATGACATTAGAAGTAGTAGTTATAATGTATGTGTGTGCGGAATAAGCAACGTGAAATTGCCGCAGGATGTTCAAGTGGCACGCGCTAGCTGGCAGCACGTCCTAGCTTGCCGGTACGGGATGTAAGTCCTTGAATATCATCACACATCCACAAACAGAATTTCGCGTGCCGGTAGCGAAAGAAGGTTGTGGAGTCCTTCTCTCAGGTCTGCCACCAAATAAAAAAAACGAAAGACAGATAGAAGGAAGAGTAACAGGCCTGGTGTCACCTGTTACTCCTAGCCGCACTGAACCATCTTGAATAAGAACCAAACACACGAAACATTACCCCCATTACGCGATGGTTCAGTCACAAACCCACTCCAAAAGCTGAAAGAAAAATTATTAATTAAACAAAAATAAACATTATGACAACCTAGGATAAAAGATAGGGGATGAGGGAAACAAGAGGAGGAAGAAGCTTCAAGGGTTTCCTGAAATAAAAAAATTAGCTACAGCATCCAAAACATGGTGATATAATTCATATAAAAAAAATCTTAATAGTTCCTACAAAAATCTTAATAGTGTTTACTGAAATCTTAGTAATTCTTACTGAAATCTTAATGATTCTTACTGAAATCTTAATAGTTACTTATAAGAACTTATCATCCTGTTACCAGGATGGAACAACAAAAGAACCTGAATAAACTTTTTTTTTTCTCAATTGTAGAATGGTAGTGTCCTTGGTTAGATTCTTGAAATTCTAAACTATGATCACGCTGGTTCGAGCAAAGTTTAAATTTACAATAATCTCAGACTTATGATTGTATCTATTTGCTTGCTTCTGTGAAGCCAAACTTTCCGAAACTTAAATCAATGCATTCGTTTTCACAAAATTATTCACAAAAAAATGTTTCCGACTTTTTCCCTAAAACGAGGAATCGCAGTTACAACTTCTCTAGTTTAATTTATACGATTCCTATAAATCCAATGAAAATCCGAAACCCGAAACATTATCAAAATTGCAGAACCTAAGTTAATATTATTCACTCTTCGGGAACGATTCATTTCATAACAAGAAAGGTTATATGGGTTGTATCACCTTTTTATCGTGATTCGTTCAAAAAAAGGAAACCGTAATCTATGTCATCAACAATCAAGCTATCAGCTTTTAAACTCGAGAACGAGAATTTTCATTTTTACAACAAAATTTATATAAAGTATTTTTGTATGGCAAAAATTATGCTAAAATATATATCGGGTCATTTGTGAACTTATGAGTAGTTCAACCAAGTTATTTACTTATTGTTTAGAACACAATTTAATATGTAGGAAAAAGAATACTAGCACATTATACCTTTACTGATTTAAAATTACATCACAATGCCCTGGCGCTTTTAGTGTCTCCATAATAGGTTTTTCTCGTTAAAATAGGTATTAACTCGGTCAGGCTATTTCCACCTATGGTACTTAATCCAGGTGGTGATATTGTCATTATCAATAAAAAGAGCGGACAGGGTTCTATCCCCTACCACTGTGCAAAGAAAAATTCAATCTGCACACTAACCTTGTAGTAGATGCTGGATCCACGAAAAGGATTTCTAACTTTCCACTTAGTGCGAGTTCTTCAAATGGTTTTGGTCTCAATTTACATCCGGGAACATACCTGTTCTAATATCTCCACTTACGGCTGGCACACTTGATTGCGGTACTTCCCTGAGCTCCTTAGAAGATTGGGACAAAAGGCTGGAAACTGTACGGGCTATAGGAATATTACTTCCTCAACTAGTGGTGGTCTACTTCCCACTTCCTGTAGTTTCCTTTAAGGTGGACGGAACTATATTACCTGTTTGTAACTGGGGAATTTGAAGCAAATAGATTTTACCTGTCAGAAATAAATACGGCAGCACTTGAGTTCAAACTCAGCACTCCGAAATTTGCAGTGGGAAACCGCACATTTCTTGCTTTTAACAAGAGTTTATTCTTCCGGCTGTTGAAATGCTGAAATGCGCCCCTAAACTGTATTTTCGGGTTGAATTCGTTTGACCTAGGGTGCCCAAAGGGATCGTTTCCTCGTTGGTTTCGATGTTTTTGTTCGGCGTGCGCGCCGGAACATGCAAAAAGGTGGACCATTAAAAAAATTCAGAAATTGTAAGGATAGTTTTGGATATCAATTTTGACAATATTACCGACTTTTTTTTCCTTCTGTAAAACAGTTCCGGTCGTTGTATGTTCAGACGAAAAGAAATAATTTAGGCCAACTGTTCCCTGCTGATGGCGTTACAGGGCTCTTAATCAGATCTGAGCTGACACTTTAATCTATAGCCGAGCTACGAATGAGGCCATGAACTTCCCATAATAAGGTTTTATTAATATTCAGCTCTGTAACCTTGCACTCCAGGGATTGGTAACATGCGGAAATTTTGTGTGCTAAAAAGGAACTCCTAATTTATTTACTCCATCTTTCTGTCGATGATTAATTGCATTAAAACTATATCTAAACCAAGGTGGCTTAGATAAATTCGGAAATTTATTCCAACAATTATTCCCACTTACCTCCCAATGTGACACCTCTGACAGCCGACACGAGAATAACGTGGCTCGTTCCTTTACGGAAGTGTCACAATGTTGGCATGTCGGAAAGCAGGGGCGCCAATCTGGGAAGTTCAAGAACAAGGCGCGTTCATTTTTTCTGAGGGTGCGTTTACGATTAAAGAGTGAAAGAATGCATTGCACCATCAGTCCCAGAGATGGCGCTAGCTAAAATTTTTATATGTCAAAAGGAAGTCTCACGTCACATAGTCCAGCTGAAGCTGCCTTGGAGCGTTAAAAGCAGCCGAGAATAAAAGTGTATCTTCACCCTCTCGCCCGAGTTTAAGAATGAATTCGCTGACCATCTCGGAAATTGACTGTACATCGCTATCTTCTTCGCAAAATGGTAAGGGAATTGTTACAGCGGCACACTCAATGCCTTCATGATCTTGCTTCGTCAAGAGGTAGCGTTCGCTGCGTAGCTACTTAGGTAAAATTTTTGTTTTGGGCAAAGAGAGGCGGGGGGGGGGGGGGGGGGGGCGGAGATTGTAACCTCAGTTTCATCTGCGGCGAGGATTTTGTTCATAATATGCATAATTCATAATCTATCACTTTCTCGACAAAGCGATACTCGTGGTCTGTAAACATTAGGTGTTAGGGAGGGGCACTCGAAAGTTCAAATTACTCCTTGAGGTGGACAGGTACCAGTGCTACCGGTAACCATTGGCTACAAACCATCCAATAGACACACAATCGCATAACACCTTGGATTAGGGTAGTTTGATATAAGAGTTCCGGTCTCCTCACCCGACAACAATTAACCGGTACCCTTAAAGGTCGGAACTTCTGGAGCTTGTTAACAGCCGTCCCACGTGGAAGGTGAAGTTAGACTTCCCATATTACTATCAGTGACGACACAGGCTCTAGATTTTACGTGTTAGTCCTCCTGTGAGTCTGAAGGAACACGGCTCACAGGGTTAAATACCTCTTAACCTTTTCGACTTTTGTTCGCTAAAATGTTCTTACTTTATTTGGTAAATTTATGATTCTGAAATAAGTTTTTTTTTGTGACAATAAAATGCGATGTAGAAGTTCCTTACTGCTTTAGATATAGTAGGGGTTATGGGAATGAAAAGTATCTGAATATTAAAGCTGTGGTCACATAAAAAACCTTTTTGTTAAATTGTTGCTAATTTAGGTGAATTTGTAGTATGACTTGAATAACGTGTTTGTAAATTGGTTACATTTCGTTTTAGTCTTAATATATTGCTATGGCCATCAGTAATTTCAACTTCCTTAATTTTATTCTTGATAGCAAAATAAATTTCTGTTTGTAGGTCTGATTAAAAGAAAAATTACTGAAATTATTGTACGTTTGTGTAATAATTTGGAGGGTGTTAACTTGACTGTTATGTCAGATTTAGTTGGATTAATATGTTCTCTTAAAATTAAAGGTTAACCCTTAAGTAAGAGCAAATAAAGTTTAGCTTGAACCCGTATAGAGCCGGGGAATTTCTGTAATGCATGTGGTTTTAAAATTTCTTGAATATACATGTATTTGTCGGATACTAACGTATCTTGCATGGCATGGGATGAAAGTAAATAACTCGTTCACACAGAAATAATACAAAGGTGAAGTTGATGAGCTCATGCTGCGCTCCGACGTCGTTGCGGTGGATTGAGATGTCCTGAGAGATGGGTCTAGGTTTGATGTCCAAGGACACACTGTCATACGAAGGATTGGTGGTCGTGGGAGAAACTGAGCGGCTGTCGGTGGAGTCCGCAGAAGGTTTCACGCTTACTCCGTGGTGTTATATCTTGGTTTTGAAAATAAACTCAAACGGTAATGATAATAAGCAAATTAATTAAACTTTAAGTTGAACAATAAAATTTCTTAACAGTCACTATTCGTATTTTACTCCAGATATTAATTAAAATGAACTCAAACAATAATGGTAATAATCACAATAATTAAACTTAAAGTTGAACAATAAAATTTCTTAATAGTCAATAATCGTACTCAACTCCACTCTTCGGCGTTTTAAAACAGACTAGCTGATTCTATTTCCATAGAATCGTATGCAACCGATCTACAGAAGAAAAGAGCTTTTGCTCTTTTTCTTTGTTTTTCTACTTTGTCCTTCGTTCTTTGGATAAAGTCGCTGTAGATCGTTTCGTTCGCGCTGATTAAGCAAGTTTCTTAGGCTTATCGTATGTTTGGCCACCGTGTGAAAGGAATGTCGACGGTAACCCGAGCGCGTTGTTTATCATGAGTTGGATTTGAATACATGGCAACTTTGTTGCAAAGTAACTCGGTGTATGAAATCCAACTCATTAAATATTTGTCGGTTTTTATTTTTTCATGAGTTGGATTTGAATATAAATAAATCGATTTATGAAATCCAACTCATTGAAGATATTAGCCTTCAATGGGACTTTCGCCGAAGAAATTGGGTTTAACCGCTGGGCCTCCAGAAAGCCAATATTTATTACCGGGCGCATGGTTCGCGTGATCGCCAAGCACGCCGAGGTTGTTCGGCTGTGGTGGTCCCCTCCCAGTAGCCGATCGAGATGCGTATGGGCCTGCCAGGGCGAGGTCGGCTCTTGCCATTTTATCGATTTGAACCTGTCCCATCATGGGGAGACTTGGAATAGTTCCGGTAAGTTTTCATCAATCTTGACAATAAATTATTACTTATTCTTGGCTTTTCGTTTTATTTTAGGTGGACGACTGATGATCTCCGGAAGGGTGGCCCCCTGTCTTGATTGTACGCTTGATGTGTTGTATGCGCATGTATTCAAGAGAGGTGCAGTAGTTAGGAATTAATATTAATGGAGAGGAAGTCAAGTTAGTTGTTGTCTGACCGGCTTAGAACACACGTCGCCCCTTTTCCCATTATAGTTGTAAATATATGAATAAACCATATTAGAGTACTATCGGTCTTTTGGATTGCCTCCCGTACAACACACTTGGGGCATTACTCCCGCACCGCTCGCCCACCCCACCCCAGGGGTGGAATGACGAGGCCGTGGGCGCCCTCTGCGCCTTGGTAGCGGAGGTGTCTCTGGATTCCGGAGGATCTGTCCCCTCTGCAGAGCGTTGGACCCTGAGCGCAGTCTGCGGGGAGGTGGAGGAAACCGTCGAGGAAGAAGCCTGGTGACAGTGTTCCCGTTTTCTGTGTTTTTTCTTCTCTCTTTAGCTTTTTCTTCCTCCTTTTTTTTAAATGCCTTAAATTTTTCTTTTTAGCCTTTTTTCTTAAATACATCACAAAAAAAATAAATCTCTAAATCTGCGGTCTTTTGTAGATAGACCTTTTACCCTTTCAGGCTAACAAGAATTTCACTTGTTTTGTTTTGTTTCCAATTTGGGTTTTCTTTACTTTTTGCGGCGGTGGTTTTTGGCATGAGTGCACTTATGGTGTTTTTGTTTTGTTTTGTTTTTCTGTCCCTTTAGGGTATACAGAGACCAAATGTGTTTTGTTTTAATATTTATTTATATATTTTTTATTTGTTTGCACTTGCTTTGCGCTACGGGCTCTCCTCGACCGTAGATTGTGGTATACTCCACGACGCGTTTTTGTTATTAACTTTATTATTTATTTAATTTAAATTTTATTACTTTTATCTTTGTTAGTATTTGCTATGCGCTACGTTTTCTTCTCGAACGTCGATTGTGGTAGTACTCCACGGGGCGTTTTTTATTTTTGAAACTTTTTTGTTGTACGTTCTGTAGGGGTAGGTAGCCCATCGACTAAAACGACAGAAACATGTGTTGACTGTATCGACTTTCAATGGTCGTGTTTTTGTGCGTCATAAACAAGAAGATCAACTGCAGATGATAACTGACCAAAGTACATTAATTGCATTTGCAGCGGCTGCTGATCTATGACATTTATTACTTCTACTGTCATATAGATTTTATGAGTATTGAATCATTGTTGAAGTATTTTTATAAATATGTACATCATCTCCAAAGTATGGAATGTTTAGCATTAATAGCTGTGACCTTTTCATTTACTTCTCTTCTTTCATTTCCAAATTGCATTAAAAATGATTAGAGGTTATGTTACCGCTTCTGGCGTCCTGAATAGGACAAAAGCATTAATTGGGATACTGTGCAGGCAGCATGAGGGATTAAGAGTGTGCCATTTTAATGCTCAGAGCCTGTTTTCCAAGATTGATGAGTTTAAAGAAATTTTTAGTTTATCACTTTTGGATGTCGTTTGCATATCTGAGACATGGTTAAGGTGTCATATTAGTGATGAATTCGTATCTATTGGGAGTTACAGATGTTTTCGTAATGACAGACAGGAACGGGTTGGAGGAGGTGTAGATTTACGTGAGAGACTCGCTTCATGACCGTCTCGTTTCTCAGTCTTTGCCAGGCGCAGATATCGAATACATTTTCGTGGACATCGTGAAAAGAGGTGTAAAATGCTTAATCGGTACCTTTTATAAACCTCCTAACATATCATGCTTAGATTCATTTGTCGTACCCTTGCGCGATACCTCCATTATGTATGACCACATCGTCATTGCCGGCGACTTAAATGTGAATCTGTTGGTATCTAACGCCACTACTATGCATTTCGTTGATCTGATTGCGAGCTTTAACTTGTCTGTAATAAATTCTTCTCCTACACATTTTACAGCTCACTCAGCATCTCTGCTGGACCTTTTTCTGGTATCTAATCCAGAGCAAGTGGTTTTTCATAATCAAATAGCTTTTCTTGGTTTTTCAAACCATGACTTAATATTTCTTACTTATGATGTGGGGACTATCGATCGACAAGAACAGGTTTTCACATTTTACGATTTTGAGACGGTGGACCTGGATTACCTATTTTCTCAGGCTGGCTCGCTTAACTGAGAACAAATTTATTTCATGTCTTCTCCAGAAGATCAATGGGACAATTTAGAATATTTAATAAATGTATTATTCCATAACCACGTTCCACTAAAAACACGCCGAATTTACGACAGCAGATGTCCCAGGTTTGCGGAAACTATTAAGATATTAATCTCCCAACGCGATCATGCATACGCCAGATGGAAGCGTTTTCGAACCACGGAAACTCGGGAACAATTTCGCAGATTGAGAAACGTAGTTAGTAAAGAAATACAAAGGTTCGATTCTATAGTGCTAAACTTGATGTCAAGCTTTCAGCGACCAAATTATGGAGAAACATTAAGGATATCGGTATAGGTAGACCAAAATTCAGCAACATTTCTAAGAGCCCGCATGAGCTTAATCTATCTTTTATATATAATACATCGAATGTAGCTGCCCATCATGATGGACCTTTGAGTTCGCTTTCCGCACCAACTTCTAATTCATTTGATGGGTTTTCCTTTACAGCAATAACACCTTATGATGTACATAAACCACTCTTCGATATAAAATGCCGCGCCTGCGGCCTGGATAATATCCATCCAAGGTTTATTAAAATTATTTCACCGGTTATTCTGCCTTTTGTCACACACTTCTTCAACACCATACTTCTAACTTCGATATATCCGTCTAAGTGGAAACAGGCTAAAATTATCCCTATTCCAAAGGTGTCAAGATCTGCTATGCAGGAATACCGACCCATTGCTATTTTGCCCTATCTATCGAAGGTATTTGAGAAACTAATGTATATGCAGATGATTCCTTTTATTGATGCCGAAAATACTTTGTCCCAATATCAATCTGGCTTTAGATCTGCATTAGTCAAGGTTTCGGATGACATTCGTGACGCAGTGGACCATGATATGATGTCCATTCTTGTCTTGTTGGACTTCTCTAAGGCTTTTGATAGGGTGGACCACAGTCGACTAATTCATAAGCTATCAACGCAATTCAGTTTCACAAATAGTGTCTGTAAACTACTTAGCACATATCTCCAGGGTCGCGTTCAGAAAGTTTACTGTAATGGAGTATACTTCAGTTTCCTGCATAATTAGACTGGTGTCCCGCAAGGATCTATATTGATATTTCCTTAGTTATTAAAAACTGTAATTTTCACATGTATGCTGACGACTTGCAGCTATACATATCAAGACCTATAGGCTTAATAGAAGATGCTGTTTGTCGAGTGAATGAGGACATTACATCGATTTGCCGATGGGCTGAAAATAATAAACTCCTGCTTAACGCATCGAAATCGGAATCTATTGTAATTTACAGAAATGAAATTGATACGAGTTGCTTCCCTGAAATATTGTTATACGATGTAGTAATTCCTCATAAGGACACTGTAAGGAACTTGGGAATTATATTTAATAAAACGCTTTCTTGGTCTAATCAAATAAATAGTATTGTATCTCGTATATACGGAAACCTTCGCAAGCTTTGGCTATCGGCCGCATATACACCTAGGAATACTAAGATGTTGCTTGTCAAAACTTTATTGGTGCCTCTAATTACTTATGGATGTGAAATCTTCTGTCGGCTGGATTCTGCATCGCAAAGAAAACTCAACGTTGCGTTTAATTCCGCCGTACGATATATATTTAACCTCAGGCGCTATGATCATGTCTCTTCATATGCTGATTGTACTTGTCTGCACTTTGATGACTTATATTGAGTTTAAAACTATTTTATTTTTACGCAATATTATTTTGAAAGAAAATCCGCGATATTTGTTTAATAAAATTAGTTTTATGCAATCACAAAGAACTTCTGCTTTATCCGTACCGCAGTTCTGTTTCGTATGCACCGAGCGTCAATTTATTGTTCAGGCCGGCAGAATGTGGAACTCTCTTCCCGTCCACATCAGAAGAAATAGTCACATCAATAACTTTAATTTTAATTTCAAAAAGACATTGTTTATGTATTTACGCAGTAGGTAGTTGGTTTAAAATGTTTCTTTCCCTTTTTTCTTTTCGATGAACTCTAGTATGATTTTCTTAATTTACTTATTAGTATTTAATGGTACATAATATTTAATATTTTTCTCTTAATTTACTTCCACGCATAGCATGTAAGGAATACTAGCCTTTACCCTTTATGTTTTCTTAATTAAGTATGATTAGTATATCCTACACATAACTAGAAACGTAAGTTTATCCGTATAGAGTTAATATAAATAAATAAATAAATAAAATAAATAAAATTACATTAAATTTCTAAGAATGGTATTTATCCGTTATTTAGGCCAGTTGAATGGACCGTACCCTGGGCAGTGTTTGTGGCCGCTCTTTCGGTTCTGAGACTGCCTCCTCCAGGGGGGTTTCGGGCATGGGCGTTTGATTACGCAGCGTAATCCATGCCTTTAACGGCGGGATGGCATATGGCATATAAACGAAGGTGAGCAACAGAATTAAACCCGTAAGTGACAACGAGGTTGTTGAGAGTATGCGGGGTATTTTAACCCGAGATTGCAAACGTAACTCCTGTAGTTTGGAAGGTATTTGGTCCATTGATTGCGTACTCTCGTGCAACAGCTCGTTAGTGTTGTCACCTAAAGCAGTTTTGTATATGATGCCTCTGCCCTAGTGTGCTGTTCGTATTTAGCCATGAAGGAATATAATTCCCTAGCCGTTTCGTTTGTTTTCGGAAAGTACGTCGGCTGCGTGATAAGTAAGTGATGTGTGTTTTCAGCCTCATAGTATAGGGTATGTTGCCCTATTTGTAAATGGCAGGGTTGATTAATGACCAATATTCCCTGTCCTGAGAGGTGATGCGCGAGCAGTTATTGGGTGAATGTAATATGCACAATGGTCGTTGTCTTCAATGCATACAGCCAGGAATTTGGCCTGTTTAATATAATTAAAATATCCCTGGGAGGTATTTGCACTTCTAGCACCTAGGGTTTTCATCCAGGGGATTGAAGAGCAACTTGATAGCGCATTCATCCGATTGTTATCGGCGTATTTAGCAAACCAGCGTAAGTATCTTCCTCGACATCTCGAGTGACTTTCCGATATGCTTTCACGTTCTCCGGTTTTAATAATAGGAATTACCGAGCCGAAAGTTGACTCGCTATATGGTAATATTCTATTTCCGGGACCAATGAATGATTTGCTTCCGAGTGTATAGAGAAGCATCTGATTCGGTGCAACTTCATTTTAGGAAGATTGAAGATTGGTAATGTTATTCTGATAACCAATTTCACTTGCAACAAGTGTGTTCGTAGTTCCGCTGTTTTTTAGAGAATTGATTGACAATTCTGGGCGTTTGAACACGTGGCATGAGATTTGTGATAAAACTCAAGATGTGAATCAGGGGCGATCAGCAGGGGATGAATTTGATTATTTCGGCTAGCGGTTATTATATCCAGTAGCGCCTGCTGTCGAAACTGGATTTCTACAATTTATAGCAAGAGACTAGATACTATTTCCTGCCTCATTTGTCTGGAAGAGGCTTTAATGCAAAAGACCCCACCTCCCTTCTGGTGAGATTTCACCATACACTTTCCGAATTCGATTATCAAATCGAATACAAACCAGGAAATTACAATACGAATGCCGACGCATTAAGCCGCATTCCACGGGAAGTCAACGAAGACACAAATGGCCAAAACGTAACGGTAAAAGCGCAAGTCCACCATAGAATGGATTCGGACAAGGAGGGTGAAAGAACCCCTATTCGCAAAAATTGTTGGTCCACTCGAGGAAACGGACTCCGGAAACAAGTACATCTTGACTTTCCAGGATAACATCACTATATTTGTCGATTGGTACATCATACCTAATGGAGTAGCCGTCACGGTAGCGCAAGTCTTCTTCGACGAAATCGTCGCGTGCTACCGCATCCCTAAGCGAATAGTCACTGATCAGGGAAATAACTTCCTGAGTGACCTGTTTAAAAAGGTATGTAAACTGCTACGGGTGAAGAAGTTACAACTTCTGCCTACCAGCCACAGTCAAACGGCGCACTGCATATGGACCACTCATAGAATACTTACGTACCATAGTTGACGAGAGTCCCAAATAATAGGATCAATATCTGCGAACCGCTGCTTTGGTGTAGAACAACAGTGTACACGAAGGGACAAAATTAACTCCCATGGACTGGCTTTACGGCTTCACAGCGGATGTTCCGTCAAATTTACAACGAGACCCTAAATCCGTGTATAATCACGAGAGGTACTATCAGATCCTACGATACAAGCTCCAAAGGTCTTACGCCACGGCACTCAAAAATTTACTCGCTAGTAAACAACGGTCCAAAATATACTACAATAAAGCTGTTCCACCCCTATCCTTTCACATAGGTGACAAGGTCTTACTCAAGAGTAAAAGTCGAAAACATAAGCTCGCTCAAATCTGGGTAGGACCATATCTGGTAATCGGTATACCATTCTCAGTAAACACTACTCCAAAAATGGGTAAACGCACAGTCACGGTTCACAACAAGAGTCTCAAGCCTTTCTATGAATAGATGATTGAAGTTAAAAAAATTTTTAAACGCGTCGTGGCGTGCTACCACAATCTACGTTCGAGATGAAGATAGTAACGCAAAGCAAGCATAGAATCAAGAAGGGAACAACGAAGAAGAGCTCTTTAACAACTCGGTCTAATCGGGTCCAATCCAACTTTCATTATAACCCTATTTGAATGCCTTTTAACCTCCTACTTAATTTTAAATCATTTAACGTAAGATCTCCCATCTCACCTATTAAACGAACTTAAACCTACGAAGTACCAAACGACAGGACTTCACTACCTTTTGCACAGTACCCCATAATTGGAAAGAACAAAAAAAAAACAAATATTAACTCTAACCTGGCGAGACGCAGGTTATATTTCGGTCTTCCGGGCCTTCACACTCCGGGAATAAATATTTTATGTGCTGTAAAGTGGCCATTTTTTCGGCGTTAGAAATATTGTTTTCTTTATATTTATTTTTACCCCTACTTTTATTTTATTCAAATCACTCTTAATTCGAAATGATGATGTAGTTGAGGTTCCTGAACCGCCGTACGTTGTCCTATTTGAGGCGAACTCGCTATCGTCTTCTAATGGGCTCTTTCGCCGTGGTTTACTTACTGTGAAAGTTGATTTTGGAGCTTTCCAAGATATCGTGCCTGTGGTGAGCTCGCTTCCTTTGTCGACCTGTTTCGAAGTTTTGTACTGCGAGGGCGTGAGAGCTGATGGGCTTTTGCCATCGTAATCCCTTCTGTTAAGGTGAGCTCCGACGACGTTTGCTTTATTATGTTTTCCTTTCTTTTGGTTCCTTTTATTGTATTGCATGGGAGCTGGTGATTTGGTGTCACCGTAATTCCTGTTTTTCAGGTGAGCGTCCTCTGCGCTTCCCCCATTTTTTGGGGTTTCCATATTGTTTGCTTTCTCATGATCGTTTTTTAGTTGGACGACGGTCTAGTTGTGGGCAAAGACTAGACGCAGACTAATGGTAGTCAGAACAACTTGTGAATTGTGTGTTGAGAACTCCAACAGACACTGCTTTTAAACCAGCGGGGAGCAGGCCATTCGCTAGGAAGACTTCTTGGTCTATCTCTCTCGATAGACAGAGCATCTCCTACCGCAGCTGCAAAGGAATTCCGAATATAATCTGTGATCTAGCAGGTATGCATACATTCCTTTCAGCTGTATTTGTTGCTGCCTCATCTCGCAGTTCAAATCATTTTCAGTCGGATTGTTCATCTCGCATTCCGGTGTTCGGCGGTCATTGTTCTCCTGTTGAGAAACTTTTGAGATACCACAGATTGTCAGATCGGCCTGTCTGTGCTTTGCGCTATTTATTCGAGTATTCCCTTTGACCACTTTCTCAGAACACGGGTTATCCAAAGCAGATGTTAATGGAACATCAAACTCCTCAGGGTTGTTTTCCCGCTCGAGGGAATCGCAATGCCTTATTCGGACCCTCAACGTTACAATTTTTTGCTAGAAAGTCATTTCTCAGCAAGCCGTCGGTGGAAAGGCCGGGTAGGTTTTTTTAACCTGAAAATTGCAGGGAATTTTATTCTTTAATGTAAAATTGCCTTGAGATGCTCTCAGCGTCTTTCCGGTACCAAAAGTGGTATGTAATGTATATGTTTCTCCGGTATTTATATCATCGGGCTTTTTAATTACTTTCTTTTTTATAATACTAATCTCTGCGCCAGTATCTACAACAAGTTTGGTATTGCCGCTCAGGCTAATATTCAACAAAAGGCTAACTGTAGAGATACAGGGTTCGGGCGGCTGAAGTGTTGTTAATATTTTTATTTATTAGTGTAGATCCGGGGTCTTTTTGGTCGACTGCTCGTCGTTTCCCTGGCTCTTAGCGTCCCATTTTTGTGTCTGGCGGTATTCCTTTATGAAATGGCTGCGACGGTTGCAGAATTTGCACTTGAATTTTATATTAAAAACTCGAAGACTAGCGGAAGGTTACTGATCCTGAATCTGTCGTTCGGGGAGCCTTGTATGGTTACTTGGACCCGGAACCTGGCGATTGTTCCTGCAATCGCGAACATCATGTCCGTATATTTTGCAGTTTGAGCAGAAGGGCGTGTTTTTGCGCTTCATACAATCGGCGGATGTATGGTTTCTTCGCTATCAAAAATTGCATGTGATCTTAGACCTTGACTAGTTGAGGTTCTGGCGGCGGTCACCATATCGGAAGTCGATTCGTGGGGGAGACTAGCGTTGAAGTGGAGAGGTTTTCACATTTTACGATTTTGAGACGGTGGACCTGGATTACCTATTTTCTCAGGCTGGCTCGCTTAACTGAGAACAAATTTATTTCATGTCTTCTCCAGAAGATCAATGGGACAATTTAGAATATTTAATAAATGTATTATTCCATAACCACGTTCCACTAAAAACACGCCGAATTTACGACAGCAGATGTCCCAGGTTTGCGGAAACTATTAAGATATTAATCTCCCAACGCGATCATGCATACGCCAGATGGAAGCGTTTTCGAACCACGGAAACTCGGGAACAATTTCGCAGATTGAGAAACGTAGTTAGTAAAGAAATACAAAGGTTCGATTCTATAGTGCTAAACTTGATGTCAAGCTTTCAGCGACCAAATTATGGAGAAACATTAAGGATATCGGTATAGGTAGACCAAAATTCAGCAACATTTCTAAGAGCCCGCATGAGCTTAATCTATCTTTTATATATAATACATCGAATGTAGCTGCCCATCATGATGGACCTTTGAGTTCGCTTTCCGCACCAACTTCTAATTCATTTGATGGGTTTTCCTTTACAGCAATAACACCTTATGATGTACATAAACCACTCTTCGATATAAAATGCCGCGCCTGCGGCCTGGATAATATCCATCCAAGGTTTATTAAAATTATTTCACCGGTTATTCTGCCTTTTGTCACACACTTCTTCAACACCATACTTCTAACTTCGATATATCCGTCTAAGTGGAAACAGGCTAAAATTATCCCTATTCCAAAGGTGTCAAGATCTGCTATGCAGGAATACCGACCCATTGCTATTTTGCCCTATCTATCGAAGGTATTTGAGAAACTAATGTATATGCAGATGATTCCTTTTATTGATGCCGAAAATACTTTGTCCCAATATCAATCTGGCTTTAGATCTGCATTAGTCAAGGTTTCGGATGACATTCGTGACGCAGTGGACCATGATATGATGTCCATTCTTGTCTTGTTGGACTTCTCTAAGGCTTTTGATAGGGTGGACCACAGTCGACTAATTCATAAGCTATCAACGCAATTCAGTTTCACAAATAGTGTCTGTAAACTACTTAGCACATATCTCCAGGGTCGCGTTCAGAAAGTTTACTGTAATGGAGTATACTTCAGTTTCCTGCATAATTAGACTGGTGTCCCGCAAGGATCTATATTGATATTTCCTTAGTTATTAAAAACTGTAATTTTCACATGTATGCTGACGACTTGCAGCTATACATATCAAGACCTATAGGCTTAATAGAAGATGCTGTTTGTCGAGTGAATGAGGACATTACATCGATTTGCCGATGGGCTGAAAATAATAAACTCCTGCTTAACGCATCGAAATCGGAATCTATTGTAATTTACAGAAATGAAATTGATACGAGTTGCTTCCCTGAAATATTGTTATACGATGTAGTAATTCCTCATAAGGACACTGTAAGGAACTTGGGAATTATATTTAATAAAACGCTTTCTTGGTCTAATCAAATAAATAGTATTGTATCTCGTATATACGGAAACCTTCGCAAGCTTTGGCTATCGGCCGCATATACACCTAGGAATACTAAGATGTTGCTTGTCAAAACTTTATTGGTGCCTCTAATTACTTATGGATGTGAAATCTTCTGTCGGCTGGATTCTGCATCGCAAAGAAAACTCAACGTTGCGTTTAATTCCGCCGTACGATATATATTTAACCTCAGGCGCTATGATCATGTCTCTTCATATGCTGATTGTACTTGTCTGCACTTTGATGACTTATATTGAGTTTAAAACTATTTTATTTTTACGCAATATTATTTTGAAAGAAAATCCGCGATATTTGTTTAATAAAATTAGTTTTATGCAATCACAAAGAACTTCTGCTTTATCCGTACCGCAGTTCTGTTTCGTATGCACCGAGCGTCAATTTATTGTTCAGGCCGGCAGAATGTGGAACTCTCTTCCCGTCCACATCAGAAGAAATAGTCACATCAATAACTTTAATTTTAATTTCAAAAAGACATTGTTTATGTATTTACGCAGTAGGTAGTTGGTTTAAAATGTTTCTTTCCCTTTTTTCTTTTCGATGAACTCTAGTATGATTTTCTTAATTTACTTATTAGTATTTAATGGTACATAATATTTAATATTTTTCTCTTAATTTACTTCCACGCATAGCATGTAAGGAATACTAGCCTTTACCCTTTATGTTTTCTTAATTAAGTATGATTAGTATATCCTACACATAACTAGAAACGTAAGTTTATCCGTATAGAGTTAATATAAATAAATAAATAAATAAAATAAATAAAATTACATTAAATTTCTAAGAATGGTATTTATCCGTTATTTAGGCCAGTTGAATGGACCGTACCCTGGGCAGTGTTTGTGGCCGCTCTTTCGGTTCTGAGACTGCCTCCTCCAGGGGGGTTTCGGGCATGGGCGTTTGATTACGCAGCGTAATCCATGCCTTTAACGGCGGGATGGCATATGGCATATAAACGAAGGTGAGCAACAGAATTAAACCCGTAAGTGACAACGAGGTTGTTGAGAGTATGCGGGGTATTTTAACCCGAGATTGCAAACGTAACTCCTGTAGTTTGGAAGGTATTTGGTCCATTGATTGCGTACTCTCGTGCAACAGCTCGTTAGTGTTGTCACCTAAAGCAGTTTTGTATATGATGCCTCTGCCCTAGTGTGCTGTTCGTATTTAGCCATGAAGGAATATAATTCCCTAGCCGTTTCGTTTGTTTTCGGAAAGTACGTCGGCTGCGTGATAAGTAAGTGATGTGTGTTTTCAGCCTCATAGTATAGGGTATGTTGCCCTATTTGTAAATGGCAGGGTTGATTAATGACCAATATTCCCTGTCCTGAGAGGTGATGCGCGAGCAGTTATTGGGTGAATGTAATATGCACAATGGTCGTTGTCTTCAATGCATACAGCCAGGAATTTGGCCTGTTTAATATAATTAAAATATCCCTGGGAGGTATTTGCACTTCTAGCACCTAGGGTTTTCATCCAGGGGATTGAAGAGCAACTTGATAGCGCATTCATCCGATTGTTATCGGCGTATTTAGCAAACCAGCGTAAGTATCTTCCTCGACATCTCGAGTGACTTTCCGATATGCTTTCACGTTCTCCGGTTTTAATAATAGGAATTACCGAGCCGAAAGTTGACTCGCTATATGGTAATATTCTATTTCCGGGACCAATGAATGATTTGCTTCCGAGTGTATAGAGAAGCATCTGATTCGGTGCAACTTCATTTTAGGAAGATTGAAGATTGGTAATGTTATTCTGATAACCAATTTCACTTGCAACAAGTGTGTTCGTAGTTCCGCTGTTTTTTAGAGAATTGATTGACAATTCTGGGCGTTTGAACACGTGGCATGAGATTTGTGATAAAACTCAAGATGTGAATCAGGGGCGATCAGCAGGGGATGAATTTGATTATTTCGGCTAGCGGTTATTATATCCAGTAGCGCCTGCTGTCGAAACTGGATTTCTACAATTTATAGCAAGAGACTAGATACTATTTCCTGCCTCAATTGTCTGGAAGAGGCTTTAATGCAAAAGACCCCACCTCCCTTCTGGTGAGATTTCACCATACACTTTCCGAATTCGATTATCAAATCGAATACAAACCAGGAAATTACAATACGAATGCCGACGCATTAAGCCGCATTCCACGGGAAGTCAACGAAGACACAAATGGCCAAAACGTAACGGTAAAAGCGCAAGTCCACCATAGAATGGATTCGGACTCGGAGGGTGAAAGAACCCCTATTCGCAAAAATTGTTGGTCCACTCGAGGAAACGGACTCCGGAAACAAGTACATCTTGACTTTCCAGGATAACATCACTATATTTGTCGATTGGTACATCATACCTAATGGAGTAGCCGTCACGGTAGCGCAAGTCTTCTTCGACGAAATCGTCGCGTGCTACCGCATCCCTAAGCGAATAGTCACTGATCAGGGAAATAACTTCCTGAGTGACCTGTTTAAAAAGGTATGTAAACTGCTACGGGTGAAGAAGTTACAACTTCTGCCTACCAGCCACAGTCAAACGGCGCACTGCATATGGACCACTCATAGAATACTTACGTACCATAGTTGACGAGAGTCCCAAATAATAGGATCAATATCTGCGAACCGCTGCTTTGGTGTAGAACAACAGTGTACACGAAGGGACAAAATTAACTCCCATGGACTGGCTTTACGGCTTCACAGCGGATGTTCCGTCAAATTTACAACGAGACCCTGAACCCGTGTATAATCACGAGAGGTACTATCAGATCCTACGATACAAGCTCCAAAGGTCTTACGCCACGGCACTCAAAAATTTACTCGCTAGTAAACAACGTTCGAAAATATACTACAATAAAGCTGTTCCACCCCTATCCTTTCACATAGGTGACAAGGTCTTACTCAAGAGTGAAAGTCGAAAACATAAGCTCGCTCAAATCTGGGTAGGACCATATCTGGTAATCGGTATACCATTCTCAGTAAACACTACCCCAAAAATGGGTAAACGCACAGTCACGGTTCACAACAAGAGTCTCAAGCCTTTCTATGAATAGATGATTGAAGTTAAAAAAATTTTTAAACGCGTCGTGGCGTGCTACCACAATCTACGTTCGAGATGAAGATAGTAACGCAAAGCAAGCATAGAATCAAGAAGGGAACAACGAAGAAGAGCTCTTTAACAACTCGGTCTAATCGGGTTCAATCCAACTTTCATTATAACCCTATTTGAATGCCTTTTAACCTCCTACTTAATTTTAAATCATTTAACGTAAGATCTCCCATCTCACCTATTAAACGAACTTAAACCTACGAAGTACCAAACGACAGGACTTCACTACCTTTTGCACAGTACCCCATAATTGGAAAGAACAAAAAAAAAACAAATATTAACTCTAACCTGGCGAGACGCAGGTTATATTTCGGTCTTCCGGGCCTTCACACTCCGGGAATAAATATTTTATGTGCTGTAAAGTGGCCATTTTTTCGGCGTTAGAAATATTGTTTTCTTTATATTTATTTTTACCCCTACTTTTATTTTATTCAAATCACTCTTAATTCGAAATGATGATGTAGTTGAGGTTCCTGAACCGCCGTACGTTGTCCTATTTGAGGCGAACTCGCTATCGTCTTCTAATGGGCTCTTTCGCCGTGGTTTACTTACTGTGAAAGTTGATTTTGGAGCTTTCGAAGATATCGTGCCTGTGGTGAGCTCGCTTCCTTTGTCGACCTGTTTCGAAGTTTTGTACTGCGAGGGCGTGAGAGCTGATGGGCTTTTGCCATCGTAATCCCTTCTGTTAAGGTGAGCTCCGACGACGTTTGCTTTATTATGTTTTCCTTTCTTTTGGTTCCTTTTATTGCCTTTATGCATGGGAGCTGGTGATTTGGTGTCACCGTAATTCCTGTTTTTCAGGTGAGCGTCCTCTGCGCTTCCCCCATTTTTTGGGGTTTCCATATTGTTTGCTTTCTCATGATCGTTTTTTAGTTGGACGACGGTCTAGTTGTGGGCAAAGACTAGACGCAGACTAATGGTAGTCAGAACAACTTGTGAATTGTGTGTTGAGAACTCCAACAGACACTGCTTTTAAACCAGCGGGGAGCAGGCCATTCGCTAGGAAGACTTCTTGATCTATCTCTCTCGATAGACAGAGCATCTCCTACCGCAGCTGCAAAGGAATTCCGAATATAATCTGTGATCTAGCAGGTATGCATACATTCCTTTCAGCTGTATTTGTTGCTGCCTCATCTCGCAGTTCAAATCATTTTCAGTCGGATTGTTCATCTCGCATTCCGGTGTTCGGCGGTCATTGTTCTCCTGTTGAGAAACTTTTGAGATACCACAGATTGTCAGATCGGGTTGTCCAAAGCAGATGTTAATGGAACATCAAACTCCTCAGGGTTGTTTTCCCGCTCGAGGGAATCGCAATGCCTTATTCGGACCCTCAACGTTACAATTTTTTGCTAGAAAGTCATTTCTCAGCAAGCCGTCGGTGGAAAGGCCGGGTAGGTTTTTTTAACCTGAAAATTGCAGGGAATTTTATTCTTTAATGTAAAATTGCCTTGAGATGCTCTCAGCGTCTTTCCGGTACCAAAAGTGGTATGTAATGTATATGTTTCTCCGGTATTTATATCATCGGGCTTTTTAATTACTTTCTTTTTTATAATACTAATCTCTGCGCCAGTATCTACAACAAGTTTGGTATTGCCGCTCAGGCTAATATTCAACAAAAGGCTAACTGTAGAGATACAGGGTTCGGGCGGCTGAAGTGTTGTTAATATTTTTATTTATTAGTGTAGATCCGGGGTCTTTTTGGTCGACTGCTCGTCGTTTCCCTGGCTCTTAGCGTCCCATTTTTGTGTCTGGCGGTATTCCCTTATGAAATGGCTGCGACGGTTGCAGAATTTGCACTTGAATTTTATATTAAAAACTCGAAGACTAGCGGAAGGTTACTGATCCTGAATCTGTCGTTCGGGGAGCCTTGTATGGTTACTTGGACCCGGAACCTGGCGATTGTTCCTGCAATCGCGAACATCATGTCCGTATATTTTGCAGTTTGAGCAGAAGGGCGTGTTTTTGCGCTTCATACAATCGGCGTATGTATGGTTTCTTCGCTATCAAAAATTGCATGTGATCTTAGACCTTGACTAGTTGAGGTTCTGGCGGCGGTCACCATATCGGAAGTCGATTCGTGGGGGAGACTAGCGTTGAAGTGGAGTCGTATATGGCGGAGTGTGTCGGAGGGAATTTAGCGGTGGCGGTGGTCTGTAAAACGTTTTCGGTGGAAAGTTTTGAGCAGGCGTATATGGGGTTCTATGAAATGCCCGTCTCCAGGCAGTTGGGGCCATAGCGACCGGGGAAGTTGTGTCTTGTTCCACAACAACCGGGGTAGGAAAGCCTTGGGTTGCTGTGGTTTGCTTGAACTGGGCGCCCTGCTGCAATTTCTCCATGTCGAGGGCCTTGTGAGACAGCTCCTCGAGCGTGCCGTCGATAACGGTGAGAAGATACTGCCAGAGGTGCAGATTCATAACCCCGCTGCGCGTTGTGTTCTTCGTGAAATCCTCCAGCTGCGTTGTAACAGTTGGGTTGGCCGCAGCTCTGTATATTGTTTGTGCGGCCTCTTTACAGAGAGCCGGCAACTGTTTCACTCTAGCTGTGAAGGCGGTGAGCGTTTCACAGGGGTTTCGGTGAGCTGTTACGAGCCTATCTACCAGTTCCTGGTAAGTTTCTCTGGGAAGGTAGGCCGCGTTCTCTCTTCGGAGAGACACTGTTTGGCTTGGGTGCCCATCCGAAAAAATGGGCACCATTTGCGCAGTAAGTTTGACTACTTTTGCATAGTCTGCCATTGTGCGGGGCGTAGTTACTTGTTTGCCTACAAGTAGACTAGCAATGTTTTCTTCTAAGCTGGTCCGTAAGGAAAGTTTCCAGCCAATCGAGCAATACATTTTCCGCGGAGGTCTGATCGCCGGAGGGTTGGTCGGTTTGGTCGGCGGTGGAGTCTGTACTTACATTTAAGGCTCTTACTCTAACATTGGCCTTGTCACTTTATCTATTTGTATCTTAAATAACGCGGTCGAGAGAGCGCGAGAATTCTGCAAATTGGACAATCTTCTCTTTAAAACGGTTAGTGTCCTCTTTAAATTTTTCAATTTGTGGGAGTCTTTCCTCTCTTGTTTAGTTAACCTCTGGTAGAGGGCGTCGCAGTGAGGCACGGGGAGTTTGTCCGATTCTCGCGCTTTCTTTAAAATTTTATTTAGAAGACTATTTAGGGGTCGGACACACCGCATTGTCCGCGTTAGACAAAGTCCAGCGTAAGGCTAATAAACTTATTGGCGATTCCTAAATCTCTGAGGGCCTTGACTCTCTGGAGCATCGACGGATTTTCGGTTGTCTCTCACTCTTCCTGATTCCTTGTAGACACATGCAAACGCGCGATACAAGATCAACAAATCGCTCCCACCCCTATACTCTCCAGGTAAAATTTGGACGTACACCATCTGGAACAGTTTACCATCTTCTGTTTTTCCCTCGTCTTATGAGCCTGAAACTTTCAAACGGGGCGTACATCGACACTTCCTTCACTCAACCTCCTAACCCATTTCCCTCACCCTTAATTCCTTTCCTGCCAAGGCTGTGCTTTAGCATCATAGGGTGGATGCCCTGTTGCCCCTGAGCTTTGGCAACATCATATATATATAATAAAAAAAGGCTTACTTGATAACTTGGCCTTGGGAGGACCGTACCACTTCTCAACCTGGTTCATCGACGTTGGGGCCGGGCACATTCAAGCCCTATAAATCACCGGGATTAGATGGCATCATCCCAGCTGAACTACAATCAGCTTCCGAGATACTGATTCCGTGGCTAATGGTCATTTATGAGGCTTGCCTTAACTTCACCTATATTCCATCCTCACGGACGAAGGTGAAGGTGGTCTTTATCCCTAAAGGAGGAAAAGCCTCACACTATAAGCCCAATGATTTTAGGCCCATTAGTTTCTCCTCCTTCCTGCTCAAAACCTTGGAGAGACTCTTAGATGTATATATTAAAGAGACAATCAATCCTTCCAAGTTGTCTCTTTCGCTACATGCTTACACTAAAGGTAAGTCCGTAGAAACAGCCCTGCACGAACTTACCACAATCACAGAGCTTTCGCTACTATAAAAAGTATACTCACTTGCAGCCTTCCTTGATATTGAGGGTGCCTTCAACAATATCAGGTCAGAGGCGATAATGGCATCCTTGAGGAGGCTTGAAATTGACGATCCTCTCATTAAACTTATTGACCTCATGCTAAAAAGCAGGGTCATTGTTTCAGGTTTGGGAGGATCCAATATCCAAAGAGTGGTAACCAGAGGTAATCCTCAGGGAGGAATCCTTTCACCACTCTTCTGGAACTTAACTTTGAATGAGTTATTTACAGAGCTGGAGTTGTCCGGTCACAAGGTTATTGCCTACGCCGACGATATTGCCCTGATATGTATAGATAGATAAGCACCCCAACACACTGGCTGAAGTGTTACAATACGCCCTCTCCAGGATTTTATCATGGAGTGATGGGTGCGGTTTGGGTATAAACCCGAACAAAACAGAGGTAATACTCTTCTCTCGGAGGAATAAAATACCTCTTATTAACTGCCCTACACTAAACGGGGTTAGGCTGCAACTGGGTAATCAGGTTAAGTATCTAGGTCTAGTCCTAGACAGAAAACTTACCTGGAAGCCTAACATCCAGGAAAGAGTACGAAAGGCCACAGTAGCGCTGTACTCGTGTAAGAGGGCTATAGGGAAAATATGGGGTATGGAGCCACGTATTGTGCATTGGCTCTATACAAGTGTCATACGACCTATACTTATGTATGGGGTCATTGTTTGGTGGCCGGCTCTAAATATATCAACCTATCACAAAGCAAAGGATAAAGTTCAGAGGGTGACAACACTGCTGATAACAGGTGCCCTTAGAACCACACCTTCTAAAGCCCTGAACACTATTCTCCACCTGCTACCATTGGATCTCTATGGTAAGCAAACCGCATCCTCAGCCGCTATTAGGCTTAACTCAATCCAGACCTGGAAGCGAACTGACTTCGGTCACTCCAAAATATTGGACAGTAGAACTGCCAGCAATATCGACTATACCTCGCCCAAGCCTTTCTTTGGAACAAAACTTGACTCCTTGTTTCCCACCAGATCGGAATGGAAAGAAGGTCCTCCCCAATGGGGGAAGTCGGTGCATCTATACACCGAGGGCTCCAAATTGGAAGGCAAAGTGGGTGGAGGCATCTTCTCGGAATATTAGGACCTCGATGTCTCATTCCGCTTACCTGACTACTCCAGCGTGTTTCAGGCGGAAATCATGGCTATAAAGGCAGCTGCGGACCGCCTGAATGATCTAACGCTACCCACAGACAATATATGTATTTTCACAGATAGTCAGGCCGCTATTAAATCCCTCTCGGGAGTATACACCAGCTCCAAAACGGTAATAACATGCCGGCGCTAAATGTCATAGCTGAGCATCTGAAAGTACGACTCATCTGGGTGCCTGGACATAGTGACATTCCGGGCAATTACAGAGCCGGCGAACTAGCGAGAATCGGTACCACTCGTCCTGATTCGGACATTTACCACCAGCTGGATAAACCGCTGGCCACATGCAAACTGGAACTGTCACAGGAGTCTCTCAAGATTGAAAACACTAATTGGCACGAGGAACACACCCGACAGATATGGCCAAAGCTTGACCCTAAACGGTCAAGGGAGCTCATCTTACTCGGACGCAAAACAATTAGCAGTACCGTGGCCGTTATCACGGGTCACTGCCTCATAGGCAGACACGCCGATAGACTGGGCGCGACTTCAAACGACTTCTGTTGGAGTTGCCATGACGAAGAGGACCCCATACTTAACCTCCTCGGTAACTGTTCGGCCCTAGCCAACCGTAGGAACCGGTTTCTGGGTTCCTCCTTTGAAGAGTTAACCGAACTAGGCTCCACTAATGTCAGGGACCTGACTTGATTTATCAGGAGTTCGAAATGGTTCCCGACGACGAGTTAGGGATGTACAGCCTTCCCAACCTAGTCAAATCTATTTTGACTTTCCGAGAGCTGGCCCCACTGGAGACAGGGAACTTGCTCGGTATACCAGGGGGGAACATGTCCACCCTCCTATTACTTAGGTTACTTTTATGGGGGTTGCTAAACTTTTTGTAGCCTCAACGTGGTATCAAAATGGGCCTCCTTGGCCTAAGTATGCCTCCTTAGGCAGCCACTTTAACCTAACCTAACCTACCACTGGCTACAAACCATCCAATAGACACACAATCGCATAACACCTTGGATTAGGGGAGTTTGATTTATAAGAGTTTCGGTCTCCTTGCCCGACAACAATTAGCCGGTACCCTTTTATGTCGGAACTTCTGGAGCCTGTTAACAACCGTCCCACGTGGAAGGTGAAGTTAGACTTCCTATATTACTATCAGTGACGACACACACTCTAGACCTATTTAACTTTTAACTCGTGGGCCGATTTGGATGGTCCTTTTTGTTGTACAGAGGGGGAGGGGAAGTCTAACCAGTCGACCGATTTGGATAATTCTGTTTCTGTTGGAGAGAGCATCTTTCCTGGTGGATACCAGGAGAAAAAATTGTTGATTGAGGGGGGGGGGGGGGGAGTATGATCCCCCATTGCTTATAGGAGAAAAAAAGTTTGGCCTAGGGTGGGGGAGGAGTAGTTGAACTTCGTAACGCGTGGACCGATTTGGATAATTCAATTCAAATTGGCCTGGTTGCATTTCCCGCCCCACTCATTGCATGGATTAAGTCGTATTTATTTAATAGGACTTATAGAGTGAGTTTTCGGGGCGTGCTTTCTGATGCTTTTGTGGCTCCTTATTGCGTTCCCCAGGGTAGTCATCTTGGTCTTTTGTTATTCATCTTATCTATTGATGATATTACTTATTTGCTTCAAAGAAGTAAAATTCTTATTTATGCGGACGATATCAAGATTTTTCTCCCAATCAAATCTTTTGTTGATTGCGACATCTTGCAGTCGGCCCTACACATATTTTATAGCTGGTGTGGCAATAATAGTCTTAAATCTAACATTGGGAAATGTCAGGTTATTACCTTCTCGAGGTCCCCAAACTACTGTACTTTTCAGTACAATTTTGATGGTACTTGTATTCAACGGGTGGAAAGTGTGAAGGACTTGGGTGTGTACTTTGATAGACAACTTAACTTTATCCCTCACATTAATAATATCGCTTCCAAGGCCAACTCTATGCTCTCACACCTCTGTATACATCCTTTGTTAGACCACTGCTGGAGTATGCTAGTCCGGTTTGGTATCCATCCGTTTTACAGATCTCACATTAAACGTATTGAATTCGTTCAGGGTAGATTTGTCAGATCGGCCCTTCGTACTTTGCCCTGGGGGGGACCCTCTTATTCTGCCTCCATATGAAGAGCGATTTGGACTGCTAAAACTTGCTACTCTCGAGAAGCGTCGTTGGTTGCTGATATATTATAATATTTCTACATCAGCTTCTGCAGGGGAAGATTGACAGTAAGGAACTTTCTTCCAAAGTTTTACCTAGAGAACTGTCCTACTCGCGCACTAGGTATGGTATGTTTGAGCCAGTTAACCGCATGTGTAGGTTTGCTAATGATGTTAGTGATGTTTTCAGCACTAACGTGGACAAGGTTACATTAAGAAGAAGCCTATATAACTCCCATCCGTAGCCATCCTGTGGCACTCACTCGTTTTTTTAAGGTGTTTATGTTAGTTTGTGTATGTATTGTATTGGTTTGGCTAAAGCGTGTGTTTTGTGCTTTTGGGTACTAATATTTTTTTCTTTTTGCATGCTGGTGTGGGAGCCTCATTCACCTCAATGTTTTGTTATGTTCTGGTGGGTAGGTTAATTGATTCCTGGCTTTTGCCTGCGAAGTGCGCCTTCTGGGTTAGAAGGGTGAATTCTGTTAATAATTCTTTTTCTGTTGGGTAGAGTATGTACCACAAAAGAAAACTTTTAGTAGGGTGGGAGTGGGGGTGGAAATATTTACAAATTAAAACAACTACCCAACCACAAAGATAATATATAAAACTATATGAACGTTTCAGCTCACGGAATCATAAGGAAGGACGATTAAATACTTTTGTTGTAGTTGTTTGTTTTGTTTAATTTGCACCGACTTCAAAATGTCGTAATAGATATAAAATGAAAAATTATGTTATGCCTTTTAGCGCTTTTTGTGAAGTCGGTTCAAATTTTTTTTAAAAACTATCATCATATACTCCACATTCTTCAATCTTTTGTAATGTGCAGTATAAATTGAAAACCCATTAATTGAATACACGTGATTCGTTTCGATTACATTTCGTTTTAGTCTTATTATATTGCTATGGCCATCAGTAATTTCAACTTCGTTAACTTTATTCTTGAAATCAAAATAAATTTGTGTTTGTAGGTCTGATTAAAAGAAGTATTACTGAAAAAATTGTACTTTTGTGTAGTAACTTGGAGAGTGTTAACTTGATTTTTATGTCAGATTTAGTTGGATTAATATGTACTCTTAAAATTAAGGGTTAAGTTAGAGCAAAAGAAGTTTAGCTTGCAACCGTATAGAGCCGTGGAATCTCTGTAGTGCATGTGGTTTTAAAAGTTCTTGAATATACATGTATATTTCGGATACTAACGTATCTTGCATGGCATGGGATGTAAGTATATAACTCGTTCACACAGAAATAGTTAAAAAGTGAACTGTTTCGTATTTATATTTCGCCCGTCCCCATGTAATATGTAGGGACTAACTCGTCAACTTAAAACAAATTTCCTAATATCCCCTTGGATAAATATAAATTTATCTTAAATATGAAGTCGCTGTATTTTTTATTAACTATGTAGTATAATATGCCAACTATTAATTACATGAAACTTTGGTGAAATAATATTTTTCTTTTCTTTCAGTACAAAAAATACCTTTTGAAGCAGGTATATACGTAATTCTTCCCATATTTTGTTGGCTGCTGGTAGTAAAAAAGGACGTATCAGATTTTGTGATTTCTAAGGATCATGCGAAGGTTGCATTCTTCCTTTTTATTGGAGCGGAACTCTTGGTAAGAGAATAACATAAAATTTAACACACGCGCGATTCATACTTATTCATAATCACCTCACCTAAAGGATGAGTGTCCATAAGCTACACGAATTATAATTTTTTTTTGTTTATATACGTGTGTGGTTTGTTTTAAGGATTCAACAAATATATATTTTTTTAATTTAAAATCACACTAGTTTTTAACTTATGCCCAAAAGATTTGCCTGGTTCGCACTTGGCCATTATTTTTTTATATCATTTTGTTTAAAGTTGAATTACATAAAATAAAGACAAAATTGTTACTTCATTGCAGTAATAAGTCACAAAAATACATAGATTGACTTGCTCGTCACTGCTGGGTGGAAATGATTCTTTACATTGTAAAAAATTTATTTAAAAGCACTTAAGATAATTTCCACAAATTAATTACTTAAATTAAATAGGTAACGCATGTTGCCTGTCTAGGCCGGTCTCAGAGCAATCAAAGTAATAATAATTACAGAAACAGCTGATAACCAAATAATAAAAATATTGAACACTATTAAAATTATAAATTTAAATTAACAATTACGTTACAGTTTGAATAAGCTTGAGTATAATAAGCTTTTATCGCCTTCTTTTTGTTCCTGATTTAATTAATTTTAATCCAAGACATCCGATTAAAAATTCGTTAGACTTAATAGACAGATTACAAAACCTTAAGACACCCTTTACTGCTAAGTTAATTTCGTTTTATGTACGGATCTTTTTTCCTAAAAAAAAAGAAGACCAATTAATTATCCAACCAAATAAACCACAAGGCCAAATCATTACAGCTTTTTAACCTCATGCAATTGTGTATTAAACAAAAGTATTTTATATTTAATGACAGAGTTTACGAACAATGTGATAGTTTGGCTATTGACCCAAGGTTTATCATATTGTGCGTTGAGTTTTTAATGAATTAGTTTAAAAAGCGATTTTTATCGTCGTTGGATCCTCTTACGAAAGATGACTTGATCTGGTATCGTTTTTACTATTTTTTAACAAAATTTTTCTCCCAAATGCAGCTTTTGTATTTCAATAAAAATAAACAAAATAAATTCAAAGTACTGTTTTGTTATCTATAGTTTTGTCCACCTTAATTTCTTAGTTTTCAGGTTGATTTGGGCTTCTCCTTTCTTTCCCTTTTCGATGCGGATTTCGGTTTACAGCGCTATTCTCATTTCGTTTTACGTGTATATTTCCATCGCGTAATGAGAAGATGAGTATCTGCGTTTTGTTCGGTGGTCTTGCTTTTGGCCCATTTTCTGGTATCCAGAGACCGAACGTATTACCCACTTTCTATATTTTTTATCATTTTCTTGTTTGACAGTACTTTTCTTGCGCTACGGTCTGTTCCTGACCATAGATTGTGGTAGTATTCCACGGTGCGTTTCTTCAGTTATTATTAATAATTACTTTCCCTCATTTTGTTTGCTTATTATTTTATTTATAAGTTATTTTCCCCTTTATATTAATTTTTTCTCTTTTGTTTGTACTTGCCTTGCTCTACGATTCCTACTCGGCCGTAGATTGTGGTAGTACTCCACGACGCGTTATTCTATTATTTTTCAAACTTTTTCGTTGTACGCTTTCTAGGGTTAGGTAGTTAGGTACATTAAATTTCTAAGAAGCGTCTTTATCCGTTATTTAGACCAGTTGAATGGACCGTGCCCTGGGCAGTGAGTGTGGCCGTTGAGGCCGTTCTTTCGGTTCTGAGACTGCCTCCTCCAGGGGGATTTCGGGCATGGGCGTTTGATTACGCAGCGTAATCTATGCCTTAAACGGCGGGATGGCATATTTGGCTGTCATCTAAATGACGGTGAGCAACAGCATTAAACCCGTAAGTGACAATAGGGGTTGATGAGGGTATGTGGAGTATTTTAACTGGGGATTGTAAACGTCACTCCTGTAGTTTGGCCTGTAATTGGTCCAATGATTGCGTACTCTCGTGCAACAGCTCGTTAGTGTTGACACCTAAAGGAGTTTTGTATATGATGCCTCTGTCCTAGTGTTCTGCTAGTATTTAGCCATGAAGGAATCTAATTCCTTAGCCGTTTCGTTTGTTTTCGGAAAGTACGCCGGTTGCGTGATCAGTAAGGGATGCGTGTTTTCGGCCTCATAGTATAGGGTATGTGATCCTATTTGTAAATGGCAGGGTTGCTTGATTACCAATATTCCCTGTCCTGAGAGGCAATGCGCGAGCAGTTGTTGGGTGAATGTAATATGCACAATGGTCGTTGTATTTAATGCATACAGCTAGGAATTTGGCCCGTTTAATTTAATTAAAATGTCCCTGGGGGTATTCGCACTTTTAGCGAACACCTAGGGTTCTCATCTAGGGGATTGAAGAGCAACTTGATTACGCATTCATCTGATTGTGTTGCCTTTGTTATCGGCGTATTTAGCAAGCCAGCGTAAATATCTTCCTCGACATCTCGAGTGACGTTCCGATATGCTTTCATGTTCTCCGGTTTTATAATAGAAATTCCTGAGTCGAAAATTGACTCGCGTAATGGGAATATTCTATTTCCGGGACCAATGAATGATTTGCTTCCGAGTGTATAGAGAAGCATCTGATTCGGTGCAACTTCATTTTAGGAAGATTGAAGATTGGTAATGTTATTCTGATAACCAATTTCACTTGCAACAAGTGTGTTCGTAGTTCCGCTGTTTTTTAGAGAATTGATTGACAATTCTGGGCGTTTGAACACGTGGCATGCGATTTATGATAAATCTCAAGGAGTGAATCAGGGGCGATCAGCAGGGAATGAATTTGATTGTTTCGGCTAGCGGTTATTATATCCAGTAGCGCCTGCTGTCGAAACTCGATTTCTACAATTTGTAGGTGTACCTCAGGGCAAGGGCTGTCAGGAGAAGTTCCTGTTGTAGCCCTGGAGGCAAAGTTGGTAATGGTGGCCTTTGCGCCAATTTTCTGTTGCGGGAAATGTGGTTACGCCATAATTCAAAACTTTTTACCTTCTGGCAATATGGCGAGTTTTTATTTTATTTGCTCTCATAAGTATTTTAAAGCGTATTGTTCTGAAGTTATTTAATGCGGATATTTTATTTCCGTGTGGCGACTTCAGGACACGGGACTACCAAGAGGAATTTCCTGGTAAGTCACTGGAGGTGGGTATAATGTCGAGTCGGTCACTGTTAAATAAAGTACATATATCCAAGGTAGGTGAGGACAACTTCAAGGCAAGAGGCTATCAGGAAGAAGTTCCTGTCTCAGCCTCGGAGGCGAATAAAATGAAACTAAGGGGTAATGTTTGATTGTGGTGGTTGTAAATTAAAATACAATTGTATAAATACAGTGAAAGTGTGGGGCATTAGCCTCATACAAAGTAAACTAGAGTAAGGGGTTCCTTGTTAAGGCATTAAAAGAAAATGTTATTATAATTATTCTCCTTGATCGGAAGTGTTTGATCGGAGTGGTTTTAAATTAGAATATAATTGTGTAGATATATTGAAAGTGTGAAGGTTTTGCCTCATTCAAAGTAAGTTAGAGTGATGAGTACCCCGTTAAGGCATTAAAAGGAAATGTTATCATAATTATCCCCCTTGATCGCGGAGTGGAGAAGCTAAGTAGGGTGTAACAATAATTCAGTCTGCCATCAGAAGAAATTTCTAGATATAGCATTAAAGAGATGGAGTTTAGGTGGTCCAGTCTCTGACTGAATTTTATAAGAGTTGTTTCGAATTTGTATTCCATCCTGTGTTCTTTCCAATTATGGGGTACCGTGCAGAAAATGGATTCAAATAAGTTTATAATGAAGTTGGATTGGACCCGATTGGACCGAGTTGTTAAAGTGCTTCTTCGTTGTGCCCTTCTTGATTTTGTGCTGGCTTTGCGTTACGATCTTCATCTCGACCGGTAGCACGCCCTTAAAGTTTTTTCAACTTAAATTATCTGTTCATAGAATGGCTTAAGACGGTTGTTGTGAACCGTGACTGTACGTTTACCCATTTTTATGGTAGTTTTTACTGAGGATGGTATACCGATTATCAGATATGGTCTTACCCAGATTTGAGAGACCTTGTGTTTTCGACTTTCGCTCTTGAGTAAGAACTTGTCACCTATGTGAAAGGATAAGGGTCGAACAGCTTTATCGTAGTATAATTTCGACCGTTGTTTACTAGCGAGTAGGTTTTTGCGTGTCGTGGCATAAGACCTTTGGAGCATATATCGTAGGATCTGATAGTAGCTCTCGTGATTATACACGGGATCAAAGTCTCGTTTTAAGTTAGATGGAACATCCGCCATGAAGCCGTAAAGGCAGTCCATGGGAGTTAATTTCGTCAGTTCGTGTACACTGTTGTTGATTTGGGATTTTCGTCCATTATGGTACGTAAGTATTTTATGAGTGGTCTATGGGTGGTAGGCAGAAGTTTGGTACTTCTTCACCCGTAGCAGTTTACATACCTTTTTAAACAGGTCACTCAGGAAGTTACTTCCCTGATCAATGACTATTCGCTTAGGGATGCGGTAGCGCCTTGTCACTATATCTATTTGTATCTTCAATAACACGGTCGAGAGAGCGCGAGAATTCTGCAAATTGGACAATCCCCTATTTAAAACGGTTAGTGTCCTCTTTAAAATTTCAATTTGTGCGAGTCTTTCCTCGCGTTGTTTAGTTATCTTCTGGTCGAGGGCATCGCAATGAGGCACGGGGAGTTTGTCCGATTCTTGCGCTTTCTCTAAAACTTTATTTAGAAAACTATTTAGAGGCCGGACACACCGCATTGTCCGCGTTCGACAAAGTCCAGCGTAAGGCTATTAAACTTATTGACGATACCTCAATCTCTGAGGGCCTTGACTCTCTGGAGCATCGATGGAATGGCGGTTGTCTCTCATTCTTCTATCGCTATTTCCATGGCCATTGTTCTAACGAAATTGCTAGCCTGATTTCTTGTAGACACATGACAACGCGCGATACAAAATCTACAAGTCGCTCCCACCCCTATACTCTCCAGGTCAAATTTGGACGTACCGTCAAATTTCGGGAATCTTTTCCAAGCAGGACAACACGAATGTGGAACAGTTTATCATCTTCAGTTTTTTCCTCGTCTTATGAGCCTGAAACTTTGAAACGGGGCCTACATCGATACCTCCTTCACTCAACCTCCTAACGCATTTCCCTCATCCTTAATTCCTTTCCTGCCAAGGCTGTGCTTTAGCATCATAGGGCTTCCCCTATATATATATATATATATATATATATATATATATATATATATATATATATATATATATATATATATATATATATATATATATATATATATATATATATATATATATATATATATATATATATGTATATATATATATATATATATATATATATATATATATATATATATATATATATATATATATATATATATATATATATATATATATATATATATATATATATATATACTTACATATATATATATTTATATATACTAACTTACTTGATAACTTGGCCCTGGGAGGACCGTACCACTTCTCACCTTCTTACTTGGGGCCAGGCACAGAGCCGACAGTTGCTGCTGCAGTTGCTCGGTTTCTTGAGTGTCCCCAGGTGGATTCTGCGGATGGCCTGGCTTCTCGAACTAGAACTGTTGATTTTTGAGAAGATTGTTGCTTTGCCTGCTCGGACGCGTTGTCCTTTGAGACGCCCGGCGTTGAAGTTGAGACAGCTCTTGGTAGTTTGCTGTTGGTAGACAGTGATGGCGGTGAACCTTCGCCTGAGGACTTGTATCTCACAAAAATTTTGGGCTGGGATTAAGCCCGCTAACTTCCAACGGTGGCACTTGGGTGCGTGAAGTGGAGTTAGCTGCGTGCTCGCCTAGAGCAGAGGCAGTTAAGTTGACTAACTCCTAGCGTTGGGGGTGACTTGTTGAGCAATTGAAGACCCAACAGTGGTCAGAGTTTCCCCTTGCTGCTAATTCGTAAGATCATAGTTTTTAAAGCACTTCCGGTTGTTTAGGCTTCAACCAAGCTTCCCCGATCCTACCGGTAGCGCCAATTTTTTGTTATATCTCTGTCTTATAATGGTTCCAAGGAGGACAAACAACGTGGCGTTAGATTACGAAATAAACACCAGACTTAACTATCTGCACTTTAATTACTTTAATACAATAAACTTTTCTAACACTTAATGTCTTTAAGAAATACACACTGTACTTAACTATGTAAACTTTACTTAATTTGGTACAATAAACTATTCTAAACGACCAACCTAATCCACACACGAACGATTTCACTATAGCGACCAGCCAGTGCCGGGGATAGAAACAGACTCTCTCGTTGGTAACCGATTTACACAAGAAAAGAGCTTTCGCTCTTTTTCTTGGTTTTTCTATTTTGTCCTTCGTTCTTTGGACAAAGTCGCTGTAGATCGTTTCGTTCACGCTGATTAAGCAAGTTTCTTTTGCTTATCGCATATTTGGCTACCGTGTGAAAAGAATGTCGACGGTAACTCGAGTGTGTTGATTATCATGAGTTGGATTTGAATACATGGCAACTTTGTTGCAACGTAACTCATTGTATGAAATCCAACTCATTAAATATTTGTCGGTTTTTAATTTTGTTTTTTCATGATTTGAATACGAATCCAATCTGTAACAAAGCTTATCCAGTTATCTTACCAAAATCTTTATATTGATAGTGGATACACATGAACGTACCCTGCGTTAATGTCGTTCTTTCACGACTACGAGAAAAGTACTGGATTATCAAGGCTCGCCAAGCTGTTAAATCTACTAAACAAAGCTGCAGTACTTGCAGACGTCTGATGGGAAAACACGTAGAGCAACCATTTGCATCTTTACCTCGAAGCAGACTACATGCATCGCGATCTTTCGAAACAAGCGGTGTAGATTTCTCTGGACCTCTCTATGCAAGAAATTCATCAGACGAAACGGCTACTCGAAAAGTCTACTGACTGATTCTTGCATAACGGCTCTAAGACGATTTTTTGCTCGTCGTGGAATTCCAAGATTAATAATTTCTGACAACGCTAGCACTTTTAAACGCTCCTCGCTGGATAGGGTTCTAGATTCAGAAGGTTTGGAAGGATACATAAGCAACGAAGGGATTACCTGGAGATTTATTGTTGAACGAGCAGCTTGGTGGGGCGGGTTCTGGGAGCGCCTTGTAAAGCTTGTTACGGATGTTTTGAAAATTTCTATTGGCCGAGTTACTCTTGCAGTAGAGCAGTTTGAGACTCTTCTACTAGAAGCGGAATCGGTGATAAACGCTAGAGCACTAACATATATCAGCGACGACCCGATCGAATTGATACCTTTAACACCAGCACATTTTTTGTTGGGAACCTACCCATCGAAATTGGAATTAAGCTCTCATGAAGCGCCGGACAAAGTCATACGTTCAAAGTGGAAAGCACGATCTCGATTGTATTACTTATTTTGTAAGCATTTCAAGACAGATTCTCTTCAAAGGTTACGATCAGCTCATCACGGAAGTCAGTCATTTTCTAAACAAGTGAAAGTCGGAGAGGTGGTTATCGTAAATGAGCCAACAACTAAGCAAATTTTCTGAAAACTTTCTATTGCAGAAAATGCGTGACGGAAAAGTTCGCGCCTGCGAATTGAGATTTGGAAATGGAACTAAGTTAAGACGAGCTGTTCAACACATTTATCCACTGGAAATCACCAATTCATTGCCGGCGGGAGGCTGTGAAAAAACTTCTGGAACTTAAGATGGCAACTCTGTCCAACGCATAATTTCTCATCACAGTAATTTCTTAATTACGCACGCAATTAATAAACTCTGTATAATTTAGTTACGGTATTTCATTTTAATTGCTTTTCCTCTGACATTCACCGATAATGTTACTACTGCAGAAGGTGAAGTCTTCTTTTAAAAAATAATTCCGCACTTGGACATGTTACCACTGCGAGAGGTGAAGCCTTCTTCTCGACAATTCCACAGAGATGTGCGGGATGTGAAGTCTTCTCCTCGATAATTCCGCAGGTGGAAATGTTACTACTGCAGAAGGTGAAGTCTTCTTTTAAAAAATAATTCCGCAGGTGGAAATATTAACACTGTTATGTGTGAAGTCTGATCCTCGATAATTTCGCAGGTGGAAACGTTAGACATCCACCAGCTGAGAAATCTATTATAAGATTTCAACAGGATCTTGCGATGCTGACCTAGCGGAACTTGATTTCCGCTAGGGTTTCAAAAGTTGACCTCTGTTCCAATGGGCTTCCTACGTCTTCAAAAGAGGACAAAAAATATATATCCAAAATAAAGATGTAGATGAACGCCCATGTGATGGTTCTTCACTCACTGGCTGAAGAGAACTTGCAGCTGTTTGTTGTGTTTCGGTAGACGAGGTATCGCTCAGTTGCAGGGCATTGCTGTAGCAAGGTTTCAAGCGATTTTGTGTTATTTTGTGTTCTTTTTCATTAATTTTGAAGGTGAAAAAATGCTGAAAGAGTTTAATAACCTGGTGTGGCCCGTTATACGGTGGTTGTAGCGAAGTACGTACGTCATCATTTCTAACGAATACATACATGAGTACAGGAGTCTAAGTTTTTGAATTTAAAATTTTTTGGTAAGTATGGTTTATACTAGACATTGGCTTAAATTCAGCAATCGTTTGTTTTAGTTGGGTTATGAACTCGACTGGAGACTTCTTATTTTTTGATTCACTCAAAAAATTGTAAGGGAGTCGGATAGCCTCTATTTTGTCTGGTAGAATTACCAGAGAAGAGACGAGATGATCCACAAATTTTACCTCGCTTTTAGCGAAGTTACATTTGTCAACATTTAAAATAAACCCGAATTTGTGAAGACGTTCAAAAATGATGTTTAAGTGTTCGAAGCGACTAAGATATTGTAACGTAAATGGGGCTCTTCGGGCTCGACGGATTAATTAAGACACTTATTTAGTCACAAATCTTCACAATTTTATTAGTCTTCACTTAATTAGTTCTCTTTACAATTTCCTTTACACGTTTTCTTCACAATATAGCAACGTTTCATTTTTCTAATTATCAGTTATCACTTCACGGGTTAAAATACAACTAACTAACTAGGCTGCTACTCAGCCCTATTTATACTACTTAGCTTAATTCTAGAAGGTGCAGCAACTTAGTTCTAGAAATTTCCGTTATTCATTTCCAACACACCAAGTCACCACAGGTTCGAGTCGGCCTTGACTTCATACGGCATCTGACGTTTTTCTAGTTTCCGGAATTCGGGACATGCGCATTGTACAGCTCGATTTCGTTTTCATCACGTAACCTATGCCAGACTACAGTGCATGTTACACTGCCCCCCTCTTAGAACTATTCGTCCCGAACAGTTGTATCTCCTTGGTATGGCTTTAATCGGTCAATGTGCACGATCTTCTTTTTGTCTTTTGGTCCTCGCTGTATCCTGTAGACCATATCGAGTAGGAAAATTGAAAATTGGATAATCGTAGTAAACTTGTAATTTGACTCATACACACAAATGTGGCCAGACAAAAATTATCAGTTACATATAGTACATTACAACAAGTAAAGTTTCCTCGATTTAGGAAGTAACATTTTGTCATGTTACTACGTTTATTGCGGTAATTCCGAATTTCAAGGGAATTTTACTCTTAAGCAAATTTTATTAAACTGCAAATGTACTTCAAAGAGAGCAATTTGTACTCCATTTATCGAAGTAAAATTGATAATAGTTGGTCACTTTACTGAGGCTTTCGTGTAAAATGATAGCTGGTTTGCGGCGTCATTTCCGAAGAGTTTTTTGAACAAGTCAGATGTGCGGTTGCGTAGTGAACTGCAATTTATATATATATATATATATATATATATATATATATATATATATATATATATATATATATATATATATATATATATATATATATATATATATATATATGAGCCGATAATTTTGAAAGTGGTGCAAGTCCATTTTGGAAGTACTTTTAATTTTATTTTCCAATTTATTAAAAAAATTTAACAAGCTTGAAATATTTTTGTCGTAGTAACTTTTAAACATAATAACCTTTAGAATGAAAACAACTCTATTCAAGATCTTACGCTTATTAATAACTTCTTTTTTAACTGAAGTCTCAAATTTGGCAGATTTCACAAGTGGACTTACTCCACTTTCAAAATAAATGGCTCATTTAAGTTGATTGATTGACATTCTTGAAATTTCTTTATAATACGTATAAAAATGCTTTTTATGCTGAATCAGAATGAGTTATATATACACTTCCCCTCCCGTTTACTATATTACCATTACAGGAGTAATTTCACACTGCGAAGAATTAAATTTACATTACATACATATTAATAATACTATCCATGTGGGTATTTTTACCATGCTGCGTTGCAATTTTACTGTTTGCCTGTCTGTATTTTTACAAATGATTAATGTAAACCCCATGTGAATATGTCCATACTTGAATAGTATTTTTACCTTTAGCGATATCGATATTACATCACGTTGTAAAATTGCGACGTTTACTCAGCATAAGAAGTGAAATCAACGTCAACCTTCCTCCTACATTCGCCATTAGTAATAGTCACCTCATTTAAATAATTCATGATGCAAAGTAAGGAGAGAGATAGGCAGTAACCGGGTGCAGCTCCTGGATTTTGATTAAGCATCTCTCCGAATTAGGAAGAACAGCGTCTAATAAATATCTGATTGTCTTTAAGGTACTATGTGCACTGGGAGGCGATCTAATACAGCGCCATCTTCCACAAGTCGAAAAAATGGTTTGAATAATATCTACATACACGCAGTCCAATATATACAAATTCAAAATTAAATTGAGAAAGAAATATTAATTTTGAAAAAACTTTATTTACTTTGAATGCTGCATGATTTATTAGTCTTTCTTGAAAGAAGTTAAAGGCGGTACGCTTGTCCCTCATTAGCATTTAATTTCAAATTTTTGTTATTTTTATGCCTTAGGTTCGGCATCATGTAGCCTCAAGCAAAAAAATCTAAAGAATTTACGTCAGGACAGAAGGTCATTCAAACTTCGACAAAAGCTTACTAAATCGTGTAGACATCACTTCTGTATATTCGCATTATGCGAAGGCTTGAAGCAGTAATAATCGTCTCCAATTAATTTTTGGCAGTTTGGAAGTACAACTTTTTGATGAACTCCACGCTTACGATATTGAGCGTCTACTTTAAGTTCTTTTTCAATAATAATCTTGCCTCTTTTGCAAAAACCTTCTGAAACCCTAACTGGTCACATTAAGATCATTTTCGGAAATATCAGGTGCTTTCGCGCGACACGTCTCAGTTTGTCAATTGTACAGCTGTTAATGTAACGAACTTTTCCAATTTGAAATTTAGAAAATAATATTGCTTTCTGTTTGCTAAGGACACTATTTCGTCCGTTGACGCAAATAGCAGCTACTAAAATATAAATAAATTCAAACCCTTTTAAAAAATTCACCGGTACTAGTTAATATTCTTCAACTGAGACAACTGATACGTGAAAAACCAGTCTCACTTGCTCAGTTGTTCAATATGTATAGGGAAAACCGGGGCTATTTGACACAAGCTCTTTATTTGAAAATGAAAACCCGTATTATCGAAGCTATTTTATCAGAAAGTGACGCGTAGCAAACACAAAATTTGAGGAGGTTAGCTATGATTGTGGAAGCGTCTTTTCGGTGAAATTTGTTTTTGCGTATCGTACGAAAATAAATCGAGTGCAGTGAAAATCAGTGGAAATAAAATTTTTTTTGTTAGAAAGGAAAAGGTAAGTTGTGTTCTTATGCGTAAAGTGTCTGTTAAATTATGATGGACGGGATTTGTGCACTTATACTAGGCATAGTGGTTAATTAGTCGACGGTGTGTTTGGGCATGCATCGGGTTTATTCGATACAAATTGCACGGCGCTATTTGATACAGCTGCAAATTGTGTATTTTCATGTTTTTATGCATTATTGTGTTCCTTTTTTGCAGCAAAATGGTACGAACATATAAAAGGAAGCGACAACCGGTGAATTTAGGAAAAAAAGAAGAAGAAAGTCACAGTGGCGAAAAAAAGGAAGAAATGAAATTTTAATTTCATTAATTTTTTTATTTTAATAAGTTTAAATAATTTTTTGCTAAAATTTTAATAAAAGTCAATTTTTTGTTTCTAATTTTATTTCCTCGACTGTTGTGTTTTTATATAAACATATATGTATGTAGAACTTTGATTTTCTAACCATATTAAATTAATAGCCAACGCTATATAGAGTAAGATAATTAAAAAATTTTCTTAAATGAAATAGTTTTTTAAAAAAAAGTTGAACCGACTTCACAAAAAGCGCTAAAAAGCATAAAATAATTTTTAATTTTATATCTATTACGACATTTTGAAGTCGGTGCAAATCAAACAAACCAAACAATTACAACAAAAATATTTAATCGTCATTTCTTATGATCCCGTAAGCTGAAAGGTTCAGGTAGTATTATGTATTATTTTGAATTGTGGTTCTGTAGTTGTTTTATTTGTTTAATTTGCACCGACTTGAAAATGTCGTTATATATATAAAATTAAAAATTATTTTTTACTTTTTAGCGCTTTTTGTGAAGTCAGTTCAGCTTGTTTTTTTAAACTATTTCATTTTTCACTTTTTAGTGTCTTCGACTCTATACAAAAGAACCATCCAAATCGGACCACGCGTTAAAAGTTAGTTTTAACCCCCTACCCCACCCCCATTCCACTAAACTTTTTTTCTCATGGTATCAATCAAGGAACATACTCTACCGAACAGAAAAGAAATCATCGAAATCGGTCCACGCGTTACGAAGTTACTACCCCTACCCCTCCCCCACCACCACTATAGGGCCAAATTATTCTCCTATTAGCAATGGGGGATCACACTCTATACAACAGCAAAAGAACGATCTAAATCGGTCCACGCGTTACAAAGTTAGGTTCCACCCCCCTTCTCCCACCCTAACCACACGAACAATTTTTTTCTCGTGGTATCAACCAGGGAGCATACTCTACCCAAAAGAAAAAGAAGTATCCAAATCGGTCCACGCGATACGAAGTTAGACTACTCCTCCCCTCGCCCAACCCACCACCCTAGGCCAAATTATTCTTCTATTAGCAATGGGTGATCACACTCTATACAGACGCAAAAGAACCATTCAAATCGGTTCACGCGTTACACAGTTAGGTTCCAGTTCCCCTCCCCCCCCCCCCCCCCAACCCACCAACATTTATTTTTTCTTGGTATCAACCAGGGAGCATACTCTACCCAACAGATAAGAACTATCCAAATCGGTCCACGCGTTACGAAGTTGGACTACTACCCCCTCCACCCCCACCCCCCACTAAAGGACCAAATTAATCTCCCATTAGCAACGGGGGGATCATACTTTTTAAAACAGAAAAAGAACCACCGAAATCGGACCACGCGTAACCCCCCCACCACACTCCTCTCAAATTTTTTCCTCGTGGTATCAACCAGGGAACATACTCTACCCAACAGAAAAAGATTTATCGAAATCGGTCCACGCGGTATAAAGTTAAACTACCCTTCCTCCCCTCTCCCCACCCTAGGCCAAATTTTTTTCTCCTATTATCAATGGGGGATCATACTTTGTACAACAAAAAAAGAACCATCCAAATCGGGCCACGCGTAACAATTTCTCCGAAATTCATGTAATTAGTACACCCCTTTTTTTATTATTTTTTGGATTGCCCATCTTATTACCTTTCGAAAAAGGTACAACATGGCAAGGTATACGAAGGATTAGAAAAATCGCATCCTTAGAAATCCCTGACTACCTAATTATTTTATTGCACTTTAGGTAGGCAATTCTTGAAATAATAAAATTTTTAAGATAAAGGGTCGAAAATGTTGTTAACAGCTAATTAATTTTAATTATTGCTGCAAAAAAGTTATAACAATTTTAGTGCAATTTTGTTTTAATGCCGATATTAGATTGTGTTAGCCAGAATTCACACCCTTGTATCCTAGCGTTCTGTTACTCGTACCTAAGGGAAATTTTGCTATAAAACAGGGTCAGTCAGCAAGGATATCTATCATACTTGAAAAATAAATCAATAACTACGGTTGTTTTTAAGCAAAAATTATTAAAAAATGTTAAAATTAACATTTGAGGAATACGCGGATATTATTTACATTTATAGTGTAGTAGACGGAAAAGAGATAACGACTGTACTGGAATATCAAAGGAGATTCCCTAACCGGCGTGCACCCCAAAGAGGGGTATTTACACGGACTTTCCACAGAAACAGGAAGTGTAACTTCACAAGACATGGAGACACGACCCGAAACTTCGGGAACTTCTGCCGACATCGAGCAGCAAATAATCACCATCAGGAGGCAGGACCCTGAGGCTAGCACGAACCGAGTCGCAAGGCGATTAGGAGTATCGTAATCAAAGGTTTGAAAGGTTATTCACCGAGGGAGATTACGCCCATATCATCATCACCCAGCCCAAGGACTACTGGAAGGAGATTCCGAGAGAAAACTGAAATTTAGCACTTGGCTTCTGAAACACGACATTGACGATAGAGCGTTTGTGGACCGCATTCTGTCGACAGATAAATTTCAATCCGCCAGAAATGATATCAGGAACTTCCATAACCTCCATACCTGGTCGAACACTAACTCACGCAGAGCAAAGGTTTTCTCATTCCAGCAGAGATTCAGTGTCAATGTTTGGGCTGGTATCATCGGCAACCATTTGGTAGGACCATTAATTTTGCCGCAAGTGCTTAGTAGTGAAATTAATGCGGACTGTTTGAAAAATTCACTGCCACATCTAATGAAGGATAACCCAATGGATAATCTTAGGGGAATGTTTCACCAACACGATGGAGTGCCAGCGCATACTACTAACATTGTGTAGGTAATACTAAGTGAAACATTTCCTAACCGCCGGATTGGACGAGGTGCACCGATTCCTTGGCCTGCTAGATCTCCAGATCTTACCCCATTGGACTCATTCTTATGGGGAACAATGAAGGATGAAGTTTATTCAAGCCCAGTTAACAATAGGCAGGATTTAGTTAGCCGAATTGGGAATGCAGCGATGAAAATACGGGAGAGGCTGGCAATAATACGCCTTAAACAGGGACTTAGAAGGAGATTGTAGGCATGCATCCAAAGTGGCGGTGGACATTTGGAACGGCTTTTGTTACTTATCAAGATTAATTGTAATTATTTTTATATTCAATAAAAAGCATTTTAGAATTAATTTGAGTTTGATTTCTTAAATTTGTTGATTTTTATAATATTGTCCGATAGGATTTCTAAGTATAAATTTCTACGAGGACATGTTGCATCTTTTTGGAAAGGTAATAAGATGAGCAATCCCATAAAAATAAAAGAGAGTTGTACTAATTACATTAATTTCGGAGAAAATTTGATAAAATGAAGAATTTTAGGTAATCGGAAACCATTTTTTTCACTTTTGGAAGTGACTGTACATGCAATGGTAGGAGTTAGATCAATATTGTTGACATTTTTGGAAAGGTCATTAGGATAGTTGTTTTTTAGCGTTTGTTTGATGTCGCTATGTTGGGTAGATCAAAAGATAAAAATAAAAGAGTAATGTGCATACCATGAAAAACTGAAATTTATGAATCACCCTGTAACTCCCAAACGGTTGCCCCCCCCCCCTGCCAAACAATGTTTTTTTGTCTAGTTGAGATCTATCACCCTACTTATTTTGGCACGTCAGATCTGAAACACTCTATATATCTATAAGCTGTCAGTTTACTTTGTTTGATCTGAAAGGTGTATTATAGCCTCAATTATATAATGACTCAGTAGTTGATTAATATATATGTGAATAAAGGGTCTATTTCAGACCAATATTTTGTATTTAGGTTGCTATTCGTTAATTTGAAAATTTCTGATTTGATTTGGGGAATAGGGGTTAAGATATCTTGTGGGCAGAACAGCTGCCATAGCGTAGAATAGCATAAACGAAGCATCGCACTATTATTATAGAACGAGTTATTTTGCCATTAACATTTTGTTTGTTTGTCTACTAACTATGGGTAAATAAAAGTTACCCACAATTTGCTTATTTAGGTTGACAAGCACATTAGTAGACTGCAAAACAATAATAGCAGGTTAACGTATATTTAGGATACTTAGAATTATATTTTGTAAAGTAGTAAAGTTTTAGATCTCCGAAAAATCTCAAAATGATAATATCTCGAAAAATGAAGCAAAACGAAAAGATTGTTCTACTATAGTTAAGGCTATAATCATTTACCATCTCATTTGATTCATCCTATATACAGACAGAAAGTTTCTTAAATAAATACAGTTAAATGTGTATAAAAAAATTTCTTGAATTAACTAAATTATTTAAATATTGTTTGGGCATTTGGTAATTTAAGCCAGCTCTTTGCGTTCTAATTTTACCCTTTTTTAATTTTTATAATTTTAGGTGATGTCATTTTATAAACGTGAAATTATTTCCCTACTGTTTCTTATATCTTCTATAATCAACGGGAAGGCGTTATTAAGTATAATTGAATGTATTTTTTCTGGGTTATTTTAAAGTTATTATTTTAGGGAAGCCCTTCACCTGGACGCATTTTCAATGGCTAACATCGCTTTTATCTTTGGCCACATTTCCATATTATTCAAGTATTAGTGAAATGAAAAGTGATAAGCTACTGTAAGTGAATTAATATAGTTTGGTGTTATTTTTAGTGTTTAATATATATATATATATATACAGAATGTTTCACAGTGCTTGTGCAAAAATTAAATTTTATGAGAGCTATAAGGGCTTGACACCTATAGGGGCTTGACAGCTATAGGGCTTGACAGCTATAGGGGCTTGACAGTATTTTACGATGAAAAAACCAGTCTTACATTTTAACGTGCATATATAGTATCTTCTAAAGTTTTAGTGCTGGAGACGTTATTAATACCTCAGTTTACACGTAACACTATGGTACTAAAGAAAAAAAATTCAATTTTTTCATTTCAAATCTTCTTGAAAAATTTCTCTATATTTTTGTAAAAATTTTTTTTTATTCTTTCCAAAGAAACTTAAAGCGGACAAAAATCTTTTACCGTTCTAAAGTTACATGACCAAACGTACAGCTGATACTTGCCATTTGATGAAAAAATTCAACCTGCCTCCTAAATTATTGATTTCTTTTACTCTTTCTGTTAAAATCTGATTGAAAGAGAACACATTAGCCACTATTTAAAACCCCAAAATAAAAAATATAAAAAGTTGGAAAATTTTTCAAGATGTTTCCCTTTGAAATGAAAACATATATTTTTACAAAATTCAAATTATACTGTCTTTAGCACCATTGTGTTACCTGACAATTGAGATATTCATAACGTCTAAACACTAAAAGTTTAATATGCGTTAAAATGTAAAATTATAGCTGCGTGGGGTGGGGGGGGGGGGGGGGGTGTAACCCCCTCTCTTTCCACCAATTTTTACTATTTCTCACCTACACTCTATCAGATCCTTCATTTTTGCACATGCACTTTGAAACACCTTATATATTATACATAAAAATACCGTCGTGGAAATTGCATCACCACGCTTTTTGTAATCAATTCCAAAAATATTACTTTCCTAATAAAAAGCATTTGAACATTTTCGTAGGTGCAGAAATGCTGAAGTTCTCGGTTAAAATATTTATGATATTGGATAGAAGTATATGATCTAACGGTACTTAATCTATAGGTCAGAATCGAAGTCTTTTGTGTAGGTGATGCATTTCTCACGACCGTGATTATATATATATATATATATATATAGATATATGTATATATATACATGCATACATATATACATATATTTTAGGTGTGTTGGCGTATTGCTGTGGATTTCAAAGGGATTTTTCTGCGAATTATATAAAGACAATTTTTGCCTTGTTCTGACGATAGTTGGAGTAGCAAATTTACTAGCTTGTATTTATTTTAATAATTACCTTCTGGAAGTACCTTTTGTGTTCTTAGCCGTTAGCTGGATCTTGGCAGGTAAGAAATACATATTAAAAATATATTATTTTAGCCTAAACGTCATGAGATCATCTGAGAACGATTTACATTGTTTGTTTTACAATTTTCTGAAAAAGCTAAGTTTATATATTAATTTGTCTTCTTACAGAAACATTTTCTTTAATGATTTTTTCTGAAAAATTTCATATTTTTATTTTTAGCTGTTTAAGGCGGTCCTCTAGTTTCTCGGCTGTTTTTTTATGGCTTTTTCAATAATTTTTTACGAGTAAACCATCGAAATAATCAATCTCATTGTTTTTGCATAATCTTTATTAACATTTAAATAAGCTTTACAAATTTTTTGAAGTCAAAATAAATAATAGAATAAAAGTTATAGTGGCCGACAGGAAGACATCAAATAAAAGAGATGTTTGATGGTGACCAAGATTGCGGCTGTTCTGCTTATCTGAAATCAAAAAACCAAACGGCATTATAATCTTCATATTTAAGACTAGTGATTGAACTAGATGAATTCTGAATTACAAAAATTGACTTTTTTATACATTTTTGAAAATTACTTTCTATTTTTTACTCATTTTTTCTTAAGTTTTTCGCTCGTAGAAAAAAAACTATCGAAGCAATCATGATAATCCTAGTTCAATCGCAGGCTTATAACATTTTAAAGATGCTGTATAAATTTGAACAAAATTGGTGCAGTAGTTTCTGAAATATCGTGGTCACCGTTTCGAAAAATGGTGTTTCGAGAAAAACGCATTTGAAAGTTCGCACATGTGATTTATACTAAAAATTTCATCTCACCGTCAATCTGCTATGCCTGGACCATACAATAGGCCTTCCTCTTCTTCTTGGAAGTCACGGCGTCTTAGGGTGCTTACATAAAGAGACAGGTTTCCGGTGCGGACAAGTCTGTTCAGGTAGCAGTTAGATTTAGGGATATCAATACAATGGTCAGCGCCGCTCGGCTTTCGGACTAGCCCGGCGCGCGCTGCGTATACCTGCTCCGTTCCAGGGCCGTAACTTGTGAACCACTTCGAATATCGAAAAATCCTTTGGCACACATTTTCTACACATGTTGTAAATGTGATTTATGAAAAAAAAATCGATTTTTTCGACCCGAGAAACTAGAGGACCGCCTTAAGCGCATAAAGCAAAATATGTAATACAACTACCAAGTGTAATTAGTCCACATCTATAGGCAGTAATATTAGCAGCTAAGACCGTCAATACTATTTCTCTGCTATGAGGTTAGAAATAAAATGTTTTTAAACTGATAATGTAATTAATCGCCAAAATTCAAACGCATAAAACTCATTACTTATTCTAAACCTTTACCTCCCAGAATTTGTTCTAAATTTAAAACTCATTTACTCATTATTTGTTCTGAACCTTTACCCCTCATTGAACATGAATTCAATACAAGAAATTCTAAGCCTCATTAAGTGAGTGCATCAAACAATGCCAACATTTCTTTTTCTGTCCAAAGTAAGAATCTTTCTTTTCAAGTTCAAATTCTTTAAACACAAAATCCACGTTTCGCATAATGACCCAATAAACCTTCACGACATTGTCGACGTATCGAATTTCACTTAACGAGTTACGTCCAATTGTGTAAACAAACTTGACCTCATGCGGCTCAGCTAACTGTAAACAAAACAGAGCCTCATGCCGCAATTGAAGGCATGAACAGCTGTGCATCATAAGCAATAGCATTGTGCTACATATCGTCGGCTTAAGTGTGAGAGAACGTATCTGGAAAACCCCAACTTTGGAGGAGATGCAAAAAACAGTATAATTTCTAAAAACATTGATTTTTTCAATTTCTTTTGAATTTTTTTCAGCAGAAAAAGGTAACAGAAAAGTAACAATAAATCGGTTTTTACAAAATTTTAACTGTAACAAAAGTTATGGTATTTCGTATACTGAGCTCAACAGTGGGTTTTTTGGTAGATACGTTCTATCGCACTTAAGCCGACGATATGCGAATGAGGCTAGTGCAATTTCTTTAACTGAGGCAATGCCCTTTAACAAATATTCTGGCCTGAATAGGTAGAATAAGAATTTCATGTTTTTTTCTGTTTCTATTTACACAACCCAACGAAGGTTATGATTGGTTGACCCAAAATCGATTCTGATAGATTCATGGAGGGAAATTACAGATAAAAGTAGATCGGATAGCAGGCGAAAGAACAGTTGGTAGTGAAATTTTGTAAAGACGAGTGTTCTGCTGTTGAACTGGAAGGATCCCCCCCACCAGAGGTAAGGCCTCCAGTTTCAACCAGAAAGTTATAAATAGTTATAAGAAGAAAGCAATATTAACGTGGAAAAGTTATAAGAAGAAAGTAAGATTAAAGTGGAAAAGTTATAAGAAGAAAGTAAGATTAAAGTGGAAAAGTTATAAGAAGAAAGTAAGATTAAAGTGGAAAACTTCTAAGATGTTAAAAGACAGATTTTTGTGTCAATAAAAGAAATATGAAAGTGATTCGTTTTGTTAATAACCTTTTTTAAACAAGAGGCTAGTGAACTTCTCCTAAGAAAAGCACTCCTAGTTCTTGGGAATTGCAACCCAAAACAATAACGTCGAATTGACAGCATTACACATGCTTTTGTCAAGGTTTTATAATCAGATTGCATGACAGTTTTTTTATAAGGATGTTTCAAAAGCTCAGAGGAAACCTTAGAATGTGTTTATCATCATCATCAACTATCCATGTACTTTTCGCTTAAATATATAGGGCGTGGTGATGGGAGGGGGGAGGTGGGGGTGGAGGAATTATTCTGTCAAAGAAGAATTTATGTTAGAACAATTAAATTTAATTAGAATTGAGTTGATACAAAATATCTCTAACTACCATCACAAGTCATATTCAAAGAGTTACGACTTTGTCGACAAGCAAACGAAATGAAGATTGTAGATTTTGTTATACTCGTTGTTGTTTGTCTTTGGCGGCCGTATTCTAACTTTAAAGGTAACATACACTGCAACGAAAGTCTTCATACACCATAACTTCTGAATTAACTTTTAATACTTAAGGAATTTTTATGAAAAATATTTATACATATATTATACACCTATTCTGAAAAATCTTCAATTTGGAAGACGTAATATGTAAATTACCAAAATTTCTAATAAATATTGCAATGAACGTGATCACGCAGCTTTGGTCTTATTAATGTAATGTAAAATCGGTTGTTAAAAGTTTTGAGTTTCACGAATAGTATTACTTTAAGTTTCGGAGGTTGTGCAATATGTCGTGGAATAATTGTCATTTTTAAGTGTGAGGTACAAATGCAAATAAAGAGTGTTTTCGATTTTGCCACCGAGACATAACACCGGGGACAACGGGAGTTACTGGGACCCTGCACCAAAGTGTCATCTGCTTCCAAGAGCTAAACCCTGTGTTCGAGTTTATTAGTGTCACCTGCTGTCAAATTACAACTGAAAATTATGGCGATTAATAAAAAAGCAGAAATTTCAACTATTATTGGTTTACTGCAGTGTTACAATAATGAAAATGAGCATTTTGTAGAAGAAGGTCTACCTGAAAAATACGAAAGTGCAATTTTCCTCTTTAAAATAAAAAGAATGACAAGAGCAAAGATTTTTCGTTTTTTCTCAATCTTATTATATGTAACAGGACAGTAAGAATAATTAATTAAATATAAAAACTCGCAGCACACAAGCACAATGCCAGTTACTTTTACTCATCTACTTCATTTGTGTTAGTAGTATCACAGCTGTTCCTGGTCCAAACCAGGGGCAACCGGTACTAGCACTAAGGGTAAAATGTGGCAAAAACGAACAATCCGAAGCAAAACTCGAGTCATGACACCACAATCTCGAACACGCATTTGCTTCTTCAAGGGACAAGTGTTAACCCCGAAGCAAAATCGAAAACACCCAAAAGCAACTGAGAAACTACTAATAACTAAGGCCTACAAGGTTTTTCATTTTTTAGAATTAGTAGTGAATTATTATGTTATTTTGACCGCTTAATCGGAATTTCGCCGTAAAATTTGTCTAGCACGTCAGAATTTTGAAATGTCCTTACCTCAAAGTGTGAAAATGTCCACTTTTACACATTTTTGTATTAAAATAAGTTTAAAATCTATAATATTTATTAGTTTCTACATGAAAAAATCCATTAAAGTGCTTATATATGTAAGCTAGAATATTAAAATTTTAGGAAATTCTATCCGATACAAATATCGTCTCGTAAATTAGCGCGTCTCTGTGTTAATTGCTACTTTGGCTGCAGTTTTTAGGACTGTGTTTTGGCCAAAATCCTGGTATGATAGGAAAAAACAGAGTTCATATTCATAATCGGCTAAACAAACTGATAAAGGAAAAAACAATTTTAATTTGCAGGCCTCTGATATTAATTCAAAGTAGAACTGAAGTGTGTATATATGTATTTTAAAATATTCAATTTCAAAATAATCTGAGAAAAACGTCCAAGAAAATATGCATCACAGTGGTGCGCTAAGAAATCCTAAAAATGTATAGCCATCAGTGCGCATAATAACATTATTCTATAAACTTTGCTGACATTGATACTGAAAGTGCAAGCCCAATGATTGAATGATTTTTTGCAATTTGTACAAAATTTTCTGAATACTTAGAGTGATTTCGATTTTTCCACCCAGACATAACACCGGAGCCAACTGGATATTAGTGTCACCCGCTGTCAAACTAAAATTGAAAATTATGGCGATAAATAAAAAAGCAGCAATTATTGGTTTCTACGAGGAAGAAACTAATGGAGATGCCCTCACATATATGTATTAGCTGATTTTCTGTGGTCAAATTTTAATGCGTGTGATGTCAAAATTAAACGATGTGCTGTCAAATTAACGAAGTTATGTCACTTTTTTATTTACTTGACGTTACAAAATTGTTGACCGATTTAAAAGTGCGGATTTAATGAAATTGGTGTAATATATATCATTAAAAATTTGATATTGGTGAAGTGAAAAAAAATTTATATATACTTTAACTGAAATTGTTAGTGAAATAAACAAGGTTTTAGTGAAAACTTATTATGAAGTGCATAGTGCAATTTTGTGCAAATAACACCCTTTGACGACAATCTGGAATATCTTATTACACCTAAGACAAGCTACCATTAAGCAGTTATTAAGAAATGGGGAAAGTTTTAAGATTAATTACGAAATATTCATATTTTACGTAAAAATGAAACTTTGTTTACATTTCAGTTTGAGATCACCAGCTGTTCTGCTAATATTCGGCACTGGCGGATAGAAAAAGTTTCTCTGGGAGGGGTTTGTGAAAATTTTTATTATATCAATATTTATGGATTTTTTGATCGTTTAATTTTATATTTATGTTACTATGAATTATGCGGTTAATAAAATAGAAATATTGACATTGATTAGTATTCTTGTACTTTAGATTCCCAAAATATGTAGTTTTAGGCCGAAAGTGGCTTAAAGTTCTTGGAAGAAGATTTTCAAGACGAAGACCTATTTCAACGAGAGCACAGAAACGAGACTAGGCAGTGATACAATCCTACAAATTAAATTAGCGCTAAATATTTTCAATAACTTGAAATGCTTTTTTCAATAGCAAAAATTCTTCGTAATTAGATTTTCATACTCGAAAGGGAAAAGTGTTTTGTTCAGAGGATTTTTTAAATCATGACATATTTCAACTCATTGAATGAGACTAGGCAGTGATACAAATTAAATTGAATATTTCCAATAACTGGAAATGCTTTTTGCAGCTATTCTTATCATTTCTGAAGAAATTCACACAAATTAAATATGTGAGAAAACATTGCATTGGGCGAATTAAATTCATCAAATTTAACTGAAGTTGCAATATTTAGTAACTTGATATTTCATTCCAAAATCGTTATCCTGATTATTCTTCTAAATCATGCTGAGATTAAGAAGAGGAACTTCCAAACTTCCAACAAAATAATTTTGCGCCGCCTGCAATGCCATTTTACTTAGTGTGGGAAAGATTCCCGCACACTATTAAAGTTGCCACGATTTTTCGAGTTTATGGCATCTCCATTAGTTTCTTCCTCGTAGGTTTACTGCAGCGTTACAATAATGAAAATGAGTATTTTGAAGAAGAAGAAGGGCTACGTGAAACATACGAAAGTGAAATTTTCCTCTTTAAAATAAAAAGAATGGAAAGAGTAAAAATTTTTCGTTTTTCTCATTCTTATTATAACAGGACAGTAAAAATAATTAATTAAATATAAAAACTCGCAGCACGCAAGCACAATTCCAGTTACTTTTACTCATATACTTCATTTCTGTTAGTAGTGTCACAGCTGTTCCTTGTCCAAACCAGGGGCAACCGGTGCTAGCACCAAGGGTAAAATGTGGCAAAAACGAACAATCCGAAGCAAAACTAGAGTCATGGCACCGCATTCTCGAACATGCATTTGCTTCTTCAAGGGAGAAGTGTTAACCCCGAAGCAAAATCGAAAACACCCATAGTTCAACACGTCAACCGGTTTATTCAGCAAGCTACAGTACAACAGCTCAAAGGGAGGTTGAGGGAATTGAAGTGCTAGAATATTATAAGAGGGAAGTGAATCATTTAAAATAATGGATTAATTTACGGAAAATTGAAATATTTTTTTATGTTCCATCTCAAATGGAGAGGAATGTTATTCAGACTCATCATGATGCATTGTGTCCTGTTGTAGTCGAAAAATGCTACGATTATTAACAAAAAAACTTACTGGTTTCCAGTAACGAGAGCAAAAATTAAAAATTATGTATCGAATTTTTAAATGCATCCATTTCTTTATGGCGACATGTAAAAAAGAAGTCGAATTACATAATATTCCTGTGAACATTAAGCCCTTTGAAGTTTTTTTTATTACGGTCCTCTTCCTACTTCGGTACATAATAAAAAAACATGTATTTTTAGTAGTTAATGGTTTTACTAGAGACACAAATCTATACACAGTTAGGAACAAAAGTAATGCAGGGGTTCTCGTGTGTCTTCGGGCGTAATTTAGTGCCTCTCTGTATTCGCCATTGTTCTAATGAAATTGGTAGCCTGATACCTTGTAGACACATCACAACGTACGATACAAGAGCTTCAAGTCGCACACTCCCTCGACATCTTATTCACTCAACTCCTTAACCCATTTCCTTTACCCTTAATTCCTTTCCTGCCAATAATCTGCTTTAGCATCTTAGGGCATCTACTGAGCTTTGGCATTATCATATACAACAAAAAAAACAGTAAAATTATTTCAGGCCAAGGCAGTTCCTTTAGTCTGACAATTTGGAATATTCTGCATTGAAAATGATATACAAAATATTAAATGCCAATTTATTGTCCAAATAATCTGTAGAATTCGACAGGAACAATACGATTAATCGGAGTACGGGAACTACGGCAAGCATATTACTATTTAGAGTTAATCAGAAAGGTAACATTACTGATAAAATCCATGATTATTTACAAGAATATATTTTATCATCAGAAAGCAGGCATCTACATTTTATAAGAGAAAAGGCAAGTCAAATGAAAGCAGGATATAAATAAAGATAACTTTGAGAGGTCATATAAACTGCCTCATAAATGTAAAGTAAGCGTGATAAAAAAAGTCGGTTATTTACCTGGAATTAACAAAAGATTTTTCTGAAACATAAAGAACCTTATGATGAAGTAAAGGTTTTACAGAGTGATAATAAGAGGGTGTGGAGCGTGGTGGCGGTGGGGGGGGGGTGGACGGTAGAGGTGGAAATATGAACCGTTTGAGAGTTACAGGGTGACTCATAAATTTGCAATTTTCATGGTATGAACATCACTATTTCATTCTTATCTTTTGATCTTTTCAACGCAAACTTTTTCACCTGTCATATTCAACAGGAATATTTCCAAGTGTATGGAAACTTGCTCATGTCCAGCCGATACTTAAAAAAGGAGAGGCATGCGACCCCTCTAACTACAGACCAATTGCACTAACCTCGATCATATCCAAAGTTTTTGAATCACTCATCAACTCTCAGTTGCTGAAATATCTAGAAAATAACCATCTTATCAACGATTGCCAGTACGGTTTCCGCGCTGGCCGCTCAACCGGAGACTTACTAACGGCTCTAACGGAGCGTTGGAATCATTGTCTCCATAATTTCGGTGAGTCCGAAATCGTCGCTCTTGATATTTCAAAGGCTTTTGATAGAGTCTGGCATGCTGCCCTGTTAGCCAAACTTCAAACATTTGGTCTGCACCCAACCCTCGTTAAATGGATAGAGAGCTTTTTGTCAGGCCGTTCAATCCGTGTAGTAATTGACGGAGTTACATCTGATTCCTACGAAATAAATGCCGGTGTACCTCAGGGTTCAGTTCTTTCACCAACCTTATTTCTTCATTTTATTAATGATCTCTTATCCCTTACTCTCAATCTTGGAATAAAGAACCAGAGGAAAGGACATCACTCGGAAAAATGTAAGCATTTTGCTATATGTAGTAGAACCCAAGCGATGTGTGCGTTTCGACATGAAAGTAGTAAAATTATGCTTGTGTACAGGAGGGGCCAACTCATTTCGATAATATTTTAAATTAGGTGTTTTTAGAATATATTCTTATAACACTTTTAATATAATATAACTTTGCCCGAACATATTTTATTAATTTACTTAATTTTACTATTTAAAAACACTTTGCTTACGCCCCAAATATTTCAGTATTACGGAGACGACTTTGATTTCAAGGCGACATTCGGTACAATTTGACATTTCAGGCGTCATTCCCCCTTAACGCACTCACCACTTGGCCTGGAAGCAAAAATGCTTATCACACGTACAGGGTTTTTACTTAAGATAGCCTTTCCTCTCGTTCTATATTCTAAGCTCTCAATCCTATTCATAGTTTTGCCGACGACAGCACCCTTGATTTCGCGTACTCATTTGATTCTGTAATGAATTGACATTTCTATGGTACTCGCTTGGTGCAGAGCAAATCGTGTTGCGTTTAATGCATCCAAAACTCAATGCTGTTTAATGTCCCTTAAAAAACGCCCAGTTCACCCCCAACCCATTTCAGTCGACGGAGTGAATATACCCAATTCACCCTCCTTTTTTTTTTTAATGGGAGCGGGGAAATGCATTTACGCACTGTGTGCCGGACTCACCTGGCCACTACCCAGTCATACCGGCTAAAACCCCCCTCCCCCCTCCAGGAGGACCACCACGGAACCGTCTAGGAGACATTACTCCACCGCGAGGGGGGAGGGGGGTTTTAGCCGGTATGATTGGGTAGTGGCCAGGTGAGTCCGGCACACAGTGCGTAAATGTATTTCCCCGCTCCCATTAAAAAAAAAAAAAAAGATCTTGGGTATTGAGATATCCAGCAATCTTAGCTGGACGGATCATATATTTGCAATCGCTAAAAGTGCGATGAAATGTTTGGGTTTTCTACAGAGATTTAAGAAATATTTCACCCCACCCGACTTAGCGTTGATCTACAAGTCCCACATAATATAATATATATTGAATATAATTCCCATATTTGGGCAGGGGCAGGACACACCGCATTGTCCGCGTTAGACAAAGTTCAGCGTAAGGCTGTTAAACTTATTGGCGATTCCTCAATCTCTGAGGGCCTTGACTCTCTGGAGCATCGACGGAATGTCGGTTGTCTCTGACTTTTTTATCGCTATTTCCATGGTCATTGTTCTAACGAAATTGCTAGCCTGATTCCTTGCAGACTCATTACAACGCGGGATACAAGATCTACAAGTCGCTCCCACCCCTATACTCTCCGGGTCAAATTTGGACGTACCGTCAAATTTCGGGAATCTTTTCTTAGCAGAACAACACGAATGTGGAACAGTTTACCATCTTCTGTTTTTCCCTCGTCTTATGTGCCTGAAACTTCCAAACGGGGCGTACATCGACACCTCCTTCACTCAACCTCCTAACCCATTTTCTCCAACCTTAATTTCTTTCCTGCCAAGGCTGTGCTTTAGCATCATAGGGCATCCCCTGAGCTTTGGCAACATCATATATGTAAAATAAAAAATAAAAAAAAAAATAAAAAAACCTCAGCGACATCAAACAAATGCCAGAAACTACTATTCCAGTGACCTTTCCAAAATGTTCAACAACGTTTATCTAACTCCTACCATTGCAGCTACAGTTACTTGTGAAAGTGTTGTCATGTTTTTCGATTACCTAAATTTCAGCATTTTCCAAAATTTTCTCGGAATTGTATGTAGTTAATACACCTGCTTTCTATTTTGATTAAATTGCCATCCAAAAGGGTACAATAGGAGAAACGGATTCGGAAAACCGCTTCTCCAGACTACCTAATTATTTTATTGCACCACGGTTAGGAAATTCGTAACTTAATAAAATTAATTACATTAATACACAGATAACTCATTTTAATTACTGCTGCAAAAAAGTTATAAAAAGTTAAGTGTAATTTATTTTATTGTCGTTAATAGCATGTGTTAGACAGTGTTTACAGCCAAGTATCCTGGTGTTTTGTTACTAATACCTGATAGAAATTTGCTATAAAATAGGGTCAGTCAGAAAGAATATCGGACATGTTTGGAAAACAAATCGATTAAAAATTGGCTGAATTGGAGGAGAACATGTAAATTTTGCATTTGGCTTCTGGATCGACGTTGAGAACAGGTTGTTGTTGATGAATAGCAGTTCACCGGGGACGTTATCACAGCCTCCATATCTGGTCGGACACTAACTCATATATGACACGGGGGTCCTAATTCCAGCCCAAATTATGTGCCAATGTTTGGGCTGGTATGATCGGCAACCATTTAATTGGATCACTCATTTTGCCGCAATTGCGTAATATCCAAACTTATGCAGACTTTTTGGAGAATACACTGCCAGATCTACTAGAGGGCATCAATATGGATAATCTCAGAATAATGTTTAATGGAACCCCAGCGCATACTGCCAACATTGTTAAGGTCATATTAAATGAAAAATTTCCTGACTGCTAGATTGAACGAGAAGCACCGATTCCTTGGCCTGCTAGATCTCCAGATTAAGTTTTTTCAAGGCTTGTTAACGATAGACGATGATTACACCGTTCGTAAGCACGTGCAACAAAGACTGCTTTCAAGAAGTTTTGGAACTTGTAAAGGCAGAGTAGTAGTTCATGTCACCGCTGGAGTAGACGTAGTCTGAGCTCTTTGGTAGATCCAATTCAGTAAGTTCTACTGATCGCTTCGAACTTGAAAAGTCCCTAATAAATAAATTAACTACTGTTGTGTTGGAGAGATTCAAGGCTTTAGAAGAGCGTATTACGCTAAAAATCGATAATATTGTGTGATAACGAATTTAAATATATTAATATTAAAGAATTTCTGAACCAAGAAACCAAGTAGTCATACAAAAATTACATTTACTTATGTTAGAACTAAATCCCATCGGGACCCAAATGTTAAATGCTATTAACTGCTAAAATAACATATTGTAACGTAGTTGGAGGCTCTTCGGGCTCGACGGATTAATTAAGACACTTATTTTCAATTACAAATGTTCACAGTCTTATTAACCTCACTTAATTTGTTCGTTTCACAATTTCCTTTATACGTTTTCTTCACAATACACCGTTTAACTTTACTAAATTACACTTATAACATCACTGGTTAAAATAAAACGAACTTACTAGGCTGCAACTCAGCCCTATTTATACTATTAAGCTTAATTCTAGAAAGTTCAGCAACTTAGTTCTACAAATTTCCGTTATTCATTGTTATCACACCAAGTCACCACAGGTTCAAGTCGGCCTTGGCTTCATACGGCATCTGAAGGGATATGCGCATTGAACAACTTGATTTCGTTTTCATCACGTAGCCTATACCAGACTACAGTACATGTTACACTGCCCCCACTTAGAACTGTTCGTCCCGAACAGTTATACATATCGTTGATGCGGGTAAGGATATTGTAGGGTCCTTTCCACTGCTGTTGAAAATTCAAAGTAAGAGTTGTTAATCGGATTCAGGAGAATCCGAATCCTAAGGACGGAAGAGTTACATTCCCATTTACTCACAAAATAAACTCTTCCCTTTCATTCAAACGAAACCGAGATATCCCACCAAGAAGAAAATGTGGACATTTCCCATATTTTCAAAACATATTATTTTAAATAACGACAATTATGATGGGATTGGGACTTTTTATGAGAACGAAAAGAAAATTTTACTAGCGCGACAATCTGTGTGTTTCCATGTAGAGTCTATGTTGTCGATTTATCATTTGAGGAAGAAACAATATCACAACGCTAGGTATAAAGATAAACGCATAAAATCGTCATGGCAAGTAAGAAAAATATATTCCGAGTATTGAAATGTTTTATTTGAAATTTTTTATACATATTAACTTAATATATACATATTAACTTTCAATTAATAGATACATGTTAACATTCAATTTAAAATATGACTTTAATAAGTAGTAGGGATATGTATGTTCTGGGCCAAATGTGCATGTGCACATCGAAAATGGTCAAATTGTGAGGGAATTTGAGGTCTTACGTCACATTTTTGCACATTTGGCCCAGCACATACATAACAATTCTGGGAGAAGAGAGATAAGGAAATGACTGGAGATAAGGAAATGGCTGGAGATAAGGGAACGGTTGCGTGAATCCGAAGGTCAATTTTGTTGATTGTTTTGTTTTGGCGGCGGCGCGCTAGTAAAGGTAAGTATGGGTTGCACCTGGGTCTGGATCTGGACCTGGACCTGGACCTGGATCATGGGTATAGAAACGAATGTTAAGCTAATTGATAAGGGAGCTGACTATAGAAATTAATAATTTGGTCGCAATGTTGTGGTTGTTGGGTGATAAGGTTTTGTAGATGAACCTGGGCTCGTGCTGAAGATAAGAGTTTGCTGCTTTGAGTTTTTACTATGCCGGATATTTTCGGCGGGAGCTTTTACTACGAGTGATGATAAAACAAGTTGCTAGTGTAGGATTACGTAATTTGGGCAGTAATATATCTTGAGGTCAATGGATTTCCGAGATATTGAGTATGGTCAGTAATTATGAAGTTAAAATTGTTATGAACATTTTCTATATATTTTCTGGAAGATATTTATGAAAATAATTTCGTGTTTAACCACGTTTTGTGCTAATGATGAATTTACAGGGGGAACTGCAGAGAAATTAAGCACTTGAGCGTGAGAAAATTTTGTAAAATAGTATAGGAATATTTCTTCTTGAATTGTATTTAAGTATTCATTGATTTTTTATTCTTTTCTTTATAGTATTTCTTAATAAAGATTTCACCACTTTGAGTAAATGGGTGAAGATTGTTTTTTGTTTTTGCAACTTCTTATTTCTGTGAGATCATTTGTTTCCAAGCAAGTTCTAACATGTTCTCAATAATGTAGATTCAAAAGGAAATTGCGGTTTTTAATTTTTTTCCAAAGCAATATTGGCATTTGCTGTAACTTACTGATAATTGAATGTTATCAAAAAAGTATCATGGGAACATTTCATGTTTATTCAAAAGAAGGTAACCGCAACTTTTTTAGAGCTAATTAAAATTAATCGTAATCAGAACAGATTGGGAAATATTTCAGTTTTATATCAAATAAACCGCAAATATTTCCTGCTTTCGAAGCTACTTGAAATTTATCATATTTAACATGCAACAACACCAACAAAATGTTTGCGGTCATCTTTTTCCCAACAACTTTAATTTTACTACACTCACATCACAATCTACCTTAGTTCAATTTTGAATTAGATGAGAATCGGACGTGTGTTTTGTAACCTAAATCAAGCGTGATTTATTAAATGTTTTTAAGACTTAAAAGAAAAGAATAAGAAAACTTTATTTTAAATTTTTAAAGTACACAGCGAGTTTACTATTAATACTAAAAGACTACTTAAGAACTCTTGATAATTATACAGAAAGTGTAATATAATAGAAATGAAGTTCATATTGTGTGAAGTGTGTGGAAAAACCTTTAAAAGGAACTTCACCCTACAGAGGCATATAAAAAGTATACATAGCAACACATTGTATTCAAGATCGCATCGTCTAAAAGAAGATACCAAAAATATGGCTACACCTATATCGTTATCAGTTTCACCATCAACGTCATCGTTAAAAACACCATTAAAGGACGCTTTAACACATATGTTTTGTCAGGCATGTAATTTGCAAATTAAAATAAAAGACTGGACGCATCATTTACGTACCAATGTTCATAAAAAGAAAGCGTCTATACCTATAAATGAACATCTTAGGTGTGTTAAGGAAAATTTCGGGGAAAGAATTGAAACATTTATTCTTGAAAATGGAGATGAAGGATTACTCGATATAAATAAATTCTTACAAGAATCTAAACGTCAACTTTTGGAAGTGCTAAATATGTCGTTAGAAAAACATATTTCTTGTAAGTTTAATATCGAACTTTTTGCAGAATATATCAAAGTTGCAAACTCAGAAGAAAAAAATGAAATTATTTCTTCAATAAAATCATTTCAATCCAAAATGACTGTCATATTCAACAACAGCGATTTATCAACTTTATGTAAGAATATGATTAACTGCATTAACACCAAATCAGAAGAATTTCAAGAGAAAGATAGTGGATGGTCGTTGACTCGAATAATACATTTAGAAATCAACATTAACCAATATCACCCGTTAAGAGGTTCTTCCTACATACCTTTACCAAAGGTTATAATGAACAAGAAAGCCTGCATTAATGTGAAAAATAATGATATTTACTGTTTTAAGTGGGCTGTTATATCAGCTTTACACCCACCGACTCAACATTCTTATAGAACATCTTCATATTCAGTTTCTGATATATCAGATAGCGAAATAGAGCTTGTAAATGGAGTGAAATTAGATTTTACTGGGCTGGAATTCCCTATGACTTTGCGTGATATAAAAGTATTCGAAGAGATCAATCCAAATATAAGCGTGAATGTTTTCGGTTACGAAGTAATGCAAAGTAGCTGTCAAATTGTGGGACCTTTTTATTGTACATCAAATGAGAAAGAAAATCATATAAATTTGTTGCTTCTTCAAGATGAAACTCTAAACCACTATGTCTGGATTAAGAATATTTCAAGATTGCTTAACGAGCAACTAACACAGCATAAAAGACAAATTTACTTTTGTAATTCGTGTTTTCAACATTGTTCTAATATAGAATCTTTTGCTATACATAAAAATGAATGCTGTAAAATAGTGACTACTATGCCTACCTCGGAAAAAGCTTTTTTGGAATTTGAGAAGTATGAACGCAAGTTAAGTGTGCCATTTGTTATTTATGCTGACTTTGAATGCGTGCTGAAGGAAATTAAAACGTGTATACCTAATCCTATGCTGTCTTCAACGACCAACACTCAGGAGCACATACCCTGTGCTTTCTCTTATTTTATCCATTGCTGTTATGATGACGCTTTAAGCAAGTTCAGGATTTTTCAAGGTGCAGATGCTGTTAGCCAATTTGTACAGTTATTAGCAGACGATGTGAAAGACATTTATAAAAATCAAGTTTCAAAGTGTAAGCCGCTTGTTCCCATGTCACCAGATGAAATAAGGATGCAACGAGAAGAGCAATATTGCCATATTTGTAAACAATTATTAACAAGTGATAGGGTTATTGATCATTGTCATCTTACAGGAAAATACAGGGGTCCAGCTCATAATAAATGCAATCTAAGGTATAGGGTTCCAACATTTTTCCCAGTTTTTTTACACAATATTTCTGGGTACGACAGTCATTTATTTATTAAATCATTAAATGAAATTGAAGGTTCTATTAACGTTATTCCTCTAAATAAAGAGGTATACATATCAATGTCAAAGAAAATTTTATTTGAGAATAAAACGATTGAATTACGGTTTTTAGATTCCGTTCGTTTTATGCCTGCGAGTTTAGATAATCTGGCAAAAAATCTGCCTGATGAAGACTTTAGAATAATCCGTAATGAATTTAAAGATGATGAATATTTTAATTTAATAAGGAGAAAGGGAGTTTTTCCATATGATTATTTAAATTCTTTTGATAAATTAAATGAAACATGTCTACCTCCTCGCGAGCAATTTTTTAATAAACTTACGAACAATGAATGCACAGAAGGAGAATATCAGCATGCTGTTAACGTATGGAACAGATTTAATTGTAGAAATATCTCCCAATATTTACTATTATATTTAAAGTGTGATGTTTTGTTGCTAGCAGATATTTTTGAGAATTTTAGAAGAGTATGCATAAATATCTATGAGTTGGACCCCTGTCATTATTACACAGCACCAGGATTGTCGTGGGATGCGATGTTAAAACACACTCAAATTAAATTAGAATTGTTAACAGATATAAATATGTATAATTTCATGAAAAGAGGTATTCGAGGAGGTTTAACGCAATGTTCCCTAAGACATTCTCTAGCTAATAATAAATATATGAAAAATTTTAATCCTTCAATCGACTCAAAATATTTGGTTTATCTTGATGCTAACAATTTATATGGATGGGCTATGTCGGAATCACTTCCATATGCAGGTTTTGTTTGGGTAGATAACTTTGATAATATAGATTTCATGAAAGTTCCTGAAAATTCAGAAGTAGGATATATTTTAGAAGTTGATTTAATTTATCCAGATTTATCTCATGACGCTCATAATGATCTCCCCTTTTGTCCTGAAAATAAATTACCCCCTCAAGCCAAGATTAAAAAGTTAATTGCTGATTTAGAAAATAAATATAATTATGTTATCCACTATAGAAATTTACAGCAGTGTGTAAAGCACGGATTAGAACTGCAGCGTATTCATCGAGTTTTAATGTTTAAACAATCAAATTGGTTAAAGAGCTACATCGATTTAAATAATTTCCATCGAACTGCCGCAAAAAATAATTTTGAAAAAGACTTCTTTAAATTATTAAATAATTCGGTGTATGGAAAGACTATGGAAAATGTAGATAAAAGAAAAGATGTAAAAATTGCAACAGAGTGGGAAAGCCGTGGTAGACATCAGGGTTTACGTGCTCTTATAGCGAAACCTAATTTTCATAGTCTTTCTCATTTTACATCAAATATGACTGCAGTTCAATTAAAAAGAGTCCACACAACTTATAATAAACCAATTTATTTAGGCTTCACAGTCTTAGAGCTATCAAAGCTAAAAATGTATAACTTTCATTATGAATATATGAAGCCTAAATACCAAGATATGGTCTCCTTAAACTATATGGACACAGATTCTTTTATATATTCTATTTCTGTTAACGATTTTTATAATGATATTATTTTAGATATTAATGAAAGATTCGATACATCAGAATATCCCCACGACAATCCTTATAATATACCGTTAGTAAATAAAAAGGTTTTAGGTTTAATGAAAGATGAGAATAAAGGAAAAATTATGACTGAGTTTATAGGGTTACGATCTAAGATGTACTCTTTAAGTATTGAAGAAAAAACGGAAATAAAAAAAGCTAAAGGTATTAAAAGAACAGCTGTAAATACTTTAACTCTAGATAATTACAGAGATTGTTTATATAAGAAAAAATTATTTTATGTCAACATGTTAGGATTTAGAAGTAAATTGCATACAATATATACGGAATATATTAATAAAGTAGCGTTGAGTCCATTTGACGATAAAAGATTTATAAGAGGAGATGATATCCAAACATATGCTTGGGGTCACTATAGATTATCTAAAAATAGTTAAAATAAGAATTATGAATAAATATATGTAGAAGGAAAATAAATGAGTAAATTAATAAAATGCTATTTTAACATTACCAGAAAGACTTTTATTAGTATAAAATTATAAAACATTTATTTCTTATTTCTTGCTATTATCTAACAATTTTTTAAACAGGTATACATTTTTTGGGCACATTGTCCCTGATGACATAAACAGCAGGGGGTGTTACTATAAAAAGATTTTAAACATTCTATATTAGGACACTGCAATTCTTCTTCCATATTATATACTATTACTCCTTCTATCTCTTTTTACCCATCTTTTAATGAGATTTGAACTGGTCTGTCAACTGAGTTGTACTTATCTGAACAGGTCTATGGATAGCTCTTATCAGATCTATGAACAGCTTTACCAGGTCTATAAACAGCTTTACCAGGTCTATGAACAGCTTTACCAGGTCTACGACCAGCTCTTACCAGGTCTATGAACAGCTTTACCAGGTCTATGAACAGCTTTCACCAGGTCTGGTAGTGGTGGTGGTGGTTTTGTTGTTTTTGTTGGGGGGTGGTGGTGGTGGTGGTGGTGGTGGTGGGGGTGGTGATGGTGGCGTTGGTGGTGGTGGGGGTGGTGATGGTGGCGTTGTTGTTGGCGGTGGGGGCCGGTTCTAGCGCAAAACCGTTTTGCTCTAGAACCGCCCCCCCCCGCCAACAACAACGCCACCATCACCACCCCCACTACCACCAACGCCACCATCACCACCCCCACCACCACCACCACCACCACCACCACCACCCCCCAACACCAACAACAAAACCACCACCACCACTACCAGACCTGGTAAAAGCTGTTCATAGAACTGGTAAAGCTGTTCATAGACCTGGTAAGAGCTGGTCGTAGACCTGGTAAAGCTGTTCATAGACCTGGTAAAGCTGTTTATAGACCTGGTAAAGCTGTTCATAGATCTGATAAGAGCTATCCATAGACCTGTTCAGATAAGTACAACTCAGTTGACAGACCAGTTCAAATCTCATTAAAAGATGGGTAAAAAGAGATAGAAGGAGTAATAGTATATAATATGGAAGAAGAATTGCAGTGTCCTAATATAGAATGTTTAAAATCTTTTTATAGTAACACCCCCTGCTGTTTATGTCATCAGGGACAATGTGCCCAAAAAATGTATACCTGTTTAAAAAATTGTTAGATAATAGCAAGAAATAAGAAATAAATGTTTTATAATTTTATACTAATAAAAGTCTTTCTGGTAATGTTAAAATAGCATTTTATTAATTTACTCATTTATTTTCCTTCTACATATATTTATTCATAATTCTTATTTTAACTATTTTTAGATAATCTATAGTGACCCCAAGCATATGTTTGGATATCATCTCCTCTTATAAATCTTTTATCGTCAAATGGACTCAACGCTACTTTATTAATATATTCCGTATATATTGTATGCAATTTACTTCTAAATCCTAACATGTTGACATAAAATAATTTTTTCTTATATAAACAATCTCTGTAATTATCTAGAGTTAAAGTATTTACAGCTGTTCTTTTAATACCTTTAGCTTTTTTTATTTCCGTTTTTTCTTCAATACTTAAAGAGTACATCTTAGATCGTAACCCTATAAACTCAGTCATAATTTTTCCTTTATTCTCATCTTTCATTAAACCTAAAACCTTTTTATTTACTAACGGTATATTATAAGGATTGTCGTGGGGATATTCTGATGTATCGAATCTTTCATTAATATCTAAAATAATATCATTATAAAAATCGTTAACAGAAATAGAATATATAAAAGAATCTGTGTCCATATAGTTTAAGGAGACCATATCTTGGTATTTAGGCTTCATATATTCATAATGAAAGTTATACATTTTTAGCTTTGATAGCTCTAAGACTGTGAAGCCTAAATAAATTGGTTTATTATAAGTTGTGTGGACTCTTTTTAATTGAACTGCAGTCATATTTGATGTAAAATGAGAAAGACTATGAAAATTAGGTTTCGCTATAAGAGCACGTAAACCCTGATGTCTACCACGGCTTTCCCACTCTGTTGCAATTTTTACATCTTTTCTTTTATCTACATTTTCCATAGTCTTTCCATACACCGAATTATTTAATAATTTAAAGAAGTCTTTTTCAAAATTATTTTTTGCGGCAGTTCGATGGAAATTATTTAAATCGATGTAGCTCTTTAACCAATTAGATTGTTTAAACATTAAAACTCGATGAATACGCTGCAGTTCTAATCCGTGCTTTACACACTGCTGTAAATTTCTATAGTGGATAACATAATTATATTTATTTTCTAAATCAGCAATTAACTTTTTAATCTTGGCTTGAGGGGGTAATTTATTTTCAGGACAAAAGGGGAGATCATTATGAGCGTCATGAGATAAATCTGGATAAATTAAATCAACTTCTAAAATATATCCTACTTCTGAATTTTCAGGAACTTTCATGAAATCTATATTATCAAAGTTATCTACCCAAACAAAACCTGCATATGGAAGTGATTCCGACATAGCCCATCCATATAAATTGTTAGCATCAAGATAAACCAAATATTTTGAGTCGATTGAAGGATTAAAATTTTTCATATATTTATTATTAGCTAGAGAATGTCTTAGGGAACATTGCGTTAAACCTCCTCGAATACCTCTTTTCATGAAATTATACATATTTATATCTGTTAACAATTCTAATTTAATTTGATTGTGTTTTAACATCGCATCCCACGACAATCCTGGTGCTGTGTAATAATGACAGGGGTCCAACTCATAGATATTTATGCATACTCTTCTAAAATTCTCAAAAATATCTGCTAGCAACAAAACATCACACTTTAAATATAATAGTAAATATTGGGAGATATTTCTACAATTAAATCTGTTCCATACGTTAACAGCATGCTGATATTCTCCTTCTGTGCATTCATTGTTCGTAAGTTTATTAAAAAATTGCTCGCGAGGAGGTAGACATGTTTCATTTAATTTATCAAAAGAATTTAAACAATCATATGGAAAAACTCCCTTTCTCCTTATTAAATTAAAATATTCATCATCTTTAAATTCATTACGGATTATTCTAAAGTCTTCATCAGGCAGATTTTTTGCCAGATTATCTAAACTCGCAGGCATAAAACGAACGGAATCTAAAAACCGTAATTCAATCGTTTTATTCTCAAATAAAATTTTCTTTGACATTGATATGTATACCTCTTTATTTAGAGGAATAACGTTAATAGAACCTTCAATTTCATTTAATGATTTAATAAATAAATGACTGTCGTACCCAGAAAAATTGTGTAAAAAAACTGGGAAAAATGTTGGAACCCTATACCTTAGATTGCATTTATTATGAGCTGGACCCCTGTATTTTCCTGTAAGATGACAATGATCAATAACCCTATCACTTGTTAATAATTGTTTACAAATATGGCAATATTGCTCTTCTCGTTGCATCCTTATTTCATCTGGTGACATGGGAACAAGCGGCTTACACTTTGAAACTTGATTTTTATAAATGTCTTTCACATCGTCTGCTAATAACTGTACAAATTGGCTAACAGCATCTGCACCTTGAAAAATCCTGAACTTGCTTAAAGCGTCATCATAACAGCAATGGATAAAATAAGAGAAAGCACAGGGTATGTGCTCCTGAGTGTTGGTCGTTGAAGACAGCATAGGATTAGGTATACACGTTTTAATTTCCTTCAGCACGCATTCAAAGTCAGCATAAATAACAAATGGCACACTTAACTTGCGTTCATACTTCTCAAATTCCAAAAAAGCTTTTTCCGAGGTAGGCATAGTAGTCACTATTTTACAGCATTCATTTTTATGTATAGCAAAAGATTCTATATTAGAACAATGTTGAAAACACGAATTACAAAAGTAAATTTGTCTTTTATGCTGTGTTAGTTGCTCGTTAAGCAATCTTGAAATATTCTTAATCCAGACATAGTGGTTTAGAGTTTCATCTTGAAGAAGCAACAAATTTATATGATTTTCTTTCTCATTTGATGTACAATAAAAAGGTCCCACAATTTGACAGCTACTTTGCATTACTTCGTAACGCTTATATTTGGATTGATCTCTTCGAATACTTTTATATCACGCAAAGTCATAGGGAATTCCAGCCCAGTAAAATCTAATTTCACTCCATTTACAAGCTCTATTTCGCTATCTGATATATCAGAAACTGAATATGAAGATGTTCTATAAGAATGTTGAGTTGGTGGGTGTAAAGCTGATATAACAGCCCACTTAAAACAGTAAATATCATTATTTTTCACATTAATGCAGGCTTTCTTGTTCATTATAACCTTTGGTAAAGGTATGTAGGAAGAACCTCTTAACGGGTGATATTGGTTAATGTTGATTTCTAAATGTATTATTCGAGTCAACGACCATCCACTATCTTTCTCTTGAAATTCTTCTGATTTGGTGTTAATGCAGTTAATCATATTCTTACATAAAGTTGATAAATCGCTGTTGTTGAATATGACAGTCATTTTGGATTGAAATGATTTTATTGAAGAAATAATTTCATTTTTTTCTTCTGAGTTTGCAACTTTGATATATTCTGCAAAAAGTTCGATATTAAACTTACAAGAAATATGTTTTTCTAACGACATATTTAACACTTCCAAAAGTTGACGTTTAGATTCTTGTAAGAATTTATTTATATCGAGTAATCCTTCATCTCCATTTTCAAGAATAAATGTTTCAATTCGTTCCCCGAAATTTTCCTTAACACACCTAAGATGTTCATTTATAGGTATAGACGCTTTCTTTTTATGAACATTGGTACGTAAATGATGCGTCCAGTCTTTTATTTTAATTTGCAAATTACATGCCTGACAAAACATATGTGTTAAAGCGTCCTTTAATGGTGTTTTTAACGATGACGTTGATGGTGAAACTGATAACGATATAGGTGTAGCCATATTTTTGGTATCTTCTTTTAGACGATGCGATCTTGAATACAATGTGTTGCTATGTATACTTTTTATATGCCTCTGTAGGGTGAAGTTCCTTTTAAAGGTTTTTCCACACACTTCACACAATATGAACTTCATTTCTATTATATTACACTTTCTGTATAATTATCAAGAGTTCTTAAGTAGTCTTTTAGTATTAATAGTAAACTCGCTGTGTACTTTAAAAATTTAAAATAAAGTTTTCTTATTCTTTTCTTTTAAGTCTTAAAAACATTTAATAAATCACGCTTGATTTAGGTTACAAAACACACGTCCGATTCTCATCTAATTCAAAATTGAACTAAGGTAGATTGTGATGTGAGTGTAGTAAAATTAAAGTTGTTGGGAAAAAGATGACCGCAAACATTTTGTTGGTGTTGTTGCATGTTAAATATGATAAATTTCAAGTAGCTTCGAAAGCAGGAAATATTTGCGGTTTATTTGATATAAAACTGAAATATTTCCCAATCTGTTCTGATTACGATTAATTTTAATTAGCTCTAAAAAAGTTGCGGTTACCTTCTTTTGAATAAACATGAAATGTTCCCATGATACTTTTTTGATAACATTCAATTATCAGTAAGTTACAGCAAATGCCAATATTGCTTTGGAAAAAAATTAAAAACCGCAATTTCCTTTTGAATCTACATTATTGAGAACATGTTAGAACTTGCTTGGAAGCAAATGATCTCACAGAAATAAGAAGTTGCAAAAACAAAAAACAATCTTCACCCATTTACTCAAAGTGGTGAAATCTTTATTAAGAAATACTATAAAGAAAAGAATAAAAAATCAATGAATACTTAAATACAATTCAAGAAGAAATATTCCTATACTATTTTACAAAATTTTCTCACGCTCAAGTGCTTAATTTCTCTGCAGTTCCCCCTGTAAATTCATCATTAGCACAAAACGTGGTTAAACACGAAATTATTTTCATAAATATCTTCCAGAAAATATATAGAAAATGTTCATAACAATTTTAACTTCATAATTACTGACCATACTCAATATCTCGGAAATCCATTGACCTCAAGATATATTACTGCCCAAATTACGTAATCCTACACTAGCAACTTGTTTTATCATCACTCGTAGTAAAAGCTCCCGCCGAAAATATCCGGCATAGTAAAAACTCAAAGCAGCAAACTCTTATCTTCAGCACGAGCCCAGGTTCATCTACAAAACCTTATCACCCAACAACCACAACATTGCGACCAAATTATTAATTTCTATAGTCAGCTCCCTTATCAATTAGCTTAACATTCGTTTCTATACCCATGATCCAGGTCCAGGTCCAGGTCCAGATCCAGACCCAGGTGCAACCCATACTTACCTTTACTAGCGCGCCGCCGCCAAAACAAAACAATCAACAAAATTGACCTTCGGATTCACGCAACCGTTCCCTTATCTCCAGCCATTTCCTTATCTCCAGTCATTTCCTTATCTCTCTTCTCCCAGAATTGTTATGTATGTTCTGGGCCAAATGTGCAAAAATGTGACGTAAGACCTCAAATTCCCTCACAATTTGACCATTTTCGATGTGCACATTGCACATTTGGCCCAGAACATACATATCCCTACTACTTTAATATTGGATAGTCACATGAAGTGAAAAGAAACTGAAAACACAGTAAAAGCGTATGAGTCATTTTCCGTATGTAGCACTAAACATTCCCAGAAGACAAGAAAGTCAACACGCGGTCAAATCGCATGAGTCACTTTTCATATATAGCACTAAACTCTTAATAGTAAAGGTTTACCTAATTGTGGGTCTAATCTAAAATACTTCAGTGATTTCATTTATAGCTCACGAGCTTTAATTACTCTACTTTTTATTAAATCTTAGAAATTAGTATTTTTGATGAAGTCAGCTCAAACGGCAATACTGATGGTTTGAGTAACACTAAATGCTTATATATCAAAGAAAGTTTAATGTAAATATATCAGCAGAGATTAAGTTTAATGCTGCATGTAGCACTAAGCATATTTTCGTGCGTATGGTTTAATGCTACGACACACTAAACTCGAAAATATTCGTCCAAAAATAAAAAATTATATATATATATATATATATATATATATATAAATATATATATATATATATATATATATATATATATATATGTGTATATGTGTGGCTTTTAACATCTTTGGTATCGTCTCGATCTGGGATATCGTCTTCACCAGGGAGAGACGTCTTTGGAATCGCCTTTGATATCGTCTTGCTTTGATATTGTCTTCGTCTTTAAATGTCTTTAGTATTGTCTTGATCTGGGACGTTATCTTCATCAGGATCCGTCTATCACTTTAATTTCGTCGCCATGAATATTTTTAGTACTATCTTGATCTGATTTGTTTTGGCATTGCTGGGGAATATCGTCTTCTTGTTTCGTATTACATCTTTACTTCTTCTGGGTTATCTTCGTTACCTTCACTGTCTTCGAAATCGCTGTACGTTTCTTCGTATAGGCCCCACGGTTTGATATAGTCACAACTCGTCGTCGTCACTTTGGGTCCTTCGTGATCTCCTACTTTGACGACGTCATAGCGATCGTTATTGCCAACACGAGTTACCCTGTAAGGACCTAAGAATCTTAGATAAATTTTAAGTGCATTACCATACTGGGTTCTTTTTATCACCACCAGTTCGCTTATTCGATAGGTGATTGGTTTACGTTTCTTCCGGTCGAAGTTCCTCTTGTTTTCTTATTGAACTTCAAGTATACTTTTCTTGGCTTATTCCCGAATCTTGTCTCGTTCGTTATAGAACATCTCAAGGATTACTTGGGCTATCACCTCTGTGATTCTAGCGTCTTGAGGATTTATCATTTTAGGTCCTAGCATAATTTCATATGGAGTCTTTTGGATGCTCCTCTGCCATGAAGAATTTAAATATCGTTGGACTCTGCCGATTTCTTTATACCACTTATCCGGATTTCCAATTGACAGCTTGGTAAGTACCAACGTAATAACACGATTAATCCTTTCGGCTTGTGCGTTGCCCCTCGGAACGCCCGTCGTAACTAGTGCTTGTTTAATCTGCTCATTTTTGCAATAAACCTCGAAGTTCGTCGAGGTAAAGGCAGTTCCTCGATCCGATACTATCTACCTTGGATTACCGAATATATTCTTCTGGAACTCTAGTTTCTCGAGCACTCCATTCGTCGTTAGCGTCTTCGTGGGATATATCCAGGGTAATTTGCTGAAACCATCAATTACTGAAAATATGTACTTGTAACTCTTTTTCGTAGCGGTAAGAGGCTCCAAGTGATCAACGTGATAGCAATCCAATGGGTATTCTTCCTTTGGTATTGTATGTAAGTAACCTTCGAGTTTGCCTGACTCTCTCGTCCAATATGCACGCGATGCAATTCCTCCGACAAGACTCTATTCCTTTAATTTTGGAATAAAGTATTCTCTTGATAGAAGCTCTTCGGTTTTTCGTTGCCCAAAGTGTCCCTGATCATGAACAAACTTGATTACTTCTTTCGCCATACCTCTTGGGATACACAAAAGCTAGTTCCCGTCCCTTTCTTTGTAGAGTACGTTTCTTTCAATAATGTAGTCGAAGAGTCCTGATTCTAGAAGCTTCGAAACAATTTTTAACTGGTCGTCTCTCATTTGTGCCGCTTTGATTCTGTGTAGCAGGTCATTATGAATGGTCATACTGATTGGCCAGCAGCTTAGTGCGTCGACGTGTTTCATCCTGGCGCCCGGTCTATGTTCAATCTGATAATCAGAGTCTTGCAAGTACAATGCCCATCTGGCAACTCGCGGCGAAATTTCTTGCTTCTCCATTTTAAACGCCGAACAGTCTGTGACGATTTTAAACTTAATACCTAAAAGATATGTCCTCATCTTTTTCAAGGCGGATATGATGGCAAGAACTGGTCTTCCGGCTATAGTAAAGTACCGGATGTATTTTGTAGAAGTACGGCTCCAAATCCAAATTTCGACGCGTCTGTGTGCAATTCAGTTATCGAATCTGGATTATAAATGAGTAGTGCGGGCTGTTGCGTAAGGATCTCCTTAATTTTATGGAAAGCATCTTTTTCAGTACGCCGAAATGAAACTGCGACTCTTTGCGTAAGAGGTCACTTAATGGCTTTGAAACCCTTGCATAGTCTGGAATAAATTTTCGAAAGTATCCTGAAAGGTCTAAAAAGCTGTGAACTCCTTTTATGTCTGTTGGCTCCGGAAACCTCTTGACAGCGTTCACTTTCGCAACAGATGGCTTTATTCGTCCTGGAGTAATGTCATAGCCAAATTGGCACTTTTCCCACTTGATCTTGAGACCGTATGCGGCGGAGGTATTCAGTGTTTCTCTCAGTCGGGTTAAAGCCTCATCTTCGTCTTTAGCTAATACGATCACGTCGTCCATGTAGACTAATAGAAACTTTTTTCTGATCAGCGGTTGAAATACTAGATTGACATACTTTTGAAATACTATCGGAGAAGTACAGAGCCCGAAGAGCATACGTGTAACCTCGTACTGACCGTTTGGGGTCACATAGCTGGTGTACTTCCGACACTCTTCCGGAGAAGATCTTGGCGCCCTGTAATTGATCCAGTTGGCCTTCGATTAGGGGCAAGGGATACCTATCTCTGATAATCTGTTTGTTTAATTTTCTGAAGTCCACACAGAGTCTTTTCGTTCTGTCCTTTTTGTCGGCTAGTACGATGGGATTTGAAAAGTCTGAGGTGCTTGGTCGAATTATATCGTCTCTCAACCAGTCATTTATTGTTTGATCGACTATTTGTTTTTCCAACGAAGCCAATCTTCTGGCTTTCGAACAAAATGGGCTTTCGTCTTTTAATAAGATTCTTATCTCGAAATTTGGTAAGGTTTAATTTCGGGGTCCATAGTTCTTAATCATCGCTAATATCATTTGTCTATACTCATAGTTTCCGATATTAGGGCCTTCTTGTTATAGTGACTTTTCCGTTATTAAGGGAGATATTAGTCCCGTCCAGGATCTCTCGTCCAATAATCATTTCCAATGGCAGAAATCTTTCAGGTAGGACTTGGATGTCAACTTGAAACAGTTGTCCATCTATCTTCACACCTACTTCAGACGCACCTATTGTCTCCACTGAAGAACTTGAGACACCCGTTAAGCTTGTGGCAGCCTTGGAGATTGGTGGTGACCCTAACTTTGTATATTCGTCGGTTCGTAGCAGTGTCAACTCGGTGCCTGTGTCTATGAGAGCTCTAATCTCTCTTCCGTTCACGCCTACATTTAGGTAGTGATTACTGTGCCGCTGTGCGGATGGACCCGCTTCCGTAAAACTTCTATAGGTATCTAACTTCCCTTTAAAATCTTTATAGTCACTGACCCCATTCAGGATTATTTTATTTTGTTTCACGTCATTAATTCCCTCTATAACATACTGGATTACTGACCCTTCGTCTATATGGCCTTTTGTTCCCAGTTCTCGCATTTTTGAAAAATAATCATAGACTGATTCTCCCCTTTGCTGTTTGCAAGCGACAAACTCACTCTCCGAAAATTCTTCCAGTAAAAATATCTTTAATTCTTTCCATGAGCTCATTTTGGGGTGTGCCCTCAACGCCAGTTTCGCTGAACCGCCCAGAAGTCAATAAGGAGGCAACACCTTCTACGTCTTCGATCTACTTCTTAACGTCGTACTCGTCATTCCCTGTAAATTCAGGTATTGCACAGGACAAGTTTTGAAAAGAGATGTTTGCTTGAGGCGCCCGACTATCTCGTGTTTCATATAACCGGGAATTTGTGTTGCTTTCTTCTGTCCTTAATCCCGATAATTGTCTTTTCCTCCTCTCTAAGTCTTGCTCTCGTCTTTTCAATGAAGCTTCCTTATCTATAAGCATATCGTGCTATTTATTTTATCATGTTAAATAGTTCACAATCAGTACTTTGAATTACGGGGGTACTATTCGAACTCTTTTTGTCCTTTTTGCCACCCATGCCAAGTCTTTTTTTTTTATAGGTAATTACTCCCGTAGGGAAATTTTTTAAACAACTTTATACTTTTGGCCGCTTTTCTTCAAGATATTTCAACTTCTTACATTGTCTCTCTATACTTTTAATTGTACACAGACTCAATTTTGAAATTATCCGATATAAATCGTTAGTCTTTTAATAAAATTCTTCACTGTATTTATGTAAATAAAATTGTCTTCTTTTATATTAATGCACAAACAAATTTCAAAATAATCGTCTTTTAGCTAAAGGTCTAGAAGACAAATTGTCTTTGAGGAGGGTAGTATACAAACTATAAAAATAAACTAGTCTTTTAAGTTTTTTTTTTGGTATATTAAGAATTGGTAAAATATATTGCTTAATTAATTTGTCGTACCCTGTGCTTTCATGTCGAGCTAAATAGCATATATTCGGTTTGTGAAAGCTTTATTTGTAAAGTTTTCTAGGTGGTTTTGATTTCGATTTGTTAATTAAAATGGAAAAAGAAATTCACCTTTTTCTTTCCTCGTATCCCTTTTTGTGTTGTTTAGGATCCTGTAGCACACTTTTAACGAATCCAAAATTGAAAGTCTTTACCTCGTGTACAGCGTTGCCATTTCTACCATAATTCTGGTAGACCTACCATATTTACGCACCAAATACCATATACCATAATGTCTTTCATGGTATCTCGGAAATACCATAATTTTTCCGAATTCTTTTTCGAATTTTAGGGCATTATCACCCAAACTTTTATTAAATAAAAGTTGCTGAACTGAAATTATATTATAGAAGCAAGCTTCCTTTGTAGTTACAATGAGCACATCGTTCATCTGTTGGATTCTGAGCTGGAAAACCACGAGATTTGCATGGTCAACCAGAAAGGCACTGATTTGTACATCACCAATCTGAAAGTGCAGAAAATCGATAGCTCTGAAATATTACTCTTTGCTCTTTTAAATGTGTTCTAAAAATTTTTGTGTTTCAAATCATACACAGTTCTTAATTTTTTATATTTTAAATTGATAATTTTACCTTCAATTATCTTCATTACCTACAATACCATAATTTTTCGTCAATTACCATAATTTTGTCCAGATGGCACCATAATCGATTGGCCAACGCTGCTCGTGTATCACTTCAGTGTAACCTCAAACTTTTGATGTTCTGCTGCTGCCTGGAACCTTGTTTTCCTTTGAAATTTCTTGAAATTTCCTTCGGCGCATTAACTTTTTAATTTTTATCCCTCGGCGGATGTTTCTTTTGCCCACGATGCTTACAGGTTGCTTTTTGGATCCAGCGCTCACCAACACAATTTCCACCAGTATCTCCATCGCGTTCCCAGACGAGCCCCCATAATTTGTAGGATTCCTGGGTTTTTCGAATAATAAACAATTTCGATCAAAATAAATTTACTTTATTTCGTCTTATGACAATGGTTGAAAAAATACTTCACGTCTTTTATTAATTATGTAGGATGGGTTGGTTGGTGGATGCGCGCGCTGTCACCGTCAGTCGTCAAGTGTGTTTGGATGGCATGCGTTCACTGCTGTAAAAGCTGCCAAGGCTAGAGTTGTACTGCCATACTTAACTTCTGGTTAACTTCTGGTGTGTGGTCTGAGGCTGGTTCCTACATCTTTTTATTTACCGTGTGAGGCTACGTCGTATGAGGTCTTCTCGATCCAACTTCTGACACCAATTTGTAGGAATCGGAGAATCAGTATTAAAAATAGTTTTTAAAAAAATGTTGAACCGACTTCACAAAAAGCGCTAAAAATAATTTTTTAATTTTATATCTATTACGACATTTTGAAGTCGGTGCAAATCAAACAAAACAAACAATTACAACAAAAATATTTAATCGTCATTTCTTATGATCCCGTAAGCTGAAACGTTCAGGTAGTATTATGTATTATTTTGAATTGTGTTTCTGTAGTTGTTTTATTTGTTTAATTTGCACCGACTTCAAAATGTCGTAATAGATATAAAATTAAAAATTATTTTATGCTTTTTAGCTCTTTTTGTGAAGTGGGTTCAACTTTTTTTTAAACTATTTTATTTGTCACTTTTTAGTGTCTTCGACTCTATACAACGAAGAATGAACCATCCAAATCGGACCACGCGTTAAAAGTTAGTTTTAACCCCCTACCCCACCCCCATTCCACTAAACTTTTTTTCTCATGTTATCAATCAAGGAACATACTCTACCGAACAGAATCATCAGAAAGGAATCATCGAAATCGGTCCACGCGTTACGAAGTTACTACCCCTACCCCTCCCCCACCACCACCACCACCATAGGACCAAATTGTTCTCCTATTAGCAATGGGGAATCACACTCTATACGACAGCAAAAAAACCATCCAAATCGGTCCACGCGTTACAAAGTTAGGTTCCACCCCCCTTTTCCCACCCCAACCACACCAACAATTTTTTTCTCGTGGTATCAACCAGGGAGCATACTCTACCCAACTCCCCACCATGGGCCAAATTATTCTTCTATAAGCAATGGGTAATCACACTCTATACAACAGCAAAAGAACCATCCAAATCGGTCCACGTGTTACAATGTAAGATTCCACACACCCCCCCAGCAACATTTGTTTTCTCGTAGTATCAACCAAGGATCATATTCTGCCCAATAGAAAAAGAATTATCCAAATCGGTCCACGCGTTACGAAGTTAGACTACCCCTCCCTCCCACCCACACCTTTCACCATAATTATTCTCCTATTAGCAATGGGGGATCATACTCTATACAACAGAAAAAGAACCATCGAAATCCGACCACGTGTTACAAAGTATATATATATATATATATATATATATATATATATATATATATATATATATATATATATATATATATATATATATATATATATATACAGTAGTGTGCAAAACATTTTGGACTGGACATAATTCTATGCAACATCCCCTGAATTTAAATATTTTGAGTGTGTGGAATTGGTTTATAGCTTTTTAATATTACTTTTAGGACGTTATAATAGCAAAATAATCAAAATCTTCACTTGTTTTAAAGAATTCCTATTTATTTTCAACAAACTAGCAAAAAAAGCTAAATTCATTTGTGCAAAACAATTTGGACTTCATGTGAGACTGGAAAAAATCTTAATATTTTGTAAAATATCCTCGCTTATCTATTACTTCGGCGCATCTTTTGGGCATGGAAGCTATTAAGTTGTTTATTGTATCAGCTGGAATTCGTTTTTATTCATCTTTAAGAGCTTTGGTAAGATCAGATTTTCTAGTAAAAACCTGATTACCAACTCTTCTTTTTAGAATGGCCCACAGATTTTTAATGGGGTTTAAGTTAGGTGATTGAGATGGCCAGTCAATCACCGAAACCCCGTTTTGCTGAAACCATTCCTTTATCATCTTTGACGTATGCTTATGAACGTTATCCTGCTGAAATATCCATCGAAGCGGCATATCACATTTAGCGTATGGCAACATTACTTGCTCTAAAATATCGCGGTATTTGAAACGGTCCATTATACCCTCGATTTCGTAAAGAGGGCCGACTATTTTCGCCGAGAAACAACCCCACATCATCACATTTCCTCCTCCATGCTTGGTAGTAAATTGGCAATATTGAGGATTCAAACGAGTTCCTTTTGGCCGTCTCACAGTAGAATTCCCATCCGATCCATGAAGGTTGAACTTCGATTCGTCGCTAAAGAGGAAACTTTTCCATTTATTCACGGTCCAGTTTAAATGTTTCCTAGCGAACTGCAACCTGTCAGATTAAACCAAAAGATCAATATCGCGGGTCTTAAAGAAGCATAAACATGTTACCTTCTTTGTCGATGCCTTACTGTAAGTAGTGGTTTCTTTGCTGGTCTAAAAGCGCGTAGATCAGACTTTATTAAATGTCTCCGAACAATGCTGGGATTAACGTCTAGTTCTTGATCATTTACAAAATCTTTTGAAGATAAAAAAGTTTCTGTTTTATTAATCGATTTATCCTTTTTGTCATTCGGGGCGTCATTTTTTTGTGTCTAGCTCCTTTATGTGATATTTCAACACTATTTTTCCCTTTACAAATTTTTAAAATATACGAAATAGTTTGCTTTGAAATATCATACTTAATAGATATTTCTTTTTGGGTCATTTCACTTTGAAAATCCGCTGAAATTCTTAACTGAACTGCACGATTGTACTTAACGCGAGGCATTGTCTTCCCTTGTAGAAAATTACGAAGAGAATAACAGTTTAATGAAAATAACAAATGAATACGCTCAAATATGTGATATTCTGATAGCGATCTGCAAAACGTTTGCATCAACATATAAAACAACCGTTATTTGAGAACATGAAAAATACATTCGGTAAGAGTCCAAATTGTTTTACACAAATGAATTTTGATTTTTTTGCTACTTTGTTGAAAATAAATAGGAATTCTTTAAAATAAATGAAGATTTTTTTCTGTTATTGCGTCCTAAATGTAATATTAAAAAGCTCAATTCCACACACTCAAAATATTTAAATCGGGGGGATGATGCATAGAGCTATGTCAACCCAAAATGTTTTGCACACTACTGTATATATATGCACACTATATTATATATATATATAATTTTTGATTCCTATTATAAGTCCTATAATTATTTATATAATATAGTGTATATAATGATTTATTATATTTTAATTATAATTATTTCGTTTCAGGTTTGTCGTTTTTAGCTCCATTGTTATCAGCGAAATTGAATAAACAGCGTATATATTTAATATTTCACCATCTGGAGGAGATTTATATGCTGCTATCAATAAGTTATGAATTTATATTTATTGAACTTCTCAGTATTCATTTGTTGTCCTTATTACATCTCAGAAGGGACAACAGAAAGATTAATGTACATTGTAAATAAATTAATAATCGTAGTTAAAAATCAATCAAAATACATTTCAGAATATCCTGGAGACAAATATAAACAAATTGGAGATATCGGTAATAGCTTTTAATGCGGTTGGTATTATTTACATTTTATTGCTTTCCTAATTATTCTGCAATTATTTTATTTCCATTTCCGCAGTTGCTGTTCACAATGCTCTCATTTTTTGGGACAGGCAACATTGCATCAATCAGCTCATTCGACCCTAATATCGTGCGCTGTTTCATAACAATTTTTGCTCCCTTTACGATAATGAGCTTAGTTATTTTAAAACTTATCATTCCTATTATTCTTATTATTTGTGTCATGTCCGAGTATATACATTCCAAGGTAAGAACACTTTAGTTATTAACTTTCTTTACTGATAGATAAAGTAAATTAATAAAACATTTTTAATTTGTCCTTCTTCAGTCATATTTTGTCATGTTTAATTGATATATTTATTACGAGTAATGACAAATTCATTATGAAAAGAAAAAAAAACTATCTTAATTCTTTGAGAAAATAATAGTATTTGGATTCTCTTCTTAAAATTAACATTTTTGATATGTGTCACCAACCACAAGTACAAAACCTGGAAAATCTGATTTTAGATTGCTTTTAAAGCTAAAAATAAACCTCATTTATGAGAATGAAAATTAATATCTCTCTCTCGAGAGCAGAACTTCACCTGATTCGAGATAACGCAATTGAACCTACAATTTAAAGTTGATTCCGAACCACTGACATTTTCTTTGCAACCCCCAATGGCCTTTTTTATCGTAATCTGTTTTCAGCAGAAACCAACCATGGGTTTGAAAGGCCCTGGCCCTGGTAACCTCTTATGACGCCGTAGAAGAACAATAACTGATTCGACGACAAAATTTGCAAGTGAACCTGCAATTTAAAAGGGATGACATATCAAAGCTATTAATCTGTAACCCGTATGGTTTACCACCGGCGTAATTTCACTCTGTGACTCTCGAGCTCTTACACTTTTATTGATTGGTAAAATTTGAACAGTGGGTAATCAAAAGCATCTTTCCGGAACTTGAGATTTCGCTGGCATTATAGCCATCGCGAATAGCGTTCAAAACAATTTAAGCGCTAGGCTAGTCGTCATATCCTAGAAGATGAGGAATTTCACCATCAACTTCTAGAGAAAAAGGCAATTTTGAACATATTTAAGGTTAAGTGACAATAGAAATCTGGTATCATTGTATATTCTCTTATTTTCATGCATTTGTTCTTGCTAGAGCGAGAATTTAAGAATCAATTTCTCATGAAATATGTTTCATCTAATTATAAAATTTACTTTAAAAAAATTAACGCAATATCAACGGAATCCTAATTAGTCGATGGGAGTTGCTGATTTTTATTTAAAGATAGGAATGCATTTATTTAATAATCCGATATCTTGGATCTCTTATAAGGTTTTATTATTTTCTTGATCTATCAAATTTTTTAAAAACAGAATTCACTACAGGCCTTCTAATAGTACTTTTAAAAAAATTATGGAAAGGGTAATTATTACAGTACTTTTTTTATTCAGTACAGGTTGTCGTACTGTGGTAAGTTTACTATCGTCACAACTTGTTTACGTCCACACATAGTCTACTTAGAAGAAGAAGAATTAGGGCTCTTTAGAAGTAAATATAATTTTGTTAGAAAAATTCGAACTTTATATAAGCGAACTCGAAAAACTAATTAATTTGGTACCTAAACTTGGAATCTGAGTGACTTGGTTCGTGGTTTAAATAAAAATACGTCGATTCCCAAAACAAGACTAAAAATTTATTAATATCACTTGAAATATAAATATACAAAATTAAATGACATAAATGCTTACATGCTATAACGTAATTACAAATTTAGCTGATCTTTAAACGGAAAATGCAATTTACTCAAATTTCCTGACAGAATGGAATACTATACAGGTTCATGGATTATTGAAAACGTTACATTAAAGTTATTTGCTTACTGGAGAGGTTATTGACTTTACTTTCCGTAGTTGTGTACAAGATAAAAATTACTCAAGCAAACTAATAAGAATTGAGTCACGTAAATATTAAGAATTAATCCTTCTAACTCAGAATGCGCACTTCATAGGCAGAAGCCTAGAATCATTTGACCTATTCGCCCCATATAACAATATATGGAGGCGAATGAGGCTCCCACACCCATGCAAATAATATTAGTACTTAACACACGAATAAAATACGCCACACATAAAAATATGAGGTGCATAGTCAACAGAGATCATTAAAGCAAATCGCAGTCAAGTCAAAAAGAGGATACATTTACACGACTACATGCCTCTTATAATAATAATAATAATACTGTTTTCATTCAAAATACAGAAGGGTCGACATGCATAAAACAAAAACGAGAAATTAAAACAAAAAGCAGTGCGAGCTAAAGACTAAATTATAAATTGTAGATACTCCTTTTAAATGTCACTTTGTCCACACTAGTATCAAAAACGTCTCCAATATCATTAGCAGACATACACATGCGATTAATAGGCTCGAACATGCCGTAATTAGTGCGAGAAAAAGCAATCTGAAAAACTGATCGATTACGCAGGGAATAGGAAAGTTCTCTAGGCAAAACTTTGGAAGCAAGCACAACACTGTCTATCTTTCCCTGCAGAAGCTGATGCAAAAATATCAAATCTGCAACCCAACGACGCCTCTCAAGTGTAAAAAGCTGCAGTAACCCTAAACGCTCCTCATAAGGTGGTAGAATAAGAGGGTCATTCCAAGGCAAACAACGCAGGGCCGATCGCACAAATCTACGCTGGAAGGACTCGATACGTTTAATGTGGGATCCGTAAAACGGAGACCAAACCTGACTAGCATATTCAAGCAGGGGTCTAACCAGGGACGTATAAAGATGGAGTCTTATTTGAGGGCTTGGAAATTCCTTGGACCATCGAAGAATAAATCCCAGCATAGAGTTTGCCCTAGCAACGACGTTATTAATATGGGAGATGAAGTTCAATTTAACATCAAGATACACTCCCAAGTCCCTGACCCCTTCCACCCGCTTTATAACAGTACCTTCAGTACCTTCTATCTGCCTTACATTTCTTAACATTCTCTCCCCGTTAGACGGTAGGTGTAGCTGTTGTTGCGATGTTATTGCGCTTCGATGACGTCTGTGGTGGTTCACCCAGTATTTGAAGATTAGAATGGTGATGCATATGATAGAAATGAGCCAATGTAGGTGTTACTGTTATTGAGTGAATTGTATTAGTCCTTAATCCTTTTGGTAAGTTCAACAATAACTGTTCCTGCAGATCTTAAATTGCTTGACATGCGACGATGTTGTTCTTGGATAAAAGGTGTGAGTTCCTTTTGTTGTGTTATTGATAAAGGGATATAAAAGTTGAATAACAACAACAATTAAAAAGTATGTTTTATACAATATGTAATTTTTTTTCAGTAATAACAATTTAGTTTTACGTTCGAAATCAAAAAATGCTTCATTTTGTTTTAGTTTTTAATGCATTATTATTTCATAAAAAATTCAAAATACAGTGAGCCAACAATATCTCTTTATTTTTATTAAACTTTAAAATGTATTTCCAAACATTAAAAGTTTTAAAATTTAATTTTAAGTTGCAATTAGTACATTTTAGCACTGCCCTTTGCCTTAATAACGTCTCGAACTTATCGAAAAATAGCAGCTGCTTTCAAGAAAACACCAGCAGCTATTTATAAGGTAGTAAAAGTTTTCCAGGAAAGCGGTAGAATTTCTGGTATCGCTAGATCTGGCCGACCAAGAGTGACCAATGAAAGGGTAAATAAACGTATTGTGAACATTTCCCAAGGCGATCCCTTCATGTCTGCCCCTAAAATTCGTGCACAATTGCGAACAGAAGGGAGAAATGCACCATCCATTGCCGCCATAAAGAGGCGATTATGGGAAAGTTTAAGAAGTGGTCGTATAGCTCGTAAAGTTCCTCACGTCAGTAAAATAAATATTAAGAAGCGATTAAGTTTTTACGTAGAACAAGTCTTAAAACAACCTAATTTTTGGTGTAAGGTACTCTTGACTGACGAATCAATGGTCAGGATGAAATACAGCCATGGGTAGATGTACGTGTGGAGGAAAAGAGGTGAGGCCTTATCGTACAAATGAACAAAACCCATCTTAAAGGGCATTATGGTATGGGGCTGTTTTTGCGCTAGTTTAATTGGCAAGTTGGTAGTACTTGAAGGAAAAGTTAATGCCCAAGTTTACTTAAAATTACTAGGGAGATCATAGTTACAGTTAGTAAACGATTAGTTGGGGGCGATTTTATTCTCCAACAAGACAAAGCGCCAATTCAGAAGGCAAATATTTTTAAAAAATGGCTTGAGGAAGATAAAATTAATGTTTTGGATTGGCCTCCACAAAGTGCAGACCTTGCACAAATAGAAAATATCTGGGCATGGCTTAAGGCGAAGATTAGCGGAAGTTCACCAAGAAGCTTAACGGAACTGAAACATTTGATGGAAGAAATTTGGTATACGCTTCCTCCAGAAGAATGCAAAAAGTATGCTTTATCAGGACATTGCGAATATTAAAGGAGTTGTTTACTTACTTTTGACCCAGTTAAATTTAACCATTTTTGTTTTTAATTTTAATACAAAAATATATGTAATAGCAATTAAAAAAAATCAGAGTGAGGCATTTAAAACTGTTTTTTATAATATTTTATAAATTCAAATATCAGAGTTACTTTGACCGTTAAACATATCTTCAATTAAACTAATATCATGGGCTCTGGTCAGAAATGCATTAAAATTTAAAAAAAAATTTTAAATTGTAAGAGACAAAAAGTGCGTACAAAAAAAATTCTGAACGATTCCTTATTAAAATCTAAGCACTTTTTGTCTCTTGCAATTTTTTTTAAAAAGCTTTACTTTTTAGTAAAAAATTATTGAAAATCTTAAAATTTTGGTAAAATTTGGCTAATATCTTAAAAAACTGACGTTTTCTAAAAAAAAAATTTGGCACACAAGTTTTGTATTTTTTTTTTCCGTAGAATACGAATATGCAATAAAAAATATAGATTTCCATTTAAAAAATCAAACTTGACCTTCATAATGAGTTTTCGCCATCATTTGTCCCCCTCGAATTCTGACAACTTTTGTCCCAAACAGTTTTTGATCCAATGTGTAATTTATAAAATATTATAAAAAACAGTCACCCTATATATATATACAGGGTATAACGTTTCTAGAGGTCAATACGAGTACAAATGATAGCTCTTACCTAGCCAAACAAAAAATTGTATGGCAGGGGGGGGGGGGGAGCAATCTCAATCGTTTGGGAGTGACAGGGTGATTCATAAATTTCAGTTTTTTATGGTATGCACATTACTCTATTATTTTTATCTTTTGATCTACCCAACACAGTGACATCAAACAAACCCCAAAAAACTACTATTCCAATGACCTTTCCAAGATTTATTTATTTAAGCTTAATACAAGATATTACATAATAATACATACTACAATTACAAGCTACAACACAATACCAACACTACAAGCTATAATAAATTATGACATAATAAATAAATAGTAAAACCTACAATATGAGCTCTAATTAAAGTAGATACGGGCTGGAAGGAAGAAGAATTAAGAAAGGCGATCAAGATGGGCGGGATCAATTTGTGAAGGGATGATTTACTCAGATGGAAGTCAAAGGAGGAAAGGTCGTGGACTTTTCGTAGCATCCTGGTAATTGGCTCACTTTGACCGCAGTTTGTGCGATGGCGTTCGAGTCGGAAAAGGGGAGTGGACCTAAGGTTGCGGGGATTAGTATAGATGGGTAAAAATTGCAGGATTGAAGGGCAGTCTATGGCACCACTTAATAGCTGATGAATGAAGAGAATGTCGGAAACATCACGACGTTTACTTAAAGGTGGTAAGTCTATCAGTTTCAGACGGTTTTCATAAGGTGAAAGGTTGAATCTGTCTACCCACGGAAGATCACGTAGAGCGAAGCGAATGAACCTACGCTGGACAGATTCAATCCTATTAATGTGAGTTGTTTGTGTAGGTGACCATACCTGGCTGGCATATTCAAGGAGAGGTCTAACGAAGGAAATATAGAGAGATTTGGAAACATAAGGATTGGAGAATTCTCTGGACCAGCGCTCCACAAACCCTAGCGTGGAGTTAGCTCTGTTAATTATTCTGTCAATGTGGGAACAGAAATTGAGTTCACTATCACAGATTATTCCGAGATCACACAAAGAGGTAACGATAGGGACTGGTACGTCGGTTAGCATGTAGATTCTCGGGGTGGGTGTAAGACGCTTGCGGGAATAAGAGATGGACTGGCATTTGGAGACATTGAGTTCAAGAAAGTTTTTCAACTACCATGTGGTGAAGGAATCGAGATATTTTTTCAGGAGAAGAGAGTCGGTTGTGGAGGAGATATGTTTGATTATTTTCATGTCTTCAGCATAAATGGACAGCTCTGAGTGATTGATGACACATTCAACATCATTTGTTGTAAGGATGAAAATTAATGGACCGAGGTGGCTGCCCTGGGGGACGCCGGAACTAGCGACAATAGGGTTAGAAATGGATGAGCTGAAAAGAACATTGTACCGACGGTTGTTGAGGTATGATTGAATCCAGGAGATGAATCGGGAGGGGAAGCCTAGGCGATCAAGGTTGAACAAGATAACATTATGGGAGATCTTGTCGAAGGCTTTACTAAAATCGGTGGCGATAACATCAACATCTTTACCGTTTTCCAGGGCACATAGTGTTTTGGAGACGAAGTCAGTAAGGTTAGTGGTTGTAGATCTTCCTTTGAGGAAGCCATGCTGGGAGAGGGAGAAAATAGACTTACAGTGGAAGAACATGGAATCATAGACCAATTTTTCGAATAGTTTAGGTATGGATGATAATTTAGCGATGGGTCTGTAGTTGGACACATCGTTCTTGCAACCTTTTCTGAAGATGGGAATAATATACGAGTTTTTCCATAAATGAGGGAAAACCCCTTGAAGATTGTAAATATTGTTGATCAAACTCGTACCACTGCAGGTACAGTCACTTCCACTTGAGAATATTGAAGACAATAGAATAAGCTTCAGTTAATTAAAAAAAATGTATGAAAAAATTTTTTATTATAATTATTTAACCAATTGTTTATAAACAAATCATTTTTTTGTTCATTCTGGGGCTATTAAAAATCTAAAAAAAATATCACTATACATCTTAACTCTAAGAAATCGAGAACTGTTGAGAAAAAACACGGATATCTCAATAATTTCAAAACTTACAATTAAGAGAGGCGCCGCGTTACTTAGAAACGCTATTACAGTGGGACCATATTTTGTATTTTAAAATTAAAAATGCATTACTTTACGCAGTTCAAAAAGTGTTTATTAATAACATTTCATTCATTCAACGCTTTTGTAAAGTCTAAGAGTGTTAGGACATTAAAACAGGCATTGTCAATTCCCTCTCTAATATCCTCGATAACCCTCGATACTGCTTTCTCAAGTACTTTCGACAGAAACGAGTGAATACTAATAGGACGGAAATCGTTTGCAGTTTTCGCTCTAGCTTTTTTCGGGACCGGGAAAACTCTAGCTACCTTCCAGATTTGAGGAAAATATGATGTTTTGATGAAACTGTTTATAATGTATGTTAGCTCCATGATAATAGCATGCATGCTCATTTTAAGAAAACGCGGACAAATTTTATCTGGTCCAATTAGAGCTAACAGCTGTAACTTCAGATACGTCCACATTTCTCAGCGAAAAACAGCAGTTTACATTTACACATATTTCGGGGGCAATCTGTGAATCAACATTAGTTACTGTACTGCGTAGTCCAGTAAAAGCGGCATTAAGGTCATTGGCTGAAATGTCTGATAAATTTGCAGAGTCCTGTTTCACCGCACGTATCTCTCTCAACGCCATAATACCCTAGAAGGCAGCGAGTTGCTTAGTTTGTTTGCATAAAATAATTTTTTTGCTATTCTGATCTTTTTCTTAACCATGCATGTAAAACACGTCACTCCACGGTAGACTCATACACTCCTGAAGAAGATCAGAGGTGCATATTTTTGTATAGTCACGAAAAAATTTACGTGTTGTCACATTTCTCTGCATTTGCAGATCATACGTGAGAAATATTAGGTCATGATCTGTTAGACCAATTAGGGAAATCTGACTATTAATTAAGACAAGATCTCTTTTTGCAGTAACTAGCAAATCAAGTAAAAAGGCGGAACCGCTGGAGAAATGAGTTGGAAGGCTATTAACGACATGCAAATCATTCATCAAGAGAATTTCCTCAAACTTATGGGTTCTATAATTGGATTGCAGTATATTAGAATTAAAGTCTCGGCTAAGGATAGTATGTGTATATTGTGAGCAATATGTGCAGAGATTCTCCTCCAAAGCGGACCAATTATAGCAATTTGGTGGAATATATACGCAGCCCAATAGGATCTTTTGTCCATGGAATATTTGCTCAAGAAGCAAGAATTCTGCGTCACTAGCACATGAGGACAAGACATTCACTCTGACACCTTTCCTGACATATATTGCAACTCCACTTCCCCTTCGGTTTAAACGATCCTGTCTTACAATTTCATACCCCGGAACAGGCCTGTAGAGAAAAAATTCGGGCCCGGGGGCCACATACGGGACAAGCTCATCTGGAAGATCACAATTTAGCCATGTTTCAGATACCAAAATAGCATCTAAGCAACACTTACCACTTACTTAAATGATTCGATATTCACCTATTTTATTTAGGATGCTTCTAGCGTTAAAGTGGCACATCTTAAATCCTTCACGCTGGTTCGAAAGAATTTTAAGGGTTATACCAGGACAGGTCATGCCCTGTGCAGCGTTAAGATTGATATTTTTATATTGATATTGATTTATGGATTTGTGGGCTTTTTAGGGATTTCTTCTTTCATTGCACGACATGCAGAAAATACGGACACGACGCTCGAAATTGCAGATGCAATCGCCCAGTCTAGACCCCATGTCCAAGAAGAGTGTCTCCCAATCACCACACACAGGACCAGCGCAATATTAGTGGCACCCGAGTCTTTATTGTCAAACTCAAGTGCCAATTCTGCAACCGACGTGGACAGAGGCCGATTACCGACAAAATAAAAAATCGGAGTCAATGAATCAGGGATACGACAAGAAGTCGACTCAAAACTCCCAGATTCGACTATAAACCCCTCGGCAAATAAACAAGGGTCCCCCAGCCACCCGAATCCTGTATCCCTACGGTAAAACTTCCGCTAGACATAGACCTAAACGGCCAAACAGCACTAGTAGTGGATACTGGCGCTGAGGTTAGTATAATTAAGAAAAAATCAATAAGCTCCCTCGACGAAATCAATACCGAGGAGACGTCACACTACAAACCCTATTCGGTATCGGAAGGAGTTTGGGAACTTGCCAGATAAATTTTAAAGTAAAACCAGGCATTCTCTGGAAATTTCAGGTTGGAAAAAACCTCCCCGGTCTTTCTAATGACGGCTTGTTAGGAAATGATTTCCTTTAAAAAAAACTGTAACGTGGAGGGTCCAAGTATGGCGCTGCGAATTCCTCGCACGGAACACGGGGGAGTTAGCTGTTCCAATAACATTCGCATCGGGGAATCCAAGTGCACACAGTGCAGCCGGTGTAAAAACACTGGCTAGGAAGAGTTTATCAACCTACAGTGTCCTCAAGTCATCTCTTCACGAGAATGCTGGCTGTCAGTCAGTAGGAAAAATAACGGATAAAACAGCTACGAATGATCTGATATGAGGCAGCATCAGATGATTCTTACCAAACCTGTTTGCATATCTGCAAGATCACAAGTTGTAGTTGCCATTTCCTTGAAGAAATGCTCTGTCTATCCCAAGAGATAGGCGATGAAGTCTTCTTGGCAAACAGAATAATTTCCTCTGGGTCCACAGCAGCACCCAATGGATTCCTCAACAACAACGGTTTTCAAGTGGTCCTCACAAGTCTACCTCTAAAACTTGTGCCAGTCAAAGACTACACAGTCATTCCCTTAGCCAAAGCGCCTGATAAAGGTCTGCTATTACCAATGGCTAATCTTCCGAGCCATAGTAACGACTCTGGTGAGTCTAACCAAAGTTCTACACGAAAATATGGTACTGACCTTTTAACGCCCACGTAGTCTATAGTTAAGAATTTAGTAGTAGAAATAACGGCCAACACGGCGATGTTCAAGAGTCCCTCAACGAACGGCGTGAACGATACCCAAATACCACTGGCCCCAAACAGTAGCCACAAAAAGTTTCGCACTTTGGTCACTGGCAAACAAGCCTCAATAAACTCTGCTCGAGGGTATCAGGGCACAAGACCCTCAACAAAATATGCCCGTCAACTAGAGGACACAAGAGTCCCGGCATGGTAAGTAGTAATAAGAAAATTAAAAGCACAGGTAAACCCTACGAAAGCAGAGATAGCAATGCCGATAATATGACAACTCTGCATTAACATACAATAATTATATGACCCTTTCGAAGACAAGGATGGCACACAATTTGGAGGAAGGGCTAAACTTGGACTATATATTCTTTCTCAAAGGTGATCGAATCGAGGACATTCTCGACCAATACGGTCATTCAAGATATTCCACTACCCTCGATCTCGCCAACGGCTATCACTAAGTTCTTGTCGATAATAAAGATCGACCCAAAACCGCTTTCAGCAATTATGTGCACTACGAATTCAAAAGTATGCCTTTTGGACTCTTCATAAGTTACGTCTTAACGAATATTTTGTTAACCTAGATGACATTGTCTTTTATGGGAAAAATTTCCGCAAAGTCTTTAATCGATTGAGGGAGAACAATCTAAAGCTACAACGAGAGAAGTGTCAGTTTTTCTGGCGAGAGGATGTTTACATAGGCCATAAGTGTTGGAGACAAGGAGCAATTCCACACTCTAGCAAAACTGCATGCAAACCTTTCCAGCTCCTATAACTGTTAGATAAGTCTAGTTATTTTTAGGGCTTGCTAACTACTGCAGGAAATTTATTCCTGAGTTCTCAAAGATAGTGCGTCCAATTACGAAATTGCTCCGCAAGGATGTAAAATTCACTTGGACAGAAAAATGCCAAGAAGCATTTGAAGCCATAAAAACCTCCCTTATATCACCTTTTCTTCTTATATATCCTGACTTCTCAAAACCTTTAAGCCTCACAACGGACGCCAGTATCGAGGCATTAGTAGCATTCCTCTCCCAAGGAGGAGATAGACAAGACCAGCCCATTGACTATGCCAGCCGCACGTTAAACAAGGCCGAACACAATTACTTCTACTGGGAAATAAGGAACTTTAGATGTTATCTTCAAGGCCGAAAATCACGGTCTACACAGACGATAAACCCCTCAAAGGTGGCTTCAATGTGAAAGACCCAACTTATCGATTGGTAAAATTCGACCACAAACTTTCCGAATTCGATTATAATATAGAATAAAAACCCGGAAAGCACAAAACGAATGCAGATGCTTTCCACGAGAAAATGACGAAAACGGCAAAAGCCAAATCTTCATGTTAACGGCACAAATACATTCGAAAAAGAACACAAACATCAAAGAGGAAAAAACTCCTCTAACAAAAAGTCGCGCGAATTTTAACGCAGTGACTCGGGCTGAAACAAAAACTGTTGCTAAAAGACCCAAAAAGGAGGCAAGCCAAACAACAATCCACATAAAGCCTCGTTTCCACCAGAACGCGTCTGGTGCGGAGACTGCGTGCTACAGTCACGGAAAGTGTCTACACAAGCAGGAACAGCGTGCACTCTGCTCTTTTGTTGCTTGCATGCTTTCGCATGCAGCTTGCGTTCTGCGTGCTTTAACTGTATCCATTAAAGTAATAGCTAACTAGAACGCGGACAAAGAAACAAGCTGCTGTACAAGCGCTAACAAGCTTGGTGTCGACGGAAAATCTACTCGTACGCAACGTTCAAAGTGCACCTTTATCATCTTTTTTGCTTCCAATTGGAGATTCCGAGAGAAGACTGGAATTTAACACTGGGACGCGACATTGACGACAGGACGTTTCTGGACCGAATTCTGTAGACGGATGACCCTCAATTCACCAGGGATGGTATCACGAACTTCCACAACCTACATATCTGGTTGGAAATTAACCCACATAGCACAAAGATGACCTCAGTTTAGCAGAGATTCAGTTTATTCAAGCCCAGTTAAGAATAGGGAGGATTTAGTAAGCCGAATTGGAAATGCAGCGACGAAAATACGGGATAGCCTGGCTGCAATACGCCTTAAACAGGGACTTAGAAAGAGATTGTTGGCATGCATCCAAAATGGTGGTGGACAGTTTAAACGGCTTTTGTTACTTATCAAGATTAATTGTAATTATTTTTAAATTCAATTAAAAGCATTTTAGAATTAATTTGAGTTTAATTTCTTTAATTTGTTGATTTTTATAATACTCTCCGATAGGATTTCTATGTATAAATGTCTACATATTTTCTCTACGTGGACATGTTGCACCTTTTTCGAAAGGTAATAAGATGGGCAATCTAATAAAAATAAAAAAGAGGTGTACTAATTATATGAATTTCGGAGAAAATTTGGGAAAATGCTGAACTTTAGGTAAACCCAAACCCTTTTTTTCACTTTTGGAAGTGACTGTGCCTTTAATGGTAAGAGTTAGATCAACATTGTAGACAATTTTGGAGGGGTTATTGGGATAGTAGTTTTTTACCGTTTGCTTGATGTCGCTATGCTGGATAGATCAAAAGATAAAAATAAAAAAGATATGTGCATACCATGAAAAGCTGAAATTTATGAATCACCCTGTAACTCCCAAACGGTTGAGATTGCCCCCCACTTTTGCCATAAAATTTTTTGTTTATCTAGTTGAGATCTATCACCCCACTCATTTTGGCACGTCAGATCTGAAACACCCTATATATATTTTTATATATATATATATATATATATATATAAACTAAAAAAATAAAAGAACAAGAACGTCAATTTTTAAATGTTTATTTTAATGGAATAGGGAAAGCCAAAATAAAAATAATAATCATCTAAGCGGTGTCCGTTTCAAAACTTAAACTTATTTCTGATAGACATGGTTGCTTGGGAAGAATCTTACAAGGAGAGGTATTACTTCATATGCGGGAGGAATTTTCAAGTTTCATTTCGAAATTATATTGAAGGGTTATTTCCCTTTAATGGTTTACTAATAATGGAACAATATCTGCCAAATAGCCACCTAAGCTCTTCTTACAGATGGACATGCTTTAAAATGAATTTTTCCGTCACTATTTTGCACAATTGTATTTCACGCTGTAGCAATGACATAGACTTTATTTTTGACGTAGCCCCAGAGGAAAGGTCTCTAGAGGTCGTTAAATCATACAATCTGAGCGGGTAAGTGAAAAATTAAACGCCAAGGAAACTTTTCACGTATGTTACCTGATTGCTTCACCAACTATGTGGCCTGTAGCGCCTTCCTCTTGAAAATAAAATTTTTTTATATTCAGTGAAACGGTCGCACTCACTGTATTTTGGAAAAAAGTACGATCTGATGATACCACCAGCTCAAAAACTGCACCAAACTGTCTCTCGTATTTTGTTTTCCGTAGGTTTTCAGAGGATCAGATGTAACAGTTTTGCTTATTTACGTAACCAGACCGTTATTATTTATTATAAAGCATCATATTAATAAATAAACGGATTTTTATTCTATAAGTATTTTAAAAATTTAATTTTTTTATAAATTTTAATTTATGTGGCTCTAACCACTTAGTTATATACGATAGAAAGCAAATGGGGTCAATTTTCGCTAGCTGTCTTTGGCTGAATAGTTTGATCAGATCACTAGTTTTTTTTTGTTTTTTTTGTAATGACGACCTTGGCTATCGACATCGGACTACGGTCAGGCTTTGGAACGTGAGCACTCTGTAGGCCTAGTGCAGATACACGAAGATCATGTTGGTGGAACGGGACAAAATACAAAAATATAAATTTTTAGCTGCATACTTTCTTCAGGATTTTTGGAACAAGATAACCTATGTTCCTACGCTCCTGGTTTGTACTTGGGTCTGACTCAAAGCTCTTCCTTTGATGGTGTATCGACTTCTACACTACCTACACCTATATACTTTCCTATATTAACCTGCTTTCTTCCTTTTCCTGCATCGCCGTTGACTGCCGTTGCGTTAGATTTTTTCTTGGTGGAGTTCGTCTTACCACTGACGATTTCGCGAAAGGATCTCCTGCTGGTGTATTTTGTTTGGTCCCAGTGGCATGCTGATTGCCGTCGGCCTGCTCCTCCAACCAACGGTTTTGATATGTTGACACTAACAAGTTTTTGTCGTTGTCGTTTTATATGCTGCCAAAGATGCTCTATAGGGTTAAGATCTGGTGATTGTGGGAGTGTTTGGAAATACTTTGGCACATTATTCAATATCCATTCCATTACTATCTTTGATTTGTGCTTCAGATCATTGTCCTGCTGAAAGAATAAATTATTCTTTTCGGCATTTTCATGTAAATTTTCTTTTAGTATGTCAAGGTACATAAAACGGTCCATAATACTTTCAATAATATGCAAATTTCCCACTCCGCTTGCCGCCATACACCCCCATACCATCACCGACCCACCATCATGTTTGACAGTTGCAATTAAGTTTTTTCTCTACATTTCTTTCCCGGGTTGTCTCTATACTTTTTATTCCCATCGGGGCCATAAATGCTAAATTTTTTTTCGTCTGAAAAAATTGTTGTATTCCAGAGCTCCATATCACTATGAATATACTTTTCTGCGAACACGATACGTTTTATTTTGTTTGCCTTGCTAATAAAAGGCTTCTTGCGTGCTACACGGCCGGAATAATTTGCTTTTCGCAATACTCGACGAACAGTTTTGACACTACAGCGCTTCTCTCCTTCAGCAACGAGGTCATCTCGAATGTTTACAGCACTTTTGAAAGGTTCTTTTCTTATTTAACGTCGAATTGTTCTTTTTTTTTGTGTCCGACAACACTTCCGGGCGTCCTTGGCTGGTTTTATTTTGAACTAAATTATCCGTTTTGAATTTTTTAATAATATATCCCACAGTTGACACACCTTTATTAACAATTTGACCAATTTCGCTACATGTTTTACCTTTTTTAAGTAACCCGATGATAATTTACCGCTCCGCAATTGTTGTTTCGCTTACTTTCACCATTTCGAAAATAAAAAAATCTTAAATTAACCCAAAAGTTATCTAACAATTAAGTTCATTGAAATTTACCACAGGTTTGTAAAGCACAATCTCAATACACCACGACTTTGCTTTGACTGCGAAATTTCCAAATACTTGTGAGACCGTTATTTAGCATACTCCCGTTATCATTTCCTTGTAGGAAAATTTGTCTTGCCAGATTTCAATAATTTTAATTGTATTAAACAGAGGAAGAATTAAACATTTACTTTACATTGTTATTCAGTTGTATAAAGCCATGCCTTTATAAGAAAATCAAAGATTCATTACTATTTCCAAATACTTCTCATTTCCAAATACTTTTGTGAGTAACTGTACGTTCCTTGCCTCGGATTTTCTCCATGTGTTGCACGCCATCGTCCACTTTCGCCTGCGAATACTGGTGTCTGTTCCGTTTTGGCATGTAAGTATGTGCAGGTCTCCGTTGGTAATGACCTCCAGCCAATGGATGTTAAGGATGCGCCGAAGACACTGGTTGATAAAGGCTTGTAGCTAAGATGATATTTGGCAAGTCACTTTCCATGCTGAACAGCCGTACAACAGAACAGATTTAACGTTCGATCCGAAGATCCGGAGTTTTGTGCATCTGTAGATGTTGCACCGCGAGCCTCAGCCTCAGCTCTGTCGTCTGCTGTAACTATGCTTCCGAGATAGCAACATTTATCCACTTGCTCTAATTGCTGCTCATCCAGATAAATGTTATGTTGTCTCCTGGAGTTCAAGCTCATAATATTGGTTTTAGTAGCATTAATCTTAAGCCCTGCTCTGCGACCTTCTCTGCTCAGGGCTTGGGACATTTGGGATAACTGACTCTGTTTGTTGGATAGGAAACAGACATCGTCGTAAGTAAGGTGGTTAGCAGATTTTTATCTTTTCATTAGCAATGGGTGGTCATCTAGTGCAAAGCAAAGCAAAGGGGATTGTGCTCATGAGCAGGACTCCTTTACGATAGTGATAATGTTGTGGATGCCTCTCCTGCGTAACGGTGCCCATATATACTCGCGATCAACGCTTTCAAACGCCTTCTCAAAATCGACGAACATTAGATGTAAAGGGGAACTCCAATCGACGGATTGCTCGATGATAATTCGGAGGCTGTTTATGTGATCGCTGTAGGAGAAACCCTCACAAAAGCTTGCCTGTTCATTATTTAAAGTGCGCTCGATTGTTTTCTTCATTAGAATTTAGATGATTTTTGCCATCAATTCGGAGACTGTATTTAAAAGACAGATGCCTTGCCAATTGCTACAACTCCTCACTTCGCACATTTTGGGAATCTTCACAACTACCCCTGTTTTCCATTCAATGGGATAGGTCTTGGTTTCTCAACATTCCAGATGGCCAACTCCAATCTTGTCGGAGTTCTGTTGTTAATATTGGATACAGCAGGCTGCTGTGCAGGCTCGTGTGAAAAGGTATTCTACGGTCCAAATGTATTGTTTAGAACTTTAACAAAATAATCTCTCCACCTCCGCAGATGATGTTCCTCCGTAACATTAATATCTCTTACAGGATGTTCGGTTGTAAGAGTCTTTCTTGGCAGTTTTTTGGCAATCTTGTAAAGATCTCCATCCAGGCCGCTTCTTCTGCCTTTTCTGCTAGCGCCTTGATGTAGTTGCGCTTGTCACATCTTACACTTTGGATGCCTTTCTGTTTTGAGATGTTGTTGTACTGCAACTTTGGTAGCAGAATTTATCCTGTCCTTAATATGCTTCCGTTCCTTTACTTTTAACCATGTGGCGTTACTGATCCATGGTGGTCTGCCGCTCTCTAATCGTCCCATGTGTTCTATACCACAGCTGACAAAACATTCCTTCTCCCTTTACCATTTTGGTCGATGACGCAGTGCATCAACTTTGTGGCGCTGTACGGTGGTATGTTCGTGCGCAGTGCGCTGCGGATATTAGGAGTTTTAAGCCATCCAAGATGACGATCGCTTGCAATATCAGCACCGCGCTTGGACCTTACGTAAAGAAAGCACTTTCTCCAACTTTTCGAAATAGCTATAAGTTTCCTTGGCGTTTAATTTCTCACTTGCCCACTCAGATTGTATGATTTAACGACCTCTAGAGTAGTAGTCATTGCCACAGCGCGAAATACAATGGTGCAAAATAGTGATGGAAGAATTATTTTTAAACATGTCCATCTGTACGAACAGCTTAGATGGCTATTTGGCAGACATTGTTCCATTATTATTAAACTTTTTCGAATGTCATAATCTTCTCAAGATTTAAAACGGATATAACCCCTTAAAGGGAAAAAACCCTTCGATTTAATTTCGCAGTGAAGCTTGAAAATTCCTCCCGCATATGAAGTTATACCTCTTCTTGTAAGATTCTTGCCAGCAACCATGTCTATGAGAAATACATAAGTTTAAGTTTTGAAACCGTCAGCGCTTAGGTTATTATTATTTTTGTCGGTTTTTTTAATTTAGCGCCAAAAATGATGTAATAAGCCCTGATTTTACAATTTTTTAAACATATGTTTTGACGAATGCTCAAAATTTTCGCAAAACCCACTACAGTCCCGTGTTATTAGCGCACAGAATCATGAACGCCTATAAACCGCTTCTATAATCCTCATTGTTAGATTTTTTTTCTCGCAGCACAGTGAAGAATAAAGCCTTTGCTCTGCATCAACATTAATCACTCCCAGGAATGTGTGTATCTTTGTATATTCACCTTGTAATAAAGTTGCTCTTAAATGCACGTACCTTTACTTGCGGTATAGAAGGTAGTTGCCCATTTGTGATTCGCCTATAATACAGATGAATTATTGGCCACTTAAAATAACTCCGCAATGAAAAAAGTCTCCAAAGAAAAATCAAAATAATCCTCAAAATTTCTTCGGGAAATAAAGCCCCAATTTCAGTGAAACTACTTCCAAAATTTGGTGAGATCTTTCATTCATTTAGGAACTTATTTCTTTTTTAAACTTGGAAATTATGAAATTTCTAAAGCAGCTTATTTTTGTGATGAAGTAGCTTTCCAAATTGTTTTGTATTTTGTTCTTGAGTGACACTTGAAAAACTTAGAAGAAGACATATCAAAAAATCAAATATTTAGTTGGATAAAAACAATTCATTCTTTTACCATTTTTCGGATTTTGAACTTTAAATATTTGCTGCTCACCCATCCTGTCAATAAAAACATCATATAAGTATATCTACAGGGTGTATCAGTGGGTCTATGTGGGATCTATCACCCCACATATTTTGGCACACCAAACAAAATATTGCATTTTCCCACACTTTCTCCGAAATGTATGTAATTAATACATGTGTTTTTTTATTTTTATTAAATTTTCCATCTTACTAGCTTTCCTAAGAGGTACAACATGGCAAGGTAGAGAAAAGATTAAAAAATCGCATACTTAGAAATCCCTGCTAGAGATGGGAATCGAATCGAAAAGTATCGATACTTGGCATCGCAATATATCCACATCTTTCGGTACTTAGATACAAATATACCGTTGAAAAAGTATCGATACTCTAAAGTATTAGAACCATATGGTTAAAAAGTTTAAAAGATATATATGGTGTGGAAATTGCATATAAATTACAATTATTATCTTATTGGTTTTTTTTTGAAAAACAATTTGCAACAACATCGTTGAGAAATATCAAAGTATCGATTTGCTCAGAAGATAAATTGATAAATTTTTACAAATGAAGATGCATCTCAGCCGCTGATTTCATATACATTTTTAGCAAATGAATAATTTCAAATTTCGCAAGAACTTTTTAGCAGATGAATAAAGCTTTCGAATTTTAACATTTGTGATATAATAATATCTCATCTTCCTTGAACAAAATGAAAATACAAAATACTTATACCACTGAGCCGGCGTTGTACTGTTTATACTTTAAGCTGTTGCATACTAATACTATATTACTTTCCCTGACAACAATTATTCAACTCATGTACAAAGTAATGAGGCGGTCAATACTTCAAGTATTGAAAGAAAAGTATCGAGGATCGGAAGTATCGGGGGCTGAAAGTACCGATTACAAAACCTCGAGGTATTGAAAGCAAAGTATCGATACCCCGGTATATCGAGACAGTATCGGCCATCTCTAATTCTGCCTACCTAATTATTTTATTGCGCCTTAGGTAAGAAATTCTTTAAAGAAACAATATTTTTAAGAGTTGAAAATTTTTAGGATACACAAGTAATTAATTTTAATTATTCCTGCAAAAAATTTATAAAAATGTTAGTTTTGCTTTATTGCCGATATTAGCTTGTGTTAGCCAGAGTTCACACCCTATTACCCTCGCGTCATGTTACCAATACCTGATGGGAATTGTTTCTATAAAAGTGGGTCAGTCAGAAAAAATATCGGTCATAGTTGAAAAACAAATCGATAACTACGGGTTTTTTTAAGTGAAAATTATTAAAAATTGGCAGCATTTACTTTTGAGGAATACGCGGATATAATGTTCATTTATTGTGTAGTAGACTGAAATGAAAAAGCGGTTGTACTGGAGAGATTCCCCAATCGAACAAAAGAGGGTTATTTTCCTGGACTTTTCGAAGGTTAAGAAAATCCGAAAGTGTAACTTTAAACAGCACGGAATTGCGAGTTGAAACATAAAAAGATTCTGCCGGCGTCGAGCAGCAAATGATCAGCCTCGTCGGGCAAGACCCTGAAACGAGCCTGAGGCGAGTAGGAGACGAGTAGGAGTTTCTTCAGTTAAAGTTTGGAAGGTTATTTATCGAGGAGGATTACGTTTATATCATCATATCGTAGTCCAAGCACTACCGGAAGGAGATTCCGAGAGAAAATTAAAATTTTGTATTTGAATTCTGGAATGCGACATGGGGAACGGGGCGTTTTGGGGCCAAATTATGTGAACGGATGAATCGCTGTTCACCGGGGATGGTATCACAAACTTTCACAAGCTCCATATCTGGTCGGATACTAACCCACATAAGACAAGGGGAGTATCTTCCAGTCAAAATTCTATGCCAATGTTTAAACTGGTATCATCGAAACCCATTTAATAGGACCATTCATTTTGCCGCAAGTGCTTAATAGCTAAATTTATGCAGACTTTTTGGAGAATACACTGTGAGATCTACTAGAAGACATTCATGTGGATAATCTTATGGCAATGTTCACCAACAACAGTTTGCTAGCGTTTGTTTGATGTCGCTTCGCTATGTAGATCAAAAGTTAAAAATAATCTAAGATACGCATACCGTGAAAAATACAAGTTTAGGAATAACCCTGTAACTCCCAAACGGTTGAGATTTCCCCACCCTGTGCCAAACAATTTTTTGTTTGCTAGGTGAGATCTACCTTCGCACTTATTTTGGCACACCAGATTTGAAGCTCCCTGTAGAATATGGTCCGCCATTGGTACCACGACAAAAATATGTGGTTAGGGGAGGGGGGGGGGGCGCAAGTTATTAAAGTATAGACCTATTTAGATGATTCCTTTTTGTTGTATGCGGTATGATCCCCCATTGCTACTATGTATAAAAATGTGGTCTTAGGGTGGGGATGGGAAGAGTGACTTAGATGATTCTTAATGAATAGAGCATCTTTTTGTATCAATACAAAAACTGTGGCTTAGGTTGAGAGTTGGGGGAGGGGAGGCTCCTAGCTTCGTACAGCGTACACGGATTTGATGATTTTTATTGTGTTGTTCAGAAAATTTGAACTTATAGTGACTACGATTATTCTCTGACTATGATTATTCCATCTTGCTGTATCTTGCACAGAATGTATATAATTTACACTGATTTCCAAATGTAGTAATAGATATAAAGCTAAAAATTATTTTATGCTTTTAGCGCTTTTTGTCAAGTCGGTTCAATTTTTTTTTTAAACTATTTGATTTGACACAGTGTTGGAAAGTGGCTCATATGAAAGGTTCTAATCTGTTGAATAGTAGTGGCTATTGTATTGTTGGAGAACTTATATGAGTTAGCTTATTATCCTCTCTGTTTAATGCATGAAAGCCATTTATTTAAAAAAATATTATTTATCCCATACGTCTTATTGCCATAGTAAATATTCATAGATGTATCTACTCTGTGGATCCTATAATATAAGCTCTATTTCATTACTGTACTAAAAGAAAATTTTGTTGGACCAGTGTGCCATACATTTTCCGTGTATGCTTTACATGTAAGTTCAATAGTTCAAACGCGTAACGGGTGCTAATTGTTTATTAGAAATATCCTGATAATATATAATCTGAAATTTATTTTGTTTTTATACTATTTCATTTCATTCTTTTGACTAAAGAAGGACAATATTTTGAGAAAGAGACTGAATTTGATAAATGAGCTGAGAAAGTTTTTCACACTTTCCCGTCATGTAAAAAGTACGTAAAAAGTTTTAAGAACTTTTATTCGCTAAATAATAATATTGATTAAACTTGCAGTATTGAATAATATCCTTTTCCATAATTTCTAGTATGTATATTTATTTGCATAATATATTTTTGCAGGTTGATGAGCGGAGAATTTTCATCAGTATTCTTCTTATCTGTGAAGTCATGGGCTTGACTTTCTTTTTTATGGTAACAAATAAAGGATCGTGGTTAGATATAGGATCGTCAATATCACATTTTGTTATAATGGAAGTGACGACACTCTTTCTCCTTTTAATATATTACATTTCTAAGTGGTTAACAAACACAAATATTTTGGCAACAAAGCGTTATATTATTAAATCACAATGACGATGAAGTTCTTTGGATAATTATTAAAATTATTTGCGAGATGAGCATTTTTATTTAACTTTTTTTGAAATCATGCCGTTCAGCCACACTGTTATGTGAGCAGGCACAAGCGATGTGTGTAGCGGGAAGGCCGCATCTATATCAACTGCTTGAGTTTTATATGTGGGATTCCCCAGACAAACACCGCACCATATATATTATATCATTGAAAAAGTCCCAATTAAAATTATCACTGGCACATTTTAGCGACTCTGACATAGGGATGGAGCCACCTTACCGTGGAACTTATCCCAACTAGTACAGAGTGTTTTCGATTTTGCCACCGAGACATAACACCGGGGATAACTGGAGTTACTGTGACCCTGCACCAAAGTGTCATCTGCTTCCAAGTGCGAAACCCTGTGTTCGAGTTTATTAGTGCCACCCGCTGTCAAATTGCAATTGAAAATTATGGAGATTAATAAAAAATCAGCAATCTCACCAATTATATTTATTATAATTATTGTTTGGTTGGGAAAGAGTAAAGATTTTTCGTTTTTTCTCGTTTTTATTATAACAGGACAGTAAAAATAATTAATTAAATATAAAAAATCGCAGCACACAAGCTAATGCCAGTTATTTTTACTCATCTACTTCATTTTTGTTAGTAGTGTCACAGCTGTTCCTGGTCCAAACCAGGGGCAATCGGTGCTAGCACCAAGGGCAAAATGTGGCAAAAACGAACAATCCGAAGCAAAACTCGAGTCATGACACCGCAATCTCGAACATGCATTTGCTTCTTCAAGGCACAAGTGTTAACACCGAAGCAAAACCGAAAACACCCACAATAAACAAACATCTTTTTCTATAGTAATGGCATTACTTCGTGTTGTCAGTGTGGAGTGGAATTTGTCTTAACTGGATCAGCTATAAAACTGTAGTTCCACTCAAGTAAAAGAGATTTTCAGACTAATCCCTTTAGCTTTGGAGCTACAGCTATTTTAGCTGCTCCAGTGGAGCTACAGCCTTAGTGGCTGCTCCCAGATTTCTTTTCTTATTACAGATTTTCTACACGAATAACAAGCTTACTGCATGGAAAAGATAATATACCACATGGCAACCGTGACAGGACCCGAACCTGCAATATTCAGGAACAATAATTTCACACAATAACTCATTAGTTTAAAAAGTAAAAGCACTTGTTTTACCTTCCACAAATAGGAGTACAAATTTTTCTTTGGGATGGCGATCGCTCAAAAATATGAGCGCTCAAAGAACTGATGGATGTTTCGACCGAAAGTGCAAGCTGGTCATCATCAGCGTGGTACTTGCACTTTCCACCACGGACATCCATGACGGAAGGTCAAAACACAACTCCTATAAGTACTCAGTTTTAAATCTGATGGACTAAAAATCCTCTTCATAAAATTCGTACTCAGATTTAAAACTGAGTACTTATAGGAGTTGTGTTTTGACCTTCCGTCATGGATGTCCGTGGTGGAAAGTTCAAGTACCACGATGACCAGCTTGCACTTTCGGTCGAAACATCCATCATTTCGTTGAGCGCTCATATTTTTGAGCGATCACCATCCCAAAGAAAAATTTGTACTCCTATTTGTGGAAGGTAAAACAAGTGCTTTTACTTTTCGTTTTTAAATAAATGACTTCCACCAAGTGTTTACTGAAAGGAATCTTTCTGGTTTGCGATTACCTAAACTTCAGCATTTTCCCAAATTTGCTCCAAAATTCATGTAATTAGTACACCCCTTTCTACTTTAATTGGATAGTCCATCTTATTACCTTTCCAAAAAGGTGCAACATAGCCGGGAGAGAAAGGGTGTACAAATTTATAAGTAGAAAACTTGTCGGGAAATATTTGAAAATCGGCAATTTAATGAAAATAAACTCATATTAACTCTAAAATGTTTTTTATTGAATTAAAAATAATTACAATTAATCTTGATAAGTAAAAAAAGCCGTTCAAAATGTCCAACGCCACTTTGGATTCATTTCAACAATCTCCTTCTAAGTCCTTGTTTAAGGCGTATTCCAGCCAGCCTCTCCCGTATTTTAGTCGCTGTATTCCCAATTCGGCTAACTAAATCCTCCCTACTTTTAATTGGGCTTGAATAAACTTCATCCTCCATTGTTCCCCACAAGTAAAAGTCAAATGGGGTAAGGTTTGGAGATCTAACAGGCCAAGGAAACGGTGCATCCCGTCTAATCCAGCGTTTAGGAAATTTTTCACTTAGTATTGCCTTCACAATTTTAGCCGTATGCGTTGGTACTCCGTCGCGGCAAAATAAATGATCCTACCAAATGGTTGTCGATGATACCAGCCTAAACTTTGACACTGAATCTCTGCTGGAATAAGGTTACCTTTGCCCAGTGTGGGTTAGTGATCGACCAGGTATGGAAGTTCGTGATATCACTCCTGGTGAATTGACATTCAAGTGTCCAAAGAATTCGGTCCAGAAACGCCCTGCCGCCAATGTCGCGTTCCAGTAGTCTTCTCTCGGAATCTCCTTTAGTAGTCCTTGAACTGGGTGATGGCGATATGGACGTAATCACTCTCGCTGAATTACCCTCCAAATCTTAGATGAAGGCACTCTTAATCGCCTTGAGACTCGTCCCGTGCTCGTCTAAGGGACTTGCCTCACGATGATGATTATTTGCTGCTCAATGTCGGCAGAAGTTCCCGAGGTTTCGGGTCGTGTCTCCCTGTCGTGTGAAGTTACACTTCCTGTTTCTCTTAATCTTCGGAAAGTCCGTGTAAATACTCCTCTTTGGAGTGCACGCCGATTCATCGATCTCCATTGATATTCCAGTACAGCCGCTCTCTCGTTTCCGTCTACTACACCATAAATGTAAATAATATCCGCGTATCCCTCAAAAGTAAATTCTACAATTTTATAATAAGGTTTGCTTTAAAACACCCGCACTTATTGATTTTTTTTATCAACTATTATAGGTATTCTTGCTGACTGACCCTTTTTAGCAAAATTTTCATCAGGTACGAGTAACAGACGCCAGGATTCAAGGATGTGAATTCTGGCTAACACATTCTAATATTGACAATAACAAAATTACACTAATATTTTTATAACTTTTTTGCAGTAATAATTAAAACTAATTACTTGTTAACCCAAAACAAACATTTTCGAGCCTTTATCTTAAAAATTTTGTTTATTTAAAGAATTTCCTACCTAAAGTCCAATAAAATAAATAGGTAGTCAGAGATTTCTAAGGATGCGGTTTTTCTAATCCTTTGTCTATCTTGTCATGTTGCACCTTTTTGGAAATGTAATAAGACGGGCAATCCAATAAAAATAAAAAAGATGTATACTAATTACATGAATTTCGGAGAAAATTTGGGAAAATGCTGAATTTTAGGCAATCGCAAACCATTTTTTTCAATTTTGGAAAGGCCATTGGGATAGTCTTTTTTTTAGCGTTTGTTTGATGTCGCTGTATTGGGTAGATCAAAAGATAAATATAAAAGAGTAATGTGTATACCATGAAAAACGGAAATTTGTGAATCATCCTGTAAATCCCAAACGGTTGAGATTGCCCCTCCCCCTGCCATACAATTTTTCGTTGCCTAGGTGGGATCTATCACGCACTCATTTTGGCACGTCAGATCTGAAACACCCTGTATACTAGAAATTACCGAATACCGGAAGCTCACAAATCACAAATTAATAAACAAGTAGAAAAAATGCTGGCAGATGGAATTATAGAAAATTCGGTCTCACAATTTAACTGTCTGATACTATTGGCACCCAAAAAAAATGTGCCAAGAGAAAAAATGGCGATTAGTTGTCGATTTTAAAAACTTAAACAAAAAAGTACTAACAGACAAATTCCAACTCCCATTGCCATGGCATAGGATGTTCCCAGGCACAACACCTGAAAAATTTGATAGCAGTATTTAAAAGACAAAGGAAGAAAAACCTTAAACTTAATCCCGAGAAATGTACATTTTTTCAAAGAGAAGTTACCTATATGGGTGGGACATCAAATATCAGCACAAGGTTTCAAACCTGACAGATCAAAATATGAAACTATAAAAAAACTACGCTGTTCGCAAAAATGCGGACGACGTACGATGATTCGTCGCTTTCTGTAATTTTTACAGCCGTTTCGTCCCAATCTTTGCAAACATAGCATTATCCTCGAATAATACTACCCCGTTTCATCAAAGTTCGTCAGTTTTATTTTTTCTTATATAATAAAGTTGAATCGCATAAATTTATGTTTAAATGTTTAAAATAGTTTTTTAATTTGATTCTTTTACATATAATACATTTTTATGATTTTTGATACAATTTTTGAAAAACAAATAATAAATAAATAATTTATTATGTAAAACCCGATTTTTAGGTTTATATATAAGGCAGATATTTCAATTATTAACCTTAACGATTTTTACCACTTAGTACCACCTTTTGCTGAAATAACCGATTCTATTCGATTTGGCATTGCTTCTAATATTTAATAAAATTGTATTGCATTTAAAAGAGATAAACATTTAAATTTCATGTTGATAGAAAATTTTGTGTTTTTACTTCATTTTATATGAAAAAAATTAAAATGACGAACTTTGATGAAACGGGGTAATATACTAAATTTGACTGGTCAGACACCCACCAAAAGGTATTCGATACCCTGATTCATATACATTACTTCAGCATCTAGATTTTACAAAACAATTTATAATTTCAACAAATGCTTCAAATGAGAGCTTCCTGCCGCATATGCCAGCAAAACTTTCACATGTGGTGAAAAAAATAAGTCGACAATAGAAAAAGAACTAGCAGCAATATATTCAGATATAACAAAATTTAAGCCCTATGTTTGCGGCAGAAAATTCGTGGTCGTGTCATTATCACGTATACACATAGACATTAACGCCTTAAAGAACATACAGAGGCACTGTCACCTGTAAAAAATTTAAGTAGAATTTACAACAAAAAGTTGCAACTCAGAACAGAAAACGATAGAAATAAATATAGTACACGAAAATAATTTAATATACACCGTGTTTCAGATCTGACGTGCCAAAATGAGTTTGGCAGGATGGGGGGCAATCTCAACGGTTTGGGATTCATAAATTTCAGTTTGTCATGGTATGCATATCCCTCCTTTATTTTTATCTAAAAAACTACTATCCCAATTGTCAACAATTGTACCATTGCAGGTACAGTCACTTCCAAAAGTGAAAATAATGGTTTGCGATTACCTAAAATTCAGCATTTTCACTATTAAGCACTTGCGGCAAGATGAATGGTCCTACCAAATGGTTGCCGATGATACCAGACCAAACATTGACACTCAATCTCTGCTGGAATGAGGTCACCTTTGTCCTGTGTAGGTTAGTTTTCGACCCAGGATGGAGGTTATTTAAGTTCGTGAAACCATCTCTGGTGAATTGCGGTTCATCCGTCCAGATACGCCCTATCGTCAATGTCGCGTTCCAGAAGCCAAGTGCTAAGTTCCAGTCTTCTCTCGGAATCTCCTTTCAGTAGTCCTTGGACTGGGTGATGGTGATATGGACGTAATCCCTCTCGATGAATAACCCTACAAATCTTAGATGAAGACACTCCTTATCGTCTTGCGACTCATCTCTTGCTCGTCTCAGGGTCTTGCCTTACGATGGAGATTATTTCCTGCTCGACGTCGGCAGAAGTTCCCGAAGTTTCGGGTCGTTTCTCCCTGTCGTGTGAAGTTACATTTTCTCTTTCTCTTAACCTTCGGAAAGTCCGTGTAAGTACCCCTCTTTGGGATGCCCGCCGATTAGGAAATCCCCTTTGATATTCCAGTACAGCCGCTTTCTCGTTTCCGTCTACTACACCATAAATGTAAATAATATCCGCGAATTCCTCAAAAGTAAATTCTACCATCATTTAAACATTTTTGCTTAAAAACACCCGTACTTATTAACTTGTTTTTCAACAATGACAGGTATTCTTCCTGACTGACCCTCTTTTACAGCAAAAGTTCCATCAGGTACGAGTAGCAGAACGTCAGGATACAAAGGGTGTGAATTGTGGCTAACACAAGCTAATATCGGCAAATAAATGAAATTACACTAACATTTTTGTAACTTTTTTGCTGCAATAATTAAAATTAATTAGCTGTTAACCCAAAACAACATAGATGAACGCGTGAAGAAAGCGTCAATAGCGTTCTATGCCTGCAAGAGGATGTTTGGCAAGAAATGGGGTATAAGCCCTCGTACTGTCCACTGGATGTATACCTCCATAGTAAGACCTATTCTTACATATGACATAATAGTCTGGTGGACTGCTCTGGAGAATGAGAGCAATCTAAAGAAAACAAACAAGATTCAAAGAGCTGCTTGATTGGGCATCTCCTGAGCTATAAGCTCAACGCCAATGGCTGCAATGGAGACTATTCTCCATCTCCTACCGCTCGACGTCCATGGTAAAAGTATAGCTGCACGCAGTGCTGTAAGACTGAAAGAGTCCAAGTGCTGGAAGAGCTCTGATAACGGCCATAGCAGTAGAAATATCGGTGTTCACGGATGGGTCTGAGTCGGAGGACGGGGTGGGAGCAGGGGTCTTCTCGGACTGCCTAGGCATATACAGTAGGTACCGGTTACCGGACCACTGCAGTGTATTCCAAGCGGAGATCTTGGCCATAGAAAGGGCGGTAACACTAATACACAGGTGCCCAAACCTACCAATGGGTAGCGAGATATACTTGTACATCGACAGCCAAGCAGCTATCAAGGCGCTGGACTCAAACTTAGTCAGGTCACAGCTGGTCGGCAGGTGTCTGGCGGGTCTCCGGACGTTAGGGGCGAGACACAAGGTAACTCTCTGCTGGGTCCCTGGTCACAGTGGGGTTCAAGGGAATGAGGCAGCTGATGAGCTGGCAAAGGAGGGATCACAACTGGATGATTCCTCTATTGACAGATCGATCGGCTGGCCGCTAGAATCAGTAAAGAGAGAAATTGACCTTAAGGCTACTCAGCTCGCTAAACAGAGATGGAGTAACTTAACCACAAGCAGACTATCAAGGCAGATGTAGCCTGAATGGGATTTGAGAAAAACCGCTGCTAAACGGAAGCCGGATAAACCTCCGAAACATTGTGGCAGTTATTACTGACCACTGTCTTTTCGGTAGACATGCAGAACGTCTGCGCGTTCCCACAAATGACTTCTGCCGGAGTTGTATGGACGAGGAAGAGGTGGAAAGCATTCAGCACTTACTCTGCGAATGCCCGGGCCTAGCAAAAACAAGGTACAAAGCACTGCGCGTGTACTTCTTAGATGGCATGGGCGATATAGCCGGCATCGGGCTGAAGCATCTATTAAGGTTTATTAACAGCTGCGGCTGGTTTTAGATAAACCCGGCAATCAGGCACGGTTCCACAGATGTGGTAGCACAACGGACCATTTATAGGTCTATGTGAGGCTTATCGGCTGTAGGGCTGATAGCCGCCACCCTAACCTAACCTAACCTAACCCAAAACAAACATTTTCGACTCTTTATTTTAACATTTTTGTTTATTTAAAGAATTTCCTACCTAAAGTGCAATAAAGTAATTAGGTAGTCAGGGATTTCTAAGGGTGCGGTTTTTCTAATCCTTTGTCCACCTTGTCATTTTGCACATTTTTGGAAAGGTGATAAGATGGGCAAATTCAAGAAAAATAAAAGAGAGTTGTACTAATTACATGAATTTCGGAGAAAAATTGGGAAAATTCTGAATTTTAGGTAATCGCAAACCATTTTTTTGAGGGTGAGATCTATTACCCCACTCATTTTGGCACGTCAGATCGAAAACACCCTTAATGTATAAGTGGTATATCAACATGATGCAAAACCAATCAGTAGAACCAGCAGTAGTGCAATTCAAAGTTTACAAACTATTCACTAATTAATTAATTAAAATAAAAAAATCATGCACTGTTATCGCTGCTGCTACTTATCGGAGATAAGTATGTATGGTATGGTATGCAATTTGTGCAGCTGTATGAATGCATTCTTTTATTATCTCTTTCAGATCTATTGTTTGCTGGGACTATGAATTTAGATTTGAATATTGTTCAAGGTTGGTATTGTTTACATTTTCATATTTCTAAATGCATTTCTTTCAGCTGTTCTGGGTATTGCCATGGCAGAAGGGTAAGTAATATATGGATTTCTAATGTATTATAAAATTTCAGTTTCAGATTTAGTTCCCTCAACATTACTCCCCTTAAAACCTTAAAACGTTAGATTTCAACTGTAACTTTCATCAATTTTCTATACGGAAAGCAATTGGTTTCGGTTCGGATTTGAGCCAGGCATTATAGTGTGCCTTTCTCACTTTTAGGATAATGGGAAAAGTAAAGGTGGGGTAGGTTAGGTTAGGTTAAAGTGGCTGCCTGAGAAAGGCACACTTAGGCCAAGGAGGCCCATTGTGATACCACGTTGAGGCTACAAAAACTTTAGCAACCCCCATAAAAATAACCTAAGTAATAGGAGGGTGGATATGTTCCCCCCTGTACACCGAGCCAGCTCCCTGTTTCCAGTGGGACCAGCTCTAGGGAAACCAAAATAGATTTGCCTAGGTTGGGAAGGGTGTACGGCCCTAACTCGTCGTCGGGAACCATTTTGAACTTCTGATAAATCGAGCCAGGTCCTTGACATCAGTGGAGCCTAGCTCGGTTAACTCTTCAAAGACGGAGAAGCCCAGAAACTGGTTCCTACGGTTGGCTAGGGCCGGAAAGTTGCCTAGGAGGTGGAGTATGGTTTCCTCTTTCTCTTCGTCATGGCAACTCCGCGGTACCAGCGTGTCGACGGTACTGCTAATTCATATTCATATTCATTTATTACAGGTAAATATACACAAGATTTAAAATCTTTTATTGTACAATTAAAAGTGGTGCTAGATTAGTTATTTCAACAAAAACTAAATGTTAGAAATATTAATTGAGAAATAAATATAAAAATAAGGGATAAATAGAACAGGAAATAAGAAAAAAAATATATTTAAAATTAATTTAAAAAGCTCTTTAGATGCTTCAGTGTAGAGAGACAAGACCCGAGTAAAAGTACCAATTAAGCAAAGTGATTGTCTAAAAGACGCCTGAATGCACTGGCACTGCCAGCCGTTTGAATATTTAGAGGAAGACTATTCCATAAGCGAATTATTTGGACAGGGTAAGAACTATTCATAACTGATTTCCTAAACCGCGGTACTAGTAAATTTCTGTTTCGCTGAGATGTTGTAAATTGGAAGTATTCACGGAGGTATGGTGGTTTGTTCTATTTTAGCAGCTTGAATAGAAACAGCAACGCTCGTCGTTTGAGGTAAATCTCCAGACTGGACCCGATAAGAGTTAATCTGAAAGGTGTAATTTGGCCAAACCTTCGTAGTCCGTGAATAAACCTAATACAGTCGTTAAAAGCAACATCTAATCGACGTGCGCAGTGACTGTCTAAGTGAGGAAAAACCAAGCTACCGAAGGTAAAATGGGGCAGTATCAATGCCTTAACCAAATACAGACAAGTACTTCTCGGGATAATATAGGCTGACAACCAAAGTCTTCGTAAACCAGCATATATCTTGCCAATCCTCGCACTTACATTTGCACAGCAGTTCATTTCTTGTCCCAAAATAATGCCAAGATTAGTTATTTTACTTAGGACTGGCAATGGAGAACCATTTAACATTATCTGAGGAGCATTACTTAAAACAAAAGGATTAGCATAAAACATGATAGAGTGAGATTTTTCGGGGTTCAAAAGTAATCTGTTTGCGATTGACCAGTCAAATATTCTACCAAGATCGGCATTTATACGCTCGATGCAGACTTCAAGGAGCCCAATAAGCCTACCCAAATAGATCTGAACATCATCAGCGTAAAGATGGATTTTCACATCACGCACCACACTTGGTAAATCATTGATGAAGAGGCTAAATAAAAGCGGTCCCAGTATTGATCCATGTGGTACGCCCCGTGAAAGAACCAATGGACCAGAGATTACGCCATCGATCTGCACTCTTTGGGAACGATCTGACAAGAAACATGCTATCATAGAGGCAGCACATGAGCTAAAGTTGAAGTACGTGTGTAATTTGTGAATAAGTAAGCTGTGGTCAACGCAATCGAAGGCTTTAGAAAAATCCAATAATGTTAAAGCTGTGAAGTGATCATTGTCCATGTCTTTTCTTATGTCAGTGGATACCCTCAAGACAGCTGTCTCACAACTATGAAAAGATCTGAAACCAGATTGCCAACAAGATAGGAATACGTTCCCCTCGACATAAGCCAGTATTTGCTTGGACATAATCTTTTCAAGTACTTTCGAGAAAAAGCACAAAATGCTTATTGGACGAAAGTCGGTTATCGATACTGCAGAAGACTTCTTAGCGATGGGCAATACAGTGGCAGCCTTCCAACTTACAGGAAACGAAGAGGACATTAAGCATGTGTTCACAATGTGGAGGATGTAATCGGCAATGAAAGGAAGCAGTACCTTAATAAAACGGGGCGATAAGTTGTCAGGTCCAACTGCTGTGGATTTGATTGAGCCCACGACAAATAGTAATTCATCTAGATTTACATTTCGAAAGTAAAATGGGTCAGCAAGGTCTTTCACTGAGGCATCAGGCAAGTTCGCAGGAAAGATACTTGTAGAATTCATCGGGTTCACATTAGTTGCAGTAAAAGCAGAATTGAGTTCATCTGGATCAAAAGGGCATCGAATCCTGTCCTTGCCATGAATACCAGCGTTATTTAGGTTACGCCAAAGAGCTCGCGGGTCGAGGTCGGTCCTTAATTTCACATTAAAATAGTGTCGTTTAGCCCCTTTGATTGCTGCGGTAGCTTTATTACGGGCGATTTTGTAAAACAAACGCGCCTTTTCGGATTTAAGGCGCTTGTAGCGTTGAAATAGGTACTCCCATTCTGCGATTAGAGCTTGCACCTCAGGTGAAAACCATGGACAATTCCGCGACCGAATGCGTTTGGTTTTAATTGTTTTGCGTCCGAGTAAGATGAGCTCCCTTGACCGTTTAGGGTCGAGCTTGGGCCATATCTGTCGGGTAATGAGGCAGGTGTGTTCCTCCTGACAATTAGTGTTTGCAATCCTGAGAGACTCCTGTAAGAGTTCCAGTTTGCATGTGGCCAGCGGTTTACCCAGCTGATGGTAAATGTCCGAATTAGGACGAGTGGTACCGATTCTCGCTAGTTCGTCGGCTTTGCAGTTGCCCGGTATATCACTATGTCCAGGCACCCAGATGAGTCGCACTTTCAGATGCTCAGATATGTCATTTAGTGCTGAGCGACATGACTATCTGTGAAAATACATATATTATCTGTGGGTAGCGTTAGATGATTCAGGCGGTCCGCAGCTACCTTCATAGCCATGATTTCCGCCTGAAACACGTTGCAGTAGTCAGGTAAGCGGAATGAGACATCGAGGTCCAAATGTTCCGAGAAGATGCCTTCACCCACGTTGCCTTCCATTTTGGAGCCGTCGGTGTAGAGATGCACCGACTCCCCCCATTGGGGAGGACCTTCCTCACATTACGATCTGGTGGGAAAGAAGAAGTCAAATTTTGTTCCAAAGAAAGGCTTGGGCGAGGTATAGTCGATATTGTTGGCAGTTCTTCTGTCCAATATTTTGGAGTGACCGAAGTCAGTTCGCTCTGAACTTTATCCATTGCTTTGTGATGGGTTGATATATTTTGTGCCGGCCACCAAACAATGATCATAAGTATAGGTCGTATGACACTCGTGTAGAGCCAACGCACAATGCGTGGCTCGATACCCCATCTTTTCCCAATAGCCTTTTTACACGAGTACAGCGTTACTGTGGCCTTCCGCACTCTTTTCTGGACGTTAGGCTTCCAGGTAAGTTTTCTGTCTAGGACTAGACCTAGATACTTAACCTGATTACCCAGTTTCAGCCTAACCCCGTTTAGTGTAGGGCAGTTAATAGGAGGTGTTTTATGCCTCCGAGAGAAGAGTATTAACTCTGTTTTGTTCGACCCAGACCATACCCATTACTCCATATAAAATCTTGGAGAGGGCGTATTTTATCACTTCAGCTAGTGTGTTGGGGTGTTTACCTGATCATATCAGGGCAATATCATCCTGGTAGGCGATAACCTTGTTACCGGACAACTCCAGGTCTGTGAGTAACTCATTTAGAGTTAAGTTCCATAAGAGTGGTGAAAGGATTCCTCCCTGAGGGGTACAACTGGTTACCACTCTTTGGATAAGGGATCCTCCCAAGCTTGAGACAATGACCCTGCTTTTTAGCATGAGGTCAATAAGTTTAATGAGAGGATCGTCAATTTCAAGCCTCCTCAAGGATGTTATTATCGCCTCTGACCTGATATTGTTGAAGACACCCTCAATATCAAGGAAGGCTGCAAGTGAGTATTCTTTTTGTAGTATCGAAAGCTCTATGATTGTGGTAAGTTCGTGTAGGGCTGTTTCTGCGGACTTACCTTAAGTATATGCATGTTGCGAAAGAGACAACTTGGAAGGATTAATTGTCTCTTTAATATATACATCAAGGATTTGAGCAGGAAGGAGGATAGACTATGGGCCTAAAATCATTGGGCTTATAGTGTGAGGATTTTCCTCCTTCAGGGATAAACACCACCTTCACCTTCGTCCAGGAGGATGGAATATAGGTGAGGTTAAGGCAAGCCTCATAAATGACCATTAGCCACGGAATCAGTATCTCGGAAGCTAATTGTAGTTCAGCTGGGATGATGCCATATAATCCCGGTGATTTATAGGGCTTCAAGCTTCTTATCGCCCATTTCAGTTTCGTCATATTAAGTACTTTCTGGACCAGTTCTTGGCCGCCCGAAGTACCCGGCAACTCAACATTACCGGTTGCTGAGCACCCCGGAAAGTGCGTGTTGCCAAGTAACTCCAGTGACTCAAGACTGGACGAAGTCCAACTTCCATCAATTTTGGTCAAGAGGGTTGGGGTGATGGGCTTGTTGAGAGGATTTCCGCAAACGGTTCGCTTCAGAGGAGCTTTCGATTTTATTACAGAAGCCCTCCCACGAGGATCGCTTTGCTTTAATAATAAAGTTATTGAATTTTTTGAGGCATTCTTTATAAGAAGTCCATACATTAGTTCTTTTTGCTTGGTTAAAAAGTTTACAACACTGCCACGGAGGTTTGGGCTTACCTCTAGGGACCCTGTCGGGGCAAGAAATTTGTGTCGCCTCATTACGCGCAAGCGTCAAAGTGTCCACCACCTTGTCAAGGGTTTGTTTACTTTCAATTACGGGTGGACCTGTAGTAGGCAGACTATTACTGAGGACCATCATGTCGAGGTCCCAATTTGTCCTTAGCCTGTTTTTATAGGGAGGGTACATCAGTTTGTGAAGTGTTATCCCAAATTCGATATAGGCGTGGTCGGAGAAGGATGGTTCCTTGGATACCATCCACTCCGTTATTAAGTGGGCGGATTGTTCCGAGACTAAAGTAATGCCTAAAACTTCCCGCCTAATTGAGTTAGTAAAAGTGGGTTCTGCACCCACATTACAAATCTGGAATTTAGTTCCGAGAATAAAATAAAAAAGTAACTCACCTCTTTCGTTGACGTCCGAGCTACCCCAGACTATATGATGTGCGTTGGCGTTTCCTCCGATCACCAGCGTATTCTTTTGTCTAGTGGTTTCCTTGATCGCATTCATGAGTATTGTACCAGGAATGTCCGCCACATCGTGCGCCATATAACTGGAGGTTATCCAGATATTGTTGTTTTGGAGCTCCAGTATTGCTATTGTGGTGTCCTTATCACTGAACTGATGAGGGAGAATAAATGCATTAATATTATTCTTAGTAAGGATACATGACCTTGGTTTACCTGTACCTTGTAAATAGAGGAGCTTATACCCCTTCATGTTGAGTCCGCAAACCTTGCCTTTGATGATCCAAGGTTCTTGGACAAGGATGAGCTCTTCTCCTTTTTGTGCAAGACGAAGGAGAAGGGCTGCGGACGCTGCCTTCGAATGATGAAGGTTAATTTGGACCACTCTTAATATTACTGTGTCTAGGTGAGGATACCTCTGTCACAGTGATGTCAGCAGTCTCCCCTTCATTGCTGGCATCTTCGTTAGTGGAGGAACCAAGAAGTTGGTCCTCCAGCTCTGGTCCGGGATCCGGAAGGGAGTCAACTACCATTATAGTGTCGACCATCGCATCACCATCTTCTGGTGAGGGAGTGACAACGGCAGAAGCTGGCGTTACACTCTGTACTTCTTCCTTTTCTCCGGTGTTGCTTGTGGAGGCTGCTGAATCCTCCTCTTGTTTGCTAGCATTGTTTAGCGCCTTTAGGTCCTTTTCATAGACCTTCAGGCTAATACAGCTAAAGCCATAGCAAATAATGCCATTGCATTCAGCAACTGGGGCAAGGGACTGCTCATTTAGGATCACAATGACCTGCCTTGAGTTTCCCTTGACATCGCTCACCTGGCCATTTGGATGAACTTTAGGATCTCTGCAGGATCCGAAGGTTCGGTTGGTATCCAGCCCCGTGACCTAGGTCTACAAGGGATTTTATCCCTGGGAACCGCTTCTATTCTTGCGCCAGTCCAGATTTCGCCAAGACGGGAAACTGCCTGGCCAAGAAGCTCCACCGACCTTTGGTCCGAGCAGGCAAGTAGCTTAATGTGGCCATGATGCCAGCCAGCATCAAGACAACGTGGAGGAGGGCCAGGGTTCAACGACAGAACTTCCATATACACCTTCAGCAACGCGACCTCCACCATCTTCCATTTATCTGGCGTGATGGAGCCGTCCGCGTTGCTGCGATCTATAATCGCCCTTACTAAGCTGTCCTTCGCTATCTGGCTGAAGGACTTAGCGGTGGAGGAAAGGGGGCCTGCCGCTTTAATCCTTTTGGAAGATGGCTGCTGCTCGTTAGGTGAGAGCAACCACTTCGGGGTAGCTTGCAATGGGCCTTTAGAAGCCGACGCGCTACCTTGGGCATTAATCCTATTAGCCCATTGCAGAGAGGCTTTGTCCTTCTCTGCGAGTTTCTCCTGAGATACGGAGCTCAGTTTGCGGATGATTCTGAGCGCAGTCCGTCTGTCTTTGAAGGCCACCGTTAAGGCGTTTCCCTTCTGCTTGGTGGTTATAGGGTTGGACTGGGATGTCCTGAGAGGCGCGCTGGAGTATGTATGTCCGATTGTTTTAGCCTTGGACAGGGACGTACTACCACGCGCAGGTTTCGCAGAGGGAGGAGGAACTGTGCTGCTACTACCGGGTTTGGGGTCCTTGGCAGTGGCGTGTACTTTCCTCGAGGAAGGGGGTACACAGGATTCCTTGGGGAGAGTCACCGTGTTGGCCTCAGAAGTGCTGGAGGAGCGAGCAATGCTCGCAGAAGGTTTCCCACTTAACCCGCGGGCCGGGTCTGCTTTGACGGCGGGTTGTCCCCCTTTTCGGGTGGACGAAGTAGTCTCGGTTTTATCCGAGGTTGGGTGTTTCTTATTCATAATATAATTCATGATCGACCATTTTCGCGACAAGGTGGTACTCATGGTCTCGATATATTAGTGGGGTTTGGGGAATCAACCATGGTGGAGCCCCTTACCATGGTGGTCCTACATACTCCTTGAGGCTAACAGGTATCAAGGAGGCTCCGTTAGAATACAGCTAGTTGCCCCCAGCTGCAAACTATCCAATGGGCACGGTAGTCGCTTAACACCCTGGATTGGGGGAGTTTGATCAAGAGAGTGACTGTCTCTCCGCCCGTCATTATTAGCCAGTCTATAGTAAACTACATGGCTGTTACCAGCTGTCCCACGTGGAGGGAGATGCGGAGTTCCTACAGTATCCATAGTTACGGCACGCCAACAAATTAATGATAATTTGTTAACGCGTTGGTCCCCCTGTGAATCTGAAGGCAGCGGTGAGGTATATCACAAAAGATTTTACTGGAATGAAGTATAAGCATGAGGCTTGTTTTTGTTCTACATATTCAGTTTATCCTGAATTCGTAAAATTAAAAGCTTAGTAATCGGCCGTTTCTTTATCGTATCTCGGGTGCGTATTGTAACAACACGAATCATGTTATCCTTCCCTGGATAAGTGTCGATAACGCTGCGGATAGGCCATTTCATTGGAGGAATATTGTCTTCTTTTAAGAGAACTATAGCATCCGGAATTATGTTCTGTTTCTTGTTTAACCATTTTGGCCTTTGTTGCTGTCTGGATAAGTATTCACTGCTCCATCGTTTCCAAAATTGTTGGTAAAGTTTTTGAAGACGTTGCCACTTAACATACTCAAAACATGTTCCTTGATATCCAAATAATTTGGCAAGGTCGATGCTAATATGGCGACGCCTATTAAAAAATGATCAGGCGTTAATGCTTCGTCGTCAGTTGAGTCTTCATATAATGGACACAATGGACATGGGAATTTAAACATCCTTCAATTTGAGTTAGGACAGTTGCTCGCTCTTCATAAGTTAGTGCGGCATTTCCCATAATTCTTTTGAGATGATACTTAATGAACTTAACACCGTAATCTCCCAATGCTCAGTAATTTTTGAGTTGAGCTGTTTTTGTTCATTCTTTAATAGAGTGTTTGCTCTGATAGAGTTTGTGCCTCAATCTGAGTATAAATCAGTACAAAGCCCACGTCTTGAAACAAACCTCCTGAGTGCTGCAATAAATGCTTGTGCAGATAAATCGCTTACAAGTTCTATGTGAACTGCCTTAAGCATACGAAAATGTTTGCCGAACGCAACTTTGAACATTTGATGTTTGCCAGTATGGGCAAAAGGGCGAGATGCTCCAACTCTTGTAGATGGAAGGTTACCAGGGCCCGATCTAGGGGGGGGGGGGGGGGTGAGGGGTAAGCCGGGCAAATGCCCAGGGCGGCAAAAATGAGGGGCGGTGAAATTGAGGGCGTCTGGCGGTTGCACGAAGTTCTCAATTTTCTCTCTACGAGAGAAAAATCTTATAAAAATTATCATGTTTAGCAGCCCGATAAAAAAGTATTTTTTTAAAGTGTATCTTTTAAAAAAATGCTACTTTAGCGGCTGTAAATCCTTAGATAGACCAACATATTTTAAAGTGCTGTCTTGTCTTATAATTTTCTTAATACTGTCTTGTAAGAAAATTATAAGATAGCACTTAAGCAAGCCAAGCCGAAAGAAAGAAGAAAAAATACCTAAATAGGGAAGAAGGAACCAACTCTCTCGACATGTAATGACTTTTGAATTGAGATTACAAAGAAATTCTCCCAAATTTTTTACCGATTTAACATATCTTACCACTTCGCGTAATACATTTTTAGACTGGCGCCTTATGAGGTTATTTGGTGGAATGGTATTTTATTGCTTAAATATCTCATTTTTAAGAAACTAAGAATTCGTTTTCCCTTCGTTTTGTGAAGGCAGCGTACTTTACCTCTTCGCGTAATCTCATTTTACACTGGCGCCTCATTTGGTTATTTGGCGAAATGAGATTTCATTGCTTAGAGATCCCTTTTCTTCTTGAACTACTAAGGTGCAGTTATTTTTAGATTTATCTACATTATGTTTATTTTATCCAACTGGCGCCTTACCTTCTTTTTGTGATGACAATTTTATCCTACATTCCTACAACGCGACATTTTAAGGAAATTATCATATATAAGCAAAAATGTATTATTTTTTCATTAGTTTTTCTGAAGACTCCTGGTAGAAATGTTTTGTGCTGGAGACTAATTGCTGTCACATTAGTTACTAGGTGATAAATAATTAAAGTGTCTATTTATGCGAAATATATGTCAACAACGAAATGAACGAATTAAAGAATCAAGTATTGCGACACAATCTTATAATAAAAGAGAGCGAACGCAAGCCACCTATAAAAATATCACACTATGAGAAGCGCGGACGAGGACAAATAAACAGTACAACCTAACAAATGAAGCATTCGACAAATTCGACAAATGGATAACATCTGCTAATTTTGCAATGCAAAAAAATTCAGTAGAGAAACACCAGGAATCTGTTGTATAAATAGGAAAATTCGATTGCCACCACTAGAAGCACCTCCGCAGGAATTTCTATATTACATGATTGGGGAAACTCCAGAATAAAAAAACTTTCTTCAAAATATAAAAGCGTACAATGCCTGCTTCCAAATGACTTCGGTGACACTTCGATCAACACTAACAGAGATGAAATCGATAATTTTTTTTCAATTCAAGGACAAATCTATCACAAAATGGGATCATTACTACCACTACCCAACGAAGACTATAAATTTCCGCAAGCATATTTCATTGGAAATGAGGAAAGAGAAATTGATCAACGAAGCAAGTGGATTGAGACCAGAAATAATTCCAAGATGAACAGAGGATCTTACACAAATGCAATCAAATTATTCACTTATTCAAAACAGCACTAGACGGAATGACTTCTGATGACTATAAAGTTATTATTCGAGCCGACAAGAGACTGATATCATTTTAATGTGAAACAAATCCAACCTGAAATAGACGTAGAAACAAACAAAAAAGTCACTTCCAAGGAGTTCTATGCTTACCGCTTAATGATCAGAGACAATGAAACATACACTCACATTATTCACACTCGCCCTTTATTCTAACAATTCCTGGTAGATATGTATGCACAATGTACATAAGACTGATTCAGAAGAAACTACGCACGGAAGAATACATCCACCTTCGAGACGCGATCATAAATGACGAAAACATTAAAGATATTGGAACAATGGTAATCTTACCCTCATCGCACTTAGGAAGTCCGATACATATGCACGAATACACTCAAGATGACATGACGTACGGAAGAAAATATGGACGACCTGACCTCTTTATAACATTTACATGCAACTCATCGTCGCCAAAAATCAAAGAACAACCAAGATACGGACAAGCCTAAATGGGTCGACACAACATAATAGACCGAGTTTTCCGAAAAAAAATAATTGAGATTTTTTGAAGTCATCACAAAATACCACATCTTTGGAACCGTTAGATGCTGGATACACAATTGAAAAAACAAAAACAAGGACTGCCTCACTCACACAATCTCAATTTCCTGGGCAGTTGCAGTGGAGAAAGGCCAGGGTCTATCAACGCTGTGAGAGAGAGAATTTGGCTAGCGAGTTAAAGGGTTACTAACCAGAAAGTCCGGTTCTTAGTAACACCTCTAACAATTCTATTTCTTATTATCTACTAAATGCAGTCTTATAACTAAGAATTTTAGTACTACTAGCTCAACACGTGTACTTGGCCCGAGCAATGAATTGCCCTTACACTGCTTAGTCTAAATAGCTAAGTCCCTTACACTGTTCCGCTCAACACGCGTACTTGGCCCGAGCAACGGATTGCCCTTAGACTGCTTAGTCTAAACAGCTAAGTCCCTTAGACCATTCCGCTCAACACGCGTACTGGGTACGAGCAACGAATTGCCCTTACACTACTTAGTCTAAATAGCTAAGTCCCTTAGACATCCTCAAGAATTGGTTCGGGAAGACAGGAACGTACTGGTACTTATAGAAAAAGTTTTAATATCTCGTGCGAATTATATGAAGAAAATAATATTTTCGCTTTATATCCCCAGTTTGGTTTCTTAAACAACTTTAATACTGGGGTCCCGTGTTCGATTTGGGAGGAGGATTTCAGTTCGCTTTTCCAGCCGAAAATTAGATTCGTTACACACTACAGAATTCATCCCACGAATATCGGTAAAATCATCCAAGCTGAATTTCCCAATCCAGCTGTACGACATAGTTGTAAAAAACATGATTCATAGATCATGCGGGCCATTAAACCCCAATTCGCCATGCATGAGTGATGGAAAATTTACAAAAAATACCCAAAATCATACTTGGACGACACACAAACCGGAGATGACGGCTATTTAAAGTTATAGAATTAATCCTTCTAACTCAGAAGGCTCACTTCTTGGGCAGAAGCCTAGAACCATTTGACCTATTCGCCAAATATAAAATATATTGAGGCAAATGAGGCTCCCATACCAACATGCAAAAAAAAACATTAGTAGTTGACACACTAAAATACATCAACCCACAACAGTCAGAGGTGTATAGACAACAGAGATCGTTACAGCTAATCCTTGGTAAGAGTCAAGTCAAAAAGAGGACACATATTTACGACTCTATACATGCGTTCTATAATAATAATAATAGTGTTTCCATTCGAATACAGAAGGATCCAAATGCAAAACAAACAAAAACGAGAAATTAAACAAAAACTAGAGCGAGCAAAAGAAAGAATTACAAATTGTAGATACTCCTTTTAAGTGTCACCTTGTCCACATAAGTATCAAAAATCTCTCCGATATCATTAGCAGACCTACACACGTGGTTAATAGGCTCGAACATGCCGTAATTAGTACGTGAAAAAGAAATCTGTAAAGGTGATCGATTGCGTAGGGAATAGGACAGTTCTCTAGGCAATACTTTGGAAGCTAGTTCAACACTGTCTATCTTTCCCTGCAGAAGCTGATGCAAAAATATCAAATCTACAACCCAACGACGCTTCTCGAGTGTTGCAAGTTGCAGTAACCCTAAGCCGTCCTCATAAGGTGGTAGAATAAGAGGGTCATTCCAAGGCAAAGAAAGCAGGGCCGATCGCACAAACCTGCGCTGGACGGACTCGATACGTTTAATGTGGCATCCGTAAAACGAAGACCAAACCTGACTAGCATATTCAAGCAGGGGTCTAACCAGGGACGTAAAAAGATGGAGTCTTATTTGAGGGCTGTGAAATTCCTTGAACCACCGAAGAATAAATCCCAGCATAGAGTTTGCCCTAGCAACGACGTTATTAATATGGGAGATGAAATTCAATTTAACATCAAGATACACTCCCAAGTCCCTCACCCCTTCCACCCGTTTTATACCAGTACCCTCAAACATGTACTGAAAAGTACGGAAGCTGCGAGACCTCGAGAAGGACATAACTTGACATTTTTCAATGTTCAGCTTAAGATTTTTGTTACAGCACCACTCATAGAAAATGTGCAACTCTGATTGCAAAATCTAACAATCAGCATTAGATTTGATTGGGAGAAAAGTTTTAATATCGTCAGCATATATAAGAATTTTACATCTATGAAGCAAATACGAATTATCATCAATAGATAAGATGAATAGCAATGGACCCAGATGACTGCCCTGGGGAACGCCAGAATGAGCCACAAAATCATCAGAGAGTGCGCCACGAAACCGTACCCTATAAGTCCTATTAGATAAATACGGCTTAATTCAACTAATAATCGAGGGCAGTGTAAATACAGTCAGTTTGGCAACCATCCGTGAATCCACCCACAGTGTAGGAAACAAACTCAACCAAGTTTGAAACCGTGGACCTGCGCTTAAGAAAACCATGCTGCCGAGTGGAGATTAAGCCTTTACACACATCGGATAATTGGGATTGAATTAACAGTTCGAAGAGCTTAGGAATACAGGACAATTTAGCAATCGGCCTGTAATTAGAAATGTCTCTTCTATTGCCACTCTTAAAAATAGAAATTAAAAAGGACATTTTCCAGAGGGGTGGGAAATGGCCCCGCGAGAGAGACTTCCTGAATAGAAACAGCAAGGGCCATAATAAAACCGAAGAGCAATTCTTTAAGACTGCAGCAGGAACCCCGTCAGGACCACTAGAAAAGTCAGTTGGAAGTGCAGTAATATCCTTCAAGAGGATCTCTTCCGTGATAGATGGAACTGATACCATGGGTAAAATTCGACTATTTATGTGCAAAAAGTTTCTACCATCCGGAATGAAATCAGAAGATTCAAATGCACCCTTAAAATATTCAGCAAATAAGTTACAGATACTATTAGAATTATTGCTGGAAATTATCACTGAGCAGAGTATCAGCCACCTGAGAAGGAGTCGACAACAAGAAAGATGCGTTGGGCTTGCACTGCCCACTTATTTTCTTACAGGACACCTCCGCCGTGTCAACACTCCTATACCGAAGGAAACGCAATATTTGGTCGCAAGAGGTTCCAGGCTTTAGACGAGAGATAAAAATAGACCTTGGACGAGGAACGGCGGAGAGTCCAACATCATCAACACTAGACTCGCCAATGTTCGAGGGCATGACGGTAGGAATCACATCATTGCCACCGCCCAAATTCCCCTCACTGCCCCTATTGATGTCCCTAGACATGCGAGCAGTGACAACCGGACCAGGAAGACCAGAATCCGCCACGGAGCTCCCCACACGGATGACAGGTGAAGGACCCGCAGGAAGAAGCAGATTAGAATCGAATCCAGAGAACGTAGACTGAATATCCTCGAGTGAGCCGGACAACGCTAGAATGCGGGAGGACATCTCGTGCGACCTCTCCAAGAGGACGCGTGAATTGGATTCTACTCTGTCAACGACATCCGACAACCTGTCCATCTTGGTGGTAAGGGACGCAGTGTCGTCCGACAAAAGTTGTAGATCGGCCCAACGAGCCGAAAAAGAGCCGACCCTGTTCGCGACAAGCGCCTCCATCATGCTCCTCACAAGCCTCAGGACGTGGCAAGGCTTTATATCTGAGCACTGCCCACACGTTGAGGTTTTGGAGGATCCAGAACCACGCTTTAGACAATCAGGATGAAACTGAAGGCCACAGACGCCATCACAGGTTATCCCATCACGGGAAATCACCTTTGCGCAAGCGTCACAGCAGGCCATAACAGAAAATGAGTAGGCGAAGTCAAGGGGAAACAAAAAAATAAATAAATAAATAGGTAAAAAAAAACAAAAATTATGCTAAATACAGAAGACGCTCAACCAAAAAAGTGGCTTCACAGCAAAAATACGAATACGAGGCAGAGACGAACTGAAAATCAATGTGTAGTACCATATAACCCACTTCTTTCCAAAATGTTCCAAGCACACATGAACGTAGAATACTGCAATTCAGTGAAATCCATTAAATATGTCTGTAAGTATGTGAGCAAAGGCGGTGACATGGCAGTATTTCAAATAGCCAAAGACAGCGAGCAACAAAACAGAAACGACGAGATCGTCATGCACCAAATGGGAAGATACATCAACAGTAACGAAGCAGCGTGGCGGATTTTCGGTTTTCTCATACACGAACACGAACCAACTGTGCAACATCTAGCAGTACATTTGGAAAATTGACAGAGAGTTTACTTCACAAAAGACACCGCCAGAAAAGTTGCAAGGGAACCACCTAAGAACATAACATTAACAGCTTTTTTCCAACTGTGCCAAACGGATCCATTCGCGAAAATATTACTAGTTATACATACATGAAAGACAACAACAAAATCTTTCAACGACGAAAACAAGGAATTCCAGTAGAGGATCATCCAGGAATCATGAAAACTAACGCACTAGCCCGAGTATACGCCGTACATCCGAACAACGCCGAATGTTTCTATACGGATGTTGCTTCACGAAATACGGGAACCAACAAATATCACAGATCTGAAGACTGTTGACGGTTACCTATGCCAGACGTATAGAGAGGCATGTCAACTCTTAGGACTACTGGAAAACGACAACCACTAGGAATTAACACTACTTACTTACTTACTCAGAGACTTATTCGCCATAATTCTAATAACATGTAACCCATAGAATCCAAAACAGCTATGTGACTCCTTCAAAGAGAGTTTGAGTGATGACATACTGTACCAAATCCGGCGACTCCATCCAGAACTGGCCATCGAATTCAACGACGACATCTTCATCTTCTTAGTACAACTTGGGATGTCAGCACCGAGACAAGATGCTTCCAGTGTGTTAAGCTTCACCGAAAAAACTTTTCTAATAAATCTACTGCGGACAGAAATACATGCTAAACACATTGAACTTGCACTGGCATTATCCGTCATTGCCGACACACTTATGGAAAGAGGACGAACTGCCCATTCCACCGTACAACTACCATTGAATATATCCGAAGAACAATTCCCATTATGTAATATCTCAAGAGCATCTGGACGGGGTGAACTTCTAAAACAAGCTAAAATTATCTTTTGGGACGAATGTACAAAGGCACATCAAAAATCACTCGAAGCCATGGCCAGAACATTACAAGGAAACTCTGAAGTGATGGGAGGAGCTCTACTCATACTCTCAGGAGATTTTCGACAAACACTTCCACTTATCCACAAGTCAACAGGAGCAGACTAAATCAATGCATGCTTAACAAAATCACATCTCTGGCCACACATACAAATACTGCGACTAACAAAAAATATGAGAGTTGAACTATCGAAAGACGAAACAATAGCACATTTTGCTCAAAAACTTTTACAAATAGGCGACCTACTGACCAGACGACCGGCCTCATTTAACTCAACAGTGATTTCTGCAACATAGCCACTACTAAAAACGAACTCATCGAATAAATTTATCCAAACATTGTTCACAACTATACCAATATGGAGTGGCTATTTCAGAGGGTAATTTTAGCGCCAATTTTAGTGTCAACTTCCCTACAAAATTTTTAATCTCTTTGCAAATTCCAGGAATGCCACACTGCCTTTGACTGAAAATTGGATTTCTGATCATACTACTCAGAAATCCCAACTCACCAAAACTATGTAATGGAACAAGGATGATCGTCAAACAGCTATCGAATAACATCATCGAAGCCGAACTTATGACTGGAAAGGACAAAGAACACACAGTATTTATCTACAGAATACCACTGATCTCTACTGAACTTGCGCTCGAGTAGGAAATTCGAAAAATGTGTACATATATAGACCGGATAACAAAATGAAAAATTTTGTTTATAAACAAGTGTTGTAGATAGTTAGAATATGTTTTCAATAACAAATTTTTACATCTTATATTTTAAAATTTACCCTTTTATTTCAACTACCACACAATCTCATATCATATCAACTCCATCCCATCCTTGACGCAGAAGGAATTCTTCAAATTGGTCATTAGTGATGCACACAGAAATATCTTGCACGGTGGGCCTCAATTAATGCCATAATTGAAAACATTTTGGGTAAGTCGTGAATTACACGAGAAGAAAACCTGTTTTTTTTCTTGGTAAGAGAAGCGAGGTAGCAAGAGGTCATCTGTGAGTGTCAATCACGAATCGTTGGGTTTTTCCGTCGGTTTTTCCCTTAGAACAGAAAACGAAAGGAAGTGCAATACCGTGTATAAATCGTGTACGTGTTTTCCGATTTTTTGTTCGTTGGAAAGGTATGGGAAGGGAGCTTCAACTTCGCCATAAAGAATTGTCAATTTGACGTGGACTTTCTGAAGAGTGCGGGTCCAAGTGTTTATTGAATAATTTTCAGTGTTTAGTTGCTAAAAGTGGTGTAGTTTTACAAATAAAGACAACTAAAATTTTAAAGACTGTTTTTGTTTAGTTTACTAAGAATCTCACGTGCTTAATTTGGACATTTTTCGTGATGATGTGTGCGATATTTTGTTGTAAAAATAATCGACGCATTGCGTTTGGAAAATCATTTTTCAGGAAAGTTAAATAATATAATAAGCAATTATATAGCATTTTCTTTGAAATATGTGCAAAAGCTGTATAAATAAAAGCTAAATTACCAACAAATATAACCATTTCTCTTGATGGTGCTCGTTTGTTTACATTTGAGATTCATCAGAGCTTTGGTTCGCCTTATTTGTTCAGCGACAGGTGACGGAAGTTTTTGCCTGAGGGCTCGAATAAAATTAAAAAAAAATTAAAATATTTTTCTACCTTTTGGTATTTTAGGTTTCCAAAAGATAAAGACTTCAGAGAACTATGGTTAAAATCCATCGGTAGAACTGATTATATACCATCCGACGGTAGCAATGTTTGCGAGGACCACTTCGAATAAGTCACAAATTTACTACTTCCATGGTGAAAACTAACACATTCAGACGTTTTAAACACATACGGAAAATTCGGAAACTTTTTGAGCATGGTGCACTTCCTTTCCTTTTCTGTTCTAAGGTTTTTCCTGATTTGTTTTTGTCCATTTTCGTAATTTTCTCATTAGGGTTCGAAAAGTTTTTAGCGTCAGGTTGATTTAGTATTGTTTGAGCCAGTGAATACGAAATATAAGAATGAGTTTGAAGTGGACGCGGGAAAAGACTGTAATGCTGATTGAGGCATATGAAGTGCGCGACAATTTGTATAATACGAAGCATGCAGATTACGTTAATCGCGAAAAAAGGCTGTTACGTGTTTTCCTCGTAGATAGGCGGTTACTTGTTTCTTTCAAGGGATAAGCTCGCCGGATACAGGGTCAGTAGCTTTTGAAAGAAACAAAACCTTTGCCTAAATACAATTTCTCTTTATTCAATGTCAAATTCTAGTCACTTATACTTATATTCTATTCACTACATACACTTATACTATTTTTATTTCACTTTATGTCTATGCTGTTCTAGTTCCTTAAAGCACTATGTTCTGTCTGACGGGTCTCTTTTCGTGGATGGTTCGTACTCTCTTGCTATGCGTTGCCGTTGGCCTGTTCTGTCCCAAGATGAATACGATTCCAGAGGAGTCCAGCTGCTTTTCTCTGACTTCGGTCGGTCGGTGCGGTATCGATGAACTCTTCTCGGCTTTGACTAGGCTTACCTTCGGGAGAAATAAGAAAGTTTCCTAAGAGAGAAAGAGACAAAGAAGGATCAATCTGTACCGAGCAAATACGGCTTAGAGTACGACGGACAATGTTGTTAGAAGGGTAGGACGTGTTATTACGGTCAGGGCGATTAACTAGTAAGAGGAGGCTACCTATATAGCCAGGTAATCAGGGAAGCCCACTGGGTAGGCAGTAGCTAGATAACCAGGGAAGCGCACTGGTTAGACGAGTGTCTTGCACCAGGTTGAGCTGAACTACTGACGGGGACGGACGTGCCGCCGTGTCTTGCTCCCCAATAAATTTTTAAAGCGGTTGCGAAAGCGAATCGAATTTAAAAAAATCAAAGTGCTAGTGCCATCTTGCCGGAGTGAAGGGCTTTTATGCTCTATTTGAAAGCACAGTCTGGTGAGTCCGTTCCTATCTATTTTTTATTTTCTTCCATCCAGCATTCAATGTAGTACAATCGTGCTGCATTGAATGCGTTTAACGGGTCTCCACTGCTGAGCATTTAGCTGCCTTCGTCGAGATCAAAGTTCAGCACAGCAGGCATAACACTGCTGCTGGCTTTGTTTTCACAGAGGAGGCTTTGCTTTGCATCTGTGGATCCCGTTCGTCAGTCCTTGTGTTTGTGTACGTTTTCGTTTGTTTTGTTTTGGGCAAATTAAGACCGGGATTATGCAAAAATTTTTATTTAATTTTTGCAACATTCGTGGCTTAAAAAGTAACCATTTTTCGGTTTACTGCCACTTGATCGCGGAAAATCCGGCAGTTTTTGCACTAAGCGAAACCAAGGTTGTTTCCGATTCTGATATTAATCAGTATCACATCCCTGGTTATCACTTAGTGCCACTCTTCTCTCCTCAGAGGGGAATCGCGGTTTATATTAGAAATGATGTGCCATTCTCCTATCTCCCTCAATTCTCTTCTACTAATCCAGAATTTAATTATGTCTGGATTAGATTTAAACTCTATCGGCACATTATTCACTTCTGCTTTTTATACCGCAGCCCGAATATGTCTGACACTGACACTGTGTGCTCCTTCGATAAACTGTCTTCCGATATCGATAAGGTTTTGGAATTATCCCCCTCTTCTGAAATCGTTCTTGCTGGAGATTTCAACGTCCACAACACACAGTGGCTCAGGCATTCTTCTACCACAAGCCCGTCTGGAAGACACGTCGAGTTATTTAGTGAGTCTTTTAATTTACAGCAACTGGTTGAGTGTCCGACTCGTGTTCCTGATACTTCGGGGCACAACGCGCACCTTTTAGATCTATTTCTAACATCGCATCCAGAAAAATACTCGGTTTCGGTGACGTCTCCCTTGGGTAATTCGGACCATTGTCTAATCTCCGCCCAATTCTCCATCTCCTCTCTGACAACCACTAATCTAAACTCCACCAAAAGATTAGTGTGGCATTATAAAAATGCTGATTGGGCGGGACTTAATAAATATCTCAGAGAGCTGGACTGGTCTGATTGCTTTTCTATGAAGGACGTTAACAGAAGCACCGATTATATCTTGAACATCCTATGGTTTGGAATGCATCGCTTTATTCCTCATAGCTTCAAGAACATCAAACCAACTAACACCAATTGGTTCAATAATGACTGTTTCGCAGCCATTAAAAAGAAGGAAGCAGCCTTCCAGGCATATAAATTGTGCCCTTCAGAGGAATCGAGACGTATCTATAGAGATGCGCGGAATATTTGCAATTCAGCAATTAGCCGGGCTAAGTTCAATTTCGACCAGAGCATCAGACGGAAGGTATTTTCTACTCAAAAGGGTAGTAAGGGCTTCTGGTCTCTAGTAAAAACCGTAAAGAACAATTTCACCTGTTCATCAACACCACCACTCATTTATAATGGGAATGTTTTTACTGACTCATTGGACAAGGCCAACCTGTTTGCTGCTAATTTTGCTGCTAACTCGTACTTGCCACCATCATCGCAGCCACTTCCATCTCTATCACAGTGCATTAGTAGGCAAAAGCCGCTACACTTTCGCACTCGGGAAGTTTTTAGAGTACTTTCGAAACTCGACGTGTCCAAAGCTACTGGGCCTGATGGTTTCTCGCCCCTTGTTTTAAAATGCTGCGCCTCTGCTTTGGCTAAACCTCTGCGCAAACTTTTTCACCTGTCATATTCAACAGGAATATTTCCAAGTGTATGGAAACTTGCCCATGTCCAGCCGATACTTAAAAAAGGAGAGGCATGCGACCCCTCTAACTACAGACCAATTGCACTAACCTCGATCATATCCAAAGTTTTTGAATCACTCATCAACTCTCAGTTGTTGACATATCTAGAAAATAACCATCTTATCAACGATTGCCAGTACGGTTTCCGCGCTGGCCGCTCAACCGGAGACTTACTAACGGCTCTAACGGAGCGTTGGAATCATTGTCTCCATAATTTCGGTGAGTCCGAAATCGTCGCTCTTGATATTTCAAAGGCTTTTGATAGAGTCTGGCATGCTGCCCTTTTAGCCAAACTTCAAACATTTGGTCTGCATCCTACCCTCGTTAAATGGATAGAGAGCTTTTTGTCAGGCCGTTCAATCCGTGTAGTTATTGACGGCGTTACATCTGCATCCCACGAAATAAATGCCGGTGTACCTCAGGGTTCAGTTCTTTCACCAACTTTATTTCTTCTTTTCATCAATGATCTCTTATCCCTTACTCTCAATCCTATTCATAGTTTTGCCGACGACAGCACCCTTGATTTCGCGTACTCATTTGATTCTGTAATGAATTCACGTGGAAATGCTACAGAAGTCAATCGGGAACGCATGTTCAGATCATTAAACAACGACATTTCTAAGGTCCTCGCTTGGGGCAGAGCAAATCGTGTTACGTTTAATGCATCCAAAACTCAATGCTGTTTAATGTCCCTTAAAAAACGCCCAGTCCACCCCCAACCCATTTCAGTCGACGGAGTGAATATACCCAATTCACCCTCCCTAAAGATCTTGGGTATTGAGATATCCAGCAATCTTAGCTGGACTGATCATATATTTGCAATCGCCAAAAGTGCGATGAAATGTTTAGGTTTTCTACAGAGATGTAAGAAATATTTCACCCCACCCGACTTAGCGTTGATCTACAAGTCCCACATTAGGCCTAGACTTGAATATAATTCCCATATTTGGGCAGGGGCAGGACACACCGCATTGTCCGCGTTAGACAAAGTTCAGCGTAAGGCTGTTAAACTTATTGGCGATTCCTCAATCTCTGAGGGCCTTGACTCTCTTGAGCATCGACGGAATGTCGGTTGTCTCTCACTCTTTTATCGCTATTTCCATGGCCATTGTTCTAACGAAATCGCTAGCCTGATTCCTTGTAGACTCATTACAACGCGCGATACAAGATCTACAAGTCGCTCCCACCCCTTTACTCTCCGGGTCAAATTTGGACGTACCGTCAAATTTCGGGAATCTTTTCTTAGCAGAACAACACGAATGTGGAACAGTTTACCATCTTCTGTTTTTCCCTCGTCTTATGAGCCTGAAACTTTCAAACGGGGCGTACATCGACACCTCCTTCACTCAACCTTCTAACCCATTTCCCTCATCCTTAATTCCTTTCCTGCCAAGGCTGTGCTTTAGCATCATAGGGCATCCCCTGAGCTTTGGCAACATCATATATAAAAAAAAAAAAAGGGAAGCACGCTGGTACAAGAGGGAACGGTATAGTGGCCAACACCAGGGAAGCGCACTGGTGAGGGCGATAACTATATAACCAGGTAAGCGCACAGGTTAGACGAGTGTCTTACACCAGGGAAGCACGCTGGAACAAGAGGGAACGGTATAGTGGCCAACACCAGGGAAGCGCCTGATGAGGGCGATAGCTAGATAACCAGGGAAGCACGCTGGTTAAACGAGTGTCTTGCACCAGGGAAGCACGCTGGTGCAAGAGGGAACGGTATAGTGGCCAACACCAGGGAAGCGCACTGGTGAGGGCGATAGTTAGATAACCAGGGAAGCACGTTGGTTAAACGAGTGTCTTGCACCAGGGAAGCACGCTGGTGCAAGAGGGAACGGTATAGTGGCCAACACCAGGGAAGCGCAATGGTGACGGTGATAGCTAGATAACCAGGGAAGCACGCTGGTTACTTAAAACTTAAATTACCTGTGTACCTCTTATCACTTGGGGACTCCCTCGCTGCTCGATGTGGTCCGGCTGGTGGCTGGTCAGGGACTGACTGAAATGCCTCACTGGGCTTACATCTATAGCCAAAAGTGCTCAGTCACCTGAAATTGAAATATTACATTTTAACTCGGGCGGCTGTTTTCTGCTGGCTTCCACTCGCTGAGCTGGTTGTGGTCTCCTCGACCACCGGACTGCTACTGGCTTAAGTCCTCTGTCGGTCGGACTTATATGGCCGTGGTCCACTGTGCTACAAATCCTACAATTAACTCTGGTTGGCTTCTGGTCTGGTCGACTGCTGGCCTGCGACTTCCTTTGTCTTCTGATCGGTCTGATCTGGTCGGCTGCTAGACGGTGAATGCCCCTTGGCTTCTGGTCGGTCTGGTCTGGTCAACTACTAGACGGTGAAATCCCCCGGCTTCTGAGCCGGTACTCTTTATATAGCCCGGCGGAGATCTGGCGGCGAAGGCATTTCGACAATTTTTGACTTGGGCGATGTGTTACTGTTAACAGGTTTGCTGTTAACAGGTTTTGTAATTTTTTAACTTCGTTACATCCCCCTCTTTCTTCGGGAACGGGAAAAAAACTTATGGATTCCATTGGGACACAAACATAAACTGGTCAAAAGAAAGATTTCCGTAAATAATCCATTTATTTTACTTAAAATATAAATTCTGTATTTCAAAATAAATTTAACGGTATCCATTAACTAAAATAAAACAAAATCCAAAAACTATAACAACAATTCCCGTCGTTGAGCTGCTTCGCTCGTACAAATCACCGACTTGTGATAATGCTTGCCTTCCTGGGGCGATTTGTCCAGTGTTTCAGTTGCTCAGCCACCTCCCTGAAGGGGTCCCTGGTTTTCGACCGCCCCGGAACTGCCGATGCTGCGACTGTGTCTGCTTCCTGGGGTCGTGGAGGGCTGAGGATCTTTTCCTGGATGTGACGGCTGGAGTGGGGTTGTTGTTTAGCTGGCGAAATGATGGTCACCGAAGGATGCTTGCTGCTGCCGTGAACCTCCTCTTGTTGTCTTGGTCCGTCACTCCTCTTCCGTTTTGGCGGGCTGCGTCGTTCGGCCGTTGTCTGGTCCCCTGGTTTTCTTTTTGGTGGATTCCGCTGGTCCTCCAACGGCCCTGCTGTCCTGTAGGGTTTTCTGCTCGGTCTATCGATGATTGCCGCACATCCACTACGCTTCCCCGTGTGCACTTTGCGTGGTGCTACCCGTTTGCGCACCGTTGGGTCTCGCGTCGCTTCAATTAGTATCGTCTTGCGCGGTGTTGTCTCGGCCATGGTTGAAACTAGACTGACTGCTCCACTGTTCTGCCTGATGGTTGTGTCGAAATTTGTGGAAGCGATGTATGGCTTTAAGTCTTTTACATGAGTGGGTCCGAGAGATCTGCCGCTCTGGTCGATGAGTATGACAATAACCGGCGAAGTAATTTTGGTGACTTTGTATGGTCCCCCGTATTTCGGTGCCAGTTTGGCTGAAAAATGTTTCGGTGCGGAGGAGAGATTTCTCTCTTTTCGTAGCACGAGGTCTCCGATTTTTGGGCACCATGGTCTCCGTCTAAGATTATAGTGGTGGCGTTGCTTTTCAAATGCTTGTCCCAGATTTAGATTGACTAAGCGGTAGATCTCTCGAAGTTTCTCCTGCTTCTCCACTGGAGTATTATACTGGTGCTTGGGGAAATTGTTCCTCTCTCCGAACATTGTAGTTCGTGCGATCGGTTCTCTTCCAAAATTTAAATATGCCGGTGAGAATCCTGTTGTTTCGCTCTTATTAGAATTGTATGCTAGCATGAATTCTGGCAAGAATTCGTCCCATTTTCTCTGATTTTTGTCCACGTATCATGGTTTTGATCACTCGATTTGTACGTTCTACGGGGTTTGCTTGCGGAGTATATGGTGGGGTTAGTCGGTGTGTGATTCCGAGTTCCTTCAATAAGCGTCCAAACTGTCCACTTGTAAATTGTCGGCCATTATCTGAGATGAGGACTCGTGGACTTCCATATCGGCTATAAACTCTTTCCCGAAAGGCTTTGATAAGCGCTGGTGCGGTTGCCTCACGGAGTGCTACAATTTTTATCCACTTGGTAAATCTGTCTTGAAAGATTATAATCATCGTTTTCCCTTTTGCAGACCTGGGGAACGGTCCCATGAAGTCTACGCTGACGACTTCCCATGGCTCTTTGCTTTCAGTCATATGCATTTCCCCAGCTGGTTTTTGCTGTAGCGGCTTATGTCGAAGACACGAATCGCAACTCCTTACGTACTGGGCGATGTCGCGAAACATTCCTGGCCCGTAGTAATTCTTGGCTATGCGGCATATCGTTTTATTTACTCTTCCGTGTCCGGCCGTGGGGTCATCGTGATTTTCTCTTAGAACTCGAGTTCGGTCTGGCTTTGGGACGCACATTTTCCATGGATCACTGATGTCGTCATCTTCGTATGAGCCTGGGGTATAAATGCGTCGGTACAGTTGACTTCCTCTGATTGCGTAGTCGGGGAAATCGGCGGAGTTATTTTGTACTTCCTACAGTTTGTTTGTATACCAACTGCAACCTGATTGTGTAGCTCCTAGTGCAGAGAGTTTTGCGGTGCCGGGGGCTGGCTGTCTAGATAGCGCATCTGCTACAATATTCCATTTCCCTCGTCGATACCGAATCTCATAATCGAATTGTTGGAGCTCAATTGCCCATCTTGCTAGTCGACCTGAAGGATTTTCAATGGAATTCAGCCATTTGAGAGCCTGGTGATCGGTGATGATAATGAAATGATATCCTTCTAGATATGGTCGAATTTTCCGTATTCCCCATACAATGACTAGGCATTCCTTTTCTGTTACAGAGTATTGCTGTTCAACGTCTGAAATCGTCCGACTTGCTTAGGCTATTGCGCGCTCTTCTCCGTCTATCTCTTGCGATAATACGGCTCCAAGGCCATCCTCACTGGCATCAGTTTGTAATACGAATGTTGTTGTAAAATCTGGGCAAGCCAGCACGGGGGGTTGTGTTAGGCGCTGTTTGAGCTGTTAAAATGCCGTCTCTTGCTCTTCTCCCCAATGCCATTTTTGGTTTTTCCGAAGGAGCTTGGTGAGCGGTGCACTAATGGTGGAGAAATCTGGTACAAACCTCCTGTACCATGATGCTATACCGATGAACTGACGTATTCCTTTGATGTTCGTCGGGGCGGAGAGTGCCTGTATTGCACTTACCTTTTCTGGGTCGGTTTGGATACCTTCTCTTGAAATAACGTGTCCGAGATATGTTAGACTCTCTTTAAAGAATTCGCATCTTTCCGGATTTATCTTTAGATTTGCCTCGATGAGTCGGTCGAATACCATTTGAAGCTTCTCTATGTGTTCCTCCATAGATCGGCCTACTACTACTATATCATCGAGATAAGCAAACGCATACGGTTCCATCTCCGGCAAATACGTACGACGGACAATGTTGTTAGTGTTATTACGGTCAGGGCGATAAACTAGTAAGAGGGGGCTACCTATATAGCCAGGTACCCAGGGAAGCGCACTGGGTAGGCAGTAACTAGATAACCAGGGAAGCACACTGGTTAGACGAGTGTCTCACGCCAGGGAAGCACGCTGGTGCAAGAGAGAACGGTATGAGTGGCCAACACCAGGGAAGCACGCTGGTGAGGGCGGGAGCCAGATACCGACGGAAGCGCACTGGGTAGGCGTTAACTAGATAACCAGGGAAGCACACTGGTTAGACGAGCGTCTCACACCAGGGAAGCGTTTGTTGTTAACGTCTGTTAAGCGTCTCACCCAGGGAAACGCACTGGGTAGGCAGTAACTAGATAACCAGGGAAGCACATTGGTTAGACGAGTGTCTCACGCCAGGGAAGCACGCTGGTGCAAGAGAGAACGGTATGAGTGGTCAACACTAGGGAAGCACGCTGGTGAGGGCGGGAGCCAGATACCGACGGAAGCGCACTGGGTAGGCGTTAACTAGATAACCAGGGAAGCACACTGGTTAGACGAGCGTCTCACACCAGGGAAGCGTTTGCTGTTAACAGGTTTTATAATTTTGTAACTTCGTTACAAGGCAACAATCATTGGAAGAGATTAGTGAATTATTAAAATGTGATGATTTTAATGTGCAAGTTGTCGATATCAAAAATAAAATACAAACATTAAGAAATCAATTTGCAACCGAATCAAGGCAAGTTCGTGCATAAAAAAAAAAGTGGCGCCGGTTCAGAGGACATCTATGAGCCGAAACTATGGTGTTTCGATATCTTGAAATTTCTGCAACCACACTGCTTAATGAAGGATTCATTATCTAATTTAGGAAAAAATTTAAGTATTTTTATAATCTGCACAGGGAGCAAGACCTGAATTTACTGCAGTTAATACGAGCAACTCATCGTCACTGCTGAAATCGGAACTGTCCACCATCTTTTGAATTTTGTAAAGAAATTTATTCCAACTTTAATTATGTTTTTTGTTTAAGTCAAAATACTTTAATATTTCACACAATTTCACTCGAAGAAACCAAACAATTTAAACCGAATTGAATGACTGCTGACACAAATCTGACGGAACCAAAACACTCACTGAACCGGTTTTTTAACGTCAGTGAAAGCCCCTGTCGTAGCAACACTCCGAGGGTTTTTCTACTTTTGCACAAAAGAGAATTGCCGTGAGTCATGGGGTAAAATCCCTCTCGTGTAATTCGGGACTAACAAATGTTCGCAACCAACTACGACAATATGTACAAAGATGTGTCTCCTGTTTTCGCCAAAAGAGCAAATATAGTCAATCAGATTATGAAAAACGTAACTGATCAAAACCACCGTAAACTACAAGCCATGAACTGACGAATTTTTCGCACACACATAAAGGCAAAGTGGTCTGACATTTCGTTAAATTTACATTGCTTCTTATGGCAGCCGGAGGGTTATTTTTCTTTAAACTCGTCGTAGTGTCTGCACTATTGCTACTATGAAAAAATTGTTTTGTTCTACTTGAAGTTAACAAAACAATCTTTCGAATGAAGTAAAATAATCATACCCTACTTAAGAAAATAATAAACATTTTTAAGCCTAAAAGTGCGGAAGTGGAAATTTAAAGAAAATACAAGCGACAGAGCATGGTCGGACCATGACTTACTGCTTGCGTTTTGGATGAAAATTTGGTTTGCGACTAAAATTTCACATTTAATCAAAGATTTCTTGTTATTTTGCTTAATAAGGTGTACATGTTTTTACTTTGTTAGAAATATCATTTAGTCTGCTTTAAGTTAATATAAAACTAATTTTTTCATATAAAATTAATAGTTTTGGCGCTAGAGCGAGTTTAAGGAAAAATCACCCCCTGGCTTCCATAAGAAACAATGTAAATTGAACCATTCGGTAAGATCATTTACGACCACACATAAAAGTCCAGTTCATGGCTTGTAGTTTACGGTAGTTTTGACCTAATCCAGGAGTTTGTCTATTCCTGTGCCGGTGAGTCAAGGCTAGAGCTAGTGAGTGATTTATCAACACCAGCTTTCATTGCAGCTCTTAGAAGATTTGTAGCCAGACGTGGAATGCTCACAGATTTATACTCCGATTGTGGCACCAATTTCATTGGAGGTAATAAAATGTTAAAGACTGAACAAAGGAAATTTAATTTCGAAAGGAATAACGTGGCACTTCAATCATCCGTCGGCACCAAATTTGGAGGTAGGTGTTAAATCAATGAAACACCACCTTCAAAGAGCTTTAAACCATTTTGACACAGATTGAAGCCTTTTAAATTTGCGGCCATTATGTTCCATGTACCAGGACCCTGAAGATGAAAATGTCTTAGCTTCTGCTAATTGTTTAACAACAATAGCCCTTTTGTCTCTGCCAGAACCAAATTTATTAAATATGACGGAGAATTTTCAGAATAGGACGCAATTTCTTCAGAGAATTTATCAGCACTTCTGGAAGCAATGGAATACTAAGTATTTGTCAAGCAGTGTTGCCAAGTCGTCGATGAAGTCCCTATCTAGTCCCTATCTAGTCCTTTCTAGTCCCTATCTAGTGACAGATAGGGACTAGAAAGGACACCTTTTTTTTTAAAACAAGTCACCAAATATAAAATAAAAAAATTTTTTCAAAATTTTTTCCAATATAATACAAGAAATTTCTAAGTAACGAAAATGTAAATACTACTACTCAATAAAAGACTGTATTTACCTGAATCACAAGCGTATTTACCTTTAATTGGTGCTCATTAACTTAAGCGTCGTGTAATTTCTTCCTTTCAATTTGGAAAGAGAGGAGAAATAGAGAAATATAAGAATGTGATAAAATTCAACTTTTGTGGGCGATCCTCTTATCGCAAGCGACAGAAAATGAGTATCGTTAAAAGTTTCAGGGTCCCGCTGGAAAGTCACGAAGTCTCACAGGAAATTGTTCTAGTTGTCTTACACATGCGTTAAGGTTAGCAACAAAAGCACTTGAATGTGTGGTGCAACGCCGGTTGTAACTAAATTAAGTGGTAACCCAGCAAATATGTATGTTAGTACAAAAATAGTCAAAAGCAATGAGAAATGCCGAATGTTTAAGTTAAAACGTTAAAGAGTCGGAGAACATTTGGTGTCATCAGAAGAGGTTCAAAATCACAGTGTCGCTAAAAAAATATCAGTCACTAGAAAGGTTTTCGAAAACACCAGATTTGGTGAGAAAGTCCCTGATTTGGCATCACTACATTAAAAGTCACTAGAAGTCACTGCCCTGGAAGTTAAAAATCACCAACTTTAAGACGTGTCTGAGAAAAAAAATTCTGTCACTAGGGAGGTGTTCGAAAACACCAGATTTGGTGACAAAATCAATGAATTGGCATCACTGTTGTCAAGACTGCAGCAGAGATCAAAGTGGTTAAATCAAAACAAAAACATAACTCCTTGTACTATAGTTTTGGTAAAAGAAGAGAACATTCCACCAATGAATACAGGTAGAGTTTTGAATACGAATGCTGGTAAAGATAGCGCTACCCAAGTTGTAACAGTTCGCGTGTAGAACTCAATAAAGAAGAGATCCTTTATATTGTGTATTTTACTATTTCGAAGCAATCCCTATAGTAAAGAATCAGAATTTAAAAAGAGATAAAGCGTTAAGACGTCCACCAACATGATGAGAAATTTTAGCACGCACTGAATATTTATTATTTTGGTTAAAAGGAATATTTCCTGGCTCAATTTATTGACTCGAAATGTCACTTCGGTCCTAGATGGTGAACTTGAAAATTGTAAATTTAGATTTCAAGGCGGAAGAGCAGAATAAATAAATATTACTTACTCCGAACGATCGTGAAACACCCCCACTTTAATATCGGAAAAAGGAAACAAGTCATACACAATAGAAATCATACAACCCTTTAATGTATTCCTACAATCAACGAACACCATTAAAATATGCAACGCATAGAGAGTCTACATTAGGTTAGATTGGTAAGAGTGGTAGCCATTCCAAGGGAAGGCACATTTAGGTTATAGTTGCCCATTGCTACCACATTGGGGATAGAGTATCAGCCTTTTCACATACTTGAAAAATATTTGGAGCTTCAGATAAACCGAACTAGTTCACTGTTATCAATAGAACCTAGTTCGGGCAACCCTTTAAAAAATGGGTCGTCAAGCTGCAGAGGAAGTGAGGGATGGTTTTCTCTTCTTCCTCATATTGGCAATTTCAACAGAAATCATTCGAGTCTGCCAGTATGTCTGCATATAAAGCAATGACCCGAAAATACCTCAATCTCACGGTATGTCACATGACGCTCTTGCAAAATCAGTTCACTCACAGCATCGATTTTTTCTGGCACAACAACCGATTTAGAACGACCTTCACGAAATTCGTTCGGTACCGAAGTACAAACACGATTGAATTCAAAAACCACGATGGCTCGAGATGGTGCTTCACTCCCAAATGTCGAAGCGAGTTGATTGACACACTGTTGTTAGTTTAATCCACGTCGAAAGTCATAGAAAATCATCGCACGATTTAATTTCATTGACCAAGATGAATGTTTCAAATACCTGTAAACAGCACAAATAGCACTCGTATGACAAAACGTTCTGAGTACGATTACCATTAAAAATTTCAAAATTTACGATGACAATGTCAGATTTGACATATTCACACTGGTTTTGCTATATCTCAAAACTTAAGTAGCAACCTACGTATAAGAAATATATTTTTCTGAATAATAAAGTATTGTCGTAATTATGATATTTAATAATTTTTCGGGATTATTTTTAGAATAAAATTCGATATTAATTCTTAGCTGAACTGCTGATATATGCAGTCGTTTGGCTTGGGTTTTCTATAGAGAAGGAGTCTAACTTTGGGCTGCTCGACATCT